>JAHLMJ010000003.1:0-1214989 GCA_019915105.1 Strobilurus luchuensis
AACGTGTCTTTGATCCAAGGCCCTCCTGGTAAGTAACTTTGCATTCACCTTCAAGTACAGTCAGCCTCATGCCTTTCTTTCATAGGGACCGGAAAGTCATTCATTGGGGCTCTCCTCGCCAAATTCCTGCACCATTTCTCCGACCTCAAGATTCTCGTCGTGTGTTACACGAACCACGCTCTCGACCAATTTCTGGAGGATCTCATTGACGTCGGCATCGATGAAAAGACCATGGTCCGCATTGGTGGTAAATCGACCACTCGCACTGAGCCGATGCTGCTCCAGAAACAAACGGGCTTCACGTTTCGGTTTTCCCGTGCCGACCACTCCATCATCAACGACACTAAAGCCGAGATTGAGACACGAGCCTCTTCGTTATCGTCAGCGTTCAAACGTTATTTACAGTCCTCGGTAAACAACGACGAGCTCTTGGCATATCTAGAGTTCGACGCCCCTGACTACTTCGACGCGTTCCAAGTTGCCCTCCCTGCTGATGGCTCTCAACTTGTCGACCGAAACAACCGCGCTGTCAAGGGAGACTATCTTATGTACCGCTGGCGCCGGGGATATGACGCTGGGATGTTCAAGTCCATTCCTAATGTACGGAACGCCGCCGAAATCTGGTCTTTGTCGAAGAACTCACGTCAGGGCTTGGTTGATCAATGGACCGAAGAGCTGCGAAGAGAGGAGATCGAGCAGTTGTGTACGACGGCCCATACGTACAACAAGCTCGTTGAGAAGCTCCAGCGGAAGTTTCGCGAGAAGGACGGTGCGATACTGGAGAGCAAGCGCATCATCGGCTGCACAACGACCGCCGCCGCGAAGTACACTCTAGACATCAAGGCCGCTGCTCCCGATGTTGTCCTTGTTGAAGAAGCTGGCGAAATCCTTGAAAGTCATGTTGTCACAGCTCTCGGCGAGTCTGCTAAGCAGCTCATTCTCATCGGCGATCATAAGTAAGTAGTTCACCTCCCCATTGACGTCGGCGTTGAGCTTCCGTCTGTAGACAACTGCGCCCAAAGGTCAACAGCTACAAGCTCACGGTCGAAAAAAATGCAGGATACGACTTGAACCTGTCCCTGTTCGAGAGACTGGTTCAGAAAGGCTATCCTCATCGCACTCTCAACAAACAGCATCGTATGAGGCCAGAGATTTCCGACCTCGTCAGGAAGCTGACCTACCCTGACCTCGAGGACGCTCCGAAAACCCAGAACCGCCCGGACGTTCGCGGTCTACAGGACAATGTTGTCTTCATCAATCATGACAAACCGGAGATCTTAGTCGAGCAAGCACTAGTGGACACGAAGGATTTCGGGTCGAAGGGGTCAAAGCAGAACAAATACGAAGCGCGCATAGTTCTGAAGATTGTGAAGTACCTGTCGCAGCAGGGTTATGGCACAGAGAAGATCGTTGTTCTCACTCCATACCTCGGTCAACTCTCTCTGCTGAAGGACGAGCTCCACTCAGCTGCGATTGCTGATCCTGTCTTCAATGACCTTGACTCGTATGATCTCATTCGTGCTGGTCTCATAACGGCCGGTGCTGCGAAGTCAACGCAGCGCAAGTTGCGGCTAGCGACTATCGGTATGTTTTTTCTTGATATTTCATTCGAACTGTCGTACTGACCATCTGCAGATAACTATCAGGGCGAAGAGAGCGATATCATTGTTGCTTCTCTGACTCGCAGCAATCCCGACCACAACATCGGTTTCATGTGTGCCCCCGAGCGGTTGAACGTTCTGTTGTCCCGTGCCCGGGATGGCCTCATCATCATCGGCAATTCAGATACCTTCACGAAATCCAAGAACGGTGGAGACTTGTGGCGCAAGTTCTTTGAGCTCATGCAGGGTCATATCTACGACGGATTTCCTATTCAGTGCCAGCAGCATCCAGATCGTAAGGCTCTGGTAGCCTCCGAAGATGAATTTGAGACGATCTGCCCTGATGGTGGTTGCTCGGAGCCCTGGTATGCCGCAGTTTTTGCTCTCTCTGTTATTGATACTGACCAATATCATTCAGTGGTACACCTCTTAGCTGTGGGCTACACACTTGCCCGTCAAAATGCCATCAGCTCTTTGACCACTCAAGGATGCGTTGCAAGGAAATTGTTCAGCTGCAATGTCCGAAGAACCACGATCAGTCCCGACAGTGTAGTGACACCCCAGCTCCTGGGTGTAAGAAGTGCGATCGTGAAGAGGCTCTCGCTGAGAAGAAGCGTCAACGGGACTATGCTCTCCAGAGGAAACGAGACGAAGAGGAGGCGGAACACTTACGCCGAAAGAAGGACATTGATGAGCAGATTGCAGAGGAACGTGCTCGCCTTCGTGACATGCAGCTCAAGCTGGAACGACAGTACGAGATTGAACAGAAGAAAGCCGATCTGGACGAGGCCCAATCCTTTTCTCGCCGTGCCGGGTCCCAATCCAAGGCGGCGCCAGTCCCAGTCCCCTCACAGACGACACCCGAGCGATCTGACGATCTCCCAGGTGCCTTTCCTGCATCACCATCCCATTCGCTCCAACCCGGTGGCGTCGCGAGTAGACAAAGTTTGTGGTCCAACTTTCCTGCCAATCGGCCCACGCAGACACCATCGTCACCTGTCGCGGTCAACTCTGCGTCGAAACCCAGCAGTTTGTCTCTCTCGGAGGCGATATGGACACGAAAGAAGACGGTCGAAGGTGTCACCAATGCCGCCATCGACTCAATCATGGCCATGACTGGTTTGGAGGAGGTGAAGTCACAGGTTCTTCGTATCTTGGATAAGATCGATGTTGCTTCTCGCCAAGGTATCGCGTTCGACAAGGAGAGATACAACCTTGTCCTCCTCGGAAACCCAGGGACAGGTACGGGTAGAGTTTCTCTGCTGTCGACGATGCTTGCTCACTGGGGCGATTCACAGGAAAGACTACTGTAGCCAGGCATTATGCCAAGTTCCTCAGCTCCGTCAGCGTTCTTCCCGGAAACGAGTTCAAAGAGACTACTGGCTCAGCACTTGCGAACGATGGTGTAAAGGGCGCCAAAGATCTCATCGAGCAGGTACTCAATGCTGGGGGCGGCGTCATATTTGTAGACGAGGCCTATCAGCTTGCCAGTGAGCATAATTTCCAGGGTTCACAAGTCCTCGACTTCCTTCTAGCGGAGATGGAGAACAATGTTGGGAAGATCGTTTTCATGCTGGTGGGGTACAACAAGCAGATGGAGAAATTCTTTGAGCATAATCCTGGACTCGCTAGCCGTGTTCCGTATCGGCTCCAATTTGACGACTACACCGATGATGAGCTGCGGCTCATGCTGGCGAAGATGATCGAACGGAAGTTCAATCGTAGGATGAAGGTAGAGGACGGAATTCAT
Source organism: Strobilurus luchuensis (assembly GCA_019915105.1). Lineage (NCBI taxonomy): Eukaryota > Fungi > Basidiomycota > Agaricomycetes > Agaricales > Physalacriaceae > Strobilurus > Strobilurus luchuensis. The sequence goes on from JAHLMJ010000003.1 coordinate 3,352, forward strand.
GGCCTGTACGGGCGGATTGTGACACGGCGGTTGGGCCGGTGCCGAGGTCGAGATGGTTTTGGGAATGCGCGTGCCCTTGAGAACTTGATGGTAACAATCTTGAACCGCTAGGCCACCCGGATCAGCAAGGAGCGCGTCGCGGGGAATCGACCAGATGATCTCCAACTTATTCGAGAAGACCTCATCGGTCCAGACCCGTCGATGGCCATTGCGCACAGTGAAAGCTGGACAAAACTTCAAAAGCTTACCGGCCTCGCTTCTGTCAAGCGTTCCATTCAGGACCTGTATGACATGATCATCCGGAACTATACTCGAGAGCTTCAGGAACAGGAACCACTGGCCGTATCGCTCAACAAGACGTTCATCGGATCGCCTGGTACCGGAAAGACTACCGTTGCCAAACTGTACGGTCGAATTCTAGCCGATATGGGTCTCTTGAGCAATGGGGAAGGTAAGTCATCGAGTTCTGGCTTGTGTCATAGGGCTCATATCGCCTCTAGTCATTGTCAAGAATCCTGCTGACTTCATCGGTGCTGCTTTGGGTCAATCGGAAAAGCAGACCAAGGCCATTCTGGCAAGTACCGTTGGGAAAGTCCTGATTATTGACGAGGTTAGCTCATCGCATGTTGTAAGTTTTATAGGGCTAATGACAGTCGTGACCAGGCCTACATGTTGCATAGCGGAGGCTCATCTGGCCAGCAGAATGACATCTACAAGACAGCTGTCATTGACACCATCGTTGCCGAAGTCCAAAGCACTGTTGGAGAAGACCGATGTGTCCTACTGTTGGGATACGAAAAGGAAATGAGGGACATGTTTCAGGTATCATGACACCCTTGTCAATCGCTGACCATTTCCTGACACTGCTTTTGCCAGGCTGTCAACCCAGGTCTCAGTCGTCGTTTCGCCATCGAAGACGCATTCAAGTTTGAGGATTTCACGTCAGAAGAGCTGTTGGAGATTCTGAATCTCAAGCTCAAGCAACAAAACTTGTCAGCAACGCCAGAAGCCAAGCGTACTGCGATCGACGTTCTCAGCAGGGCCAGTAAGTCATGTTTGGTTCATGCTTTCAGCTCAAGCACTGATCTGTTCCAGAGATGAGACCGAACTTTGGGAACGGTGGAGAGGTCGAAAACACCATTGGCAAGGCGAAGTCGAACTTCATGACTCGTGTTCGAGGATCATCTCATGAAGCCACAATCCAATTTCAACCAATTGACTTCGATCCCGAGCTCGGTCGCATGAACGATGATAAGCTTGTCGAACTGTTCAAGGATGTTGTTGGTTGTGAGGAAATCATCAGCAAGTTGCGGGGCTTCCAGAAGATAGCTCAGGCGGGAAAGAAACGAGGCCGCGAAGTTGGCGAGCTTGTGCCCACCACGTTTGTTTTCAAAGGACCACCGGGTGCGTCTGCTTGTTCAGATTGAGCGATGAGCCTCATTGATGGTTCCACAGGGACCGGCAAAACAACGACAGCGCGCAAGATGGGGGAGGTTTATTATGACATGGGACTCCTCAGCCGTGCCGTAGTTCACGAGTGTTCCGTATCGGACATCGTCGCGCAGTATGTCGGACAAACCGGGCCCTTGGTTCGGAAAGCGTTCGAGAAGGCTGCTGGTCAGATCCTGTTCATCGATGAGGCATACCGCCTCAGCGATTCTGGCAGTCCATTCGCCAAGGAAGCCATCGACAAGATAGTGACTCTTCTGACCGATGAGCGCTACAAGGGCAAGATCGTCGTGATTTTGGCGGGCTACGATAACGACATCAACCGTCTTCTGTCTGCGAACAGAGGCCTTTCCAGTCATTTTGTCGAGGTGATTCGCTTCACCGACCTGCGGCCTGCAGAGTGCATCGACATTCTCCGTAATGATCTGAAGCGGAAGAACGTGTTGCTGGCCGAATTGGATCATACGGCCAGCATACTCTACGAAAGCATGGCGGAGGTCTTCACGAAGTTCTCCCAGCTGTCTTCTTGGGGAAATGCGCGTGATGTGAAGGAGTTGGCTAAGCGAATGATTGGCGTTGCTTTCCAGAACGACAATGGCATCGAAGACTCGGACATCTTGATACTTGGCTCGGACTCTGCTCTGGAATGCGCCCAAGACATGTTGGCGGACCGTGCTGCTCGTGAGACTACCACCAACAACCACCCTCCGAGTCACGTCCCTTCGGTTTCACTTCCAGCGGCCCCGCTAGCTCCTCCGACTCTTTCTCCGCCAGTCATCGAGACGACGACAACCACAGAAGCAGTTCCCAAGCCTAGGCGTAAACTTCAGCTTGCTCCTCGAGCGAAGCCTATCGATGGTGGTCGCGATGCTGGAGTCTCGGACGCGATATGGGCTGAATTGGAGAAGGCGAAGGCGGCTGTTCTAGCAGAGGAGCAGAGGATGCGCAGGGACGTAGAGGAAGCTCGGAAGACAGCGCAAGAAGCTGAGAGGAGACAGGCCGAAGAGCATGCCCGGTTGATGAAGATAGAGGAGGACTTGAAGAGGGAACTCGACCGCGCGAAGCGTGATGAGCTGAAACGCCAGAGGGAGGCTCAGCGTCTCAAAGAGTTAGAAGCGCTCCGCCGGCGCGAACAGCTGGAGGAACAGCAAAAAGCTCGGCGCGAGGCGGAGGAAAAGGCAAAGCAACGCGACGTCCAGGCTCAGAGGAAGTTACAGGAAATGGGTGTCTGTCAAGCCGGGTACCGCTGGATTCCATGTGGCTCTGGCTATCGATGTGCAGGGGGTGCTCATTATGTTACGAATGCGGCGCTGGGCCTTGAATGATTCATATCCACCGATAGTGTTGATTGCTCCATGGCTCACTACTCGTAAACACAGAAACATACACTACAGTCAGGACCTTGTACAGTTTTGAGTTGAATCGTCGGCTTGCAGGTCACAAATGCATATCGTGTGGCCAGGAAATCCCTAGAGAACTGAATTATCAGAACGTGTATCTGACCTTCCTTTGAGGTCTAGTCAATCTACGAGGCGCTTCCAATGAGTCCTTTCAGACCTAGCGAGGCGCAACCTGAGTTCTCCATACATATACTTTTTCAGATACATAGGATAAATTTGGGCTGTCAAATTGACGTGTTTTGTTCAACAGTATACGCGGTCGAGATATTTCCGCACACCTTCCTCACTCCTACACATCGCCCCAATGACCCCATCCGGTCTTACCACGACGTACTTCGCCCCCTTCTTGACGACGTTATAATGTTTGAACGCATACTCCATAGAATCAACCATCGCCCCATAATCCACGCTCGATCCCTGCGGCAAAACACGTATGAAATGCACGATCGTCTCGTCGTACGCCTTGCTCACGCTCGCATACCCCACGACACGACCCTCACCGAACATGATAACAGTGTGCCATGTCGCGCCGAACACCTCCCCAAACAAGCTCCACGACACTTCCTCTCCGTCTCCATCCAACGTCACAAGCCCAGGCGCGTCCGGCGCTCTATCTCCTGCGCACACCTCTCCGTCCTCCCCACTCCTATACGCGTCCACCAGCACTGGCACCCCTTGTCCATCATTGACGTCTTCCAAAACGATCCTGCTCCCACGATAGTTGACGCCGAACATCCTCAGCTCATACGCCTGGCTGAAAGCGGCCAATCCGTTCGCGGTCATGAACGTCTTGGTGATGGCCTCGTTCTTGCGGAGCATGGACGCCACGACTGGAAGGCGTTCCTCCGTGTATGATTCGAGCAGGGATGGGGACGAGTGTCCGTGGTATACAAGGGCAAGCTTCCAAGCGAGGTTAAACTAAACATGTCAATTAGGATCGAAGGCTTGAGAAAGGCGAGATAATATCATACAGCGTCTTGTATACTTGTATTCAGACCTTGTGCGCCGACGGGGCTATGGACGTGACATGCGTCTAGATGAAGGGATCCGAATCAGTATTCACCGCGAAGATGATGCGATGCAGACATACCGCCAGCGACAAAGACTCGCCCAGCGCTGAACCTGTCAACCATGCGTATACTAGGACTATCCCAGTCCATCAGCCTCGTCAACTGTCAACCTCGAACGATCACGTACTGAAACGTCGACAACCAACTCATCTCTCCAAACTCGATATCATACCTCCCCGTCACTTCCCTAAACAGTCGAATTACTCCTTCCCTCCCACTGGACGCAGCAGCGGCATCAAGCATCTTTCCTCCACAGATAAAGTTATAGCGCCCATCGTTCGTCTCGAACCGCCGAAGTGTGATGCTCCTCGTCTCCCTATTGCCGAATGCATGGAAATACTGATGACAGTTGGCATCAGTATACGTACACGAGATGAACGAGAAAGATATACGTTTGTATCCAGCTCGGTTTTGATGTAGATGTCCCCGACCACGTAGGGACCTTCCTTCATGGTCTCCCCAACGAAGTCTATCCCAAGCTGTTTGCGTACAAGGCTGTGCGCGCCATCTGTTCCGACCAGGTACGGGACACTGACGATCTCCTCCTTCTCATTTGCGACCAAGCGCGACTGTACCACTTCCTTCGTCTGCTCGAACCCGACTAGTTCTGTTCCAAACTCCACGTCGACGCCGAATTTTGTTGCAAGATGATTCCGAAGGAACGCCTCATGCCGATCTTGAGAAAACTGGAGAGGATTGTTCTATCAACATCGTCAGCAAACGAAGTCGCTTTTGGTGACCTGGCAGACGCACATATGGCCTATCAGGCCGATCCTCCTCGGCTCTGAGGAATTCGTGAATCTGCGTCTGGCCGTTCAGTAGGTGAAGCATCATGGGTTTCTGGCGAGTGCTCCTTTTGAGGACCTCAGGGAGTATACCGAGGAGGTTGTAGATCTCTAGCGACCGAGGCTGAGAGGGCGTTAACTCCGTTGTACAAGTCTCGTTGAGGAACACACCTGTATTCCGGATCCTTTGAATCCAATGCGAGGAGAAGATAGCTTGTCGATGATACGCACTGGAACGCCGTGCTCCTGCAGAGTGATGGCCAATACGAGTCCAGTGGGTCCAGCGCCGCTCTATGCACATCCCGTCAGACTCAGCGAAAAAAACAACGCCGGAATGCGCACGATGAGTATGGAATTGGCGCAATGCATCTTGGAAGGAGGTGACAGAGAATCTCTACAAGTGGTGATAGGATTTATAGTATGGGTGATACCGTCTAGCCGTGTACCCTGGTAGTCGTGGCACGCGTGGATGAAACGAGAGTGTTATGTTCGGAGAAAGCAACGGCATGTCTGAGCTAAGCCGGCTTTTGAGAAATGGCAATCATTGCGATACAAGGCGTGATGGTTGGGAGATGCACATGCATAGGCGGATCATGACGACTGGAACGACGATGCTACGTGGTCGGAGGTCTTGGTAACAGAGATGCAGTCGATAGAATCTCGTATCGTGATGAGCATGTGGAGGAGGATGCTCGCTTTTGATGTTGAAAGAATGCGGGACGAAAGGCAGCTTAGATAGCCTTGCTGGTTAGCGCGCTTTGGCGGCCAAGTAGAGAACAGCGCACCTTATACAGTCTACAGACTTCAGATGTCGTTCGAACCAGACTTTCCAACACTGCTTGGCGCGTCCCGTTTAGATGTCTTCCGATATTCAGAGTCCCAGGCGCTCGAGTCGGAAAATCATCCAAATGCAGGATGGACGGCAGTAGAGCAAGGCAAGTAGGTGGTACATGGTCTGAATTGGCATCACCGCCTTCATGCATAATCCAAGTATTCGCGTTGGCGGTGTAGAAGAAACCCTGGCAGTATTGACGAATCGTGGTCGTTGCGGATTGAGCGGGGTCCGGCCAACACCGAATATGGGATCGAATCCAAGCGCCGGCGGCAATTTTTTTCTCCGCCTTCAAGTGCTTAGATCGCCTCACCCTTGCGTACCGAATCCCGAATCGACAATGGCTACAACGCGCCTCCCTTTGGTCGCAGGCGCCCCCCGACAGCTACTATGACCTCTCCTCATTAGATGACGCGTTGACAACGTCGGATAGCGCCATAGTGATATCAAACAATCAAGCACAGTTTAGTACGCACCATCTCTATTCGCTCATTGGGTCATTCGATCGTCTTTGGTTGTTGCACGTTTGTGTTACCATGACTATCTATTAACCTTTCTTCAATGTCTCCCAGCACATCTGCTCCAAACTACAACTCTCTCGACGTGTTCTCTCTCCCTTCAACAAGCCCTCGCACCACCCTTGTCAAACCCTACATCGGAGACTCCCGTGCGCGAGTTGGATTCATGCATCAAGTTTTCGACTTGAATTCGAACTTCCTGAGCTGCGGCCAAGTCACAGTCGGGTACGAACGTCGTCGAGTTGAGTTGCAATACGACAGAAGCAGTGGCAACTCAGCTGAGAAGAGGTGACGTTGGACTAACCGTCAGGCGCCATCGAACTCTTCCCCAAAGACCAGTACACTGAGGCTTGCAGACTCTCCTGTTGAGATTCCCTTCGTGTTCTCGCTATCTTCAGCCCATCCTACAGCATCCATCACCCGCTTCGCCACGTTCCTCTCCTCGTACCAGCCACCCTTGCTATCAGTGAAGTACTTATGTGTAGACGGGTCGCTAATAGTCCCACGGGAATCGTAGCAGGTGATTAACTGTGGAGACATTGGATCTGGCGAGCGCAGAAAACCTGTCTTTCTTCTGTTCGGTGGAATCGGGTCCTGCAGGGCATTGTCGACAAGAATGAAGATTTCACCCGGCGACATAGACGGCGGGAAAAGATTTGCTGAAGCCATGATCAGCACATCGCCCTCCTCTACCGTAACACTGGCTGTGAAAGGCTCTGCGGTGAGATACGGAGGTGTCTTGACTCTAGAAGAGAACTCCCCGTTCTCTTTCCAGCCGATCTTCTCTCTAACCTCCTTCGACCACTTCCACGGTGCAACCCCAAAGACTCGAAGAGGGACCATACCCCACAGCCGGCCGTCTCCATCGACGAGATCCTTCTCCCCCGGATGCATCTCTTCGACTTTCTGAGCGTACCAGCCCTGCTGATCTCCGAGCGCCTCAGCCTCATGCCTGTCCTTCCTTCTCCGACCGAGAATCACGCGCGCCTGGCCAGCATTCGCAATGTGGACTGCCTTGGTATTCGGATCGACAAGTACTGCCAACACTGAAGCGCCGCAGAATGCCGCGTCCAAGATGGGATCATTGAACAAGCCTGCAACATCGCTTTCCGAGGCTCCGTTCCAGCGACGTGCCCAGCTCGCAGACGCGAGGTACGCACTGAGATTCACCAGATCGTCGTCTATATCCAAGAAGAGCTGTCTCATCATTTTTTGTACTTCCTCAGATGTAGGATGACGTGATTCGAGGCCATCGACACCCGAATCAGACAGGGATTGGAGGTCGGACGGACTATTTGGGGGTATCATGCCTCGCCAGGTCTCTCGCAGGAGGTCGAAGAGCGATTGTCCGAGTCTACTGCAGATACGCATCTTCGTGGCGAGCCATTCCGTAGTCCTGTAACCAAAGTGGTTGTCGATCAGAAAGAAAATGGACGTTGTATATCCGCTCATAATGTTCGTCGCCGAGATTGTGTGCAAAGTGGACACGAGGGGTTCTCTGGGCACGATCATCAGTCGAAGGAATTGAGGCGCGAGTAAGTCGGTGCCACTCCTTACCTTCCGACTACGTGACAGTCCCACCTCCGAACACCCAGCGTCAAGTTGTCGTATGACGAGTTCATCCATTCGGTTGGATAGTCCTCTACAGATTGCGAAATGCTACTTCATATTGAGTGGCAAAGGGACAGAAGCATCGTCACTCACCCGCGTCTTCTGAGTTGCTTTGTGGAAAGTTGAACCGAGAGATGGATCCGAAAGAGATCGCTGAGAAACTTCTCCAGTAACCGCTTCGGATTCGGTAGCGACTCATTACAGTTCACAGAAGCTACAAGCGTGTACCTGATGGGGAGAAGAAAGGCTGTTGAGGTAACGTCATTGTCTATACCCCGAAGTTGATCCACCACCCGTGGACACCCACAATGATCCACAGACTAGAGTATCAATTGCAATGCCAGTGTTATACTGAGTATTGGGGACTGGGGACACACTGGACAGCATTGAATACTCACTTCTAGATTCTAACACGGTACAGCTGCAAACGCCCAAAGCCTGCGTGCTGGGCCGCGGGCGTTTTGACAGTGTAGATTCTCGGGACTGACAGAGATTGGTGACTAGTCCTTGAGATTTGGAATCTGGAATATGATTCTGGACTCTGGATTCTAATAATTAATTTCTGGAATCAAAAAATTCGAGTACCGGACGACAAGACGTGCGGCCAAAACAATACTGCCCCAGTGAGGCTCGAACTCACGACCTTCCGATAGTAGAATAACAGTCGGACGCTGTAACCAACTCAGCCATGGGGCATGCATAGAGTGACTTTAACCGCTAACTCTATTCCAACTGCGGTTTCATCAGACAGAATGCACCACCGCCCACAAGTTGTTGCCTTGCACCATCATCCCTTCCGAAGGCATGATACTTTTTGCTGTATTCTTGCGTTTGCACAGGCTCATGGGACGGAAAGCCATCGGTTCTCCTGGCGCCTCCGTACCCCGATGCTATCTCTCGCACCTTTCGAACACCTGTGCGCAACCTGTGCGTTCTATCTTTGCAAGAACGGTCCTCGATCAGTCCTGGACAGCTTGTCCCCTTACATGTCTTTTTCCCTTATTGGCCGCGGATATCTGGACCAGATGGACACCACATTACTGGCCTGTGAATTTCGTTCATAGGCATGACGTCGTCCGCTCAGCGCACTCTGGGATTCATTGTGACTGGCTTGTTGCATTCGCTCAATACACCGGACTAATTCCATCATCTGTCTTGTCTCGCTGGTCTCACCGCGCCGGTGGGAGTGTCTCCGCTCAGCATAGACCAACAGGAAGACGATGTTCTCAAATCTCCTTTTCCGTGAGGTGACTCGGTCGTTCTAAGCCAACTGACATTCATCTTGCACTCATCAGATTGACTGCCCTTGCTGCACATTCGGCTCTGCCGCAAGGACAAGGCTTTCTCCGTTGAATGCATATACGTGTGTGCCTCTGTGTTCTCGAAGATTCTTCAGATTGTACATGTCGTATCTCCTTCGATTCGTTCGCTCATCTCGCTACTTGCCATCTTGCGCTGGTCAGATGGCTTCCATAGTCATGCTTCGCGACTTTGATGCCCTCATGCGACTACTGGCGGGCGCTATGCTTTCTCAAGCATACTCGCCCCGTCGAATATGGCTCAAGTAGTATGATCGATGCACGTCGCAGATTCTGTTCGAAGTGCACATCTGTTGTCCTTGATTCGGTGAATGCTTCGGGCGCGAACCTCTCTTGCTTCTGGCTGTCATGCATCTCCTCTTCCTTGGCCTTGTATGTCAGTTTGCAACATGTATGTCAATCGATGGCTGTCTGATCATCGAGATCGTCCTGAACGCAACAATTGTCGTCTGTTGTCATTGTCGAACTTCTCTGCCGGCGAATGGATGTAATTGTTCAAGGTATTACCCAACCGGTCCTTGGCCAAGGCTGTGGTGCAGCACGACTTTACGTCGTGGTTCGACGAATCATTGATGTAACAAAAAGCGAGTTTCGGTCTGCATTGACGACATTCCAAATCGTGGCCGACGTATGTGCGCTATAGCCCTGAAATGAACATCGAAAAAAGATTCTCGAATGAACGAGGTAGCAGATGTATCAAGTACCGTAACCAAAGTCTTGAGCTTGGTTCATTTCAGAACATTCCAACTCCATTTCTTCTTGTGCAAATGTTTGAATGGAACAGATTGCCCGTTTGGAGTACAATGTAGCGTCGGGGATATCCAGTATGAAGATCACAACTTCACACAATCAGGTTATTGTTACGGCTAGGCACGGAGGCACAATGTTCAAGGGCGGGACAATTGCAGCGGCACGCGGTCCGATCGAATGGAGAGGCTAGAATGGGAAGAAGGGCGGGGAGCATTTGGTATCGTGTCAACGAAGATAATAAGCCGACGAGGAGAATTGCGCGGAAGGTAGTCGCCATGGGCAGCCATCGGGCATGCAGCACGAAGGCCAGGGTGGTCTCTTTGGCCATAGAGACCGTATTGTACGAGCAAACAGGCCATTGTTCGTCGGGAGGCTTGGCCCGAAGTGGTGTTGGTGCCTGTTTGCGTGCAACTTGCTATTGTGCGCGATCACTTATAAGATGGCGGCCCATGCTGCTGCTCCCTATCGAGCTGCGCTCTCCTAGTCTCCCACTAATTCTCTCTTCAACGTTTCTAACGGTGTGTATCCTACAGTTATCTGACAAGCACTGTGCTGACGGTAAACAGACCTTGCATCATCATGTCCCGCGCACGCTCTGCCACGTTCACTGCCTCCATCAGCTCCTGGGCATCCACTGTGCGGCCAGGCTCTCCGGCGCCCTTGACGCCGCTGTCTTCTGTGCTGCCTGCTACGCCGGCCACTGGCAAATCCGTCTATACCCCGTCATCGGCGCATCAGTTTGATCTGACCGCGCTGGGCTACACATCGGTCTTTGTAAAGCTGCCAACGACACCTTCCCCACCCCCCTACCTTCTTAACAATAACGACAATTACAGCTACCCTACTCCCGACGTTAATCTCTCCGATAACAATAATCTCGTCAATAACAATAAGGACTCGGAGACGCCATGTGTCACGCGCGTCTCAAAAGACAATAAGGCCTCCCTGGATATAATCCCCGCCACTCCATCGCACCTCTCCAGACCACCTCGCAATCCTCTCGCAGGCGTCTTCTCTCGCAACCGATCCAAGAGCATGTCGCACCACGTCGTTCCCGCGAAATCCTCCAAGGCGAAGCGCCAGCACCACCAGCAGCAGCAGCTTCCGCCCGCCCTCATGAACGAGCTTCTGCTCCTTCAGTTCACCTCTGGTGGCAAGCTCGAGAAGCACATTGCCCGCGCCGTCGAGAATGGCGCCATCGCCGACGGGAAAGGTGGTGTCTGGTGGGATGAGGAGGAGAAAATGGAGTACCAATCCCTCGTTCCCCAGCAGACCCAACATTCTTCCAAGGACAAGAAGAAGCGTCCCGCTCCTTTGAACCTTGCGCGCCAGGAGTTCATCGACGCGTCTTACACGCCCATCGGCCCACCTCCATCCGCTCCCGTCCCTGTCCAGAAAAAACCTGGAAAAATGAGTGTTAGAGCCTTCTTCTCTCGCGCCGGCTAGGTATGTCGCTTTCGCTTTGAGCTTGTTGACTCTTCTCTGACATCTGCTTCAGAGCGCCGACGTACTCAAACCCTTGCTCGGACCGCGCTTCGACCTCCACGCCCTCCAAGCGTCCGTTCTTTACCGCGCTTCATCATGCCTTTAGCTATGCCTCATGCCACGCTCCACGTATACCCTCGCGCGACCCTCACCATCCACTGTATCAATATCAATATCTGTAGCCTTACTATAATGGTTTCTCGTGCAACGTTCAATGCGCTGTACCATGAAAAAATGAAATCGTTTTCTGCATCTCCTTGATCGATTGTTTTACCGAATAAGATTTACTTACATAATGGTATGATCGCTTTCGATCGCGTGCGATCGTACGTCGCGTATAGACAATTTACTGTGTGGCGCACATCGAATCGTGAGATGCTGAGTACGCGCGGCTTCAATGGCTATATGTCGGCTCACCATTGCTTCGGAGAGGATTGATTTTGGTCGTGAGCTCGCCTCTTGCCGCAACCTCCAATGAATATGCTGCATTGTTCAATGTTCCCCTCCTCGACGCTCGTTCTGCAAAACGAAATTCATACTGCGTCGCGAGGCAAAAGGATTCCCTCTAGCCGATTTGAACGACTGACCTCATCATTACATAAGCAATGTACTAGTGATGCGCTCTACCGCTGAGCTAAGAGGGATATACACCAAGGTAACTGTGGTACACATACTGGTTTTTATTCCCAGCTTTGTCGCTATAGTTGACTTCCAGACAGCAATTACCAGCTTCATAAAGGTAGCTCAAAGAAGCCAGTCTCATTCAAGTACTCTTCATGCTCTTTGGCATGCTCCCTGACCTGCTTATCCATACTAGCGCGCCATACCGGAACAAACACCTATCGAAGCGATCAGCTAGAACACCACTGGCACCAGTCCATACGAGTGACACACAAAATTTAGGGAATCCCATAATGCATCTAATAGCCCCCAGCCGGTATGCGGTGCCGCTCCTCTAGTGCCAGCTCTAAACATTGCGCCAATCCATTCTCCGGTGATATGAGCATCGCCGCGCTCAAGGCCATGTAACATAGCCATTGCTGCCTGATCCGAAGATTGACCTGCGTCGGTACCCTCAATCGCATGCGTCAACGCTGGCTTTGTGAGGTTCTCCTCCTCATACGAAGCTGTGCGCATTGTGGGAGGGAAGTAGGTATGGACCATCGGATTTCCTACTGGTGCGTAGAGCATCATCTCTGAATGTAGCGTGTCCCCCAGAGCACGGAGAGCGAACTTCCCTGGGCTATAGTTTCCCCAGCCAACAAAGCTGAAGAACCCTACCACAGAGGAGACTAGAACGATTTTACTTCGCTCATGTACTCTTCGTTGCTTGACCATCATCCGGGCAGCAGCCCAGGCCGTCCATGCCTGAACCCAGTAGCTTTCGCGCATGCCCTGTTCCAGATCCTCGGGCGTCATCTCGACGAAGAATTTGGGATGGGAGCCTCCTGCGCAACAAATCACGGCATCGGGAGCGCGGTCGCCAAAACGTGTGCACGCAGCTGTCAGCGCCTGTACCGAGGCGGAAGCAGTATAAAGCGAGAACGAGTAGCCGTGGATTTCTTGTGTGGGAAAACCCTGCAGTGCTCGCAGAGTCTTGACCGCGTCGTCGATACGTTTCTGATTACGCGCGACGATGGAGACGTGGGCGCCCCGTAAGACCATGAGTTTGGCAAAAGCTAGTCCGAGACCTTGACTGCCGCCAGTGATATAGACGTGCTAGGGAATAAAAATGAAATGAGAGACCTTCACGGGTGCAAGGACGTACCAGTCCATAGGGATTCCACTTTTTCGAGCCCAAGAGCCAGTCAAACATGCTGGAACGATGCGAAGAATGTCTAGTCACGGCCTTACGAAAGGCGCCTGGTCGGACTAGATCAGTATTACTACTAGCGCGAACACGTCGGGCAGCGGGCAGATGAAGGATCCATCAGACTTGTTAATCTTCGATGAGCATCCATAGTACTGTTCTGATAAGTGTCAGATTGAGTCCAAGTTCGGATCGAATCACGATGATGATCCAGTGCTTGGCGCTGTCACTCAACTTGAATCAGGCATGATTCTCGGATTGCTTCAGCCTGCATCTGCTGTTTCAGCTCGCGCTGGACCCACTGACAGCGTCAAGCAAGGCCTTGAACACTGGAGGCCCATATCTCCCCGACTGACTCTGCATCGTTTTCGTACTTTTTGGGGCGCAAATCATACTCGGGTACCCAATTCTTGACCGCGACTGTTTGATCCTTTCTGCACGATGAGATTGGCACACACAATGACCATCATGATGCCCCCAAGTCGATCGTGTTCTGTTGCTGCTTTTCTTACTCTGTCACTGTGTCAAGTGCATCGTCCACAGTGTAGGCTCGCGGCCTGAAGGCTGTGGAGGCTCTGTGTGAAGCCCTGGGACTGCAAGAAGTATCCTTCGAAAGACACTCGGACCAAGTCTCGACAGCGAACTCGAGCCACGAGGTACGGGCCAATGGCTATGCTTGCGCGGCAGTGCTTCCTGGTTTCAGAGTCCACATCATTCGTCTCGGGACAGCGTAAGTCCTCGCTGCGTGCTATGTCAGTATGCAGATCCTTCGGTCTGAGTCTTTGTACTCATTGAACGTTTCGATAACCACCTCGTATGCAGTACCAACGAAAACACAGTAGCATTTGGATAGCAATTAGCATTAATGAAATGTCTCCAAACCAGATGTAAGTGATGCGAGTTGTACGTGCGGTTGTAGCATATAAATGTCCAAAATATCAGACAAAGATCATAGAGAGGAATAGCAAGGTCGTCGACAGAGTAACACTCAACCCTTGAGTAACGGCGGCATTGGATGACGTCGAAGCAGAGGCGATCTGTGTGCCACTGGGGGCGGCAGAGACAGTCGAACCTCCGGACCTGCAGTTCGATTAAAAGGATGTAAGATTGGCCCAAGTGGCAGCTTACGTTGGCTTGGACACTGAGGAGCCGTTGGCGGCGCCTGCCGAGGTAGGGCTGCCTGAGCTTGACGGGCTGCCACTTGAGCTTGAGCCCGCGGCAGCTAGAATATCAGCAGGAGTGACGGTGGAGGAGTCGCCAGTTCCGTCCGAGTTTTGGTAAGCGGTGTCGGACACCAACATCGCGACGGAGGTCGTCTGCCATCCGTTCGACTGCATGACTGGGTAAGCATCCATGAAGGCCCGAACCGTATCGTTGGTGAGTTCGTGCTCGAGAATGATCAACCCAGGCGATTTGGCACCTACGAAAACTCAGATTTGGGAGAGGACATAATCTATCGCCGTACCGGTGAGCCATGTAGTCATGGATGAGTTGATGGCTTCCATGGTCGTGCCGCCAGTTGCCATACTCCAGTCAGCAGTACTGACGACCAGATTGGTTACCAAGCAGATATATATCAAAGACGAAGGGCGTACTCTTGGTTCCAGATGATAGCTTCCAAACCAAAGACCTAACCAGAATGAGACGGCATTTCACACGCAGCTGTATGGTTACCTCTTGAGCGATAGCCCTAACACGAGTGTCAGAGTCGCCATAGGGTGGACGCCAGAACTTGGGAACACGTCCTCCCGCGGAGTCGTGGATGATCTGCATGGTCCAGCCCAACTGACATTGAGTCAGCAAACGTCTCATCAAAGTACGAAGTATGAACTTACCTCGGCGACGACCTGCTCGTTCGTCTGAGTGGTCATGTACGGATGTGTGTATGTGTGCACGGCGAGGTCCCCGCCTTGAGCCAAGATGGCGTTGAACTGGGCCGGATTCCACAGAATGTTGTTGCCGATGAGGAAATGAGTAGCCGTTTGCGACGTTTCCGACAAAAAATTAATGAGTTCCCAGCTTCCCTGTAGTTTCGTTCAGATTATGCGATCGTCTTGGTGATACGGAAGCGTCACCTCTGAAGGGCCATCGTCAAAGCCAATGCCAACGGTGCCATCAGGACCATCCCAAACGTCCCCGGGGATGCGGCATTGGTAGGTGGAAGAACAGACCACATCGCCGGTGGGGTCCAATCCGTCGGCGTATTTCGGGTAACCCGAGTCGTCGACAGTGGATGGTGCGATGTCAGGGATTTTGCCTGCTGCTACAGCAGCATTCAAAGCGTCCTTCCATTTCTGGGGCATAGCATCTGGATCGGGTGTCTCGGCGGGATATACGGCAGACCAGGCTGAGAAGCGTTGATGGGTGATTTCGCCGCGGAGGTAAGAAAAACACTCACTGCTCGATCCAACCTCCGGGTAGTCAGTACCATCGGTTGGTGCGCGTCGGAAAAGCTTGTTGACGGGGTGAGATCTATCCTGATGCCAGACGCGACGGCCCGGGATATGCACGGGGGAATGGGAAAGCGCCACAGACGCAAAAGCTAGTACGAGGGATAGAGAGTGCAACATGATAAAAGAGCGGCCACGGCGTCGAATAAAACTTGACGTCGAAAAAGAGGAAGAAGAAGAGTGAAGGGAAGCCGGAGTGAAACTGCCATCTTTATTTAAATTCAACTGGTATTATCAATCTTCCAGGTGGGCATTTGAGGCCGTCTCGTGGTGCAAGGCGTATGGGATGATGGATGTTTGAGAGATGTCCCGAGCCTGGCTACCGGCAAAAAGATTGCTCTACGCCCATCGGCAATCGTTAGATAGCACTTCTGTTGTCCGACATTCGCTGATGCTCACCGTTCTCTTCCACAAGTTCTCCGTCATTTAGATGGCCTCCTGCAAACGATGTTGTCCAGACTTGTCTGTCATAGTGCGGACAGGGTCAACTCGAAATAGGTCAGGGTTGATATGTAAATCACATCCCGCATGTCAAGCCAAGCTTCAGTCGGCCCAAGCCAGGCGCCTGGAAGAGGATCCGACTTGGGTCTCACTCCCGGGCAGCTCATATCTCTCACGCCGCGACAGACGTCGGCAGTCTTTTTTTGGCAGTCCAGAGGGCGTAGGGATTGTAGCCCACCAGGGAAATGTAATCGAAGTCGCGTAGGGTTACTCAAAAATAGAACATGTTGCAGATTGGCCCGTTTAGAGCTCCTTGCACCGCCACCGCTCAAATCATCCTCGTCACGGCGCAGAACGCCGAGCTCGGACATAGCTCGCTTTCCGTCCGGCTTCCACAGACCGGCCACAGACCTGCCACAACGACAGAAGTGCATTCCTCTGCAACGCGTGATGCCAAATTCTCATCTCACCAATTTGAACGGAGTTGCCGCACATTGTGTGTGTCGTCAGGCAGAATTTGAATTTTGATGCGATAACAACGAAGAGCATCGAGATGTGTTTCTAGCCGAGTACAGTATTTTCGATAAGTTCGAGATACTCCAGCCTCCTGAGCCGGGCAGTGAGTGCAGCTCTTCTGCTAATATCATTGCATGGCTGCGAGAGGGTCTACACTTCAACAGCGCCTTAAGCTTCGGATTGATGTCGACTATCTGCCGGAAAAATCCTGAATTGCTTGTACGGGCTTTCCACTGCTTATGACCCTCGAAGCCTGCGACATAAGAGGGTGTTCGGATAGGATGAAGAAATTTTTCTTTCAGGGTTTCTAACGACTTTCTGACAACTTTCTACACAGGGTCCTTTTGGCGGGGTGAAGAAATTTCTTCATCCTATCCGAACACCCTCTAAGCCGCTCTTAATCTTAAGACCGAGCTCACGCCAGCAGAAGATCAAGCAGGACAAATCGCAGAGGCGGCTGACGGTGCTGACGGCGGCTTACAACGGCTTGTAAGCGCTCATAAGCCAGTAAGCACTGCAAATCCGTTATAAGCGATATGGCGTTTTTGCAATGATCTGGCGAAGTTGGATTCCGACTCCGGCGCATGGTTCGGCACGGACGCGGCCACAGGTACAGCTGAGAGCTTGGTCGGGAATGTTTGACGAGATCATCGTATAGGCTGTACGACAATTTGGTCGGAGAAAGGGTGACCAGATTGACGTGTATTGCACAGTCTACATGAAAGTCTGTGATCCACGGAACTTGCGCTTGAGCCAGTCCGGACCGTATTCTCCGTCTGACTAGTGAGCTTTTCCAGAGACCGTCAACATCTGGCAGACATTGTGGGTCATTCCGCGTCTTATTATCGGCCTCACGTACGCGGATGCAGCATTTCACGAAGAGCTCTCAATCTCAAGAGGGTTCTCGCTTGTGAAGCAACATAATGTCCTTGCTCCTCCAACTCTCGCGGGTCTCTCTATGCTTCTCGAGTGGTACATTCGCCTGCCAATCCGGACCTCATAACCATGGATCCTCATTTATGTTTGCACTAGCCAAAGATCAATCTGTTGCCGGTGCTCGGATCGCCCAAGGATCGTCTTGCACTGTGTCCACGACCCCAGAATGACTGGGAACCGTCGCGTCCATCACGTTCGTGAGCATTGTCCTCTTGATAACAGCCTCATTTCATTTTTGGGTGAATTCGGCTGTAAGAGCTGTTGTATCCCAGCCGGTGGTTGATGTGATCAAATGAGGCTCTATTGTTGTTCTGTGGATCGGCGTTTGTCCTTGTCAAGCTGCTAGAAGTATATCTATACAAGGACAAGGCATCAAGAGCCTTGTCTTTCCCGATCATCAACCCCCTCACACAACTATAAACAGCTCCAGCCTTCCCTTCCCCGCCTCATTTTACTCTGATGTCGCTCTGCGGAAGCCAAGATCGCTTCTCATCTTCGAACTCCAGCAGTCTGAAGTCTTCTACTCAGACATTTGACACGGCCCCGTTGCCTACTACGCCCAACGCCATTCATGACGAGGACAACTACACGGTGTCGGACTATGGCGTCCTTGTAGACCGCACATTTGTGGAAGACGGTCGAATTGACGAGGAAGACGACCGCTGCGTTATCGAACTATCTCGCTCTTGTACACACATCGTTCCACCCCCGACGCCACCACCCACGATTCCCTCTGTCACGCCAGATCCGGAGCGTGCTCTCATACTTTCATCACATCCCCCACGGCCATCGGCCCCCGTTCCACACAGGAAGCCCGTTCCACGCGACCCATCTGTGATCAGCACAGACTATCTCGGCGGAGAGTCCTCCTACTGGGGTCTTTCTACTGTTTCCACACCATTTGATGCAGGTCTATGTACTCCTCTCACATCGGCGCAGGCCTCCCACCTCCCGGTCTCTTGCCCGCCCAATGCTGCTACGCTTATTAAGGGAATTCCCGATCCCATCTTGTACGGCAAGAGGTTGTACGAGTTCGAGTTTCTCATCGGCATTGGCAACTTTGGACGCGTTTTCCAGGCGGCACGAAGGGACTTGTCGGGGAAAAGTGGAGCCGCGAAGACGGTCGCGATCAAGGTGATGAACAAAGTTGCGATGGAAAGAGCTCTTGACTGGCATTACGGTCAAGACGTGCCCAGACATGAAGTACGATGGGCAAGCTGCAGAGTTGTGAGTCAGGAATTGGTGCTCAAGGAGAAAAAGGTGCTGGAAGACATCGGCGAGCTGCGACTGCCTTTCCTTTCCGCGTCCTTTGAGGTTCTTCAGGACAACTACTTTGTGTATTTTGTCATGGTACGCAGTTCCGATGTATCGATCTGCCATACTCACACGAGTACCCGCAGCCGATATGCTATCAGTCTCTACACGACCTCATATGACCTTTTTTATCATTGTAAAAGGCGAGAGCGAGGTCGCAGCTCGAGGTAGTGATCGCAGGTGCAGGTGTCAGGTTGAGGACCGAGGTGCGGTGATGCCGCCAGATGCCGAGCCTAATATGGCCATCACCCGACACATTATGTCAGGCATCAATCGGCGCATCAATCCTATCGCGCACAGCGCGAGCCGGCGTTGGTAGCCTTGCAAATAACCGCAAACCTTGGCACAGTCTTCAATGCCAAGGTTGCGAGCCCTTGTTCTTCTTGCCTTCACTGTCTGATTATCTCTCCACTCTTCCTGTCCCGCGGGAGGAGGACATTGATGTTATTCAGTGCCGCCCCGCACTCGATGTCATCTCGCCACCTCCGCCGCTCTCTGTCATATATATTTCATTCTCATCTCCTCTTATCAACTTGTAGTACTGCCCAGCATCTCCTGTGAAACAGTCCAAGCTGTCTATCATCCACTATACTCAATCAACTCACATTGTAACATGAAAAGAATGAAAGTGGTTGGAAGAGAGCCAAATGGGCTGATGGGGGCCCGGGATTCATGCCCATGGTTGATTGATCGATTTTAGATTCACAAATTGAGCGGCGAGCCTAAACACTGAAAGCAAGGGAAGACACAATGACTGGGAGCATTGCTAGTCAAGAAGCACTGTGGCCTGTCTGTAATCATCTTGGTCCTTGGAAGCATAGCACAGCTGCTACTGTGAGAGGCTGAGAGCCTGCCCAATGAAAAAGGTGTGCTCCCGTCTCCATTAACCAGAGATATCTGGCCAGTGAAGAATTTTAGAATGAAACAGAGCGTAACAAGGTACTGCATTGGCAAATAACTCAACCACTACCTTAGGCTTGGCGGAGGTGGGGTCCCAGGCCCGGGAGTGCCAGCAGCCACAGTACTAGCCTAGTAGGCACATCCTGGAGGGACGAGCAGGACTTAAACAGTATCTTGTACTCCATAAGGCTATTCTAATCCTCAACAAAGGGTACAGGCTTCAGCATTGAAATACTCTTATCAACAGAGTTCAAGTCTTCAATAGGAGCTGATGATGTTCATGAAAGACAATGCATAGTTTCGGTTCATTGAGTGGTTGCCCAGACGCTGCATATGAAGAGGAGATTCAGCCTTATTGAGGTTTGACGCGATGCGCGCCGGCCTGGCGCCAGCGTACATTGGCGCGATTTCCCATTTGGGAGTATACGATCGGCATCAGATCGTCGGGCCGGGCAGGTACACAACCTGCACCTGCGGCAGTGCGACTGCAACCTGCGACCTGTTGGTGAATCACGCGCAAGACCTGAACCTGTGGACTGGACTTGGAGCAAAACCTGACATCTGCATGCTGGACTGAACCAAGAAGCTGACATCAGGCTATTTTCAATGAAAAAAGAGTTCATAACCTCATGAACCAACATCGCAGAAGCAACACCAAGATCCCCGGGAGCCAGGTTAAGCGGTACGCGGCTGAACTGGTTTGTTCCCAATCTATCAATCTGTGTATCAATCTGATTCTTTTTCTGTAGCTCGTCGCCATTGACGGTCTCCACAAACTCGGCTGGTACCACCACGACATCAAACCCGACAACGTCATGCTTTCCTCCTCCGGTCGCATCCATCTCGTCGACTTTGGCTGCGCTCAACGCGGGTTCGGTGAAGATCATGGCCTGCGCGAGCTCGCTCCATCGGATATGCTTGGAGCGCGCGCGTGCCAGAGTCCTGAAATCACGCGCCAGCGCATGCAGAGTCGGGATCAGAACCAGCGAATATGCTACCGCGCGGAGATGGTTGATGTGTGGAACTATGGGCTAGTGCTATTCGAGATGTTCACGTGTCCAGTGAGGATAAAGTATCCTGCGCCAGAGGGGGAGTATACGGCGATGGTGCGACTGATGGCACGGATGTCGGTCAGCGAGAGGGCATTGGTTTTCGAGAAGGTACGGCTTGTCTACGCGTGATTTTATGTAAGTCAGTCTAAAGATCATATTCAACAGCTTCTCTGTGAGGACGAAACACGCCGTGCGGGTGTACCGGAGATAAAGTCTCATCCGTACTTTGGTGGCGTAGACTGGGACAAGGTTGCGAGCAAGGAATTGCCCGTGGAGTACGTGCCTCGTAAATGCCATCCGCCAGATACTCCCCCTCCAAATCTGCGAGTATTCAAGGGTGATATGACACAGGATGCAGTCTACTTGAACAACGGGATCGATTTTGTGAAGAGTCCTGCGGCGTCCTTTCTGCTCTGATGTTAGTATTTATGTAGTACTTGTGGTTTCTGCTGTCCTGCTTTCTTGGCAATGTTCCCTATTGTCTGTCAGTGACGTTGCACGCCCTGTGAGTATCAGTGCATAAGTCAGTCTGTGTAACATACAGCAGTATTCTATCAGGCATGCCTTTGCCCACCGTCCTATTGACTAGGACATTGTTGACTGTGGAGGTTCTAGTACTTGTGGTACCTCATTGAAGCAGAACGTGCAACTATCATCGTCTGATACTAAGTTGAACGTTGAACCCTCTTTCCCGGCGGTCTGTAGCACATCCTCGAGCGATCCTCTTCAGCTGGGAGAAACGGATTGGCTCGGAGATGTTGCGATCATTGTTGATGGTGGCAGTGTCGGGCTTTGGCCTGCTTTGTTCCATCCGTCTGCACGTCTTGTGTCTTGCCACCTCCCCGCACCCTACTTGTTGCTGAAACCCATGGATTAGCTGCTATGCCGGCCAGGATAAATGTTACCGACACATCGGACCTTTGCAACAATACTTTCTTCACATTTGTATTCATATGGGTAGAAGGGAGCGGGAGCGGGAACAGGACAGAGAGGTTCATACGTAGTCGTCAACCTCCTCGTAGATCTTCTGACAGTTGACAGATCACTCGTCTGCAAAACTTAGTGCAAGCGCACAGCGTGCAGGCAGCGCAGACGAGGGTCCGCCTACGCGAAACCCAGGTCGCTTTGGATGTTTTGCAAGCATCGCACCAGGATGAGCTGGCCGCCGTCCAGCAAGAAAATCACGCTCTGAGAACGCGAATCGTCTCATACAGGGCGAAACTGAAGACGCGAGAGGACGAATGCGACGAACTACGGACTGTGGTCAACGAGTTGGTTGACAAAGGTGCGTTCCTATGATCAACAATGGGCCATTTCTCATCGTGTGTTAGTCGCTCAGAGCCACGACTTTGGTGTTTGGCCCACGGCTAAGATGCGTATCTCTGGATTCCTCGGTGCGTTGCTCCAACTTTCGTTTGCTGTCAGCTAAATGTACTAGCGATGTAGACACTATTCCCGACAATCCTTCTTCTTCTGTTACCCGAGACGAAGCTGACGCTCTCTCATACGCTGGCACTATCATTCACAGACTCCTTGCGGAAAACCAAGCGCAAAGGCAGAATGTTGAACGCCTTCAACGAGAAAAAGGTGTTCTACATGCACAGCTAGCTCTCCGCGATGCAGGTGCAGATGCTGACGTTGACCTGGATGTCTATGACGCTGCCGATGTGATGAACGACGAAGAGGCTTTGGAGATCCTGGACGGAAACCGGGCACGCCAGCGTGCTTTGGAGGTAGAGATCGAGAGCTTGCGAATGACGTTAGAGACACGCCTGGGGCTAAACGCAGATGGTAGAATTTTACCTCCATCGGAGCCGACTGCCTCTGGCTCGGGTATCGGGAGACAGAGAGAACCCTCGGCAACTACGGGAGCTGGCCCGTCGCAGCAGTCGGGATCAGGACGCCAGAGGACCATCTTGCACTCCCCCATATCGCCTACCATAATGCACCTCGCGTCTATATCAGCCTCGGAATCCCGTGAAGTGGCTCAGCAGCAACCCCCTCCGCCTCTTGAAAGCCTCGACACTGAGATCCAGGGTTTGAGAGACCAGATACAGGCGTTTCACGCTGAACGGGAGGCGCTTCTCAAGATGATCGATGAGGTATGTCACTTACATTCTGTATGTCATACAAGAAATGACTTTGACCATCTCGAAGGCCAAGGTGAACCAGACGCAAACGGAACTCACTCGCCCACCAGCAGTTGTACCTCCAACGCCTAGCGTCATACCCATTCAAGCCCTTGAAGCTGAGATCCAGGCTCTAAAGGACCAGGTTGAGGCATTCCACGAGGAGCGTGACGAGCTTCGTCGGATGCTTGATGAGGTATGTCATGTTGACTGTGTGAACTACGACACTGATGTTTGTTGAAGGCTAAAGCGAACCAAATGGAGTCAACAGTCACCCCCACGCCGACTGTCGGCCCAGGTGACGGCTCAAGGCCACCTCCGTTGCCTAGCTTTGTACCCATAGAAGCACTGGAAGCCGAGATACAAGCTCTCAGGGACCAGATAGAGGCTTTCCATGTTGAGCGAGAGGCTACGAGGAGGATGATTGACGAGGTGTGTTATGTACCTTTTCATAGCCGACCTGGGTTGACAACCCTTTTGAAGGCAGCCGTGGATCCTCCTACACTGCCTACCGACTTGCTGGACGCGGACGACGGGGAGATGTCCATGGAGCTGGCCACACCTCTATTTCCTACGACGATTCTACCGTCACCGCCTTTCTTCCCGTGATACTAATTCTTGATGTTTTGTGCTCGCGCTATCTTTATTGATATCTTGATCTGTTTATGTAGCATCTTGGACCTTGCTATCGATGTTTTTGTATTTTCAGGGCATGTCATTTGTCTGCTACTTTACCATGGTACATCGACAGTGCCCTCCTTGCCAAGGAGCCGGTCACTCGTCTGATCACACGTTTCGCTCTCCTCTGCCATGGCACCTCGTGCAACTGACCACACGCGTTCCTCCTCTTATTGTTCCGTATATTTTACCACCGGGGATCCACGTTCTCAGTGAGTTCATTCTTACTTTTCCTTTCTATTGAGAAGAAGGCACACGACCATGTCCAACAAGATTGAAGCCCCGAGACTACAGAAAGAAAGGAAACGTGGGCCGCTGGGCCTCCTGCTGTTCTGCCGTACATTGACCGGTGACTAGTGGGTTCCTGGGAGCCTGTCTGTATCTCTCCCATCGACTGCCATGTCTCAGCAGTATCGACCGGTTTTCAGTGCGTAGTCTATACATCGAGCAGGTATGCCCTTTGATTTATCCCTCACAGTACACTACAAGATATACGATGACGACAAGAAGGAGACGCGCAAGTCTCGCTACCCCGTCACGTATGCTGACGATCCTTGCATCGGACGGGTGAACGCAGCCACAATCCCAGGCGAACAAACGGTCGGGGCACTTATCGTAGCTATCTGCAAGCGAGAGCAGCTTCGGCTGACCTTCGAAGTGGGTGAACATGAATGGCAGTATGGAACCGTTCTGTTCAAGAGCGCCGACACTCCTCTGGCCTACCGCCGCGACGGCACTGAAAAGGTTGATCTCCTCAGCAACCAACGACCGGGATCTACCCCGCAGGAACCTGTGGTACTGAAGATCTGGTATCAGGGTAAGCAAAATTCACTCGCAATGGCATTGGGGCACTATTGAATTCTGGGCACAGAAATGCAAGAGCTCCTACCAATGAGCTTCCCAGGATGGCCCAAATCCGAGCGCACTGAGATGGACATACAACGCAACCCCCTCTATGGCCTCAGCGTCGGCTCCCAGCAGAGACGGGTTTTCAGTATGGCGTCCATCCTCTTCACTTCCGCGATGAATGGCTCATGAAGGCCACAGTTTACTACAGGATATACGATGATGACAAGAAGGCGATGGTGGCGGTGAAATCCCCTGCAGACACGAAGGATCCCCTCCTCGGACGAGTCGACACATCCCAGATCCCTTTTCCACACACCGCTTCGAATTTAGCAGAATACATTTGCGCACAGGAGGAACGTCCGTTCGGTCTCGACTGGGACACAGACGATGCATATGGAGCATTAATCTTCAAAACCATGAGCACTCCTAAAGCGTTTCATCTTGAAGACACTGTTGATCTTCTCAGTGACAAGCGTCCAGGACGGACATCGGAGCAGCCAGTCCTGTTGAAGGTCTGGTGGGAAGGTGGCGTAATTCCCTCATTTCGCAGGCCTGAGCTCATTTTCCGGCTACAGATATACATGCGGGTTTTTGGACCCCGGAATGGGAGCTTGAACCCACACGCAGCGTCGAGGAACAGACGCGAAATTCCCTCATATGATAAGGTTCACGGACACGTTCAATAAGCAATCTTGTATGATGTAACAATTGTGTGTTTTGTATCGAAAAACCCTCGACGAAAAGCAGCAACTCGAGAGCGCTGTGAACACTGAACCAGAACCTGTGCACCTGGTGCTCCGCAGTTTCTCTGGCGTAGTCAGCGGAGACCAGAGGGTCCAGGATCGTCTCATAAGCAACGTCGAATTGCCAGGAGCAACGGCTCACGCGCACGCAATCTTCATAACAAGTTCGCTTGATCTCTCGAGGTGTTTCATTCACGAGTCTTGAGGCGTGTCTATCGGCAACTTCTTCGTTCCACCTAACGACGCCACGTATTGCGAGGCAGACACAAAGTCAATCATGATAAGCGTTCTCGGCTCACGCGCACGCAATCTTCATAACAAGTTCGCTTGGTCTCTCGAGGTGTTTCGTTCACGAGTCACGAGGCGTGTCTATCGGCAACTCCTTTGTTCTACCTATTATTAATCTAACGACGCCAAGTATTGCGAGGCAGACACCAAGTTAATCATAGTAAGCGTTTTGGGGTCTGATACAGGTTGGAAGCACATATAGCAGAGGTCCCTTTGGCGGCCAGTGAGCAAGAGCAACGTGAGGAAGGTCAATGAAAGAGTCGAGACCACAGAAGACACCACAACTAGTCACTCCCGGATATTTAGCATTCCTGCGGCTACCTGTTGTATCTGAAGTTGGTCCTTGCGGACGACATGAGACTCTTGGTCAACAGGTCGGGACTCTCGGAGAGTAAACAAGTAAATTGATCCGATATGAAACCTATAATCAAATCATAACGTCCTAAGAAACGCGATAACCTCCCTCGCCACCCTCTCGCCCTTACTCCCCTCCCCTTGACCCTCCCTCTGACTGATAACAGCATAGAACGCCGCCAGCTCCGCGGCGTTCTCCACCATCCCGTCGAGCCTGTCCCGGCTTCTCCCCAATCGGTCGAGTATCACCTCTTGATTCTGGAGGCTGCCGTTCATCAGAAGGCCGAATAGGACGGAAAGGTGCCCAAGGAGGAAGGAGGCGTCTGCGGATGAGAGGGAAAGGTCGGGGTCGGGTTTGATTGACAGGGAGGGGAGTTGGTGCAGGTAGACTTGGGAGAGGACATT
The DNA here is from genome assembly GCA_019915105.1 of Strobilurus luchuensis. Taxonomy (NCBI): domain Eukaryota; kingdom Fungi; phylum Basidiomycota; class Agaricomycetes; order Agaricales; family Physalacriaceae; genus Strobilurus; species Strobilurus luchuensis. Next base: position 29,436 of record JAHLMJ010000003.1, read on the forward strand.
GAGGGCGCTGGTGGGTTGTGGGCATGTACAGCGCGTTATGCAGCGGGTACAGGAGGGATCAAGGACTGAACAATAATTAGGCTAAGAATCAAATCTGAAGAGTAGTAACTCACGAAGTTCGCGCAATATGTCCTTCGCTTCGTCCACCTCTTGGACTAGATTCGTGAATAGCGCCAGAGCGAGGCAGAGGCGGTCCAGGAGACGCGCTTCATCGCCATCATTTGCGTCCTCTTCCTTTTTCACCTCAATGTGCCTCAGTCCATCCGCCCTTGCAATCGATCGCATGATAAATAACGGGCCAGAAGCGTGCTTGAGCACCTGCAGACAGCATGCCTCATCTCCATGTGTCAAGTTGATCAGAACACGGAATATCATGTCCAGGCAGTCATTATTCGACGCCATCTCCGCCTGGACCGCGAACGAAACAAGGTCGGAAAGCAACCATTCGTCTCGCGCATCCTCTAAAGCGTCACTAGATGTTCCAGCCCACTGACCAAGTAGGTAGCTGTCCAAAAGTCGGAGTAGGTTGTTCGTGGTCTCAAAATCCGTCGTGCCGAGATGGTAGCGCAGGGAGTGGAGGAGCACAGGAAGGTGTTTCGTGGTGAGATAGTCGGGTCGAAGGGCGCAGAGAGTTTGGGTAACGAGGAGGGTTGTGGAGAGCGGAACGAGGCCGGATGCGGTTATACTGGAGCGGATGGATTTCAGCAACGTCAGGTCGTTCTTCTTGATGCCCAGCTTGCGCAGTGGGGCGTCCGGTGACTTTTCCGTGTGGAGTATGGCGAGGGGGTCCGCTTCGGGGACGATAGAGCCTAATAAATGGAAGACCGTTGCTGCGAATTGGGAGTCATCCGCGTCGCTGGTCGAGGGCGCGTTAGAACGTCTGGCGACGTCAGTAAGTGAGAGAGGATCTCTGGACACGACGGTGCAGAAGAATGCAAATATGATATCGTATAGCTTGTCGCTGCCATTCCCCACGTCGCTCTCTGCATAAGAGTCCCAGGTCTGGCCAATGAAATCAGCGGCCTTGGCCTTGCGAGAGAACTCGGAGTCGCAGAGCTGGTTGGCAATATCGAGGGCGCTCGCACGACGCAGACCGACACCAGCATCCTTGTCCATGCCCTCCAGCAGATACCCCACCTCGTCCAGGAACCGCCGCGTCTCTCCTTTGGCCTTGAGTTCGGTCTGGCTCTTGAGCGGGTTGATCTCTAGCCGCTTCGGCTTGGCCTTCTTGGCTGGCGAGGAGGACGGCGTCGAGGCGTTGGACTCGGAGGCGGGCGACGCGATGGAAGCGAACGGGTCGTCCTCTGAGACGTCGATGCCCCAGCGTTCGCGGAGTGCGGAGTAGGACTCGCGCGGTGCGTCGACGGGGAGCGCGACGAGGAACGAGCGTGACTTGCCGGCGTACGTGCGCTTGGAGGACGAGGACGAGTTGCGCTTCGAGAGGGCGGGCTGGGAGAAATCTGGGGGCGGGAGCGGTGGTGAAAGGAAGGTGGGCAGAGACGGAGTGCGGCGCGAGAGGCCGCTGGAGGGACTGCCGGGGCTGTCGATGGATGACTCCGTCTTTGAGCGGCCGAGCATGCGCTTGGCCACGCCGCCGGGCGACGCCGAGGGCGACGCGGGTGTCGCGAGCTCGAATATCTGCGAGAGATCGCGTGGTATCTTGGTCGGCGACGGCAGCGGCGACGGCGCTGGTTTCGCCCGCTTGCGTGTCTCGTCGTCGCTGTCCGTGTCGTCGCCCGCCTTGCGCTTGAGGGCCTGCCGCCCGTATCTGCGCATCGTTCTCGTCGCCGTCGTCGGGAAAGGTTAAGTGCGCCACGTGATGTGTCCGTAACGTTGGTGGTCACTGTCACGCCAGGCTCCTCGCTTCCCGACGGCCATGCAGAGCGTGCAGAACCGCCTCGATTCGTTTTCGCGCCCGAAACGCGTCAAAACCGGGCCAAAGTCGACGGCGTCGCTGAAATGGCCGCACCCAAAGGACTTTGTGCCGAATCCGGACACGCTGGCGGAGGCGGGCTTCTACTATGACCCCAGCGTCGAGGACAAGGACAACGTGACGTGCTACATGTGCGGCAAGCAGCTCGGCCAGTGGGACGCCGACGACGATCCCTTCGAGATCCACTACCGCAAGTGCGCCAAGACGTGTTCCTGGGCGTTCCTGCGCTGTGGCCTGAGGGACGATCTCGACAAGAACTACAGGTGCGTCGTCGCATACACTGCCTCATTTCCCGCTAATATACTGGCAGGTTCACCAACACGGACAAGAATCGACATCCAACCTCGAAGGCGATGGAAAAGGCCCGGCTGGATACGTTTACGAAGTGGTGGAAGCATGACACGGACAAGAATTGTACATTCTCTGCGAAAAAGGTTTGTTCACCATCTAGTCTGGTCTCAAACTGATTATCGCCCAGATGGCGCAAGCTGGATTCATCTACTCTCCCATGGACGACCAGGACGACCTTGTGGTGTGCGTATACTGCTCTACCTCTCTGAGCGGTTGGGAAGACGGCGACGATCCGCTGTGCGTGTTTCCATTTCACCTTCACGCTCTATCCAACATTCTCGTAGAGAAGAACACCGCAAACGCGTCGACAAGTCCGGCGAATACTGCACCTTCCTCAACAACCCCACTAAGCCTCTCGGCCGGTCCTCTTCCAAACCCCTTTCCCGCAGCACCGCCAAATCCAAGACTGCAGACGTTGTCATGGCCACAAAGACATTCGACGGCGCAGAGTCCTCGGAGGGATCACCCGAGGAAGTGTACACCAAAGCTCCCCGTGCTTCACGCAGTGCCGCCAAAGGCGCCAAGACGCCGCGTGCTCGCACCGCCAGTCGCTCTACGCGTGCCGTAACGGAGGATGACGAGGATGATGCTCCCGCCAAATCTACCAAGACGCCGCGTGCGCGAACTACCAGCCGTTCCCTCCGTGCTGCGATGGAAGACGACGACGAAGAGGTTCCACCTGCCCCTGCCAAAGCTTCAAAAACACCGCGCGCGCGCAAGACGCGTGCTACCACCGAGAACGACGATGAGGAGGTCACCGCTCCTGCCCCCAGAACCCGCAAACCCTCCTCCAGAGCGCGTTCTGCCTCCCGTGCACCATCGGCCGACGAGCCAGAATCCGCCCCAGTCCGTACCCATCATTCTAGATCCCGATCCAAAGCAAAGCCTATACCAGAAACTGAGGAGGAGGCGGAAGAAGGCGAGGACGAGGTCCCGGACTTGGCCCCTCGGCCAACGAAGCACGCCAAGTCAAAGTCGAAGGCCAAGGTGGATGAGAACGAGGCGCCAGACGAGGGACAGGACGCGCCGCCATCTACCAGGACGCGCAAGACCTCTACGCGCTCGCTGGCGCGGAGCAAATCCGCTAAAGATGACGAGCCTCCGACCGCGAAAGTGCTGGGCAAGTCGCGCGCCATCGAGACAGATGATGAGGTCTCTGCCCCGGTGCGCAAGACCAAGGCGACGAGGAAACAGAAGGTCGTCTCTGAAGAGGAGGAGTCGATGATTGACGAACCACCACCACCACCACCACCAGCGAAGAAGGCGGCAAAGACCAAAGCACCACGCGTCAAGCAAGTCGAGGAGGACGAGATGGACTTGATAGCCGCCCCGCCGCCTGCGCTTGCTGCATCGACATCCAAGAAACCCCCTGCCAAGTCCCGTAAACAACAACCAGAGCCTAAATCCGAGCCGGAGGTGACAGCGGAGGAAGAACCTATGCCACTCCGCGCATCGACCTCGAAGAAACCCGCTGCCAACTCGCGCACCAAGCCCAAACTAGAGCCGGAGGAAGAGGAAGAGATTGTCACTGTGCCGCCTCCGAAGAAGGCGTCTGGGAAGGGCAAATCGAAGGAGGATTTGACTCTACCACGGGCGGTGGTGGAGGAGAGCGACAAAGAGGTGCCTGTGACGCGAAAGAAGGCGCCTGCGAGCTTGGGGCTCGGGAAGCCGTCCACTACCACGCGCAAAGCGTCGAAGAAGAAGGAGAAGGAGGTCATCGAGGTGGAAGAGAGCAACGACGACACTGACATCTTCATGGATGCTGTGGAGGAGCTTCCCCCGTCGAGGCCCGCTTCGAGGTTGACCAAGGCTTCGTCGGCCAAACCCGCTTCAAGTACGATGAACTTGTCCAAACCTAAACCCAGACCTGCACCGGAAATACTGCTTTCCTCAGATGTGGAAGAAGACGAAGTGGAGGCTGCACTGGAGATACCTACGGCCAAGGCTCCAATGGCAAAGCCTGTTTCGCAGCCCACTAAGCCTATTTCGCAACCCTCCAAGCCTGTCCCGAAGGCCCAACAACCTGCCTCGAAGACTCCTCAACCTGTACCGAAAGCTCCCGAACCTACGCCGGAACCATCTCGTACTAGGACGCCCATTCCTCCTCCTCCTGTGGTCACTCCCGAAGAGAAACCACGCAGTAATGTCGGAAAGCTTGCTACCAAGTTTCAGTTTCCCTCAAAGGCCACGCCGCCGCCGCAGTCATCTTCATCTCAAGACCAGTCGCCGCCTCCCAGACCCCCACGCTCGCCTGCGCGTCCCCGCTCGCCTGTACGTCCCTCTCCGCCGGACGAGGACGTCGACATGCATGATTATGTTCCTGACGAGAGCATGGAGCTTGTCGAGACCCAGCCCGTCACCCCTCCCCGTCCCGCCGCACCTGCCCTTCCTATCTTTGCGCCTACCCCCGCCCCAGCTCCTGCCCTGCTTACTCAGAATCTAGATGCGTTCATCCCAGCGCTGGCGACGGAGCCGTTCGTGCCCCTCCAGGCGTTGAGTGAGGCTGAGCTGGCGATGACGGTGGAGGAGTGGATCCGGTTCCATATGCATTTGGAGTGCGACAAGTTTGAGAGGGATGGGGAGAGGGAGGTGCTGAACTTTGAGAGGAGAGCGCAGGAGGTGCAGAGGACACTGGAGGCGCTGTAGGCTTGATACGTACTTTGTGGTACCGGTCGTGGTCAATACTTGTGTGAGAATCTGCTTGTGGACACGATGTGCATTATAGCTATAGCTAGGCGCTGGGATGGACACTGTCGCTGTCTGCTACTCCCGAACACATGTGTATTCTTTGAATGCTGGATGTCGCTGCAGATGGGAACGCCTCCTGCAGATGGGAACGCCTCCTGCTTTCGGACACGCTACTGTAAACAGTAATCATTCCATGTAGACTTGTGATTCTGGTCTTACTGTAAGGTACCCTTTCACTATGTACATGTGCCTATACCGAAAACATACGTACTGACCCAACTTCTCGTGGATGGCGCGTGTAGTAGACTTGTGATTTTGGGTTTACTAGAGGTACCTTGTCGCTACGTGTTACTATCGAACATATACATCTTGAAGTGACTGTGAGAAATTACTCAATGGTAGCTTATGGTGCTGCAGGTGGGAACAACATGAGCGTACTGTAATTGGTACTCATTGCATGTGAGACTTGTGATTCTGGTCTTACTGTAAGATATATTTCCGCTATGTGCTACTCCCGGACACCTGCCTATCTACTGAATGGTGGAGCGCTGCAGGTGGGAATCCCTTGCTTGTCGGACGGTTTCTACAGTGGCCAGACTCATTCGATACATACTTGTGATTCTTGTGTTAGTTCTTTCCACACTTCATTTAATGGCGAGTAGTCTGCAATCTAATTGCGCCACATATGGGATAATCGAGCTGTTGTGACTAATGGAGTCAGGACATCGCCGCGGTGTATCTGACATGTGATTCGTCTCTTGTGCGTTCGTACGCCACGCTCAGCTCGGTCGGTCTCGTAGAATGGTTGACCCATGTCATTTGCAAAACTGACAGGTGTTAATCACAGCTCTATTCACTGCGAATTCAGGATAACCATTCTTTACGTTTGCGAGGGGCAGCCTGGCAGGTGGCGTCGTCCTCCGCCGGATCATTCCGCTATTTGGCTTCATAGACTCTTGCTGGTGCAAGTGGGCTCTGTTCCTCTCCACCATCACAAGGCAGCCGAGTTGAACGCAGCCGCACGGGATAACGATACCTCTATACCTCACTCTATCCCGAATGCGCCGGAACCGCCTATAGTCGTGTTGCCCACATCCCACGAAATCATCGCACGTACCACCAGCGAATAGACATCAGCAACCGGTTACCCTAGAAAGCCCAGACCGAATCGATTATCGATATGTCGTCTCGGCTGGCATCTGAAGCTCTTCTTCACTGAATGGGCTATGTACATCGCTCAATGGGACCCGAAACGGAGTGTCCGAATAATCAATGATGTACGGAATGGTGAGTGTTCTCGCGCAACGGGCAAGCAAGGATGAGAGATTGAGAGCTATTCCACGCTTGACTGATGAGCTGCCATGGGACGATGACGCATTTATCATAGGTGACAGGGACGTGAACGCATTTTGGGTTACTGCGCCCGCCGACCGCAACAGACCGCGGCATTATTGTGTCAGTTTTGATTATCCCCTGCTGGGCCCTTGACCGTTGTCAGCTTGAGCCTATTCCGTCGATCATCGTTCTCATGATATCAGCGACAAGCTCATGCCGCGGCGCCACTTGACCAGAGGATACCGACGCTGTCGAAGACATGCTTTGACCACGAGACCACCACTACGCCTTCGAAGAGAACTGCTTAACAATGAGTTCCTCAGCCTCATGCAAAGATCATCACAAAGTCCTGATCCCCGATAAAGTGCGATTGCATCGACAATTCCCGGCCCGAGTTGTATGTTGTCTCCGTTTCTTTCGTATGTTCACACTTTTCAACCCACACGGAGAAGAAGGGCAAATGAAAAGTGCTTGGCCGATGAGAGTTGCCCTTGTTTCGTCAGACACGGCGTCTCCATAGGACACAGCTGACCGTGCAACTGATGGGTTCAACCTGCTTAGCCTGGGTACCTTATAAACCTCTACCCTTTCTGACAGCTTGGACGAACGAGCATCTGCTGCAACGACCTATACAATCGCCACCGTAACGTCGCTTCATCTCTAGGGGACTTCATTCGCTGCCTCGTGTTTCGAACCTCCTGCGCGCCCTATCCTCTGTCCTCTTCCATCTCCGTCACGTTCATCTTCCGCTTCTGTCAATCCAAGACTATGCCATACCAAGCACTTCCAGTTGACATTTTCCTCTGCATATTTCGCTTCCTCGACATCGCGGATATCCTCAGATTCAGACAGGTCAGCTCAGTTTTCCGTTGTGGGAGTGGTCCCCGATGCGATCTTTCCACATTCATTACAGGTCTGCAAACCTTTCAGCGAGCTGTCACGCTTGAAAAGCACTTGGCACATCCTCCTCCGCACGCAGATCATAGAACGAGACTGCCCCTGTCCCTCTCTTTCTGCGGAACACCTCGAATCACTGACCTCGCGGGAGCTTGAGCGACTCGTCAGACGTGCTATACTCGTGCGCCGTAATTGGGCGTCAGAATCTCCCAAACCCACGAGGCAAATAGAAATCCAGACGAGCGACATTACGCGGATACCCGCGCAACAGCGCAGCATAAGGGAGCTCAAGCTCTTCCATCGTGGTTCTCATCCTTACCTTCTGTCCGCTACTCTAAATGTCTACACGGGAACACAGAAGCCTCCTCTTCTGGCGATTGAGTGCTGGGACATACGACGCGCGCCATTCTGTCTCGCACGAAAACACGGACCGTGGGCTGGCGGAGTGATGTTTAATGCGGACACTTCCTTTCCGCCGTCCGTGGCCGTGTTGAGCCCCAAAGAGTACGAAAGAATCATATGTAGACGCTCCGCATATTGCTCATCATTCACGTCAGCGTGCAGATTCTCTCGTTGTTAACTGTGGCGCAATCCTACAACTCCACTTTCACACCCGTCGCGCGTCTGCCTGTGCCAATAGGGAGCTTGATCACTTTCTCGGGCCGTATCATCATTGGTATGGAAGCAGGAGGGCGGCTGTACATGTATGACGTGAACCGCGCCCAGCACCGCGCCGAGCTCCTAAGCCCGTCCCTACCCCCTCTCAACTTTCCCCAAACGGGCCAACGGGCAAGTCTGAACGCATTCGTGGCGTACACTTCCCGCTAACGTCGCATTTTTAGTCAGATGAATGTTATGAATCAATAGTTACCGACGAATACCTCATACTCTTACGGTCCCGATATATCGCCTTCTATGCGCTCCGTGCTTTTCGACATGGACCCGCGAGCATGCACGGATCCATTCGCCCTGCCGTATACCATGTCTGGCAGTGGCCTATCGACAGTGGGCGGATCGCACGTCGGGTCTCACACCAGGCCACCGTCACTCAGACGGAACCGCCGCTCAACATCGTCGTGCGCTTCGCGAGCACGTTTCCGTGGCCAACGAACATCCTCAACCGCTACCTCCTCCAAGCCAACCCCGATTACTTACCGCACCTTGGAGTCTCGCCTGACAATGTCCCTTACGAGCTAGGCCCAATGCACATGCAGACGCTCTCAGCCCCCCTGCGACTGTTCTCCCAAACAGATCTCGTTCTGGGCGAATTCGGCACCGCACTCTGGCTGGATTGTCATACCGAAGCTTACTTTGGTGGAGCCGTAAACGGCCAGCGCCTCGCCGGGAGTCTGCTCGATTCCAGCGTCTCTTCAAACGCGGCGGTCTACAACGTTCACAGAACAGACACTTGGCAACGCATCGCTGTCGATGAACGATACAGCCGTATTGCGATTGGCGCGCACGACGGTCGGGTAACGGTGTTGGACTACGCATAGATAGGCTGCCACTATAGCAATGAATTGATATCCTGAATGTCAGTGTCAACGGCGGCGCACGAGATCAACGGGTGCTCCCATGGCCACAGGGAGTAAGCAATCACTTATACTTTTCCTACATTGGAATACATGCGAATAATACACTTTAGGGTCGGGTATGAACGCGTGAAGATCATGGAATGGATGCAATGAGGACCTGATCATGATCAGCATTAGTGCTTGTTGGGAAAAGGAGGACCCGGAAAGACCAAGTACGTACCGCGGAGGGTGTGAGACCGAGATCGCGCAATGACTTCTGGAAATCAGACCGTGAAAATGCTTTCCGGGGAAAATGCATCGCGAAGGAGACCGTTTCGACATCCACGTTGAGATTCTGGCCGGCTAAATACTCGGCGACTTCTCGTAGGGCTATTGCAGTATATCAGGGAGATAATCACAGCAATGGAGAGGGGAAACGCACGAGCGTCACTGGAGAGGGTCGTCGTGTATGGCTGACCACCAGAAGACATGCGAATTTGCAGTCGTGTCTCCTTGAAATCCTTACCTTTGACACCCGATGAAGAAGCCGCAGCAGGGACAGCAGCAGGTGCTGGGGCTGAGAAACCGGAGTCAGGTATCGGCTGTCCATCGCGGATGGCCTTTTCCCTTGCGAACTTTTCAGCACGCGCTTGCTTGTCTGCCTCAATTTGTGCCTTAATTGCAGCACGCGCTTTCGCGTCTTCGATCTTATCTATGTAAAGACTCGTCAGTGACTGGCCCGGCATACAAGATGTGCGCGTACCTCGCCTCTTCTGCTCGGCTTCCTTGATTGCCTCCTTCTGTCGCAGTTCTTCCTTGATTTGGTTCATGTCCTGACATAAAGATGGGTCATTTAGGAGTACGAATGAAAGGTCAAGACTTACCTTGTTCTGCTTCCGTTTGATCTGTTCATTTGCTTTGTTCTCCTGTGCCTCTTCCACAGCTTTCCTGGCGCGCTTTTCGGCCATTTTCACGCGAAGTTCCTCGAGCTTGGCCTTCTTTTCTTCCTCGGTGAGCGGTTTGATCTGAATGATGATCAGGATGGGAAGCAGAGGGAAGAGGAAGGCGCGCACCTCTTCTGTGGACTCTTCAAACGCGGTATGGCCACTCTTCTCGGCGTGGAAGTTAGCCAGGGCCGTGTTGCGGAACGTCTTGCCACATTCAGAGCATTTGATGCTCTGTGTTGGACCGGTATGAGAATCTGGTTGCAAGGAGCCACTGCGGCGTACCTTGGCCTCGAGATCAGCAAGGTTGGTGGCAGCATCCTCGTCATCATCGACGTCCATCGGCGCAGGGCCTGCCGTCTCCGAGACCGCGTCCATTTCTGGTACAGGCTTGCCCTCATTCTCCAGAATGTGATCCATGGCCGGCTGCAGTCCACGGTTTCCAGTGGCTTTGAGGGCCCCTGCATGGCACCACGGTGCATCAGCCTTCAAAGTGATGCGAGGAAGTCAAGCGTTGCTAACATTGGACGCGCGCGGCATCAAAGCCCATACTGATTAGCGTATCTTTGTCGCTGGGTGCCATAGCTGTTGGCTTTGGTGGCAATATTCAAGGAAAGACTAAGATGATGAAGGTCAAGGGTAGAATGCGTAAGTGTCACTCACGTGCAGGACTCATACGTCGCGTCGGGTGGCGGGCCGACCATTGCCCTTTTCGGCTCTCGCGACGTCAGCTTACCTAAGATTGCCGCTGATAAGATAACGAATATTTTTGAGCTGCCGTCTTTAGATAACAGTCATTTCCTAGACTTCCTCCTGACTGTCATGAGCAACGACCAAGAACGTCCTCCTGTTCGCCAGGTGCTCGAGTTCGAGGACGAGGATGCTCGGCATCGGCGTCTAGGTTAGTGTTCTTGGTATAGGCCCTTTGGACGCTCATTCAACAGCTATACAGAGGCGTTTATGCGCAAGCTAGACTCGAACAGGCCACCGGTAGCCGCAACCACTTCATTCAACTTGAGCGAGCGCAAGACGTTCCAAAAAGAGCCTCCAAGCGAATGTGTGTCCTTCGAGCCTGTCTGCACACTTTTGCTCAACCTCGTGTTATAGTGCTTGCTAGAGTGCAGTCTTTCCTTCCCCAGATGGAGGCATCGAACGCCATACTTTCTCAGCGCCTCGACGCAGACCCCAAAAGTGTCGACATTGAACACCTCACCGACGACATGGGCCAGTACATCGAGATGGTGTGTATAACTACCACCGCGTCCCACATGCGCCCATCTGACCCTATACGCAGGACCTCGGTCTTGGCGTCTTCGAACAACGCTCCCCAAACGACGAGCGCACCGACTTTGACATGGGCACGTCCTCCGACTCCGACTCGGAAGAGGAGGACTCGTCTGACACCGACTCGGACTCCTCCTCAGAAATCATCACCTCGCATTCCACCTCCCCCCGCATCATCAAGCCTCTCCCAAAGCGCAGTCTGTCCGGCAAGTCCCCGCAGATTGTCGTTCTAGGAGAGCAGGGATCCCCAGCGTCCCCCAGGTCCGGTTCATTCTGATCTAATCACGATTTACGCTCCCCCTCTCTTGATCTCCGTTCTGCTGTCTCGGCTGATCTTTGTTTCATGTACTTTACCATGTATGTTTGTTGTACTTAGCATCTTTCGATATATAGCTCTTCTCTGTTCGTATCCTGCCTGTATTCCGTTGACACAGTCCTCTACAACAGCTTTCTGATCACACATTTCTCAAGCACAAAACCCATTGAAGGAGATCGGAGATCTGCGACGTTCTGCGGATGACCTATCTCTAACTCATTCAGGCATAACTCAAAACGGTCCACCCTCGCGACAAAACATCTTGTTATGCCTCCCACTAGCCTCAATACGGTTAGAACTTCTCTGCCCAAGGCAGGCCCGAGCTAATCGGAGTTTGACTTTGCAGGTTCAAGCTGGTTCGCTTAACCTCTTCTGATCCCCAATGTCTGCCGAAGTCCTACATACGCTCATCGGTACAACCGATGTAACTCCGTGTGGGGAAGTCCTCACACCGCCTGCCCAGAAGGGACTTACTCCTTGCGATAAGATGTTCTAGGATGTTCTGCTTCTATATAGTCAAGCGACACTCCTGGTATCGCTTCCCCACCTCCCTTTCTCCATGTCAAACATGTCCAAAGGTGTCGCCATCATTACTGGCTCAGCGCAAGGTATCGGCAAGGGCATTGCGATCCGTCTGGCCCACGACGGCTACGACGTTGCTATCAACGATATTCCGACGAAGAAAGACAAGCTCGATGCATTTGCCGCTGAAATCATCGCTCAGACCGGCCGACGTGTTTCGATTCAGATTGCAGACGTGTCTGAGGAGGAGCAGGTGAAGGGGATGGTCGAGGATGTGGTCAAAACGCTTGGAGGTCTTGACGTCGTCAGTGGCAGCTCGTCAAGACTCAGCTGACATGATTCGTGAACTCTTCTGTAGATGGTAGCAAACGCGGGGATCTGTATTCCTTGCACCCTCCTCAATAGTGGCGTAACGTCTCCTTCGCTGTGGAGCTGGCTGACAGGTTATACTAGCCGATGTCGCCACATGGGACTTTCTGTTTAAGAACAACCTTCGGAGTATGATGCTCTGCTACAAGTACGCTGCAATCCAGATGATCGCGCAAGGAAGAGGTGGGCGTATCATCGGCGCATCTTCTTTGGCAGGCAAACGAGGCAAGCGGTGGTTGTTGGTGCAGGAGACACCACTTACTCACTAGTATGACAACCAGGTGGGGCTTCGATGGGGATGTACGGTGCCACGAAGTTCGGTATTCGCGGTCTCACGCAGAGCGTTGGTAAGACACAGGCTGTCCGCCAGGGCCGACCCTGACGGTCTTCTTGTAGCGATTGAGATGGGAGAGCACAACATAACCGTCAATGCTTATGCGTGAGCAGTCATACCGAGAGATTAGGTCTTCAACTCGCTTGCTGACTATATTCAGGCCAGGCATGTGTCCCAATTGACCACGGCGGTGGTCCCGAACTGACCATCCGCGGATGCAGGTCTCACGGAAACGGAAGCCTTGCACGAGGCCGAAGCTGCTCAAGCTGGAATCGACGTCGAAGCGTTATTCAGGGATCTGAAGGCAACATCGGCTCTGAAGCAAGTCGGGCAGGTGGAAGACATAGCAGGACTTGTATCCTTCCTCGTGAGTAAGGACGCGCGTCTCATTACCGGTACGTACCTTGCATTTTCGCATCTGGTGGACTTACTGAGAATTCGCTCTAGGTCAGACGGTGAGCTCGCTTTACGAATGCGCCAGATCCGCCCTGATCCACCTTTCAGATCTCGGTCGATGGTGGTATTGATTTCAATTAAAGTTTAGGCAGTACATTGGAGGTACATGTATAGTCGTGGTGTACAACAAAGATGGTCTTACAGTTGCACGTCGTTCTTCGATTCATCAAGCTGTAAATGCAGTCAACGGCAGCCGAGTGTGGGTGTTATTGGGGGGAAACTCACTGCTTGCGCATTACTTTCTGTTTCAGTAGTCCTCGAAACGTACGTGCTCGAAGGAGTCGTGCCCTGAGTGGTGTGCTGTGTGTCCACACGGAACTCCAAAGTCTGCAGATTGACGCTGTTCTCCGTTGTATCTGGACCGTCGTCGATGACGATGATTTTTCCCTTCCTGTTCCCCGCGTTGAGAGTGGCAAGAAGGACATTAGCATATCTATGGCATCACAAGATTAGACATCGCCGAATCCGTGCATCGAAACGACTTGCAGTTTCCCAATGATGAATTCGCTATAGCAACAGTGAGAAAAAAACTGACTCGAGAAGATATGCATGCGACGAACCAAGTTAAGAATATTCCACTGTTGGGAAGAACGAGATACGTGGTCAGCTCCCCGAGGACAACGAGCGCGGTTATGGCGCCAGACTCGATGACATTCATGATGAGTCTGTCAATGAGGGAGTGCGTTTGTGAAAAGAGTGTTCTTCGGCGCGTTCTAAGAAGCTGTACGATATGATTGTGCTCAATCACACGCTTTAAATCAAGAACACACACACAACACACCAAGAAGACCATCGTCAGAGCGATTGATGTATCGCAAGTAACACCGCTAATGAGCATGACCTGTCAAGGGAACGGAAAGCATCAGAACATAATTGTATACTTGGAGTACCCGTTCGAACCTTGATGGTCTTCTCCAGTTTTCTAATATCTGACAAGGTAGGGGTCGCATAGTTCTGGGAGGACGCATTACCGACGTCATTGAGGACATTGGAGACATTGGAGGGACATAAATACCAGAATGGAGACCGCTCATGCCGCAGCGCCTTGTAGAAGGCTGGTGGCAAAGATGAAGGCGGCCACTATACGAGCGGGCAGAGACTTTTCCAGATACGTGATGCGTCTGAGCGTGGGTTATTGAGATGTCAATGACAGTTTTGAGCATGGCATCGGCACCTTGCGAAATAGAACTGTACCAGCATGGAAACTGTGGGCAGATCTCAGACCTTATGGCATGCCTATACAATTCACGTTACGAACCTAGCGCATCCAAACCGGGTATGAAGGCGGAGATCCATGGCGTGGTAATCCATGTTGCAGGATTCCCCCAGTTTTCGACTGTCGAAAATCATTCGAGTCGGCACGGGTATCCCTCGGAATTGGTGGGAACGCGCCTAAGATAATCCAAGACACATCTGTCACGAACACGACTTGGACCGTTTGGATGATGTTGACAGCCGCAACTGTACGACACGCGGCGTGAGTTGCTGTGTCCCAAGTCATGGAGACGCAGACGTACCCAAACATTTTGTGATAATCCTTGCTCTTTTGTATCGTTCAGAGTAAAACCAATAATCTACACGCATAGTTTCATGAAGGCGATGTCGGCTACACAGTGAGTAATTCTTACATGTTTGCAGGGCCAAAGAACCGAACAGCATCCAGTCTAGTATGGTCCCGACCAGCTGGAAGCACGCAATCGATGTTCAGAATGAATTCGAAGTCTGAGCTCAGTGAATCTACAACTGACCAGCGGGCCATTGCTAGAGGCGCAATGTTTTATGTTAGGCGGCAGATTGCTAGAAGCAACGAGGAAGACGAACTCACTAAGTCAGGTAGGCCTTTGCTGCGGCATTGGGATCAGCATCCGTGCTCATGGGCGAAGTTGAGGGCTGAAATCAGGAAGGCATCGCAACCATATATGCGACGTTGAATGCAGGGAAGGGATACGGCGGGAACAGTCAGGGTATCCCCGACCAGCATCGCGTACCCGGTGACGGTAAGCACAACAGATGGTAAGAAGGCTTCAAGAAGACATGGTCAATGATCGCCGCTCAATGATTCTACGAGAGCGAAAACTCCGGTCCTGGTTTGTTGACCATGCCCTCCTCTTGATCCCCGAAAGAAGGTTCGCGAAGGCAATGGTGTCCTAGTACATCGCTGCAATGTACTTCAGCCTCCTCGCCTCAAGCAAATGTACGGGAGAAGCGCGAAGTACACATGGTACCAACCCAGCAGTGCTCATTGTAGTGGTGGTCGAATGTCCTTCAAGTTTCCGGTTCCATGATTACAGTGTAGGTAGGTACATTATTGCGTCAATAGATAGAAGCTAACGCAGGAAAACAGAACAAGGTCAAAGTAAACCCAAAGACAACACAACAGTCCGTCCGAGGTATGAACCAAACCATGATATGTACAATGAAGATGAACAGTAACATAATCAATCAATCAGGACCGCCATGACATTGACGACCTTAGATTGGGAGATTGAGGAGGAGAATATGACTGGGAGGGTTGGGAGTTATTCAGCGCCCCAGGGTTGTATAGCGGTACTGTCGGTAGCAGCTCGAAGACATGTTGAGCTATAGCACGGTTCATCGAGCGCGAACCGGTCTCTGTGGCATTCATGACGGCATGTACTTGGGCGTCCTGAACCATATCCTCGTCGTCGACAGCACCGTTGTTTGGTAGGGTCGTAACAGGGCTATTCAGGTTGACGCCTCGGCCGTCCCAGATGCATCGCACGTCGTTTCCTGGGATGATCTGTACCAGCCTGCCAGTCTCTAACCGACGGACTTCGATGAATCGACTGTCGAAGAGGAGAATGTATGGCATGTGCAAGGCCACACGATCGGCAGTTCCCTCCCATTCAACCGCTGTGGTGGTACGGTTAGGGTCACCATGCTTGTCCACGAAAAGACCGAACTCTATAAGGGAGCCCCACATTAGATTAATGGGAAGCTGATGCAGAGCAGAATTCTGACCGTCATAGCACAACAGGAACTCGTCTTCGGCGGATCTGAACATGCCAATGGGACGACAAGAATCGCATCGTTTGGCGAGGGATGTGTACTTGGCGTCATCGGGTATTCGTGGTATCGTAACACTTTTGAATCTGCAACGCGTTACGGTCAGCTCGACCGAACTCTCACAAGGAAGAGGACCCTTCGTACTCGTTGAGGTTCATGATCTCGAAGCCTTTGGCGCACAGAATGGCGATGTTGGCCTTCAGGAAGATAAGGTCGAAGGATTCGGACGGTAGGAAGAAATCCTGTCCAGAAACATGAGATGAAAGAGAAATGTTCACTGTAAATCCCACTTACTCGGTATATCCTGAACCACTCTGATTTCGCAGACTTGAACCCGAGACGAGATCCGAGACCACCGGGTGCCTTCACACGCTCGTTGATCTTGTCTCCTACTGGCTCCAATACCCGGAATATACTCTCGAGCTTTGGAACAACTGTTAGCGGAGGGAGAAGGGGTGGACCGAAACGCTCACTCCTTTCTTTTTCATGTAGACAACTAGTGTACGGCCGTTGAGGGTTCCGATGCTGAAGAAATGGACATCCTTGGCACCGCTGAGCTTTTGGGGAACCTGTGAGGCGTGCGCCATAGTTGGACTGGACGGTACCAGTGCTTCGATATGATAGGCAAAGAGGGACTAAAATCTCTTCAGACACGTTTGTAGGCAGCTTCAAGGCGACAAACCTTGTCCGCCAAGACGAGGAAGAGACCAAACTCCTCCAGCATAGCACACTGTGTCACAAGTTTCAGATGTAGTACCCGCCGCATCGCTACGAGAAGATTAGCGTTGTAGGCCGAATAGAGCTTGTAAAGACGTACACTTCGGGTCATGCCTAAACCCTATCCATACACCTTCAGCACAGCCAATCGCCACCAGCCCCCGCCCATCCGCTGTATTGAACGGTACAGAGCACGTCACCTTGCCTGTAAACGAATTCTCTTGATTCCATGTTGGCGGCGACGTCTGGCTACCAAGCATTGATGGTATCAAGAACGTATCCGAGCTCAGCGTCTCGATCTCGAACACCTTGTTGGACTCTTGGACGACCTTCCGTATGACGAGGGCCTCTTCCAACTTTTGCTTCCACTCTGCCCGTGCCTGCGCGGACTCGGCGTAGAGTATGTACGGTCCGCCCATCCGCCCATTGTGATGTAGTGTACAAGGGAAAACCGCACGAGAATCCGAGCTGCTTTCTGGAGATGAGACACCGGGAGTGCCGTTGGGACCTTCGGTGTGACTATTACCACGAAGTCCACGCAGCAGACCCGCACTTCGCTGTGTCGGTGGATCGGAGAAGTTGACTAGTGTCAATAGGTCCAATGGTGTAGGCTACCTTGTACGTGAGAAGGCCATCGAAGAAAAACAGAGGAGAACGTACTCGGCGATTGACATAGTAATAAGTTACGCCGTCCTTCTCCTTTGGTTTCGTCAGAACGACTGAAGGAAGAGTCAATCACCCAAAAATCTACGCAGAGAAACAAGCTTACGATAGTTGTCGAACAGAAGCACAAAGAGTTCACTCCACCCGTTCCATTCCAGACCACTATCCGGCTGTCGAAGCAACTTGCCAGAATGTATCAAGGACCGATTCTGGTCGAGTAAATCCATGTCCTGTCAGTTCATCATCAATCAGACCGTTCCACATCCCGTACAACGGAGAAATAGGACATACAACGGTCTCTCCATGCTTGAAGATCAAGTACGAGCTATACCGCCACAGCTCGACCTTCGACTTCGCCGACACAACACCCGGTTCCGTGTCCTTGCCAATAGACTTGATCACATCCAACACCTGCGGTATATCCTTTCGGTCATCGTGACCAGGCGGCGTCTCGTCCAGAATACCCTTCAACAGCAACTCATACCGCAGCAAACGTGGGATCGGCCGATTGATGAAGTTCTTCATGTCCAGTCGGTGTGCATCAGCGTGTCGGACGCATTGCTACAGAACTATTGTCAGTCGAGCTCCAGGGAAAGGTGAAGGAAACCCACATCCACGAACGCCTTGAACTTCGGGTTCGTCGCCATCTCGTTGTCGATCCTATACGCCGCGATGGGATAATTAGGTATGTACTCCATGTATGCGTCTCTGAAATGCAGTGCCGCGTCAAACATCGGCGCAGTGACGCTCCGGATGATGGGATGTTCGTCCCTCTGGATCTCATGAAACTTCTCCACTAGCCGCCGATGATGGTGCCCGAGCTCAGCGAAGTTATGGAACACATCTGTGATGAAGGTGTCGAGCTTGGATGGCTCGATGATGGGAGGATCCGCAGCGCGCAGAGGTTGTATGTACATCTACGAATATATGTTATCACCTCGAAAAGAATAGAACCAAGCAAGCAACTCACGATCTCGATGTTCTCCAAGTCCTTCACATACGCCATCTCACCCTTGATAAGCTCAAAGATAATACTACGTGACAAGTCAGTCGATAGGACCTCGAGACTGTGAAGAGACTCACTTCTGTCGCTTTGCCTCCTCCTTCGACAGACTCTTCCGCACTTCCGGCGAAACCATATCATGCCACTCCCACTTGCCCGGTGCGCCCTTGCCCATCGCGATCTGGAACGTCCTGAGCTGTGCAACCGACTGCAGACTCTTGATAGCCTCTATGGCCTCCATTAGATAGTCCGCATCTGGGTTCCCTTGCGCCGTCTCGTGGTATATTGCCTCGAGAAAGACGGGATACTTCTGCAAATGCTCCGACGGCCGATTCAGGAAGTGTTTGAGGTTGAGGTATATGTTCTCGCCGCCCTCCTTCGTTGTATGTCTTGCGCATTGCTGGAAAGATGACTATAAGGCTCTTCCACCTTGAAAGTGAGAAATGCGAACGAACCTCGAGGAACCGCCTCAGCTCAGGATTATTCTCCTCCTCCTCCTTAAGCCTCTTCTCAGCCAGAGGATAGTGCCCAATATATATCGGATACGCCAGCCTGAACTCCGTCGCCGCCTCCAAGAACACATCCCCAATCCGCTGGATGACATACTGCTGCTCCCTCTGTCGCACATACATAACCTCCAACAACCGCCGATTGCACTCCCGCAGATCCAGAATGTTCCCGAACACAGCATCGATAAAGTCTTCGAGTTTTGATGGTGGCGAAATGATGGGCGGGCTCGCGCGCCGCAGAGGGCGGATGAAGTCGTTCTCCACGGTGTCGAGGTCCTGCAGGTACTGGTCCTCCTTGTTGATGATCTTGTGGATGATCGTCTGGCGGTTGATTTCGCTCTGTGGCAGCGTGTTCAAGACCTCTTCCGGGACGGTGGTTGGCCAGTCAGGTTTCTCCTCGTTGGGGGCCTGCTCAGCAGGGCCATGGCTGACGGGACCGAGGATAGATGTTCCCCGCCGTGGACATGAATAGGAGTAGCATGGTTCCTCGTCCACACAAGTCGCGACATAGCATTTGGTGAGCATCGTCACGACACCAGTGGGCAGCTCCTCGCTCACTGGTGGCGCGTCCGACGAGCCCTCGCGATCATCTAGGAACATGAACACATCTTCCACCCCATCCTGCAACACACGACCGCCCCATTCGACTTCGTAAAAGTATAGTTGGCTCTGCAAACTTCGGGCGACCTGTAGCGCCGCGCGGCGATCATTTGTTGACATGCGTAGGTTGATGGCGAGCTCCCGTTGTATTAGGGACTGGATCGTGGACACGATGTCCTTGCCCGTGAAGGCCCGTGGATAGGGTATGCTGCCCTTGACATGTGTCCCTCTTGGGACCTTGTCCTTGAGTTGGACGGCAAGATGGGAGAGGAGAGAGAAGTTGACAAAGTTCTCCTCGCCCTCTTCCTCATCCTCCCAGTATTCTCCTGTATCATCGCCATCGTAGTCCTGGGAATGGGAGTAGTTGGCGATGTCGCGAAGCATCTCGCTGGGTCGCCGGCTCACATTGCTCGGCCCAGCGTCCAGATACTGATCTGTGGGACTGAGCGGTTCGGGATGAGGGACATAGTAGACTTTGGGAGGAGGATGAGGGGCGAAGGGGGCGGGGGCGGAAACGGAGGATGACGATGAAGCAGAGACTCGATAGTCCAAGGAAGTTCCACCGTTAGCAGAATCAGTGCCAAAATAGTCCGCTGGTTCCGAGTTGGGCATGTAGCTAGGTCCAGGTTCCGGCTGCGAGCTGGCATACGACTCATATCGGCCGTGAGCAGCGTACTGGTCGTGGATATGGTCACCGCTGGGCTCCCTGTTGATCGGCGAGACAGGTAACTCGAGACCGTTGTGGGGGTGAAGGTGTTCACGACGCGATTCTTGGCTGCGGAGGGAATCACGGTCGTAAGTGGAAGTCTCGTACACTGGTTCCCACACTGGCTCGTGCCGTGAGCTGGAGCTGGTTGGCCTGGGGGACGCCGGGAGGCCTGCACCGCGGGGAGGTTCGGGCAGGCGCCTGTTACTCGCGCTGCGCTGAGCCTGATTTCCCGTGGCTTTCCGTAGCAGATCGCTGTTCGTGGACGAGTACGAGTCATGGCGCGCATCTCCGCTGGAATCGCTCTGGCGGTGGCCGTGAGTCGTTCGGGCGTCGTAGACCTCTGGGTCAGGCATGGTGATGGAGGGAGAGGAAGAATGCAGTCCAGGGGTGGGTGGCAGCCTGCGAGCACCGCCATTGGTGCTGGCATTCGCAGGCAGTGGTGATGGCGTGGTCCGCGGCAGACGTGATGCTGGAGCGGGCAGATTGTACGGCGCTGGCTCTGCGGTTAGCTCCAGATGACAGTTCGCCGAACGGGGACTGGACGCACTGTTCGACTCGTATCTTCGGCCATTGCTCGCTGGTGCAGACAACGCTGTCTGACGCGCTACTTTGGCTGGCTGCGGCACTGTTGGAAACGGTTAGAGCGGCCCTCTGCACCGACGAGCAGCCACGTACCGGGCATCTTCATAGGGTGGTCACGATCATTGTCCTCGCCATATACACTGTATATTGTGTCGATGTCCTTGTCCGTCGAGACAGTCGACGGCGGTCGATCTTCCGTCGCGAATCCCGCCCACACTTGCTCGTACAATTGCTGCAGATCCTGGTCGATAGGCGAGCTCGAGCGCTGTCTCGCCTTCGCAGACGACATTCTCCGTCAAACGACCGATGGCGGGCTGGCCAAGTTTGTCAACAGGCTAGCAATACGCCGCTATTCTGCTGGTATTCTGGTCGAATTTGGGCCCTCGTCTACGCTGGAATGAGCGGGAAGATATGCAGACCAACGGCCGAGGTGACGGTGAGAGATCAACGCATAATCGCGATTACATCATGTCGATATTTCTCATTTCAAATTCATCCACGACTCCTTCCATGAATAGAGCCGCACTGTGTTCAAGCCTCATGCAGACACTGCCTTGACACTGGTTGGAAAGATGTTCCCTGGCGCATACGCGTCGAGCCTGGCAGATATCACAATATCAAGGAGATAGGTTCATCAAAAGTTATCCGATGAGTACAAATGAGTAACATAGAGTCAGCGTTGATGCCTGCCCATGCGAAGCCAGTAAGTAAGAATCAGACCAGCGTTCTCCGGGCGGTCTCTAATTTTGGTATTTGGTAGGCCTGCATGCACTAGAGGTTAGCAGTCTCAGTCCAAATCCGCGCCCAGCTCGGGATAGGGTCCGGCGACGCCACGCTCTCATCGAGGAAGACAAAAGACAAATACTTACATGAATAGGGTTCACCCTCTGTCGCAGGAATGCGGTCGCCAGCAAGCACTGACGTGCGGTAGCGAAGTGCAGCGACAAATCACCAGGTAACGTACGGCGCCTAGAACTTGAATCGTTTGTCGTAATCGTGAATAGGCTGATCCGGGATGGCAGACAAAAGTGAACGTGGCGCCAAAGGTATCCGCTGAAAGATGTAAGGAGAAGAAGTATCATCGGCTCATCCGTAGCGTTTCAGACTCCTTGAGTCTTTGCGCACCATAGACCATCACATGCAGTACAGCTTACAGGATAAATGACTTGCGAACGCGAACGAGTCTCGTCACCCAGACTCTGACGCAGGACGGTGTTTGTCCGAGATGATACGCAGAAGAGGTGTTGAAGGCTCAGAGGGACCACTGTGGACTCAAAGCTAGCAAAGTCGCGCATTCAGTCTCTGAAACAAGGCAACTGAGGTTTATGGCGTTATTGGTTCAAGGGTCCGTGAGCTCTCAGTCGCGCCGAGAACTCCTTGCAGCTCATCCAAGGATATGAGCAGTTGTGGGGGCCCCAGAAAAGCGCGCTGAGATTCAAGATAGTGTGTGGTATACAGCTGTGTACAAAGAACTTAGATTTGCTGCCAATTTAGCAGCCCATTTCGACTCCATCGTAGGGTCCTGATACAGAATTTGTAAGTATCTTCCTTCCGAGTGTACAGAGGGATGCCTACCATCGTGATCGCTCGTGTCACCATCGAAGATGTTCGGGACATCACCGGTAGTACATTCGGTAGACTCATTGTCTTGACCTACAAAAGCACACAAGTCATTGTCTGAGCAAGATTGCGCGGAGCTTCGATGCTCACCTGGGCACGCTACCCATGTCAGCGAGTCCAAAATGTGCTTCTCGCCAGAGGAGTGATGATACCCCAGCGATATTCCTGTGTCCAGTAAGTACAAGGGTCCAACCGGAACTGACTGCAATGACGAACCAGGCAGGATAGGAACGAGATCCTCCTTATTGTTCACATGCGACACAGTCAAGTGGGCATCGACGTAGTTGGCCCAAGCTTGGTTACCGACCTAGCATACACAACATGAGAGACCCATCGGTCACCCCGAAGAAGCGTACCCGAGGCATTCCGTAGGAAATAACAGACACCGTAGCGGACGGGAGGCTAAGCTGAAGGTATACACCGTCGATGAGGGCAATAGCACCACCGAGGGAATGCCCGACAACAGTGACTGTGGACGTGGAATGCGTCGACATGGCGCTCTTGACCGCCGCCAACACGCTGGTCGCAGTGCTGAACAAGTGTCCTGTTAAATTCACATCCATGCAGTCAATTGACACTCACTCAGCCTGCGCCTCTGCGAAGCCACTGTGAACCTTGACGCTGGTGCTAATGCCAGGGAACAGAGTCGAGTCCAGGTTCGTGAGGATGAACGAGGCGTCAGTTATAAGCGGCAATCTGTCATGGCGCTTTTAGACGAAACGAACGTTCGAATGGCCGCATGGACTGACATTTCACTCGGATCAGTTCCTTGATGAGAGACAATGACAGCCTTCAGAGTCGGGTCATATCCAACAAACCAGTACTGCACGCTGTCGCCATTTCCTCCTGAGGCGACCGGCTGGAAGTTGGGGTTCGCGTTGCAGTTGGCTGATAGCAAGGTTTGGTCAAGATGTGCCAGACAGCCAGTGGTGTGACAGACTCACCGCCGCACGACCACGTTAGTGTAGCCGATGGACTGCAATAACCGGCACTTGCATAATAAGAATACGGTTTGAAGGCCGAAACAGCGCTAGAAGCGAGAGTGGTGATCGATTGTCGAGCAGTCAAAGTCTTCGACTGCTGAGGGATAGCAGGAGACTCGATCGGAGAAGCAAACACGCTAGTCGCGACCAAGAGGACACCAAACCAGATGCGGAGGAGGGAAGACATGTGTGATCGGCTTGTCATATGCAGTAGAGAGAGCGCGCCTTATAAAGCAGCGGAATGAATACATCTGATTTCCGCTACCGAGTGAGGACAGCATGCGATAGAGATCACGGTCAATCTATCTTCGGGGCAAAATAGAGATGGAGTTACAGCCTCGACACGTCGCATACGACGCGAAGATGAACGTGCTGATCTGAGCGCTAGACTCAATTAAGGAACATATGATCCCCGGGAAAGAGTTATTATGGGAGCAGAGCCCGCGTGGTCTCTGTGCATTCCCTTTCATTGTTTCTTTAGAGAACAAGAAAGCTTCAGCTGACGAAGACGGAGGAAGAAAAGTAGCAGACCTCATCGGTCCGAGTTCCGGCTGAGAGGAAATGAATCGGACCTTGAACAATGAATTGGACCCATCTCAAAGACTATCATCACGTTATGCCTAGTAACCACCGCTCATTGCCCTCAGTTCTACGGTTGAGTAGCCACTGCCCGCAGTTTCCATAAGTAGCAGTGCTTCCTTTTGGCTTCCGACGCTTCCCTCAACGTGGCTCTAGCAGCTGCTATCATCGCACGCGACGATCAAGACTAATAAGTTACCGACGTCGGTCCCAACGTCACGTTGGCGCCCCGTCTTTGTTGATTACTACGTTCATCTCAATAATCAAGCTCACGCTCCTCAAAAGATTGCCTCCCGTACAATGAAAACTTCCATTCACCAACCTCTCGTTGATGGCCACGTCAACGGTCACAGTGCCTCAATTTTGCATCCGCCCGCCAGCTTGCCTCTGATCGACTCGTCTCAACCAGCAAATGCAAACCACGGCTCCAGTAGAGAGTCGACACCCGGGCCGTGCATGTTACCCCAGTAGATGGGCTTGGAGCTCCTCGATGTGCAGACCGCCGGCGCGGTCGCGCGATTCGTTTTTTTCACGGTGGAAAGCATCAGAGTTATTGTGACAGCGTGCAGCATTGCAGCAAGGCCAACATAATGATGGCGGCTATCCGTCGCGTCTTTGAGCAGTCCACCGAACGTTATGTTCCGCTTCATATGCATATGCAAACTGCGTCAACAAGATCAGATTCACACCCGCCCCGCCATACAAGCTGAGGTCGAGTGGCATGTATCCCTCACCGCGTGCAATACACAGCGCTCTTAGTTCGGTGTACACATGGTTCGACATACATATTTGACCAGTTTACAGCGCTTTCGGAAAACCTTGTCGTTTTCGCTCTTCGCTGTACGAAGAAAACAATTCCTGAAACAAAATTAATTGTTGAATGCCTGCAGGGACCGTGCACCAAGAAAGGCAAACAACGCTGAGAGTTTGCATGGTCATCGTCCTTCACCCTCCGCCAGCCCTCCCCGTTGCCACCGCGGGCTCTCAACAATTCAAGTCCCCTCACCGTGGTGGTGCATCGCGAGGTCTGCAGTGAACATTGGTTCCGAGTAGGTGTGTCACGCAGAGTAAATGTAGCCTAGGTTGCCAATCTTCTCGGATGACGAATTTGAGTGACAAAATTGGAGGATGTGCGACTGCCTACGACTGCTATACAGCTCCTACAACGATGCCTGAACGACGCGACGCGACTGATTCTGTCCATAGCTAGTCCATAGCTCTGCTGGTGTGAGTCTATTTTTGGTGTGCCATTAAAGCCCAGGGACTCGACAATTTATTCGTGTTTCAGGAATTAGTTTTCTGAGTAGTTGAAGTTTGACGATTTGACACTCAGAGGCGAAATCGCCTTCCGAAATCAATTTTGAATTCCCTCAATGTTTTCCGAAGGGTTTACATGAAGTGCGGCTGTTGTGCGCGTCTTGATCCTGAAGAGGAAGAGAATGTCCTACGCTCATGACAGCAGAAACACTTGACTCCACGCGCCCATCGTATGGGCCGAATCCAAAAATAACCTGAGAGCTGGCAATTGAACCGTGAGATGGGCGCCTAGGACCCCGGATTATACACTATGAACCTTGAGGCCAAAATCGGACATGGAGGCCCAAAATTTGGCCATAACCCTCAGGAAAATGTACGGACATGAGCGATTTTGGGACCTGGACCTTGATGTTTTGGTCGGACATGAAGAAATTTTGGCCGGGACCTTGAGCCAGGAGTTCGGACATGGACCAGCGGAGGACCCACTTAGCGTACAGTCTGATCACAATTTGCCTTTCACTTGGGATGGACCAGTAGCCCAACGGAAATTGTGCCTATTACCGCAATTTTCAAATGCCTGAGCGGGGGTTCGAACCCTCCTGGGCGCCATTGCGTGGCGCAAAAATTCGAACTTTAAGTCGAAAGTTCGGACATGAGCGAAATTTTTGGGCCAACCTTGGTGAAAATTCGGACATGAAATCACCCTCCCGTTCGGACACGGAGCCCCAAATTTGGGCATTTCTGGATCAAAGTTCATAGGGTATAATCCGGGGTCCTGGGCGCCTCTACGGTCATCTTCCCATCCCTGAACCATATGGATGCGGCCCTTCTCAGATCATCTGCCCGAGCGCATTGTCAGAAACGTGCTCTCGAAGACTCGAATCCTCTCGTGGACTAAACGAGACGAGCCTCATGACAAGACGTCGCGCGTGCTGCCGCCTCCCGATCTTTCTCCGGCCGTCCTGGCCAACTTCTGCGGGAAGGTACTGAGAAGGTTTATGAGCGGACCTTCGACGAGGTGCCGAGCTCTGCGGGACCGTGACGTTCCCAATTTGAATTAGGGCCGCCAGGCGTAGTATAAATGTGAGTCCCTGAGATCCCTGGTACTTTTCAGCTTCTTTCATGACTCTTCCCTCCTTCTTTGCAGGCTTAGTAGCCTTCGTCACTCTTTTTGTGCTTGCGACCGCGACCGTTCCAGACAAGATATATGGCGTCAACTTGGGTTCATGGTCTGTTCACCCCTACCGATGATTCTGCGACTTTGACACCGCCCTTGTAGGCTCGTTCTAGAGCCATGGATGTTACCGCAAGGTAGCATGCACATTGTAGTCCTAGTACACCTTCCTGAAAGTTTCTTAGAATGGGCAGCTATGGGCGGGCAAGATTGCGACGACTGCACGCAGTGTATCGGATCAGAATTGTAAGTCGAATTGTGGCGCTCGTTAGGGAAATTTTCATTTTTTTACAGCGCGCTGGTCGAGGCCTTTCCCGATGATGCTGATGCAAGGTTTGCCGCTCATTGGTACGTCGTCGGACCGTTCTAGGCGCACAAATTTCGATGACAATTTCTCGCAACAGGGACTCCTGGTTCAATCAGCAGGATGTCGATGATTTGGTCGCTGTTGGTATCAATACAGTCCGCATCCCAGTGCGTTTCATATGATTCTACGAGATGGAGAAAATACCTGACTCGCGTAGCTCGGATACTGGATCGTCGAGCCTCTAGTCAACAGGCAAACCGAATTCTACCCGCGTGGAGGCCTACAGCATCTGGTAGGACCATAGTTTGCTCAATGACGCTCCACCCACACTCTTCCAGAAACGAGGTCTGAGACAGCTGAAGAACGCAGGAATTGTTGTCATCTTAGACCATCATGCCCTACCAGGTGTTCAAAGTTCCTACCAGCCGTTCACTGGACAGTATGTGTTCTTGGGCATGTTTGTTGGTGTATTGCTCAAATCGTTTCCGTCAGCTGTACCCCCGATGTTCAGTTCTACGTAAGTGTTCTTCTCGTCGGATAGAGGTCGGCTCACCTCGTCTGTAGACCGACTACAACTATCAGCGAGCTCTTGTGTGGACCGCAGTAATGACTGGTCTATCCCATCTCGATGCGGACTTCGGTAGTGTGATAGCCATAGAGGCGGTTAACGAACCCATCATGGATGCCGCTCAGACGCCTGGTTATGGGGATTGTGAGTGATTGGTCCAAATTGCTTCGTGAAGCTGAGATTTGGTACTAGTCCAGAAGGATTTTGTACAAGTTGTGCGAGCTGTGGAACTCGCCTTGGGTATTCATTTGTCAAATCTTGACCGCTCAAAGCGTGGCGCAGCGAACGCCACCGCTGCCATTCAGAACGCAAGCTTGAATGACACATTGGTTCCGGATGACATGATAAGATCGGTTCTCGCGGAAGCAGCCAGCGCCCTCTATCAACTCGGCGAGGAATTCGCCATCTCAGCGCTGACAGAGTCGCTCGGCTCGCAAGCGGTTCGATCTCCCCTCACAACCACGTGTGTTTGTATCACTAGATTGAGAATTGCGCCTCTGATGGCCTTTTCTTTAGGTTTATGGATATCAACTGGCAATACGACGATCCCCCGAATCCCAGGGATGCCAAACTCGGCCCGCAAATCTACGATAACCACTTGTACTACAAGTAGGTACTTTCACCTGTGTGCTCTTGATCACGTACTGAACGCCGTGATAGCTTTGGTGTACGCGATTTCTGATGACCTGCGGGAAGCAATGTTCTAACACGCTTCCAGGGTGTGGCTGACCCCAACGAGCAGGCGTACTTGGAGAGTATCTGCAGTAAGGGTATCCCCGAGCGCACAGCATGATTATGCTCATCAAGATACAGACTTACAGCGTGTTCAGAACGACGCGGCGTTAGGAAACAGCCCCTTGGTTTTTGGCGGTGAGCCATACATCACGGATGCCGATGCATCAGTCTCACTCGCTGTTGCTCAGAATGGGGCCTTCCTACGGAGTTCAACGCGACAGACACGTTTTTGTTCAAGTGGGCTGACGCACAGAAACTTGCGTACTCTCGTGGTGCCGGCTGGATCGTGAGTCGTCTCCGAAGCTCTCATCGCCGCTTATTCTGAATAACGTACGGCGGTTAGTTTTGGAACTTCAAGGTTGAGATTTCTCCCGAGGCTGGGGATTTGGCTCGGCAATGGTAGGCCTCAATTCTTGCAAATTCAAATGACTGACAGTCTGCCTGTCATCGTGAATAGGTCGTACCTCAGAGGTGTTGAACTGGGTTATCTTACTCGCGATCCTGCAGCCGTCCATGATCCCAATGTTTGCGATCCCTATATCGTGGCCTAGGAGCTATCGCCCTCTGTTGCTACAGATCACCTTTCTTTTATTTAGACTAAGTTTGGATAGACAGTGACTCTATCGTTCATTCGCACACTCCCACTCGTTGAAAAGACTCAAAGTCATCATATATACTAGTACACTCCCTGTTAATTAGCTCACATGTGACATATGTTCGCTTCAAATACACTCGTTTGGTGACAGTCAAGCAAGTTCCCTTATTTCGCCCTTGAATAGTATCCAGCTGAACGCGGCTCAGGTCGATAGACTTACCCCGTAATCTAACTGCTAAGGCCATTGAAGACCTGGCAGTGAACCTGGGAATTCAAAGACATTCGTGGGTCATAAGGGTAGGATTTGGTCAAAATAGTACTCGACTTGAAACTGTCTGTTTAGATACGCATGCTATGTATTACTACAGTCCAAAGCATAATCTGCCGTGTTGATCATGGGTGACTCGTGAGGAAGGATAGTGTGTCTAGTGGACCTTGAAGAATAGACATCGTCGCGTCAAGGCGGCTGAATGCGCCAGCAGTAAGACTTTAGGCAACACCGAGAGCAATTGCATGTGCGCTTGTAGTGGCGGCGTGGCGGATGATGGTCCCGACGCTGTCATGCCAATGAGCGGCCAAAGACGCGACAGAGAAAGAAGGACTCACAGTCCCACAATAATCGAACAGCTTGCCCGCACCTATTACACGCCATTCCCCGCACCTCTAACATTCCACGTCCGAAGCGCGCAAGGTCATCTAATCCTTACCAGTGGGGCCCGTAGCACATACTACCGTTCTTGCGGGAGTGCTCGGCGACCGCAGTCTGTGTCTTCACCAGGTAGTACTTGCCCAGCAGAAGGGGGGAATAGCGCAAGGCAGCTCCGGCCCCAACTGTGCCCCCGCTGCCTCCCAATACTGAAAGACGACAGCGGGAGCATCCCGGAACTGTTGGGTGATCGTGGCTCTTTGCTGTATAACGCTTGGATATGGGACGCTATCGGAAGCGAAGGAAGTGGGCGTGTGCGTAGTGCTGTGAGGGCCAGACTTCCTGGTGAAGGTGAGATGGTGTCTGGGATCATTGACGTTTAGAACTTACATGAGGGCATATAGTAGGAAGAGGAAACTGATGGCCATTTCTTGGGCACACAGTGGATATAGTCAGATTGTGGCTCTAGGTAGAGAGTGATAACGACGACGGCATGTCAATTCTAGGAAGGTCAGATTGTGGCGAAGACAAGACTCGTTGACGCTACCATGAGCCGGGCCGTCGTCGCTGGAGTGATCTAGCCATGCCGTGAGGACATCTGCGGCGCATATGAGAGACAACGACGAGGAGGACCAAGGAGAGACGCACTTGATAGGCTCAGAACACAAGCATTGGCAGAGTCTCTCGCAGAATAGCTGTAGAGAGAAGAGACAATGCGAGATTGAAGGCGATGGTGGTGGTTGTAGAAGAAGGGAGTTGCGCAAGCCAGATGGGTCTTTATACCCACACCACCAGGCACACGGGAACAAAAGGCCACCCCAAAAGAGCTGTAAAGTGATGGACGAGCCACAATCCGATTTACTGGGCAAGCGCAGATGCAGGGAAGAAAGGAAACAATCATGATAATAAATCCGGGGTCCTGGACGCGCGTCGCCTCAACGTTGTTCTTGGGACCCACATAGCCAGCCACAAAATCGAACGCATCCAACCACACCGTCCGCTACGTTCTGAGTAGAAGAAGATGTAGCGAGCAATTACACGAAACCATCCACCAAATTTCATGCAAAACGAGCAAGTAGACATGGAGGTGCTCTGCAAAGACGCGACTGTGGCGCGGATGCAGCAGCGGGCC
This sequence comes from Strobilurus luchuensis, assembly GCA_019915105.1. Taxonomy (NCBI): domain Eukaryota; kingdom Fungi; phylum Basidiomycota; class Agaricomycetes; order Agaricales; family Physalacriaceae; genus Strobilurus; species Strobilurus luchuensis. Next base: position 59,785 of record JAHLMJ010000003.1, read on the forward strand.
GGATGCAGCCGCTGCTTGCCGACGGCTGTGTCTTACGTTTCCATTCCGGATCTCTGCCTTCGTCCGCCAGCAATGCTCGACGAACTCTGCGCACACCTTTGCACTGCATGTGTCACTGTCTGTGCGGGCGCGTGCTTTGATTGGGTATCGATTCGTGCGCCACATTTTGTGGCCTCTCCACAATTGCAACTAAGTTTGACTCAGGCCACACTTTCCCGGAAAAGCTGCTCGGATGTCGCTGCAATTCAGAGCAGGATGACGAGGAGCCGTACGTGCACGAACGAGCGCCGCTGTTAGCAGAGGAGCCCCGACCTCAGCAGGAGATGAGTACGACAGCATCTCCGTGAGTTCGGCGACATGAGTCGATCTGTGACGTCCGGCCTCCGCCATCTGAGGAGTTAGTCGACGCCAGATACGGCTTGTCTGCACGCTGGCCGGCCCTTTTGCCTCATTGCGCCCCTCCTCCTGCGGACTCCCACATCGTCTGCATCTGCAAACGGTGGCCTCCGCTCTTCGCGAAACTGTGAACCCTCGATATTTGCAAGTTCCTTGCACGGGTTTTCTCGCTTTCAAATCCCCTGGAACTACTGCTAACGCGCATCCTGTGGTGATATGCCTTACGCGTTACATGTTTGAAGACCAGGACCTGTTCAATTACTACCACGCGTCGACACTTTCCTCCGTCAGTCACCACGCCGCTTGATTTGCGACTGGAGGCACATTCGCCCAAAGCATATCGGGAAACGGCTCATTAGGCAAGGCGCTACTACTTGGTTGCTGCTGAAGCAAACTAGAAACAGTTCATCAGTTCCAAAGAATAGCGCCTCGCTGGGTTGTTCCACTCACCTTGCGGCGATCTCGTTGTATCCCAGAGATCCAGCGTATAGCGCCTGATACACCCGTTCTTCTTCAATCCTGCGTGCTCTCTCGATTTCGTACTGGAGATGCCTATCCACGACCGGCCAATGACTACTGCTGTAATCATTCCTCCATGGCCAGTCGTACAACGCATTTTGCCACATACCCTCCCATTCGAACTTCATATCCTGGGCGTCGCCGCGATGTAGCATGTGCGAAAACATGCTTTCGTCGAACGACGTAGGCTCTGAGGAAGAGATGGTTCGGTGACCTGGGCTGGGCGGGCGATACTCGCAGGGTAAACCGCGTTTTTGGCACCTTATGCACGCGCTATGCCCGTGACATTTTGGGTCTGTGGGGGTGCACTACTACACCGTGAGCGATCTTCATGTATCGCAGCACTTGTGGACAACTTACGCGCGTTTTCCTAGCGCGACAGTTAGTGCATGCAACCGGTACGCGCTTGGGTGGCGGAGGCAATGGTGGGTGTCGGTCGTCTGTGTGGAATGATGAAAACATCTCGAGTCGTGCGCTGGCATACCTGCCTTGTCGTTTCATATAAGTACGACTAGCGAGACTTTACTTGCGCGCTTCGCGGTGATTGTCTTCAATCAAACGGTCCTTGCAATAATCTAAGAAGCCGCTTAGAACACGTCGTATCATAGCCGGAGTGTGTAGTCCATATACTTCAATCAGACGACCCACATAGATCCGATGTTCCTTGGGCGGCCGCACGACGTGACGAGTTCCAGGTTGAAGTCTAGAGAAATGTGGCGTGTAGCACTGTTGAGTCGTGTGTATCTGCCCGGAGGAGGGTAATCATCGCTAGTTCTAGACCTTTTCCTGGGGGAGACCTTTTACTGTTCGCCAAATTGCGCTTTCGTTCTCGTGTGTTTGCTTGATCTTCGATACGCCTTGCTGAGTCTCGCGAAAGTTGAACCATATTTATGAAAGTCAGGAACCTAGATCGAGGTCGATCCTCATGTTCAGGCAGATTCGGAGTGAAGTGGGTCTCTCGGAAGATGGTGGCGTAAGGTACTGACCAGAAATCATCACGTGAAGATTGACCTGAACGCCTCTCACGACGAGTGTCACTCGGAAGTCGAACTGAGATAACCTTTGCCATCTACCGCGTACAAGGCGGGCTCAGTGCGGGCTCAGGTCCTTGGGGTCAATTGCCTCCGATCCTCGAACGTAGACGGCAAAGGCCGAAAGAGTGATGATATGCCGACGGCAGTGAGGAAAGGCAATGGTCAGCAGGCTGACTCTACGCCGCTCTCCTCTTACCATCTGCCCGACGAGCTCGACACCGCTGAAGACGACGCCGACGCCTAGATTCACGCATGCCGCCCTGGATATGGCCCCTCATTTTTGCTGCCACGGCTGCGGCGCACGAACATCATGACGAGCTTACCGAGGCCCAGCTCAACGCGCCGGTCGATGCCATCCTCTGGATCCATATGAGCCTGCAGGCGTTCGTCTGGGGCATTCTGTTTCCCGTTGGGATGATTCTGGGCATCACCCGCAGTCGCTGGCATGTCCCGCTGCAGGTAAGTCGACTTCGAACAGGTTTCCGGTGGTTACTGAGCTCTCGCCTAGAGCACCGGCTTCGTCCTCACCATCGGCGGCTATTTCCTCGGCCACAAACACTCTGGCCGTCAGTTTCCCAAATCCGTACACGGGACGTATGCCAACATTCTGTTCCTTCCTATGCTCGCTCAGCTGGTCCTTGGGATATACTTGAAGTTGCACATACACGAAAAGTCGCTGCGGCCATGGATGGTGAGACTGCACGGCGTCATTGGCAAGTCGTACCCGATTTTGGGATGGGTGCAGTTTCTCTTCGGGGCCGCAACTTTCCGAGGCTATTGTCGCGGTGGGCATCTGGGACAGTGTCTCGCACACTATATCATGGGGAGCGCGTTCATCGGCTATGGTATCGTCATGGCTATACTACTCCTCGTCGGTGAGGCGTGGGTGCGGCGAAGCGGGCGTAGCCCGGAGTGGTGGGACTCGTGGATGATTATGCTCTGGGTAAGTCAACGTCGATTTCATCGTACTCTGGCTGATGGTTCCATTGTCAGGGTATCGTGAACACGTTCACCGAACACCATGGCGGTGCTTGGTCAGTAAAGGACATGCAACACACGTAGGGTTTCTCACATACTTCACATGTCAGAACTCATCGGCGTAACAGTATCCTTGGTATTCTTTGGTGGACGGGCGGTGCTCTTGGTATTTTCCTCGCTAGAAACAACCAGGTAGGATCATGATCATCACAGTCAAATATCACATCTCACTGGTACTTGCAGCGCAACGTCGTTCCCGGTCTCATGTCCGTTTACTCGACGTATTATTTCGGATCCATGCTGACGGATTGCACAGTATCATACTCACAGGCTGGGGCATGTCCCAGCATGCTCAGGCTCTGATGCTCTCTACCAAAGTGCATGCCATGTTTGGTCTTACGCTCATAATGGCCGGTGTAACCCGTATCATTGAAGTTTGCTTCTTTGCTGAACCACTGGCGACTTTGGACGAGGACGATACTCGAAGCGAACGCACTTTGGCCGACGGCACCCAGACCCCAGTAACACCAGTTGAAAATAATTCTGCAAAAGCAGGCGCAGCACGGGCGTTCCGCCATCTACCACCTTTCGTGAGTAACTTGTTCGTATACATGGCACTGGGCGTATAGAAACTCATACCGGTGCACAGTTACTTGTTGCTGCAGGGTAAGGATATCACCACCAATGGTCCAGCTAATTTTCATCTCAACTGTCCTCAGCACCATTTTTATGTCAGGGACTGACGAGGAGTTGCAATTCATCCATGATATCGAGATGGATCATGTCACATACCTCCTCATTATGTTCAGGTATGTGTTACCTCTTCTCCGCCCCATCGCGGCTTAGCTCGAACATTCCAAGCATCGCATTCATCCTGTACACCATCATCGTCTCCATGATACATCTGTATACGATCAGCGGCCAAAAGGCTGTATCCGGCGACAACATCGAGATGACCTCGACGAAGTGGTACGCGAGAGTGCCCAATGCGGAGAGCAACTCTACTGAGAATCACCACATCCTCGGAGATGATGAGGAGGAGGACTGAAGTACGCTGAATACGCATGTACATGTTAATGCTGTATGCCATGATGTATCAAGGTCTTAGTACTATCTATTTCGCTGTACCTATAGACGATCCGCAAACTGTGACCATGTAAACCACTTCTTTGAAGTCCGTTCCACTCTGTTGTCTTGTCTGTTGGTATCAGAAGATGCAACCCGTAGTTTCGACTACTAGACTACTCAACTACGTCTGCGATGGAACTTGAAGTATCATGAACCTCTGTAGATGACACGGGTTGGACGGTGTTTCCAGAATGAAATTCTGGAAGGAGGTTTCGGAAATAAAGCATGGGAACGGGACCTGGGACGGCATGTCATCCGATGGTCATTTTGCGCCCGTCTTCCATCAGCGGCTCGGCGTTGACGTCCCCTCATTATCCTCTACCTTGCGGGAGCATTCAGGCGCAGCCGTTCGACGTTCAACCTACAGGACAAATCTTGACAGAAAACGTCGCTGTCAGCTAGCATGACAGATGCGGAACGTTCACATAATGCATCCCCTCTCTCGCCCCGTGCCTCTCTGTGGGCGAGCAGGGCGCCCATGGGTCCGAGAACGCGCCTGCCGTCCACCAGCCTTGCGCCCGTGGCTGAGTCTAGCAACAGAAATTCAGTGCAGTCTTCAGGATCCATCCGGTCCCGGGACTCTTGCAGGACATCATATAGTGGCAGCAGCAGCCCCGGTCGCGTGTCCCCGATCGGCGACAGCCCACGCACCGAAGTCAAGCCACTTCCAAAAATTGAGGCGCCTCGCGTCAATGGACACCCGCCGCCGCCGCCGCCTCCGACGACGACACCCTTCCCCGCAATTATATCCCCGAGTCCATCTCCGACACCCAGTCACGTCGCGTCCATGCATGCGCCTACAATGAACACCATACCAGAAGATGTGGATGCTGGGACGACCTCGAACACGCAGCCTTATGAAGACTCACCGCCACCATTTTCTTCTCTGTCACATTCACCTTCTCCCAGTCGCGCCGCCTCCTTTTCATACTCACCTGCCCCGGCGTTCAAGCCAGTTGCACGCGCCGCAACACTACCTCCACCTCCCAAAATCACATTCGACACAGCGCCCATCTCACTAAAGGGACTGCCCCTTGAAGCAGCATTGTGTACGTTTCTCCAAATAGCATCATGACAATCTCAACTCACACAGACATTCCACCCTAGGGACCTTTGACTCTGAAGAACTACAGACCATCGTCTCTCGTGCTATTCGGTCGTCTGCCCAGGAGTCCTTCATTCGCCTCGTCTCAATCGACAACCTCGACCGCGCTCTCCCCGCGGAGCTCGACAGACTCACCGCCCACAAAGCGATCACACAGTCAAAGTACCGCTTCAACATCCACCGCCGCACAATGCTCCTCCAGGCCCTCATGTCTCTGGGCGGCTCCGGCGGCGACAAGGAGAAAGATAAGGACGGAGGTGCTGGACTAGTCGTGAGCTTGGCCACGCAGTTGGCCGAAATCACGGCGTCGTGCGATACGCTGGCCGAAGAGCTTGTGCGCACGACAGATCAGATCAGGCAGATAACCAAGCTGCTCGACGTGCATTGGGCTAGTGCGCTGGCTATCGCGTTGCGCAAGGTCAGCAGTCCCTTCCAAAGCGCGTCCAGATTGCTGATATTGATAACCTGATAGCTCAACGGGAGCTATGGCAAACGTACAACGGAGCTGCTCGCGGCACGGGACCGCATCGACCATCTGGAGGCTGAGCTAGAGGACGCTTGGAAGGAGGCACAGAGATTGGCTCAGGAGATGGACGATATGGAGGCACAAGACCTCGACTTTGATCCGGACGAAGAGACTGGTATAATTGGGACAGCTGAAGTGGTCGCTCTACCTTCTCCCCCAGCGACCATGACCACTATTCCAAGACGCATGAATCCTCCTCCACCTTTGAAACCGTCGAGGCCAATGCCTTCTCCGACGCGCTCCCTGACACCTCCTCCGTCATCCTCACAATCACCTGATACACCATCATCTCCTCCGCCTCCCTTTTCTGAAGTGTCCTCCTACGATGAAGGCGCTGATCGCTCCAGTGTTCATCCTGGAGAGCAAACTCGTGTGGGCATGGTCACAGCGGCCCGGAAGAGAAGTCTCCGCGCCTCGATGGGCAGTCTACGCCTCCCTCGCAAGCTCAGCACCCGAGTTGCAGCGACCTCTCCCCAGAGCGCACACCCACCCGTTCCCGAAATTCCCAAAGAACATCCCCCTCTTTCTCCTGCACCCCAGAAAACCCCTCGACGCCATTCTTTCCTGAATATGGAGGCCGAATCCGCCCCAAATCCGCCCCATCTTCCCACCGCTCCCATGCCCACGCACGAAGAGACCCCACATCGCACGACCCTCGACGACATTGAGATCGTTTCCCGCGAGCCCGTCGAGCTGCGCTATAACGCCGCGTCGGATGACATGTACATCATGCCACTCCGGGATAACGAGATGGCGGCCTCTCCCAAGGCCATGAAGAAGCTGGCACGACGCTCGGCAGATAACGTTACGCTAATGGGCCCCTTGGGATCTTCTCGAGGTTCGTTTCTCGCTTCTCGCTTCTCTTTCCTCTTGGGCTCTTGGCTGACTCCCCAAACCCCAGGAACGGCTATTCCCTCGATATGGCTGAACGCCGACGCGCCCAAAACGCCAGCCGAGCGCGTCGAGTCCTTGCTGGAGGCACAGGCCACCGTCAAGGGCTCGTCCTACGGCAGATTCAAGACCCTAACCAAACGCTATTCACTCCCATTCCCTGCCATGTTGGCTAGGACTCTTTCTACACGCTCGTCCAGCTCGAGATGAGACATGTCTTCCGAATCACGATAATCTTTACATGCATAGTTAATCTTCTCATCGTCTATATCTGTTGTAATCATAGCTTGTAGACCCTCCGGCTTACCATTCCAAACCCGACTCACTCCCATGGAGTGTTTGCCAAGCCAATGGCGCCTGCATTGTCGATAAGAGTAAAGGTAGCGGGTTCCTTCCCTGCCTTCGAGGCCTTTGCGGCCGCGGGAATCTGCTCAGAGCCGTACCATCCAGCAATGGCAATGCTCTTGCCAAGCACAGAGACCTGAAAATACCGTATCAGAACCAGTTGAACGAGGAATTCTAACGGAATATTACCTTGATTTCCAAGGATGAAGTAATGTGGGACAGGATGCCAGTTATGGTGCTGTCACAGGGCGAAAGTTTGACTACATCGGACGTTCAGAGAGACACAACTCACGCTGCGACGCTTTCTCCTAAACGCGTCTCATGTCTGGAAGTCCCTGCAAGGAGAGCCGGTCGGAATATGATGGTGTCAGAGTAACCAAGGCCAGCTAGTCCCGCTTCGGTAAGACCTTTACTCCTAGGGTTGGCGTTAACGGTGCGCGCACTATCCTAGGCGTAGGACACTGACCGAGGATAAAGCATGGACGACTCGGGATTGGCGCCGATGGACTACGACGACGTTGTGGTGAGCAAAGAGGGAGCTAAGGATACAAAGACATACAGAACAGTAAACGACGCGTTGGGCGGCACCTTCGACGCGAGCCTCTTTCGCAGCATTCAAGACATACCTGGAGCAGAGCGTCAATGGCATGAAGATATGAGCGGGAGACACATACTCGCGGTCGATCTTCTCGAACGCTTCGGCACTTCCAGCATTCTTCCTGGTTGTACCCAGGCTGTTTGATGCATGTTACTCAGACATGGGTCCAGTGGTAGAGAGGCGTTTAAACGCACGTTATAAAGACAACGTCCCACTTTCCGTCCTTCAAGCCAGACTCGCCTAGCTTCTCAAAGTCGATAGCCTTCTGCTCCAGTTTCTCTTTGCCAGCCAACGTGGAGACATCCGTAGTCAGGCGGCGTCCATATTCGCCGACCTTGTTGTAGTGGGAGGACGCGAGCAGCTCCTTGAGAACGTGCTGGCCAACCTGCCCGGTTGCGCCGATAATCAAAGCAGATTTTGCGGACATGATGAAGGGAGAAGACAAGACTCGGCCTGGTACAAGACCAGCTTATGATTGAGATCAAGACGTCATGGCTTCATGCTATTGGCAATTTGAATTGGGCCGTAAGCGTCGGGCCGTACCAGCCGAGCTACACTTCGTTCGCAACGACCACAACTCGAATTCTGTAGTGCCGCCAATACAATGTCTTCCATGTCCTACGCCACCGCTACTCATCCTGTGTGCGGATTATTTAACTCAAACGATACGGCGCACCATTCCTACAAACCTCACTGGTCTGTGCTCGAAAATTTCATACAGAACGAGCACTTGTTTTAGTATGGCAGGAAAGATAGTCTTCGTGTGGTGCGCTGCTTTCCACCTTTCATGAGCCACGCTGACCCTTTCCTGTTGCTTTCTTTCCATTTTGACTGCGAGCAGCATCTTTTCATCAGGATACAACGCTCTACTGGATGCTACATTCGCCTCAAAGACTTCCGGCCGTCTTGCACACATTCGCCCCACGACAGTGCCTACCGAGATATTTTGCAAACCTTGCTGTGTAGGTTGACTTGCTTGTGCGGTTATTCTGTGCTTGTGACGGTTGAGATGCGCCGTTTATGATCTGTGTAGGCTGCATAAATTAGTTCGTGGTTCATGTTATTTTGGCTTAACGCCCCTCATTATCTGTCAAGGCTCAACCTTGTGTACGAAGTCTGTATGCATGCGCATATCTCAGTCCGTCATTTTCGAACATCTGAACTTGCCGGTCTTCCTTCCATGGTTAGCGCGTCTCTGCCCGCTCACATAAAATGGCACGCAGTTTTGCCAAAATCTATCGGTATGTCATCGCTTGTACATGATTTGTGAAAATTATGCTATCACTGAAGACCAAGTGCGGCATCCGTCACAAAATGGGCTCCGCCAGCACAGCGATACCCACCATGCTGCTTGATCCATACGAACCCCTGTACGCACTTTCCAATGTTGCGCAATCGTTTTTGAATCTGCGCCGCTTCCCTCTTCTCTTTCTCTTGTTTCTCCTGTCTCTCCTTCAGAGCCTTCTCCTGACGTTCCTTCTCCTTTCTAGCCTGAGCCTCTCTAGCCAGTGCTTGTTCTCTCTGCCTGCGAATCCTATCCTTCATCACGACATCAGCCGCCCTCGCCTCTGTAAGAGCATGAAGCTTGACGAGAGCACGTTCCCTGTCTTCCTTTGCCTTAGCATTACGTCGCCGCTCCCGGGCATCACGAACAGCGTTCTCGAGGGCCTGGGCCTCATCGGCCGCCTGTTTCTTATCCTTCTGCAACTGCTCCCACTCCTCATCGGACACCCCGGGATCGCGGGTGGAATTGTCATCGTTGAATGCAGGCGGTGAAGCACTGCCTGGACTGTTCTTGGGAGGCGGGGATGGAGGACGGGATGTTTTAGGCTCCGATGGTGGAGGTGGAGGTGGAGGTGGAGGTGGTGCCGACTTGGCATTGGTGTTCGAAGATGATTGAGCACCAGCATTCGGGGCATCAGCGTTCAATGGAGGTGCTGCTGCGCCGGAGTAGGACCGTTGACGGCGGGATGGCGGCGAGGTGTTGGAAGTACGGCTGTGGCGATCTCTGTGCATCTCGACAGCACAAGCCATAGCGTCCTTGGGCTCGAGAATCAGGTCGGAGCTTTTGCGAAGAGCGATGGAAGCCATTCGCTTAGCGAGTTCGAGGACGTCGCGGGCATTTCCCCATCCTGGAAGCTGGGAGAGATCCATCAAGACATCTGAGAGGTCCGTGTAAATTGGGCTTGATGGCTTGTCCAAGCCGGGCACTGTAACGCCATGCTTCTGGAGCTCCTTCGTCAGGATCTGCATGCACGCGTCCGCTCGCAGGTTGGCGAAAATGATCTCCTCGGGGAAGCGGCTTGAGAGCCCGCGGTTTACAGAGAGGAGATCATTGATGTCCTGCTCGTAGCCTGCGAGGATCACAACAATCTTGCCTTTGTACTTGTCCTGCGTCAGGAGGTCGACCATCTCGTCCACAGCCTCCTGCGCAAAGTGACCACCTCGGAGACGATAGGCTTCGTCGATGAATAGGACCTGCCCAAGAGCTTTCTCGAATACCTTGCGTGTCTTGGGACCGGTGTGGCCGATGTATTGGCCGACGAGGTCAGAGGCAGAGCATTCTGTCACATCAGGCTTCGCCAGAAAGCCCATGTCATAGTAGACCTGTCCCATCTTGCGCGCAGTGGTTGTTTTACCGGTACCTATTGATCACATTGTCAGCCACTTATCGCCGATTGCCAGGAATCTAAATACCTGGAGGTCCCTTGAAGACGAAGTTGGTCGGAATGAGGTTGTTCACGTTCTCTCCTCGGCTCCGTCCTATGCGAGCGACTTCTTGATACGAACGTAGTTTCTCCACGACAGCATCAGCACCAACAACGTCCTTGAACATCTCGTGAAGGTTGGCACTTGCGTTGTTGGCACGGTCGTAGTCGGGGTCGAAGTCCACGGGTTCGAGTACGATTGAAACGGATGGCGGTTTGCCTCTCCTTCGACGAATGTAGTTCGATTTGGCAGAGTTCAGCAGATTGTCGACTTCGCCTCCGTTTCCGAAACCTGGTCGTACTTCTGTGTTGGGGTAAGTCCCATGTATACCCTGTACGAACGGAATACCTACTAGCTCGTTCCAAGCGTTCCAGGGCAACTTGCTTTCCATCTGGCGTCGTCTCTAGACCATCCTTGTTCATTTTCAACTCGAGAATTTGTAGTAGCTCCAATGAAGAGAAGTCTGCAAACTCAAATGCATCATCAAGGGCAAAGCGACGCTTGAGACCCTCGTTGACATTCTGTGTGTATTTCAGAGCATGTTCAGGAATCTTTCGAAGTTGTTGCCCACCTGGAACATATCCAACATCTGGTCCTTGTATCCCAGAAGAAGGACGCACCGGTCCTCGCTTGGACCTCCTTGAACCTCGGCAACGAGTGTGTCAATAACAGATGTCTTGAAAGGGTCTGTGTTGGATCCTTTCGCACTCGCTCCACCATACAGACCATACGCCTGTATAGCTCATGTCACTAGGTACGTCTTTGATACTAGCCTGTCCACTTACCTCGTCAATAATGAGAACTTTTCCTTTTGCCGTTTCAAGGATTGCCTTGGTGTTAGCCTCAGATTGCCCGATGTACTGGCCAATGAAGTCAGATGGGTTTTTGAGTAAGACTGACGACGCGGTCAGCCAGAATTTGCATGGATCACACACATAGCTGTACCTTCACCGTTGCTCAAAAGTCCAAGGTCGGCAAGAATCCTTCCGTAAAGACGCGCAACAGAGGTTTTACCCGTACCAGGTGAGCCAATGAAGACACGGTTGAGCGACATCTCTACAATCGGGCGTTCGGCCAGTTCTCGCTCGTAATTGATCTGAATCTTGTCGAAGAGAACTTGTACCGACTCTTTAACAGATGCGAGGCCGATGAGTCTCTGGAGCTCTGCCCAGGCTTCGGATTTCTGGAGAGCGTTAGAAGGCTCGGGACCAATAACATCCTCTCTGAGAAGTACGAAATCGTCGGGTCGCATACCCAAACGGCGCTCCTTAGCAACGCGTGCTGCTTGTCTGGCCGTAATCTGCGAGAAGACGTTCTCCAGAGCCCGAGCGTTTCCAAAACCTTCTCTCCCTCGTCCTCGCCCAAGCCGTTTCGCAACAATGCGCCCGTAGAGACCCCTCACGCCATCCTCCACCTTCATTTGTCCGTTGTACTTCGTGTGGACACGGTACTCGAGGATTCGCAATAGCTCGGCATCGGTATAATCTTCGAACTGCAGCGTATTCGGAATTCGGCTCGGAATGCCCGGATTGTGCTCGAAGAAAGTCTCCATCTGCTTGTTGTACCCAGCAAAAATGAAGACAAGCTTTCCTCGGTTGTTCTCAATTTCGGCGAGCAGGAAATCAAGCACGGGGCTGGAGCCTGTACTGGTTGATTTTCGTCCGCCGCTCGACGTTAGCTGGTAAGCCTCGTCGATGAAGATCACCCCGCCACCAGCATTCAGAACCTTGGCGATGAGAGCCTTTGCACCTGTGACGCCGTCATGCGCCAGACTGGCGCCAGTGACCTCCTCAAAAGCCGAACCGGAAAGAACATCGACCATGCATAGGAATTTGGCGTACTGTCTTGCAACAGTTGTCTTTCCTATGTTTTGCAGTGTGTCAGAAAGGTGGAAAGCGGTAATGGATTTGTTGCTCACCTGTTCCTGGATTGCCTTGGAATGTGACATGGAACCTCTCGTCTTTGAGAGACGCGGCCTGGCGCTTGAAGAGATCAACCTTGTCAAGGATTCGAAGAAGCTCCTTCTTCACAGACTCCAGGCCAATCATATCCATGATCAGGTCCAGTGGAGGAAGGACAACACCGAGCATACGCTTCCGATAGTCCCAGTCGAGTTCTGCTTCTGAAAGTTCGGTGGTAGTCGGCGCAGAAGTGCGTATGAATGGATGACGAAGAGACGGATTGGGAGGTGCGGGTGGGACTTGGGAAGCAGCCGGGTCAGGCGGTTGCGTGGGCGGTTGCGGTGATGCATCTGGCGGTGAAGATGGCATATTACTTGTATTCGAAGGACCAGGCAATGATACACTAGGTGTAGATTGAGAGCTTTCACCAGTCGAGTTCTGGCCACGGGGCGGCACTGGATTACCGGTCCGTGCGCGTCGAGCTGATTCCTTTGCATTCTGCAAGTCTTCAGCCTTTTGGCGAATCTCGTTCTCCTGCTCCTGACGTCGCTGTTCATCTTGTCGAAGCTCATGCTGCTCGGCTAACTGCTCATCCAGCTTCTTCATACGTTCCATATGTTCGGCTTCCTCCGCCTCCCTCTTCAACCGTCGCTGGAACTCTTTCTCCTGCTTTGCTTGGGCCACTTTCGCCTTTCGCTCACATTCCTTACATCCCGAGGAAGGTGGGTCAGAGCATCTCCTTGAAAGATCATGCCCGGCGTCACATTGCTGAGGTACAATGACGGGGCAAGGCATCTGTGAGTGATCAACCAGAAGATGACACTTGAGTGGACATAGGTGTCCCTTAACGCCACAGGAGAGTTGTACGCCACTGGGAAAGGTGTAAGGAGAAAACAGCGATTCTGAATGCAAAGAACGCCTGACCATGGCTCCGAGCATCCACCATCTGGACAGACAGTATCAAACTGATCTTCCGTTTGGATCACGGCCTTGCGGTCCGGGTGCTGTTGGCAGACCACCGGAAGTCCTTCGTAGAAATGATGGTTGTGTCGCAACAGGCTGAACAAATCGGTCCACATTTCGCTCCCCTTTCGGGCATGTGAGAAAGTATGGGAGTTTCCAATCATGATGAGACCGTTTCGGGCCCGCGACAGAAGAACATTGAGACGTTCTGGCGCAAACATGAACCCAATGTCATGGTTCGCATTGCTTCTCGTAAGAGATGCAATGACGATATCGCTCTCCTCTCCCTGGTAGTTGTCTGCAAACATTGAGTGGACGGTACATAAGAAAGACATGCTTGATTTACCAATAGTCGCCAGTCTCAGACGCCGTTTCGAGCCGGTATTTCCGGGAGTGACAAGACCAGCACGGACAAGTTCAAAAGAGTCAAGGTCATTCAAGACAGGGTCCGTCTCTTCCTGTAGCTCCTGCTTGAGCTTCGAAAGCTGTCCCAGATATGGAGTGAGGACCACCAGCTGATCGGTGCGATAACCTTGTTGCGCCATGTACTTAACGATTTTCAGGACCATCCGTGCCTCGAAGGTGTTTTGCTTAGATGATTTCGAGCCAAGATCGCGGCGGTCGGCTATAGCATTGTTGTTGTCCTCCGCCTTGGCGTGATCGATAAAGACGATGTTGTCTTGTAGGCCATCCAGGTCGGGGCGGTTCTGGGTTTTAGGAGCATCAACGAGGTCGGGGTATGTTAAGTGACGAATGAGAGCTGAGATCTCAGGCCGCATTCGATGTTGGGCAATCAAAGTATGGTGAGGATATCCTTTGAGGACAAGGCGCTCGAAGAGCGACCTGTTCAGGTCATACCCATCGCCCTTCTCGACAGTCAGGCTGTAATTGTTCACTTTTGGCCTCAGTTGCCTGTTAAGCAATGTGAGTAACGCTGAAGCTAGACCGCATAGAAAAAGCTGACTTGTGATCACCGATAAGAACGAGCTGCTTGGTAGAAGCACCAAGCGCCGTGATGACGTGACTCTCCAGAATTTCTCCCGCCTCTTCCACCAGCACAACGTCAGGGCAAGCTTCTTGTATGGCAACAGCGTACTTTGCCGCCGCTGTGGTCGTGCAGCCTATGACACGTTTCGTCTGCAGGACCGCAACATCCCGCTCTGCGAACTTCTCCTTCAATTCCACTTGCGTGTCATTGTAGCGCTGGGCCTGCCCGCAAAGGCCTTCGATCTGCTCAATCATGATTTCCTGTGTCCACTTGCTCTCCATAGCCTGACGGTCCACCTTCGACATGGCCCAGATCTTGAACGCCTCACGTACGTTCGGCTGATTAGCGAGAGCACCTGCATTCTGCCCGCGGCGCCAGCGGTCCAGCAGATCAAATTCATCCACTGCCTTTCCCTTCTTTCCAATCCTCTGCATCCCATCTTCGGACACCGGCACCTGAAACGCAGAGAAGAACTCCGGCTCCTCGAACTCAAGATGCACCATGAGGTCCTCGTTACGAATGGACGACTGGAGAAACATCTGGAAGGCCTTTTCCAGAACGCCAGCGCGACGTTCACCGTCAGACTTGAGCTGTGTGATGATGGAGTGGTCGCCTTTGCTGAAGCGGTGCACCGGGGGCTGGTTTCTGAGTAGCATGGACTGCGTACGATCCGTGGATTTGCCACCTAGCCGAACCATGGTTTGGTCAGGGATGTTCACGTCGATGAGATCTTCGAGGAACTGATCTAGGGCATGGTTGGTATAACAGACGACGAGGATCTTCTGATCAGAGAACTCGTATATAAACTTGGCCAAGAGCGCCCCGATGAAGGACTTCCCGGTACCTGACGAGTAGAAGGTCAAAACTCGTGAAAGAGCGTGGAGTCAAGGCGTGAGCTTACCAGGAGGACCTTGTATGATGGACAAGTTCTGCGACAAAGCAGACGACAGGGACCGACCCTGCGCGGCATCCAAAACTATGCGCTTGTTCAATTTGAGAAGCTGACCGATGTCAAGACTCGGATCGAATGCGAATTTGTCGACGGCGTTTCGTAGCTCAGGTGGATGATTGGGACCAGCAATGAGTTTGTCCGAATCCCAAAAGAGAATCTCCTCGGCCAGCGGAAGCTCCTTCATGCGCTTCAGCCCGCTGAGGATTGGCTCAAATGAGAATACGGCAGTGTCAATCTGAATCAATTGGATCTTGGAGGGTGAGGCTGTCTTGACCTGTAGCAAAAGGCCCGTCACCGCCGCCGCTCCATCAACCTCGAGCACGATCTGGGGCGGATTCTTTGCTAGCAGGTCCTCATTCCGCCGAACGGTCGGAAACGCTACGATCTTCTCGTCGACCAGCAGGCACGACAAGGACTCGTGCTTGAGAATCCTGGAGTTCTCCTTCTTCAAGAAGAATCCCTTCCTCTGCTCCGGCTTCAGTTTAGCCAACTCGGGAAAATCCGCGAGACACTGGAAGACGAGTGCCCATTTGGCACGGCGCCGCTCGTCTCCCGTGTTGATATCGACCAGTTTCAGGCCACTGATTTTGAAACCTCGATGCTTCTTCCCTGCCTGCTTCCCCAGAGCAATCTGGACCTCTTCGCGCATCTCGTTCAGCATCTCCTCACGCATCAGGCGGAATTGGTTATCGAGATATATGGCCTGTCTGAACTCCTCCGTGCTCGGATCGTCCAATGCATCACTCGTACGCAGGAACGGGGGCGCCTTCGAGGCGATCTCCTCGCCGGTGGGTAAGATTGAAATGCGACGGAAGTCGGCAAAGTCATTGTCGTGACGTCCGCCCGGGGGGTTCGCCTCGGCGGTGGCCGCAATGGGCGGCGCGGAGAGGATGGCAATGGTATTCTTGATCTGCGCCCCAATTTCGCGGAGGGAAAGAAGATGGGAAGTGCATAGAGCCTGCTCGACGCTGATCGCTGTCGGGATGTGCGGGGATGGAGTGGTGCTTGGGATGAGAATAAGCTGTAGAACGACCCAGGCGAAGCATTGCTTGGCTGTCTCTGTGAGGGTGTCATTCCTGAACGCCTCAAGAAACGGCGTCCAGAAGATGGGCGGGTCCACAATGGCCGTAAGCGTCCTGTTCAGAAACGACCCAGCACTGATAGACTTGATCTCGGGTGCCTGGAGGTAGCTCAGAAGGTCTGTAGCGGGGCCGTTGAAGAAAGCTACGGAGAGATCGGTGCGCAGGGCAGTAGCAAGAGAGGACAGACCATGCTCCGTGGCGGCTATGATCCTGTCAATGCACGCAGCGGGGTCTGTCTGGACGCAAATGGATTCGATGAGCTGGCGACTAGAGGCGACGTTGCCGATGGCAGCCTTGCCCTTCAAAACAGTTTCCAGGTACTTGTTCAACTTCACGAGGCGGGCTGGGTTAGCCATGGCAGCAGTGAAGCGGATTCGAACAGTATCGATGGCGGTTCCGAGAAACTGTCTTCTGCCGTAAGAAGGGCACGCACATTGCTTTTAGAGAGGTCCAGCTGTTGATTGCAGTGTACGGCTTGCGATGGGTTCTGAAGGCATTAAATTGCCTCAAGCGAAAGTAGGCATTGGAAAAGAAACGGGAAAAATTACAAGAGTTGGAAGAACGCAGATCATTTCGCTTCGAGACGCGTCGCATAGCGGTGAATTTTGAATAGCTTGATGGGCGCGGTGTTCGGTGAGGCGGCAGGTTGAAACTCCGCTGATGCGCACAATCAATTGGCGAGAGTGTGTCCCCACTTGCCCTGGCCAGCCGTTCAAAACCAAGTCGTGGTAGAAATTTGGGGCTCGTACCAGATACCGAAGGCCAGGTATGTAACTATTCATTTGGTCTTAACTGGCATTGCGCACGGCAGCAATTTCCCACTGGCAAGAGGCACAGCACAGTAAGCAAGTCTGAATCGACAGTACTTTACGGGATGGACCGCCTTGTACGTTTACTAACGCCTGCTCGAGCGCTTGAAGGTGTAAGATCGTCGGACATTCGAGCACCGTCTTCCTGCATGTTGTAGTTTCCCTCCATTGGAGAACCTCAGCATGAGTGATTGCATGTATAATGCAAGATCGTAGAATTTGTGGCGCGTAACATCAAAAGATAGGACAGTCAGCACGTGTAGGCGGTCCACCTATACATGTATGAAAGTAGGACTACGCCCCAATGAGTCTTCAGAGAGCTTTTCGGTAGTCTGGAGATTCAGCCTTCAGACGACGAAGTCTCGTCGTCTCAGCAAAGATGCAGCAATGGATTATAGTTACCAACTGGTTTCGTGATAAGAGCAGAGGGCAAGAATTATCGGTGCGGTAAAGAAAAACACCGGCATGTTGCCGCACGTCGCACGCGTCGGTCAAACAGGAAAGCAGAGGACTCGATTGCCCTGACGTCACCGTGCCAAATCAATCTCATGCACTGCCATCATCTGCCAAGGTAGCCAATTAAATTCAGCAATGTACAGCCTTGTTCTCTTTCCCTCTCACCATCCATGCCTGGCTTTCTCCATAAACTGAAGGATTCGCTCACAGGCGACTCCGACTCGTCTCGTCCTGCTGCTAGCGGCTCCCAGTACTCGCCTCCCGATGCACCACCTCCACCTTGGGCCGCCGCGCCAGAGAAGAGCGTACGCACCTCTTCAATGTGGCGCTGTTGCATTAATATCGGCTAACATTCTTGCAGCACAAACACGGCAAATTCAACGAAGCACCAGAAGACGAATACCTCGCCGCGGAGGAATACTGCCAGAACAACCCCCTCTACCAGCCACGCATCCTGCCATCGTACCTCGTAGAACAAATTAACAATCTCGGCGTCAAGGCGTGGGGACTGGAGATTCCCAATCAGGGCTCCAGGTTCGCGGGGGCGGTGTACAACATTCCGCGCGAGAAGGATCGCAAAGCGCCTGCGGTCATCCGCGTGCAGACGACGAAGAGGTGCAGGGATTATTGTCTGTTGAGCGACTTGCCTATCATGGCTGGGTACTACGACATCCCAGGGAAGGTTGGGGCGTACTACGAGATCCTCATTCATCGCATGGACGGGATCATCTCCGTCGGTCAGTCTTGAACTTATCGTCCCGTCCGATGCGAGTTGTCTGACTTCCGGCGCGTCTTAGGCACTGCATGTCGCCCATACCCTACCTGGAGACACGCAGGCTGGAACAGACTGAGCTCCGGCCTCCACCTCGACGACTTTCGCAAGTTCTTCGAGGATCCTGATGGCGGCAAGGATTACACCGACGCTTTACAAGCTATCCGTCCGGGAGACACGATAGGATGCGGCTACGAGTATCAAACCGGGACGCTGTTCTACACATACAACGGCTTCCGCCTCCCCAACGCGTTCACAGGCGTATATCTCCCACGACAGAATTACGACGTCTTCGCGGCGATTGGTGTCGAGGGTGTCTGCGACTTTGAAGTCAACTTTGGTGGAGAGCTGGTCAAATGGCAAGAAGGGAACGAGTGGCAGTGGAAGGTGGAGGGTATTATTGGGAGACTGAGCTCAACGGGGGGTGTCGACGAAGAGCTTCCTTCGTATAGCCGTATGGCATGAGTAGTGCTGGTCGTCTGCATTTCTTGTGTTTCTGATTGCCCCATTGCCCCAGATTCAATCACACTATGTATTTTGCATTATGTGTCGCTTTCAAGTAAATATTTTGTATCTGTTCAGACAACGTAGGGCTCGTGTATAAGAGTTATGTACATACATTGTTCGCCACACATCTAGGCTCAAAGTACATGATAGAAATATCACAGTGAAGGGACTATAAGGATACAAGCAGCGAGGTACACACCGCAGACGGTGAACTACTGCAGTACTGACAAGACAAGTATAGGCAGGTGTAACGCGGATGTTCGTGGTCCCCCGTGAATCTCCAGATTGCATGCAGAATTAGTTGGATGTTCGTCGCCAAGCCGGTCCATTGAACGCAAGAAATAACACGTTCTCGAAAGATATGCAGAGAATTTGCTGAGAGCGGAGAGACAGAAATTGGCGAGGAGCGGACGTCGGAAAGTGAAGCAATAGACGGGACAGAGCAGCCACGTGAGGATTGGTCCGGGAGTCTGCGAACGAAGTGTGGTCCTGCCTAAATGATCATGATGTGTATGGATTGGCGTCGAGCGAAGACCTCCGCTGAGACCTCAATAGACGAGAGCCGGACATTTACGAGGAAGTGTTATGATGTGTGATGTGCGGGTTGACTCGAGGAGGCTGTGAACGAAGCGAATCCCTGCATGTAGGCATAATTCATCCCAAATGGATGCAGCGTTTCGGAGGGTGTCTACCGAGGCTAGATATTTCTTCACATGTCGTTGAAGAGGCGGTCGACTGGAGATAAAAGTGGCATGCGTGCAGGCGGGGAAGGCAGAATATTAAAGAAGAAGGGTTGTCGCGATTAGTTGGTCTTGAGTAACGATTCGGGGCGGTACGTCCGAGCCAAAACGAGGGAATATATTAGGTTCATGAGCGAGTAGGGGAGGTGCATGAGCGAAGATGAAGATCTAGAGAAAGAGAGGGGCCAGCATTAGATGTGTTACTCGAACTGTATGCTGTATGGCTACTCACCACGAGAGATAACAAACACAGTCACTCTAGAACGGTATAGGCGTCGCCGAGAGGAGCGAGTCTCTGTAGGCATGTCGCATGCTCCTTGCATGATAGACGTGGATGCACCGTTGAGCAAGGACGTCCGCCGAGGGGAAGTATGGTTCGGTCTGGCGACGCCTAGGTTTAACCCTGGGAAGTGCGACCGGAGGAGACAGGATGGTGCTGTCCTCTGCTGATGCGCGCGCGGTGTCACTCCTTTCCTTGATATTTTCTTCGGAGGGGCCGAATACGGAAGCATCGATAGACTGAGGGGATTGTTCTCGAGGAATGCTGTTTTCTGCGAGTCGGCCTGGTGCTGCCTTCTTGGGGGTTGGTGATGGGGAGAAGACAATGTGTTTGAGAGCATGGAAGGCGGCGGTGAAGGGGGACATAAAGATTGTGATGACAGCAGGGGAGGAATCTGGTAGCGAACTTGTCTCGTCTGTCCACTATTTGAGGCCACAAGACAAGCTCCTGTTGATTTTCCTACGTGCCGAAAGGAGCCACTTTGTGCATGATTTCCATTCGACGAATATGCGACGACATGCCGTTAATGTAGGCAGAGGAGGCAGAGGAGGCTGTTCATGTCGAAATCACCTCTCGAATTCATTGTTGTTACCGAGACGCTGAATAGGAATCACTGAGATGAAGGTACATGAGATGGGACCGTGTACTGACTATATGATGCATCGCGTTGAGTGATCGAATGTGATCGAAGACAGCCTGAGTAGGCCATTACGCAGACGTGCATCGACTGGCAGGACCTACAACACAAGAGATGAGGTAGCGCAGGGCCAGCAAAATTTAAGGTTGTGGGGGAGATGCAGAGCAAAGGCTGGTTGACTTTGGAGGCCTGAAGGTAGACAGTGACATCGTTAGTGCGAATCAAGCTGCTTCGGTCCTTGCTGATGGGCGTCCAGAGGATGAGAGGGAATACGAATGGGGCGAAGGACGATGACCCAAGCACCAAGACCACGCGTAGCTTCTTGTTGCGGGGTGGAACAACGTAGCCTCAGGAGTACGCCGTCGTGCTCATCTCCTGCTGAGGTCGGGGCTCCTCTGCTAGTAGCGGCGCTCGTTCGTGCACGTCCGGCTCCTCATCATCCTGGTTTGAGAGGCAGCGACATCCGAGCAGCCTTTTCGGGAAAGTGTGGCCTGCGTCGAACTTTAGTTAGAATTGCGGGGAGACGCAGAATGTGGCGCACGAATCGATACCCAATCAAAGCACGCGCCCGCACAGACAGTAATACATGCAGTGCAAAGGTGGGCACAGAGTTCGTCGAGCATTGCTGGCGGACGAAGGCAGAGATCCGGAATGGAAACGTAAGACACAGCCGTCGGCAAGCAGCGGCTGCATCCGGCCCGCTGCTGCATCCGCGCCACGGTCGCGTCTTTGCAGAGCACCTCCATGTTTACTTGCTCGTTTTGCATGAAATTTGGTGGATGACTCTGTGTTAATAGTCGCTACATCTTCTGCTACGCAGAACGTAGCGGACGGTGTGGTTGGATGCGTTCGTCTTTGTGGCTGGCTTTGTGGGTCCCAAGAACAACGTTGAGGCGACGCGCGTCCAGGACCCCGGATTTATTATCATGATTGTTTCCTTTCTTCCCTGGATCTGCGCTCGCCCAGTGAATCGGATTGTGGCTGGTCCATCACTTTACAGCTCTTTCGGGGTGGCCTTTTGTTTCCGTGTGCCTGGTGGTGTGGGTATAAAGACCCATCTGGCTTGCGCAACTCCCTTCTTCTCCAACTACCACCATCGCCTTCAATCTCGCATTGTCTCTTCTCCCTACTAGCTATTCTGCGAGAGGCTCTGCCAGTGCTTGTGTTCTGAGCCTATCTTGTGCGTCTCTCCTTGGTCCTCCTCGTCGTTGTCTCTCATTCGCGTCGCAGATGCGGCATCGCTGAACACTCCAGCGACGACGGCTTGCCTCATGGTAGCGTCAACGAGTTTTGTCGTCGCCACATTCTGACCTTCCTAGAACTGACAAGCCGTCATCGTTATCACTCTCTATCGAGAGCCACAATCTAACTATGTCCACTATGAGCCCAAACATTGCCATCAGTGTTCTCTCTCCACAATCTGCCCTCATTGTAAGTTCAAACCGTCGATGATCCCAGACAGCATCTCACCTTCACCAGGAAGTCTGGCCCTCACAGCACTACGCACACGCCTACTTCCTTCGCTTCCGATAGCGTCCCATATCCAAGCGTTACACAGCAAAGAGCCACGATCACCCAACAGTTCCGGGATGCTCCCGCTGTCGTCTTTCAGTATTGGGAGGCAGCGGGGGCACAGTTGGGGCCGGAGCTGCCTTGCGCTATTCCCCCCTTCTGCTGGGCAAGTACTACCTGGTGAAGACACAGACTGCGGTCGCCGAGCACTCCCGCAAGAACGGTAGTATGCGCTACGGGCCCCACTGGTAAGGATTAGATGACCTTGCGCGCTTTGGACGTGGGATGTTAGAGGTGCGGGGAATGGCATGTAGGTGTGGGCACCGTTGTTAGAACATCGTGGAACTGTGAGTCCTTGATTACCTGTCTCGTCCTTCACCGGCACCGCTCATTCGTATGACAGCATCGTTGACCATTATGTGCTACCCGGCCGGCGCAAGTGCTTGCTCGAGTCGGTGTCATCCTCCGGTCATTTTGCGTGCGCATCAAGCCACCTTGGCACGATGATGTCTACTCCCCGGGTCCATCATCCCATAGAAACACTAGTCCTCCCCACGATTCGACCAGCACCGTACAACAACAGAACAGCATGATATGCATTACAGTATACTACAATATCATACATATCTCAATAAGCAGCGTACAAATCGACCACTAATTTCATGGCTCAATGTCACCATTTTTTGAACCACAGATGTTCTTGTCTGGCGGCTTCCGTGCTTCAAGCCGATCTCTAAGCTCAGTCTAGAAGAACACTTCATCAGATTCCATGGCAAATCTTTCTCCTCAATCATGTTGCACTGGGCTATCCTGGGCCAAATCGATAGCATCCTCGCTGTTGACTTTTCCACCAACGGTGATTTTGTCTAGCTCTTGACCTGCTCCGTTGTTATCTTCCATTAAGTTTTGTGTCATAATGTGCCGTAATGCTATATGAACCTGATATGAACGATCTCTTGCCGTTCGTATCTGCTTCGTCGTGACGTCTGGAACTCAAGAGCTAGGTCGCATTGTCGTGTGCTACATAGGTAACAGATACATCCTAGACTGATGATGTTCCGTGTTGTGGCAAAAAGCAAACCAAGTTCCGTCCGTCTATAGTTACAGCAAAGTTACAGTGAAAACGTATGATACACCACAAAAGGTCGCAGTCTCTAAGTAACCACCACACAGCAGCGATCTAGGATCTAACACAAGCACAACGCGGTCGCTGACACCTACTCGATGATATTGAGCTCCCTCTTCCTATGCTTAGCAAAATCATCCTTGTACGTATCCCAGATCCTGTCCGAGTTCGTGAGCAACATGAAGTACCAGCAGGAATGGCAGACAGTTTCGTACCTAGTCAATTCCGCAATGTACAGGTTTTGAATGCGCCGAACCTCCTCCACGTCCGGCTTCTCGTGTTTGGTGACATGGATGGGATGGCCAGCTACACGACGTGTACATCAGCGGGATCTAACAAGGACAGTCCATCAGAGGTACGTACTGACGACGACAATTCTTCGTCGATACGGGAGAAGACCAACGCTATCTATGAGAAACGTTAGCTATGGCTCCCAGAGTCTAGGGACACACACAGTTGAGCATTCCGCGGCCATGGAAAAGTGGTAGGGTGAAGCCGAAGACGGACTGGAACTTCTTTTGGAAGTAGTACGTCGTCGTACCCCGCTCGTTGGGCATCTGTTGGAAGATGTCGTTTTCGCCGAACGAGAACACAGGTACCAAGTCAGCTCTGACAGATGTAAGTTGCAGATGCACGACATATGCACGTAAGCGACCTACCCATGTTGAATGGCGATCTTTATGAAGCCAAGTCTATGGACCAGATGCTTAGATTGTCAATCACGACAGGACGAAATGCAAGTACCGTCTTCGGAGTGTGAGATCTGCCGTTCCGGGATGTGCACTGAGACTCTCGGCGGCGCCACCGACAACAATGGTTATAGACTGCCCCGGACCGCTCTTCAGGATGTTGCTACACGACCGTTTACTGACACTGGAGATTCCAAGGGCCAGAACCATGTCGCGATAGAGTGCTATTTTGAAATTACTAGCAAGGGTTAATAGATGTGGTGTTATGCCAGGAAATGCCGTGGAGAATCCGGTTGCTGAAATCAAGTTCAAGGCGACTCAAGGCGATGAGGGATAAGGAGGCTGACCATCGGTTGCAAACGTTGCAAAGGCTCCCCTGAGGACTGTAAGTCAGTTTCCATGACGAACACAAAGCGCGATTCCTACATTCCGATGATACCTGGATCGATCTTTAGCTTTCACTTTGAAATAATAGTTGTGGCGCACCATGGGGATGATATCCGAAGACATAGTTCCGGTCTGCTGGTAGGTCCGCTTCCTGGCAGTCAAAAGTTCACAGCCAGTCAAGACGTCTTGAAGTATGTGTCTTACCTTGAGCAAACTAGCAAGATGATGAGCCAGAGCAATGAGGCAGAGACTGAACGCACGATGCGGGGAAAAAGCCTGCAAAGTATCTCCACCACGACGACTGTCGGAACCATTTGCTTGGCCGCGCACCGTGTATTGACGCCTTGTCGATGTAGTGGATCCATATATGGTAGGCCACCAGTAGCGGCCACAACGGTGGGAATGACCTGTTTGGCGTCAGATAGACCGCGGGCAGCGGCGGGATACCACGAACCATAGCAGCACCCATACAGTCATCGCAGCCCATATCAGCGTGGACCACGCTGCCACCGCGAGAGTCTGCATTCTCCTCCCTGTGGGCACCTGCGATGGCACAAAGCTGCCGGTCGTCAGTGGGCGCACTTCAAAAAAAAGCATCGGCACGCACTCAAAATGGGCTGCGAGCGACTGTTTGACAGGCTTCAGCGGCGTCGTTGCCAGCTCGGACAGCTTGCCCCGCAGCGAGGACGCCGACAGCGACCTGGATGCCGACGTCAATCTTGCGTTGAGCCCGGTCTCGTATCCCGCCATCATAGTCAGCGTCGACGAGCAGATGGTGGTCGTCGTCGTTGTCGGACCGCGTTCAAGGTAAGCTGATGGAAGAGACAGAGTGAGACCGCAAGCTAAGGCGCGTAAAATCTATGATGCAATCATGGCGCTGCGGGCCGAGGCCTAGACGCGAACCGTCTCGCTTTGGCCTCGCTGTACACGAGGCAGCTTCTCGCTGCGCCTCGTAGGGAAGACGTACACAGTACACTGAAGGCAACATAGAGTCACAGTGACATAAGGATGATTCTAAACACAAATTATCCCATCACGGTCAGGGGACTGTATATTTGCTGTATATAGAGCATGTACGAAATACTCAGGGCCCGGCCGCGACGCTAACGAAATAGCTGTGGCGTACACGAAGAAGCGGTAAGCAATCGTCTGGTTTCATTGTGAGCTGATGGCTTCTGACGGGTCATGAAGCGCTAATTCATTAATCAATACCTGTGTAAGTCCTCTGCGTCGAATGGATTTGAGTCCTGATGAGCCTGTAACATCGATATTGATTGAGGATCGACGCTCTCTGACATACCCACTTCATCTCCGGAGGAGAAATTGATCTGTACAAGAGTGCCAAGTGGTCTCAAGGCTTGCAGTTTGGCTGTTTGAGTACAAGGGTATCCGACAGCTCAGTGGGCATGAAGCAAAGTGTTCATTGCGTAAAAACTATTAACCAGTAGTCACTAAGTTAGCACATCATTGGGTATCCGAGCTACTTCTTCACAGTAGTTCAACGAAACAAAAACTACAATCCGAGAGCGCCTAGAAGTAGTGCGGGTAGGCGCCGTAGGCAGTGAAGTAAGCGTTGTTGACGGACGAAAACGAGGTCGAGGCGTCCCAGTTGCTGCCGCCGACAACGACGACGCTCTGGCCAACGTCGGCACCGCTGAACCCGAAGTCGTTCTGTAAGTAGACAATCAGCAAGGAGAATTCAGCGCGTGTGAAAAGGGAGGAACGTACAACGGAGAGAGAGCCATCAGACTCGAAAAGCTGGTCGTAGTAGCTGGAAATGTGCGAGTCGTAGCCAACCTGATAGCCGGAGGTGCGGCGAAGGTCCTGGCTGAAACCTCCCAAGCTGGCGTAGAATTGCTGGAAGCTGATGAGATGCGTCAGCACATCGTATCCCTAAAATTCACTGCCAGTCCATCCAACTTACACGACGGTCTGGGTCTCCACTTCGCAGACTTGCTCGGTGATGATGCTGTGATACAACATCAGTATACAGAACACTGCCAGTGACAGTGGCGTAACGGCTCACCGCTTGGCTACTTCCTGCAGAACGGCCAAACGCTGCTGGATGATCTCGATGGCCTGAGTGTGGCAGACGAGCTCCTGCTGTTGAACGACCGTCTGGTCGAAGCTGAAGTGCGCAAAATCGTTGGCGCCGTAGAAGTTGTCGAAGTTGTCGAGGGAGGAGTACCCGCCCCAGCCGTTGAAGGAGACGTCGTGGCTTCCTCCTCCGTAGTATCCACTTGGGTGGCGAGCTGTGAAATTAATTGTAAGCCTTCATTTATTGGGAGAAGACGATGCAGACCAAGGTTCTTAGAGACAGGGCCAGACATGACGCTGGTGGCCATCAAAGTAACAGAGGCAAAAGCAAGAATGGCTTTGGAAAACATGTTGGATAGGGTGTATCAAAGAGGCTCTACAAGGCTTGTGAAAACAGAGTTACGACAGGAAGATAGAACTTACTTGTATTTGGCGTAAAGGTATGCCCGAAGAACGAAAGACTGAATAAAGGATAGAATATGGGCGACCTGGCCGAACTGTGAAACGAAGAGAAGAACGAAGAAGTTGTAGATGGTGAGAGACATTGAGCTACTCAAGATGCTCTTATACTCCAGCTTGTTGGCTCGAGCGCGATTTGAGTAGCGGCACCCTAGCTTATCACTGACACCGACGTGAGACATATGCAGTGGCATGATGGACAGGGAACACATTTCCAGACCGGTGGTAACGATTGCAGTCAGAGACAGATCCTTGCCTTGGAAAAGAGGCATTTTTCATGAGTGCAATGTAATATCTCTCCGCCACTGTAATTGGTAGAATATTGTAGCCAGCCCCGAATGCAGGAAGACTGGCCATTTCAAGTTGAGCCCGTCGATAGCATAGAAAGTAGCGTGCCCAGCATGGGTCCCGCAGATAAAAATCAACCAACAGTGAATTGCTGACAGCGAGCGCGACAGAGTGGAATCCCCTCCGCTGCCCTCTTGAGTGATTCGTACCAGGACTCGTCCTCTGATGCCTCGGCTTGGCGTTCGCTTGGCGTCAAAGCGAAAGGAATGTCTGCGATAGTTCGAAGGCAACAGATTGACGTGAGCACGAGTGTAGGACAGCGGCAACAGATTCGGAGTGATTGTTCTTGACAAGTTGAAGGCCGGCCGGCATGCCCGCACATTCCGCCACGTGTTGGTGGGCAACAATTCGGTCAATCCTTCGTGCATTTTGTCGCACTGAGCGTTACAGATACGCTTGGTATTGCTATTAGATGAGCTCTCGAGCCGTTCTTAGGAGGCGCAACCTTCTCTCCTTCCGCATTACTATCTGCTCTACTAGCCTTTGCCGGTGTACACAAGATTTGCTTTTGACGCCTCAGGTTGACACAACAGCGTGTTTTCTGACGACGTTTACCACTGCGCCGGATGTCAAAGACTCTGGCGCTCCTTGGGGAATGGAGCGTTTCATCTACACCTGGATCAACAGAATACATGCAGTACGACACAGTGTCGGTCGCGCTTAGGACGCGGAAAGGCTGTTGCTTCCATGAAATTGACTTTCATATATCATTATTAATGGAAACTATATGTATGGTACTACCTCTCATCGCGTCCCCGGATTACTGGCTCATCTCACGCTGGAACTGCCACTTGTAAGGAGCAGTACCAACAGCCGTCATCTCAGCTCTCGCGGCCACAGACATCGTCGCAGACGCATCTGAAGAAACGGAAGAAACCGACGCTGGGTCGCTGGAGCTGGTCGCGTACTCGGAAGAGGAGTTGGCGATATCAGAAGCAATTGCCTCAGCATCAATAGCTGTGGAAGACGCGACAGGTGATGAGGTGGGGACTAGAGAAGACACAGAGTTGGCGGTCGCTGACGTGGGCGCAGACGAGTCGGAAGAAGAAGCAACCGAAGCGGAGGCGCTGAAAACTTCTACATTGAGAGCGTTGATGGAGGAGGAAGAAGAGGGCAACGAGGTCGCGGTGACTTGGGCAGAGTCGGTGGACATGGAGGTAAACGAGGCCGAGACATCATCCTCAGTTACTGTCGCGGACGGAGTGCTAGAGGCAGTAACGGTGAGCGTGACGGTCTGAGTCTCGGTAAGAGTGGTGTAGTTGCCGTGGACATCTGCGGCATCCACGCTCTCGCTCTTCTCCTGGGGCATGCTGGGTACAAAGACCAAGGTAACATTCTGCGCCTGTGCATCCCTCGAGCGTACACTGGTAGACTCCACGACACCGCCATCGCCACCGTCGGAATCTGGCTGCTCGAGCGCATCCGCTGCTTGGGCGGTCGGTTGGGATGACGAACTCATAGGAGTGATCACATTGTCCTTGATGGAATACATGAACGTCTGGAGAACGTCGGGATCGGGCAGGGCGGAGGCGGAGGCGTCCGTCTCATTGAAACATCGCTGGACAGTCATGGGAGCAGGAGCGTCGGGGGTCGAGTTGTATTCTGCACACCAATAGTCGAGTTCAGTTTTTTGTGGGTCGATCATTGCGTATTTGAGCTTGACGTATTTGACATTGGGATCGCTCGAGGGAGGCATGGACTGATCCTCCTCCATGTACGTCGTCGTGGACTTGGTATCGGAAGCGTCCAGTTCAATAGGGTCCTTGTCCGTGTTCATGAATAGTGCACCAATAGTCTTGGGGGCTCCGGCTCCGGCGTCGTTTTGGACCTGATTGGGATTAAAATCCAAACTAACAACTGTTCAACGAAGACGTACCACAAGGTTGATGATTCCGGCGGGTGCGGTGCTGTCACTAGCGCGGCGGCTGATAGCTGCGCTCTTGCGACGAGCATGGGCGCGATGAGAGCGTGAGACAATGAACGATTGACCATGTGGGTTCGGGACGAGAACAGAGGAGGACAAGCGGCGCTCGTGGACGTGGACTCGGTCGTCATCACCATTGACAATGACCTTGTCGTGATGGTGAGGATGGTGTGGACGACGGCGTTCGTGAATATGAACATCGTCGTGGTCGCCGTTGACAACGACCTTGTCGTGATCGTGATGACGATGCGGTTGGCGGCGCTCGTGAACATGGACTCGGTCGTGATCACCGTTGACAACGACCTTGTCGTGGCTGTCGTGGCTATCGTGATCGTGATGGTGGTGCGGACGGCGGCGCTCGTGAACGTGCTCGTTGTCGCCTTCGATGTCAATCTTGTCATCACTATGGGGAGCGCGAGGGGAAAAGCCATTCCGGTCGAAGTAGGCTTGGGGTTCAGACATGCCCATCTCAAGCTGGACACCAAAGATATCGTCATCGTCGAACCTCTGAATGGCACGTATATGCGTAAGCAAAGGCGGAAAATCAGAGGATGGGAACACGTACCGCTTCCTTTTTCCCGCCCTTCTTGTGTTTCTTCTCGCCCTTCTTCGAGTCGCCAGCGGTCTCCTTATCGCCTTTCTTCTCGCCGCCGGAAATCTTCTTGCCCATCATTGACGCAGGAAGAGGAAGAACCGGGGCCGCCTTTTGAGGGCTGCTGTGTGCATCGTCCTGGGACGCGACGTGGGCCTCGGAATGGCGATTCGAAATAACAGCGCCATCGACGCTGCTGACAGCGGCGAGCGAGGCAGCAACGGCGAGGACAGCGAAGCGGGAGGTCAAGTGAACCATATTAGGGGAATATTAGGGTGTGGATAGGCTGGATAATAAGGATAGTTTGGTACGGCGATCACCAGGATCAGCGGAGGATAGTGAATGTGATGTGGAAAGCGCAAAGCTGGGTCCCGATCTGCGAGCGACTGTCTTATACTCGCTGTGGCGCAGTATTTGCGCCACTTTGGCTGAGAAAGAAGCGAGATGCAGCACGTGAGCGTACGCGCTCCATTTCGGGAGCCGATGACGTTTCGCGTTTCCTTCCGAGTTGTCCTGGCCAGGACGTGACTGTTCCAGGGACTGAGTGCCAGCGTTCGAGCGGTCGCTGTACGGGTGCCTCGAATGCACAACGGACGGCGCGCAGCGCCCAGTGTAACTACTTTTCGGTGATTTGCCGCCCGGTGATGAGAATGCCCATAGTAGCGCCAATCGCACGACGATCTTTCCTCGATAACGATTGCGCCCTACCGCCTTGACAGCCTCGAATGCGGAAACTGCGCAAGCGCCGGTTGTTTGACAGGATGACAGCTTCTGGGTCCGCAAATTTCAGCCAAGGGTTCCGTCAGAAGCGGAGGCTTTGCGCCACAGGGAGTGCACGTTCCAGTTCCAAGGACTGCATACGTTCGTGAAAACTCATAGCGACCATCTGTTCAAGGTGGTCAGTAAACGACCATTGCTAGGTACTGGAGATCACGACGCTATCAGCGTGGGATCTGCATGGATGACTGTCATCCCATTGATGAAGGTTGATGAAGGGCGCATGTGGGAGCGGATGACTGCAACGAATGGACCGCAGGGGACTGACCCTTCACAAATACAGAGAAAAAGATTTCGTTCCTCAAAGTCGGCAGACAAGGTGTCGGACAGAAAAATTTACCCGGTACCGTCTAGAACGCCTGTTCTGTGTACTCTTGCTTGCCAACGCCTTCCAGTCATGAACGTCCACCTCGCCCGCTCTATATCCTCGCGACATACTTTCAGAGTTGCCAAGACGGGTACATGTCAAGCGAGACTCTTCTCAAATAAAAACGTCGTCTTCCAATCCTCTTGTCCGAATCTTGCCGAGACTGAAACTGACCACAGATTGGCGATGACGCATCATTCAGTCCCTGCGGAACTCCTGGTACATTTCTATCGAGTCCGAGATCTACAACGATTTGACCGGGGATCGGCTAGAGGCGAAAGAAACGGCTCGGAAGGCTCTCCGCGAGGCTGGCTATCGCGATTCACGTTATTTCTGGGAGCAACCCATCGTCTGGGGTGACCACGACTCTTTTCAGTAAGGACACGAACCTTGTAACGACTGACCATAAGCTAACTCTTCCCGAGACATGTGAACAATGTTCGTTATGGTGCGTTCAGTTGTTTTTCCTCCCTAATCATCATAAATCAAGTATGTACCCCCAAAAGTGCGCTTCTTCGAATCAGTAAGTATGGAGAACGAATGTTCGCCGTTTCTTTTGTTGTGTCTCTTTCTTTGATAACAAAAATACGTCCACAGAGCCGTATACACTGGATGCGCTATCTAGGCTATCGTCTCGGCGGTCCATCCGCCGCTGATTCCTTGATGCGCGGACAAGGAATCTCCCTCATCCTCAAGTCTATCGAAGTGCAGTTCAGACGTCCTGTCACCTTTCCCGACACGGTCAGTACACCAACTTGCGCTTTCCTCTCATGGTTTCAAATCTTCCTGTTCGCAGCTGCTCATTGCCCACCGCCCAGTGGAATCTGAGAGCGGCGGGGACCCATCGGTTCTCCGCCTGCGGGCCTCTGCTTACTCAC
This sequence comes from Strobilurus luchuensis, assembly GCA_019915105.1. Taxonomy (NCBI): domain Eukaryota; kingdom Fungi; phylum Basidiomycota; class Agaricomycetes; order Agaricales; family Physalacriaceae; genus Strobilurus; species Strobilurus luchuensis. Next base: position 91,197 of record JAHLMJ010000003.1, read on the forward strand.
TCAAGCAGAGCGCTTTCGTCGCGCACTCCAATGAAGCAGTCGTATGGTATGATTACGACAAGCTGAGGAAGTGCGTTCCAGAGGAACGCTATCATCGTGCTGTCTGGGATCAGGAAGAGCAGGGAGACGCATGACATGACTTTTGTTTCTTGACACCACCGTATGCTCTACTTGAGTGAATGAAGGTCAATGCATGGATTACGGACAAGTTTCGGGTCAATTACATTATCTTGCCTTCCCACACATTGTAAGCTCAGTATGAGGACCACATATACAGCGAAACTCCTGGTGCTGATTTCCTGCCAATTACCGCGTGGATTGGGATGAAAGACCAGTGCGCATGCAGATCATCTAGCTAGCACGCGCCATGAGTCTCGTACAGGGTGAATATCTGCCTTCTCCTTCCCAGGCGGAGACCTTCTATCCTATTCGGCCGTTTATTACTCTTGAGCAGCTCATTTGGCCTTGGCAGATGCTAGTGAGAGAGTCGGTCATTCAAAATTTGCGTCTTGGCCTACATGCCCTCTCCGAGGCTGTGGACGGTAGAGATGAAGTCCTCGGAAAGATTGATAACAAGCTCTACAGACTATTATCTTTCACGGTCGAATCCACCATCCGCAATGCAGGTGAGCACAGAAAGTCTCGCGGAACCGCTTCTCCATCCGACTTGGAAGTCTGGGCTTGATCATCGCACATAGGAGGACTTAGGACGGCGACTTTCCGCAACCTAAAGGTGTCAAGCGCGGGCCAAATTGCAGGCCCGGATGATGTTTTGAATGCCTATCGCCGCGTAACTTGCTGTGTTTCCAGTAAATTGGATCAGAGGACAAGGTTCAATTGAGAATAACGTTAGAGCCCGCTCCTGGCAGGTCAAGCGAGATGCCTCCTCAGCGCCCACGGACTCCTGAATAGTGAGTGTTCGTGATGCGCCCAAGGTAGCGAGGTGGACAGAAAGTTATGCGGAACAGGTACGCAGGTGAGACGCTCCATAGCAGTTGTGGCGCGACAATTCTTTCGCTCGAAACCGAGCAGAAGCCAGACTCTCAGTATGCGTCATGGCTTGGCAGTGAAACCGCCTGGCAAATCTCGAGCTTGATCGTGAAGATTGACAGGGACCGACGAGCCTAAGAAAGCGCGATGAGGATCGTTGATGTAGCTTCGACTCTTAGACTGAGGCGTTACCCGACTGTCAATCCGGCTATGCGCTGCCAAGCAAGGGGCGTCGGCGGAACCACCGATGTCTGCACCGACGTCGGTCCAGGATCATGCGCCGCCGCATCTTATGTGGCAACCAGACACTCGGAACAATGCCTCGAGACCTTGAGCTTGAGAACAGCGTATTCTAAGCACAAGTACTGTTCTGCGCAAGTTGGATACGTTTTCCTGAGTCATGTCAAAAGCCACGTGGATCTCTGGAACAGGCAATGCGCAAGCTTATCCTTTACCTCCGCCCTTCGCCGCCGCTCGCAGCAACTCAAGCAAGAAAAGTGGTAAGGAGCATCCTTCTACTTGCCCATCGTACCCGAGACGTGCTTTACGGCCGGCAAGACAGATGAAAATGATACAGTACTCATGATGGCGGACTGGCGACCCTGCCTATACGGTTGCCATGCAAGATGTTCAGGAGATGTTGCGATGCATATCGACCTGTTTCGGCAGCTCGCTTCGAATCATCAGATGCGGAGCTCGCCACCTCCACGCCCACGAGGTCCAGAGGACGATAACAGTCGCGCGCTAGAGGGCGCTAGCTGACAGGTCCTGGGCGGCGTGTCGACGTCTTGGACGCTGCAGGGCGTTGCTGCAAGCCAGGCGCGGCAAAGCTAAGCAATCACCGCCCGACACCGCCCTGGCCAGTCAATCATTTGTCCACCAGGCCCACATCAGATCCTTCATTCGAATTTCGGGGATAGCCCTTCTGTGGGACAAAAAACATTTGCCCAGATTCGCCCGCTTTGGGGCCCGGCCTTTATGTTTTCCGGGCCAAATGGCATCGTCCCGCGCGTGGGTCCGGCTAGTTATCATCAAGTGCTCCATTCTTCTTACCACCAACCCCCACCGCCATTTCACGTCTCGGCTTGCTGTCTCCTCGCACTCCTTTGACTGGCGAGACACTCGAGTGGGCACCACACTCCAAGCCATCCTCCTGCGACCATGTCAATCCCACTCTCGTTTCTTTCTAACATCCCGCAGCGGCCAGACACCTCTCTTGGTGACCTGATTGCTGAACGCGTAACGGCCTCCAGATCAGTGAACACACTCCTTGACTGCCTATGCTCGACAACGTCACCCGTCATTCATTCCCCGGATCCCTCCCAGATACCTCTCTCTCATGAGGCCCTCCGCAACTTCGTTGCCTCATTCACCCTTCCCCATACCCGATCACGCCACCCATTGGGACCCAACGACCGAGTTATGATCGTCCTACCCACCGGCCCCGAGAATGCCCTCGCTCTTCTCTCCCTCGCCACCTACTTCACATGCGCCCCCGTTAACGCCAGTTGTACCGCTTCCGAGCTCAAAGAAGACGCCGAACGTCTGCGCGCGAAAGCGATTGTTACCACCAAAGATGCTGAGGACCGTCTAGAGCTCCGTACCCTCCAGCGGGAGCTTGGCTGCGACATTGTCTACATTCATGCCCGCGGCAAGGGCCCGACGGGGTTGTTCGATATGACTGTTCTTGGTGACAATGTCGTGTTTCCAACCCGGCCGTCGGAGCCCCACCAGCTTCATCATCAGTCACTCGTCCTCCATACTTCTGGAACCAGTGGCAAGAAGAAGGTCGTGCCGTACTCCCTCAAGTCGCTCATCATCGGGACGTGGTCGGTCGTCCATTCATGGGACCTGAAGCCGAACGACGTGAACTGTACGTTGTCCTTCTGATTCCTTCCTTCCTTCCGACCCTGACTTTCAATAGTAAACATGATGCCCTTGTTCCATGTCGGAGGTATTGTACGGAATCTCCTGGCGCCCACCTTCTCAGGAGGTAGTGCAATCATGTGCGCGGGATTTGATGCCATTGCCTTCTGGACGCTTTCCTGCCAGTTACACGCGACTTGGTGAGTTTGCCTACCCTGTTATGAACGAATGTCCATCGTTACTAACTACCTGACAGGTATTACGCAGCCCCGACCATTCATCACGCCATCTTGACCTCCCAGCCCGACTGGGTTGAGCCCAAGCGCGACATCAAGATTCGTATGATCTGTAATGCAGCCGGTGGTCTCCTACCTTCACTGGCCGTCGACCTCAAGAACAGATTCCATGGGGCTATCATCCTACCCTCGTATGGAATGACTGAGTGGGTCTTAGGCACCTCTTACTTCTCCCGCTAACCCCTGTCAATCTGTAGATGCATGCCAATTGCTACACCGCCGACGAACTATCAACTCGAACGTCCCGGTTGCTCGGGTTTAGCATGTGGACCGTATTTGTCTATTCGCGACCCTTCGAACCTTGAGCGCGAATTGGCTCCAGGGAAGACAGGCGCTGTCTCTGTCCGCGGTCTTCCTACCTTTGAGGGCTACGAGACTTCCCCGGACCCCAATGTGCCTTTGGACACTTCCACTTTTACTAGTGAAGGTTGGTTCGACTCAGGTGACGTTGGCTATATGGACGCCGATGGCTATCTGTACATCACGGGTCGTTCCAAGGAGATTATCAACAAGGGTGGAGAAGTCATCTCTCCTTTCGAGGTGGAAGAGGCTATAGTGACGGCTGCCAAGTCTCACGTCAAGGTTCGTGTCTAGCTCAGCTACTAGAACCAGCCTTATTGACGGACAATTGTAGTCGACGCTAGCATTCGCTATTGAGCATGACGTGCTCCAAGAGGCTATCGGTGTGGTTATCGTTTCGCAGCCGGGCGTCTCACGCTTGAGTCTCTCGCAGCTACACGATCTTTTGAAGTAAGACCAACGTCCGACTTGCATCTACCTAACGCTAACTGCTCTCTAGGGATCACTTACATCCCTCGAAATGGCCCTTCGCGATCGTATACATGAGAGATCTCCCCAAGAACAGGTATTCCATTCGTGTCAACTAGCGTTGGCCTCGTCTCTAATCCACTCATAGCGCTGGAAAGCCTTTGCGTATCAAGCTGGCGACGCGGTTCGGTTTGGGTGTCATGGCCGACAGCGTCCCTTTGTCGCAGCGGCACTTCGAAGCCGAGGTTCCCCCTCCCCTCGCTGCGCTTTCGGAGCCTATTGCCTGTCGTAAGGTTGCCATTGACTTGCGCGCCCTCGAACACGCTCTGCTCTCGACGATGGGCGTCGCTGAGGTTGCCGTACGGTTCCGACAGGACGGGAATCCAGAGGCTTTCATCACGATGACGGGAGCCGCTGCACCAGATGCCAGCGCGGTGAAGATGTCCATCAGCAGTGTTCTACCAGGCTACAATCTTCCTGAGCCTCTGCATATCTTGACGAAGCCTCTCACGAGGAACGCGTCGGGATATATCGACTTCGCTGCTATGGAGCGCGAGATTGCCGCCGAGAATGAGTCGTCCATGTCCAGCACTGCGCTTGTCGTTCGTGATGTTATCTCCGACCTGCTCAGTATGGAGCCCGCGCTCATCTCGCTGACCTCTGACTTCTTCCTCATCGGTGGGAACTCCCTGCTTCTCGGCAAACTGGTGTACCATCTTCGCAAGAGGACCAACGTCAGTCTGCAGGTCTCGGACATCTTCGCCAACAGCACTGTCGCTGGCATCGTCTCGCTCATCGAAGCCCAGGAAGGGAATGTCTCTGTCGAGGACTTCCGCGAGAAGTACCCGTATGGCCACGAACCTGGTACACCCTCCGACGCCACTCTCAACTTCGACTGGCAAGACGAGTCCGCCACTTCATCGAGATCTCGCGGCTCCGCGCACCCGTTGTCTCTGCTGGTACAGATTATTCCTTTCATCTTCTTCTACCCAGTGAAGACCGCAGCAACTTGTACGTTCCCCCTTTTCTGAGAATCCTATTTTTCACTAATCACGCCCTGCAGGGGCCCTGCTCTTATATGTCATGTCGTACTTGGCTCCTCTTGTGGACAACAGTTTCCAGCAACGGTTGGGCGCTCTCATCGCATCAATCTTCGCTGCTCGAATCGGTGTTCGTATCGTTGCCCCGATCGTTGCTATCTGCTTCAAATGGCTCATCATCGGCAAGTACAAGGCGGGCACATACAGATTGTGAGCATTTTCCTTCGCGGGGGACGTGAGCCGGAACTCATTGTCTATCGCAGTTGGTCGGTGTACTATTTGCGTTGGTGGATTGTCAACCAGAGTCTCCGGACTGCTGGACGTGGAGTGTTTGCGATGACCCCAGGGCTGGAGAAACTCTACTATCGCCTGCTCGGGGCGTCGATCGGCAAGAACGTTACGATTTCCAAGAAGGCGAAGCTCGGAGAATACGATCTCATCCGTCTGGAGGATGGATGCATGGTGGATAACGCCCTTGTCCGTGGCTTCTGTGTGGAGCGCGATGGGTTTTTCCGTCTAGATGACATTGTCATTGCTCGAAACGCGGTCGTCAACACCTATACCCAGCTATCTCCTGGCTCTTACATCCCGGAGGGCGCTGTCTATGGACCTCACTCTTCCTCCTTAGAAAGTCCCTCGCCACCGGAATTCGCCCACTACAACCGTAACTCGATTCGTCAGCCTCACTTCCTTCTCAAGTTGTTCATTGCCTGGCCCATCATATTCCTCGTCGAGGTGTTCTCCTGTAAGCGTCTTCAGTGCTTTCAATGTGTCAATCTCTAAAGTACTCATTCGCAGATGTTCCCTGGTTCGGTGCCATCTGGCTCATGTTGGACAAAACCGACTTCGTCGCGCCGAATTTCAATGCCCTCGTCGCCGTCATTTACTGGTTCGCGCTCCCCGAGCGAGTTTTCTGGCATGCCATATCCAGAATGGCGCGCGCTGTCCTCACGCCTTTGCTCCATCTTATTGTGTCCCTCATCATCAAGCGCTTGTTTGGACTGAACAGGGTTCGCCGTGCTGCAGAGCAAGGTCAAGGGGCCCTCCTCCGTCGCTACCTCAACGGCGTCTTGCTCTCGCAAGAGAACCTGAAGCGCGCCTTCTCGATCCTTGGCACGCATTACGAAGCCGTCTCTATCGTCTACAGATGTATGGGCGCTAAAATCGGAAAGCGTGTCTACTGGCCCGGTTCAGGTATCTACTGCCTCGATCCCGAGCTTCTGGAGATTGGGAACGACGTTGTCTTTGGTTCTCGGTCAGAGGTTTTCACAACGGACTCTTTGGGTTCTCAAAAGATCGTCGTGAAAGATGGGGGTGCGTAATCAACTTTCTTCCTTGCTCGTCGCTGACTTCTGATCGTGTAGCTATGATTGCGGATCGATGCGTTCTTCTTCCTGGGATCGTCGTTGGACGCCGCGCCGTTCTCGGTTCAGGAACGCTCACCAGTCGAGGTGCGAGGTACGAGGACGGATCTACTTGGATGGGGAATGGTTTGTGCCTCCGCTTGGCGCGTATATACACCATGACTGAATCAACCTTCTAGACCGTGGTCAGGCAATATGCTTCAACAAAGGAGCGAAGGACCCTGATCCTCGCAGCGACACCACGACACCGTTCGGCCGTGCCTTCTACAAACGCCAAGCGAATTTCTTCGTCATCCCGTACTCCTTACTGTTGCTCATCAATATCTTCATCGCGTGCCTCTCTGCGGCCTACTGGTCTATCTCCGCCGTCGCTGCTGCCCAAGCCCTGCAGCAAATCAACATCTACTTCCACCAGTACGGTCTTTTCGACGAGAAGTGGTACCGGTTTGCGATCGTCTATGGTCTCATTGCGGGTGCTTTCATCGCTGCGTTGAATATTCAGGCCATAGTTGCTCTTCTTTGGGTCATTGTCACGAAGTGGCTGGTTATTCGCCGCAGGCGCCCAGGTCGCTACGAGTGGGACAAGAGCAGTTATTGTCAGCGCTGGCAGCTACACCTTACGCTTGCTCGCCCGCTGTACAAGGGTTACGGAAATGGTGGCGTGTTGGCTCCGCTGACGGGAACGACCTTCATCGTGTGGTACTTCCGTGCTCTGGGCGCGAAGATAGGCAGGAACTGCTCTATCTACCCCGGTGGCAAGGCTGGTCTCATGACGGAACCCGATCTTGTCGAGCTCGGCGACAAGGTCGCGTTGGACAACTGCTCTGTGGTCGCACACATTAATTCCCGTGGAAACTTCGCTCTCAACCCTCTCAAAATCGGCAATGGGTAAGTCTCTTTCTGGTTCGTCGCTGCTTTGTCTTGACTCAATATCGTCTCAGCTGCGCCTTGCGATCTGGTTCTCGATTGTTGTCTGGCGCATCCATGGAGGACAGCAGCATGCTTTGTGAACACACTCTTCTGACATCGGGCGAGGTTGCCGAAGCTGGTGGCGTGTACGTTGGTTGGCCCGCGAAGCGCGTCGACAACACCTGGTCTAATTTTACTCGTCAATAATGTCGCCTACCACTGGCCAGTGGCATCCCACCTTGTATTTGTACGTCTGTCAATCCTCGGTTGCCTCTCCAGTTTCTTATCTTCTTGTCCTCCAGCATTAGCGTGTATTCGTAGCATCATGGGCTGCCTCTGGCTTCTAATGCCATCTCTTGGATATCTTCTTCGCACGCCAATCTACCGCAATACGCATGACTGCTCACCAATTATTTACTAACATTTCTTCTTCGTGGCCTGATATCTATTCTCTATACCTGATTCTTTCGCTGTACTTACTACAATACCGCTTTCCAGTCGCTCGTTTTTGGCATGTTACTTTGATTCTGTACGACACGCATACTATAGAGATAGAATCTGAGATCAAGTCTTTGGGATGCAGTGGCGAGCCCTGCTATACTTACTTCGATACCATTAAAATCTCGCTAATGCACAGGACCTGTGGGTCAAATTTCAGCTGTTGTTACATCGCTACATCTCCAACGACTATCAGCCTAATCCATAAATCATCGAAATCCCGTTACACATCCTGCGCCTCAGTCGATCGCGACAGACGCTCACAGACGACGAGGCGACAAAAGAGAGCAGTAAAAGATCGAGCCATCTGGCAGGCCCGCTCTTACTCTACATCGAGCAGTTGCAGGACGTGGGCATTCCGAGGTCTTATGGTGCATTTGAACGGCGCAGTGCGACTATGTGTATGTTGACGATTGTGAGCAATGACGATATTACATACAAGGGCACGGAAAGCGCCTACCTGAGAGCTCCTGATAATTGTTCGGCAGACGTGATGTCGTCCTCACAGACCTTTGACCATTGAAACACCGCCAGAGTCATCGTCATTGACAAGAAGATGGACGCTTCGGCGAGGTATCGACCTGGAAATTGTTAACGAGTGATCTCAGTAAGCCCGGCGAATGTAGTAAAATGGGAGACCAACCGATACAAACTCTCCGACCGAACCCGAACATGATATCTCGAGGATCTGGTTGAGGATTGGGCCCCATAAAGCGCTCGGGGTCGAAAGTTTCCGGGTTTGGGTATATCTCGGGGTCGTGACACATTTGCCTGCGTACGAGATCTCAGTCGAAATCATCGCAAAGGGAGATAATTCTGGTTTACCATAGATTCGGAAGAACGATCGAACCTTTCGGGATAAAGTAGCCTTCGTAGATGTTATCCTCCGTGGTGGCATGGGGGAGCCCATTTGGAAAGTCGGTATGCCATCGCAGTATCTCCTGAAGGATGGCCTCTAGGTAAGGTAAGCGACCTGCGTCTCGGTCTGAAAGTGATGGTAGCCTATCAGAGCCGATGACCGTGTCGATTTCCGCTTGCGCCTTCGCCTGTATCTCTGGGTGAAGCAGCATCATTTTGAAGAAGACATATATCGAGATAACGGTCTATGTAACCGTCTCATTGACCGCTTCAACTTGCACCGAGGAAAATGAATAACGACGCACGGTATCAGAGCCAGCTTGAATCAATCAGGATTCAGTTTACAGATACCTGGTCGACAGATTCTGCTTACCCGTGTAAAGAGAAGCGGCGCTCCATTTGACGACATCTTCGTCCTCGCCAGCGTTGAGATGGATGGACATGTACGATGGAGGTACATCGCCGTCAGACTACGGAACCGTTGAGAAAGTCTGACCTCCATGTCCAGAAACCTTTTACCATCTGCTCTTTCACCCATTGCAAGGGCTGACTGGCGATGTAGTCGACATTCTGTTTCCAACACGCGGCCTTTCGTTTGAACGACGCTCCAGGAAGCCAGCTGGGAATGTTTCTGACTGGTCGTCGTCACGGTCACGTCTATGGTGGAGGTTCAGGTTCAAGTGAAGAAGACTCACGAGCAGGGAAACTGTTCACAAGGAAGGTAGGCGACGAAGCCATAGAGAACTCTTCCATTGCTTGTTCAACCTTGGCTACAAGGGTATCGTTCGGAACGACGTGGTACCCATAAGTGATCCGAAGGATAATGGCGGCAACGTTACTAACAACCCAATTAGTTGAGGCTAGTAGGGGTTGGGGACGCCAGACGTACTCATGAATGTGGGTATACAGTTCATCAGGCGTCTTGGCCAGATTAGCAAGAAATTTTCGGGTCTCTTCCTCTTGTACGTGGTAATAGGCTGAAATCTGTGTGTTTCCCATGACCTTGTGGACCAGCTTGCGGTGGAGTCGTAGCAGCGGACCATAGCGAAGAAGCAGAATACCCTTTCCCCATCCACAAAGCTCTACCATAGGAAAGGCCGGACGATCAGAGTAGATTGCGGATCGCACGTCCAATAGCTCTTTTGCGGATTTGAGGTCATTGAGGATAACGATGGTCTGACCGAGAACGGTAAGAGAGATGATTTTACTGCCTAGCAAGCAAGACAGCTCAGTCCAACGCAAGGAAATGATGAGACTCCTTACCGTATTCCTGACTCCACCACGCCCATGTAAGGTATTCGTATTGAGACGGCATATCGAGCAAATTCCCAATCAACGGCCATCCTTTCGGTCCAGGCGGAAGCAGAGTCGACCTTCTGCAACGCCGAATAATAAGTAATGCAGGAAAGAGTATAAGTACAAGCAGGAGAGCAGAGACGCCTTCACTCGATCTCAGCATTTGCGATTACAGGACGACAAACGACTGGACGGACTGAACGGCGATATATAAGTGGGACTCAGAGCTCACGCTCCACGACCCCAATTATTACGTGTGAGCCCATGTGTGTGCCACCTCAAGCGAACCAAAGGAGAGGCACCTCGCACTCTTTGTAGGCGACAAGCGACTCAGGACACGGCCCACGGGCCACTTGATTGACGTTTGAATCTTTGATGGAAGAACACTCTGAACAGTTACGCGTGATGTCACGCGACCGTTCGAATTTTTTGAATTTTCGAACGGTCCATTGCTATTAGCCAGCTTGAACCTCATCTACCCGCCTGACAGAAGTAAGTACCTGTACGGCGTGCGTATCTTTGGTAAAAGCGCGCTGTATGTGGCATCGTGTGTGGCAATCACCCAATCAGGAGCCTCATCTCTTATAGCATCGTATGTGGGACTTGGGACCCACTATCCGATTCGTGCTCCTGATAAGCACATGTCTACTCCTTTATCGCATTCCCAGCTATTCAAGTGTGTCACTTTTCTAGCCAATCCGTAATCTCTAACATGTTCTGTGCAAGGACTGTGAAAGGTCGTTTTGGTGGCGCAATGAAATGTATCGGCACCCACCATTACCACCGCAGGGCGTCTTTCAACACTGAAACTCACATCAGAAACATCAGATAATGTAATGATCTGCATGTTCGCACTGACACACGTGCAGCCGAGTCGCTTGTGAGCGCACCGTGATATCGGGCGCGCCAACCGAGCGAATGACCCCCGGTCTGGGATCCACAGTGTGCACTCGCGGAATTCCTCATAAATCAACTATGCAATTCCCCGCCAGCTACCATAGTTTGGCGTCACCGTCTGAGTAACGGTGTACATCTACACGGACGACCGCTCTTTGCTGTTCTCTAGTTCCTGCCATGAGCGTTATAAGTGATCCGTTTGGGGGAGTGCTCATCTGTAAGTCTATCCCTTCTTTGGCCTCATCAGTGTGGCAGCGTAACCGACAAGGTGTAGCTATGTTCCTGAGTATACTTCTTCTGGGCATTATGGTGGCGCAGCTCTACATCTATTTGTGTAATTATCCGAAGTGAGTACCTCGTCTCATTCATATTGCTCCCTCTTGACAGACGCTTCTCCAACTGGCAGCGACTCGGCCAGATTGAAGTGCTTCGTCGTCACCCTCTTCTCGCTGGACGTACTAAACTCCGTCTTCGTCATGATGTGGTGAAGAGACTTTCATCTCCTTGAGACTTCTCAATCCTGACGCAATGAGATGTAGGATATACAAGCTCCTCATCGATAGCTTCGGCGTACCGGAAGCGTTTGGTACAGGTGCGTTCGTCCCGGAACCGCTGCTCATGCACAAGTCTTTAATTTGTCCACTTCCAGCTGACTGGCGCATTGGATCAGACCCCATCATATCTGGAGTCATGACAGGGATGGTACAGGCTTTCTTCACCTGGCGTATCTGGGCCTTAACCAAGTGCATTTGCCTCTTGATTCGTCGCCGCCACAATTGATCACCGTACCAGGAATTACTTCTACGTCACCTTCATGGCGGCTTGTGCGATACTGACTGCCGCCAGTGGAATTGGCACGGGTATCGCTGTCGTCTGGGTAGAAAAATTTGCGGAATTTCCAGATAAGCTCGAGACCATTGCACTCATTTGGTTGGTCGCCGCGGCTGTAGGCGATTTGGCGATCACGACTGTTCTCACGTATCATCTGTGGAAAGTGAAGAGTACGAGCTGTGTGAAGAGGACCAACCACATGTTAGAGAAGTTATGAGAAGTGAGTGACAGCACGGTCTCATTTGATTCATGTTTAAGCTTGTGTTGACCAAATATGTAGTGACAATGCAGAATGGTGCGGACTGTGTCGCCTCGCTCATTTCGCGTCTGAGGATTGTCTTGTTTGTTAGGACTGCTGACCTCCCTGGGCGCAATTCTTGACATCATTCTCTACCTTGCAACGGTACGTTCTGCGCACCTACTACGCCTTGGCACTGGACACCCAAGCTTTTGTTCATAGGATAAACCATATTATCTCTGTTTGTTTATCAGTTTGCCGTCGCAATCCTCTCTCAACAACATTGATCTCAGGTGTAGCTCTGATACTACCCAAATTGTATACAAATTCAGGTGAGTACTCGGATGCTCCCCACAACTTAGGCTGCTCGTTGATGCCTTCTCGGCAGCGCTTTCCAGTCTCAACGCGGTAAGCTACATCTCATCAAAACTTGGGTCAAGCCTCTGAAACCTTACAAAGCGTCGACCACATCGCGAAGTAGAGTCGATGAGGAACATGACCAGTGATCTCACAAACGAAGGTATTGCCTGGGGTTTTCGTGGCGTATGTCGACTCTGTCTCGGGACGCATGCCATAATTGTGACTGACGAACTGGAACAGACTGAGAACACCAGTGCTACCTCGACGGCTCGGACGAAACCCCAAGAGGTGAGAAATCTACACGCGCCGCACACTGAGGACACGCTTACATGCAAAGCAAAGTAGGTCGTCATGGATGTCGAATACGAGCCAAAAAGTACCGTAGTCATCGGTAACACAGAGAAACCTCGTGATTACTAGTAGACAGAGGCGGCCGTAGCTGAGTAACAAGAGATTGAAGCGGTTTGCATTATCTGTGATACTCAGATATTATATTTCAATCCAGCCAGAGAGAGAGGATACTACATGAATTTGGGAATGAAGCTCAGACATATTTGAGTGTAACACCTCACGCGTTCAAAAGGCTCTCGCTTGGGAGAGGTAATAGTACAATCGCTGTCTGTGAACAGCGTGGCGCGTCATGGGAACAGGCACGAATGTTCTGATGCCGTATTGGGTGTTGGGGAGACTGGATGGCAGCAAAGACATGAGCAATATACTTACCTGACGGAGAGTGTCTGGGTACACCCGGCTTGATAAGACTTAGAAAGAAAGAGAAGAAATTCAAGAATGCCCGCGAAACTGGCGGAATAGAGCACGTGTGACACTGATTTGTAATCTCACTTGGGACGCGCGTCCATCCCACTTTTGTTTATATCCGTCGACCACTCGCCCTTCTATTCATTACCACCACATTTGACGACGACGAATATGGCTGATCCCAGCGGCGCAGCCCCCCAACCGGGCCCTAACGATGTCTCCACCGCCATCCTTCGCCCCAAGAAATCGTGAGTGACGCCATGCCTGCTCGCCGTGCCAGACGATGACGGACGCCCTTATACCAGCCCAAACCGGCTGATTGTCGACGAGTCAACAGCGGACGACAACTCTGGTGAGCACTGCGCGATATGCCCCAAGGACGAGCTGTTGATCCCCATTGCCAGTCGCGACAATGAACCCTGCTACGATGGAAACACTCTCGCTATTCCGCGGCGACACGATCATCATCCGGTGAGTCGGCATTGCGCTCTCCCCGTCGCCCGTGCTGACATGTCTCGCAGCGGCAAGAAGCGCAAAGACACGGTGCTGATCTGTCTGAGTTCTGACGATGTGGAAGAGGGCCGGATCCAGATGAACAAGGTGGCACGCAACAACCTGCGCGTTAAGCTCGGCGACCTCGTCAACGTGCATCCCTGCCTGGACATCAAGTACGGCAAGCGGGTCCACATCCTTCCCTTTGACGACTCGGTCGAAGGTCTCAGCGGCAACATCTTCGAGGTCTACCTCAAGCCATACTTCCTCGAGGGTGCGTCGCCTGCATATGAGCCTGATTTTCCTTCACTGACCGGTACGCTCAGCTTATCGCCCCGTGCGCAAGGGCGACACCTTCCTCGTTCGCGGCGGCATGCGGACTGTCGAATTCAAGGTCATTGAGACGGATCCTTCCGAGTTCTGCATAGTGGCCCAGGACACCGTTATTCACACTGGTGAGCTCTAGGTATGCTCGGTCGCTTGGCTGCAATGTCTCACATATGCTCCGTCCAGAGGGAGACCCGGTCAAACGCGAAGACGAAGAGTCAAATCTCGCCGATGTTGGCTATGATGATATCGGTGGCTGCCGCAAGCAGATGGCCCAGATCCGAGAACTCGTCGAGCTCCCCCTCCGCCATCCTCAACTTTTCAAATCCATCGGTATCAAGCCTCCCCGAGGTATCCTCATGTTCGGCCCCCCTGGAACGGGTAAAACGCTCATGGCGCGTGCCGTCGCGAACGAGACTGGTGCTTTCTTCTTCCTCATCAATGGCCCCGAAATCATGAGTAAGATGGCTGGAGAGAGTGAAAGCAATTTGCGGAAAGCATTCGAAGAGGCTGAAAAGAACTCGCCGGCTATCATCTTCATTGATGAGATTGACTCTATCGCTCCCAAGCGAGAGAAGGTGCACGATTTCTATTCCGATGTGCTGTTCTCGAGAGCTGAACGCTTTGCAGACAAACGGAGAGGTTGAGCGTCGTGTCGTTTCCCAACTTCTTACCCTCATGGACGGTCTCAAAGCACGGTCTAACGTTGTCGTCATGGCCGCCACTAACCGACCTAACTCTATCGATCCTGCTCTCCGTCGGTTTGGCCGCTTCGATCGTGAGGTCGACATCGGTATCCCCGACCCTACTGGCCGTCTCGAAATTCTCCGCATCCACACCAAGAACATGAAGCTCGCTGACGATGTCGACCTCGAGCAGATTGCCGCCGACACTCACGGTTACGTCGGCTCCGATGTGGCATCTCTCTGTTCGGAAGCTGCCATGCAGCAAATTCGTGAGAAGATGGACCTCATCGACCTTGACGAGGACACAATCGACGCTGAGGTTCTCGACTCTCTCGGTGTCACTATGGACAACTTCCGCTTCGCCCTCGGTACCTCCAACCCCTCCGCTCTTCGCGAGACTGTCGTCGAGGTGCCCACTGTCACATGGGACGATGTTGGTGGTTTGGAGAAGGTCAAGCAGGAGCTCCAGGAGACTGTCCAGTACCCCGTCGATCACCCCGAGAAGTTCATCAAGTACGGCATGTCGCCGTCAAAGGGTGTCTTGTTCTACGGTCCTCCTGGTACTGGTAAGACCCTCCTTGCCAAAGCCATTGCCAACGAGTGCAATGCCAACTTCATTTCCATCAAGGTGAGTCTTACCTTCGTTCAACTGCAAGTCATAAAGCTCAATGTTGCTTAGGGTCCTGAACTCCTCACCATGTGGTTCGGTGAATCAGAAGCCAACGTCCGTGATGTGTTCGACAAGGCCCGCGCCGCTGCACCTTGCGTTATGTTCTTCGATGAGTTGGACTCTATCGCCAAGGCTCGTGGAGGAGGAGGTGCCTCTGGTGACGGTGGAGGGGCGGGTGACCGTGTCCTCAACCAGATCCTTACCGAGATGGACGGCATGAACGCGAAGAAGAACGTCTTCATCATTGGTGCCACTAACAGACCAGATCAAATCGACTCTGCACTCCTCCGTCCCGGTCGTCTCGACCAGCTCATCTACATCCCTCTCCCCGACGAGCCTTCGCGTATTTCCATCCTGAACGCTTGCTTGAAGAAGTCGCCTGTTGCGCCCGAAGTCGACATCGGCTTCCTGGCAAAGAACACGCACGGATTCTCTGGTGCTGACTTGACGGAAATCTGCCAGCGGGCTGCTAAGTTGGCCATTCGGGAGTCGATCGATGCGGACATACGGAGAACGCGCGAGAGGCAAGCGAAGGATGAGGCTGCTGGTGATGACAAAATGGAGGAGGATGTCGAGGAGGATGACCCGGTGCCGCAGATAACGAGGGAGCACTTCGAAGAGGCCATGAAGTATGCTCGTCGCTCTGTGTCTGACCAGGACATCAGGCGATATGAGATGTTCGCCCAGGTGTGTACTTTTCTTTATCCTCTCCTGAGCACCTTACTTAGACGTGACGTGTAGAACCTGCAACAATCGCGTGGCTTTGGCAACAACTTCAAGTTCCCCGAGAGCGATGGAACGAGTGCACCTGCGGCCGCGACTGGCAATGCTGGCTTCACTGATGAGGGCGCCGACGATGACTTGTACGCATAAGATGCAGATATCATGATCGCGAAGAGTATGTAGTGAAGATCCGCGTTGTCTCATTAGTGCTTTTCTGTTTTTCCTTACGAGCTGGCATAATCAAATCTAAATAGACTTCATGGCGCGAAATATGCTCCCAGTGTTGATGAAGCTCCCAAGCTTGGCATACTGTCCAGGCGTAGTAAGAAATGTTCACATTGAGAAGGGCTGTTTTGCAAGGTGAGCTTCTTCGTTGTCTTCCGACTTCTACACTCAGTCAAGTCACCAGCATCCGTCCTCAAGGCCTCAAGCCCCGAACGCCACAGGAAGGAGGGCATATGTCACTGTGCAACACAGGTCGAGACTCGGAGAATGGCAATTCATGGCCAATGTTCATATATCCCGACTGCACGGCATTCACAACCTGTCTGCCTCAAAGTCAAAAGTCTGACAAATCCCCGCTCGGGAGTAACGCAGTGATGCATCTACCGGTGTGAACAAGCTGGGACATCCGCCATATTCGGTAACTCTATAAATTGTGTGGGATGGGCTCTCGAGTCGACAACACATCTCATGTCTGCTACTACAGTCTCTCTCCCAGATTCTGCCTCTGGCGCAACTGTCTCGGTGCGTGCGCTACATGCAGGACACTTCACCCTGCCCGCCGCGGTCCTCTTCAGCCCCGTCGTCCCGGGCCACGAGCTTCACTCTGCTCCGATCTGGGCGTTCCTCGTTGAGCATCATGCGTCGGGCAAGAAGCTGATGTTTGACCTGGGCGTGAGGAAGGACACGGAGAACGTCCCGCCTTCGTTTGAGAGGCAACTAAAGATGATATCGGAAGTGTATGGGGTGAAGCCAGAGATGGCAGTGGAAAGGGATGTGGCGACGCAGCTGAAGGAAGGTGGCGTCGCGTTGGTCGATGTAGGTGCTGTTATTTGGAGGTCAGTTAAATCACCTTGATCGTACAAGATTTGCTGATACAACGTTCTTGCAAAGCCATTATCATGTTGATCACGTTGGTGAGTTCCCTTCGGTTATTGCAGTAGCTGTCGAGGCCTTACAGGGGGACTTTCAAGGCGACCTGGCCACGTTCCCTCATAGCACAAATCTTGTCATCCACGAGGATACGGACACGCGTACTTTTCCTGAGCACGAAGATGTCGTACTCACAAAGAGCTACTTTGAGTACGTGATGATTCTGATATGCCCAACGTCTTTGACTGACACTTTTACGACCTACAGTAATCGAAATGTCATCAAGCTTTCCTTCAAAGAATCTGCCAATTCAATTGCTGGCTTGGAGGCTTTAGACTACTTTGGCGACGGGAGCTTCTACATCCTAAACACTGCTGGAGTGCGCATTCTATCTCACTATTTGACTTCTGTTTCATCTTACGAATACCTCAGCATTGCGCTGGCCATGTCTCTGCCCTGGCGCGCGTCACACCGACAACCTTTGTCATGCTAGGTGGGGACTGCTGCCACCACGTTGGTGACCTGCGCCCCACGCCACACCACCACGCGTTGTGTCCCTGTCCAGCCCATGTCGCGCAACTCGCCAACGCTGCCGTATCAAAGGAGCATTATCCCGATTTCAAGTTGGAGGCGAGAACCGAGCCCATGCTCGAACCGAGCAGGTCGTTGTACGAAAGTTACGATATCGCGAAAGAGACGATGAAGAAGCTGGCGATGCTGGATGCACATCCCGACGTTCTGACGCTATTGGCACACGACTCGACTGCTGAGGGAGTGATCGAGGTCTTTCCTGCAAGTCTCGATGAGTGGAAGGCGAAAGGCTGGAAAGAGAAGATGCTCTGGGCTTTCATGCAGGCGGATAGTCCCGACTTCATCTTCTCTCCCAAATGATAGGCATCTGACATGCATAACAATTAGATACAGTAGGATACAGACAATCTTTCTTTCATTCCACCCTAGTCGCTTTCGATTGGGCGGCTGTTTTGATGGAGCGACAAAGAGATTCCTTATGACCTGCGGATGGGTCTGTATGCGAGGTGACTGGCTTTGTGTCTTTGGAACAGCGGGCAAGAAGGTCAGCATGTTTGGGAGACTCGTGTTCGGTGCCGCAGTCCAATAATTCGGCGATAACCGGAACTGTGTGGCGCAATTACGGCCGACCACGAGGACGATCAAGGCACTCACCTGCTTCCTACCATCATGTTGGTGACACTTGACGTTGAATTCTATTGCATTAGCGCTCTTCAACGATGGCGCCGAACCTTCCAACCCTGCATCAGTCAACTCTTCTTCTGACAGTCATCACGACGAGGACTGAGAACCGCAAAGTTGATGGAGGTGAGATTTTTCTATGCGTTGCAAAGAAATCATTCATAGTCTCTTGCAGCTAAACGGAGAGCATCATGGCATCTGGCAACAAAATGGTCATACGCCAGGGGCTTCGAACGAAGTCCATTTTACGCGCACCGAATCGCCTGTCCCATTGATACCACAAGACTTTGTTGTCGAAGAGTCTTCGTTACCTCAAGAGACCACAGTATGTGTTCATCGTCACGTTTCATCGTTTGCTTCCTGATTGCTATCACTTTTCCCAGAGTCCACCTGCGTGGCGTTGCGGAGATCCGTTCCAGCAAAAATCACCTCAGTCAGGCGACCCATGGGAGAAGTGTTTTGACCTGACACATCAGTACGACAAAGAAATGTGTAAAGCATGGAATGAAGAGGTCGATACTCTATTGGTCTTCGTTTGCGTTCTTTCCTCTTTTCGTTATCTTCTCTGACTAGACCAGGCTGGTCTCTTTTCAGCCGTGGTAACAGCATTTACCATCGAATCTTACCAGTGGCTCCAATCGAGCCCCGAAGACCAGACTGTGCTACTTTTGACCCAAATATCTGCCCAGCTTTCCTCTCTCTCCTCCAACATCACCGTACCTGCACTATCCTCTACGTCTACTTCATCTTCCGTCGCTGCGTCCATCTCAAACACGTCTGGCACCCGTATCAACATTTACTGGTTCCTGAGCCTTACGCTCAGTCTCGCCGCTGCTCTCCTTAGCATTCTTTGCAAGCAATGGCTAAGGGAATACATGCGCGAGACGAGCCCACTCCCAAAGATCTGCATCGGTATCCGTCAGATGCGTTACGAAGGACTCTGGAAGTGGCAGGTGCCCAACATCATTGCCTCACTTCCCCTCCTGCTACAGACCGCCTTGGTGCTTTTCTTTGCGGGGATCCTCGAGCTATTGTGGAACATTCGCCCGCTTGTAGCCACGATCATCACCGCTGTGATTGGGGCCCTTTTTATGTTCGTTGTGGCAACGACGGTGCTGCCATTCTTCCAGTGGCTGTTTTTCTTCTGGAGGCCAAGTCTGCGCAAAGAGCTCCCCAGTCAGTGCGCGTATAAGAGTCCCCAGTCCTGGGCTGTTTTGCGTCTAGGAACATGGATTGCCCAGCTCACGACGCTAGTCCCGACCATTCGCTTGAAGTTGGCAGGGTCCGGGCGGTCCATGCGAGGTTCAATCCTCGAGTTCAAGACGATCTTGAGAAACGTATACGACGAACAATGGGTGGGGTAGGTGAGATAGATGAACGTATCACGTACGCATGCTCAAATATACTACAGCTACGACATCGATTGGGTTGTTCATCACGATCTGGCAGGCAAAGGGAACTATGTCGCGCGCGGTCTAACGTGGATCGACAAGACATTCGGTGATCACCAGACAGCGCATCACATCTGGCACTGTCTGCGCGATCTCAAGCCCTCCGATGCAGCACAGGTTGTCGCGCATTCACACAAGGATATGAAGGAGGTCATCTCTCATCGAATCTCAGACCTGATACCGCCGCTGTTGGAGCTCGCCACTACTGTGGAAATTGAAGCAACCTCCACGGCGGACCTTCCGTTCCAGGCAGAAGATATAGAGCGTCAGAACAGCCTACCCAAGGAGCTCGCTTCCATGGCGTACTTTAGCTTGTACTACTCGGACGACCGAAGCCCGTACCTGGCGTCTTGCCTCGAGCAGTGCCTACGCGTTATCAACACAGCTCCGGTCCACGCTTTGACCAGACATCCACAACTGCTGTACTATCTCTCAGAGCATCTCGAGATTATGAAAGGTCCACTGACAGATGGTAAGGCTAACGTTCGCGCCGCTGTGTCCTTGTAATGACCGTTCGCCGATAGACCTCGCTGCTCAACTCCATCTTTGCACAAGCAACCTCCTCTATCCTCGGGGAAGGATCGATGACGTCCACATGCCCCTCGTAATCTCCTCCGTACTGAAGAAACTCGACCACAGACGCGCCCTCAGCCTTCTGCCCCTCATCGATCCATGGATACACCACTCAGAGGATCATGACCGGGGGCATCGGCTGCAGGAATGCATGCGCGCGACGGCGGTGGCCTTTGGAAATATGGTAGGGGAAGTCGAAGAAGATTGGCAGGTCCTGAAGGAGTGGATTAGGTCGTGTGAGAAGCGGCTTAAGGAGAAGGTAGAGGAAGGAGGACGACAGCTGATAATACCGCTTGAGTGGCGTCATCTCAAGAGGAGGGTGCATGCAGCGACGACTACGGATCCAACATGAGCATATATTAGCGATCACCGATATTTCATCAGTTGGTCGTTGAAGCGGGCTGCGATATACATATACGTTCATATCTATTTCTTCGTGCTACATCATTCTCTGGAACAAATGACAATCTATGATAAACTCCGCCAAGCGTCGTCAGTTTAGAATGAAATGGCGCTCGAATTACGAAGGCACCTTGCCATCCTTCGATCTTCAGAGGTAAAGTACAGTTCTATGCTGCCCCGGGCCATTGGACTTCATGTGAAGAGATTATCAAAGTATTTGTGCAATCCGTCCACACTCTTTGAGAGGGCACCGATGACTCCATCCGGTCTAACCGCAACATACTTGACTCCCCTCCCAACATCGTAGTGCTTGTACGCGAATCCGTCCGTATCCAAGTACGCATCCCCAGCTGCGTCGGCACCCTGAGGAGCGATGACGACGATCTTGATGAGATGCTGCGCGTATTTCTCCAGGGCAGGCGCAGAGTCCCCAAAGACGAGGACAGTATGGAAAGTCGACCCGAACAGCCGGAACAAGCTCGTCGGTCCCGTCGGTCCCTTCAATCCAGGAGCATCCGGGGCCCTAGCTCCCGCCAAGACAGCCCCGTCTTCCCCAGAGCGGTACGGGTCCACAGCGACGTTCTCCACCGCAAAGTCATCCACGAGGATAGAGCTTCCGCGGTAGCTGACACCGAATTGACGCAGCTCAAAGCCACGCTCGGCAGAAGCGAAGTTTCCGCCCTTGATTGTGGTCTTGTTGTTCGTGAGGGCAGTCGTTTTGTCGAGCATGGCGGCGACGACGGGGGTTCGCTCCTCGCTGTACGTGTCGAGAAGGGCAGCGGATGCGTGACCTTTGTAGGTGAGAGCGAGCTTCCAGCCGAGGTTGAACTGAGGTCGTATCAGTGAGGGGGACATGGTGCAAGAACTGATGACGTACAGCGTCCTGGATGCTTGTGTTGAGACCTTGACCACCCATCGGGCTATGGACGTGGCAGGCGTCTAAAGATGTCAGCGAAAGAACCAAAAAGCGAAGCAAGGATACTTACCTCCGGCAACAAAGACTCGGCCGACGCTGAACTTGTTCACCATGCGAACGCTAGGACTATTGTAATGGGGTGTCAGTACAAGACATCAGAAGGGACATTGCGACACTAACGTGAAGCTGCCAAGCCAGATCAAGTCTCCAAACTCGATATCAGTGCGGCCACTAATCTCCTGGAATGTCTTGATCAGTCCCTCGCGACTTCCGCTCGTCGCTTCGACGTCGATATCAGGCCCTCCACACATAACGTTGAAGCGGCCGTCACGAGTCTCGAAGGAGCGAAGAGTGATTCTAATGGCGGTTCGATTAGCGGACGTGATGCTTCAGAAGAAAGACATACCCTTTCGTGTCGCGATCGCCCCAAACATGCCAGAACTTTGGGCGAATCAATGTTAGTCTGAGGGAGCAAAACAGAAGAAGGAAGACTGACGTTGGGATCGAGCGGGCTCTTGACCCATATATCGCCACCGACAAATGTACCCTCGACTTCCTGGTCTCCAACGAAAGTAAGCCCAAGTTGTTTGCGGACTACACTGTGGGCTCCATCACAGCCAACAAGGTAGGGAGTATCGACAATCTCCTCTATGACATCTCCGCTGTCGGTCTTCTTGGAGAGGCGCGCCGTGACTCCGCTTTCGTTTTGCTCGAATGACACGAGTTTGGTGTCCAGCTCGACCTTGCAGCCATAAGTCCTCTCTAGATGGTCCCGAAGGAAGGCTTCGTGGCGATCTTGGCCAAACATGACGGGATTGTTCTGGCATCCGGGACGATAAACATGAGAAGATAGTAAAAGAATGAGCACGTACATATGGGCGATCCGGCGTGTCTTCCGTGAGCTTGACGAATTCCTGGACACGCTCTTTGCCGTTGGGCAAGTAGGTCTTGCGCTGCGGCATGATGCGTCCAACGAGAGGGTAGATCTCGGGAAGCAGTCCGAGAATGCTGTAGAGCTCGAGAGAACGGGGCTGGAGGAGTGTCAGACCGCCGACACCGTATGGTATGCCATAATGCGCACCTGGATGCCTGAGCCCTTGAAGCCGACGCGATACGACGAGAGCTTGTCGATGATACGGACGGGGACATCGTTCTGCAGCAGGGCAATTGCCAGGACGAGTCCAGTCGGTCCAGCGCCGCTCTGTGGATGCAACATCAGACTCGGCCGATTTTCGCGAGGAAAGGGCACGAACGATGAGGATGGGAGCCATTTCAAGAACTGGGTATTGAAGGTGTTGCATGCAGTCTGTCCAGCTCAGCCATCGCGCTTTTATAGGAGAAGGTGGGCGAACGCGATGGTGGTCGGATGCAGAGTCGCACTGATGAGTGTACGTGATGGCGCTGACAGACTATCCCACTTGAGTTATCCGTTCACGGTACGCGTACCGTGCAACGTACTGCGCAGCACTACGGCGCGATGCAGGTCGGATATCAGACTGATTGATGCAAGTGTTCTCGGTAGTGAACTGAATTAGAGACCATGCATATTCAATACCTTGGTTTCTCATTCGCACGTATGTCTTTACCTGCGCTTGCTCTGGCCTCAACATCCAGTCTCACAGGTTTCAGATGAATTGATGTAGGCCGTCATGGCCTTTGACTGGGTCTCTGAGTGTCACAGCTCACAAGTGATGGAGACCCAATGTCCTGTTGTTTACATTGTCGCGCCTGGAAGCGCGCGTTCCGCTGACCTTTGCATCGTTCGGGAAAGCAGGCGGGTCGTTCTACGGAAAGCTTTACAGCATGAATGCAGCAAAATAGGTGTCAAGAACCTCCGTCCTGTCCAAAGGCGCGACCACGCCAACGTAGCCGTCCGGTCGAACCACGACTGTGGCGCCTTTCGCTGAAACACCGTACGTCGAATACGCCTGTCCGCCCTGCTTGCCAGTTGTATCCACGTCGTCAATGAATGCTCTGCACAGGGCAAGATCAGGCTGAGACTGAATTGAATCAAGCAACTCACTTCGTCCAATGCGACCTCAATATCAATGGCAAATCGTTGTACTTGATTGACGTCTTCGTCACCGCGCTGATGGACATCACATCAAACGCCTCCCGAGCTCGGGTCGAGAGAGTCGCCTCTAGTTCTCCAGCAAAGACCTTCACCAAATTCAACTGGTCGACATCACATAGATCGCCCGTGAAGACAAGAATCTTGAACCGAGTATCCGAGGGAAGGATGTCATGTATGTGGATTGGTCGAGTGTCGGCCGCTCGAAGAACAATCAGTGGTGGTACGCGCATACCAACAGTCACGCCTGGGGCGCTGGCTTGATGTCTGGAGTCCACAAGTATTGAATCGGCATAATGTATCCCGATGCCAGACGTGAACCCGCCGAACGTTCTAATGGCACTGCATGATTTTGGGGGGTCAGACAAACATAGCATGAAGGGGTTCAATGCTACTGACGCCACAAGCTCCTCGTGAGAGACGCCATTCTCGCACGACGCACTCCGAGGCTTATCAGAAAACAGCTTTGCGTATTTCTTGTCAAAGTTGATGAGATCTTGAGCGTAGGTCCGCCGCTCATCTTCATACTACCGAGTGTCATTGTTCTGTTCAAGTAAGTTTCCGAAAGCGACTCACTGTTTGCAAGATGTCAATGCCGGCCCAGCCACGCAGCACATAGACTAGTTTCCAAGCTAGAGGCCCGATCAGCCTCAGCCTTTCCAGTCCAGGGAGTTTGATGAAGTACTCGCCTAGGTTGTGCGTATCGTTGATACTGGCATTCATCCCCTGCCCTACGGCAAACATCGAAACACGTTACACCGAAATACGGCATGAACATACGCACCACCCTTAGGAGAATGCGTGTGACAAGCATCACCGGCAATGAAAACACGGTTGTGTGCAGAGTAGCGCGACGCGACGCGTTGTCCAACTGCAATGCTCGAGTCAGCAGAAATCTTCGCCATCATCATGAACCCCCACTTATGTATATCGTCCACCAGTCGAATCTCTCCGGATCGTTGAATATGAAAGGTCTGAGCGACCTTCTCGCAACCTGCGGCCAATTAGTCTTGCGTTCAACGTCCTCTGTCATCCAAGCCCCACCTGAAGCAACCTCTCCGGGCCCATCTTTGACCGATCGACTCTTCCAGTCACCTTGTCGACCAGTTCCGATCCTTCTAGCTGAATGTACAGCCGCACTTTGTCTCCTTCTCGAGGGATGACCATGCACGACCCCTGGTTGGAGTGGATGATCGATTTGTGGCGTATGTCCGGAAAGTCTGTATCGGGGACCATGTCAACGACGCCCCAGATGTATTCCGTCTGCTCTCCTTCCAAAGCAATGTCGAGGGTTTTGCGGACCCAAGAGTGCGCTCCTGCCAGTGGCCTTCGTCAGTCAATACTCACCAAAAGGTTCCGAACTGACCATCGCATCCGACGACAAACTTCGCGTGGATGACCTCCGCCGGGCTTTCCTCGCTTGACGTGTTGTGTATGGTTACCTGGAAATAACGTTGAGTCTACGCCTCACTATCTACCTGCCCCAAGACCTTACTCGGATCGGATATGCATGTGGGTCCTTCTGGTCTGCTTCTTCCTTCGAGATCTCAAGCGAGAGAGGCTCCACCGGCCGCTCGACTTCCAAGTCCATAGATCGCATCGCGTCCAGGAAAATGGACTCTATTGCGCCTTGGTTCAACGTAAGCTGATCCCAATCTCGTAAGTATGTAGCACTATGAAAGGAGTACTAGTGATATACCTCGAATGGATACCTGGCGTCCACAACGACATCAGGAAGCAGGTCGACAAGCTGATGGTGTAACTGTAGGGTGGGAGCGACACGTCGGTGATCCAACACGTACCTCAATACCGCCTTCGGGAGATGGGTTGTAAAACGCCTGTCGAGTCGATTATCTTTGGATCGCGACACAGAGCGGAACAGTGCTTGCCGTCATATGCAACTGATTACCCTCTTCCAAAAGGCGGGCGGCTAAGCCGTGGCTCTAGGAACGCCGAGGTCAATAACACAAGATCGAGAGCGATAATAATGAGTCCGTACCTGGAGTACTTCTGTAGTCCTTGGCTGTATACCGTCCGCTTGTCCTGCGATGACTTTCGATGGCCTGTACGATGAGTGAGAGATCCAAGTCGAGGTCACTGGTACGCACCGCTTGTCTATCACCCGTACTTTGACACCTGCTTTCGCCAGACTGTAAGCACACATGAGGCCAGCTGGGCCAGCGCCAATGACCAGGACATCGACATGACTTTCACGGTTGGCAGGCATCATGGGGAGAGGAATTGATGATTGCTTCTAGCGCTCTGTGTATATAAGATGTCAGGTAGGGAATACGGGGCGGCTTAGAATACCCGCATAAGGCATATACAGCTGATGAGACGGAGTCGTTCTTGCCTCAAGAGGAAGTAGTCCTCCCACCGAGCTACACGCTCAAGAGGAATTTCATTCAAGAGAAGTAGGGTTGACTTGCATACGGTGTGCTTGATACGTATTCTTCTGATGGATGAAATGGACAATCGAAATCCGGTTGGAATGGGAACCATGCTCAGTGGAGGTTCCTGCCATTCTGGCTGCATGGAGAAATCTGTCAAGATAGTGAGCCTTGCTATAGAGAAAAAGAGGGTAATGAGCTCTGTACCACAATGCCAGCCTGAAACCGCGCCACAACCTCCACAAGCCAGATGTCAAGACGCGGGGTGAGCCTTACGAGACGAGTTGGTCTGAAAAAGGCAAGCGCGCCCATTGCGTCTCCGACTCTCCGATCGAAACTTGCCGCTCGGCCCTCGCTTCCTATCTGGGAATACGTTCATCGACGGCCGCTTTCACAAGTTGCTCAAACCCTGCAACTCACCGCACCCTCAGGTCGCCATGTAGTCTTGACATGGGTCTCCATGACAAACGACATGGGCGAGCTCTTGTTCTCCCTCTCAGGCTCGCCGGAAGTTTATTGTCAAAGTAGGACAAAGCAGATCGCCTCGTTCGGGGCCATCATCATCGAGTCATCTTCTGCTCGTCGCAGGGATTACCAGAAACTCATAGAAAGCGCTAGAGTTCTTGCATCTATGTTAGACGAGACTGGACCTATCTGGCGTTGAGTCGAGACAGTGCGATCGGTGAGTCATTGACAAACATCACTTGTTCTTGTACGTCCACGTCAATTTATATAAGAGGACGCCTTTCTTTTCTGTCCTTCTCGACATTCTAAAGTATTGACCATGTCTCAGTCACCACCAGCAAAGCGCGGGCAATCTAACAGCCCTATCCTTGGAGTCGGTGACACCATAGCTGAAGGCGACACGTCTTTAGTTGAGAATCTTCTGGACGATGACCTGGCCGCCACCGCGTTTGAGCAGCTGAAAAATGAAGTGGCGTGGTCCACGATGTACCATCGAGGTCTGACACCTTGCCTTCCGCCCAATCCCTCTCTGATGGTTCGACAGGTGGTGAAGTGCCTCGACGAGTCGCCGTTCAAGGCGTCATCGAGCCCGATGGCAGCATACCTCTCTACCGTCATCCAGCTGATGAATCTCCACCTCTGAACCCCTTCAGTCCTACCGTAGCTCTCATCGCCGCACGCGCCTCGGCCACATTACAGCACCCAGTCAACCACGTTCTGATCCAGCACTACCGTTCCGGCGCCGACTTCATCTCGGAGCACTCTGACAAAACCATAGACGTCGTCCGCGGATCCTCCATTGTAAACGTCTCCCTCGGCGCGCAGCGCACCATGTTCCTTCGCACGAAACGCGACGCTGGTCCCAAGACGGTTCAGAGGGTCCCATTGCCACACAACAGCATGTTCATCTTGGGGCTCAAGAGCAATCGCATCTGGGTACACGGCATTCACACGGACAACCGGCCTGAGCATCTGAAGGACGCCGAGCAAAGGGGAGAGAGGATCAGTCTGACGTTCCGTTGGATAGGGACGTATCTGACTCCGGATCTGCAGCGCATTTGGGGTCAGGGTGCCACGGGAAAGACGCCCGATGAGGCGAAGCCTGTCGTCAGTGGCGGGGAACAAGCTGCCAAGCTCATTGAGGCCTTTGGCAAAGAGAACCATGACAGTAACTTTGACTGGGAGCAAGCTTACGGTCAAGGTTTTGACGTTCTGCATTTCAATGTACATCCATGAGGAAATATATCTATACCTAGCAACTGATGCCGTTTGAAAGAAAGAGATGCTGGATACATTGCCCTATTGGCGGACTTGTTAATTACACTTACACAGCCTGGCCGGCAACGGCCGACAGCGCGAAGTTCCCGAATCCCAATGTAGGATATTGGTTCCGTTCCCCCTCTCACGACGACGCCCATGGCGGCGGACGACAACAACACACGTGCGTTGATTGCGAAATTGCTGCTGGACGGGACCAAGTCGTCAGATCAGAAAAGATGGGCGGGGAAGAATAGCACGCGCGGACTGGTGGGTACCATCTAGTATCTTTCCAAGCCAAGTCTTCACTGGCGACGTGTTGTGTAGCCTTGCGCTACCTGCAGGAGTGCAGGCCTTGGAGCTGCATGTATTTCCAGCAAACAGCATATTCACTGCACTGCGCCGAGGTGCAAAAAGCCAGGGAGTCGTTGCAGCCGATATGACGAGGAGCTCTGGGATCGCTTCGACAAGGCGCAAACAGGGATAGGGCGAGAGGTGTTTGACCGCCTTCTAGCGACTCTGTGTTTAGATTGGGCAGGCCAGGGGAACACGAGTGCCCCCACGACTCCCGAGGCTGGTCCGTCCACGCCGCCCATAACGCTGCGACTGAAGCTCGGACCACACACTAATCGGAGTCCTCAGCTGAATGCAAGTGACGACGACGAAGGACTTGCTCAAGGAATGCCGAATCCGTGTATCATGACAGGATGCGACTGAACTTCCTTATAGAATTGCGCCAACGGCTTTCGAAAACCCAGGCTCTCTTGAACTGTACTTGCAAATTGCCTTCCACACTCGCACGCTAAAGCTCGAATAGCTCGGGATAAAGACATCAAAACTCTCCAAGCACAGCTAAAAGATGCGTGTACCAGTAAGTCGCAACCTCTGTCTACACTCACATCTAGCTCACTTCCATGATCAGAAGCGAGTCAAAGCCGCGCCGAGCTAGAAAGTCAGATGAATAGCCACAACACCATGCTGCTACTTCAGGCCGAGTTAGACTGTGCGTTCCGTCCTCCCGTCCTTTCGCTCGATCCTGAGTGGGGAGTAGTGGTCAAAAGCCAGCTTACCGAGGCTGAAAGTGCAAGACGACAGGTAGCAACCCTCACCGACCTTCTGAACGGTAATTATCCTCCTTCCCCGCTGCTCAATGGAAATCACTGAGCTATGTACAGCTGCTCAAGAGGAAAAGGTCGACGTCAGTGCACGTCTGAGAGGTAGCCAAACAATCATTGCAGCCGAATCCCCTTCTCAAAGACAACAGTGTTACAACAAGAAAACGCGGATCTGAGAGCATCTGCACCTGGTAAGATGCCATCTGCCCCGACGCTTATGACTCAACGCGTCGCATTGCAGATGTCTCTTTCGTCGACTTGCAGAGAGAACATGCCGAGTTGAAAGCACGTCACAAGGGCGAGTGAAGTCCGCGACAAGCCAATGTCATTGATACCAACTCCCTCCAGTTGCGACAAAGGATTATACGATTCTTCTCGAAGTATGCAACCGTGAACGCGACAAAAGTACCGCGCTTGATCAACAGCTTGATGGTATGCACTCGACATCAGGACGGCTTTGTCTCAGCTTTTCATTGTTGACAGCTTCGAAACGGGAGACTTCTGTCCTGACAGAGCAGCTCAGCGGTACTCATCTCGTCTCTGTGCCTCATTAATCACTTATGCGCTTCTTTTCAGCCATTCGCAAAGAACTTGCACGGAACATCGCCGTCAAGACTGACCTCATTCAGTGGACAGCCTTGACTCAACAGCTTCGAGCCCTCGATCGTCTGGCTCTTCATTTCTTTCAACATTCCAGTCACTAAGTCGTATTCCACAGAAGAAAGGACGACACTTCGAACCGCTTGCGATGACTTGAAGGCGCAGAACTGTGGTCTCCACAATGAAAAGACTGTCCTTGCGGAGAGCGTGCGTGGATTGGAGGAAGTCATCGAGCTGTTGAGACGCGAGAATGAAGATTTGAAAATGAACAACCCTGTTTCAATGGTCTCGGGTATGCACTCTTCTCCCGATGACGAGGCCAAATCGCTGACGACCGTCATTGACCAGCCACACGTAACATCATCGCCGATGCGAACGCCAATGGTCAATCGCCAGATACAACAGAGACTCAAGATGCACGCGCGAAACGGCTCCTGAACACACCGATCGAACAATCGCCATTTTGCGATAATGCAACTGAAGTGGATGACAAGGTTATTCCATTGTCTTCGTTCTCCTGCGGTGCCTGACCAATACGCTCTCCAGACGGAGAATACCGAATGGGATGGCTGGAGAGCGGAGAAAGACTCGATTACAGAGGAGCGCGATGCCCTGAGGGTTGAGGTTACGGCACTGTTAGAACGCACTGCTGTCTTGCAGGATGAGATCAGAACCGTACGAGATGCGAACGCCCTGCAGGCGGAGACGATCATACACTACAACTCCCAGCGTGCGGAAAGGGACGCGCTTCGGACCGAGAACAATTCACTCCGCTCGGAATTGGACAATTTCCAAGCCAGGCAGGTTGCGCTGCGTGCCGAGATGGAGACCCTCAGGACCACAAACTCGAACCCAGACGTTCTCCGTGCCGAACGCGACAACCTGAAAGAGCAGTACACGGAAATTCATTCGAAGTATGTGGATTTGAGGGCACAGTGTAATGTTCTGCAGCAGGAGAAGACCCAGGAGACGAGTACTTCGGTCATTCGACGGCATGTTCGTGGGACTGACTACGCACCTTGTAGACTCTGCCGCCCTCCTGGAACAATCTAATCTGCAACTCGAGGACTTGAAGTCGCATCTGCAAGATGCCCAAGAAGAACTCGGAGGTTTGTTCTCTCCGAGTCCCACGATGGCTTTCGACCTCACCTTGTCCAGATGCACAGCAAAGCCTTCGGAAACACCAGCAAGAGTGTGCGCTCGAACACTGGAACGTTCTTTCGATTGCGTCCGATCTGCGCGAGTCGTACAAGACTTGTCCAGAGTCGGATTTGCGGATTAAGGTGCATAAGCACTTGCTAGCGCTGAAGGACATGAAGACACGGCTTGAAGCAAGGATACCGAAGGGATATGAGGGGCTGAAGGGTTTGATGGAGGTAAAACGAGAAGAAGGGGACGACGAAGGGAGCTCGGATGCGGGAGCAGTGAGAGGAAGCAAGCGCAGGAGGGTTGATTGAGAGCCCAGTTGTTGTATTGTTGTATACGCTTTCGTCATGCTGTACGCTACGTGCTTGTATTTCTATAGCCTCACAATTGCTGTCACGTTGATTGCGTTCGGTTTTCGCCGTCAATCCACTAGGTTTGTCGTCACCCACTGATCAGAGATAAAGAGTGCAACCGCCCTCGATGTCTCGCTCGTTATCCGGGCTCATCCCCTAAAGTCATGTCGCAAAATTTGCTTCCACAGCCTTTTCTCTCTCTCTCAATCACCTCCAGTGTGACTATCCCCTACTGTTCGACTCTGAGTCTTACATGACCAGACACGATCGCGAAGATCACGTGTTGAAATCCTGCAAAATTTGAACACTTTGGCTTGTTACCCTTCGCTTTCGACCGGGACCATCTGAAGGATGCGGTCCACAAATCGCCATTGTCGCATCCGCAACTATACTGGGCTCTTTGATTGTTGCTGCTCTTCGCATTCTGAGTCGCAAATCACGTCAAAAACGGGTCTGTCGCGCGAAGGTACGTAGATAATCGGCCCGAGGGTTACGAGCTGACACTGTTCAAAGCTTCCAGGAACTATGATGACCTGGCGCCGCTCTGGAGAGGATCCTTTGAATGATGAATCTGACCACTCGTGGAACCTCTTGTCGGGATTTCTGGAACAAGCTGGCTATCGAGTCTGGCTACCTCTTCGATGCAACAAGCATGTTTTATGTGCGCACGATCAGTGGGGACTCCCACAGAACAATCTCGGTCATCATTACTTGGGCAGTTTCTTTGAAGATGAAGACAATGTGACTATGTTCCACAGGAAAGTGAGCATCATGCTACTAGTCCTCACTTTCGTTGGCCCTCTCTGACTTGCTTGCCAGAATGGGTTGACGCGACCCGCGCGACACTCACTAGGGTTTGACGTGGTCTTGCGCGTTATTTCATCGGGCGCTCAGAATACATCCGAGTTGGAGATCTTGCGTAAACTCGCGACCGGCAAGCATGCACTCAGTCCGTTCAATCACGTTCTGCCGATGTTCCAAGAAATACAGTTCGAAGACGTTGTCATCGGCGTGTTTCCTTTCGTAACATCCTCCGCTATGCATGTTTTCGAAGGAAGATCGAGTTCAGTGCAAGATGTCATCAAAGTGATCCTTCAGATGCTAGAGGTGACTCTGAGCTCAGATTTATCGACAGCGTATATGAGCTGACGCCGCTGAAGGCGACTATCTACATTCACGAGTCTTTGGTGGCTCACCAAGTACGGTCCTTGTTCATGAGCCGCCCTTCTTGAACTTACATCGTCCAGGATCTTTTCTTGGACAACTTTTTTTCTTATAGAGTTTCGCCCGAACTCTCTGGCGAGTAACTCCGAAACGGTACCACGCGTCTTCTTGATCGATTTCGAATCTGCGATATCCTTTGGAGCTGACTCGCTCCCGAAAGATCGACTGGTGACCTCTCACTACTTCGGAACCTCCTTAGCTCGTCGATTGGCACCAGAGCAGATGCGAAAAGGTGTTCCCTTTGATCCATTTGCGCTTGATATATGGCAACTTGCCAAACAGATGCTCATGTTCCGTGTACGTCGAGAAATTGGTGCCTTCTAGTCCAATTTACTCACTGGGGCGTTCTTGTAGACCGGGAACGAGTTATTTGACAAGGTCCTGGCTGATATGGGCGCAGCCGATTTTGCAGTACGGCCCACAGCAATTCAGGCACACGAGCGTATCCGAGAAATCTACCGTCAGATTCCTCCCGTCGAATTGCTGGTGCCCATGATAGAGATCATACAGGAAGCACCGCCTCCGAACTGACTCGACAGCACGGGTGATATGCCGTATATGAAATCTAACCCACTGCCAACGCTCTGCCAATGGAGAGATACACTCGTGACACACCTTACTCCTCAATGTCGGACTTTTCCTTGAGGACGTCCTTGTTTAAACGTGAGGTCCTACTGGAGACCTGTAGAGCTAAAACTTCAAAGCTCGCTTGAAC
This sequence comes from Strobilurus luchuensis, assembly GCA_019915105.1. Lineage (NCBI taxonomy): Eukaryota > Fungi > Basidiomycota > Agaricomycetes > Agaricales > Physalacriaceae > Strobilurus > Strobilurus luchuensis. The sequence continues at coordinate 124,050 of JAHLMJ010000003.1, forward strand.
TTCCCTTCCGAGCGCCACGCACTTCATGACGCAGAGAGCCGTGAACAGATTCCTGTCGAGTCCAGTCAATGTGTTGCGTTCGAACATGCGTACAATTCGGTCCGAGTCCTGAGTATCCTCAAGTGCGCGGTCTGCGTGTCATGTATACATACGTGTCTTCGATTCCAATGCATCAGTCACCTCAGAATGTATCTTTGTAGCACACCGTCATTTCGCTGAGAATTTTCACAGTATCAGTTTAATCCATGTACAGTAAACCCCACCATGAAACGTCAGTCATCTCAGCCTGGCACGGCTATAGCCTGTAATGGCATGATTGTCAACGTTATAAGAGCTGTTTCCTGCTCTGTAGCTCGACCGGCAGCAGCAAGTAGCTTCCGAGTCAAAGAATCGGTGGCAGTGTGGCGCATACGAATTTACTTACGATGCAAAGACCCGTTGACCTGTACTAGAGACTTGAAAAAGACTCGAGATAGAATCGAATCTACGGAAGACGAAATCGATGATTTGTCGACGGGCTGTCGTCTTGACGCATAACGCGGCAGGTGAAGACAACATCGAATATTTCACATGCCGATGATATTTCAATAATATCTGGTAAGTACGGATTTTGCTCCTGATCATCGCTTCCAGAGACTGTTCCAACAAGGTTCGTCTTCGAACCAATTGAACAATTTGTTTTGAGATGAATTGACCTGGCTAGAAGCAAAATAACGGCAGAGTGGCTGAGTGGTCTATAGCGTGTGACTCAAGCGAAAGCTTACCTGGAAATCAGGTTTCTCATCCTCGAATGAGGGCAGGGGTTCGAATCCCCTCTCTGTCATGCTTTTTACCTTTTGGCCGTCTCCAATTGCGCCACACTGTGCAAAAACATTCAGCACAAATGGTTCAATTTTGAGCGTTCTGAAAAACTGAGCGCGTTCGCCGATCATGTCGATCATCATTGTTAGCACGTGATCGCATAGACTCAATATGGTACCCCGGTCCATTCAATTCGGTGCCTGGCCTTCGCGCGCGATGTCCTCAGAAATCCCTGTCAAATGTCGGTCAGGAAGCTGGCAACTGTTTCCGCCCCTATTGAATTGAATAGCCCTTCCCTCCGAAGAGTCACATGCATGAAGCTGCCTCGATGTATCAGAACCCACCATGTATCTAGAAGCAGGCCGCGTCGTTCAAAATGCATACACCAGGTGGTCTGCGGGCGGTCACTGACAGAGCCGGCATTGACGGTGGTCCCTTCCTGACCCCAGTGTCACTCCACAGTCATCCGTCAGTATTGACCTCCGCAATTATCAGCGAAGTTCGATAATCGTGCGACACGACTAGTACGAAAACAACACATACGAGTAGACATAGAGAATCCACTGTAGACATACTGAACTGATTGACGCAAATGTCAGCCTGTGGAATGCAAATAAAGACTGTTATCCGAAACACAACACTGTAAAGAATGAACACTGTATAGAATGAATGCTACTAGATCGCAAGTGCGATGTCCATAAGGCTAGAGAAGAAAGTCTGTCGTGATCGTAGTATCAAAACACCGAGACTGCTGCAAGCATAGAGAATATCAAAGCAGCACCCATGGATAGAACAACGCTGTCAAAGCTCTCTGCCGAGCGGAGGGAGAAAGCAGAACTAGAAGTGTTTGTACCTGTCGGTGAACTGCCGCTTGTGCTGGCCGCAACACTTGTCCCCCGCGACGACTGGGAAAGTTGAATCTATTGTCGACAGTCATGAACTCAAGGAAATGACTCACACTGCTCGTCTTGGATCCCGTCGTTGTTGCCGGGACACTACTACTCGAGGCTGATGTCGACACTGCAAATCCGTTTCCAATAGTCGACGTAGACTGGCAGTTTGATGAAGAGGGAATGGGATGGGCGGAAGGAGTGGCTGGTTCTCCTTGGAAGAACGTCGAGCCATCATAGACTCCCATTTGCTACGACAGTATTGAGTAAGTCAAAAATACTAGTGAACATTTAGAGTTACCTGGCCACTATCGCCATCGCACGACTCGAATACACCGGCGTCGTAATTTGCGGGCATGTTCCACTCACAGCCCATCGTATCGTAGATGTGCTGACCTAAACACCTTGTGCATGAGCTGACGGTCGTACTTCAAGCTGAAGGTCTACATACACCAAGCTGGCGCGTCAGATCCGGCGGGATTGCATGCGCGGAAACAGAACTCGTTGTTGGCCATGAAGTTCGTCCATTCGTGAATTTGCTGAAGTTCCCCGAATGCGCTCGAGAAGACGAGACCACCAATAGGATTACCTGCGAGAATTTGACTCGGACTCTCATGGTAGGATACAAAACGAGGTTACCATTCCCATCAGCACCATGAGGATCCAACTCTCCTCCCCCATCGTTGCCCGGTGGAATGTTCATCATGGTGAGATTGCCAACACCTGTTATACTGCTGGTTAATGCACGGTCAGCAAAGAGGGCACCTGTAGTTCGCATACCTGTGACCTGAACGAAATCGGGCGTTTTGACGAAGTGTGCACCGGTAATAGCACCGTCAGGAATGACCCGAGTTCCGTATCCTTCCTGAGACTCGGTGTGAGGAAGCTGCAGAGATTTCCCGGGAAATCCTTTTCTACCTTGATACACCATGACACTACGATTTGCTGCATAGAGGGGACTATCAGTACTAGATTGAAGACATGTATAGGCGCTCAGAGGAACTCGCCTCAGTCTCGCCAATTTCAGAGTCGGGACCAGGTTCAGGAGGCGCCCATAAGCAGCTAAGTATGAGTTGGTGCGTTAGCGCATCAGCTGTGTCAACTTTGGAAAGGAACGGACAAGTCGTCCACGCCGTTGACTAGGCAGGAAGGTTCAGTACCGCAAAGATTACAGAGAGTGGTCCAAACACACTGTACGCGTTTTGACACAGCGACGTCTGGTTGAAGCCATCCCCGCATCTGTTCGTGCCAGTCTGCCCTTCCTCGGTGGTCGCCGGTGCAGTATCAGGCAGGTATGTGGCGCTATACTGTGCCCAAGCTCCCTTCAGTACCAGAGACGCAGAGCAAAGAAGCAAGGCTTGTGGAGGCAACATGACGGGAATGAGAAAAAGACTACGCGAGGGAATTTGATTCAGAACTTCAGGAAGGCACCATTGAATTTAAGTAGAATTGGTAGGTAGCGGCGAAAGAACGCCTGCGATGAGTATAAGACCACGCGAGGGAGGTTGAATTTCAGGAAGGCACCATTAAATTTAGAATTGGTAAGTTAGGTAACGGCGAAAGAACGCCTGCGATGATCCGGCGATGATTATCATGGCATGTCCTGAGATCTCAGATCAAACGATTGCTCGGTCGGAGTCGGTACTCCGTGCCCATGGCAAATTGGATTCAAGACGATTGGTAAGTATACCGCTTCACAGTGTTGCCGATAAGGAGGGCAGGCACACTAGGTGCTGTTCTTTGGAAAGATGCGACGCTGTTCCATACTGTATGCCCAGTGTATGCCATACAAGCCTATAAGGGACATCTGAAGGAAACATGACTCAAATCAGACGTTACAGCATGAATGGAGGGATCAACACGCACTGAAGCTGTCAATGGGCATCGGGAGAATCGGGCCGCTGTATTCAAGCCGAAACCAAATGCCCTCTCATCTTTAGTTGATCTTTGGTGTTACCTTTCGACCACAGTCACAAGTCTCGTGGACCACGAGTGGTCGACGAAAGGAGACACGAGCAAAAAGAGAGTGCCCGGAAGGCGTTGATTACATTAGAATAGCGAAGCGAGTAAGGTAGGAATCCCAGCAAACTAGTATACATACAGTATCAAGCAGTCACCTTCGCAAAACGAGACACGTCTTTGAGACGTCTGATGCGTAGCCAACATTACGATAATAATCCCTGTTCTCCACCTGCATTTCGGGAGGTTTATTGTGGCTAGTAAACGACGTGAAACTTAGCTTCAAGAACACGTCTCGCGGGACAAATTATAGCTCACCATCGTAAGACATGCGCCTTGATATCCTCCAAATTCACTGGGAGACCTTCCTTCGGCATGTCTCTGCACGTAGTGCAGAGCCACCCATCTGGGTCGCGAACTTGCCCCAACAACGGACCCTTGAGAGAGCTGGCCTCGACAAGCTGGACGTTCCCTCCCTGACCCAATTTGAGCGGCTCGGTGATGCTGCTGTTCCGATACAGCAAGAGGACCTGTCGAGGATGATTAAGCCGAACGCGAGGAGACGAAGAAGCATACCAGTTTTCGCCACCCGAAGAAGTACTTTTTCGGACCGTAGTCGTCAATGTCGGGCATGCACTGCCTCAAGCGAAACACATAGTTCTGCAGCTTCAAGAAAGGGAAAGAGAAAGTGCGCACGTTATGCGGCTTGTCGACAAGGTCTGGTGGAACGTCGTAGCAGGCGTAGGAGTCCAAGGCATCCATTTCTTGTACAAGCGCCGTCTCCGGGTCCAGCCCGAACACCTCGACGACACTGCGAACTATGACCTCCAAAGGCTCGTCGGCACGTAGCCCACGCGTGTTCCAAGCACACCGCCTGTACCCAAGCCCGTAGGCGGATAACTCCATAGGGTCTGAGCTGTCGTCGTCTAGCAAAGAAGTTTGAATGGAAGACATGCAAGGATGGAATAGGACATCGGGATAAAAGACAGGGACGTCGCAAGAGGTGCAAAGAAACACGCAAATGGCTCGGGCCAAATCGGATTGCCTTATGAGAGGGGGACGAAGTATCTTGGAGCCGAGGTCGGAATGCATGGCGTGGTTCAAAGTGCGCAGGACGTCCGGTATGAGATCCCCAGCAACTTTCAACCATCTGTCGGATTCCGTAGGTTCTTCGTTGGGCAGTTCGATGATTTCATTGATCTCGGGTAATCCGAGCCAAGTGCCAGGAGTGATGTTGGTGTTGATGACTAGGCCATTCTCCGAAGGGGGGGCTTGTTCGATCAGCCACGCATCTTTCAAAACCTTGAGAAGTGCAACAGCTTGTGTGCGACGCTGAGAAAGGACAAATTGACGTTCTTCGTCTGCGATTCGAGCGCGCTGCAGGTCCATGAAGGCAAGCATTTCTTCCCGATTGTTGTTCCAGGCTGATGATGATATGGGACATAATCACGATCACAAACTGCGTCACTCACTTCGGTCGGTAAGAAGACGATTCTGCTTGAGAAAGGGATGATCGTCGAGGGCTTCGGCACAGGAATCATTGCTCAGTTCTTGGCTGTATCCCTCTTGCTCAAGCTTGGTACATATCCTGTGGGTATTCTCAACACGTACGGAGACTGAGACGAGCATGACGAAACTCACTGCGACCTCCGCTCTGACCTCAGCTTGTCCAAATCTTCTTCGTGGCTATTTGCCTGCTTTCCGACCCATACTCTCCCGTCAGAAGCTAGCTGATACTCGCTCAAGACGACTTCAGTCAAGTTGGGATTTGATTCACCTTACTCCACAGCTTGGTACGGTCCGCACAGATCTTTATGTAGTTCGACTTCTCGAGCTCACTGCTGAGGGCATCGTACTTGTTGGCTACGCTTTCGAGTTCAGGCTTAAATACGACGTTGCGCAGGCGGGATGGGCGATTGATGCGAACTACAATCAAGTGAGGAGCTGAGATATCAGATGTGGACCTACAGGACGTACTGTTAAAGGGAAGATGCAGAGCAGGGATGAGATGCGGTTTGTCCCTTCTCACTTTCCCTGCCGCTACGAGGCTGCAGTAGTACGGCTGAGCAGCAGTTGGAGTTGACTGATGGGTATGCTTACGCTGTTGGAGCGCATTTGGGGCATACTCGTACTGCGAGGTCCCACTCAATGACTCGACGAATGGTCTTGGTGCATACCTGTGGTTCTCGTAAGTAGTAGTTACAGATGGCAATGTCGACAATGACATACGTGACATCTCTGGTCAAAGATGAGGTTTATCCAGGCAGGCTCTGACATGGCTTCTCCAGGCGCAGGCAGACCCGGATGGAAGGTTTCCCTGGAGTGCTGCCAAACCGTGAGGGACGCGCGATTCAACAGCGTCTGTCGAAACAGCTTGGTTGATCGCGCCATGTGAAGGAGGTCAAGAGGAGACAGCATTCGAAAGACCTGGAAAATCTCAGGAGCTGGTCACGGCGACGAACTGAAAAACAGACCTCAAACCAGATATCCAAGGGCATGTCGACGAGGCCGCTGATATCCTTCGGCAAGCGCGCTTTCTTGCCTGTGATACGACCGTGCACCGGCGGATCATCGTTTTCTCTGTCGTTGGCGACCTTTGCGCGCTTTCGCGGAGGCATGTTGGTGGTCAGAAGGCAAAGCAAAATGGCGCTGAGACGCGTTATTTACCCCTGTTATCCGGACCCTTCTAGCCATCTGGCTCTCGTTGCCTTGAATCAGACTCTCAAACTTGGGCTCCATCGTCGACCTCCCAAAGCGTCCCAGACAATCATTAGTAGTTGTACAACACAGCAACAAGGTTCGCTAGACAGGTATGAATTACAATACAGTAAGCTTTGCGCTCGAGTAGCTGCTCATCAGGATATACTAAGAATTAGTAGGAGTTCATTAGAATGCGCGGTACACAGTTTCAATCACTTCGGGAGAACCATACACGTCCTCGAGACGTCCGACGGATACCCAAAATTACGATAATAGTCCTTGACCTCCTTTTGCAAGTTGAGAGGCTTGTCGTGACTGGCAGGAGAATAACGGTCAGTTCCGAGTCCACTCATCCGCGAACGACTTACTGTGCTGATATATGCGCCTTGACATCCTCCAGATCCGCTGGGAGCCCTTCCATGTCCGTATCTCTGCACGCAGTGCAAAGCCACCCGTCTGGGTCACGGATCTGGGCCAGCGGCTGCACTTCCGCGACAGAACTGGCCTCAACAAGCTCGATGATCCCGTCTTTTTTGCCCGTCTTGATCGTGAGCGGCTCATCGATGTTGTGTTGATATAGCATCAAGACCTGCCATATAAGATAAGGAAACGACGCAGAAACGCAAGGGGAAGAAACAACGTACTAATTTGCGCCAACCAAAGAGGTACTTTGCCGGTGTGTATGGGTCCTCCATCGCAGGTATCGACATCCTCAGCTTGGCCTGATAGGCGGGCAGCTTCATCCAAGGGAACAGCGCCCGCATATCGAATCGTAAGTTGGGGGTAGTAGGCGAATCATGATAGTAGGCGTAGCTCTGCAAGGCATCCATGTCATGCACAGTCGCCGTGTCTGGGTCCAACCCGAACACCTCAACGACTTTGCGGGTTACTGCCTCCAAACGTTCGTCGGCGACCAATGCGCGCGTGTTCCAGGCACAGCGCTTATATCCAAGCCCATACTCGATTAATTCCATGTAATCGTCGATGTCGTCGTCTAGCAAATCTGAGAACTCAGCGATAGCCATACATGGATGGAAGAGAACATCGGGGTAGAACAGAGGGAGGTCACAGGTAGTGCAGCGAGACACGCAAGTAGCACGGGTCAGGTTCGATGGATCATCGAGTGGTGCACGAAGCATCTTGGAGGCGAGTTGAGAATGCAGGGCGAGGTTCACAGTTTCGAGTAGATGTGTCGAGTTATCGAGAGTACCATCCCACCATTTCTCGAACCCGACGGGCTCGTCGCCGGGGAGCTCGACAATGTCGCGAATCGGGGTCAATTCGAGCCAGGTGCCAGGACTGATGTTGGTGTGGACTATTAGCCCGATCTCTGTGGCGGGAATGCTATGACTCTGCCACTCGTCTTTCAAGACTTTGAGCAGAGCGACAGCTTGAACACGACGCGCAGAGAGAACGGCTCGACGTTCCTCGTGAGTTATACGATCCCGCTGCCCGTTCATGAATGCGATAAGGTCGTCACGATTATTGTTCCAAGCTATGGACGTTATGAGCTGAAATGGGGGGAAGCTGTACTCTTTGACGTACTTCTATCGGTGAGAGGGCGATTTTGCTTGACGAAAGGATGATCCTCAAGGGCTATTGCGCAGTGATCATCGCCCAATTCCTTGCTGTATCCTGCTTGCTCGAGCTTGTCGCAGATCCTGATGAATCATCAGCATGGGGATGGAAGGAGACAATTTGACGACGCTCACTGATCCAGGCGCTCCTTTCTCAGTCTTTCCAGATCAATTTCGTGGTCGATTGCCTGGGCCCCTACCCATGCGCGCCCATCACGCGCGAGCTAGTGTGTTCCGTCAATAAGATTTCACTCTCAATGAGTTTGAACCTTACCGTCTCCCAAGCCTTGACACGTTCCGCGCATTTCTGGATATAGTCCGATTGCTCCAATTCGCTGCTGAGAGTAGCGTATTGAGCCGATATTCTCTCGAGTTCGGGTCGAAAAGCTATTTCACAATAGCGAAATTCGCGAATGCTTGCTACAGAGAATGAGGCGGCGCAGCAAGGATTTCGAGGCTAGTACGTACTGATTGTGCGACGTAGAGCTGGTAGGATATGTGGTCTCGTCCGGTACACGTCCGTCACCGTGATGAGCCTGGATCACTGAGTTACAGTCATTGGTGGAGGATGAACAGACTTACGAAGCAGATACGCATTTTGGGCATACTCGTACTGCGAGTTCCCATTCAATGAGACGACGAATGGCTTTGGTGCATACCTATGATACACTGATAAGACTTATAGGTGAAGATGAAGGGTGCGACGTACGTGACATCGATTGTCAAAGACGAGGTTGGTCCAGGCAGGCTCCGACATTACTTCGCCAGGCGCGGGCAGACCGGGATGAAAGATTTCTCTGGAGTGCTGCCAGACCGTGAGCGACGCGCGACTCATGAGCGTTTGCCGAAACAGCTTGGTCGATCGCGCCAGGTGAAGGAGGTCAAGAGGGGGCATCAGCCTGAAGATCTATGAAGAGGAGGGCTCAGGGAGAAGCTGTACTACAGCCACGCTTGGCACTGACCTCAAACCAGATGTCCAAGGGCATGTCGACCAGGCCGCTGATGTTCTTTGGCAGCCGTGCCCTCTTGCCCGAAGGTCGACTACGCGCCGACTCCTCCTTGGCATCAACCACTTTCGTGCGCTTTCGTGGAGGCATGATGGTGGTCAGAAGTAAAGGCAAAAGCCGATCTCAGATCTGCTAATTAGCAGTAACGACCACGTGATCCAGGACTTGTTTGTTCTTGCTGTGCAAGTCCCTCTGGCCGCATCGCGTTCGAGTTGGCGGGCTCGATCTGAACAGCCCACCATGGCGACCCCGGCGAAGAAGCTCGTCCACTGGAACACCCCCAGCCCGGCATACTCCGACTTTGGCTCGCCGTCGTCGGACACGTCGTCGGCATCGTTCGTGGCGGCGTCGAGCTTGCAGTACATCAACGCCCAGCTCGTCGCCCATGGCTTCGCACCAGCGCCGGGTCTCTCGTTGGACGGCATGTCCACCGCGGACACAGACCGGACCATCAAATGCATGTTGGAATTGCTAGGACAGCGGGTGGTGCGTAGCGATGGCCAACCATATCTGCGAAGTTGATTGGTCGCCCCAGAAAGACATGTCTCGCACGGAGGAATTGTCCACCGAACTGCGCACGCTAAGCTACGACCATGAACGGATCAAGTCGATGCACTCGGCGGCGGTGGAAAAGGCGGCCAACTTTGAGCGCGAAATGAACATGCACAAATCCAGACTGCTGTGAGTCCAGTTCCCGCATGAATAGACGGTAGTCTGATCTTCGCAGTACGACGACCAAGTCCCTCCAAACATCGGAGCAAGCTCATAAAGCCACGACTGCAGAATTGCAGCGTACTCGGGGAACAGTGCAGGCACTCAGGGCGACGCATCAGGCCGAGCTGAAGAAGAAAGAGAAGGAAGTGGAGAAGATGGCCGAGAAGTGGGCCAAACTGTCTGATGCGCAGGCGAAACTGTCGGCAGTGCCCAGCGGCTTCAAGTCGTCCAATGCAAGGATTGTCAGTGGGGGAACGCTCGTCAGTAAAGGACAAAGCCTTCTCGAAGTTGCCGCGCAGGAAGCCGAGAAAGCGCGTATTCAGATAAGGACAGAGTGTACAGGGCTGAAGCTAGTCGTCTTGAACGCCGTCAACGAGCTGCAACAAGTCTTACACTCCTTCAAGGATGAGGACGAGCCAGAGGTCCGTCTCTCATCTTTCCTCCAAATAAATGCTGACCCTTCTGGCAGCCCACTCCTTTCACACTGGCCACCCTCTTTCCATTTTGCTCACCGGAGCATGCGAGCGACAATCTCGCTTCTGTCCTGCTTTCGCTTCGAGACTCAATTTATGACATCTCCGTCACACCGGCACCTGCGTCTCCTTCCCTATCAGAAGAGGAAGCTGCCCGAATGCAGTCCATTATTGATGCCTTGGAAAACGAACTTGGTATGTAACGGTTCTTGAGACTATCCCTTGCTTGACTCAATCGTTCTTCTCCAGAGGCGACCAAAGCAACTCAAGCGACGGAAGTCACAGAGACGCGGGTCTTGTTCGACAAGTTTGCTTCGGATCCTCGACTAGCCTTGGGCAAGGACAAAGTCGAGATGAGCGTCGAGTTGATGACTCTACCTCAACACGACGAACTACAAGAGCGCTTGACTTCGATGCGAACACAACTTGAGGAAGAACGAAATCGCTTCACAGAAGCAACCATTGAACTGGGGCATGAGCGTGCCGCGATTGAGGTAATCCTTCACTTCCTTCCTTTTTTGCAATCTCTGACCGTTGTATCAGCTTGAGAGGAAAAAGCTGAACGACGAGAAACGTTCATGGCACGTAGAGAAGATGTTATCCGAGTTGCCACCGACACCAGCAGTGGAATCATCCTTAGCTCCGCCCGTGCCTGCGCCACCTGCCCCTGCCCCAGCACCAGCACCTCGATCACCGCGCAGAGTGACAGTAGCACCGAGATCCCCAATCAAGACGCGCAAGGCCGCGCGCAACAAGCACAAATCGTCCTTGCTTCCGTCGTCCCCAAAGAGGTCCAAGGTGGAACCTGCCTACGAAACGGAGGTTATCACCGAACGACTGCCGATGCCTCCTCCTCCGGCCTTGTCCACCACACTGTTACCGACAACATTTGTCCTCCCACCGCCCTCGCCACACTCCGCATTCCCGTCGTCTCCACCTTTACCCAGTCTCATGTCTATGCCATCCAACCCGCCTATACCATTCCCCTCTCTCCAATCGTTGACACCGCCAGAAGAACCAGTGTCCACTACTTCTCCATCTCCAGGGCCAGAAACGCCACACTTCCGCCGTCCCTACCCAATAGCGAAGCCCTTCGCTCCTAGGATGATACACGCATACTCTCCCGTCCGGCCCAGTCCTCTGAGTCGCATACTGCAACTCGGGAACTCGCCGTCCAGCCCGCTGTTCGACCTGGGATCCCTTCCCGAGGTGAATGAACAGCAGCACGAACATGAGGATCCGTTCAGCTCTCCGCCTCACGAACCGGAGCGAGAACCAGAGCCGGAGATGACTTTGGCGCAGGAATTGGGTATCCCAGACTCGCCTCCGCGACGGAGTGGGAGCCCACTTCTCGAGAACAATGTCCCTCCAATACAGACGAAGCACAAAGGCAAGCCGGCACAGAGCGCCGGTGCCGCGACGACGACGGCGAAGGGGCGTGTCTTGGCTGAGCCAAAGCACCGGTTGACGGCGCAGGAGAAGGGCAAGGCCAGGGCTCTTGGTGGGAGGGCACCGACGGCGGGTGTGGTCAAGGAGAAGGAGAACACGCAGAGTCAGAGGCAGAAGGTATCGACCACCCTGACTACGCGAGGGAAGATCACTGCTGGAAGCGGTGCGACGAGGTCTTTGGGGGCGCCGAGGAGGGTACCTATTGCTGAGGTATCTAGGACGAGGAAGGTATAGAGCCACGGTACTTATATGTATATGGATCTTTATTTATTCGTTTATATGACCACTGTTATGATACAATTATGCATGTCTCTTCAACGCTAACATTCCTGGGAGCAGCGCGGGGGCAGGTCGGGTCGGCAGGAAGCGACGCGACGTTTCACACAGAGATGCACCAACACGTGACTCTGACTTCTTGGTCTTCGACGGTCATTGTCACTGGCGTCGCATCTCATTCATTGCATTTTCTTCCTCCAGTTTTTCTCTTTCTTTTTCCCAGCGACCACCAGACCTTTCACTTCCATTCACGACACGATGACCCGTCCGAAGACCACAACCGCTGCCCCTGGCGCCAAACCACGCGTTACCCGAGCCACCAGCGGCCTCGCCAAGGGCATGCTCTCACACGACGACGAGATCTCTCTGGCCCTGGACTTGCAGTCCAATCGCAGGACCCGCGGCCGGAAGCCGGATTCGAAGCTCGCAGGGCTGGCGTCCGAGCTCGAGGCTGCAGCGCCCGATGTTGGGAATAGGGGGTCAGTCGACCTGTTCGACGCCGCTGGCCCCACCGCGCCTCTGCCCGCCAAGCCGCCTAAGGCCGTTGGCGCTTCTGGCGAGGATCACCCTGCTCCGGGTGCCGCAAGAGGTGCGCGCCCTGCCGGCGCCCTCCCGTCCGCCGCTCTTCCCCGCCCTTCTCTATTCCGCCCCCAGGCGAACCCACCCGCGGGCACCTCCCTCGATGACATCGACCTTAGCCCCAAGGACGACGTCGCTCCCGCTGCCTCCTCCACGCGTCCCTCCTTCATTTCCGGTCGCCCTCCCCCTCTCAACTTTGCGCCTGTTGGTGATGCCCCACCGAAGGCGTCCACCAGCCGTCTTTCTGTTCCTCCCCTCCGTGCGTCACCTCAAATCACGGCTACGTCTCAGCCCCATGAACCTACGCTCAACGGACGCGCGCGCCCCGCTCCCAGCAAGCTGGCGGCTCCGAAGGTTGCCGAGCGGGTCTCACAACCCGTAAAGCAGTCCGAGGACTCTAGCAAAGCAAAGGGCAAGGCTCGCGAGGTCCCGGCCGCCGGGGCTAGTGCGCCTGTTGACCCCGCCACGCAGGGCGTGATCTTTACACGTCCCGATTTTGAGGCCTTTGTCGCGAAGACGGAGGCGACACTGGTGGAGCAGACTCGTAGTCGCCACTAGCTGGAGTTAGAACATGCTCGCAAGGAAGGCGAGTTTTTCGCCGATGAGTATATCTTGCGTCCTTTTCTCCTGGTCTCGCGCCGAGTGAGGCCGGGACTTTACCTGTCTTCATTCTCGAAGACGCTCCCCCCATGGTGTTGGGGGGTGCTGCACCTCTGCACGCCTCCATATTGTTGGTGGCTCCGGGTGTCAGGGTCCCGTCTCCATTGTTCTGGAGACGGTGATGTGCAGTGTGATAAAGCGGCGTGTAATCACCACTATCTAACCAACAACAAATCTACTGGTGCTTGTGGTACGGAACGGTTGTCCTAATCGTGTGATCGGGGAACGGCTGGTTAAGGTAGCAGTGGACTGATACGTCCGTTTTGGTGCACGAATGCGGGTTGTTTTGGGGGGGTTGTAAGCGAAGAGGATCTACGCGAAACACCTAATCGAATAAAGACTCAAAGCCGAACAGAGCTCGCCAGGAAGACGGGGACGCGAAGGCCGGGACCGCTCAAGGGTAGATGTTCTACAGTACTGGGGCGACCGAACGGACAACAGTGCACTGACTTGTTATCTGCGTTGATGCTAGCCTCGTGCACCAAACTTACTTCTCTACTTGGGTGTGACAGATCGTTCTTTTGAGCGTCGGTCAGATACCGTGGCCACAAGACGTTCTTCGGCTGCTTAACGTCGCACCAGTTCAGGCTAACTAGGCTTCACTTTCACAAGGCGGTTGTCTCTGGGGAGACGATTGCTTGCTACTTGGATCCGTGCGGTATCTCTGGGGAGAAGTCCGGGCTCACAGAAGTTAACTGGGTACTTGACGTCAAGGGACTGCGCACAATTCTTGTCTGCGGTTCTTGAGTATCTCGCCACTTAGGCGTCTTAGGAGACTTTGCTTTGCTTAGGTTCTTGGCTGCTTAAGGGTTTGGGTGGGCTTTCAAACGTGTTGAACTTCTTATTGGGCGCGAACCCGAGTCAGATTACTACAGAGGAATGCTTTGTGGGCTTTTCACTGCGGGGCACTAAACTACTGTACTCTACAGACGCGACGCTACTTATACACTCTACAGACTCACCCCGGTAAGCTACGTAACTACTCGACGGCTGGATACGGTCCGTACAAAACATGAGTCCCTACTCAGCCTGCACGGGCAAAGGTCACCAGACAGTTCCCGCCGGCGCATATGCCAGTTCCTCTACGTTCAGATGTTGCGTAGACCACCCATGGACTCCGAGAAGCAAGGCGCTGCGTGCTCAGATAGGCGTTCGCGTGTACTTTTACTTAACCGGGCGCTTACCGGCTTATCCAGCCTTTGCACCAGACTTGGGCGTGAGCCCATTCAATCGCGAGCTACCGCCAGTGCGCATGCACTGAGATGGTCCGTGAACTCGAATGGTGACGCGCTGAAGCGTTGGGCAACTTATCTGGATGGCTGATACCACATGTAGTACATGAGGCGGGTCTTCGAGTCATAATCCATATGGATCGCGCCTCGCTGCCAGTTTCACATCAATCAGACGCGTCGACCGATGAAGGTGATTCTCTTGAGATAACCGCGAATCATCCCCGTTCGGGGTTTTGACACTGGTTTATTGTTATACGACTTTTGTCACAATGAACAATGTACCGTCCGCTTTTGGTAATGAACTCCGGAGGTTGTGAACCCCGCTTCGACTCATTCAATGCTGAGGATCATGTTGCGGCTGGTAGAGCGTCGTCGGAAGCGACGGCTGTTCATCCTTGATTCGGATGTTGCTTGTGTGGCGCAGTTACGCGTACAAGGTGAAAGGACCTCCTCAGAGGGGACAACTGGGTTTATGATATTCAGCCCTGGCTACTGTCGTTCTTTGACTAATAGTTACATGCTTGGAGTTCTCTCCTTGCCCTAGAGAGCGTCTCCGTGATGACCTTTGTAGCGTATCCAGCCTTGCTTCCGCTTGGCTCTTAGTTGCATATGGCTGTCTAGAAATCGCAAAATTCTGGATTTCTGGCCATGTAATCTCAACATGCATATCATCTCCCCTTAACTTGAATGATGTCGTCCGCGACATTCCCGGATAACCCTAAGTCCATTCTGATCCATCGTGTTACTCAGCCTTTCGTGCCGTTTTCACGATACCGATCGGTACATGTCTTCTTCATGTTTCTTATGTGTGACATCCGGCGCCTCAAGGCCTCCTCCGTCTACGGTTTATAAGGCGTTGACGAAGTACGAGACAGCATCCTACTTTCATCGGATATTCGTCTCATGGCTCCTTCTAAGCACTTCACCGGTCTTCGTCCTCTTGTTCCCACCGCCTTGCCACAGGTCAACGCTCAGCTGTTGCAGAATCGTGCCGCCTTGGTCACGAAGCTCAAGCCCCTGGTCTTGGAATCCGAAGTTCCCTCGAACGGGGCGCCCAGCTTGGCGAAGCTTTGGCCCGACCTTCAACAAGCTACTTGGAGGTTGTTGGCGACATCGACACTTCCTCGTTCGCTTCCCAACATACAACTGTTGGCCGAGAAGTTCGATGGTGTCGCTGGCGTTATCGCGGTACGTGGACTTGTTGTTCTTATTTATTTCGGCTGGTTAAGCCCTACTTCAAGGCGGCGAACCCAACTCTCCAGAGCAAGGATCCAAACTTGGTTGTCCCCGATTGGATGCCAGCGGTCATCTGTGACCTTCGTTCGCTTCTTGGATACATCAGCGCTGAGTGTGGTGTCAGCCCTCACACTCCCGAGCTGAACCTTCCCAACCTCTTGAACCCGCTCCTACAGACTTGCACCAAGCGTGGCACGCTCGCCCCCGACTTGTATCTTGTCGAGGAGGGTCACCCCATGCATCCCAAGTTCAAGTACGCTGCTGTGGCTGCCAGCGCCCCCGCTACTGCACCTGTTACTCGTAGTAAGGGCAAGGGCAAGGCCAAGGTCGTCGTACGTGTTGTACTACTCAGCCGCCGAACTTTACTGACTGTTCTTATACTTTCTAGAAGAGCGCCGTGCTCATCGACGAGGTTCTGGAAGCCGTTGGTGATGGCACACTCCGTGCGGTGTCTTCAAACACCACCTTGCCCAAGGCTGTGGCGCCCGCGGAAGACATTGGTAACTTCTTCCAATTGACTCCTGGTTTTGACTGGGCTGAGGACGTCGAAGCTATGGACTCTGATTCCGGTGAGGATGAGTCCTCTGATGACGAGGTCGAAGTAAGCTTATGTCTACGCCCCAGTCAACTTTCTGATTCGCGAACTGCAGGAACTTTCGGTTGCTTCGGGCCCTTCCGCTAGTTCTGCGGCTCCGAAGGTATGTACTACTTAGCTGTCTTGCTTCTTCAGTCGGCTGACTTGTTCTTTTTAGGTGAAATACCTTCCGTTCGTTGAAGTGCCCGGCATGGACACTAACAACCGTCTTTTTATCAAGGCCATCCGTATCTTGGGGACAGCGAGTGGTTCTGGTTCTTCTGCTAGTACCTCCACCACGAGCACTGCGACCGAGGTCGAGCCGACTCCTGTCAAGCGCAAGGCGGCCGTGAACCTGGAAGGTTCTCGTCGCATGGCCAAAGCCCTTCGCCCATCGGTCTTCAACATCGAGCCAATCCTCTTGGACCAACTCAGCAACTGTTGGTGCTTCCCACTTGTCGGTGGTTGTTTCTGACATGCTTAACAGCGTTCCAGCACGTCAATGGTTACAGCACTGCCATTTCCGCCATCGTGAAGCGCATGCACATCCTTAATAATGCGCCCGAGGTGACTGCTGCTTCTGCTGGTGTCATCGCCGCCGAACACTCCTACCGTCACGAGCTGTCTGTGACGCTCAACCGTATTCACGGGGAGATACAGACCTTCCTGCGTACTCGCGATCTGTATCTGGGCGCCACAGATGCCTTGCTCTTCCCTGACCCTCGGTAGTTGCGCTGTGCTGGCGTTTTATCTTCTTGTTCTTGTGCTCGCGTGTAGCTACTAGGTAGAAAACTTGTCATTCATCGGACTAGTAGCCGGAGGTTTTCGTTTTTGTACATTTTTGGACATTTCTTTCCGTACAAAACATCTGTAGTTTTACGACCGTCCCCAATGTGACATAGACTTATTGCCAAGGGTTTAGTGTGAAACAACAGAAGCCTCGCGCCTGAACGGAACCCTTCTAGCCTCGCGGCCAGTCGTCAGTGGTGTTCCGTTGCTTATCCAGCCATCACGAATCCCTAAGTTACTCCGTTTGCTTCAGGTCTCCGTGACGGTACTACCCGTCTTAGATGTTCCTTTCATCTTATAAAAGGCGTGCCTTCGCCTCGTCTTGCTTCAGTACATCATGCCCACTCAGTACATCATCCCTTTCGCCGATCTTCGCTTGAAGAGCGTTCGCAACCTCACGGTCCGTCAGTCCGCTGAACGGGTCTTCGCTATCGAGGGCGAGTTCGCGCTTGCCAGTGCGCTGGACATCTTCCATCGATCCTTGAGGTTCCCCATCGTCGAGCGTCAGAACAACGTTCTTGCGTTCGTCGATTGCTCGGTGGCGTTGGACCGCCCTGCCGTCGAGGATGGTCCTGATGCGATGAACGTCCCTCGTCTTCAACTCGGCTTCCTGGAGCGTCACGATGCTCCGACGGCTCGCTACATGGTACATGTCTTGGTGCGTGCCGATTACTTCTCATTCAGCCTTCATACTGATGGCTGGGTTATCATTTGTCCAGCGCCGCTATGCTCGTCTTTGGCAGCATCCGGGACTGTTCCTTCCGGGATCCAAGGCGAATTTCTTCGTCATGTTTCTTACTTGTGTGGCGCAACTGCGCAAGTGGTTCACGGGTCCTCATCCCAAAAGCCTCGACGGTCAGAACGAGACCAATTTCCTGGCCCGTCCCTTCCTTGAGCCCTCGGTGTTCTTCCTCGATGTCCACAGGGAGATCTTGGACCATTTCTTGGTGAGTTCATCTTCGACGGTGTCCATGAATGGTCTAATGCTTGTTCAGCTCGAGTCTGTCTTGGGTTCTCACGAAGGCGTCTACGATTGTGTTTGTTGGCTGATTACGCCTCGTGAGGCTGACTGGCTGGCGACTATCGTTCCCGACCTGGGCGGCTTGCCTGGTCCGGTTCGCGAAGTCGTCACTTGGTGGCCTCTCTACCAAGCTTGTCACCCGGTTTTGTTCGTCAAACCGGACCCCGAAGTCTACCATCGCGACTTCAGCGTCCGGGAGAACATCCCATATCACATTCGTGAGTACGGCCCTCGGTGAGTCTTATCTGAGTTCCACCTTCTTGGCTGATTTGTCGTTTCTTATCAGCGCTGTTCCCGAGATTCCTGGTGTCTTTGAAGGCTTCTGGGAGATTCGTTGGGATCAGGCTGGCTTGTGGGAGTTCGAACAGCTCCAAGAAGTCATCGATGGGCTTGCGCCGGGTCTGGTGTCCGACTTCTTTACTCGTTTGTACGCGTTGGAACATCCGCCTCGTTTTGACTTCTACACCAGCTTGAACTACGTCGCTTAGTGTATCTGTCCCCTTAACTTGCATTTGTACTATGCCCTCAATTGATCTTTTCTTGCATACGACATTGAGGTCACGCTTTTAAACAGGTTGAACTAACTTAAAATATTTTGTACAACGCCGACTACTAAGTCCAAGTAGATATCTATACGACTATCTACTTTCGCTTCTTTGACTTCGATTCGTATTGTCGGCGTGGTTTCTTGGCTGGCGGTGGAGTATCTTCCTCCTCCGCCTCCTCTGCTTCCTCTTCTTCGTCGCTCTTGTCAGCCAGGTCCTGTACCTTGCGCGTCAGCTTCGCCACCTGCAGCTTCAACTCTTCGAGCTCCTTGTTCGAAGTCGTGGCTGCAGCCTCAGCTCGAGGGGCGCGTTTGCGCGACGGACCGCGTGCTTCCTCGAAGGGAACGACCAGTTGTCCATCCACGAATGCTAGCCTGCACTTGTGGTTCTGTTTGACGCACCGGTCGCACTTGAGGATCCCTTCGCTTGTTTTGCGATTGCGGGTGACGTTCCGTTCCCGCTTGCAGTCGTGGAGATACCAGAAACACTCTGCGCATTTGAGAGGTTCCTCCTTGGTATACGGCGGGTCGCCGTGGGCGCGCGCGATGGTCTTCCCTGCTTTGACGCGTGGTACCTGACTCTCCTCGATGTGGAGAGTGCTTGACGAGGCGACTGGCTGCTCGCGTTCTTCTTCAGCCGCTGGACGAGGTCGCTTTTGACCAGCCACTGGGTTCGGCTGCTTAAGCGACTTGGGGGGTGCCCGCTTCTTCGTCTCCTTCTGCTTCTCCCCCTGCGTCTGCTTGGGCTTCTCCGGCGACGCTCGCGTACTCGCTGGCAGGACCATTCTTGGAGCCGGCGGTGGAACTGGTGCAGGCACCGGAGTCGCGACTTTAGGGGACGCGGGTGGAGGTGTGAGAGGAGATGGACTCCTTGGTGGCGACGGGTGTGGCTCCATGTTCGCATCGCCTTGCTCGTCGTAGTCGGGCGTCAACTCACGAGGGGTCAACGGTCGCCGAGGCTCTTCATCCTCGCCCTCGCTAGCGTACGGCGGAGGGGGCTCAGACTCTCCTCATGTCGACATCGGCTTGGGACTTGCTAGCGGTGCGTTATCTTCGTGGACCACTGGCGGCGAAGGTATAGCTGGCGTCGCTTCCCGTGCCACTGGTGGCTCAACTGCTGCTGGCGGGGGTGGCTGAGTAACGGCCACAGCTTGCACGGCTGCCGTTACTGGTGTCTGGGCAACCATCTCGATGCCCGCGGATGTACTGGCTGCTGGCGGTACTATCTTCGTCGACGCTTTTGACTGCTTTCGTCGACGCGCTGTAGTGGGCGACTCTGGAGGTGGCAGCTTCGTCTTCTTGAAGAACGGCGTTTGTGGAGGAGGTGAGGGAGGGGGGCTGGACGTCCTTGCTGGCGACGATGACTCCACGACGACGAACCGGTTGTCCTGAATGACGAATTTTCGGTTCGTCGGTTTGTAGCTCAGCGCCGCGGTTCGTCCCTTGTCGAACTTCAGCCCCTGTATTCCCAACACCCGCTTATCCTCGTTGCCCAAGGATAGCGCACAACGCCACAAAGCGTCGTCGAGCGTTTGCTGTGCGGACACCCGGAACGTTTCCCTGTCCACCACCATACCAAACAGTTCGAAGATACGGCCCCAGATTGGGTGTACCTTCTTGAACTGTTGGCTCGCACTCCACTTCGCGATGTCGATAGGAAGCTGTCCCGGTCGTCGCAGATAGAGAAGGGCCATCGCTTCACTGTACTGGAACCTCATTGCTGGCGGGAAGCTGTCCCGCATCCAGAACCTCAGCTCCGTCTGGTCCTGAGTGTAAATCAGCTTTTCCTTCGCGCGATCCATGCCCGGGCACTTCCTGAACACAAAGTGGACGAAGGTGTCGAAGCGGAACGGCTCCCAGAACACCCGCTCGATCATCCCCTGCTGGGGCATTCGCTGAAGGCTGACCAGGCGATTGCCCAACTCAGCCCACCACGAATACACCCTCGATGGTCGATCAGCGACGCGATAGCTGTTGAGCAGCAGGACCAGACTGAATGGCTTCTCCCATATTCGCTCGACGAGCCCAGTCGTCAGCGTGATCCTGTATTCCAGTTTGACGTCGGTGCAGAAGACGAAGCCTCGCAGGTCGCGTCTCAAGTAGACCTGTGCGGCTCGGTCCCCATGCGACCACATATTGCCTGGCTCCGAATCGTCCTTCGATATCCAGTTTCGAAGTTCGAGCCGTTCGTATTCGACGCCGAAGTTCTCGCTGGGCATGGACGGTGCGGGGAGCTCGTCGGCGGCGGGTTGAACTTGCTGGTCCAGCTGTTTATCCTTAACTGGGTTCATCTTACCACCCATTTAAACGACATACCTTTCGCCTACCAGCTGCTTTTGCTGGCCCTGATTGCCTGACCTGCATCTTGACTGGTCTCGCCTGTTTCTTCGTTAACAAGCTTGAACCTCATTGCCTGATTCTTGTCTGTACTGACCTTCCTCGGCTTCACCGCTTGTCTCGTCGTTACTTGCGCCTGTGGGTTGTCGATGTGCTGTTCATGACGCGTCACTTCAGGCCAAGTGTCTGCGGACTCTGGTGGCGGCGTAGGCGAGCCAGGGAGGAACAGCGGGTCGTGGACTTTGTGGTCCGGAGGCTCTGGTCCTTCCGTGTCCTCGTCCCACGGCACTTCGCGTAGCTTGCCCGGGAAGATGTTGTGACTGGTCTGTTTTTCTTATCTTAGTAACTGATATGGCTGGTTTGCGCAGTCC
Source organism: Strobilurus luchuensis (assembly GCA_019915105.1). Taxonomy (NCBI): domain Eukaryota; kingdom Fungi; phylum Basidiomycota; class Agaricomycetes; order Agaricales; family Physalacriaceae; genus Strobilurus; species Strobilurus luchuensis. Next base: position 145,239 of record JAHLMJ010000003.1, read on the forward strand.
ACGCACCATGAAATCCTTCGTCAACTTGTACGTTTCGAAGTACCATCGTTGCGGGACCCAGTTACTGTCGAACGCCTCCAGCATTGCTTCGCCCAGTACCATGTCCAGCTGCTTGAGCGTGTCCCCGGACTTCTTCTTGATTTCATGCCTGTGGTAGTAAGCCCAGGGGATGACCGTTCCGAAGAACTCGTGGCGCGTGATGGCCAGGCGACCAAACCAGTTGTACAGTTTCTGCGGGTAGTCGAGGAAGTGGTCCAGATAGTCAACGACCTCCTGGCTGGGCACCTCCAGCGCGATGTCTGGCATGTTGGGCGCGTGATACCCTAGCGCCTCGTACGCGTCAGGTCGCTGCTTCGTAGCTGCGTTGGATGGTCCGGCGATGTTCGACATGTCTGGTGGTTTGGCGGCGAGTACGTGAGCGCGTAGTAGTGGCGGGAGAGAAAGAGTTTGTTCAACTCGAAATCTCCGTACTTAACTTGCCCTGAACGTAAAATCCGCTTAAGACCGTCTTCTTGATCTTCGCCCACAGCCTCCGCGTAGCGGCCTGTGCTTCTTCTACCCAGTATTGTGGCATATCTGTACAACACTTGGTCCCTAGCCTCACTGTGTTTGCCTCATACAATGCTGCCGATCTGCATTTTTCATTTTCCAAATACCCTTTTTGTTCAGCTTTCGCATGGCTGAATAAGATTGATTCGAAAAATTCTCTGCTACATTATATGGTATTGGTACCCCATTCACTCTTTCTTTTCTTAGATGGTGTCCGCACCATCCTTGTGGCTACTGTGAATCAGTTTGACGTGTAACGGACGCGTTTTGTGTCCTGCAGACTCGTTCGTACCATTACGGTTGTTCGGCCCGGTTAGCTGAGTAGGCTGAGTAGTGGTTCGAACTTCGTCTGGGTGGTTCAAGACTTTTTCAATAAGTCATTTACCACCTTTACAGCTCCTTCTTTGATTCTTTCTAGCCGTTCGAAGAACTTCTTTCCGAACATCTTCTTGTCTTTGCGCGAGTAGAAGGGGATGACTCTAAACTTCGCCACTTTGTCCCTTAAGACAGTTCCATCCAGCTCGCAGAGCACGTAGTTACCACGGGTCGTTCTAGCTATCACCGCGTACGGTCCCATGAAACGTTCCTTGAACTTAGCATTCAGTTCTTTCTCGATGCGAGTATTTCGAACGAGGACAAGGTCGCCCGTGTCGAAGGCATGTTCTGGCATGGAATTAATGTATTCATCTCTGTACTTTTCCGCCGCTCGTTTCTTCGCCACAGTGACCCTCTTTCGCATCTCCTTTACATCTTCCTTATGCTTGATGAGCTGTTTAGCACGGTACGCGATGAGGTCACTATGTGACACGATCTTGTCTGGGGTGTCGATCAACCAGGTTACCTCCTCAATGTCCAGCGGTAAAATAGGGTCACACCCAGTTACCGCATAGAATGGTGAAGTCCCAATCGACCTTTTAACGGTGATCCTTTCTGCCCATAACACTTCGTGCAAGTATGCTGGCCAGGTTTCGGGGTCGCCTCGACACACTTTGAACAGTGACTGGCGGATGTCCCAATGGCCTCTTTCGACCTTTCCGTTTGCTTGCTTGTTATATGGGGTGATCAGGATGCCTATGACACCGTACTTCTCTTCGATGTGCCTTATTGCTTTCTTGATTGCTGGCCCGTTGTCGGTCACAATCTCCTTCAAGCATCCCCACCGACACAGGATGTCCTCGAAGATCCATTCTCCGAGTGTCTCTGCTGTTTCGTTGACCAATGCTCTCGCTTCAGGCCAGCCGGTGAGTCCACATCGTGCTACTGTTACAGCGTTGTAGTTCTTGTACTTCGCATTCTTATCTTTTGCACCTGAGTTAGGCATCTTAAATGTGTCAATGTATGCTCGCTCAAAGATGCCCGGCGTCGTTGTGATGACGGGCTCGATGTGAATGTTCTTCTTCTGTCGCTTTTGACAGAGTAGACATGTGCGTACATACCATTTCACATCTGCCTCAAGTCCTGGCCACCAGAATCGCTTGCTAACCAGCCGTTGCACTGAGTACTGCCCTTTGTGGCCACTCTTGTCGTGTAACATTCTGACGACTCCCATTCTGTGGTGCTTCTGGAGAACTCTCTTATGTTCGCCGTCCTTATCCAGCCGATACAGTCGACCGTTGCGCATGAAGAATCCTGACTTCCACCGTTCTAGTTGCGACTTTTCGAGGTTCGACAAGTGTTTTGACTGCGTTGTGCCGGTCTCGAGCAGCGTTGGTAACTCTGGTAGAAGTCGTTCCCATTGCTGCTCACGATCCGATCGTCGACAGTCGGGGAAGGTGTCTGTTCCGACCCATTCCTCGACCTCTTCCATAGCCATAGCACATTGACGGAGGCCAGAGAGCTTCGTTCTCAAGTCGTCAGGCATTTCTAAACCTTCACTCGAAGTCACACTTTGCATGAATCCTGTTCGAGTGTCGATCTTGTCCTTAAAACTATCGAATTCCAGCGGCTCATCCTTCGCCGGAAGGTCCTCTGGCGCCTCGTATTCGAACGTTTGGAGTTCATCAGCTTCTTCATCTGCTGGTTTCGGCACTACTTCGTCTCGGTCGGTCGCAGGGCGCCTACTTAGGCCGTCCGGGCCATGTACCTTGCCTGGTACATGAACTAGTGTGAAGTGATACATCAGTATCTCTTCAGCCCATCTCTGCAAGTTGGCGTTGGCCAGCGAGTCGACGTTCGACAACATTCCTTTTATGTACTTTGCATCAACTTCAATCTTCAACTTTCGGCATCCCAACAGGTAATACTTGCAGTATGCTAGCGCTCTATGCAGTCCGTACAGCTCTCGCTTGGCTTGCGAGTATCTAGCTTCACGGTCATTGAGTGTAATTGACATGAATTTCGCGAAGTACTGCTTCTTGGGATCGCCAGGATCGAATTGTGACAAGTAGAAACCGACGGCTTGATAAGAGGTGTCCACGGATAGTATGATTGGTGTCGACCACTCGTACCGTAACGGTTTCAACATTGGACAAGTTCGTATAGCCTCCTTAAGTGAGTCCATGCTCGCTTGTTCAGCTTCTTCCCATTGAAACTTAACCAGCCCTTTGGTCAGCCTAGTTAAGGCATATGCCTTCTTCGAGTAATCTTTCACGAATGCCCTGAAGATCCCTGCTGTCCCCAGGAATGAACGGACCTCAGTGAGGGTCTGACACGGTGGCCAGTCCGAAATCACTTTGACTCGATCTTCAGCGGGTTTTCGACCTTCATATGTACAGACATGTCCAACTACTACGATTTCTTCAGCACAAATGATCGCTTTGGTGCCCGAGAAAGTTCCTCCAGCGTACTTCATTCGTTGTATGATGCGCATCATGTTTGTACAATGCTCCCATACGAACCGTCTGATGCCAGGATTCTCGGGCAACGTCTCAAATGTACCGTCTGGCTGAATATACCTGCTCACCGGTCCCTTCACTGGTACATCGTCGATGTAGGGCCTCGTGAATGCTGGTATTTCATCCCTTAAGATGTATGTGACATCGTCATGAAAGATGGGGACGGAATTCGTCCAGCCCATGGGCAGTGTCCGTAATCTGAGCGCTCCGTACGGTGTCGAGAAAGTTGTCATGTCCCTCGACGCCGTAGCTAGCATCCGCTCGTCGTACCCGACATACAGATCCAGCGTTCCCCCACATGAGAGGCCCGCGAATGCTTCTGCTAGTTCTTCTGTAGCAGGGGGCAGTCCGGAGTGCGCGATGGTGACCGCGTTTAACGGTTCTAAACTGTGCACTAGTCGCAGTTTCTTGCCATCCTTCTTGACCACACAAAACCATCGCGAGCGATACGAGGAGTTCGATGGCTCGTACACACCCGTGTCGATCTTGTGTTTGATGATCTTACATACTTCTTCATAGATGCCTGGCGGTATGGGGATGTTTCTGAGCACCCAAGGTGTATGCGGAATGACCGGCATATCGACAGGTGGGAAGTATTCCTCCTTGAAGCTCCCTTTTTCATCTTCCGACCAGGCAAATCCTTCATTCTGCAGGCACATTACTTGGTCTACCAAGTCGCGTTCCGCCTCCCACAAGAACTTGCCAGCGTGATCAGCTTGTAACTGGGTTCTTCGTTCGGCTGTATAACGGCCGGTAGGCTGGAACTTGAACGGTAACTTCGACAGTTGGGGCATGCCCTTAAGTGGGTCCCCATGAATGTGCCTTTGAATGCGAAACTCTTCTGGTAGAGTTCCTAGGTGCGACTTTACTTTGAGGTGCACCGGTTTGTACTTCTTGGTAGCAAACACCCCTCGACGCCTTGATAAGCGTTCGGCTTCGAAGAACTTTTCTCGCGCTTCTCCCATGTAGTCCCTGGGCATCGTGACCGTGTAGTCGTTGAACATTTGACTGAGTCCAATTGGCACACCGTGAAACAGATTCATAGTGACTCGGGAGACATGTTCGTCCTCTTGAACATCTTCGGCGATTTCCTTCAAGTTAAACAGCTTTCGAAACCCAAAGACGCGACTGTCTTGGTGTGTCTCGATGGGGTGCTTACTTTCAGTCATCGGGACGGTGTAATTCGCGTCCACTGGCACCGTATACGCGTACTTGTTGCGTAATGGCTTAACCAGCCTTTGCACTTTCGCAGCCGATTTCTTCAGGTAAAGGCTGGATAGTACACCGCGGTCAAACGCTCCGTCCTCTTCTGCCGGGGTGTATGTTTCTTTGACGACGACATTGCCTTGGCTATCAGCTTCGAGAATGAGTACCACCTCTCCTTGTTCTTGCTTCAATTCCTTGAGCGGTTCTGAAAACCCGGCGGGGTATCGTGTGAACCTTGTGGTAGCAGATTCTTGGGCATTTGACCCCGTTTGTAGGTTGGGCAGGTCAATTTCTTGCCTGTCCCAGGGTCCTCTATCGTAGCGATCACATCACCATTCGCAGTTGAATGCAGACTGATCTCTGACACAACTTCGAATGGTCGTCCGAGCAGGACTTCGTACGCGGGATCCTTAAGAATGTGCAACTGGAGATAGTAGATGATCCCCTCGAAGTCGAACCGCACGTTCCTGGCCAGGCCAAGGGTCTGTGTTCGACTCTTATCCGCGCTCTCCATGGTTATGGTGAAACTTGGATCGTAGGAGATCCCCAACTCCAGTGCTGCCTTCAACGACATCGACGCGATCTGCGATCCCCCGTCGAGTAGACTCTCTTTTCGTCCGCTCTTGTTGACCAGGGGCCACATTGTTCGCAAATCAGCGTTTTCAGGCGCCACATTCGATCGTGGTACATGATATGGACCCGTATAACCAGTTTGGTTGTAGAATTGCTCTACTGGGTCTTCAACTACGATAGCGCCTTCCGGCATGTGCGCTGTCTTTTCTGCTGTGACTTTGAATACAGCGTACGTCGGTGAAGCATCCTGTTGGAGGTTCACCTTCACGTTTTTGGCCTTCAGCGTATCGAGCAAGTTCTTCTGCCACGCGGTGTTAGTAGCCAGTAATGACTCAGGTAACAACGCCTTCCACATCTCCTCCCATTGTGGGTTGAGACGGAGCAGTTCTTTGAGCTTCGATTCACGCTTGTAGGACTTGGTTTTCTCTTTAATTTTATCAGGCAGAGTTGAATCGGCCGCCTTCAGGTCGACTTTCTCCGGTTCAGGTTCTGGCTGGTTAAGGGCGTCTTTGAGTTCCTCAAGTTCGTCCTCTTCCACTTCCGATTCTGATTCCGAAGCGTCTTCCGTCACTATCTTAGGTGGCTCCTCTGCAGGAGGTTACGCTGGTTGAACAGGCGCGAACTTGACTCGTCGCGGAATCTCGACGACAACTCGGTCCTTCTTCCAGCTGGTACCAGGTCCTTTTTGAACTGGTACGTCCTTCGGCTGGTTAGGGACTTCTTGGGGACTGCTTCGTGTGCGTACAACGTTTTGGCTCTCCAGGTACTGGGATGTAGGTCCGAGTCCTCCTCTCATCGAGCCTAGTTGAAACCCTGTTGACCTCCGTTTCCCATCGCCGTCAAGAACACTACTTGACCGTCGTACGTGAAGTCATCCGGCGCGAAGTAGTCCTCTTCGTTGCCCATCGCGTTCTGCGCGCGAATGTTCTTGAGCTGTTCTTCCTTGAATCGACGAACGAACTCACTGGGCTTCACACCAGAGATTGCTTTGCGTGGTATCGATTTCCCATTCTTCAGGAAGAACCACCGCACGTTTTCTGGTTTGAATATCCAGCCTTCTTGTTCGTCCTTCTTACGCTGCTCACAGGTCTCGATGAAGTGGGCTGGGTCTTCACAATAGAAACACCCATCGTTCATGAAACCTCGAGTCCCCTGGTTGCCGTGACCCATCTGCATGCCTGGTCCCGGTCGAACCATGTCTGGTATACGGCTGCTTTGAATCGCCATGTTGTACATCGGTTGCGGATAGTAAGCAGCCGATGGTTCGGCTGTATAAGCCTGTTGGCGTGATTCTCGTTGGTTCTGCAGCACCAACTCAAGCAGTTTCTGGACCATGTTGGGCGTCTCGTTGAGCCGCTTCTCTTGTGCATTGATGGTGTCCCTGAAGCTAGCCAACAAGTTGTTCATATCCCGTAGATCTTCGAGTTTGACTTTCGTCGTCCCCGGGGGTAGCAAACTGCGCCTGAACTCGCTTTCCTCGATTTCGGTCTTCACTCCGGCGTACTGAATACCAGAATTGAAGTAGGTGCTAGTAGCCACGACCACTTCATCAATCGTGAAGGTGATTTTCTCCGGAGGCGGTTGTGCTTGCAACGCCTTCGTGCGGAGGCCGGTGAAGACAGCGTCCCAGACGACTGGCTTCAAGCATCCTCGAATGTGTTCCACTGCCGCTTTCTCCGTGATGTCCTCATTCTTCACTAGGTACTTCAGGATATGGACGACTTCTCGCTGACATGCCATCCAGCGCGTCTTCGTACCAGCCTTTTCTTCCTTGTATTCAGATATAGCGTCTCGCAAATCATGAATAGAGTACTTGATATCGCCCGGACCCTTGCTATAGCTCGCGAGAACCGCCTTTCGGAACGCTTCCCACTCACCAGCGATGTACTCTGGCATCACGAACCATGCATCGCGATTATCTGCGCCGGCATACAGCGCAGCTAACTCGATTTTGGCCGCGTCATCCTCTATTTCATGGTTCGAGAACAACAACTCCATGTTTAAGAAGAAGTCGATGATACGACTCTTTTTGAAGACTGGCGCATTCTTGCTTTCTTGCTGGGGAATCCCCTTTTTCTTGATCAGGGTCTTCGTCTCGGGAGAGACGAACTTGTTTGGGTCTAACGTTCTCGGTGGCATGATGTCTGATAGTGTCACTGATCGTTCTTTGACTGGTGTTAACTGGGGTGAATCAGGTAGTGGTATACTCTCTGGTTCGGGTGAACTTGGCAGTGGTATTTCTCGCGGATCTTCGTTAAGGTCGGAGAAGAATTGACTGTCTGATTCGGGTTCTTCTTGCTTGATTTCAAAATCTAAGGTCGCGTTGTCTGAATCCGGTACTGGGGTCAAAGGACTTTCTGGCCGCTCTGATTCAGGTGGAGGAGACGGTGACTTCGGTTTCGCTTTCTTCTTGGACTTTCTCTTAATTTCAACGTTCTTTCCAGCAAGTGCTTTGATGGCTCGCTCTTTGTCGGCTGGATAACCGTCTTTGAGTGATCCCGGAACGTGAGGTCTGGTTCTTAAAGTTCGCGCTGATGTACTTGGCGAACTTGGTGTAAACTGTTCGTCTTGAGAAGGTGTATATCGATCTGAATTTCGAGGCTTGGGTCTAGGTCTTCTAGCGTCCAGCCTGTGCTTTCAATTCGATGTCTTGTACTTGCGTTTGGAGATCGACAACAGCAACTGTACTGTGTTGTCAATGCTTAACCCCCCTCGCGGTGGGCTCCAAAATATGATGTGCAGTGTGATAAAGCGGCGTGTAATCACCACTATCTAACCAACAACAAATCTACTGGTGCTTGTGGTACGGAACGGTTGTCCTAATCGTGTGATCGGAGAACGGCTGGTTAAGGTAGCAGTGGACTGATACGTCCGTTTTGGTGCACGAATGCGGGTTGTTTTGGGGGGGTTGTAAGCGAAGAGGATCTACGCGAAACACCTAATCGAATAAAGACTCAAAGCCGAACAGAGCTCGCCAGGAAGACGGGGACGCGAAGGCCGGGACCGCTCAAGGGTAGATGTTCTACAGTACTGGGGCGACCGAACGGACAACAGTGCACTGACTTGTTATCTGCGTTGATGCTAGCCTCGTGCACCAAACTTACTTCTCTACTTGGGTGTGACAGATCGTTCTTTTGAGCGTCGGTCAGATACCGTGGCCACAAGACGTTCTTCGGCTGCTTAACGTCGCACCAGTTCAGGCTAACTAGGCTTCACTTTCACAAGGCGGTTGTCTCTGGGGAGACGATTGCTTGCTACTTGGATCCGTGCGGTATCTCTGGGGAGAAGTCCGGGCTCACAGAAGTTAACTGGGTACTTGACGTCAAGGGACTGCGCACGATTCTTGTCTGCGGTTCTTGAGTATCTCGCCACTTAGGCGTCTTAGGAGACTTTGCTTTGCTTAGGTTCTTGGCTGCTTAAGGGTTTGGGTGGGCTTTCAAACGTGTTGAACTTCTTATTGGACGCGAACCCGAGTCAGATTACTACAGAGGAATGCTTTGTGGGCTTTTCACTGCGGGGCACTAAACTACTGTACTCTACAGACGCGACGCTACTTATACACTCTACAGACTCACCCCGGTAAGCTACGTAACTACTCGACGGCTGGATACGGTCCGTACAAAACATGAGTCCCTACTCAGCCTGCACGGGCAAAGGTCACCAGACAGTTCCCGCCGGCGCATATGCCAGTTCCTCTACATTCAGATGTTGCGTAGACCACCCATGGACTCCGAGAAGCAAGGCGCTGCGTGCTCAGATAGGCGTTCGCGTGTACTTTTACTTAACCGGGCGCTTACCGGCTTATCCAGCCTTTGCACCAGACTTGGGCGTGAGCCCATTCAATCGCGAGCTACCGCCAGTGCGCATGCACTGAGATGGTCCGTGAACTCGAATGGTGACGCGCTGAAGCGTTGGGCAACTTATCTGGATGGCTGATACCACATATAGTACATGAGGCGGGTCTTCGAGTCATAATCCATATGGATCGCGCCTCGCTGCCAGTTTCACATCAATCAGACGCGTCGACCGATGAAGGTGATTCTCTTGAGATAACCGCGAATCATCCCCGTTTGAGGTTTTGACACTGGTTTATTGTTATACGACTTTTGTCACAATGAACAATGTACCGTCCGCTTTTGGTAATGAACTCCGGAGGTTGTGAACCCCGCTTCGACTCATTCAATGCTGAGGATCATGTTGCGGCTGGTAGAGCGTCGTCGGAAGCGACGGCTGTTCATCCTTGATTCGGATGTTGCTTGTGTGGCGCAGTTACGCGTACAAGGTGAAAGGACCTCCTCAGAGGGGACAACTGGGTTTATGATATTCAGCCCTGGCTACTGTCGTTCTTTGACTAATAGTTACATGCTTGGAGTTCTCTCCTTGCCCTAGAGAGCGTCTCCGTGATGACCTTTGTAGCGTATCCAGCCTTGCTTCCGCTTGGCTCTTAGTTGCATATGGCTGTCTAGAAATCGCAAAATTCTGGATTTCTGGCCATGTAATCTCAACATGCATATCAACGGGTGTGCCTGTATGCATCTTCGTAGTGTCGAAGATGTTTTCAGGTGTAGGGCTGTCTCCTCACCATGTTGAGGATACAGGGCGTGTCTCCATAGTGTTGGAGCCGCTATTCCCTCGGGGCTCCATGGGGGCAACCAGGTGTACGCGTGCCGACTTTGGACATGTCGGAACCCTGTTTGCTTGCTATGAGCTCCTCTTTTCTTTCCTCCTTTCTTGAATTTTCTCAAGACGAGACAACTGATATTTTGATGCAGTTGGACGTCTGGCGGCGGTATCTGGCTACCAGCACCCAGAGGATCTCCTTGGCTTTCTCGCCGCTCACAAAGTGATGGGCTCTGCCGCCGACATAGTCGACAATGATATCGAGCATATGGAGGTGGACGAGGCGGAGGAAATATTCCGCGAAGTGGAGGAGACCATCGCCACGGAAGGCCCCCCCCCTGGTCTGACCAGCCGGACTGCATCACGACCTGCGCCTCCTGCCACGCCTTGTCACTACTCTGCCCGTTGCGAGGTTTTGGAGATTCCTTCCTCCTCGCCTGCTGTCCCTTCGCCGCGTGCCGAGAAGCGTCACTCCGAGGATGCTCTTCATTCTGGAAGGCCGGAGAAGGTTGTACGTCTTCTCTCACCTGCTCGAGGCACGACTTCTTCTCTGAGGAAGCTTACATCCCCTCGCCGCATGCCCTCTCCCCGTCGTGGCTTTCCAGCCGCTGTTGCTCCTCTTCGAGCTTTCAACCCCCGAGTGGCCTCCTCCCTTCCCTCTCTTTCGAAGTTACGTGCGCCCCAGGCAGTCATTACCGTTCTGCTCAGTGGGTGGTGGAAACCTATCCCGCTGTCAAATCTGACACGGAAGGCCTGTGAGGACGATCAGGCGAGAACTGGTGGCCACTCTTCCGTGACTGCTCAATTTGAGGAGGTCGACGGCCAACTTGTCCTGAAGTCTAAGGGAGTTACCTTGGCTGCGGACAAAACTCTCACTCTCAAGGATTGGGAGCAGGCGGCGCGGTTTTTCCCGGACGTCATAGCGGACCACCTTGATGTCAACGATGGACGTGGTCCTGGCGGACCTCATGCACGGTACTATGCCAGTCAGGTCAAGCTACTGGTTGAGAGCCTTCTTGGACGCTTCAACTTTGAAGACAGGTCCGCATGGTCTTATTATCTTGTTGGGCCATACTCACTATGTGCAGGTTTTCGGTTTACGTCCTTTACTTTGAGCGCATGATGAAACGCCTCATGGACAATCGTCGTGAGATCTTGGTCGATCCCTCTGCGACGGATCTTGACATTGTCCATTTCTACCGGGACGATTATGACGAACTCAAGGAGATTGTCGACAATCGGAAGGCGAGAGAGGAACGAGCCCAGCAGGTGAAAGCAGACTTGGCATCTAAGAAAGCTCCCCTGTTCACCAGCTCAACGTCAGCCTCTGCTGCTTCCTCTGCAGCCCGAAAGAAGCCCACATCCACCTTTCGCTCGAAGCCGTCGACCTCGAAGTCATCCTCGACCTCCCAGTCCGGTCAGTTCTGCATCTACGACGGGTCTACAGACCACACAGCTCACACCTGTCCCAACGGTGCTGGCGGCTTACACTGCTCCAAGGTTGGTCGACGATGGCAAGACGACAAGGGCCGCCTGTACTGCTACAAGCACAACTGTGGAGATGGTTGCCAGAAGGATGACTGCACCTTCTCCCATCTCTGCGCCCGGTGTGGCAAGGACGGCCACACCTCGCGTACACACCACGACTGAGCTCTTTCCAATCGTCACCCCTCTGCGGGCAGATGTCTGGGAGGCGAAGCTTCGGGAGGCAGGAGTGTGGGACGAATATCATGATATCCCTCGCGGGCTGAGGGAGGGTTTCTTTTTGGGGCTGGAGAACGTTACGCTGGCGAAAACGTTCATCCCACCGAATCATTGCACCGACGAGCGACACCTTCAGATCATTCGCGATCAATACGCTGCTGAGGAGGCGTTAGGCCGTATCAGCAAGGGCTACACACCTGAAGAGCTTGAGTCACTCATTGGTGAGGTTCTTCCATCGTGCAGGCATGTCTGTAGACTGACTAGAGCACAGGACCCTTTCGAGTGGCACCTCTCAGTGTCATCGAACAACGACCTGGAAAATTTCGCATCATTACCAACCACTCTTTTCCGCGAAACCCCCTTCCACCTCACATAGCAGCGGCTCTCGAGAACGACAAAGCGTCACCCATTACTATCGATCCTGAATTCACTTCCATCAATGCCGTTATCGACATCGACCGTTTCCAGTGCAAGTGGGGCACCTTCTCAGAGTGTTTTCTGCTTGTCGCCGATGCTCCTTCCGGTACCCAAGTTTCCGTCTTTGACGTTGATTCAGCATTCCGCAACGTCCCCATGCATCCCTCCGTTCGCAAGTTCACCGCTATCATGTACGACCAGCTGGTCAGACTGAATGGCGCTCTGGAGTTTGGCGCATCACCCGGTCCCGGAGTTTGGGGACGGATAGCCGATGCCATGGTCTGCATCCTCTTGATGTACGGCATCGAGGCCGTCCTCAAGTGGGTGGATGACTTTATTTTCTTCCGTTATCCACGACGCATGATTACAGGACCTTCCGACACTATCGAGTATTCTTACGATGTCGACCTCATCTGGAGCATTGCCGAGGAGCTCGGCTGGCCGTGGGCACCCAAGAAGTTCATGCCCTTCTCTTCTCACTTCCTGTACATTGGGTTCGCCTGGGATCTCGTCGAACATACAGTTCAGCTCCCAAACCCAAAGAAGACCAAATACAGCGCCAAATCAGTTCCTTTCCTTACCGCTGGTGCCAAGTTCAAGCTCAGCGACGTCGAATCCCTAGTAGGCACCCTCAACCATGTTTGTCTTGTCTGTCCAGACGGTCGTTCACGCATGCCTTCTCTTTATCGGTACCGGGCATCTTTCAAAGGGCCCCGATCCAAGTTCACCAAACACGTAGTCCCAGCCGAAGCGAAGGCGGACATCACATGGTGGATCAAGACGCTGGAACGAGAATTTTTGGGCATCTATTGCATCCGACCTGGTGAGCCACTGGACATTGTGCTTATGGTCGACGCCTCAACTGTCTGGGGAATCGGACTTGTCTTAGATGGGAAGTGGCTGGCATGGGAGTTTAAACCAGGCTGGAAGTCCGACGGGCGAGAGATCGGCTGGACAGAGATGGTTGCGGTCGAACTTGCCCTGCGGACGCTCAAAGCAGCCGGTTACAGGAACGTCCACATTATTCTTCGCTCAGACAACCAAGGTGTCGTTGGGGCGCTTGCGGCAGGCATGTCACGAGGACCGCAACAGAACGATATCCTTCGTCGGATCGTCAGCCTGATGCAGGATTTTGGGATCTGGTTGACCATTGAGTGGGTATCGACACACGACAACATTGCTGATGCACCATCTCGTGGAAAGTTTGATTCCAGGAAAGCATTGCTACCTTTTCCACCACGCGTACCACATCACTTGAAACCGTACGTTCATAACGCCGTTGCATATAACGATACTCGCATTACCTTTTAATATGATTGTCAACTTTTCGAACTTGTTCTGTGTGTGAAATCTGAAACGAGATCCAGTCGGCAAATTGCCGCGACCATACAATCCGCAGGCACCAAACTGTGGCTGTGCAACGGACCGCAGTTCTTGTTTCTCTTTCAACTACGCTCACGATGCCGGCTCATCGTACTTTGGGAACGTCCCGCTACCATCAGACAGCCCCCCCGCTATCTCACAATATCTCAAACCAATGCCTTTCTATGACATCTGCAGTGTCACCAACTCGGGCCCACATCCGAGCATCTGTTGTCGACTCCATGTGGAAGGAGCTGACTGGCGAAAGCAGCAGCAGTCTGGCAACAGGACAGAACATGGGAGAAGAGGTCAGAAGTTCAGTCCCTGTTATGCGGGGCAGTGCAGGTGTGTGTCATTAAGTCCGAGCCGGTGCCAGCTCAGTCGTATCAGTACTAGGACGACGCGATCACGCCAATAAAGCCCAGGATCGGTTCAAACATTTGGTACCTAGCAGCTTTACGCTTGCAACAGACGTACGCGAGGCCATCAAGAATGTATGGGCCCCGAGCACATCCAAGAAGAACACAAGCGGAGTCAACGACTATCTGAAATGGTGCGAACGTACCGGGTTACTCGAGGAGGAGTGGTTTCCAGCATCAGAGGAGATGCTGACGTGCTACGTGGCATCTAATCTTGGTCAACACGGGAGTGCTAACATCAGTGCAAGGGTGAACGGCATTCGAAACTTCCATATCGCAAACGGCATGCCCTGGCCCACGTCACAAAGGCTCAAGTACACTATCGACGGGGTACGGAAAGTGGCACCACGTACTAGGAGAAATGTTCGCCCACCCGTCACCTACGAACGCCTACGCATTCTTGCCGAAGATCTCTCCCCTCACGACAACAAAGATATCGCTGTCAAATTTGCTGCCGATGCTTCCTTCTTTGGACAAATCCGAGAGGGCGAACTCCTTCCCCAAACACAGAAGCCCGAGAATTTCGATCCAACATTCAATCCAGTTTGGGACGATGTATCGGATCCTTTTAGTGCAGCGGGCTCGCGGAAGGTGTACCTCCCCTTCACCAAGACCAAAGGCGCTGAAGGAGAGAACATTCTGCTGGCAAAGCAGGCAGGAGTAGTGGACCCCATCGATTCAACTCAACGTCACAGAGAGGCAAATCGTATTGACGGAAACACGCCACTAGCAGCGTTCAAGAAGGACGATGGGTCGCTCGGCCTTCTCACTACGCGATCCCTCATGAAGAGATGCAATGAGATCTGGACCGCTCGAGGACTGGCACCTTTGACAGGCCACTCCTTCAGGATCGGCGGAACAACGCACTTTCTACTCTCTGGTGTCCCAACCGATGTAGTCAAAGCGACTGGACGCTGGTCGTCAGATAGAGATAGGCACGAGCTATTCCAACTTAGAATCATCCTAGATTCGATCCGCTATATTGATTCGTGAATCAAATCCCTAATCAATCAAAGATTCGATCCGTTCAGATCATTGAAAGGATCACGAATCATTAAATTTGTGAATGAATCATTAAAGGATCATTACTGATTTCTTGTATATCACAGTAATCATGAATATCTCACTTCAAATTAGATAGTGTGATCATTATTATGCCTCATACTACCTAAATATAAGTGAATATACTAGTATTATACTATGTATTAGTATGAATATATCAAAAATATAGGATCATTAATGATTCGATCCGTTAAATGATTCGATCCGTGAATCAAATCATTCTAATGATTCAAATCAATATAAGGATCATGAATCATTAATTTATGGTGAGGATACTCTCTCAAAAAATCAAGGATCTGATCCGTTAATAGCTCGTGCCTATCTCTATCGTCAGATGCTTTCCTCAGATACTGGAGAGATTTGGAGCAGATTGGAATACTGCATATGGAACTGTTATCGCCGTTAGACCAGATGAGAGTAAATCTGTGAACTTCGCGACGGCTTTGGAGTTGGGGTGTCGGCTCTCTACGGAATAGTCGACGCGCCGTAGCTTGCTTGCAGTGGGTAGTCTGACCATTCCTTGCTCGCCACTGGTAAACCGAAAGGTCGATTCCGTTTCTTGATTCCGTCTGCCTGAGACTGAATCATCCTTTCAGTTAGGGTTTGAAGGTCCGGTCCGGTCCGGTCTTTTGACCTCTGAGGTCATGGACTGGGACCGGACCGGTCCAGCAAATTACCAAATTTGGCTGGACTGAGGACCGGACTGGTTAGGACCGCAAAAACCGGTCCTAACCAGTCCGGTCCGCGGTCCTGAACCGGTCCAGGACCGGTCCAAACCATCACCAGCTCAAAATTATATTTTTGCAAATTTTTCGGTAAGTTTACCATATTACAAGTTTGCCATGTATGTCAGACAGTATATAACAGTTAACTTTATAATTACTTAGGACTTCATAATGTATTCTAGTCATTATAAGATGAGATCTTTGATTATGAGAGAAGAAATAGAGCTAAGTTTGATATATAAGTATATAAGCCAAGGTAAGTTTACCATGAAACTGCATAAGCGGAGGTAAGTTTGCCATAAAAACTTGAATAATCACTATTTTAGAGAACATTTAACTGGTTCTGATTAGACCCTGAGTAGACCGGTTCAAACCGGTCCTGGACCAGTCTTTACCGGTCCTAAAAGTTTTAGGATCAGCATAGGACCTAGGACCGGGACCGGTCCATGATTTGGACCGGTCCTTTTTGGACTGGTCATGTGACCGGTCCAGTCCGGTCCAGTCCACCGGTCTTTACCGGTCCTAAGGACCGGACCTTCAAACCCTACTTTCAGTTTCCCTTCTCCCAACTCCAACACTCAGTTCACTCGGACTCGTAGATCCACAATTTGTATTTCGCTTTGTAAATCACTATTTACCTGTTGCTCAAATTGTCTCTCCACTCATCAAAGAGTCACACGGAGGAAGCAACGTTGAACGAATGCTGTGAAATGGGAGCAGCGCGGGGGCAGGTCGGGTCGGCAGGAAGCGACGCGACGTTTCACACAGAGATGCACCAACACGTGACTCTGACTTCTTGGTCTTCGACGGTCATTGTCACTGGCGTCGCATCTCATTCATTGCATTTTCTTCCTCCAGTTTTTCTCTTTCCCCACCCACCCCAACCTGCCTGAGACTGAATCATCCTTTCAGTTTCCCTTCTCCCAACTCCAACACTCAGTTCACTCGGACTCGTAGATCCACAATTTGTATTTCGCTTTGTAAATCACTATTTACCTGTTGCTCAAATTGTCTCTCCACTCATCAAAGAGTCACACGGAGGAAGCAACGAATGCTGTGAAATGTGTAAATTACACTACTACTAGTCGTGACGATGGACGCAAGAATTCATCTTGCAGCCTTTTTGCTGCTAGCGTCGTCAAGTATCTGCTGAGTCAAGCCTGTTCGCGGCGTCTTGCTTCTCAAAGATTGACAATGTCTTCCTGGGACTCATATGCATAGCGCTAGCGTACTAAATCATGTTCTATTTGGTTTCTGAGATGTACAGTTGCAAAATCGGGAAGTTGAATCCCAATTTGTAGACTGCCAGCAGTGACACATACACTCCGGTATGTTGTGACCAGTCGCAGCGCGGCAGCCATTTGCACGGCCAGTGAGAGAACACGAAAGCCACCAACGGTCCACGTATCACCGTCTGGAGCTTCCACCCAGAGAGTCAGCTCCAAGCCTCTTGAATTCGTCGTTGGTCCTTTCCTTGCCGTTTTTCCAAAGCCGCCGATATTTATTGAATTGCTCACAAGCCTGTAGATCGGAGAGCACGTCGTTGCTTACATTGATCTCCATTCCACCCGCTGTGCCGAGGTTTCCGAGAAGTGGAACTGTGGCTGACTTTTGCAAAGTAAGTACTAAGGAGCCTACTAACAACGTTGTACAGTTCTAGATACTACCCTTCGTGGCAAAAGGATAGTCATTGTACCCAAGACGGACATCACCGGGTACATAGAATAAACTTCTGTTGTACTCGTTGAGAGCAACATCGTCTTTTAATCGTTCAGGAAGATCAGGCTGTTAGAAGATTAGTTGATTGACTCGGACGAACATACGAAGTTTCGGCTTACGTTTGATATGAATGACCTCCCAAAAGCTATGAGATCACCTTTCGTATCGGCATACTTCATCGCGATCTCTCTGTCGTATCCTCCACAAGAAATCAAAGGCCTTGGTGCCCATATTTCGCGAATGAAATCGTTGGTCCAGTCTGCGGGAAGATACTCGCGTGGCTCTATACCAGTGACTCCCAAAACGATGCGGGGCTCGATGACATGAATGTATGCGAGGTTGGGGAACCGCTCTTTGATCTGCGAAACAAGATACGAAAAGGCGGGGACTGGGTCCTCCACGTGCATATCTTCTCGAGTAAGCCATTGTCTATCGCAACATAGATGGACAAGTACCTTGGAATTCCCCCCATGGGCTGAAGCGGATGCCAATGCGTTCGGCGCCAATAGCTTCGACCACTGCGTCGAGGACTTCTAGTACGAAGCGAGCGCGGTTCTCGATGCTCCCGCCATACAGATCAGTGCGTTGATTGCTCGTTTCCTGGATGAACTGATCAACCAAAAATCCGTTTGCACCGTGAATCTCGACGCCTGCAGAACATCATCAGTCAATCAACGCAGAGGGAAGGCGAGATCCCGTACCGTCAAAACCTGCTTTCGAGACAGCGTTCGCTGCTGCAACCGCGAATAACTTCACGTATTCCTTGATCTCGTCGACAGTGAGGGCGCGCGGGGTCTCGTCCTTGCCTGCCATTTTGATTGCCGATGGCGCAACATACTCGATGGATGGATCTTCTGCGCGTGCCGCCTGATAGTCTGAACCCCTACCAAGCGCCCAAAGCTGGGAGAAGATGAAGCTTCCGTTGTTGTGTACGGCGTCAGTCACCTATAAGGTTTAGTACTTGATCAAGTTTCAGAGGTAAAGACAATCTTACCTCTTTCCAAGCGTCGATTTGCTGTTCCGACCAGATTCCGGGAATGTAGGGGAATGTGCCTGCCTTTGCAGCTATCAAAATCGCCTCAGAGATG
This sequence comes from Strobilurus luchuensis, assembly GCA_019915105.1. Taxonomy (NCBI): domain Eukaryota; kingdom Fungi; phylum Basidiomycota; class Agaricomycetes; order Agaricales; family Physalacriaceae; genus Strobilurus; species Strobilurus luchuensis. The sequence continues at coordinate 163,517 of JAHLMJ010000003.1, forward strand.
AGAAGAGTCCCCGGCGTGCTGGCTCGTTGAGCGTAATACTTCTTGACGATCTCGGTATGCGGGACGTGGGTCTTCTCTTCAGCTTTGTAGCGCGTCATAGGAGCCATGACTACACGGTGCTGAATGTTCAGCGTTCCGACTTGAATTGGCTGGAAGAGCTTCGAGAGAGACGACATTTCGATGGTAGAGGGTTGGCAGGCAAAGCACGAGGACGGTCCCAGTGGTTTTTAAAGCACCCAGTTTGATGACTAGTTTCTAGTTCGTACAGTACTGACTGAGTCAGAACTTATCCTGCTTTGGGCTGTAGTCCGGTCAGAGTCCGGTTTCAGTGCAACGCGATACCGACCCTTGTCAAGAATTCCGCGGGAATACCGATCCTTGGCAATCCCGCGGATCGTTAACATGCGCCGACGCGAAGAAGTCACAGTGAGAGTGAGAGGTGATGTGGTCGTAGATGTCATTCGGAAGCTTGCGAGTCTCTATGCCACAGGCGATGTTAGACAATGTGTCGCATGTATAGATTTGCTCGGAAGAACAGAGGACACGAAAAACGCGTGCCAGTTGTTCGTCCGGGATGTACGATTCAAGGAAGGCTCCAGAGGGGTTGTTGTTGTTGTTGTTGTTTACACGGCGAAGGCTCCAGAGGGGTGACTGGGGTTTGACGTCTTTCAAAAATTCGTTGGACCGACGACCGCCACGAGCTACCGTTAGACAAGGGACATAGTGATCCAGAAGGCACTTGTGGTCCTGTCCAGGTCCAGTCTGAGTCAAAGTACTGCCAAATGAAGCCCGAGTGACTCGAAAGCGCTTCCGAGACTCCAGATACTTGCGTGTATGGTCGGCACTGTGACTGTGCAGCCCGAGGTGAATAAGGGATGTTACTGCCTAGTTGTTACCTGATATGAAGAGTCTCCGCAAGAATTCCTTTCAAGATTTCATTCAGGGTCACTGAGTTCCACCGTACGCGTGTCTGAACGCGCAAAACGTGGTGTTTCTGTTGAGCCTCCTGCTCGGACTCAGATGGAGGTGAGCTGGGCTGAAATTCGCACCAAGTTCTTTCCGTAGCCATGAAGTATTGCGGGCGCCTCTGGCACGAGACCGAGAAGACGGTCAAAGACTTCGTCAACACTGGTCACTGCCTTGTCTTCGGGCCAAGTCAGACTTTCATCGTCATCCTCGCGGGCAAAGTTGGCATCGAGTCAACGTTTTCTTGTTGTGCGACGTTCAGACTTTGTTCGAAAGTAGAAGAGAGCAGAAACGTACGGAAAGGGCTCAATGAGTCGCCAGTGATCTTGTGCCCTTACGCGTGGGTGGCATTGCGGACGCCTGCGCGTCCACACACGGTCCTAGACTTTAAGAACGAGAGAAGAGAAAAGAGGATTTGGCCACCGTCAATCGACCCATGGAAGGTCCTGGAGATCAGGTAACAATGCATTCATTGTTCCAGTCGCCATAAGTATAAGATGAAGTCAAACAAAGCTTTCTCCATTGATTCTCCGCTCAGCCCAGCCATGGCAGGCAGAAACAACCTATCGAAGCCTCAGCGGCGGGCGGACATATGGCAGTCCAATGCATGCCGGTGGCCTCTCGAGTCCATCGAGTTCAATGCACCGTCAGTGGCTAATGACACCGACGTAAGACGCGTATGCTCTTCATACCCCCGTCTGATGTATAGTTACGAACAGGCAAAATTGAGGCGCGCTTTCCGACTTCCAAACACTTGCCTCAAGCCAATGCTGTCCTTGAACGCGACAAATGAGGCGTCTAACCGCATACTAAATCTCAATCCCATCCTGCGGAACTCGCTGCATGATGCGATGAAAGAGGCAGCGAAGGAGCAGTCGTGGGAGGAGGCGATCGGACAATACCAGCAAGTAAAGGAGCAGACGTTTTATTCCTATGGCATGCATTGACGAGGCGTAGTTCGGACGATGTGGCGTTATGGTGCATGAAGAGGTTACACCTAGTCTACAGATAATCCGATGCTATCTGTAGATAGGTGTTAGCGCAGTACGACGCTACATTCAACGGAGACCAGAAAAGCTTACACAATGAGATGAGACAGAGGTGAAAAAGGTGGGGCAACAATTCAGCGATCCTCGGAGCCACGTATGTCTTTGTCAAAGGCGGGGCAGGCGGGAGTGTTAGGAGGAGCGCAGAGTGCACTGGATGGTGGCGGGCTGTCATGATATGACATCTCGGACATACCGGATTTAGTGTTTCGAGGCCCGGAAGGAGGGGCGCGCGTCACTTACGTACTCTTTTCATTCTTTCGTCTTGACCACTTCGTTATTTAGGTATCTACTCGTATAACTCGTAGATACCATATTAATACTTCGTTATTTAGACCATCGCGCCGCCTTGCGGACCGCCGACGCGTCCAAGCCTAACACTTGGTCAAGACACTTAAAAGCCGCCGAAATGGACGACTCAGCGGAGAGCTCGCCATGGACACAGGTCGGCGCACTACCGCCAAGTCCAGCACCACCTCGTGAGCCGACGCTGGCTGACATTATGGCGGCCATCTCGCAGGCAACTACGGTGTCGCATCGACTGGAGGAACGATTTATTGCGCAGGACCAGCAGCACCAGGCCCGAATGACCGCCGTGGAGGCTCAGACCGCCGAGCTTCACGCACGCACTCAGGCCTTTCGGAACGAGGCCGTAGCCAACCGAAAGGCCGACAACGACGCCGTCAGTGCTCGCTTTGACGCGCTCCAACGCGAAATCGCAGCCCTCCAGAATCGGTCATTGCACGCCGACGACCGTCCCCGCCCCCAGCCCCGCATTCCCGTCCCTGACCGATATGACGGAAAGGACCCCACGCAGGCGCTGGACTTCGTGTCGGGTATAGAGGCCTACGCGTTACAGGTCTCTTTTGCGGACGAACGCGCCCAGATTCTCTACGCGGCAAGCTTGATGACTGGTAATGCGGCGCAGTGGGTGAAGCCGCTGCAGAACGCGGCTGCTACCGACACCGCCGCCTATGACTGGGATACCTTTCGAGAAAGTTTCTTGCAGCAGTTCGGAGACCTGGAGCCGCATGTCACAGCGGCGGATGCACTATCAGCGCTCTCGCAGGGCAAACGATCTATCAGCGACCTCATTGCTGAATTCCGCGCCCTTCGTCTCCGACTCAAACCAGAGGACTGGGATTCGTCCTTTGTCTACCAGTTCTTGCTCAAGGCGCTGCGCCCAGAGGTCTCGAACCACGTCGCTGGGCGACGCTTCGCGTCCATCGATGCCCTCATCACCGAACTCCTGCGACTCGAGCCCGACCTGCAGAGGAGTGCCAAGAAGGGCTTCGTTGCTCCCCACACTCCTTCCCCTGTCCCCCCACCTGCCCCACGTCCCCAGGTCTCGGCCATGACACCTCGTCGTGATCCAAATGCCATGGATGTGGATGCTATCAGGAAGCGGGCGGGTGAGGTCTGTCGCCGCTGTGGTGGTCGTGGACACTACGAGCGAAACTGTGCAACACCGATGCAGATCTCAAAGGTCATTGTCACGGAACAGGACGATGCAGCCCAGCCCTCCACCTCGAGTTTTGTCTAACGTCGGCGCGGGCGGTCACTCCGCGTCCGACGAACTCGTTCCATGTACTTTCATCACTTCCTAATACAGTCCTTTGCTCCGAAGCCGACGACACCCCCGTCCCAGTACCGGGACGTACTCCGTTGAACGACTTCTCGCCCTTTGAGGTACCTGTTATTCTGAAAGTACACGGACAAGTGATCAACATGACAGCTCGCGTCGTTAAGAGTCTTGCAATGATAGACTCCGGCGCTAGCGGTCCTCTCATTAATCCTCGCTTCGCTAAGGAGCACAATATTCCGCTTTATACAAAGCACAAGCCGGTCCTCCTGCGCACTGTCGACAACTCGCCCGTCAAGTCGGGGATGGTGACGAAAGAGACTACAGTTCGCATGGACATCGGAGACCATCATTCGGAGACAATACGCTTCGATGTCGCCGATATCGGCGACGATAATCTTATTTTGGGGATTGCATGGTTGCGAAAGCACCGACCAAGCATAGACTGGACTCGTACCACTATCATATTTGATTCGGATTACTGTAGATATTCATGTAAACCGAGCAAGCGAAAAGCCCCGCCTCCTGTAAAGAAGGTTGTGCCTCCAGTCTCTTCCTTTGGCAAGAAGACGAATGGTTTTGCACAGGGCGAGCAGCAAGTGAAGGGGAGTTCAGAGCGCTTTTCAAACCTGAAAAGGTGGCGCAATAGACGGAGGAGAATACGGCGTGATGAGAGGGAAGAAGCGGCACGGGTAGCACGGGTAGTGATTGATGAGCGGATACGGGAACTGGAGGCGACAACGGTGGGGACGAGTGATGGGCGGGTGAGCCGAGTTCGGGAGGATCTACAAGAGGATAACATCTGCGCGCAGCCGCAATGGGGGGAGGAAACTAGCCCCCCGTGCGGTGAGTCTGATTCCAGACTTCAAAGTGATGATAGCAGTACTGGCGTCTTTTTCCAGCAGACATACGATGCATCCGAGCCGGAGATGCTGTACGCTCGGGCGGGTCGCTCATTTTCGCAGCAATTTGCAGAGGCAGACCGGAAGAAGAAGCCTGACGCTCATCGACCTCTAGTAGAGATGGTGCCGCCGGAGTTTCATGAATTCCTCGACCGCTTTGACAAGGGCGAGTCGGACAGGCTGCCCGAGCATGGACCCCATGACTTTGCTATTGATCTGGAGGCGGGTGAACCGCTTCCAAAGGCGGGCAAGTTGTATCAGATGTCACCTGCAGAGCTGAAAGCCCTGCGGGAGTTCATCGACGAGAATCTTGCCAAGGGATACATTCGGCAGTCAAAGGCGCCCACCGGGGCCCCGGTCTTCTTTGTTAAAAAGAAGGATGGCTCTCTTCGTCTTGTCGTGGACTATCGGGCTCTCAATGCCATCACAAAGAAGGACTCCTACCCCATTCCTCTCACCGCCGACCTCATTGATCGACTCAAAGCAGCCAAGCGCTTCACTACCTTGGACATGCGATGGGGATATCACAACGTACGGATTCGAGCGGGCGACGAGTGGAAGACTGCCTTTCGAACTCGTTACGGTCAATTTGAGTTCATGGTCATGACCTTTGGATTCTCGAACGCTCCAGCAGCCTTTCAACGAATGGTCAACTCTCTTTTCCATGATCTGGTTGATGTCACGGTGGTGTTGTACTTGGATGACATTATCATCTTTTCCGAGGATCCCGCTGAGCACGACGAGCATGTTCGAGAGGTCTTACGGCGCCTACGAGAGGCGGATCTGTTTCTCAAACCAGAGAAGTGTACCTTCCGTGCAACGGAGGTGGACTATTTGGGATTGAAGATCTCGCCAGGACAGATTGCGATGGATCCGGTGAAGGTGTCGGGTGTCACTGCCTGGCCCCGTCCCCAGAATCGGAAGCATGTCAACCAATTCCTGGGATTCTGTAACTTCTATCGCCGGTTCATTGACAACTACGCTCAGATCACCCGACCGTTGGAGAAGCTTAAGGGGAAGGAGACTCCATTTGTATGGGGAGTCAAGGAGGAGGAGGCGTTCTCAAAGTTGAAAGAGGCGTTTGTGCGGGCGCCTGTCTTGGTGATGCCCGACACATCAGCTCCATTTGTGGTAGAGGCAGACGCATCTGATTTTGCAGTGGGAGCGGTGTTGTCCCAGAAGGGAGCTGATGGAGAGATGCATCCAGTTGCGTACTACTCGCGAGCAATGCAGCCTGCGGAGAGGAATTACGACATCTACGATAAGGAGTTACTTTCAATAGTGCGTGCTCTTGAAGAGTGGCGTCCGTATCTGGAGGGAAGTCCGCACCAAGTCCGCATCCTCTCTGATCATCGCAACCTTGAGTACTTCATGACATCGCGAGACCTGAATCGCCGTCAAGCTCGATGGAGTCTCTACCTGAACCGGTTTCATTTTGTCATCGAACATCGCCCAGGACGCATGAGTGCTGGACCGGATGGGCTGTCCCGGCGTCCAGATCACGAGGGTGCAAAGGACAATGTGGCGCAGGTGTTGCTGGGAGGAGAGAGAGTGAAGGCAGCGGCAGTACGGAGAGGGGGTCGGAGGAAGGGAGTGGTGCTGGAGACAGATGATTTGGCAGACTCAGTCGTGACGGTGCGCGCGTTGAAGGAGGTGGAGGATGATGTGGCTATTCTAGAGCGGATTAAGAAGGAGGCGCCGAATGATCCCAAGCTTTCTGCGGTCTTTTCAAAAGACCAGGCGACAGGTCTAGTGAGGCGGCGTCTCAAGGAGTGGGAGGTACTTGACGGGGTTGTATACTTTCGGGGACTGGTTGTGGTGCCTGATGTGGCGGATATCAAGCGCCTCATCTTAGAGCTGTACCATGATTCGGTGCCTGCTGGTCATCCGGGAGAAGGAGCAACACTGGCGGCAGTTATGAGGAGGTACTATTGGCCACGGATGGGTGACTATGTGAAGCGGTATGTGTCGGGATGCGAGACTTGTCAACGGGTCAAACCTCGACGTCAAAAGCCTTTGGGGTTGCTACAACCGACAGAGATTCCTGATGGTCCATGGAAGTTCATAACAGTGGACTTTATTGGACCGTTACCAGTCTCGCGGGGGTATGATTTTGTTATGGTGGTGGTGGATAGGATGCTGAAGCGCGCACATTTTCTCCCGTGCATGTCAACAATCACATCGGCGGAAGCTGCGGATCTGTTCTTGGAGCGCATTTGGTGTCTGCATGGGACGCCTTATAAGGTTCTTTCCGATCGTGGGCCCCAGTTCATTGCAGCCTTTATCGCACGCATCTATGAGCGATTAGGCATCAAGCGTTCACTATCGACAGCCTACCATGCTCAGACTGATGGACAAACAGAGCGTGTCAATCAGGATCTGGAGTGTTACTTGCGGATCTTCGTCAACTACTACCAGGATGACTGGGCGTGGTGGTTGCCATTTGCAGAATTTGCTCAGAGCAATAGACATCACACAGCAATAGGGATGTCGCCGTTCTTTGCAGAGTACGGCTATCACCCTGCTTTCACCATTGATCCAGTATCGACTCCATCGGTGCCTGATGCCGATGAACGCTTAGACCGGATTCACGAGGTCCAACAGAACATCCAGGGCATGTTAGAGGTGGCGGCGATGCGGATGAAGAGGTTCTACGATGATTGGCATGCAGATATTCCGGAGTACAAGCCGGGCGATCAAGTGTACCTTCAGCGAACGGATCTCAAGTCACTTCGTCCAAACCAGAAACTGGATGACTTGCGATACGGTCCTTACCCGATCACTCGAAAAGTCTCGGAGACAGCGTATGAGCTGAAGCTCCCCATTCGCTGGAAGGTTCACAATGTATTTCACATTTCCAGTCTCATACCGGCTAACAAAGATACCATACTCGGACGCAAACAGCCAGCACCACCGCCCGTAGAACTGATAGATGGTGACGAGATCCGAGAGATAGACCGCATCTTGAAGACTCGAACACGGAGGGGAGTTCGGGAGTACTTGGTGAGGTGGACAGGACAGGATGAGTTGGAGGAGCAGTGGGTGTTTGAAGGGGACATGGATGCGCCAGAGTTGCTAGCAGAATTTTTGGCAGGGGAGGCCCAAAAGGCGGCGGCGAAGAAGAGGAAGAAGCGGAAGAAGTAGCGGGGCGGGCCTGGTTCTTCAGAAAGAGCGAAGCGGAACAGGTGGGGGATGGGCATGGTGTCATGATATGACATCTCGGACATACCGGATTTAGTGTTTCGAGGCCCGGAAGGAGGGGCGCGCGTCACTTACGTACTCTTTTCATTCTTTCGTCTTGACCACTTCGTTATTTAGGTATCTACTCGTATAACTCGTAGATACCATATTAATACTTCGTTATTTAGACCATCGCGCCGCCTTGCGGACCGCCGACGCGTCCAAGCCTAACACGGGCCGGACGGCTTTGAGCTGGGCCGCCAAGCTCTGACCGGCTCTTTCCTTGGTGGGGCTTTGCGGCTCGACATGGGTGTCCTTGGACTGACCGTCGCTGCCGAGCTTTGAGAGACTACGGACACGCGTGATGGGGGATTCGAGGTGCATCATCGTGATGGCTGCCTAGTTCGTGAGCGGAAGCAAAGCAGAAGACGCGACTATGGCTGATCGTTTGGCGGAATTCGGTGGTTCTGGCGCACATGTATGACACATACCTTTACAGAGTTACAGACATAGAAATCTCTACTTTTCCGTAGCGTTGTCTGTCCGTGCTTGAAAGGACAATCGGTTCAATGAACAAGGACGTTGAGCGGTGCCTTTATTGTTGTTGTCGGCGCCTAATTCTTCTTTGATTGTCTCTAGAAACCGAAAGATGGTCCACACAAAGGCGAATGACCGAGAGTGTTGTCGACATCTGTGAACGATGATGGAGGCAAGAGGAAAGCAGTTCAATCCCAAAAGGGTAATATTCGCCGATCGTGCTATTTGTCCTTACATAAGTACATCCCGACGTGGCTCACGATGAAACGTTACAAGCTTACGGCCCGCGTCTACGTCGCGGTAGGAAGGCTCGTTCCTCGCCTTCCCTTCCGCAACTACAACTTGGGTCTCCAGCTTGTTGGGGCCAGCCCCAAACCCCGTCGGTGCTATGCGCCATGTAGAAAATCAAACATCACAATATCATTTTCATTAGTGGCTATCTTTTGACTACTTTGCTGAGTTGGCTGTGAGGCTGAATAGCTTAAATCTACTGATTTGTACTTTCTACTCTGACGGTGACTCGAGCTTCTGAGGCAAATCTGACAGCAGCCCATGGCTGACCGGGACTCGTTACCGGTTCTGTAGGGTTCTGTGCCCACAACAGAAGAATGCCCTGACCGTGACTTGAACCGGCAGCCGGCATTAGGGCGTGCGGTTTGGCGCGGCGGACTCCGAAGTTTTGCTTAAGTAAATATACGCGACCCTTTATTAGCTAAGAATCGCGCCCTCTTTTACTATAGTAGATAACGTTGATGCAGTGTGGTCGGGTCTTTGTCTAACATGTGTCTCGCGGCCTGTTTTCCACAACAGATTTGAGTGGATTTGAATCCGGACAGAAAGAGCATGTTGCAAGCTCTTGAATTGCTCTAACATTCAAGTGCAAGTTGTATCTGCTACAATCTCTTCGCGGCGTTCTCGAATATCGTCCTTCTCGTCGGAAGGTAACATCTTCTCAAAGTTCAAGTACACTGGTATGGCGAGGATGAACTGTTGCTGAATCATCTGCTTCTTCGACTCGCTCCGAGGCTTGATATTACACTTGAAAGGGCGAGGTGAGCAGGTGAAACCCTACAGGGATGAATGAGTATGATGTACGGAATTGGTACATAGAATGAGACAAACAGGGAGATAGTTTTGCAGATCATATGAATGTTGGACATCGCTCGAGAGCGAAAAATCGAATGCCCATAGCAAATTCATCGTATTGAGCGCCTAAGAATCGTCCAATTCATCTATGAGACTCATTGATATCTCAGCATGCAACTCACCGCAGAGTTATTGGCCAGACCCTGTCCTGGGCAGATCCTCTTTGAGCATAGTCAGCAAACCGGCTCGCAGCAAGGCAAAGGTAATAGCATACTCGACCACTGCCAAATTGAAAGCTGTTCCGAAAGTTCCTGTCGTCGAAGCTCGCTTTTGTTCCGTGTCGCGAGGCCAGATAACGAGCGGGGTTGAATGCGTCTGGATCATCGAAAGCATCTACATACGTGGAGGAATGAGTCCTGCGTATCGGACTAGCGCCTTGGATCATGCTCACCTGGGTCATGGTAGATGCCCCCTGACGAGTTTCGATGAAAGGATCTCGAAGAGAAAGCAAACACGTACATGCATTGACGAAGATCAGCGTCTCCTTGGGTATCACATAGCCTTGGTACTGTTCGCCAGAATCCTCAACATCACTGGGTAGGTAGAGCTATTCGAAGTGTGCCGTACCTCTTGGGAAGAAGTCGTACAATGCGGAATAGTGAGCGGAGCTATAGGCCTTGTTCGATGCACCTGTGCACGCGGTCAGCAATAACCCGAAGGCCCACGAACATGCAGACCTCTTGGATGAAAGCTTGAACGTAAGGCAGGGCGTCGAAATCTGGGAGCGTCGGTGTTCGGTGCGGACCGATGACACGATCGACCTCCTCTTGTGCTTTGCGCTGGGCGTCTGGGTGGCTCGCCAGAGCTAGGACGATGGACTGTAGGAGGCTAGCTGTCGTTCCTGAACCACCTTCTATGAGAACACCAGTAAGATACCTAACCAAAAGGCAAGTCAGCCATGCGAAGATACTCGGTCAGATGCCAGCCATACGCAATCTGATCCCGACTCAATGCCAACTCTTCCTGCCGCTGTATCAACTCCTGCATATAACAATCGTTCCCTTCGTCTCTTTTCATGCGATCTTCGCATTCATCTAGAGCAGAAAAGTATAGTTCGCGCTGCATAGCTCTGATCTCACTGCATTCCTTCTTCCATGGAACGAACTTTTCCGGAAGGTACTTCAAGAACGGAAATATGTCGACGGAAGGATGCGCTCCAGGAGTGAGCAGTGCATCCCATCTTTGCTGGCTCTCGAAGAATAAAGCCGCATGGTGGCTGTTGAAAGTCGGAGAGCGTCTTCCGGAAATGATGGATGAAACCACGGAGTGGGAATACCGTTGGATATGGGCAAAAACAGACTTTGAACGTATAAGGACGAGTGTTATGAAGTATCGAAGAGGCAACTCAGACCTCCGGCTCGTTCAAGAGGTCATACATCAGCTGTGTCGACTCAGCTTGCTGGATGGGAAGATGACGTGCAGCGGCCTGTAGTGTTAAGATCGTATGTGCACCTTTCCTGAGTTTCCGCCAGACATCGTCTGTTGATGAATATGTTATGTGCTGCGCAGATCAGATGAAAGATTGACGAACCATAACGAGCGAGAGCCAGATGTAATCCGTCCGTCACAAGTCGTGCAAGATAATTGTCTGGTCGATCAGCAGTTATCGCGCTTCGCTGATCCATGAGCTCTTTGACGACCGTGGCGCTGCTGAGTACAAGAACGTTCCTGGAACCTAGCTTCAACTGGTAGCATAATTAGTACCGTATACCTTACATCATTGTTCACACCCTTACCGAGTATATGCCGCCAAACTTGGCAGCCAGTTCAGACAATCTGAAGAAGACATTGGAATGTCGATAAGTGCTTGTAGTGTAAAGTTGCCTCACCTCAAGTACGCATATTCCTGGGAGAAAACGAGAAGATTTCCCAATACGGGGATGGTCGGAGGACCAGGAGGTAGCCCATATTGGCGTCGGCCACTCCTAGACCAGAAGATACCAAAGTAAAGCAGAAACGCGACGACGAGGAAAGAATATAGTATTTCCATAGAGTGGGAGTATCGCTGGAGCTTCGGAGGCTTTGAGAGCCGTTTACGAGCTTTCAATGGTCTCGGAACGGGTCTTCGCATGATGAAAATCAATCGGAGCTTGATGTTGACTGACGCTACGCTTGTTGATGGGCTTTAGACCTCCGAAGTCGGAGGCGATCTACGACCACCTGTATGTTGCACTGGGAGACACCGCGGAGGTCCCCCCTCTGAATTCGATGCCAGTGAGGGTCAGTCGCGGCAGGAGACAATCATCCGATGTGCACAGATTTGCGATGCGTATCACGATTACTAGGGTCGTGGGCGGTGTTCATCCTTGAGAGAAATCGATGTTGTGTGAGGCTGTGGCTGAAAGGTTGAAGATCAATATTCAATCGTAAGGCGTCTTATCATTAGATATCAAGTCACGTCGGGATGACTCTGCTTTAGGCTAGCTTCGTCGTCTCGGCGAAGGATCGAGTGCGAATCGACCGTCCATTGTACAAACAATTCGAAAGCGTTAGATTAATACATTTCTTGACTTGGGGTTGTGCAGCTAGTATCCAACGCTGATAAGGTAATCGCCAAGGGATTCTACGACCGGGGTGGCTTCGGGAGCCTGTATGGGTGCGGTGTAGACGGCGACAAGGATGGCCTGCTTTGTCTTGACGATGATGATGCCATCGGCCTGGGGTGGATGTCAGGATCGCGTTCATCGATGGGCGCAGAGGCGACGTACAGCCTTCTTTCCGTATACACTGTGGTCATCGGCGCGTAGCGTAAAGTACTTCTGGCCGGCGGCGCGAATGCCGTTGGTTTGCGTGGCTGTTGCGTCCTTGAATGAGTTTATGATGGCGGTCTGTTCTTCCTGCGACAGCTGCACATCGATTGGATCAGAGACGAAGCAGATGGCAGTAAAATGCTTTCGCGCACGGTGAACCCAGCCGAAGTGGCCCAGACGCCTCCCGCCTGTCCGAGGATTGCAGCTTGGGCAACCTTGCCAGTGCCGAGGAGGTTGGTGTCGACGTATGCTACATTTCTCTCAGTGGGACCGAGCGCGGTAGCGTCAGCAACGGCGCTCACCTTGCCAAGACATGATGAGAGAAGAGGATCGCGGTGGTGGTGGTCGGAAGGTGAGCTGTGGAAATGCAATGAATAAAAGCGCCGGCCCGGGGGGCCCTTGATCCCGAACAGCCATGTGGCTGCTTCGAGTCAAGCGGCGGGCTCGCAGACCATGCTCTGGCGAGCCCCGTAGTTCATTAAAAAGATTAATCTACGCCTTAAAAAGTAATCTCAGACGGTTGTAAGACCTTTCCGCCCCCTTGCGGGCAACACGCCCTTACAGGCAGTTGATGTAGCCATCGTGCTACAGGCTCTAAATGCCGTCGCCCTCGTGCACCCCGGTGTTTCCACACACCTTGAGCCCTCGAGCTCTCTCGGAGCCCTCGTGCCCGCTCGGAGCCCTCGCGCCCACAACGACGACAAAGCGTCCAGACGGCACTACGACTACCGAGGCCAGTCGCCGCACAACAACGGGACACGCAATCGACACGTGTCAAACCACGTTGCCACCTAACAACACGTTGCACCGGCTCTTTTCGGAGTCCTCTTGCCATCACATGAACGACCGAGCCTGGCCTCTGGCTGTCCAATCCGGACACGTCTTTGGAGTTTCCACCCACGACGACGGCAGGTGAATGGATATCCCGATTGCATAACTCGGACTTGGAGCGGAAGCTGGCCTTCTTCGGTGTGTAACGTGTGTCGTTGCTCATGCACACTCTGTAATCAGCGTGCAGATGAGCTGATGGACTATTTCTGATTCACACCCGCCTGTACCCGAACTACCTCAACCACCAACACCCATGACTACCACGACTAGCGACAGACTGCGCAACCGAACTGGCAGTCATCGCTACAGTTCTCGGCCTCAGTATCGGCCAGTCCAAAGCCCTGTCATTCCGGACAACACTCCCTTTGGCCCGCCCGGCCCATCTATCTACGACGTGTGCAAACGATGCGCCCGCTCTCTGCCCTCTTCCCGTCATTCCTGCCTGGAAGGGTATGGACAAACAAGCTAGTCCGTCTGCCACCATTGACAATTCTACTATACTTGACATCTATTGTTCCCCCCCCACCGAGGTGCTTCATCAACCAGGGGTCGTGGCCGAGGAGGACGTGGTTCCGAAGGTGTGCGAAGCCGCAGCCGTACTTCACCTTATCAAAAACCAGCCTAATCACCTACTTTTCAAAATACACATCGCTTAGTTAGAACCACTCACAGTTTAATTAAACCAACCCCACTCATCTCACTACTCAATAGACTTTTGGACTTGTGTCTATTGAGTATATATCAGTCAATGGCCCAAATATACTGACTCGCAAGAGGACAGGAAAGCCAGAGACACAAGTCCAGAAAACGGCGACCTATTTAGGTCACGGGAAGTGCCGTGCTGCAGCCCAGCAAAGTCTTTGACATATTCCCTTGTGCTAGCCCAAAGGACTAGCCCTTCCCAGATGTGCGGTTGAGCATCTGGTCGTCTGTAACTACAACCCCTGCTTCTTTCTCTTCCTCTTCTTCTTCCTCTTCGGTGCATTATACTGGTAATGGTTCGTGGATCTCTAGCTCAGGAGGAGCTGGTGTTTCGCCTGCCACCACCAGTTCCGAGGACAGAGCTAGAGATTGGAGCGGCAGGCCCTCTTCATCACATCGGAATCACACTACCGAGATCCAGTCTGAGCCATCAGGTTTGGGCGGGATATTGGGAGTGTTGAGTCAGATGTCCACCGATGACTCAGAGGGTCTGGAACGTAGCAATACGGCTGGACCCTTCGTTTCATCATTCAATGAGCCCTCGCGCTCATCTATGCAGCCCTCGCGCTCACCTATGCAGCCCTCGCGCTCACCTATGCAGCCCTCGCGCTCCTCTACACAGCCCTCGCGCTCCTCTACACAGCCCTCGCGCTCCTCTACACAGCCCTCGCGCTCCTCTACACAGCCCTCGCGCTCCTCTATACAGCCATCACGCTCATACACACGTGTCCAGAACAATGGAACAAATACTCTCTTAGGTATAGAACCTGATAACATCCAGTCATGGAGAACTAAACGTCGAGAGCGCTTCAACAAGAACTTACAAACACCAATCAAGAAAACCACAAGAGCAAATATGACCCTAGGTGCTTTGAACATCAATGGCCAAGGCCACGCCTCACTAAGACACCCTAATAATCGTTGGAACCAAATTCCATGGTTGATGACCTCAAAGAAACTAGGTATCCTGCTAGTCGGGGAAGCACATCTCACCCAAACTGATACCGACGACTTGAACGAAAGATATAGAGACAACATCAAGATAATCAACTCTTCACATCCAGTAGCTCAGAATGCTAACTCAACAGCAGGTGTTGCTTTCGTGATTAATAAGAAAACTATGAACACAGAAAATATTAAAGTGAACTACCTTATTCCCGGAAGGGCAATTCTCCTACAAATCCCCTGGCACAATAAGTATGTTATAACAATTCTTGGTATATATGCACCTGCTGGAGATTCAACAGATAAAAAAGCTTTTTGGAAAAAATTACGAAAACTATGGATTGACAACAACTTGCCCATTCCCGACTTTATGCTGGGCGATATGAATATTACCGAAGAGCTCATTGATAGACTACCTATTCCAGACAAACCTGACAATGCTATCAATAGTTTTCTCGACTTTAAATCCTTATTACAATTAAGCGATGGCTGGCGTAAAACATATCCCAGCAATAAAGAGTATACTTTCTTGCAGAAAGGCTCTGGGCACAGATCCCGAATAGATCGCATATATGTCGGCCCCGAAGCTGCAGACCAAACATACCATTGGAGAATTCAAGATTGTGATATTGAATCTGACCATACTTTGGTAACTGTAGAGTATCGTATACATAATGCACCACATATTGGGCATGGGCGGTGGTCAATGCCTCTATATATTCTCCAAGATGAGATGTTCTTAATAGCCGTTGATGAACGAGGTAAAAGACTTGTGAATGATATTGCACTACTGGAAAATCGCTCAGACGAAACAAATATTCAACTTCTCTGGGCTGCCTTCAAAAAGGACATTATTAAGCTAGCACGTGAAAGATGTAAGATGCTGGGCTCACTTCTTCAAAAGGAAGAGCGAGAATTATTGGAAAAAAGAACGATCATACTTAATGACCAACTGCTATCAGATGCGGAAAAAATGTCCGCAACAAAGGACCTAGATGAACAACTGTCTGAAAAGAAAAGAATAAGACAACAACGGCAACGTTCAGTACGAATTGCCACACAACAACTCACACAAGAAACAATGACTAAGGAATGGACAAGACTGGGAAAATCTAAGAAAACTAGAGACCTCATACCTCCACTGAGGTCAACAAAGGATGGAGCTACGACTTATATAGTGAAATCAAATGAAATGGCAGAATATAGTCGAGACTACCATGCTGGAACTCAAACAATTGACCCAATGGATGAAGTGGAGGAAGAGAATGCATACAAGGAGGTCCTAAATAACATCAAAGCTCATCTAACAGCTGAAAACCAGGCCACAATGCTAGCAAAGATAATTGAAGATGAGATAATCGAAACCCTGAAGAAAACAAAGAACGGACAGGCTCCAGGCTTAGACGGAATACCTTATGAACTATGGAAACTACTACATGATAAGTACATGCACTCTAAGGAAACGGATAAGGCCACTTTTGACGTCATAGGGACAATGACTAAAGTATTCCAAGATATTCAAGAGTCCGGAGTAGCAAAAGGAACAGGATTCACTGATGGCTGGATGTGTCCAATCTATAAGAAAAAAGAAAGAGACTTGATCGAAAATTATCGTCCTATAACGTGTCTCAACACAGACTATAAATTATATACAAAGAACATAACAGAAAGACTCGCCACTTTTATCGGGAACATAATACACACAGATCAAGCGGGCTTTATGAGAGGAAGGTCTATCCACGATCAGACTCAACTCTTAAACCAAATCATTCAATTAGCAGAAATCACTGAAGACAACGGACTTATAATTGCACTTGACCAGGAAAAAGCATACGACCGTTTATCACATGATTACTTATGGAAAGTCTTGGCTGCATTCCAGTTTCCAGAAGCATTTATACAAAATATGAAAGCACTGTATGAAGACGCTTCGACTATTGTAATAGTGAATGGTGAAATGAGTTCACCTTATCAAGTAACAAGAGGTGTACGACAAGGAGACCCATTGTCATGCCTACTTTTCAACTTAGCTATCGAGCCGCTTGCAGCTATGCTTCGTAACTCGCAGCTTAAAGGAATTCAAATTCCTAACTTAACAGAAAGACTTATAACATCATTATTTGCCGACGATACTACGGTATATTTGAGTGAGAAGGATAAATTCTCTGACTTAGAAACCATCCTCAATACTTGGTGTAAAGCATCCAAAGCAAAATTTAATATTCCAAAAACAGAAATCATACCAATTGGCCAGAAAGATTTCCGACTTAAATTCTTGGAGACACGTCAATTGAATAATGAGGACATTCAAATTCCAGATAATATACATATTGCGGCTGAAGGCGATACTATCAGAATCATTGGAACCTTCATAGGAAACAACATTAACAATGCTGAACCATGGACTCCTATCATTGAGAAAATTGAGACGCAACTAGAAATATGGTCCAAATCGCATCCTACCATTAAAGGAAAGAGACTCATCATTCAAATGGAAGTAGCGGGACGTACACAATTCTTAACAAAAGCACAAGGAATGCCCAAACATATTGAAAAACATTTGATTAAAGTAATTCGGAAATTTATTTGGAACAGTCCAAGATCACCTCCGATTAGCATGGAGATTCTATATCAACCTTTCGAGAAAGGTGGCATTAAATTACTTGACTTAGAAGCACGAAATGAAGCAATACGGGTGTCAGACTTAGTCACATACACAAAACCTAATAAAGAGAGAGCCAAATGGGCATATGCTCTTGATGCTACTTTGAGCCATTGTGCCACAACAAGTGATGGTCTGGTAGCTCCGGAGAACCGGGTCAATCTTTTACATCAGACTTGGAAAGTCAATTCAAGACATCCAAAACTCTCTCAAGCAAATAAAGATCTTGTTCAAACAGCAAAAAAATATAATGTACGCCTTGAATCTACACATCCATCCTACGACTTGAGTGCGGAAATACCCTTCTGGGGACATCCTCATACCAAAGATAAAAAGACTCGGAGGAACTTCCTCACTGAGAACTGTCTCAGACACAATCACTCAATTACTACAACGGGTGAAGCTAGAACCTTTGCCCACAGACACTTAGGCACTCCTCATCACAAACAGATTAAGACTTGTAAATGTGTTGCATGTAAAACATGCAAAGAAAATAACTGTGCCAATCCAAGTCTGTGTTTATCATATACCCTTAAAAAGCTGAACGAGATCACAACACGATATAATATTGAACATATTGACGATAATCCTTCTTCAGAAACAGAAGAGGAAAGCTCTGTCACTAGAGTGCCAAAAGTCACATCAGATAAAAATCTACATGAAGCGTTACGTATATTCGATCATCCGATTAATCATGCTGATGATATTAAAACTAATACTTCTAATAACGAGGAAGAAGATGTAGAAGCCTTTATTATGACAAAAAATATCTTAAGACGATCAGACGACGAGCCGACAGCAGCAGGTTGTGTATACTTTGGGTCAGAACACCCCAACAACTATAGTTTTCGCATAGAAGGAACACAAACAACAGCGGAGATTTTTGCCTCATTATACGCTATAGACGTCACTCCCCAAAATGCTAATATAACTTTAAGCTTAAACAATAAAGCCCTCTCCAGAACACTTACTAAATATCGAAAGGATCTCGAAGACAAGGCTTGGCTACACTATAAAGATAAGGAGTGGATCCAGCCACTTCTATCAACTGTAAGCGAACGTAATGGCTTAGTACAATATCATACAACAAAGAATCTTCCGCACTCTGAAGAAATAACACAACTCATAGAAAATGCAATGGAAGCAGATAACATTGTTCAATTTGACGAGTCAATCTTGGAGGGACGTTCATACATCTTAACAGGTGCACGTTTGTGTACACTCTCCCAAGCAGACGCATATAACTTAATCCGAGCAATCAAAGCTCCACCAAAAAGAAAAAGGACCAATGCAAGTATTGCAATAACCTCGTGGGCTATCTTAAAGAACTCCGGAATATTCCCCAATGAAAAAGACGTATGGCTGGCCTTAAACAAAAAAGAAATACGTAAACCAATACAGGCCTTCCTTTGGAAATTAATGCACGGAGCTCATCGTGTCGGTTCCTTCTGGAATAACATTCCTAATTATGAAATACGTGGAACATGCTCACTATGTAATGCGTTGGACAGTATGGAACATATCTTAAATGAATGTATAGCTCCAGAACGCGAAATAATTTGGAAACTAGCACAGAATCTTTGGGAACGCAAATGCAAAGTTCCCTTCTATGATAATTATAAAACAGCCCTAACAGCAGCTTCTGTTGATATTGAAAGCAAGCACAAGCTATCCAAAGGGCATAACCGCGCATATCGCATAATTATAACTGAAGCTCTATATCTGATTTGGGTTCTTCGCTGCAATAGAGTTATTGAAAAAGGAAATGACCCACGCCAACCTTTCACTGAAGCGGAGGTGACAAACCGATGGAATACAATGATTGAGAGTAGATTCCGCACTGACCGCATCCTCACGAATACAAAGCGTTATGGTAAAAGAGCTTTGAAGGCAAAGGTAGTGCTAGACACTTGGAAAGACCTGATCTACTCTAAGACTGGAGCACTAATTCCTAAAAATTGGATTACAACAGCCGGGGTTTTAGTGGGTAACGGGCCAAATGGGTAGTGGCCTGAGTCCCACACATCTGGAAAGGCCTTCTGGCTACGTAGAGCTCTCGTAGTCCCAGCGCAGTATGGTAGTAGCCCAATACTATAAAATCTATCAGATACTACCATATTGGGTGCACATGGCACCAGCTTTCTCGAGCGATCAGATCAATCAAACCCTGATCCGTGGTAGATTTCATAGTGCCGATAGAATCATAGTACGACGTAGCGTCCATACCACCACCATGCAAACCTGCGCTCCCTCGGTTGTGCCGCCTCTAAAGCGGGCTCTGCCTTCAATATCTCTTCAAGTCACTTCCATCCCGACGTCTCTGCGCTCCCAGCATGAAACGTCCTATTTCGGAATCTGCGTCGGGACCGACTCACCCTACCAAGAAACCCCGGCAACTTAGCAGCAAAATTCCAACCAAAAAAAGCACTTTCCGCTGCAACATGAGCCTACCAGGAGAGGGACTTAAAAGTACTGGCTGGATCAGATGTGGAGGGAGCAACCGGTACGTTGTTCATTGTAAGTTTCATTGTGCTGTCCTACATCGTCGCAGAAACCTCCAAGGATTCGCCACTGGCGCCAACCTAGATGCACAGACAACAGCGCCTAACTGTGTTACCTCTACTCGGTCATTGCCGCTGCCCATACCCCGAGCTGCCGATGAGCCAAAGGAGAACAAGTGCGTGTACCAGCTCGAGATACCATTGCACGATAGTAAATCATTCCACTTGCCCAGGTCATCCATCTCCGTAGCTGTCAGGCAACAGACGACGACTTCGAGGATTGTCGCGGGCTCAGCTGTTACAGGCCTCACCGTATTACCGCCGTCTTTGCCCCCATCATCATCCTCATCTACGAATCGTCCATCACCAGTGTCGTTGCGGAGGATTGATGGCATTCTTCGCACCAATCTCGGTCAGTTGGCCTGTGAGCTCGACATATATCGCCGCAATTTTGGGGTACGTTCGGACACGCGCCGTCTGAGGACTTCCATAACCGAGACTCAGCAGGCGCTGAGGGACCTAGAGCAGATGGCGGATTGGATGGATATATCGGGCATGGAAGAGTGGGTCGCGGCGTCGGTTAAGGATCTTCATGCCACACGAAGCCTCGAGGCAGAAGGAGCAAAGGCTGAGGCTGCTGGCGACTCCGGTGGTGATGGTACTTGCAATCGTGATGTATCCAATGATTTACCTCAAGCCGTAGAAGAGTTCCGCTCCATGTTTGATGACTCGAGCTATCTAGGAGAGTTCCTCGGTAGTCAATTTGATGCTAGCCAAGCTGCAAGCTCATCTCAGTGGGTGTAAATACTGTCGTGTCAATGAAATCATTATATGCAGTACTTTTTGTCCAGCTTGAGCATACAGAATAAGTGGATATCACGATAGGGATTGAAGTAGAATGAGGAGCACTTCTCAGTGACATTATCAGAGGTCCATGTTGTATCCTTCTTGCGGCCGTATTTCGGTTGTAAGTGACAGTTGCGAACAATGCGATCCGCATATATGACCTCGCCATATGGCCCACGATTTCGTGACGAACGTGAAATGGTATACAGCCCCGATGTCTTGTCAGGCGTCGCAAACGGAGTGAACCATTCGATGTATGCCAAAGGCCGTGTGACCTCCAGACAATACACGGCCGGAAGCTCAAAGAGCACACGAATGTGCGCAACACGGAGACCTGTTCTCGACAATGAGCATCTTCTAGACTCAATGGATAATCCTGTTCTGACCTTCTAGTGGTGTACCCTTGGTCTTGTCATTCCGCTCGCCCGTCCGAACCAGGGCAAAGTCAAGCCGTGCGGGCTCTGAGGCACGACGACCGGAAGCAAGCATGGGAGGCGCTGCACGAACAATGTTCTTGAGGTTACGCAGCTCGCGGCCGGCTTCAGGAATGACAGGCAGCATGATGGTAAGACGGCGGTATAAATTGAAAACGTCAAAGTCTTGAGGCGGGATAATGCCACCGTGAGAGGCAACAAAAACGGAGAGTGCGGGAATGAAACGGGATGCGAGGTGTTGAGTGACAATGGTGGATGCGCGGATCTTTGATAGATCGCGTGGATGCGTGGAAGCAATATGAATGTGAGTTGGTGCATCAGCACCACTGGCAGTAGTAGAAAGAGCCGTGCCAACACCAGTGATCGAGGCAGGTGCAACGGTAGTACCTAAGGCAGGTACACCAGTAGCGGAAGCAGGTGCGCCGATGGCAGAAGCAGGTGTGCCAATGACGGTAGCTGACACAGAAGGGCTTGTAGCACCGGAGGAGGTTCGTGTCAGGCTACCAACTTCTGACTGTTCAGTGAACGAAGGTATTGCCACCCCCGGAGGCTGATAAGCCCCGTCACGGCACCATGTCAGATAAGTCGAGAAACGATCTACGGCCTCCTGGCGGCGTAGCCAGACAGTCATCTGGATAGTATAGTCCTTCTTATTGGAGGCACGGTACGCGTCCTTTGCATAGTCGATGTGAAGACGCTCCGGACTTTCTGTATTGAATCCATCAGCGCTGCCAAAAAGACGTATGAGTGCAACATAATGTTGCATGGAATGAAACTTGGGAATGTTGAAGTGAGCTGGTTGTCGCGCCTCAGTCTCAACAAAGACGGCTTTGTATTCGTGAAGACCGTCTAAGGCCTCCTGGAGGCGGGTAAGCGATGTCGAGGTGTGGGATTGGAGTGAAGCATAGAAGATGAAGTCGATAGTACATCTCACCGCCGAGAGGACACGATTATCAACAGCACCAGCTATGAGCCCCAGAAAGACTTGTTCCATAGCCTTGTGCTCTGCGCCGGTCCATTGAGAGACAGTTGAGATTCCGGCCTTGAAGTGGCGAAGACCCGGATGTGAGGACATGCTCTTGAAGCGGTCGTCCAATTCTCGATCGCCAATGATATTCTGAACCCAGCTCATCATATGGTCTTTGAAGACGCCCTTGTGGATCTGATGCAGTAGATCGGGCGTGAATGAATCAAAGACATTGGAATGGGGCAGATGTCGCCAGAAGGGGTTGAAGACTTCACGTAAACCGATGGCATCAGCTTTTGCTTGCATCTCTTCGGTTGCCGTCTTCATCGCCAGCGCACTGAGCATCTCCAATGTCTCTGCCTCTGTGCGTCTCGGACTCGTTTCATTCTCTCCTCTCCTTCCAGGATCGACGGTGCACATAGGACACCGATTTTCCTTGCAGCATGCAATCAGGCATTGCTCCGGGTAGTCCGCAACATAGGCCGCAAAGATTGGATAGGCTGCCCGAAGAAAACCATCGGCACAAGTCATAGCGACACCTGCAGTACCGGCAGAGGCCAACGAGCGTGTAAGAATCTCCATGCACGTATGGAAGGTGCGATATCTCGCAAATTGCTTTGATCCATCGAGATAACAGTCGAATTTGCCAACAGGCAGGTATCCGACGAGTACGGTCGCATGTGAGGAGACCTTTCGCCGAACGTCTTTAGCAATGTTTCCAATGGTCAGATAAACAGGCCAGGCGCTCTTGTCGCCTCGAAATTGCGACAGACATGTTTTGTCTGAGGAAAGGATGACTGGTACGATAGTAGCACCGACAGGAAGAAGTTTCTAGCTTGTATATCAATGTGTGCTGCGAATCTCCATCGAAATGGCCACAAACCTGTAAGTCCCACCACCAGGCACCTGTCCACATCTCATTGACGATTTGCTCCGTTCTAGCTTGATCCTCATATACTCGCTCGGGTGCAAACTTCATTACGTCGCGGAATAAGGGATTCCCAACGAGTTCTGCGATACACTCAACGGGGTCTCGGTACCACAGCTCGAGTTTCTCCTGCATTGCCCTGCCTTCAACGTCGAGTTTATCACCAGTCAGGACAATTTCTTCCAGTTTCCAGCCGACGCCTCCAGGAAGCTGATCTATGACATCCAGATATTCCTTCTTCGATGCAAAGGATGGCTTAGCCCGCGACTTGATCTAGAAGAATAGTGAGCTGGACTTTCTTCTACTACGAGGACGTACTAACCATATTCATCCGAAGGAACTCGTCGGCGGCATTATGCCCAACGTGCTTCATTAGCCATTTTGCTAACTCCCACTCATCGTTGTCTTTGAACGGCCCCAAGATCTCACTGCCTTGGAGGATTTGGTCATCCCGTATTTTCTCGAATGTGGTACGTCCTTTCCCGAAGGTTGCTCCGGCATGCATTGCTGATGCGACGTAGTCTGTTATCGGAACACTAGATGTCTGCGATGAGGCAGGTAGTTCTTCGGATTCGACAAGATTCTCGGCAGTAACGGTACCGTTTTGCGAACGCCAATAAGGCTCCGTTGGCGGAACTGCATCAATATCAACTTCAGCTTCTGTTGACTGGATCGGCTCGCTGTTATTGAGGTTCATCTCGACGTCGCCTGGGTCATCTCCACGTTGGCCTGGTCAAAGCCTGTGAAGACTGGTGGTGGCTCGAGTTCCATGTCGATGTCATTTGCTGGTCCTGAGCTCGTATTTCCGTCCTGGCGTCTTTCGGCACATGCTGTCGGAAATGCCGCCTCAAAGGCTTCAGTATGCCTCTGGGAGCAAGTAGGATCTTTCGAGAGATGACCACTCAAGCTTCGTGACTTTGGCCAGGTTTTCAGACAGTATGGACAGCCGTAGGACTTCGGCATAGTGATGGTGACAATTTGAAGTGGACCGTTCGGCCCTGGTAAGTCTAAATTCCACAATGACATACGGATCTTTTGCTTAGTCACGGTTTTTTTCTTTCGTTTCACCGCGTTGATCCCATTGCATGGCATCGGCTTTCGGGGATTTTGGTGGCGAGTTTCCTGCACCGCTGGCCCAGCAGCGCGCACCTCGCCCCAACATAGCTATGCAAGAATGGCGTATGTATTCTTCATATCTATCTGTCGTTTCTTCTAATTTCCTGGCAGAGGCAGAGCAAAACTTGCTAGCAACTCGGCGTGCAGCTAGGGCTCGGAAATCATCTGCCACGAATGTGCCAGGGAATGAGGACCCACCGTTCTTCACCGCACCCAATGCAACAACTCTGGGTGCTACTATCCCACATACACCGACGCCAGCCTCACAATTTCTTTCTTTCCCTGACTACTCTAATAGTGCAGCCGACATGTCGATGACGGACTACATGAATATGGCGTCGACTTCGTGGGAGGACTGCACCCAAGTTGGCCAGAACTTCATGAACACGTCCTGTAAGTGTCAGCACTGAATAATCGCGTAATTAGCTGACTCGTTTGACTAGCAAACATCCCACCTTTCTCCCATGCAAGTAGCCTGCCAGATCAGGATAGTGGTATCCATTCCGCGCCCGCTACGCCCAGTCCTGCTGCAAGGTACCCAGGCCTTGGTACCCCCAACGATGTGAGTTGACAATCTAAGTCAATTTCCGTGATCGCAATATAACTTCCGGAACAGGTTCAAGCTAGGCCTGTTCTGGTTCATCCTCCTGCTTCGCAACAAGCTTCTACAGCACCTATGTCGGTCATGTCTCTTCCTGCCGGACTGACACTTGACCTCGCGAGTGGTAACTTGGAAAATGTGTCGCTAGCAGCAAATGTATGTGTACCCGCCTGTTGCCTGTGATTAACTGACCGATTTACGTAGGCTGGAAATCTACCGTCAGTGGACCCATCTGCGCGTAAACGCAAGAGCACCGGATTGTCGACCTCTTCGGATGATGCCTCGGATGATAGCACGTCGGATCGCGACAGCGTAAGCAAGAAAAAGAGGAAGCGAAAGCACAGCACCAAGAAGAAGTCACAGAGCAAGGTTGGTCTGCGCAGGTTGAATACTGATCGCCAGCAACTTGTCAAAGATGCCATGATCTGGTTTCAGTCCCTATGCATTCACGGAAAACCGTGGCTCTCCGGAAAAGCCCTCGACCTCATTGCGATCCAGGCCTGGAACAAGGCTGTGGTCCGTAACGGTCTCTCTTTACCATTCCCACCAACCGCTAGTGAGATCGGTCTGGTATGTCACATTCACGTAGATTCTTCTTTCATACTTACATCGATCAGATTTCCGCGCGTCTTGTCCATCACCGCGGCGAGGTCATCCGTTCTGTCAAGCTCCTCACAAGCGACCCAAACAATCCCGTCTGGCGACTGACGAACTCGGAAGATGCTGCTGTTATCAAGAGCAATCGTATCTTGATTGGTCAGTTGACGAACAAATATGCGTTCACCTTTCAAGTAAGTGATGGAACTTCGTTCACTTCTGTACTCACACGACGTAGGACCCGCTTGCAATGACTGGATTCTGGGGACTGCCTCTTCTGCAGCCGGCCGTCAACCGTATTTACTTCGGCCGCAAAGGGAAATCCTTTGGCCTCAATGAAGGTTTCTTTGTCAACGAGGAGGTCTCATTTGAGACAATTGCATTGATCTTTTCCGCGGTATGTTCTTTGCCTTGTTAGTTGTGGACGTCTATTCTAACGCCCTTTACTATAGTTTGCGTGTGCACTTGCAAACTGGGAGAAGGGATCCGAGGGCGAGAACTCATTCACCACAGAACCTTACAGCGAGGCCTACGATGAAATCCTGCAGGGTCTGAAGAATTGGGACGTACATTGTCAAGCCACTGGCCACACTGATGCACCTATCAACTTCCGGAAGGGCCTTCTTGCAGAGGCAAGGTATGTCTCGAGATGTCCAGTACTACGTTCGGGGCTAACGCTTGTCTGCTAGGAAGCAAAGCGGTGTCCGAATGAAGAAATCGGTAGCTACATCGGTCCCGAGTGTTTTCTCGTCGGCTGCGTTTGCAATGGAGTTCGCATAGGTTATATAATTCACAAACAACGCTCCTTACAGCCCTACATATACTACTACATACATAATTACACGCTCTGTAGACATCTCATAGCAATATGATGTTCTAGCTCATTCATCTCCAGTTTGACTGACGGTGAAACAACGGGATGACCGGATCTGATCAGTAGCGGGATAACTGGGCGGGATGGCAATGACACGGCGGGATAGCGGGTCCATTCACTCTGATAGGCGGCAGCGCCTCAGGTACCGATAGGCACTGAGGCCCGGAATGATTGCTGACAGCTGTAGGGCTCGTAGTACCGTAGCGCCATAGTGATGATAGAGCTAGGCACGAGAAATTCTGTAGATACTGTCATTCTATAGACTGCTACAGAATGAGGGGTAATCTAAAACGTTTACAATCTCTATCACACTATTGTAGTGCTACGTAGGTTGTCTGCATTTTCCAGATGCACTACTGAGAAGTGTGCATAAAGCATTTCCTCGGAGTGGCTTCTTCTTTCAACGTGGGGTGAAACTCCCTGCTCCAACGCTTTCCCTATCTAGTAGATTAACTTTGTTAACAGGCTATTTAGAGCACCACTAAAAAAAAAAAAAAAAAAAAAAAAAGCGCCGGCCCTTGGCTCGGCGCGGGGATTGCCGTAGAGCGCCTTTCATCATTGTCACCGTCAGCGTCAAGCCCTTTCTAGACCTTGCCACCATTGACTTGCCGTTGAGCATCGTGGACTTTCATTCTGACTCAAGTCTTGTCTCTGTAGCGACTAGAACGCTCGTATATAACTAAATCACGATCCAAGTGCAACCACTGTATCATCCACCATCGTTGATCTTCTGACTGGGGACCCCAAGACACTTGCATGTAAGCACTCACCATTTTGCTCAATGATACGTTTCGCTCAAAACTGCTTTAGCTTTCGGACCTTGCCGCCCGCATGGAGGCTGTTTCTGTATTTAGGGCCATCGTCCAGACACTGCAGCAGCTCCAGTTGCCTTTTCAGGTTCAAAGACGTGTGACCTGCTTGTTCTTTCTACAGTGTCTTGTCTCATAATCTCTGAGTTTCAAACCTTGTGCGAATTTTTGGGCAAAGACAACGGCACACTTGACTTACTCTGAGGAACGTCGATGCGTCCTGAAATCAGGCGCCGAGGAGAGCTTCTCCTCTCCTCTGCGGCCACTACTTAAGTTGAAAGCTATCATATAGCTAGGATTTTTCAAGTTCCGTCTCCGTGCCGTCCTATCTTTCTCAATTTTCCTGCCTTCATCTCTTTCTTCTCCGTAAAGAATTCGACTCATCCGAAATTGGCTCTCCTTCCCATGACTTCAAGCTGTAATCCTCAAAACGTGACACTGCAAAGCACTAACAACCTACCGCCACAGTCCGGAGCTCCCCTTCCCGCCGGATTTCATTTGTTCACGATGACATCCACTGGATTTGGCTTAGCTCTTCCGACGTTTTGCGACAGCTATAGGCCTGTTCTGCACGACGGGCATACGGCGCCATTGTCGCGTCCCATCTGTGTCACTCCGAGTCGAGCCAATACTATTCCTCACAGTTCATATATATAGCTTATGTGAACGCGCACCTTTCTTGACTTCCGGGACTCAGGATACTGACACTTCCTTAGTCTGCACACTGTGGACTGCTGCTTGAACGTAGTATCATTTTGATAATTGGCACGCAGTCCTCAGCAGAATCGAAGTACACCTGCCTGCCAAAGCACATTGGAGTCTCGAGTATTGATAGTAACGGTACATGACACCGACGATAAGGACAAGTTCGTGCAGGTTCGTGAACGATAGCGATGTACATATTTGGCAGGGTTCCTTCCTCTCCTTCCGACGGCCACCACTCTTCTCAGACATCACCCTGGCGTAGTTGACATACCTCGGACTAATATGTGTCACACATCTGTTTTCTATCTGAACGTCATGTACAGTCGCGAGGGACGCGACCGTTGATTTTTCGAGAATCAGGTTTCGGGGTCGCCTTTGACAACGGGTATGATGCATTGATGACGAGCCAGAAAGGGCGTGTTGGTGTTGGGTTTCTGCCATCTGGAGCCTTACGGCCATCCATGAATGGACCCGCAGGTCGTAGCCCATCCCAGTCTGCGCTCCCCGGTCAACAAAGGCGATCGAGACACGTGCGGTGGCTACGCGTCGACCGGTACCGCGTCGATACGCGACCTGTGGGCACATGCCTTCAACACTCCTCTTGCCCACACGCACACCGATACCTTCGCCACTCGTTGCGCGTACTCTGGCAGTATGACCCTCAAGCAACTGGATACGAACTCTCCGCACCCGCGGCGATCGTCCCACAAACACGACACCGAGAACGTAGACGTCCCCCATCATCGGAAAGCGAAGAAGCGCGTTGCTTCACTCAAGAAGCCGACCTATGCCAGTCCCAACCTCGAGGAATCACTCCATGAGGCCGGGACCGGGATCGTGTGCAATACGCTCGACCTGTGCAGTACGTTGCTGTCCACTTTTGCTAAGTATCAAGCCTCACTTGACGATGGTAGAAATATCGATGCACGACTTCCAGGGTACCCAACTCACTCCGGAAACACTCCACGACAGTATGGACGCGGAACACGTTCGGTATCACCTTTGGGCCGCGACGAGATTCGCTCTGAAAGACTTGTGCGTGATTGAACGACCGCATCCTTGAGCCTCTCTGATCGACATTCCGATGACAGATCCGAAGGGAAGATGAAGGCGCCGAGCATCATGGATGCCGTATATGAACGACTGGTGCGTTCATGTCCCCCAACGCTCACTCCGCCCATTGCTCATCATTGATCATGTTGAAGGTCGTCGAAATCGGAAAGGCCATGATAGACAGATGCCCCGGGCCCCATCTCACATTTGTCGACACCAGGCTGCACGACGACGCCTCCGCGATAATCTCAAGCGCGGGAAGGCTAGTGATGATGTTTCGGGAAAGTGGGATCGGGAGAGAGAACATCATCGTTTCGGTACGATGCCCTCCCTGTCAGAACCATTTAGTATTTGGGAGTTTATGCATGATTTAGATACCGGCGACGGAGCAAGGTATACTCGCTGCAAGCAAGCTTGAAGATGCGGGTGTCTGGACCAATCTCGTGTATGTAAGCGGGGTCGAGCATGCTATCGTGTGCCGGTCTGCATGCGCGACTATGGTCTCGATGATGGTGGGCTCGGTATGTGACTTTTCTATGCCCCCATCTGAATTTCGGCCCTGATACATGGCACAAGGTACTGGAGTGGTACGAACGGAAACGCCACGCCACATATTCAACTTTGAAGACACATCCTGGCGTCGAAGCTATTCAAGCTGCCTGTGTATACTTCAAGTTGCATCACAGTGACAAACGGCCGTCAGTTCTGGTGGGCACGCACTTCAGAACGGTTAGTGATATCCACTTTCCTATCAACCGCACGCTCATAGTAGTACTCTAGATCGATGAGCTGGGTCCACTAGGGTGCTTGGACGCGCTCATATTAGCCGACACAGAGCTCGACTCTCTGAACAGCCACCACGCAATCAACTTCCTACAAGCCGTACCAGAAACATCGCCCGCTCACGCCAGGGCCGAAGCGCTTCCTTCACCAAATCGCAAACGACAAGCATTGTCACTGGACTTGCCTCAGAACGCCAGAGACATGTACAGGAAGATCACAAATAACACTCTCGGGCATATGAAGGTGAAGATGCGGCGCATTGACGACGCCATTCACGAGGCGGTGAAGGCGGAGCAGATGGTATCTCTGGATCGGCATGTTCGACGGCAACTGAGGTCCAAGGCGGTGGCCAGCCCGGGTACCGACGAAAGAACACCGTCGCCCCGGAACACACGAGAGAGACGCTCACCCACATCTGGTATGCGGGAAGGCTATGATAACGAAAGAGATGTGACGTCCTCTAGACGCCGTGTTGGCGGTAACTGGGGAGGAGACGATACGCGACGCACAAGTCAAGTGGAGGATTTAGACTATTTCTGACTGTATTCTATGAGCGCAATGAAACTTGATTGAGTCAAAAAGGCCTTCTGCTGTCTCAACTGCGTAGGTTGGCACGTAGACGCGTCGACAAGAGTATTTGGCAGTTGCGCTGATCAGACTAACTAGGCGCTGCTGATCCGTCAGATCAGCTGCCCGCCTGAAGTCCTCGCACAAGAGCGAGCTGGACCCAGCAATTGCTCGAGAAGAGCTCAGGAAAGCGCGTATGTAGTCCAGAACATCTTGGAATCATCCAGACAGTTCCCAGGGCGGGGAAATAACACCGGCGCCCCTGAGAGATTCACGTCGCGATTGCAAATCAAGGGTGCCTTGGTCCGAAGACATTGTGGCGTAGGTAGTCCTGAGGTAGTCGATTATTTCCTCTTGCTGCTACAAGTCGACTGCAAGGGCGGAAACAAGGTCAATCAGAGTTGTAACAGCAGGATCATGGATCTGGGCACAGCTGGGGGAGTGGAAGCATCACGTGCGGATATACCGCGGGTGCCTGTAACTTTGAGTAACGCGGAAATTCTGATCTCGGCCGGGTAGGTTTCGTCTCTTTCCACAACCTTTTACTCGAACCGCTGGGCACACCGACGACGGCGTCCTTCTGCTCGCTCGCTCTCACACTCTTTTGGTCACGCCCTCTCATTTACACATATCGACATGCTCGACCGTCTTTTTGAGCACAAGATGCTCCGCGTCCGCCAGACCAACGGTGGACGCCGCGGTGCGGACACTGCACCGGGCAACAGTGGAAACGGCGTGTCTGCGATCCCCAGTGCAACCGGAAACGGCGAGTCCGCTTCGACGCCGGCTGAGACGCAGGTGTCGTCCACTCCCAGTGCGTGCTCAAATGCAATCTAATAACAGAGTCGATCGAGCTGAAAAAATATCTATAGCATCCGCCGTTGCGTCCAGCCAGGCCCCGTCCTCCGCCGTGCCATCCAGCACTCCTGTGTCCGCTGTGTCCTCCGCTGCCCCGCTGACTACCTCGTCGGCCGAGGTCTCGAGCACCAGCCCTTCCAGCACCGCGACAAGCTCCACCTCTGCGACCGAGACCGCCGCCACCTCCACTACCATCTCTTCGTCCAGTGCCCTGTCCACCGCTACTTCTAGCTCGGCCTCTTCTTCCTCTAGCACTATCTCTACCTCCAGTACCGTGTCCACCACCTCTGTGAGTCCATTGCCACACATGTCGCGGCGCATCAGCTCATTATGGTTTACCAGACAACCCAGACTTCATCTACCGTTCCTTCCGTCAAGACGTCTCTTGTCGCCACTAATGCGGTCGCTACTGAAACTAGCTCCTTCCATTCCGCCACCAGCAAGACGACTGCGACACTTGGCGCTGGGACCACAGTCATAGCCAGCGACACTGCATCCAGCCAGTCAGGCTCTCTCAACACGGGCGCACTGGTCGGAGGCATAGCTGGAGGCCTGGTCGCTCTCGTTGCTCTCGGCTTCCTTGTTTGCTTCTTTATGGTATGTTCCATGACACAACCACATAATGAGTAGCGCGGCTGACTATATTTATTTATACTTAGCGTCGCCGCCGAAACCGCATTCGTTCTGATGACTTCGACGCGGCTCAATTCCGCCGCTCTGCGATGATTATGCCCGAGGACCACATTGTGCCCCCATCGCCCATCGTGCCGCAAATGTTTGAGCGTAGCCATGGCCCCGCACCCTCTGTTGTCAGCATGACGGAGCCTGGCTTGGCCGGCCATGGCGCGTATACTGCTCAGGCCGTGGATAATTACACACAGCCTGAGCGAGCGGACTTCCGGAACCAGTACAGCGAGCATCCTTACGCCACGAGTCCACCTCCCCGCGTTCAGCCTGCCCCTCTGCAAGAGCGTCCGCAGTACGTCTTCGGACAGCCGTCCCCGTCTCAGCCGGACCAGACCTTCCAGCCTCAAGACCCGTACCAGCCCCATGAGAAGTACCAGTACCCGGGCAACGACTACAACGAAGGTCACGGCGCGTACCCGCAGACGGAGCACGTGTATAACGCGGAGGACTATTCGGGCTATCACGCGTACTCGCCGGATGTACAACACGCGTCGTACGCTGGCGCGCATGCGCGGCCCAAGTCGACGAACAGCGAGGACGCGTATGGCGGCATGTAGTCGTCTGGCCTCCGGTTTTGACATTCCATTCTTGTTACCTCTATGTACAGCCCGTCCCGGCATCGCTTCCCCATACCCTAGCACACGACGCGATACCGAACAGTTCTCGCCCGGCTAAATACACTGCAATTATTCTTATTCTTCGTAGTATATGTCCCAGGGTTTGTTGTCCATTATTCTACTGTTGTTTGACGTAGGTTTATTTACACGTGTCCATACCTGTGTTCAGATGTATGAAATCGAGTTTTGGGTTTGGGTGATTGGAGGACAGATTGATTTTCTCTTGGTCAGTAGTACTCGACGCCGATTCGAGATGGCACGCCGGTTGAAGCCGTTTGGTTAAGTGATGGTTGTAAATTCGCCCATGCAATGTCCCTGGAAAGGTTGTGCTTCCAATAGCTGAAAGGCCACGATTATCTATTGACATGAAACTCGCCCTCAAGGGAGGAGACGGGAAGGTGAATAAGTGGCGCATACAAGATCCGCTGCTCCCAACAATAGGACTAAATCAATAATGGTGGACTGAATCTGCCACAAGCCTTGTGGGTTCTTGTAGAATTCACCGACTCTGCCGTGTCGCGTCTAATTATAATACCGTGATAATACCCAAAACGATCTTCTCAATTGTCCACCCGTGCTTCAGGTTTGGCCCCTTCGGTACAGTAACCACTTGAAGTGACTACCTGAGTATGCGCCTGTTCTCATGTTGTCCACGAAGTCTATCTTTGGATCATATGTATAAAGTCCATCGTGCGCGTGAAACTCGCCGTCTGGACTCTGGCTCCATACTACGCGATTCCGCCCTTGAGGAGCTGCGCTGCCAGTGTAACACAGACAGATCATATCTCATTGCTATAGCCTGTGACACCAGGCGGGAATTACCTACGTTCAACGTTGCGCTTCGAATCGCGCTGCGGCGCAAGATCAAGTTATTCGCTCATTCCAGATCACTTCAACTTCCATGACTTGAGCTTCCCAGCCTTGCACTTTGTGTCAGGCCTGTCTGGATTGAGCACTGAGCGCTAGTAAGCATTGAGTCCGATTTCTCACGAAAAATGTACTTTTGTCTCCGCTTTCCTTGTCCGTGCCGTCTGAAGTTTGAAACTCCGCTCTAAGGTTCTCGTCTCGCCGGAATATTGTCTCGTTGCACACCCATTTGACTCTCTCGACCGTTTGACAAACCCTTGGCCTCCAGGATTTCACTTCGCCAGCTTACGGTTCCCTTCATCCTATCATCTGGCTCTACATGGCCAACGTTTCTGCACGAGGTGAGTCAGATGCTGCGGTAATGACACTCGCATCTATGATACGAACGAAACAGAGGAATTAGAAGTGTGCTTGTGAGGCTTCCCGGACAATATGCGCCATTCATGTGCACCTTTGGACTATATGGTGATGTCAAACTATATGGTGATGTCAAACTATATGGTTCCACTGCTCGGGATCCCCACAGCTGACCTTCCTCTTATTCTCGTGTGCTAGAGTCAGCTAAGCCCTGGCTCGGACTGAATGGAGTCTTCGCTCTATTGCTGAGAACGCACTCTATACTATGCACTATATCTCGTGTCGAAGCTAACCCAGTGCATGCTGTCGTGTGTACGTCCCTCAACGTTTATATTCCCTAGGACTGAGGTTTGACAAGTAGAAGCTGACAATGACATGGGCATGGGCAGTCTGACACGCACCGACGGCACCGTCGATTCGTCGAAAGATGTACCACTGTTATGCTGTGTCTTAGCTGCGTCTGCCTCTGGTCTTTCTTGTGTCTTTCAAACAATTCGCCTTCCTGGAACGAGACTGGGTTGGACTTCTGTCAGGTGGAGCTTGAATCACATATCTGGTTCGAATAGCATGCGGCTCTGACATACGGCTCGGTACCACGGAAGTCGACCTTCACACGCTTCTGCATCATTATGAATTTGCTGTGAAGCTAATTATAATTATTCACACCTGTCGCGGTAAGTATTGAGCAAGATGGGACTTATTTAGGTCGCCTTCCCACTTGAGTTTCTCCTCATCATCACCTCCTCTTTGCAATGCCCGCCTCGAAAGGTGAATATGTCATCTGGATCGACCACGACCAACGCATTGGCCACTATGCTCTGTGCATCGGTTGCACTGATGGCATAGCCGTGCTCCGACTCAACGCAAATCAGGTGGTTTGCTCAGAAAACACCGATCATCATATTCTCCAAATTCCTGGCCGCTTGGTCTCCACTGCAAAGCATCGTGTTGGCGTCGCACCAATGCTCACGTCTGAACGGTCGAAAACTTTGTGGAGGATCTGCTTTGCCTCGTAAAGAGTCTGATAGGCAACAAAGGGCCTAGTAACATGGTCGAAGCGGTCTACAATGTGGGAGTCATATTTGCGAACTCTCTTGCCGCGATCTGCGATACCGTAGAGAACGATCCATCGACAAAGAGGGTCACCAAGACAGCTGTCTTGATTGGTATGTGGATGCCATTGTGGGGGTCTCTTTCTGATGCGCTTGTATCAGGCGCCTGTGGAGGACTTTTTATATTTGTGTGGCGGATTGGGAAAGTTGGGACTGTCAGTGGTCACGGTGGAAGTACCAGTAGTCTTCCTGCTCCTGGATTAGGAGGTCTGGTGAGGGCTGGAGATATTCTGACCTTTGTTGCTGCTGGTGCTGTCATCGCAGGTTCAGCTGTGGTTGTGGGTGGTGTGGTTTGGTGCATCTTTCGTCACTTTCGACAACAGGAGCTCGAAAGAAGTTATCATGCGAGGAGCAATCATTTGATTTCGATAGGATATGAAATGCCAAAGTAGCTCAACATCGTGGCAACGCTGCACTGGCAACGTACTTACTCTCTGCCTCGAGTGTCAAATGTTAATTCAGTGTCAAAACCAGACTGCCCGGATTAATTTTGAAACTTTTCTTTGAATAGGACGCTCAAGACGGTCAATTGACTCCAACAGACGCACCTGCGTTGGAATCAGGACTTTACACTCTCTGCAGACAAAAACGACTTGTGTTTGAAGATTGCCGACATCTGCTTTGGCCCCGCCTTCAGAGCACTCAAGGTCAAAGACATGATCATATACTGGAGTGAGCTCTAGGTAGTTAGCAGTGAGCAGCGGCTCTGTTCTCACCCTACGTCGCTGCGTCCGGCGATCCTCATTCCTTTGTGGCGTGCCGCAACGTGCTGCCGTGCGATCAGATCATGACTCTTAAATTCATAAGAAACCAATTTTGGCACTCCGCCTCAAAGTTTTCGTCTCTCGTCTCGACCGCCAGTGTCAAGACCACTTGCTCTCACTCTGGGACATCAGGACTTTGTTTCTTTATCTTTACTCACGCAGCGGATTGGACGATTACTTTGACTGACTCCACTACAGGGCCGACGTTCCTGCACAATCCTGACTGCTCTGGCTAGATAGGCATGAATAGGAAACTCGGGTTTTGGCGTTTCAATTGGAAAGCTTAACTCGGACGACATCATATGCACCTATTGTATAGTGATGGTGCTATACTCTCGCTGCTGGGGCTCCAACACGGCTGACGTTCCGTTGATACGCGTGTGCTAAGGCTCGACCTGCAATTCTTGCTCTACGACTGGAACCACACGCTGCTCTGTGCATGTCCCTGAACATTCATATTCTCTAGGGCTGAGATTGACAAGCAGATATCGACATGCACACATGGGCCGTCTCTCACATACTCAATTGTCCCCGATTCGCCGAAAGATGCACCACACTACTATAGAGTATATTGCTGGAGTACTGATGTAACACCTGATACTGGAACCCCAAGGTGCTCGTGGAAAACTTACGCCGTCCTGCGAAAATCGTGATTGCGCGTCAGCCTCACACAGGATTGCGAGTTGTCGCATTCGGCGAGTAATCGACTGACAGAGTGGCGTCATGCTCCTTCCCCGGCGACGTGTGAGTCGTCTCAAGCCGAACATCGGGGACGGACCGGGAAGTGAACCTTGTACTTCGCGGAGGAATTGAGTCGAAGTCTTGTCGATACAGTCCCTGCCCGTCGGCAAGTCGCCGGCTACGTCGGTCTGCCTACGCCGCG
This sequence comes from Strobilurus luchuensis, assembly GCA_019915105.1. Taxonomy (NCBI): domain Eukaryota; kingdom Fungi; phylum Basidiomycota; class Agaricomycetes; order Agaricales; family Physalacriaceae; genus Strobilurus; species Strobilurus luchuensis. The sequence continues at coordinate 199,692 of JAHLMJ010000003.1, forward strand.
CGATCCCGAGAATGCCAGGTGCGACGATGAAGTTGCTGTTTGTGTATTTGAACTTATCATTCATCTGCGAATGAAGCATCGGGAAAGTGTGCTACCATCCCCTACTTAAGCCCTACACGAGTCTGCACCGAATCTTGTTTGTGTTTTTTGAACAGTTTGCCGCCTTTCTGGAACGAAATCGGGGTGGACTCTTTTACCAACATCTTTCCGGGGCCTGGCTCATGATCAGATCATATTGATCTATCTGTTCGAACATCGCATGGCCCTGATCTACGGCTCGGTACCACAGAAGCTAACGTTCCTCCCCACAAATCTCTGCATCATCAAGAAATCTGCCAAAAGTTTGGTCCAGAAGATGGGATCAGGATGATCTCGAGCTGTTCATGTAGGGTCCTTCTATCGTGTGTGAATGTGTGCCAGGAACTCTTCCAATATCTCGTCTTCTACGCCAAATTCCTCATTGGAATCTTACCCCACTTGACCGAACGGAGGGAAGGGCAAGGCAGCTGATTCTCAGCGAGGGTTCCTGACGGCGCAAGGTGTCTTATTTCGGGCCACGTTGAAAACATGGCCTAAGTGCACACCAACTGTACGTTGCATCTCGTGCCTGTTCCAATTGAAAGAGTGATATCTAGATGACATCTGAGCAGTCTACTACAGATGACAATGGCACGCTACATCTATCAGCTTCACGGTCGCGGGCCAGACTCTCAATCAAGGAACGCACTACGCAGCCTGAGTAGCCAAGCTAGCACGAAGGTAGATGTAGAGTTCTGCGTACTACTACCAGATGAAGGGCGCTCCTTCCTGTCAGGGCTGTGTCGGTTTGCCTCTGATCGGATGTTGCCGGGTTCCTTCTCTCCTGCTTCTTTCTTCTTGCTCTCTTCGCCCTCGGAACTGTACGTCGACGTTCTCGACTAATCAATATTGCGATTCATTTTGCTTGGCACAAACTGATATCATTTCTTACTCTCGCACCCTTTAGCTTACAACCTTCTGAACACATTCTCCACTCGACCCCGCAATTCGAATGTACTCTTCGATTGTACGCCATGGACGTGCTCATACTCCATGCTCCCAAGACGTGCGCTCTCCCACACTCCTCCCTTGTCCCCCAACGTCGTCACAGCTAGGAACACGGCTACCTGCTGGGGTTGCGCTCAAACGACGCCACATCTTCGCATGTGGACATCCAAAATGATGCGATCCGTATGGGTCCGCGCCGTGTAATGAGGATACTGCATATAATCATGCTTACATCGCGTGCTTTTTACTTGGCTATGGTGAACTGTGGCGATATGTAGACTTGCGAGGAGCCTCGAGCGGTGCACCATTCAAGTTGTCCTAACTTATCTTGAGATAGGTCCTGGCTCCGACAGGCATGAACCGGACTACCATGTGCTTCGTTTTGAATGAATGGGCTTGGTGAATGATGGGGCTTTCATCTTCTTATCTCACGGCTGTGAATTGTCTCCGTTAGGCCAATGGCAGGCTGCCCGGTATTTAATGGCTCACATGCGCAATCTAGAAGTCCGTGGTTCTGCCCTAGCCATAAGCATTCCTGCCCTTCAGGAATCTCCGGTGCTCGTCTCTTGACTTGAAGCGTCACCTGCATTCATCTCACAATGGGTTCGTTCACCTCTTCTCCTTCATTTTGCAACGCTCTTACTCCTTCCCCAGCGACTGAAGCTCAAACTACACTGGATTACGAAGCTGCTGGCATTGAGCCTGTTGGCCTACCTGGAGGTGCCCATGCCCACGAGAAAGAGGCTTTCGGTCATGGCGTGGACGTGAGAGAGAAGGGCGCCGGTCACGGTATCGCCGTTGGCACCTACAGCGACTCTGAGGATAATGGCCTTGAAACTGAACATGCCGACGGCTTTGGACGTCATCCTACGGAGGAGGAGCAGAGCATATTACGCATGGTCCCTGCGGGGATGCCTTGGGCGTACGTTGCACAGTTTTGAGGTCGTGATTTCCACTGACGTCCTTATCGCTCGCAGTGCCGTCGCTATGTGTTTGATTGAGTTCGCGGAGCGTGCATCGTACGTCAACAGTCGGAGTAGACTCCTTCTATGTCGTAGTGAATACTGATCGCTTTTTAGCTACTACGGCTCCTCGGGAGTCTTCTCGAACTTTATTCAACGTCCTCTTCCCAAGGATGGTAATGGTGCCGGTGCCGTGTAAGTATTGCTCGTGTCAATACAGTCTTGTCACTCACGACTTTTGACCCCATAGCGCGTCAGGTGCTGAGGGTAAAAGTGAATCCGCCGGCGCTTTGGACATGGGTTTGCAGACTGCTACTGCTCTCAGTAAGCCCCGTACCTCTCGGTTGCCTTCGTTCTGACGACGGCATCAGCTACACTATTTACGTTCTTGGCGTACACTGTTCCGGTAAGTACGCTCGACTGATTTTTGCCTTTTGCTAAGCACGTTTGTAGATTCTTGGTGGCATTGTGCGTGCACTCAATATCTCATTGTTCATCAGAAGCATTGATCTAACGCGCCGTCTCAGGTTGCCGACACTAAATGGGGTCGATTCAAGACTATCTGTGTTGGGACTGCGGTCGGAGCAGTAGCGCATGTCTTGCTTGTCGTGAGTTCTATAGCGGGTCATTTCGAGCTTGCTTCTTAGGGCCTCTTTGATAGATTCCCGCCATTCCGTCGGTCATTGCTTCCGGGTAAGCTCTGACAATTGGTGGGATGTTTCAACTCAGACTGACGTGCTGCCAGCCATGCAATTGCCCCCTTCATCATTTCTATCTTGATCCTTGCCTTTGCCGCTGGCTTCATCAAGCCGTCTCTTGGCCCTCTGCTGTGCGACCAGAGTCCCATCAAGAGGCAGAGTATCAAGAAGTTGCCATCCGGGGAGCTCGTCATCGTCGACCCGGGTGTCACCATCCAGCGGTACCTCATGGTGGGCCACAACTTGAGTTCGCTCACTCCGTGCTTAACTCCTTTAGATCTTCTACTGGGCTATCAACATCGGTGCTTTCTTCTCGCTGGCTACCAGCTATGCTGAGCACGATGTTGGATACTGGTTGGCCTATTTGCTTCCTGGGATCATCTACATGTCAGTCTTGCAAAGATTGTCTTTTCGTCCATGGCCCAATATACCTTCCAGGTTGATGCCTATCGTTCTCGTTCTTGCGTACAAGAGACTGTACAAGGCTCCGCCTCAGGGATCCGTTGTTGTCGAGGCTATGAAAGTTTTCGGCGCAGCTCTCAAGAACGGCGGTTGGAAGAGGGCTTGGAAGGGCGGAGACGCATTCTGGAACTCAGCCAAGCCATCTATCTCTGGCAAGACAGTCCCATGGTTCGTTTTGTGGTCTATGGGGTCTTGCTGAGAAATGCTCACGACTCTGCCAGGGATGACCAGTTTGTTGACGAGCTGCGCGAGTCCATTGTCGCGTGCAAGGTCTTCCTCTTGATCCCCATGTTCAATATCGCCGACGGTGGTTTCGGCTCCGTGCAGACCTCTCTTGCCGCCTCCATGATGTGAGTGGTTGCTGATGTTGTCGGACTACATATTTACACGACGTTCATTCAGCGGCAACGGCGTTCCCAACGACCTCATCAATAATTTCAACCCTCTCACGATCTGTGTGTTTGCGCCCATCCTCAACTTTGGCATCTACCCGCTGTTGCGCAGCTATGGCATCAACTTGAAGGCTACCACTCGCATGGCTATCGTGCGTATATGCGACCAGCTCAATGGCCGTTTCACTGAGGGCTGTATGATAGGGCTTCTTCCTTGCTGCGGTCACCATGGCCATCGGTGCGATCCTACAATGGAGGGTCTACAAAACTTCACCGTGTGGTAAGTATGCTCGAGAAAATGAAACTCAACATTACTGACACATACAGGCTATCACGCTACCACCTGTACTGAGCTTTCTTCCCTCTCTCTGTAAGCTCTCATGTTTTCAACGTTTTGTGTCGTCTCTTGAGACTATTTTCAGGTGGTGGCAGATCCCTCTCTATTCGCTCCCCGCCATCGGAGAACTTTTCGTGAACGTTACAAGTTACGAAAGTGAGTCTATTCCATTGTACACCTGCAGTCCCTGTTTAATCCACCCTCAGTCGCCTACACGCGTGCCCCTGCTCGCATGAAGGGTGTCGTTTACGCCATGGTCCTCTTCACTAGTGCCCTCTCCTCCGCACTCCTCGAGATCGTCAACCCCTTCATGGTCGACCCTAATCTCATTTGGCCATTCGTTGCCTCCTGCGTTTCCTGCATCCTCTGTATGATCGCTCTTCCGATATTCTTCCGCAGCGTCGACAAGGAGGTCGTCCTTGACGTTGACCGCATGAAGGGCCTCACTGGGCCTCATGCGAAGGACAACGCGAGCGACACTGGTAGTGTCGAGAAGAGCTGAGTGACGACGCGGCTCAGATAGTGTGTAATTGGCGACCGAATGTTGTATGTATAATGATTACAAGTACTATTCTTCTATATCAAGTAGAACTTAACTGGGTACGAACTTCAGGTGCTGTGAATTCCGCCACTGTGGCGTTCTGTAAGGTTCCATATCGTGATGGACTCGGTGATCCCGAATCGCAAGATATCTATGCAGTGTAGGCGCGGTGTCCAAATTCGGGAATCCCGCACCAGACAAAAGATCTTCAGTTTACATCCAGCGTATTACGCTTGAAGACGAACTTACACCGCCATTCCGCCTCACGAAATGCTACAGTACCTATGTAACTGATTTGTGATCGGGAAATGCCGCTTGGGCGCAACAGGGCGCATCATCTTGCCCACTTTTGAGTCCCGACGTCCATCATCAGATTGAAGACCTCTTGAAATTTGCCACACCACACACCACCATGCCTGTGCGCATCCTGCTTCGCGTGTCAACATAGCTTATATACACGCGACCTCGAGCCTGCCTCGGAACCCTCACAGCCAATGCGCAACGCGGATCCTGTGCGACGAACAGCCTTCTTTAGGCGACAGCTATGCTTTTGGAGTCGCTGGTGGGAAGGTCGAGCAGAGTGGCGTTTCAGATCATACAGCAATTATGGCACCTATATATGCTAGCCCGTAGCACGTCCACTGACAAGACTCCGTGCCCATCATGTTTCCTACCATCCTGCCAAGCGATGTCCTGCAAAATATTGTATTTCAAGCTGTGAGTCTCGTACTCCTCAGATCAGTTTAGACTCTCATTGATTCTTCACTAGACAGACGACCATTCCACGCTCAAGAACGTTCGCTTGGCCTCGATGATTCTCAACAGCATGGCTGCGCCGTGTCTTTTCCGAATCATGAGCGTGTCTCTTGATTGTGGCGGAGACCGAAGCACAAGACGAGGATCGTATGCCTTCCTGAAGGCGGTCGCAGCTCGGAAAACAGATTTAGGGCGCCATGTACGCGTCTTGCGACTCTTGCAGCAATCGTGCGATCGCGAGTCCACCGCGAAGAAAGCGCGGTTCGTATCCAAATTGCGTGGCGATCACCACGAGAAGATGGCAGCGCTATTGCTCAAGTCATTGCACCACCTTGCTGGAATTCGTGAAGTCGTGTGAGTGCAGCGTCCATTCATATATCCTATGCAGTCACTGACAGATAGTGAATGAAGCTGGTCTGCCGCGCCATGTATACCATTCAAGTCGAGGAACCGTGCTACGCCGTTGTTCATCGATCTTATGAAGACTGTAGGGCAGCTTTCCGTTCAGAGTCTCTCGCTTTCTCTTGTCGGACCACAAGACAACGATGAATACCTCTGTTCATCACTTTCCGGGTTCAGGAATCTGCGCTCTCTTCAGGTTACACTCGACTCCTCGATCGACCCCGACACTCTGCGGTTCCTGCCTCTTCTTATGCTCGCCAATCCTGGCCTCGAAACGCTGCGAGTCGAGGTGACTTCCGCAGTCAGTAAACCACTGCACAGCATAGGAGTGCAGGACATATTTCCATCACCTGTCAAATGCAGACATACGCCAATGTGCCCTCTTCTCAAAGACGTCACGCTGATAGGCGTGAACGTGGACCACGCCGATGTCCCTCACATCCTCCCGTTCTTCAGAAACGCGACAAAGGCTTCCTTCGCTGATATGCGACTCCCAGATGGGTTCTGGTACGCGCTCCGGCGCTCTGGATGTCGGACTGAGTCCTTCGTTTTGACGAATGTCGAAATCTCGGCAGCGTGTCTGGCGTTTCTTTCGTGCCGAAAGGCATCTGGCTTTTCGAGACTGGAACTCAATGATATCTTCTTCGATCTGGACGGTGACGGAGCAGAGGTGGCCTTCAGGCTGCTCGCAACAGTTGTGCCGGTGCACAGATATTCTTTGCGAAACCTTACGGTGAAACGTGGATACGAAGGGCTTTGTCCTCTCACGCACTTGACGTTGGATGCGTTAGCGGTCTGCGGCAGACTGGAGAGGATCAGCCTCGGTGTTGATTGGGCGCATTTGCAGGCACGCGAAGAAGATAACGTTGTTGTACGCCCTCGTGATGACAATTTCCTCCACTGAAACTCATTTCCTTTCGTAGTGTCGTCTCATGAATCTCATCTGTGCTGGGACATGGAGGTCCTTGACGTACATGAAGCTATGCTCACAGGAGGATGTTGGTCAGTCTGACATATCGACCGCATACCAGATTCTCGCTGGACAGCATCCGCCATGGAGTCTAGATTGTATCATTCAGAAGAGGGCTCTCCATGCTTGCAGGGTCTACGGCTCTGAACGAGACAGAGGCACCGTCTTGCTTCTGGACAGAGAATTGGCTGTGTCGGGTACCTTGTACTTCGGCCAGGACATGATTGACTTGCGTGTAGCGGCTAGATGACAGTAGACAGAGAGGCGCCATGAATGACTTCTGTTCAAAGCGTGAAAGATACGTCGAGATTTGAATTGGCGTGTCGTCCTGTCAACGGGAAGAAGCGCAGTGTGCCACTGGTGAAACTTGTGCCGGCATTGACAATTACAAGTCTGACATAAGCCTGTCACGCTGTCCTTGGTTTTCCTTCTCGTCGTCGACAATCGTCCTGACCGTCGCCGACGTTGTCCAGTCTCGAAACCGACACTGCACGCCTGTGCGCCCACATTCTTTCTTTACACACTCTCTTTGCACGCCCGACTGCGGTCTCCAACCTCGAAAAAATCAACACCCGACACTAATCATGGTCCACGATATTCTTGCCGACGTCCACCGCCGCATGCTCCATGTCAAGCGCCAGGCCATGGGCGGCGGTGCTGCGACCACTGCCACCACCACCCATGCCACCACGGCGAGCGCGCCCGCGACGAGTGAGTAGTCCAGGACGGCCACCCCTGACGACTGCGCTGACGGCCGAAGCAGCAGCAAGCACAACCCCAGAAAGCACTCCAGTGACCACGTCGGAAGCCGCCGCGACGACCACGTCCGAGACGACAATCAGTACGGCGGCGGCGCAGACGACTTCCAGCACCAGCAGCACGGCGTCCACCACCTCGGAAACGGTGCTCTCATCAACGTCCGCCACGGAGTCCACGACTAGCACCACCAGCAGCAGCACGAGCTCGACCTCCAGCACTACGCCCGTCACGAGCACGGTATGAGCTGAATCACTAACGCCTCGTCCCAGTCTGACGCTCACTACAGACCCCATCGACCACTGCCCAAGCGGCCACCACGACCCACGCCGCGACCACTCCCGTCGAGACCACCGCCCGGGTCACCCGCACCATCTCTTCGACGTCCAGTGCCGCAGCTGCCAGCGCCGCCGTCGCTTCGTCCACCACCAGCAGCAACACCAGCAGTGTCGGTACTGGCACCATTCTGGGCATTGCTGCAGGATGTATCGTCGCCCTCGCAGTCATCTCTGCTCTCGTTGTCATGGCTGTGGTAAGAACATCCGCCCTCCATCTCTCAGCAGAAGCAGCTAACATGGGCACAGCGCCGCTACAAGAAGCGCAAGGAGGATCAGGAGATCTTCAGTGCTTCCCAGTTCCGCCGCTCGGCTGTCCTCCTCGACGATGACATGGACGTCCCTGGCCCGTACTCTAATAAAGGATTCAACAATGGCAGCGGCTACAACACGACCTTGAGGCCCCCGACGATGATTGAACGGCACATGAACAACAGTCCCGCCTCATTTGGTCATCCCCAATATGCTGGCTATGCTCCTCAACCTCCCCAGCCTGCTTTCGGTCCTGGTGATATTGTTGGACCGAACGTCTTCACGGAACAGGAAATTCGCGCCGCACCCTTTGATGGCGATCCGTTCGCCATTGCACGGGACTCCCATTCCAACGCTCAGGCATCCGGTGAATATCATCCAGAGTATGCTTCCCACTATGACTACCAGCAATTCCCGGCCGTTCCCTCCCACCCTGGGACGCCCCAGCAGGCCATGTTCAACGGCAGCCCCAACCACGATTCTTACAACGGCTCCTCTCACCACAAATCGTACCACAGCTCCCTCCAGCACCAGTCGTCTAGCGTTGCTCCCCAGATTGACATGAACTTTGACCAAGAACCCCAGCAGTCGCAGTACAACGATCTGCATCGCGTAACCTCGAACGTTGATAGCGACGCCAGTCATGTGCCCGCGTCCATCGTTGCTGCTGCCGGGGTTGCTATTCCGGAGTCACGCCACGAGTCGCAGTATTCTGCTCGTGCGCCCACCAACGCCGAACATGTCATGCCTGAGCCTGTTCACGCCATGCCCGGGGCTGCTCTTACTATGCCCGAGGCTCACCACTCCATGCCGGAGGCCAGTCACACTATGCCTGAGCCTCCCTCTACTCCCATGTCCGCTGTCGATGCTGCCGTACTCGCCTCCCGCGGTTCCGGCGCCAAGCGGCCAGACACGGTCTACACCACGGTGTACGACCCGGAAGATGCCTACGGCGGCATGTAAAGAGTGTACAAATGTTCAAGTCCCGGTGTATCCCCACGCTCTGTAAAAATTTGAATATTTATCGCGACTGTATCTATCATACCCCCGTTTCCATACTCCTTCCCTTCCCTTCTGTCGCACACATTCCTTCTTCATGACTTGTCGGTGCCCCCGCTTTTCACCCTCCTCACCTGGCTTTTTCCCCTTCTGTGGTCGGATGGCTCCGTGTATATATTGGTTGCTACAACTTGACGAGAGTTGTAGAAAAGTTCTTCCTGGCTGTTGCGTGCCGGGGCATCGTAGCGTGTCCTCCTTGTCGGATCGCGTATTCGTACTCCACCTGTATACCCTTTGATTGATATCATTATCCAACAATTATTGCCTGACTTTCTGCAAGTAGGTCGTCTCGTGGTTGGTGAAGAGGTTCGACTATTGAACTATTGACAGGACGCCTTGACAGCAGGAAAGGACGGTCCTGAACGACGGCTGCAACACACCAGGCATTCGTCTTTGAGTGCTCTGGACCTGCAAGTCAAGCAGAATGGCTGACTATCTGGCTCGGCAGTAACTCATCGCTCAGCTCTGAGGCAGGCCGGGTATCTATGTGAGTCACGGAAAGAAAGCTGCATGAACCCTTAGCCTAAGCACTGCATAAAAGTGATGACGCAGCTGTTCTGGAAACCAGTTTGGGCTAGTGTGGCGCACTGTTCGCGGACGGGTAAAAAATCAGTTGTGCGACCCTGCCTGACTCATCCTTCTATGTGTGCCGATGGCGGGCCGACGGCGAGTGTACTCGTCAGCACATTGCTTGGCTTCGGCAGCGGGAAGAAAGGCCACCTGGCATAGTGCCGAGTTCCCGTTGAACCTGGCAAGCGCAAAATAGCTCCATCTCAATTCCCCGAGAGTCGTATAAATGTTGAAGGTCTCGCCTCTTTTACAGTATACCTACCATCTGTTCATCCATTACCCCTCGCAGATTCCAAATGTCTTCCTCTTCAAAACTTTTCCAGCCTCTCCACGTCGGTGTTGTACAAGTACAGCACCGCTCGGTGATGGCTCCTCTGACGCGTCTGAAAGCTACGGAGCAAACGCATGTACCTCATGCCGAGCTTGTCAAGGAATACTACGCCCAGCGTGCAAGCACACCTGGGACCCTCATCATCAGCGAAGCTACCCTCATAGCCCAGAAAGCCGGTACCATCCCCCACGTCCCGGGTATCTGGTCACAGGACCAGATCAATGCATGGAAAACTGTAAAGCATTCATCCTCCATCCATGAGATGAGATGTGCTAACAGTGTTCAATGAAGGTCACCGAAGGCGTCCACGCCCAAGGAAGCTTCATATTCAGCGACCTCTACGCTCACGGAAGGGCGTCGCAATACAAAGCTGCTCGTGAAGAAGATCCTGCGTTCCAGTATGTTGCCCCATCCGCGATTAAGATGACTGGAAGGGACGAGACACCTCGCGCCTTGACTGTCGACGAGATCAAGGAATATGTCGGACTCTTCGTTGCCGCCGCTAGAAACGCTGTCGATAAAGCCGGCTTTGACGGCCAGTTTCTTTCTTCGTAAACGTATGGAAGATTGACGCTTTCTCCAGGCGTTGAAGTCCATGCTGCATATGGATTCTTGCTCGACCAGTTCATCCAAGATGTCAGCAATCAACGGACGGACCAGTACGGCGGGAGCATCGAGAATCGTGCACGCTTCCCTCTCGAGGTCCTAGACGCCGTTGTCAAAGCCGTCGGTGCAGAAAGGACTGGCATCCGGTTTAGCCCATGGAGCGAGCAACAAGGTATGTTCTCTGAATGCTCTCCATCTGGAACGTCGTGCTGTAGACTAACTGGTTTTGTCAGATATGCGCATGGAAGATCCTAAGCCCACCTACGCTTACCTGGTCTCGCAAATCAAGGAGAGACATCCCAACCTTGCCTATATACACCTCGTGGAACCCCGCCTTGATGGCGTCTTGAGACCTGAGGGTCCAGTACCGGAGGAGTGGTCGAACGACTTCATACGCGAGATCTGGGGCTCGAGGCCCTTGATTTCAGCTGGGAATTATACAAGAGAGAGCGCTATCGGCGCAGCAGACAAGACTGGCAACCTCATCGCCTTCGGACGGCACTTCATCTCAAACGTGAGTGGGCAACGCTTTGAAAGTGGAGTCCGCCGAGTTGCTAATTGGCGTGCTCTAGCCTGATCTTCCTGAACGACTGAAGCTAGATATTCCACTGAACGCGTATGACAGAACGTCGTTCTATATCGAGGGCAACGTTAGTCGTGGGTACACGGACTATCCATTTGCGGTACGCTGCGTACGCAAACAGGTATTAGCTGTATAGGCCTAGCTCAAATCATCCTTGATATACTACTTACACAGCGTCAATCGACGCATACTTACTAGGCTGCTCACTCAATATAGATGAAACCCTTACTGTACTACCCTAAGAAATCTTCGAGGGAGGCTCGCATGCGACTTCGACATAACATGGACATGGATTGCCGAACGCATCATGATCTACACTAGAAATTATATCGCACCTAAAATAGTACAGAGATGAAGGGCACTCCAGATGAATCACAAATATCAAGTCGTGCAGTACAAAAACGACTCTTGGCGGTGACCATCGCATCACCAGGACCGAATCCTCACGTTGTATACGCCGACCCTTCTCCCCATCCGTAGTCGTTATACAGCAGCCCCGCCAGATCCGCCATGGTCGTATCCCCAAACCCAGGCCCTTCGAAAAGTCCCTCGTCTCGCAAGCTCCAAAGCGAGCCAGACGGTGTGGTCGTGTGATATATTGGCGCGTGCTGCTGCTGTCGAATCAAGTTGGGCGAATAGGGTGACTGAGCGGAGGAGTGGGTGGAGGAAGGCGAGCCAGTGTTCTTCGAGGCCTCGACGATCATGCGTTTGACCACACGTTCAAAGGGCTCTTCGGAAGGAGACTCTTCATCTGTTCGAGATCGCTTGCGAGATATGGGCTTGGATGAAAGGTCTGGTTCTGCAGCTAAACAGACATGAACGGTTTAATGCTGCATTGCCATTTGAAGTCTTGACAACGTACTCAACAGCCCTTCCAGTAACACAATGGCGTTACGAGATATCATCGATATATGCTCTGCGGTCTTGAAGAGATCAAGAGCTTGTCGTAGCTCTTCCCTTCTTTCCTCGAGCGCCTTCTCGTTCGTATGGTCTGACGCCTTTAGATGACAGAGATCGATGAAAAGGACCACAGCCGCCGCGAAACCGTAAAATAGCACGATCCACCACTTGAGCAAAATAGCAGATTGTTCGTCGTCAGATTTGAGGTAAGTGAGTATACTCTGTGCGCTAGCGACGCATTGCATTCGTGAGTTGACCTGGAAAGGAGTTGATATTTGAGACATACGAAGATGTCCTAGAAGGAGAACACTCACGTATTGGCGATCCTTGTAACCTCTAAATAGAAATGGGCGATGTAACCGTAGTCGTCGCGTCTCACCCATGATCATACACAGCGTCATCTCCAGACCCTTGACGCCTCCAGGTAGACCTGCCTTCCCAACGCCAAAAGATAACGGCACCTCCGCTAGCTTTTCCTTCAGCCGCTCATCCATATCTGTAACAAACGAGTAGCCAGTGCTTGTGGTCGAGTTCATTTCGTCAACTATCTCCCGGTACAGTCCAACGAATTGCAATCTTGTGAGGGAGAAAGTCATCTCGGTATAGACCTCGAGGGGTTGAGGATGAACGGCGTGCCCGTCAACTAGATCGTTATCGTCGATATTTAAAGGAAAACCAGTGTGGTTCTGTGACGGATGTACCGCGTAAGTGCCATTGTGGGCTGCAGCGTGCGACCAGTCATTGAATATCTAGAAAAGATATGATGAGGTGAGGCGAGAGAAAGACATCACAACATACGAGATTCCACCATACTCTTCGTGCTGTTTCGCGTTTGACCACCGAACGCCAGCTACTGCTGTATGTGCGTTCGTCGGATTCGGAGCCTAGGCGTGACATGCCAAGATTTTGAGCAATCTGAGAGCAAGAACGCATTGAAACGCATGTGCAGAGGTATAATATCTTGTCCTACCTTGATAGCTGACCCCAGCAAAGCCCAATGTGTGCTACAGATCAACGTCAGTAGGTACTTTGGGGGAAAGGATCACGGTCATACTCTGCTTGATCAAGGTTTTGCTGGTACACGCCCATTAGTCTATTGCGCATTGAGGTCAGATGCGCTGCAAAGGTACAAATTCGCACTCACAAAATGCATTGTAGATGCTCCAACGAATGCGCGCCCAGAAAATCATCATAATTCAGACAAGCTTGCGCCGCCGAGTACATCCTCTTCGACAGCTCGCTGGCTGTTGGGAAATCCAAAGCCAAGTGCTCGCAAGTCAGCGGTTCGATAAGATGCAATGACAGGCACAGCACCATAAACAGGACACCAAGGAAGCTCGGGCGCATCATGGATATACTCGCGGTATTGCGCTGCATGAAGATGACATTCATCTCGGCGAGGAAGGATGGTTTGTGGAGGACTTTGCTGTACCATTCTAGTTTGGCAAAGTAGAAGTCCACGAGGGCGCGGCAGCGAGACTCTTCTGGGAGGATGGCCTCGAAGCGCGCGGGAACGTCGGCGGTGGAATCGACGAGAAGGGATAGTGGGTGACTGCGGGATAGACCCGCGGAGGACGTGATGAGACTGTCGGGGTCGAAGTCCTGCGCAGCTCGGGTGCGGTTTATTCTGTGACCCATGGCGAAGTCCTGGACAGATGAGGAATGTGCTGTAATCAGGGTAGGAGCAGCGTACCTCCAACATCATCGCTACGTCCTCGTCTGTGGATGTTGAGCCGTACGCCGAACGGATACGCGACAAGTTGTCCGACGTTAGTGATGATGTAGAGGCGTGAGCCTCATCGGGGATTGCTTTCGAGAGCTTGAGGACCGTGCGTTCGAGGATTGCGACGCGATGGAGGACATCCTCCAGGGTTTCGGCCGTTGTCTTGGCTGAGCTGCACCACTGCATTGAGTATGTGTATGTTCGCGACCGACTCGCGACTCACGTTAAGGCGCTTCTGTCCACTTCTCTGCAAGAGGTGCCCTCTCCTCTCAACATGCACGGCGCACAGGGGAACTCCCTATTGCCTAGTATATATGGGTCATTGGTCGGCAACAATGCAGCAAACTTGCGTACATTTAATCTTCCGCTTCCGACCTATGTCGTTCAATACGCGTGAATTGCTCTATGTAGGTCGACTCACATTGGAAGCAGCTCTGTATGGGACGCGCAGACGTCCGAGGCGAATCGTTCATCAAAGGAGTAAGCAAGAGATAAGAGGTGACTCCTTTTAGAATTGCCGTGCTATAGCCGGACTGTTACTACTCTAATTGACTAAGTCCGATTAGTAGACACCCAATATACATGTGATATTTTGCAGTATACCCTCTTTTGTTGAACGCAAGACAGTATCGAGGAGGGTCACAGACTACCTGCCCCAGGTCTGGTAGCGCCGGTGTGCCAGACAGCCATTTGGATGAACAGACTTGAGTATCAAGCTGTGAAACATGACTCTACTACTCTAGTTTGCGCCACCGTCATGCCTCGACAATTGCAACTTCATATGCTCATGCAACGAGCGAATCATGATGAACGTACTCCGACCTCTCAGAAACTCGGGCTCAGAAGCAGGGGCAATGTGAGTACAAGTCCATTGTCTCTCAAGATAGGTCTGAACGACGATCCATCAAAAACGCTCAGCGGTGCTGTACTCTGCATAATTGACTTTGTACACCCATCTCGAAGAATAGGATTGAACACTTGCCATGCCAGCCAAAACGTACGTCCGTTTTGCATCTGGAAAGTACCGAGACTGAACGTCAACCATATCAATTCAGCTATGAGAATATAGAATTGGCGACATATGACCGTCACCGCCACCATCAAGTTCACTGGCAAGACAGTCATGCAGACGACGGCGCAGAGCACGCCAAGGAAAGTGACACTGCTATTGGGCCTTCTCTCCAACGCCCACCAAAGGCGACGACCAGAAGCCGCAGCGCGGAAGAAGTGCCTGGTGCACCTATCGAAGAGACGCTGCCCCATCGCGAACGACCATGGACGGCTCGGATATTGCTGCGTCACGCCTTCGTCAGTGGACACGCGCACGAGCCATTAACCACATTCGAGGATCACTTGGCCTTCGAGACAGCTCTCGCCGAGGTGCTCTTCAAAGAGCGTGCGCGGCGGCGGGTGTGGATCACCCTCTTCTTCCTGCTCGGCGTGAGCATCCTCTCCATCCTCGCCGCATGTGTGTCCCTGGTTGGCGCCTGCTTCCTCCCAGCCCTCGATTCGGAAGTGTCCATGAACATCTTCAGAGCGACTGTCCTGGGGGGAATGCTCGTCATTCCTCTGGTGCGACACATCTTCCTGAGTCGATGGATGGTCGAGACGATCCTTCTGGGCTCACTCCTGGTTCCGGGGGTGGCAGCTTTGGTGGGAAGTGCAATTCTACGACTGGACGTTGGAGATGGAGCGGGTGCAGGATTTCTAGGCGGTGCAGTATTCTGGAGGTGGGGATGGGCTTGTTCGCGCTGTGCGCGTGTCTGATCACCAAGGAGGATTTATGGGAGTGCGTGACGTGGTTTTTCTGCGTGTCAGCGTTTCGTAGGTAGCGGTCCAAGATTATGGCGTTAGACAGAAGAGAGGACGTCGGGTGTTATCAGCCTGCAGAAGAAAAAATGTAAATTGTATCTGATCCACCTAGGCTGCCGAGTTTAGTGTTCATGATGGATACCACAGTTCGGCGGCGAGTTCGTAGAATCTGTATGCCCGGTTTAACAAGCCTACCGCAGCTGTCCAGTCTGATCAGCTTCTCAGCATACGCCCTCCGTCAATGAGCGTTCAAACGTGAATGATGGAGGCAACCAGCAAGACTTGAGCAAGACGGGACCCAGCGAATCAAAGTGATGCAGATGGTCAAAGAGCAAGAGCGACGGAGACGGTTGCCTTTTCGGGAACACACTGTTGGCTCCATGTGGCGGCACTGTGGCCACTGCCCGCCCAGCTCCCGCCCTCACACCCTCCACTGATGCTGTGCTATGCAATTACCGCCCGCTTCTTGTACTGTGTGCTTACCGCGTCTACTCTACTCGTCAGGACGCGTGGATCTATCTCCAGGACCGTCTGTCAATGGGTTCCATAGATACTTTACAGTCATCAAATTTGTTGGAGAGGCAGGTTACAAGACACATAATAAACAAAGACACGTCCACACTGCATCAGATTCAGAATGCCGAGACGCATCCTGAGCCACGTCGGGATGTACAATAGCGATCGGCGAATAGTCCCGTTTTGGGTTTGACATGTTCTCCTCCTGCCTCCATCATCGTCCACAGATGTCGACATGGCTCTCGGCCTGTCGCCCGTGTGCTCCCGTGTGTGGAACATCTCCATCTTGCGGAGTCCGGGGACAATTGGCCAAGAAAAAATAGGCGCCGACAATCACAATAAAGGCACCGCTTAGCGTCCTTGTTCTTTATGCAATTGTCCTTTCAAACGCGGACGAACAAAGCCACGGAAACAAAGCAGACATGTCTATATCTGGATCTCCGTGGAGGTATATATCACACATAGGGCGCCAGAACCTCTGGATCCTCTCAAACGAATAGCCACAATCTTGCTTAGCCCGAGTGAGTCGCGCGCCTTCTGCTTTGCCTCCGCTAACGAACCAGGCAGCCACCACGATGATGCACCTCGAATCCCTCATTACGCGCCTCCGTAGTCTCTCGAAGCTCGGCAGCGACGACCAGTCCAAGGACACCCCTGTCGAGCCGCAAACTCCAACCAAAGAAAGAGCCGGTCAGAGCTTGGCGGCCCAGCTCAAAGCCCTCAATGTGTCCGGCCCGCCACCATCCAGTGCACTCCGTGCCCCTCCAAACACTCCCGCGTACCCTGCCTTTGGCAAGGACGCGCATGGCTCCGAGGATCGTTGAAGTGTTGCCCCACCTCTTTCACCTCTTTTTCATCTCTTTGTGTGAGTTGTTCTACTCTTCGTTTGTACTAGTTCACCATGCTGACACCTGCTTTCAGATAGTATCGGTTTATCTGTAGACTAGAAGGTGTAACATCTTTATTTATTCTCTTCACCAAAACGCCACGTCGTCCGAACTTCGCCTCGTCAATGCATGCCATAGGAATAATATGTCTCCTCCATCGCTTGCTGGTATCTTTGTCTGATCGCCTCCTCCCGCGACTGCTCCTTTGCTGCCTCTTTCATCGAATCATGCAGCGTGTTCCGCAGGATGGGATCGAGGTTCAGGATGCGGTCAGAGGCATCGTTTGTCACGGTCAAGGATAGCATCGGCTTGAGGCAAGTGTTTGGAAGTCGGAAAGCGCGCCTTAATCTGGCCTGTTCGTAGCAGTGAATTAGACGGAGGTATGAAGAGCGTACTTGTCTTACGTCGGTGTCATGAGCCACTAATGGCGCATTGGACTCCATGGACTCGAAAGGCCACCGGCATGCCTTGGACTGCCATATGTTTGACCTCGCCCGCCGCTGATGCTTCGATAGGCTGCCTGTCATAGCTGGGCTGAGTGGAAAACCAATGAAGAAAGCCTTGTCCGTCTTCGTTGACGTTCTTATACTTGTGGCGACTTGGAACAATGATTGCATTGTTACCTGAACTCCAGGACCTTCCACGGGTCGACTGACGGCGGTCAATTCTTCCTTTCTCTCTTTTCTAGAATCTATGGCGGTTAGGGGTGTGGATTCACAGGCGTCCACAATGCCACCCACGTGGGCGTGTTCAATCGTAAATCGGCAGTTTCCTTGCGTACATACTTACTCGCCAACAGCTTCTCTGCGATGCTCAGCCTCGTAATACAAGGCTCACAGAAACCAGACCTTCACTGATCACGGCATCACGTCCAGGGACCACCATTGTTCTCCAAATGTGCTCTTCCTTCACGCACGTCCTTTTCGAGAACAAGGCGGTACGTGTTACTGGTAGTACAAAATCAGCGGACCTAGAACGACTTAATCCCAATCACCTCTCTCTCGGTTTTGCATCTCTACATTCGTTGCTGGACAACAGTTCATCTCTTTCACCTGATTCCCAAAACACTACTGCATTTCTGATGGCTCAATTGCAATTCTACAACGAAATAATACCCGCGACGATTCCAGACTGGAGGAAAACCGAATGGGATCATACTACTATAGAACAACTCCGCCTGCCCTCCTCCTGCGCGCCCAACTCGTCCGCTGTCCTGCTCTATAGCGCCATGTGCTTGGAGGCACAAGAGTACTGGCGACTTATTGAGCCCTTCCGTACGTGTCCGACTGCTCTGCTGCGTTTGATCATCTAGAGTCTGACCGTCTAACGACAGAGAACCTTTGGCTCGATGCGAACTTCGGCCGCGAGGATGACGATGAATGTATCACTTGGCCTGGAGACGGGGCAGTGACCAGTGTCGACGAAGCCTTCGACCGCCTCTTCGGTCTCGTGCCAGAGGCGCTCATGCTTGAGCAATACTTCATGGCTACGGAAAGGACATGGGGCGAGTTTCAGCACAGTCAGTCCCTCTGACTTCCCTTGCGGTCCGGGAAGAGAGCTCAACCATAATCTTCAGTGCTGGCAACCACACGCGACAACATCATCTCGATTGAAACGTTCAAAATGACTTGTACGTAGAATCTTTGCAGAGTACAGTTGGCAGTCAGTTTTCTGACGTGGGCCGATGATAGGCAATGATCTCTTCTGCTTCAACGTCGGAACAACAGGAGAGGAATGCTTCGTCCAGGTACCTGTCTCTGTGGACCCGACGAAAGACTGGACTGCTGTTCTCAATGACACTTCTTGTATAACTCCCGGGACCCACGTCGCCGCCGCATGGGAAAGCTGGAGACAATGTGCTCTCAGCGCACCGTCGTTGGCCCAGCCACACCTCATCGAGATATTCGAACAGGTCTCGGCCATGTACGAGAGGACCACGTTCCAGGACATGCAACTCGGTGAGTGGCGCAACGTTTCCTTCGGCAAACATCACGCTGATGTGAGCTCCCAGCTCTGGCGCGCTTCATGTCGAAGCGCATCTTCAACCAGTTCTTGGATCTTCGGGATCCGCGTTACACTCTCTTCCATAAGTACGATGATGCAGCGTGTCAGGAGGACGAGTGCTGTGAGGACATGTACGTTATTTAGATTTTTGAATTGCATGGAACATTTACTGTACTTATAAATCACCCAAATAATTGATGACTGTCTGTCTGTTTTTATTTGACGGGTGTGACTCAGATGCACTGTTTCTTGTGTTGTGAGAAGCCGTACTACGCGCAGGGAGACCGCCCGACGTGCTCGGCCCATACTGCTGGCGGCGTCAGTTACTCTCCAAAGAAACGGAACTCTAACGGGAACAGCGAAAAGGGTGACTGTAAGTCTATGGTGACCGTTTGACGGGAGACGCAGAACGACATAGATGATTGATCGGTTCAGCGAAGGTGGTTCTACGTATCAGGTGAAGGCGCAAAGCGCCAATGGCACCGAAAGTAGTGTCACTACCAGTGGCAATGGCGATTTCGATAAAATCGCGCATATAGTGCCGTTCAGAGTTTCGGGCCGCGGCACACATGCCGACCGCACAGTCGCCGCACACGCATGCACCCAATAATACGTCGGAGTTTCGGAAACGCTTCACCATATACCTTCCACTGGCAACCACGACTGCTTTCCGGTTTTCCGTGTCCCCTTTGCGAACCGTGGCCCTGCGATGAACCGCCGGTCTCTAGATTTGTGAACGACGTTCGACTCTTGTTCGTAGATCACGGACCAACAACTTGAACTTGCCTGCGTTCTTCGTATCAGCCCCATTCCTCTTTCCTTCCGGACGATACCGTGACCTGTCTAGCATTCTCCTGCGGCTTGAAGGCTAGTAATCTTACGGAACACCACAACTATGACCATTTCGAACTGACGAATCTGAACGAACTGAACATACCGGCCCTGTGTCCTGCACAGAGGCTCAGTCATATATCGATGAATTCGGGACTTCTCTTCAAGTGAATTCAATACGCAAGTCTCACCACAAACATTGTTGCCTTCTGATAATTGATTGCAAAGTTGATTTACCGACCAAAACGGGAACTACAGCCTGAACGTGAGATCGCTTCCTCGGCATTGACTACTCTCCGTTCAAACTCTCGGCACTGCGATAAACTACATAACTGGTCGAACTATCCTATCTGTCTATCACCTTTTCGCCTTTGGAATGTCGTCTCTCTCGAAGCTCTTCCAGCCAATTCAAGTGGGACCGCTCGACATTCAGCATCGCGTGGTCATGGCTCCTCTGACGCGCTGGAAAGCCGACGAGAAGACCCATGTCCCGCATACCGAGATCGTCACAGAGCATTACGCTCAACGATCCAGCACGCCGGGGACTCTGCTCATCTCTGAAGCAATCTTGATAGCTGCAAAGGCGGGCACTTATCCCCACATTCCCGGAATCTGGTCGCAGCAGCAAATCGACGCTTGGAGAAATGTAAGATCATATTCACAACTCGAGTTTGATTCATGGATTCCTCGTTCAGATCACTGACGCCGTTCACAACAACGGAAGCTTCATATTTTCCCAGTTATGGGCGCTTGGCCGGGCCTCAGACTATCAGGCGGCGCGCGCGGAAGATCCTTCCATTCCGTATGTTGCACCGTCGGCAGTCAAATTGACAGGAAAGGACGAGACGCCGCGCGTGCTGACTGTCGACGAGATCAAGGAATACGTCAAGTGGTTCGCGCTTGCAGCAGCGAACGCTGTCCACAAAGCCTGTTTTGATGGTAAGGGCTTTTGTTTTCCTTCTGCGTTGATTTGAGACACCCAGCAGGCATCGAAATTCACGGTGCAAACGGATATCTCGTCGATCAGTTCATTCAGGACGTGACCAATGAACGCACTGACCTGTACGGCGGGACCGTCGCAAACCGGGCTCGATTTGCACTAGAGGTCCTCCAAGCAGTGGTCGAAGCCATTGGCGCAGAGCGCACTGCCATCCGCTTGAGCCCCTGGGGGGAATTTCAAGGTCTGTCCGCCGCCTATGTTACGATTGACGACGTCAACGGCTCACATGTGAAGATATGCGCATGGAGGATCCAATTCCCACTTTCTCGTATCTCGTTTCGCAGATCAAAGAGCGGTTCCCCAACCTCGCATACATTCACGTTGTAGAGCCCCGCGTTATTGATGGTTTGACCACGCGCGACATCATTCCCGAAGGCTGGTCTAACGACTTCATTCGCGAAATTTGGGCACCAAGGCCCTTGATTTCTGCTGGAGGGTATGATAGAGAGATTGCGATGGAGTATGCCGACACAAAAGGTGACATGATAGCTTTTGGGAGGCTGTTCATATCGAACGTTGTGGTAGTGCAACGCCGCGGCCTCGTCGCCTGCACCCCGATTAGGCAATATACCCGCACATGGACACAACCACTTTCTTTTCTCTTATTCCTCAACCTCCACTACTCACACTCACTTGGCTATAGTTTTCAGACATACTAGATATGTATACCTTTCTTTTCCTCTCTTTACTTTACCTCTCGACGGACGTTTAGGTACTTTCTGAATTGGTCGAAGTTTCAGGTTGACACTTCGATCACACTTATAACTGGGACTCGAACATTTGCAAATCCATCTCTTTTACCCACTACCCACCTTTCGAGTCAGATTCAGAGCTTTCGAGATCGAGCTCTACCTCAACATATATCCTACGGCGTCGACGTACGCCAGACTACGCTTACGCGGACGTTCTACCCCCGATCACCTACGCCACGCTTCGTACCTAGCCTCCGAGCTACCGACAACCCTCGCAAACAAATAGTCGACGTTAGACTGACGTCTTCTTCGACAGTGGAGCCCACCGCGAGGGATTTTGTCGAACCAGAGGCCAACGTTGAGTGATCTCTCAAAGAGCGTCACCCCTATTCTGTCAGGAACAAGACTACTCACCCAGAGACCCAGAAGCGACCGTAGACCGAGCATAGACCGAGCACGATGAGCACGCCGAACAGTGGCGGCGTGGGGGCGTCGATGCACAACCCCAATGCCACAAACACTATCTATTCACAACTCCTAATCCCTATGCCTATCCCCGGGACGTCGCAAGCGCCCCGGTACAATGGACGTTTCACGGACGACTTCCTCGAGGTGCTTATCGCCCACGGAAAGAACGCCGGTATCACGGACAAGGACGAGCTAGTCGATCATATCCTCCGCTACTCGTCAGACGAGGTCAAGGAGCAGCTACGCTTCTTGCCCGAGTTCGATAAGGACATCACGACCAAGACCTGGGCCGAAGCGAAAGCTGTCTTGAAGGAGCTGTACGGCCTACGCGACGAGCCAAAGGAGTACACGGTCGAAACGTTCAAAACCTTGATCTGAGAGTCAGCAGCTAAGTCGCCATTCTCAAGCAAAGACGAGGTTACTGAGTACTATCGGGAGTTCGTCAAGAACGCTTCGACACTTCTGAAGAGGAACAAGATCACCAACACGGAACGGGACCGTTATTTCTTTGAGGGAATACCGACTCGCATGAAGGTGTGGGTCCATGACCTGCTGCCAGAGGCAAACAGGAAGAAGTCTACACCGGCGAGCATCACGACGGTTCTAGGGTTCTTAAAGTCCCGCTTCGATGACGACAGCATACTCTTTGAGGAATGGAAGATGGCGAGTGCGAACGCCACGCGTCAGACGCGTTTTGATGATAACGGCAATCGAGTCGTAGAGGAGAGGACGCCTCAACCTAGGCCTCCAACGCCGAGACCATCAGCTACATCTACACCTTCATCGCAGATGGATCAACTCACCGAGCAGATGCGTCAGATGCAGATCAGCCTAGCGCAGATGCGAGAGCAGAACTACGCGCGAACTGGCGAGTCACGCTTTTTGCCGGCGAATGAAGGCCCGGGATCGCTGCCATATCGACGCTGCTGGATCTGCGGAGAAGTTACGAACACTCACCCGCCGAATCCACACCGTTGTCCGCATATGCATGCGCTTGTGACCGAAGGACGCGTCCTGCTAAACGGCAATTGTTACTCTCTCCCCGATGGCTCAGATCTCCCGATGGTACCCCGCGGAAGTCCCAGGGGGCTTGCTGCTTATCTTCGCCAACAGTCTACGCCACCGGTGCCAACTCAGCACGCGAACACACCGGGAGCTACAGCATCTACGAATCTTGGAGGCGCATACTACCAGAGTGGTGGTCGAATGACCGAGTTGAGTCGTGGCGTGTTCGGAGTATCGACGTTGACGCCATTCATAGCGACGTCTGACCCGGTTACGCGCTCACAGAAAGAAAAGGACGTTCGATTCGACCCCACACGCTGACCAGACGATAAGGGAAAACAGAGAGAGATGCCGGCAACTCCGGTACCGCCGACGAGCAAAGGACCGATGCCCACAGCGAGCAAGCCGTCGGCCCCGAAGCAAGTCCAGGTACCGGTTCCACCGCACCCCGTGAACCGTGAGGACGGTTGGCGGACGTCCCAGCCGTCGAGAGAAAAGCAGGATACTGTGATGAAAGACATCTCACACCCCTCCAAAGATAAGCCTAACGAGACACGCACCTGGAGGTTCACTTCTGAAATCCAAGAAGGCATCGATACGAAACGCCTCTACGAGAAGCTACTCGAGAAGGATATCACTGTCACAGTCAAGGAGCTCATCGGCGTGAGCCCTGCGCTTCGCCAGGCCATGAACGAGTCGACGAAGTCAAAAAGAGAGTACACAAACCGTGCAGCTGAGTACTCCGACCTTATGGACGCCGTTGAGACTGTTTACGCTGTTCGAGCCTCAGATAATCACGGATTCGAGGGAATGCAACTCGCCTTCGACACGGAAAACGCCAAAGAAGCGGAAGAGTTCCTGACTCGATACTCGAACGCTATTTCGCTTGACAAGCCGTTCTATGCTATGGTTACAGGCATCCTGTCGTTGAAAATCAACGGTGTCACATACCGAGCGATGATTGATACGGGTTCAGAGCTGAACTTGGCCGGGAGGAGCGTCGCTGAGAGCACAGGCATGCCACTTGACCATGCCGGAGCGAACTGGTCATTGAAGGGTATCCACGGAAACCCTGAGCGTCTTTTAGGCTGTTGCACCGATACGCCGCTGACGATTGGCTCACATGAGTTCCCACACCATATGTTCGTGTCGAAGATGGAAGAGATCGGGTTGAACTGTGATATTATACTGGGTCAGCCTTTCCTTCACTTCTACGCGGCACGGATTGACTACTCGCGTTCGGGAGAGGTACATCTATACCTCTGGAAGGGGGGCGACCAGTCGTACGCGCCAACGATATCGATTGCCATAGTCAAGCCCTCGGACGCGAGAAACCAGACGGAGATTCGCTCGCGCCATTCGCACTCATCGCGCATTGAGGAGGTTCAGGACGACGAGGATTTTTAAGGTTGGGGTGTGAAGGGAAGGTCTTCCGCTCCAACTCTGTAACACTTGGAAGATCCTTCGAGTGCCTAATGGGCAACTCAGCGTTTGCAGAACACGATACGTTGATGAATACGAACCCACCTGAACTATACGACTCTCTTCTCCATGACTACATCATTTCGTCGGGCTCGGACCCGACATCCCTTCCTTCGACGCCTTGGCTGGACCGAGCGTTACATTCCTATACCTCATACCCCGCAAAAGCAACCCCAAACGACCGACCGAAGAGGACGGGACGAAAGTGGAAGCCAGAGCATCGCCGCTACAGACCAGTTCCGACGTATATGCCGGATCCTGCGGCACAAGTTTTCAAAGACATACCTGAACTGCCTCCGTTAGTCATTCCACTCGATCCGCCAAGAATAGAAGACTTACCGTTCAATACGCGGATGACACGCGAACGTCTCGATGTGTTACTTGCAAAGATTCCAGAAGGCTCAGTCTCAGACGTCGAGCTGAGAGCGATCGCATACGTGGCAGTCCATCGATGGCGGTCATTTGCATTCGACTATACGGAAAAGGGCGAATTCAGTCGAGAGTACTACCCAGACTATCAGATCCCAGTCATCGAGCACACACCTTGGCAGCGACCTCCGATCCCGATCCCGATAGCGATACGAGACCAGGTGCGGCAGGAAGTTCGACGACTCGAGGCAGCAGGCAAGTTCGAGCCTTCAGTTTCGAGCTATCGATCGGCGATGTTCGCGGTAGCAAAGAAGCCAGGATCGAACCCACCTGTCCGACTCGTTATCAACGTCGAAGAATTAAACGCCGTGACGGTGCGAGATTCATCCTTACCCCCGAACATCAATGACTTCGCCGAGTCCTTTGTAGGGTACTCTTGCTACTGCGTTGGTGACATGTTCTCCGGGTTCGATGCATGTTGGCTAGACGAACGTTCGAGGCCGATGACTACGTGTCACGCCCTCGATCACCCTATACAATCGTGTACGTTAGTGCAAGGATGCACGAACTCGATTCAAGAATTCGGAAGACGTACCGACCACGCGTTGAGGAGAGTGAAGGAGCGGGGATGGGTTGATAACTTTATCGACGACTGCGGGGTACGTGGACCGTTATCGCGCTACGAGAACGAGACTATTGACGAGTCAAAACAATTCCGACGCTTCATATGGGAGTTCTTACCTCGACTCGACGCATTCCTCGCTGCTCTGGAGGCAGCGGGTATCACAATCTCAGGATACAAGACGACATTGATCGTGTTCTATCTCACGATTGTCGGTACGGTTGTGGCGCACGAAGGGTGGATCATTGGCCCGGATCTGGTACAGAAGGTGCTGAAGTGGCCGGTACCCATCAGCGTTGAGGAGGTGAGGATGTTTCTGGGACTCGCCGGAGGTGGACGTCGATGGATCAAGAACTATGCGATGATCGCAAAGCCGCTGTCGGTACTCCTGATACGAACGGAGGAACCGTTTGAGATGACGAACGCGGCAGAGGAAGCGGTGGAGGAGTTGAAGAGGAGGATGACGAGCGCACCAATCCTGGCGCGGCTCGACTACGAACGAGCTAAGTTGATAACACGTCAGCCACGCGATACTGACGACGGCCTAGTGGTGCTGGGTGTCGACTCGAGTTGGATGGGGGCTGGATGGGTCCTGTACCAGATGAGTGAAGCGGAGAAACACCCGACGTTGTACGGGTCATGCACCTTCAACAAGCCGCAGCAGAACTACGGCCAACCTAAGACGGAGGTGTTCGGCGTCTTCATGGCGTTGAAAGCATTGCGACATCGCGTCTGGGGTGTCCACTTTCGCCTAGAGCACGACGCGATCTCGTTAGCTCAGATGTTGCGCAACCCTGACGATGTTCCGAACGCACCTATGCTCAGATGGGTGTCCTGGATTCAGCTATTCGACTTCGAGACGAAGCACGTCCCGGCGACCGCATTCAAAATGGAGGACGCACTGTCACGCGTGCCGCACATCGATACAGGGAGTGCGAACCCTGCAGATGATGCCGAGGCGTTCCTCGACGCATATGACATGGCGGTTGGAGTCAGGGTTCCGGATCCGGAGTTGATGACTCGAACACCGACACAGCTGATCCGGTTCACGTTGGCGTCACTTCAGGTTCGGCACTCGAATCCGTTCCTGACTGGATCTGCCTACGCCCCAATGCCCCCGATATACAGATCATCGTCTGCGCTCCGACTCGATACGAGGGACGCGTTCGGCACGCACGCCGAATCCTTCTATCACTCGGATGCATACTCTCTATTTAACGTCACGGCACTCTCGAACGACGACCCACGCTCTGTCCGCCAGCTGCCAGAGTTCTTCAGGCGGCGAGCAGAGCACGAAGATTGCGTCACGATCACCCTTGCCGGGGAGACGTTCGACACCATGATCGTGAAGACGGAGGACGCGTTGGATCGGGCACGACTGCTATCGCCGACGGAACTAGTCGTGTGTGCAGGGCACAAGCAAGGCACGCGGGATAGAGACGATGGGCATTTTTGGCACGAGCTGCGTACATTTTTGCATTCCCAACTGTATCCAACGCGATTGAAGACCGATAAGGAAAGACTTGCATTTCTGAAGCGTTCGCGTCGGTTCATCCTGAAGGACGACCGACTTTGGCTTGTCTCAAAACGCACAGATGATCGGCTTCCGCGACTGGTCACCGAAGACATACTCAAGCGTAGAGAGCTATTGTCTGAGGCACATATCTCGACTGGACACCGAGGACGAGACGCGACGTACCGCATATTGGCAGACCGGTTCTATTGGCCGAACATGTACGACGACGTCTCCTATTTCGTCCGTTCATGTATCGAGTGCCAAAAGAGCATACAAGCTAAGCCTGTCCTCCCCTACAATGAGTCTTGGCTAGCCCCGTTTCTCAGACACTGGGATTTCGACACGATACATATGCCAACTGGTGCAGGCGGATTTGAGTACATCATTCAGGCGATCGAACGAACGATGCTCTGGCCGGAGGCACGAGCGATCAAGAAGAACAATGCAAAGACAGTCGCAAAGTTCATCTACGAGGATATCGTCTGCAGATATAGCTGTGTACCGGTTATCACCGTCGACGGAGGCTCGGAGTTCATGGCGGAGGTGCAACATCTCCTTCGCACCTTATATCGCTGCACAATGATCATATCTACAGCGTACCATCCTGAAGGCAACGCGCCTATCGAGCGTCATCATCAGATGATCGTCGGACCCATCTTCAAACTCACAGGTGACGCGAAGGGTACCTGGCCATCGTACCTTCGTGCTGTCTTGTTCGCATTACGCGTTACTGTCTCTAGAGCAACGGGCTTCTCGCCGTTCTACTTGCTGTATGGGCAGCACCCTGTCTTCTCTTGGGACGCGGAGGAGATCACTTGGCAAACGCTCGACTGGCATACCGTTCGAACGCACGAGGATCTCATAGTCATTCGAGCAAAACAGATCACGAGGAGAGATGAGAAGATGGAAGAGGCTAACGAGAATCTGAGATGCTCGAGGAGGCGAGCAATTGACGACCTAGCTAAGCGCCACCATTACCACTTTGACTTCTCTGATTTTGAGAAAGGGATGTACGTTTGGCTTCGAGAGTCTAAGCTCGACGAGATCAAGGGAGGCAAAGGCGAATGGACGTACGCTGGCCCGTATATCATCCACGAGAAGCGGGACCACGATAGCTTTGTTCTGCGCGAGATCTCAGGCGCAGTGATGCGTGGACACGTCAACATACGGCGACTCCGTCTATTCTATTATCGACCCGACCAACAGACGCTCAAAACAGCGCTCAAGGTCCCAGCAATACACGACGCCCGTAAAGCAAACCCGGCCAGCACGCTCAGGGAAGTGTATGCATACCGGGCGCGATACGGGGACTTCTAGTCCGCCGCCCAGGCGAGTTATCTCTTATCATACGGTTATCAACACAGGCACGGATTATATTGTTTCAGGACACTGCGCACAGGAGGATGCCACCCCCCTCTCCATCTCGAGAGGCAGGCGGTTTGACTCGAGATACCCCTTTCCCAAGACCTTTCTTTCTTTTCCCCACCATGCCCACACTCGTTACCCATGTAGCCCCTCGTCGTCGACGCTATCCAGGCGCTCACGGTCCTCGGTTCACACCACCCACAGAGATCACTCGAGGACCACTCTACGCTATCCCTCTCCCGGGCTTCCCGGTCAACAATGTCCCATACACGACAGCTCAACAACACCGCCGGGACTGGCGCCTGACGTTCCGATGCCCGTCCACCTGCTCTGTCCTTCAGCCCGTCGTCGAACGCGTCAACGACTACGCATTCGGCAATGTCGTATACGACGACGGTTCCCCCATTGTACTACTCCCACCGACATCATTAGCATTGCACACGTACTACCCCAGCGCATTGGCCCCACCCGATAATTCACTAAATTGGCAAATGTAGTGCCCAACAAGTCTTTTGAGTTTGCCTAATGAGTCATCCATTGGCATGTATGTTCATTACTATTTCCTTATGTCCTCACTACTTACCGGGTAAGAAACCACCTTACACCTGTACAAAACTGTCTCTTGGAAAATCATTTGCCAAAAGTGTGAATGACCAATATTCGGCAATGGCAGGAGTTGAACCGGTGACCTCAAAAAACTGACTTATGGTCCTCGCGTCCCATCTACCCAGCTAGCCACTAAGCTAACTACGCACATTGTTATCTTCAGCACACCCACATTGACACCGTGTTCACCACATTCAAATGGAACAGTGAATGCTATCAACGGATTGTTGTGGACAATGTTTTACTCTACTCATCGCCTACCAGTGTTTCGTCCTCACTCTCACCCCCCTCCTCAATTTCCAACCAGGTCTCATCTTCCTCTGATAGCGGCACCCCACCCGACTCCCAACATCTCTCAAAAGACGCGAGCAGGTCTTCGTGAACTGCCACCTGCTGCGCCGCATAAGCTCTGATTCCCTCCTGCACCTCAACAGATAGAGAAGAGTCAGAGTTGCTGTCCCGGTCTCCCCACATAGCCGCTCTCTTCGTCATTGTCACCCGTACCCTTCTCATTTCCTCCTCCAGCAACATCACCTCCTCGGTCCACCGAGCCGCTCTTGCGCGGCTTTTCAACCACTCGACACGGGCACCTGAAGAGACACTGAGAGATGCTAGAAATCATATGATGTAACTGACCTTCGATAACATCATCTCCCTTACCGGACAAGGACTCATTTGTCCAAACCCAAGATAGTTCCACCCCACCTTGTCCCCAAGGAAGCAAGACATCAACATCGAAATTTCCACCGGCCATATTGTGCACGTCAACATCGCGAAGAGGTCTGAGTTCCATGCTCCATGAGCCATCTGGATCCAGAGCGTTCAGAGCCTCCCGACATCGGCGATATTTATCGACAGCAAACCGTGACTTGGCCACTTGAGTATTGATTGTCCCGCGCGATCTCGTCACAGCGCCTTGACCATCGGCCTGGAAATCTCGGTACACAAAGAGGGCGCGCAGACAACGTTCGGTGTTTCGGATTGCCTCCAGGGCGTCGTGACACTGTGCCACGCGGAGGTCCAGTTCTTTTCGAGCGATACCGTCGAGACATGCGCGTGGACGTACATCAGCATTAAAATCAGAAGGTAGCCAAAGTTTCTCATCTTCAACCTCCACCGGTGCATTCCTTGCCACTGACGATGCGGATACCTTAGCAGGAGCGCCCGGTATATAGACGGCCTGAACTTGACGAAAGAGTCGAATCCGTTTCGCCAGCCCAATGCGCTTCTTCTGGATGTCCGTGGCTTGAGCGGTTGTTAACACCCCATCTCCATCTGTCTGAAGCCGCAATTTCTGTCTGACCACCAGTTAGCAAACAAGGAGGAACAAAGATGGACTCGCACGAACTGTGATTCCTCTATGCCCAACGCCATCGACAAACAGCCAGTTACAGAGGTATCGTTCAGGGGAATGGCGCCATCTGAGATGGCGGTCCGCTCGTCCTCTCTCAAGCGATAGCGGACTTGGGCTTCAGTCTCATCTGGTTCGAAGTCAGCAGGAGACGTGGATTGGACGAAGCGAAAATCCGTACGTTTCACGTTCGAGATATACGGATTGGGTCTTGTCCTATCAGCCTCCCAGGCCACAATGTCGGCCGCCCATTTCTGCGTCACCGCTTCCGGTAAATGTCCGGTGAACTCCTCGTGAAGTTTCGTCTGGGCATCCTTTTGTACGCGGGCAATTACGAGGCGTCGCATCAGAGTTTCACCTATTGCAGACACAGACAGAACGGTCTTCTCAGCTAGCCCAATATACGTGAGGTGAGAGAAACGTACCTAGGGTGATAAGCTTGGACCAGTTCAGAAAGCCGAAGTGATCATCGAGCGTATCGGCTCTCGAACCGGGCCCCATTTCCTTCACGCTTGCTGCACAGCCTTTGATAAAAGCCCATAGCCTCTCGATAGTTTCGCCATCGGTCCTCCCAGTGCCTGGTTGAATTCCCATCGCGTACTCGCATTGACACTCAATCTTGTGGCCCGGACAGTGGCCCTTAGGTATGGCGGCGAAAACTGACATGTGCTCCGGTAGCTGGATCGCTTCAGGAAGCTCCTCCATTCGCTCGTTCAGATGCCGAATCCACTGGCATACGATATCGTACGACAATAAGACCTCCAAGAGATCGTGACATGGGCGCAGACTGGACATCGTTACAAAATCTGTGTTACAGAACCTAGAGATTTAGTGAGCTTACCATCTTCTTACATGGCACTCGACGCTTACCTCTCCCCTTTCTGCAGGTCACCTACACCCTCAGGCGCCACCATTTCGTGTCGCGCACACACAGAGGCCAAAACGCCCGTGGCCCGCATACCTGTGTTATCCTTTGAATCGGCATGTGCGAGGGCCTTGAAACCGGAACATGTACTGATCTGCGCAAGAGGATTAGTGAGTGTCAGCATACAGCCGTAAATCACTGACATCTGATTGTGTTGCATGGTTCAAGATGTGAGTACGATACCCGTCGTCATCGTTGATCATGTAGGCACCGCCAGGATGGAGAGATGGATCCACTGTTTGATTAGAACGGATAAGACTTGTGATTCGGAAGCAAGCGTCTACGCTCTGAAACTGCCGGTAAAGGAACCTGTACATTTCTTATACATCGCACGAGTGATATCAGACGTAATGTACTCACTGATCAACCCGGTCTTTCCAGTCAACGGGGAGATTTAGCCCTGGGCGAGGACACGCCGGACAAAGTACAGCAAGCTCGCCTCGCCGAATGTTTGATGCACCGTCGGGATCGCATGCTTTGCCTGCACGCAGCAACATCAGAAGATGCCGGTACTGCCTGATGATACGGAGAAACGGTTGATAACGTCGCTAAGAAAAATGATCAGGCGATTATAAGTGAGAAAGGACAGTGAGGTCTACCTACCTTTGGGACATGGAGGCCCGTCGCATCCGTCAAGTAGACGAGAGACTTGTAGAAATTATAGGCGGACACCTTTCCGGTCAACGTGGCAGCGTGGAAAAGATCCAAAGCGTCGAAAGAGACACATGTAGCTGGACGGAGCACCGTACCTGGATACCATCCAAACCGGAGAAGCTGCTGGCGGCGGCTAACATTAGAGGCCTGCAGGCAGTTACAGTAGGACACGGAGACTTCGTGGATGCCGTTCGAGTGAATGACGACAAGGCTGCGGGAATCTTTAACGCGAAGAAGACAGCGGGTACCATCCTCATGGCCCAAACGGACTCGGAGACCCAACCGGATGAGAGGTGTCTTGACAAACCTCGACCCGTTCCACCACTGCGTATATATGTGTCAGTATCTTCGATAAAACACCCATAAACGCAGACACACCTGAATAATGTGCAGAGGCATCGATTTGTGTCGCTTGACACAACAATGTTTGCACTCCAATCGCCAAGGTTCGCAGGCCTGGCAGCGATAAGAAGGCCCGCGCACCTCTCGACAGGTCGGGCAGATCTTGGTTTCTGTTGCTCCACGTCCCTTCTTTCGAACGAGTTCGTACAAGAACTCCTGCACGTAGGCGCGGCGGCCACCATGCCCGCGCCAAATATCCATAGCGCGCCGCTGAGAGACAGTCTTCAGTTAGGGAAATATAATGATAATGGACGAAGCGACATACCCTGCCTGTATTTGGCGTGGCGTGAATCGGCATAGGTCTCTTGCCGCGCTGCTCGGCGGTGGCCGCCATTGTTGGTACCGGGATCTCTTCGTAGTGCATGTCGAAGTCTTCATCATCCTGGTCAGAGTCGTACACGGGAGGTGGTTGATGATTCGAAGGGGGTTGAGATGACTCCAGTACGGGACCCCTTCGGCGATGCAAAGCGCCTCGTCCACTTCGTCTGTACAAGTCCACCCTGAGTCCTCGAGCTGGACTGCGAGGAATAGCGTCAGAGAAGCCCGTTCCTCTGGCACGTAGGCGTGCAATTCTTTGATTAAGTTTTCGAGTGTTCATGAAGCCGATGGCTGAAGGGAGGATGTAGTGGTGGAAGAGTACGCCCAGGCTTCAGGAGACGGTTACGTCGGGGGGCGGGAAACGACCAGGGGATACTCTTTGGGAATTTACTTTACGTCCGTGGCAATCCTTGAGGGGTAAGGCGTTAGTATACCGAAGAACGCTCGAGGCACACTAAATGAAAAGAAGCGAATAAGCATCTTGCGACGTATAAGAGAGGCTCGTGAGGGACCTTCTATAACACCGCGAACATGTCCCATCCTCCACCAGCCCAGCCTGAGTTGCCCATCCCAGCCTCTGTCCCACCAGCCCAGCCTGAGTTGCCCATCCCCGCCTCTGTCCAAACCGTCGGCGAAGATGAATGTATTGTCCGTTGGCTGCTGCCCGATGGGTCCTACCAAGAGCTCGTCATGAAGAAGACTGAGCATCAGGTCGAAAAGGAATATCGCCAAACGATCCTGGACACCCCGTGAGTTCAAACTTTGGCGCTCTGCTCCACCCGACTCACCTCTTTTCAGTGAGGATGCACCTCCCAGTCCGGACCAGCTCTATATCTCTTTCTTCACTACGCGCACCTACGCCATCTGGATGGCCTTCACGGCGGAGGGACAGGAGTTTTTAACAACTCAGTTCCCCCATTTCGAGGCGGCGGTCCACGAGAACAAGGTCATCCTGTGGTGCCGTCGGTTTTTCCGGGAGTGGTTTGCGCGCTTTAAAGAGTATGCGGAGCCGGGATGGGATATTGCCGTTCAGCACAGACATCGCAAAAGGGTAAGTCTCGCTCCTCGCTTGGCATTGAGTACCTGACTCTTCGTCAGACCATCCTCAAAGTATACATCAATGCTCTCGCCACTCACTGGAATGGGGAGGGGCGTCCAAGGGGGAAGGCCGGGCGAATGGACGTCATGTTGGTTAAACTCGACATACTTCACGACATGGTGAAGTATTTCGATGACACGTTCACAGACTGAGTCGCCGGTATCTTGATTAGTTGCTGTATGCCCGTTGTTATTTTTAGTTTGTAGCGAGAGAACGGCGGAAGGAATCAGTTGGCGGGTTACTGTCAGGCGGAGATGATATCGAACAACCACAGTCAGGCTCCGGCAATCAAAGGAATTGACATTTGACTGCCGGGTTTGAGTTGAGTTGGGTTCTTCGGGCATTGCCCGGGGATCCTCGGCAAAATCCGTGTTCACAAGCTTTCAATATTCAACCACCACATGTGCAGGTCACCGGGGCAAGCAGCCGCGGACTCAACACACCATTTATCATTGGCATACGCAACGTATGTAAGGAAACTGAGAAGGAAGGTAACAAATAGACTAGACACTGCATGAAACATACAATATTTACGCCGGAAATATGATAAAAAAATGTAAAATTTATTTAGCATTTTTTCACCTGAAAAATAATGAAAATATCATAAAAAGAGGTGAAAATGTGCTAAATATACTTGAATATACTAAAGTATAGCATATGTTTAACATATTTTTACTTAATTTTATGATATTTTCATTAATTTTCAAGTGAAAAAATTCTAAATAAATTTTACATTTTTTTATCATATTTTCGACGTAAATATTGTATGTTTCATGCAGTGAGATGAGAGTGAGGAAACGTGCAAGAAATAGAAACGTCCAAGATAACACAAGACATGTAGGCAGTGCTAATAGAAACGGCGATTACAAGGTCCAAGAAACTGACATGTCCAAGAAAAACGCGGTCCCACAACACAAGCAACCAGTGCCAAGACGAGAATGTAATCTAATGAGAAGGAGACAAATGATGGAGGGGGAATAATGAACGGAATGCCTAGAAGTGGACGTTGCTCTTCAAGATTTGATCGATGGTGTTGTTGAGGTAGACGTTGTTCTCCATGGGGTCTCGGCTCAATGCACGAAGCAACACCCGATCGTGAGCGGCGTCAATGGAGACCTTTCTCGCCAGATCACGGTAGAAGGAATTCTGGGTCAGATATTCCATGTCCACCTCGGGCATGCTGGCGGGTGAAGGGCGTAAGACCGCTGTGCTGACCGCCGCGCTGACGGAGGAAGGCGCTGCGCCGTGGGACCTCCCGCTGGAGGGCCCCGCCCGCGGCGTGGAAGGTCCACGAAATCCTGCCGTGACTGACTGAATGACGGCGTCCACGGCCGCGGAAGAGATTTGACGTTCGCCGTGAAGGACATGGCTCTTGCGGCGGCCGGTATGAACCCAACCGTCCTCCTCCACAAGATGTGCTGCCTGGGGTGGGGTCTGCGGAGCTGGGGACTCCTCCTGAGCTGGGGACTCGCTCAGGGGCATGTCGAACCACTGGGAAACAGCCGTCTCCGTATGAGCGTTGGTGACTGGATAAGTTGCGGCGGGGTTGGCTTCATACGCACCAGCCGAAGAGATGGAGATGGTGGGGAAGTCGTCCGAGGAAGGGGTGACGGAGCGCAAAGCGGGCATCGACGAGGCGGTGGATGGCGATGAGGTTATCCCAGTCTCAGCAGTTACATTGCTAAAGGGAGACCGGCCGTTGGGCGGGGCCGCAGAAGAGGACGAAGAAGCTATTGGGAGGGTTGGTGTTAGACAAACCACAAGCACCGTCAAGTAAATTGAACTTACCAGATCGGGCTGAAGAACTCACATCAGAGGAGTGAGCTACGCGAGCAAGCTTGAAATACGGCTCGTGGGGGGAAGCGGGAGGGACAGGAGAAGCCGGTCTTTTGCGGGACTCCGGTATGACCGACCTCGCCCAAGCGTCGTCCTCAGCCTGCTCTCGCTGAAACTCATCTTCATAGCTCGTCACAATAGCCGACTCCGCCTTGCGAAGAAGATCCCTGGCTACGGCGAGCTCAGCGCCGAGAGTGGTGATAAACTGGCGACCAGTAGACTCCATTTTCGCCAGAACATCGCGCTGCTCGCGGATACGGAAGACGGTGGTATAATCATGGGCCAGAAAGCTGACCGAGTCGACAACGGCGCCGGGGTTGATCAGCGCCTTCAGGGCGGCCGATAGAATGGCAAGGTTGTGCCCGCGAGTGGAATGGTTCGTGCCGCGCTTGAGAAGACGTGCGGCGGCGGTGGGAGAGAGAACAGAGGGGAAAATTCGATCCGCGTTTGTGGAGGCCTCAGGAGACGGGGTTGAAGGCACGGCGGGCGGCTCAGTGATAACTTGCATCATCGGAAGCCGACGAAGTACGCCCTGGGGTAGGGGAGGAAGCGGGAGCCCTAGCTGTAGGATTTAGTCAAACGACCCACCGTTGTAACGGTAGAATATTATTTCAAGTTTACCGTTATAACCAGAGCCCTCTGAGCTTATGTAATTTTGATCGTCGAAGGAATTAAATGATTGCGTTCAGTGGGAATTGAACCACTGACCTAGCAATAAAATAAGACCTCTGATGATCAGTTAACCACTGAGCCATAAGAGCTTTAAGAATATAGTGTTGTACTGCAATATACCCCTACTCATACCTAGTGTGGCACAATTTAAATACCATACTTAGAGCTAGCAAGCTAGCTCTAAGTATTCAAATACTATAATTCAGGTTAAATATAAATAATCCACACACACAGAATGACGTCTTTGCCCTCCCGAGCACTACCCCTTACCCTACCCCTTACCTAACCTTAACCAACCCTTACCTAACCTGCTAACCTAACCTAATCTAACCATTGACTGAAGTAATAATGTCATAATGTTTTTCAATAAGTACAAGTCCCTGCAACGACGACCAGGCAAATGGACACCGTTATAACCACAGACCGTTATAACGGTATATTTGACATCAATTTTTTACCGTTATAACGGTGCGCGTGTCAAATACCTACTGCTACAGGTGGAAGCGGCATGGGAGGAACCAAACCAAAGCGGCGTCGACGCTCGGAATGGAAAAAATGGAGCAGCTCAGACACGCACTGGTATGGATATCAACAGATGATACAGAAACAAGGCTGAGAAATACCCACC
Organism: Strobilurus luchuensis; assembly: GCA_019915105.1. Taxonomy (NCBI): domain Eukaryota; kingdom Fungi; phylum Basidiomycota; class Agaricomycetes; order Agaricales; family Physalacriaceae; genus Strobilurus; species Strobilurus luchuensis. The sequence goes on from JAHLMJ010000003.1 coordinate 236,413, forward strand.
AAGTCACGATTCCTGATGATCATTGGGCAATTGACTGTCTGGTCCAGAACGGGATAGTGGTGGTTGAAGTCGGCGAGAAGAGTGCGCTCGAATTTTTTGAGGTATTGGAAGTTGCGGGACTTGGCGGCAAAATCCCACTGCGCGCCCCAGACGACGGATAAGATATTAACGATGCGGCGTACGGGTACGGGCAGGTTCTACAGCGGTCACTGTCAGTTTGCAAGCATTAGATTTGAAGGTAATCACGTACCAGTTCGCCAATTTCGTCGTCGAGTTGAGGCTGGTGAAAATAGCGGCAGCAGTGAGCAAACCTGGGCGCTTGGGCAGCAAGGGACGTACCGTGTCCGGAAGAGGTAAGTCGACATTCGTCTCAAACTGACTGGAGGCGCTCTCGACCACGGACAAGGCAGTGTGCTCAGCGCGACGCGCTTCGAGGAGGGCGTGTCCAGCAGGTGTCGCCTCGACATGCAAGCTGTACATCAAACTCATCGCGATGGACGAATGATGCAGTCGAAAGGGTGAGATTGAGACAGTAGGTCAAGTAGGGGAAAGTAGGTGAGAGTGGGGGATGGGGACGTCCTGCCACGGCCTGAATTCCTTTTCAGTGAAGTTCGCAGCGGCTCTACCCGACCAGGGATCCTGAGAAGTCCGTCATGAATAAACTCTCTGGTTGACGTGGAGAGGATGTGATCGAAGGCCGCTGGGAGGGTGCACGACGTTAGGACCCTCGAAAATCGTTTGACGACGGGGTCGGTCGTGCTGGAGGGGCGAGGGTCGCGGGGAAGTGAATAAAGAGTCGATAAAGTTTGGGTCTTCTGGCACGGAGAGAACGAAGATGGAAGCCTGTAATGCGCAATGTAACAGGTCGCGTCCTCGTGGGCGAGCCCAGGACCGCTGGAGTGGCATTGCATGGGGCGGAAGTGACTGCATAAAGAAATGATTAACGTTGGCGGGAATTTCGTGGGCAAGTCCGCGAATCGAATTTAAGTGATAGAGGTTTGGTGGCGGTGGGGGACGTAACGGAAAGGTCCGTGTTTATATATCGTTGGGGTAGGCAGCCGCCGAGCACGGAGAAGCTGTATAGACGACGGTTTTGTCCTGAGACAACGACGGTACGGACAAAGTGCTGCGCAAATATGTAGGTGGGTTGACTGCGGTTCGAGCTGTGAAAAATCAGGACTAAGCCAGAACTCAAGACGCAGGAGATGGCTCATACGGTGGAGGATGGCGCCAACACTCTCAAATTTGACTCTTGAGGAACGGCGAAGTCTACCCGAAAAGATGCAACCAGCCTCCATCGCAGGAGCGGATGAGCCTGATGGGGAGAGTGGTTGTCTACCGAATAAACACCCCACCTCGGGGTTTTCCTTGGACTGAGCGGACGTGCTGGGGCCAGGCAGCGCCACGGCGGTTTTGGTTGTGGAGGCATAAGCTTCGAGTTGACCCGCCTCATGGGTAGATCTAGCCCTTGATCAATACGTCATCTTCTATCGCCGGCGAAGCGAAGAGATCGCTCAGCGTAATTAAAATCTGACGCTATGGAAGTCCTTCTCAAAAGAACAGATTTCAATCATTAATGCAACCAAGTAAGATCTGTCTGTATAATATTCATAATTCAACATAAGTAGGATTGAATAGTGATAGAACTGGGCGGGCAAGTGACAGATACGGGGACCAACTGAGAAAATACGTGGGTAATAACGAGGGCTGGGTGGGGCACGGAACGGGATGGATGGAACAATCAATAAGAGTCCTCCGCCTCCCCAGCGAGGATGCGTTGACGGCGTGCCGCCTTCAGTTCATTATTCCATGAACGAACTCGTAGAGCGCACTCGTCATAGTTGTCCGGGCGTTGCAGATGACCAGTACGCTGGAGGAGGGAAGGGTTCGCACTAGAGCGGTGTCACCAAATTGAAGAATGATTTCATATGGACACCAACGCACCGAAACCGCCTGAGTTGACTCTCCGACCGTAGAAGAGGGCGCCGCCTCTCCCGGCTTGTGGATGCGTACTGGTTCTGCTTGACACGGTATGCAGCGTACGCGGCCGGCGCGGCTCTCAGTTCGGCCCGTTTTCTGAAGGGGTACAGTATATCAGCGCCAACCGTGAGCTAATAATGGCCGCGGGAGCGCGCACCTGGATTTCGAGGCGCGCGACGATGCACGCCGTCTTTCAGCCTGTTCCTCCTCCTTCCTCAAGAACGCTTCATCCTCCTCCTCCGTGGCGTGGGCCAGAAGCTCCTCCTCGTCGAACTGTTTTTGGGCATCAAGCACTGCAACTTGAGACTGCACGGCATCGTCGTCATCTCCGTCCGCTCTCTCAGCCTGCCAATCCTGATTATGCGCTTCAAAGCCTGGGGTCATACATCCAGGGTGAATAAGTAAGTCGTCTCGTGTACGCGTCATGGTGCACGGAGGTGAGATCTACAGCCGTTGATGAATCCTGAGCTGAAGAGAGTGATAGTCTCAGATAGATCAGTGGATCAAGAAGTGCTCGATCGAGCACTTCAGCTAACGTGGTGAGTCTGCAACGCCTACGGTTATTCAATGATAACTACTCTTGTATTCAACTACTCACTCATGTTTGAGGCTGAGCATCCTGAGAGTCGGCGTCTACGGTCTCACATTATAATCAAGTTTCGGTAGAGTTTTTGTAACGGACGACAGGTAAATATTCAAACTGTGCGCACCTCTCGATTGGGAAGTGTCATTGTGGGAATCAATCGAGCAGTTCAGCTAACATAGTGAGTCCGCACGGCCTACGGTTATCTAACTATGCATGCTTGGGGGTGCGCAGCCTGAGAGTCGGCATGTACGGTCTCACATATAATCAGGTTTCGGTAGATTTTTTAGTCAGATAACGGACACCAAGAAAACAATCGAGGTACCTATGCGCAGCTCTCAACGAGATATGTCATGGCGAGAATCTTCATCAATGATACTTCGACCACTAGAATCGCAGAGTTCACTCATCACACAGGCAATGGCGGTACGACAGAAAGAGACAACCAAAAACAAACACACAAACACACGCATAAGAGAACACACAAACACACAGGTAGATTTTCGCAAGTTGGTAACATCACAGTAAACGACAAGAATCGGGGCACAAAAAAATAGGCAGGAAGTCCAAGATGAGTAAGTGAAAACGAGGATGAGAGATACGAGAGAGAGAGGATATATGATGAAGAGAAAAAGGAAAAAGAGTTGCAAGAAAACAAGAGTCCAAAGAGTAAGTAAGTCATACGAGAGTTAAAAGGACGATGCAAGGGAATGCAAAGTATGTCCGGGTGTAGCATGCAATACGTTGGTATCCCGCCCAACGCATATTTGATTTGCCAGCATAAATTTTAACTCCCCACGCCCGGCAACACCATCACCGCAAATAGCCACACACCACACACCACCTAAGGAAGCAACATGCATGCGCCCCTCCTCAGCGCCTCTTTGATTACCTGGCAGCCCACGCTGACTGAAGGAACCAAGCGGAAGATAGCCCCGCTGACACCGATGCAACAAGGAGAAGCGCGGTCCCTGTGGATTCAAAAGTCAGGGCGGCTGTCAGACTACAAAAAAAAAGGATTTACCAACCAGCCACAACACCGACCACCCGGCCTCTGGTGATGGCATAATAAGGACCTGGGGCACCGCCGGCTGGCACCGCGTAGTCATAATCTTCAGGGAGTAATTGATACGGCATGTAGGATTGTCCAGCGGCTAGGGTGCGAGGTGAGCGACATTGGCATCAAGGAGATTTGATACTGACATGCTGGTGGGCCGACCGACGCCACTGCGGGGCCAGCCGTGACCGTGGCAGGAGCTGGAGCTGCCGAGGGACCAGGGACACCTGGCAGACCGGAGGCCTGGCTGGCTGTGGTAGCAGACAGAGTGGTGGAAGGGGCCACGGATTGGGCGGGAATGGCGACAGCGACCAGAGGAGCAGGTGGAGCCACAGGTTGCGCAGGAACTGCAACGGGAGGAGCGGCTGGTGCAGTAGCAGGCGCAGCGGGGGGCGCAGCGGAGGAGGCGGCAGGCGCCAAACCATGAGGAGCAGCGGGAGTGCTGGGCGCATGACCGGCACAGCAGGAAGGCCCCGCCACAGCTGAAGCAGGGGATGGTGCGGGGTCCAGAGGCGGCGCCGTGTCGTCAAAATCAGACGGGTCATCTATAACAGTGGAATATGAGTTGTCAGAATCACATCAAAAACAAGGATACCGTACATCGCGAAGGCCACCATAATTCGCTCGCACCGGTTGTACGCTCAGTCACTTCACCGAAATCCATCCGGGCAGGACGTTCGACGACAGCATCGATGATGACCTCGACGAGAAGCTTCGCTTGGTGCGCACCCGTGGAAGTACCTAATATATATTATAAGTTGACTATCCTTCACCCCCCATATTGTAATTATGGCCGACTTGTGTCGGGCGGTCTGTAATATATTACGGGAGCACTCTGAGAGATGTACCGGCTCCTCGGCATAGAGGTACAAGCGCTGCAGCCGCTCTTTGCTTGCCTACTAAATCTTCAGGTGGCATCAATTATCAGGATATTCCATAAATTCAAGCAAAAATACAGAAATAATGATAATTTAGTCCATTGCGCCACCCTCAATATTGGCCTGTTGCTCGTCCTCCTCCATTACCATGTCCTCCTCTACTCCTCCATCCAGAATGTCATCTCCCTCTGCATCCGAATCATCTCCTCCAAAAGCGGCAACAGCGGTTCCGCCGTCTGCTTCATCCAAATTGCGCCACAGATACTGGAAATGGTTTGCGACCCGGCTCCGAATGTGGGATTGGCGAAATGCGTAGGCGCGGGCCCCTCCTGTGCAGCGGCTGTCATCTCCTCGATCCTTCCACCAGTGAGCATAGTACCGCAGAAATACTATTGTCCTTCTCATTTCTTCTCTCACCAGCTTTACCTCCTCTGTCCACCGCCTCATCCTGGCGTACGCCTTGCACCACTCTACTCGCAACCCTTCCTGAAGATACTCCTGGTCGCTGGAGTCAATCCCCTGCCAGATCCAGGTTGGACCGTCCCGGTACCCCTCTCCCCTCCGGGTATCCTCCCCCTCCTCTCCCACGCGAGGGACTCCCCTCCGATTTCGTTCCCGAACAAGAGGAGCATCTGCTCCTTCATCCAGCATCCGTACATCCTTCGCCAAATCCAGAGCTCGCCATTTGACATGCAGCGTCTCCGAGGTTCCCTCCAGCAGCGCTACTTTTGCTCGTCTTGCCAAAGTATAACGAGCTGCGTGCTGCGCAATCTTGACTTCGTTTCGCCGAATGAGAACCTGAGCCCGCGTAGACGCCCCCTGATGACGGACCTCCCCCCCTCTAACTCTCAGCATTCGTGCTTTGATGGTGAGCTGAGAGCGTAGCCCCTCCAGCGCCCAGCCCATCTGATGCTCCCTTAGCTCTTTCTCCAGCTCCACCACTTCTACCTGGCACCCGCTCACTCTTTGCTGAGGAGTCATCTGGGAGGGGAACATGATGGCAACGTTCTCCACATGGCTAGTTTCCGTGGGGGCGTTCGCCAAGTCCGAGTCGGAAAGCGCTCTGGCCGAGCCCGGAGTATAGACTGTTTGCAGCTCCCGTATTCGATTGAGCGCACGAGACAGCTTTGTCCGCTGTTCCAAGAGGTTTGTTATCTGGAATGCGGTCTCGGGTTTCTTGGACATTTCCAGCTCAACGCGGAGCCGAGATCTGTTGAAGGGTCAGGCTGGATGAAGTGTAGGGAGGAGGCAAGAGACTCACTGAGATTCTTCCAAGTCGATCGCTTGCATCATGAACCCCCTTCCCGTGACGTCGTGAATGCAGCTTGCTCCCGCGTCTGCCTCCATCTTGTCCTGGGCCGCAAAACCCTTTCGGACTTCGGCTTGACTGATCATCTTCGTCTCTGGCATGGTGTAGGGGTTCGGGTTGGAGGAGTCCTCGTCGAAGGCCTTGACCATGGACACCCACTTGGGCACATTATCTGCTTGCGCAAGGGTGAACTCCTGCCATGCCGCCGCCTGTGCATTTCGTTCGGGAATGGCGCGTAGCAGGCGTTTTTTCAATAAGCGACCTGTAAGATTCATTAGTAACGGCAACGCCTATATCAAACGAGTCACCAACCCAAGCCGAATAGCTTGACGATGTTCCAGTGGCTGAGGTGATCCTCAATCGTGTTCCGTCGATGGCCGGGGCCCATTTCGCGCGTACTCGTTGCAATGGGACCAATGTTCGCCCAAGGACGCTCAATTCCTTCTCCGTCTGTACGAGCAGCATTGAGAAGGAAGTTGAGGGAGAAATACATCCTACACCACCAAAGGTGGCCTCGAATGTGCAGCTTGGGAATCACGTATCGCAGAACGCGAAGAGTTATATCTATCCGGTGGCTGGAAGGGAGCTTCTTCAGCCGTTCCGCCAAGTGCTTGAACCATTGACACATGATGTCATAAGACCAGACGATCACGAGCAAAGGGTGTATAAACTTGAGGATGCAAGCCGCCACCCAGTCCATATTAGCGAACCTTTGGAACGTCAGTAAATATCACTGAGAGAAAATCGATTGAGCTTACCGCTCTCCCTTCTGAAGATCGCAAATTCCGTTCGGCCAGACAAACTCGTGGCGTGCACAGACAGCCAAGGCGACCCCGGTGGAGGCATAACCTTTTGAGTACTTGGTATTCGCCATATCCATAGCAGCGAAACCAGAGCACGAGCTCATCTGTAACTGCGTCAGTAAAATAATAGAGTCAAATAATAGATACAAACGCACATCCTTTTGGTCTGTGACCGTCTTCAGATACTCGTAGAAGGGTTTGACGTCGGAATAGTATGCCCATCCCATACCAAGGCCCGGATCCTTCTTCTCACTCGATTTCGCCAGACGCTTGAGTCGGAAGCAAGCATCGACCGCAATGAACAAGATATAGAGGGCCCGGACATCTGCAGACGCTGTCTCCCACCCTTCAGGCAGGTTGACGTCCGGGTGTGGGCAAGCTGGACACAGAACCGCCAGCTCTCCCGCTCGAGTCTGTTCGATGGTCCGAACGGGGTCGTTGCCTCGACCAGCACGCTTGAGCATCCGCAAGTGTCGCCATTGCCGCATAATGAGCAGAAAAGATTTGTATCGATCCTGTCTCGTCATCAGTTAAACGGTGGAGTGGAAGCATCTGAAGCAAAGCTTACGGGTAACTTTCGAACGCCAGTATTGTCCGTTAAGCGCTCCAAAGATGTGTAGTAGTCATAGGTAGTGGTCTTGCTCTGGAGAGTGAGCATGTGAAATTGCCGTATACATTCAAAAGTGGCGCATGTTCGAGGCTCGGTTGTCGAAGAGGGGAATAGACCGCGTCGAAGGAGTTGCTGATGATACAAACCCGCTTCCGCACGTTTCTGACATGCGCAGTAGTCGATGGCGACTTCGTGTATTCCCGTCGTATGGATAACCACGAATCGCTGGTCTGCAGGCCGCGGATTGGGACACGTCTGCCCTAAACGATGGCCAAGCTGAATACGTAGGCCCAAATCTCGTAACGTCGTATCCTGAAAGAAAGCGCCTGTCCAACGCTGCAGTTTGTTCAGCACTCAGCCTGATGAAGGGCTTGCAGGACGCACCAAAGTTGTATCGAAAGGGCGCCGATAATGCTCCTTCACATGACACGTCCTACACGCCAAGTCCCGCGCCAGACAGGTCCGACACTGGAAGAGCTCTCCGTCAGATGCACCACAAGAGTAACATCTCTCCGGGACATCCTCCAAGCCATCCTCGCGCAGCATTTCGCACAGATAAACCGGTCTATTGGGTACCCATCCCAAAAGCGGGGCGTCCTACAGTGCGTTCAAGATACGCGATCAGATGATGCGGGCTGCGCGTATGGCATGATGTACGTACAGAAGTAATATACTTCCTCCGCTGCCACTTGTCTACCTCGGGCAGGACGGTAGTGGGGACCGTTGTGGACGCTTGCGGCTCCGAGGGAAAGTCCATTTCGAAGGCAAGACTGTAGTCTACGTCGCCCGTCCAGTCCGCTTGCTCCGTTTCTAGTACATCTCGCATTTTCCGAGCGCGTTTGACAGGCGAAGAAGGTGCCGCTGCCGTGGACTGCAGGCGGAGCCGGCGACCGTCCGCGGAAGGACGGCGAACATCAATGGTGCCCCCGTCCGAGTCACTGTCAGAGTTGTTGGTGTCCAAGGAAGCCTGGAAGACGTTGTGAGCCCGCTTTTTTGGCATGGTGGATGTAGAAGAGAAAGCAGGGCCTATGTGGCCACGTGATCTCTTATTTTCTTCTTGCCCCAACACCCAAGCCCCAAGCTGTGCTAGTAGTTTCCTCAAACATTGTGTTGTGTGCAGCGGTGCAGAATTTGATTGTATTAGAGTAATTAAGTTGTATACTGTTTGACCAGTTCCTCCCACAGAGGAAATAAATTTTTGTTCCTTTCAGGCATGCCTTGTCTATAGTATTGCCACGCCTGCCAATCTTCCTTCGATGCACTCTCTTTGAACTCTTTGTCCGACATTCGACCATTCAAAACCCAACGAAAGAGACCCGCGGCAGAGAAAAGGACAAACGCCGACCGGCTCTGACCTTGCCAGACCGTGATGTTGCCGTGAGTGATAAGGGCGGACGGCAAAAGAATGAGAATATGGTAAAAAAATGTAAAATTTATTTAGCAATTTTTCACTTCAAAATTGATAAAAATATCATAAATTTAAGTAAAAATATGCTAAAGATATACTATACTTTTGTATATTCAAGTATATTTAACATATTTTCATCTCTTTTTATGATAATTTTATTATTTTTCAAGTGAAAAAATGCTAAATAAATTTTACATTTTTTTATCATATTTCCGGCATAAATATTGTATGTTTCATGCAGTGGTATGAGCTCCGCCGCCCTCCGCATCAGCGCTGGCCAGTCAGATACGTCGGGGTGTCCAACGAGGACCAGAAGTAGGCGCCCCTCAGCGTCCAGGACCACTTGAGGCTTGCTAAAACATTTGTCAGAGCTACCCAAAGCAGAAATGTTAAGCGAAGGAACTTACACCCCCTTCCAGTTCATTTTCTTGAACTGGCGGTCCACCATGCGTCGCATTTCGTCCAACGTCCACACCTTTGGGTCCCAGTCCGTCCTAGGACCCTGCCAGGTCCCGCCAGGATGGGCATACTCGTTGTCAAAAACGGCCGCCATAGCCGCTCGTCGCTGAGCTACGGGCTTGACTTTGCCCCTGCTATCCTCGCCCCCGCGCTTCTCAAACCGTCGCCGGCGTTGACGTTTACGAGGCGGAGGTTTGAGACCTTCCTCCGCAGCTCTCAAACGCATCGTCTCCTTCTGCCGCTTGCGCTTACGCGCACGGCGAGATTCCGGGCCATGGCCAGCCGTCAAGTCAGCGGAGAGGTCGTGAGGAAGAGGATGCAGCAGGAGGGGTTCTGGCAGGGTGGGCGGCAGCGGTTGAGTGCTCGTAGGGCGCAGGGAGGAGCGCGGCAGTGCAAGAGGGAGGCGTAACGGCGAGGGCGACCGTGAGGGTTGGCGAGACGATGGGGCAGGAGACAGGGAAGCGTGAGCAGGAGAGAGGGGCGCGGGAGTAGGGAGCGGGCTCCAGCTGCTGGATCGCATAGAGGCGCAAGATGATGAACGGGAGAGGGATGTGAGAGGTGAGAGAGGCGGGGACCGCGGACGCTGGCGTCGCTGAAGGGGACGGCCGCGGGACTCGTGAAGACGAATGTAGACATCCTCGCAGTCGCTGCCATCGTCGTCCTCGCGCAGCTGCGCTTCTTCGGCGCGCCGGGCCAGTATCTTGGATAATGTAGTTCGCTGTACTCGCACGGGCTCAGATGCAAGACGCAGGCCAGGAGCACCGTATGCTGAGAATACCGTCCCACGACGTGTAGTTCTCTCTGTCAAGCAAGGGGGGTCAGTACAGCGTCGGAGCAGCAATGGAAGAAATGTGCAAAAAAAAAAAAAAGCCGAGAAAAAAGGGCACGCGCGTCTTTATGCCCACCGAGTTCATTAGCGTACTCGTCGCGCGTGCCATCGAAGAAACGTACAGTAGAAGAAAAGACGGAATTAAAAACGTTGCTCACCAGTCATCAGCGCCTGCGCCTGCGCCTGCGCCATCGTCGGCTAGCGTGCCTGGTGCCGTTCGTGCGTGGTGTGTGGTGTGTGGTGGTGCGCAAGGTGCAGGCGTAAAGTAACGGTGTCACACAAGCGTGATACAAGTGCTCGTGAGGCGAATTTTTGTCAGTCATTTATCCCTCACCTCTTACACATTGCTTCTAGCTCGAACACTCAACTATAACCATATGTATGTACGATTGTAATAGATTCACGGTGACACTCCCAGATTCCGTCTTCATATTGTTGCACAAAAGCTTAAACTTTATATTTCATGAATTTTTAGTCAGTCATTTATCCTCGAATAGACTGGCGTCCGTTCATTCTCATCTTTGGTGCGCAATAGAAGTATCATCATACCTTAATAGTATCTATGTGTTCACCTTGAGAGATTTGGAGCAAACACATAGGACAATGCTAAAATAAAATCATGCATTCATGATCAATCGGTACTCACTTACTGCTGGAACAGTCCTTCATTCAAATACTTGCGGAGTGAAATTTAACATCACAGATTCATTACATAGGTTATATAGACTGTAAGAAAAATAATTTCCAGGCCTCCAACGCTGGAGACAGTATCAGAGATAATGGTCTGACAAAAACACGATCAAGGGATATATACCTACCTCTCAATTCAGTCGATCACAGCAGTCGCCAGGATCAACCGATTATCGACCCTCAACGTTCAACCACCAACATGGGCTTCGGCAAGAAACGTGGCCGACCTCGCATCCATCGCACAGAGGCCGAGCGGCGCGATGCTCGACGGACGTCCAATCACGACTATTACGCTGCAAAGCGTGAAGACATCCGTGTGCATAGGCAGGCAAAATATCTGGAAGAGCGAACAGAAGATCGTGTCCGGTGCGTAAAGTCAACATTTCCCCAGCGTTGTACTTGCTGACTTACAGACCATAAGTCTCAACGCCAAGAGACGCAAGGCTGCCGAGCGCACCAAGAAACGCCCTGTTACACCCCTCGAAATGACCAACCTTCTTCGCTTGATCCGGGTCCATCGTGCGGGTATGCGCGTCGCCACGGATAATAACGTTGTTGCACATCTCAACATGCGTTGCGGAGAGATGCTAGAGGCTCTTGATAAGTCAAAGCTCTACAAGGAGGTGACACACCGCTTCAGAGGGGATGTGAGGCGTTTGGGGGAGGATGCGTTGGCCGCAGGAGCGGCGCTGTCCAAGATGCGCGAGGTCCTGGGGTCTGAGAGTGAGGAGCTGCAGGAGGCAGAGAAACTGTGCACTGAACTGGCAGACGCTTCGCGCCTGTTCAGCGCCGTCATGGAGAAGGTGCAGGATGAGACGGTCTGTGCCAACTATCTTTCAGGCACCTTGCCTCATCAGCTAGATATAACTATATGAGCTTACCTCTGATTAATCACAACTCTGATAAAACCCTGCTCGAGAGTCCAAAGAAGGGGGCATAGGAAGATTGTGTATTGACAAGTAATATGAATAGGGAGTCTACGCGCCGCATCCCAAATGGGTATCCGCGTCCGCCTCTTCTCTCGTCGGTATGTACGAGTTGGGGTCCACGTCGTCGGAGTTGATCTGATCAGAGCCAGACCCATCCTCCAATTCATGTTCATCCTTCTCCGGCGAAAGAGGCGGTAGGAACTCGGCGAACCGTTCGCGAATGACCTCCTCGGCCATTGAGGTATGGGCAAGGTGTTCGCGCGCTTGTTCGGCCCAAAGTATGAGCCCAGGCTCCATGCTGGCGGCGTCCCTGGGCGAAAGGATAAGGAAGAGAGCAATAAACAAAGCAAAGACTTACTCTTGAGCGAGCAACAGGTCCCAGTGCCGCAAAGATTCACGAATCCCGGCGACGCTGTGCCAACTAGCTTGCTCGTGCCAGTTGGCGTCAGTCTTCGCGTCGGTCAGCCATTGCGCAAGGCGAGGGGAGACAGTGATGGGCGGCGTCATGAGATATCGAACTCGCGTCAGAAAACGGCCGTGTTTGAGGCGATACTTGATTGCCTGTTGATGGTTTGATTGTCAGCAAAAGCTTAGGCTGCCGCTTCGGATACGTACCTCCTGTTGAACGTCCGTCGGCTTCCCATACAGATTCTCCCAGAAGGTCCAGAGGCGCAGGAAGAAGGCGGGCTCGTTATGTGAATTGACCGCCCCAAGATAGTAGGGTTGCAAGACTTGGAGGACGTGAAGCCGGGCGGGGTGCATGGGCGAACGTAGGTAAGAGGCAAACTGCGAGTCGGGGTCCGCCCTGACGCTGGCGCGAGCGGCGTTGACTTCGGAGGGCAGGAAGTGACCTGGCACGAACGTCAAAAGAATTCCCATGATGGGAGAGTAGAGAGAAGTCCAGGAGAAGTCCGACCCGCATGAGCTGCGTTCGGCCCGGGCTTGATGACGAGATCTGCATGACATATTGATTTACCCTTTGCGTCCAGGCTGTCCGCAGGTTGCCCTCTTTCGCCCACCTTTCAGGATGGCAACGACATTTCGTTGCGTCCCGCCATACCAACCAGCGTATGCGCACCGCGGCCGTGATCCCCGGACTCTTCGGTGTTTCTACTTGGTGAAGAAGGGCCCGCATGCAGGCATTTACACGCATTGGTGCGTGTTTATACCTTTTCTTTGCTCGTGCTATGTCTGACGTCCGAACGCAGGGATGCTGTTCCTCTTCAGGCGCAGAAGCTCTTCCCCAAGAAGGAGCTGACCTGGGGAGCAATCTGCCCCCTCTGGAGTGAAGTCTGCATCGCCAATCACGAGCACAAGGAGCGCGCTGCTTCCATCACCGACAAGCAGCTGTACGACTATTGGGCGGACGAGTGTCTCAAGAACTCGCAGGACGCTGACGACGCTGACGATGCCGACAATGCCGACGACGTCGATGACTCCATTGAGGAGATCCCGCCGCCATCGCCGCCACCATCGCCCATCAAGCGCTCATCTTCTCCTAAGAAGATCTCACAAAGCAGCGCCTCCCATGTGCGTTCGACCAGCCGTACCGCCATGCCGGGACTGCTTCCATCAGCCTCCTCGTCGCGCTCAATTCGTTCAGGCAAGGCTCCTTCCACCTCCGAGGTGCCCAACTTGTTCCTGGTACAATACAATGGCGGGCGACATATTTTTGCTTCAGTGTACGTCCCAACTCTGGCCTACCAAGATTCCATTGACCACTCTTCTACAGCTCGGAGGCTTTCGACGCGGCAGAGCGCGAAGGGGGGGACGAATCTATTCAAATTCATCGTGGAACCAAGCTCGATGCTCTGCGGTGGATGGATGAATCATACCTACCGTAGTCTACTTCTCAGCCTGTAGTTTTGCCACCCTTTCAACATCGCACCAAATTGTAAACGTCTTTAATTAACATCGTCTGAATATATGTGTGGTTACATGAGGTGACGTGTCACGCTACTCGGCAGCACTTGCGGTGTCGACTTACCATCAGCTTCGCTGTCATGACGCGACCTCGAGACCCCACCACACACCGAAAAAGAGGACGGAAGCCTATCTGGTCAGACGACCGAATTGCCTTCCTCAAGGAGTGGCTTGCCAAGCGTCAAGGCCTGGACAGAAAGGCCGTTGCCGCATTCAATACGAGTTTTCTTCACGCATGGTGGTCGAAGTATCCCTATCACTTGGACGACGAACGACCGGAGCATTGGCCTCCCGAGCCTCTGGAGAATCCTCCCACTATTGAAGTGGATCCGTGGCCAATCGTGGAAAAATATGCTGCCGAGCAGCAGGAGCTGGACAGACTCCAGAAGGAGTTGATGCACGGGGGTGAGAAGGTGCGTTACTTTGTGCCAAAGACATCACCACGCGTCTGAACGCGTTATGTTTTGCGTATAGCAACTTCGGACCTGGTTCAACAATGCCGTTGCTCAGACTCACACCGCGGCGGCTTCTATTGGTAAAACTGCATTCGCGGGTATGCTGAGGAAGTTGCACAATACAAGCGTGCGTCCTGTGCACATCCCGGACTATAAATTCTACATGCGGCATCCCGACTTTGCCGACCATTGTCGCACGGCCACTGAGGAGGATCCCGAGTTCGAAAATTTGGAAAAGGGGGACGTCCTGGCGTTTCGGTGCCAGGTAGCCAGCGAACTCTTCGAGGACGAGGATCCGGAAGTCAAAGAGTCTATCGAAAAGCAGAATGAAGCCGCCTATCAACAGCGCATTGTCGCCTTCAACGGCCTTGCTGGGGAGGAGGGCAATGCGGAACAGGCTGTGTAAGTGATATCCACCTCCTTCATTGTCTGTCTAAACGTCTTCCCCAGGTGTCGCATGAATCTTGCTAGGGTTGTACAGCCGCTGCTGGACTCCCTGAGCCTGGCTACAGGATACTCCCTGGCCCTCATCGGCGGCGCTCCTCCGAAGATTGGCGACAAGAAGTTTTCCTTGGCGGGTGTTTATTCTGGTCGGACGAAAGATGCTCGCCAGGATTGGGGGGAGTGGATGGGAGAGAAGGAGATGCGTAGAAAGGTTTGGAACCCCTTCATGAAGTTTCTACTAGAGTGCGACCCTAGTAAGTTTTGTGTCGTTATTCTTTCAGGTCGCATTTGACAGAGGCTTCTTAGACGGCGAAGCTATTCCGAACGTCGAGAATGCCGATATCCAGATGGAGTCCGCCGATAGCTACGGCGCTGATGACGATGGAGATGAGGAGGGCGAGAAGGATGAAGAGGACGACAGGCCGATCAAGAAGAAGGGGAAAAAGGGGGGGAAGGGGAAAGGAAAGGGGAAGAAGAAGGCCGTTCCCTCCACTCTTGACCCCACGCCCGACGCTACGCCTGACCCTACGCCTGCCACCAATGCTACGCCTGATCCTACGACTGCCACCAATGCTACGTCTGTGCCTGTACACCGTTCAGCTGATGAGGCCCTGGAACGCGAGACCGAGCTCGAAGAACAGCAAGAGGATGCGTTTCAACTCCCGCTCAGCCGCTCCCCTACTCCCATGCCGCCCCAGAGAGCTACGACCCCGCTCCTTCGCGAAAGCACTCCCGATCTTCCGGTTTCAGTCGCTCGTTCTCTTACGGATCTCATGCTATCCAAGATCAACGCTCTTGAGACGGCTGATCGCCGTGACGTTCTGGCCACGCTCTCGACAATGTGCGAGTATGAGATCGTTCGGGAGTGTAACATCGTCAACAATAAGGAGGCCCTCCGGAACTTGGGTTTCGACGCAGAGGATGAAGGAGTGTTGAAAGGGAGGCGCCGAGTTGGGGACCCTGTCTCAGAGCCTGCGTCCAGCAGAAGGAAGACCAGAGTATCCCCCCCTCCTGAGGGGAGCCCGCGCATTACTAGAGCTCGTCGTGCAGCCCTTGATGCTGGCCCACCCTCTCCCCGCAGCGACTCTCCCCCAAGTCTCACTTCGGCGGTAACCCCCGCTCCTCCGCCGACTTCTTCCCCTCCCGAGCAATCACCGACAACGCCAGAGCCATATCGTGAACCGACGCCGAACCAAACGCCGGCATCTAACAGAGCGCCAACCTCCTCGCGAGGCTCTTCCGGACCTGTTACCCCTGAAGAAGCGCCAGCTCCTACCTCCCCAAGCGCAAACACCGCCCTCAGAGACTCTTCCCCTATGAATGTGGATTCTCTATCCTTCCAGCCTGACGAGCAGGACTCAGTTTCCATGGTTGGGTGGACGCCGTGGATGACAGCTGCCTTTGAGACCCATTTGAAGAGCAGGCTTCGAGGGGGCTTAAGTGGCTTGATCCAGCTCTGGGGTCGGTTGGAGATTCACTTGGGAGCCAGCGCAGAGGGGAAAGGTCCTGGGTACGGCACGCTGGGAAGGCCAGAAGAGATTGGTCATTGGCAGAAGTGCGGTCGTAAAGCTTCTCGCCCCGCCTCTCTGAAGGGGAAGGCGTTTGGGGAGAGTCTGAGAAGCTGGTGGAATATGCTCAATCCTGACTGGCGGAAGAACGACGGGCAGGAGGTGAAGGGAGAAGGATGGGGGGGTATTCCAGTCAAGGGGAAGAATGGTATCTTCCTTCTGATACTGGCAGTGGCGTGGTGGGGGGAGGTAGCAGCGGAGGGAGAGAAGACGGAGATGGAGGAGTGGAGCGACTTGGTTGCGGACATGATTTGGGTGTTTGAAAAGATGCTGCAGTCGCCCGCAGCCCCCGCGAAGGACACAAGAAAGCGCGTATCAGCGGGAGCCCCTTCCTCTTCCTCAGCTCCCTCTGCGAAACGGCCTCGACACTCTATTCAATGACTATCTTAACTACCATCTTTGTACTAATATATCACAAGTTTCTGAAAGAAGTAATTTTATGCGCCACAACTCATTATGTGCGCCGCGACTGCCGGAAGAGGACCCTACTGAGCCGTAATGCCGAGAGGATAAGTCAAGACCTTATGTCGGCAAGAACGGCACGAGTATATAGTCCCTCCAGCCGAGAACCCGAAGTATTTCTCAGAGTGCTCCCGTAATATATTACGAGCCCCCCGACACTAATCGGCCATAATCACTGCATGAAACATACAATATTTACGCCGAAAATATGATAAAAAAATGTAAAATTTATTTAGCATTTTTTCACCTGCAAAATAATAAAAATATCATAAAAGGAGATGAAAATATACTAAATATACTTGAATATACTAAAGTATAGCATATATTCAGCATACTTTTACTCAATTTTATGATATTTTCATCAATTTTGAAGTGAAAAAATGCTAAAAAAATTTTACATTTTTTTGGCATATTTTCGGCGTAAATATCTTATGTTTCATGCAGTGAATTACAATATGGAGGATGACGGGTTCCCGACCTTTTATACATATAAGGTACAGCTATGGCTGTGGTGCGGCTGCAGTGAGAAATGGAAAAACGAAGTCGCGAGATCTATACAGGGATAGTTAGAGGAACGAACTCCCGATAAAAGTCACCAGCCACTTACGAAGAAAATCAAGCGCATCGATTGGGGGACGAGTCGAATCACGAAGATCATCCTGTGTTGGACAATCATCAGGTTCGGAGACGTCGAGGAGGTTGTTGCGTCGGGGTTTGGAGACCATGTTTTGCAAGGATGTGGGAGTGTAAGATTGTGAAGGAGGATGGTCTGTTATCGAAAATTGTCGGCGTCTTAAATATCCTGGAGAAGGGCGTGGCTGAAAACTATACAGTAGCGGACTTTTGCCCCAGATTGGCAAGAGAGGGAACGAGTCCCCGTCGTCGAAGTACACGAGGGGGTGAGCCGAACAGGAATGAGAGGCGAGGCCTCGGCTATGTCCCCCAAAAGATAACCTTGTCAGACAGCGGTAACTTGGTGAGGCGAGCAAGGCATTCCAGACTGGGAGTTTGATCGCCTTCAAACCTTGGGAGGGGGACGGCGGTGTTTGGGTGAGGCGAACGAGAGGGTGTGTGTCCAAATGAGGAGATTTCATTGGCTTCAAACCTTGGGAGACGGCGGTGTTTGGGTGAGGCGAACAAGAGGATGTGGGTCCAGACAAGAAGATTTTGATTGCCTTCAAACCTTGGGAGACGGCGGTGTTTGGGTGAGGCGAACAAGAGGGTGTATGTCCAGACGAGGAGATTTGATCGCTTTCAAGTCTGGCGAGACGGCGGTGTTTGAGTGAGGCGAGCAAGAAGGTGTGGGTCCACGGATATACGCCTGCCTCGAGCGACGTAACCAGGCGCGCGTGTGGTTAGTCTGAAGTTAGTAGCCTCCCAGATATGGCCCTTCCGTGAAACCTTGTCAGACGACGGTGCATGAGCCAAACAATACTTGCTGTGGGTGCTTCCATCGGCAGTCCTCCAATTATCTCCGTCGACAACAACCGCCAGCGCCCGCCCGCCCGTTTTTGCACTTCGAGTGGAGGTGTACGCAACGAAATGGGAGAAAGCAAAGATGAAACATCGTGAGTTCGTCGTGAGCCACGTTTGATTAGCTCACAATCTAATCTAGGGGTAACGACAGCCCAGGCACTGCTTCGGAAGATTCCGATGACGCAGACACCACTAATCTGCCCAAGCTGAAGCCCTTCATGAAATGCTGGTTGCGTGGGAGGGCCAAGGAGTACGCCTCTGAGAATATATTGCCTAAATTTTTTGAGCAGAACGATATTGGGTCCACGGAAGGAGCGAGTTATGCAGCTGAAGCCGCCAACGAGATGTTGCGCGTGTTCGGGCCGTTCGGACCTTGGGGCGCGGACTCGATGCCCCTGGACGAAATAGAAGATGACGACGACGCTCCTGCTCCTGACCATGAGTTCGACAGCGGGAACATACCCTCGGTGAGCCATTTACCACAGCCAGTTTTGGCCGTCGCATCGTACCTAAACTCACTTTTCCCTCTTAGTCACCTCGACACAAGCGCCGAACGAGAAGGATTCCTGCGCACCAGGATAACGACGAGGAAGATGATGAGGACGACGACATATGCAAGCAGGACCTGCTGAAGAAGGCTCACATAGTTCGATTTCGCGAGGTGAGTTGTTTTCCTGTTTCCTTCGCGCATAGTTAACCATACGTCTGCAGAGTTTTCTTCGTTGGTTACGGCGCGAGTACTTGATTGAGCGCGGCGGCGCTCGTGGCAAGTCGAGACGCAAGTCCAATTCCACCTCCGCGGAAACTCCGGCCCACCTCGCACAAGCATTGGTCCACGAGCTTCTTGGCATCGGTCAAGCTAGTTTCCGCACCCCGCACGCGTTCCAGTTATATGCGAGGGACCAGCCACCAAAATTTCGAGAACGCTTCCTGGCAAATTTCGCGAAACAGGGAAAATCATCGAAGTTTCGCGCCGGCGCGGAGATGGCATGGTACGCCAAGAAGTTCAACAAACAGTCTCCGGAGGTCCAGAAGATTTACCAAGATCGGGTCTTAGCTCTGAAGGCGGAGGCACAGACAAAACGGGACGAAATGGGGAAGCGTATCAACGCGCCACTCAATCCGGACGAGGCTCAGCAGTGAGTAGAATATTGTTTGTTAAGTTTTCATCCGAAGACTGCTAATACCTCGGCTCGGTAGGCTGCTCGAGGACTTACCGTTCCTGCTGGATCCTTTACTCGAATCTCTCTCGATCATGCTGCAGGCTAAACTTAGCTTTATAATGGCCGCGCCTCAACCCGCCCAGGGAGGGAAACTAGGCGTGAAAGCGTAAGTGTTATTGAGGGTAGTTGACGTTGCGAGGACCTGACGATTTGCACAGCCTAACGAAAGGCAAAAACCTGGATGCTATTCCGGTTACATTTGAGAGAGCTCCTGCATACGGCACCCATGTTAACGCGTTCTGGAAATTCGCAGAGGCAGCGTACAGTAAGTGTCCGTACGCTAGAGTCAACAGAACAGTATAATTGAACCGATTCAGGTCCCGATCTGCTCGCAGCCTGCGCTTTGCCTGGATCGACTCCGTCTCCGACAAAAGAGGTCGCAACGAGGGCCGTCGACGGCGAAGAACAAGTTACAATTGTCGTCCAGAGCATGTTCGTCCCCAAAGGATTGGATTGGAGGGATGGAGACGGAGGAAATGATGATAGCGTGGAGCGAGAGGATGCACTGGCTGGTGTGAAGAGGCGCAGAGCGGCGCGGACCAGAAAAGAGAAGCAGCTGGAGAAGGATGGTCCGCCTCCCAAGCGTCCGCGAGGTCGCCCTCGGAAGGAGAATCGTGTCAAGGCGGCAGGAAATGACGATATCGATGAGGCCGCTCCTTCACCTGGCGAAGGTTCGAATACCGACGGTGTGGACAACCAGGCCCGTAAACGTCGGAAGAAGGCCTTGCCACCTCCAACACCCGCTCGAAAGCCGAGGGCACTCCGAAAGGTGACGAGCGGAGGCGACACATCTTTCGCCAAGGTGGGCGGAAAGCGAGGACGGGCGAAACAGGCTGAACCAGTCAGTGACCACCGAAAGAAACTTTTATCATTGGCAGCGGCGGCGTGCTCCCAGAGCATACCACAACCCGAGAGAACTGCGACAGCTGCCTCTCCGTCGTTATCTCCCTCTCGGCCGTTTCCTTCGCACCAATCCGCTACGCCTCCCCCATTTTCGCCTCGCGACATGAATCTGACACCTTCACGCCCTTCTCCATTTGCATCCCCAGCGTCGTCGTCTCCACCTTTCTTTTCGCCGCCAAAAGCAGACGTCACCCAAACACAACTGAAGGACGCCGACCCTGAACCAGCTCTGGAAGACGAGGAGGAGGAAACACGACCCAGGTTGAGGCGACGGTACTTGTCAGTCATAGTCGAAGATGACGACGAAGACACGGCCGACGTCCGTCCGGTGAAGAAGAGGCGCGTGGCCGCACCTTCTGGTGTCGAGGTCGCTGCTGTTATACCTAACGTTGAGGCCGTCGAAACTTCTGGCTCCCCAACAAGACCGAATACGCGAGGAGGGCCCTTGGCACGGCCATCAGAGCGACCTCGTCCGTCTGCGTCTCGGCGCATCCCGCCGACACGCGACGGACGCAAGGCGTCTTTTCCGACGACATCCCAAACCGCCTTGCAAACGTCTAAAGGACCTGCTACTCGTGCAGGTTCCGCTCGGCCTCAACCGGTGGCTACGGCTAAACCACGATCGACGCGCTCTGTCACCGCAGCCACTCGAGCTTCCGTCCCACCCCCAGAGAATGTTCCCTTCAATCCATTCGACTCGGATCGCTGGCCGGATTGGGTCAAGAATTCTCATGAGGGCATGGCTTCTCTTGCTGCTGACCGAGTTGACTTCACGTTGGTGTTGAACCTATGGCTTCGCATCGATGGTATCAAAAAGTTCGAGGCCGGGAAATCAGCTTGTACCTTACCGACGTCGGGACGGCCCGACGAGATAGGGCCTTGGATCAGGGCAGGGCGGAAGGGAGGCGGACGGTTGTTTCACACGACGATTGGGCCATTTATGGCGAAGTTCTGGGGTTGGTGGAGAAGTATGCAGCCCGAATGGCGCAATCTGGAGGGTGGTGTTGGCCCCTTGCAACGGAAGGACCGTGTTTCGCCGGCGAAACGCTCATGGGGTGTATTGACGGAGGGGTTGGGGAGGAACGGCATTGTAGCCATTGTCGCTTGTCTCGGTTGGTGGGGGGAGTATGTTTTCCGGGGGAGGACGCCACTCCGGGCTGGGTCCCGGGAAGGCTGGTTCGCTGCATGTGATGATTTGACGTACGTATTTGAAGGCCTTTTGGCTGAGTTGGAGGGTGCGAAGTGAGGATTTGGTGAGGTGAGTCTTGCTGGGTAGGCGGACGAGATTTCGTTGGTGGACGAGATTTTCTTGGACATTCTTCTTGATATTTTCTTGATATTTTCTTGGACATTTTTCTTGACACACATTTTCTTGAGCTTTTTCTTGGTAGAACATTCTCATTCTCGAATTCTGTTTTAGTGACTGAGAATAAATAGATCAATGAAACATGTAGAATTACTTGAGTGAAATACAGTCAAAGAAGAGGGAAAAAATAGTGGGCTCATCGGGAATTGAACTCGAGAGCTGCCAAAAACTTGATCGAAGCTCCCAAAGACCGAGCGTCAATACTGATTGACCACAGAACCACGTATTGTAAGGCATCCATTCAGGTCATATTGCCCGCTGCCGGTGCCCATCACCATAGAATTTGCCAAATCACTCTGGCCACATTTGAATGCAGAATTCCACGGCTATACCTGATCACTGCATTTCTGGTCTTGAACAGTAATACTGGTATATAAAGCCGGATTGATAATAGGAAGAAATTTTCCCGAATTTGTTTATATTAGTGATCTGACTGTCACTTGACTAAGATTTGGCAATTTGATAATTAAAAATATTTGCCAGTGGATAGATATTTGCCAAAGCTCTGATTTTGCATTTCCTTCTGGTCAGACAAGGA
Organism: Strobilurus luchuensis; assembly: GCA_019915105.1. Lineage (NCBI taxonomy): Eukaryota > Fungi > Basidiomycota > Agaricomycetes > Agaricales > Physalacriaceae > Strobilurus > Strobilurus luchuensis. Next base: position 258,306 of record JAHLMJ010000003.1, read on the forward strand.
TTGAATAGATTGTCACTACTAGCTTCTGGATTGCTCAATGGTCACATATATGCATGTATGAGCATATATATACATATCAATGATTTTTGGGCATTTGACTACTTATTAGGCAAATCTCCTTTTATCAGATGACATGATTATTTGGCAAATTATGTATTTATGGGCTGTTGGCCCACACGCACACCTTGGACGATGAACATATCTACCATTGCTCCCTTTACACCGCATTCCGCACCGACTTTGCTGTACAGCTTGATCCCTACTTTGGGGACAAGGAGGTGTGGGTCGTCGACGCGAATCTTCGTTGGATCGAGCTCAAGTGGTACTGCTTCACCGCTGGTACTCTGAACCCCTACTGTATACCCGAACGCTTCCGCCCCGGAACTATGCTCCGACCATTCAACGACACATACTTCGCTCGTCTCTGTGACAACTTCTTGACGCGTAAGGAGTGGGTTGAATATCAACGTGATGTGGATAGTGCAAACGACCGCGAATGCGTCTACCAGAGACGAGAGCCGACATTCGACGAGTTCGCCTTAGTGCACCGCTTCACCGGTCTGAAGGCCGACATGAGGGCCGATGGGTTAGAGATTGATGCTCTTGCTATCTTCGAGCTCACACCGGAGAGATGCTTTGCGGATGGACCAGTCCGTTGCCTCACCGAGTGCGAAGATATGTTTGACTTGTGGTATGTCGATGGTCACTGGAGGATGCTGGAGATGTGGCGAGGCTTCTTTGCTGGGCTAGCTGAGAAGCCTGAGGGGGCCTGGCTGGATAGAGATGAGGTTGCAGGCAGGTACAACGCGATTCGCCAAGCTACGCTGGACAACGACGGGACTTTCGACGGACTGGATGGATTTGGAGGGCGCATTGGATTGGCAGAGTGAGCTCGGGGCGAGCTCAATTTTGTATACCCCACTGTGGTAGTGCAACGCCGCGGCCTCGTCGCCTGCACCCCGATTAGGCAATATACCCGCACATGGACACAACCACTTTCTTTTCTCTTATTCCTCAACCTCCACTACTCACACTCACTTGGCTATAGTTTTCAGACATACTAGATATGTATACCTTTCTTTTCCTCTCTTTACTTTACCTCTCGACGGACGTTTAGGTACTTTCTGAATTGGTCGAAGTTTCAGGTTGACACTTCGATCACACTTATAACTGGGACTCGAACATTTGCAAATCCATCTCTTTTACCCACTACCCACCTTTCGAGTCAGATTCAGAGCTTTCGAGATCGAGCTCTACCTCAACATATATCCTACGGCGTCGACGTACGCCAGACTACGCTTACGCGGACGTTCTACCCCCGATCACCTACGCCACGCTTCGTACCTAGCCTCCGAGCTACCGACAACCCTCGCAAACAAATAGTCGACGTTAGACTGACGTCTTCTTCGACAACGTGAGCCTACAATGCATATGTTCGTCTGAATCGTCTCTCGGTCAACTTACTTCTTGATAGCCTGATCTTCCTGAACGGTTGAAACATGACGTTGCTCTCAATGAGTACAACCGGAGTACATTCATAATACCCGGAAATGTTAGCCTTGGGTACAATGACTATCCTTTCGCAACAAAGGCTTAGAACTTTATGAACTCGTGTGTAGACTAATCAGTGTTTGTTACAAGAATTCACCTCTGTGTCGATCTCAAGATGATTGCATCTACTTCCAAGGACAGTACGAGTGGGCACTAATCAGTCGCACTTATAGAGTGTGCATAAAGCGATGAACACGGTCAGAATGGCGGGCAGCCGAGTCTCGAGATTACCTAAACGGGTCTATCGGGCGACGGGGACCGGGGAACGTCGGGGATCGGGCATCGGTCCGCATCATCGGACGATTGGGAATACTTGACCTGGGTAAAATTGTATGTGGCTCTGGCGTTCATGTACTGATGTGGCCAGGCGACGCATTACTCACCCGACTTGATGGATCTGGACCGCAACTGAATGCAGATTCTCATGCCCGACCGGGGTGACTACTCACCGCTAAGAAAGATTCATAAGTGGCTTGTTCAGCGATGATTCAGCTGAGACCATTGCGAAGCTGGTTCGTTCATATAAATGGTGAGGAGCTGGACTGTCTGGTCTTCATTATACTCACTCACAGCCCTCTTCAGTCTACTCACAGCTATCTTGGCCTATACCATGTCTTCCTCCCAAAAACTCTTCCAGCCTCTACAAGTCGGCGCTGTCCAAGTACAGCATCGCGTAGTGATGGCTCCTCTGACGCGCATGAAAGCTGCAGCCAAGACACATGTACCCTACGCCGACCTTGTCAAGGAGCACTATGTCCAACGTTCCAGTACACCGGGAACGCTCATCATCAGCGAAGCCACTCTCGTTGCGCAGAAGGCTGGGCTGTATACAAACATTCCCGGTATCTGGTCACAAGAACAGATTGACGCGTGGAAGAATGTATGGGTATCTCCTTTTCTCACACACTAAGTGACACTGACACTGGTCCATCCAGGTTACCGATGGCGTCCACGCTCACGGAGGCTTCATATTCAATCAAATATGGGGGCTTGGCCGGGCGGCAGACTATGAGGCATCGCACGCGGAAGACCCTGCTTTCCAATATGTAGTATATATATGAGTGTTACCACCTGCGCTAGTGACGGTGGTGGTAACGTTTTCGCTGCAGGTGGTAACGGTTTGACCTCAATATGAGCAACCCGCCTTTGTTCTCCCAAAAAGGCAGCATGCGCTCGGCAGTGCGGCATGGATCTGCCATTGTTCTGGAGGTCCGCGGTTCAATTCAGAGGTAAGACATTTGGTTTTGATATATTTTGAATGTACTCTATCATTGCAAGTACGGACACGTAGTCGGTAGGTAGTCAGGAACAGGTCAGGAATAACAGGGACTCGCAACACGTCAGTCCAGGAAGTGGGATGGTCGGTGAGGTCCCGTGAGTTGGTCATAAGGCCAATTGCCTTCTTGAAGGTCCGGAAAGAAGTACTCTCACTCTGAAGTCATTGTCACGGAGGAGTGTGCACACTCAATCAGAGTGTGGCGAGCGAGCGTGTCCAGGAATGGAAATTCTTCCGGATCGAGCTCAACAGGCGGCTGACCTCATCCCGCCGTTACTCTTCACGCATGTCAGGCGGACTTTTGGCAGCGAGAATGTGTGTTTCTACCGTGTCTACGGTAACGTTACTTCTTTTTATATGTAGTATATATATGAGTGTTACCACCTGCGCTAGTGACGGTGGTGGTAACGTTTTCGCTGCAGGTGGTAACGGTTTGACCTCAATATGAGCAACCCGCCTTTGTTCTCCCAAAAAGGCAGCATGCGCTCGGCAGTGCGGCATGGATCTGCCATTGTTCTGGAGGTCCGCGGTTCAATTCAGAGGTAAGACATTTGGTTTTGATATATTTTGAATGTACTCTATCATTGCAAGTACGGACACGTAGTCGGTAGGTAGTCAGGAACAGGTCAGGAATAACAGGGACTCGCAACACGTCAGTCCAGGAAGTGGGATGGTCGGTGAGGTCCCGTGAGTTGGTCATAAGGCCAATTGCCTTCTTGAAGGTCCGGAAAGAAGTACTCTCACTCTGAAGTCATTGTCACGGAGGAGTGTGCACACTCAATCAGAGTGTGGCGAGCGAGCGTGTCCAGGAATGGAAATTCTTCCGGATCGAGCTCAACAGGCGGCTGACCTCATCCCGCCGTTACTCTTCACGCATGTCAGGCGGACTTTTGGCAGCGAGAATGTGTGTTTCTACCGTGTCTACGGTAACGTTACTTCTTTTTATATGTAGCACCATCTGCCATCCGATTGACTGGCAAAGACGAGACCCCTCGAGCTCTGACTGTTGACGAGATTCACGAATATGTGAACCTGTTTGCTACCGCGGCTGCGAACGCCGTGAACAAGGCGGGCTTCGATGGTACGCTGTTCATCTTGATGTGATATAAGCATATGATTTATCAATTTCCTAGGTGTCGAAGTACACGCCGCCAATGGTTATCTGCTCGACCAGTTCACCCAAGATGTGAGCAACCACCGGACAGATCAGTACGGTGGGAGCATCGAGAACCGGACCCGCTTCCCGCTTGAAGTACTTGATGCCGTCGTCGGGACCATTGGGGCAGAAAGGACCGGCATCCGAATCAGCCCATGGAGCGAGTTTCAAGGTATGTCGTTCTCGCGCCAACTGGCTTCACGTCGCCTGATTGAATCCTAGATATGCGAATGAACGACCCAAAGCCCACCTTCTCATATTTGGTCTCGCAGATCAAGGCGAGACACCCTAACCTGGCTTACATCCACATTGTCGAGCCACGTATCTACGGCGGGGCCACCCGCGACAGCCCAGCACCGAACGAATGGTCCAATGACTTCATTCGCGAGATATGGGCCCCGAGGCCGATCATCTCTGCTGGGGCGTACACAAGGGATAGTGCCATCGAAGACGCAGAGAAGACCGGAGATCTTATTTCCTTTGGACGACAGTTCATCTCCAATGTGAGTGGATGGGCTTACTTACCTTGAATCAAGTTGCTAAAGGACAATACAGCCTGATCTCCCTGAACGACTGAGACAAAACATTCCGCTGAACAAATACGACAGAAGCACTTTCTACCTTGCAGGCCTGGACTCCAGTCGGGGATACAATGACTATCCGTTCGCGACGTCAACGCGCAGATAAAATCTCAATAGATATACATAGTTTCATATAATTACAGCTGTCAATGTATCTCTAGAAACACATGGTGAGAGGAGGGAGTGACGACAAGCGCTGTTGTATACAAGCTTGTGGTCGTACCTCTAATGAACTTTGGATCATACTCCGGTTTTTGGCGGGTGAAACGCAGTACGCACATTTGCGTGGGTACCTGGGAGCAGTAGCGACTGGTTCCTCCGCCTGAGTATTTTCTCATATATTCTTGTGACACGAAACGGCCTTACAGATTGAGTACGGTCACTGCGGCATTGACTGAAGGCGCTCAGCGTTCGAGCATGACGGAAAGACGGACATGCGGCCCGCCGGTCCCGATTTTGCCTTTCCACATCGGGGCATGCGCCTCTTGACTTCGTTCCGGCTTCGTTCTTTCTGCTAGGCCATCGTTGGCATGCTCTCTCGACTAAACAATGCACTACTCGCACCAGGATTCCCACATCAATTCGGACCTTGACATCGAGAATCTCACCCGCCGCAAGACGAAAGAAGCGGTGCGTTATCTGTTGGTTCTCTGTTGCCTGTTTGCTCAAGTGTTTCCGACAGACGCGGTTCTACAGACGTGATGTTGGCTTAGGTCCGGCGTCACTTGGTCCGACTCTCAGCCAGGTCCCATACTCTCTTGGCAATACATTTCCATGTTTCCTTGATATGATTCTTCGATGGTGGCGCATCCCAGTCTCCTTCTGATTCCTCAGCGGGAAGACTTACGAGGCTGTGGCGAATGAATGACACAAACAGCGGGAACGGCATATAGCTATCCCACACCTCGCGTCCGACTCATTGCATAATCGTACGGCAAGGCCACTCTTTTTTCTAATCACCAGCAGACTAAAGACGTCCCACTCCTACGAAAGGTACTCGATCGGTTGTATCTTCCATGACTTTTATCTAACCCACCTCGTTTGCAGATGCCATTGCCAGACTGGTTAAATCAGTTTATCTTTGTGCGCTACTGGATGATACATCTCCCATTTTCTCACTCACATGCTTCCAAGGACAAGCCCTCATGCCATAGGCAGCATGAACAAGACACGAAGGATAGTGTTCGTGCAATTCTGGACTGGTATCTCCGCCGGTGTAGCTTCAACGCGACAGCCCCTCCTTATAACAAAGACTTTGAAGACCTTGTCTTCGGAGAGGTCGTTTCACAAGGGTGGAATCTCGACCTACCGGCCTTACGACCAGGACTGTCCCTCGGTTCCAGCATCACCAGCTACGCATATTGCCATCTCACCGACCTCCCGACCAAAATCTTCATCGCAGTCTACACCGGCCTTCTCACGGCCATAGATGATCTATGCACAAAGGATGCCGAGGTCTTGGCGGCCGTCGCGGAGTTTTCTCACGTAGGTTGTTTGCTGTACGTTGTCTCAGCCAACACGATCTCAGTCATTAGCCACAGCTTTTCTACACCAACCAGCCTCAGAAGATCGAGGTTTTGCGCTATCTTGTCGCCCATATGTTGACCACATATAGGCATTACGACCCGATAGTTGCAGATATCATCTGTTGGGCCACTTTGCGCTTCATCTCCGGCTGTTGTCTCGAGTCTCTCGAGTCGTCCACCACCGAGAGGCCATCGGAGGAGTATTGCTACTACCTGCGTGACCTCTCTGGCGACCCTGAGTCCTACACTGTCTTTGCCTTTCCGGCATCTGTGCCCTTTTCATCTTACAAAGATGCTGTCCCCGCCATCTGCGAGTTCGTCAACTTCAACAACGATCTCCTCTCGTTCTACAAGGAAGAAATGGCGGGGGAAGATAATATGGTGACGTACCTAGCTCATGCGCAGGGAGAGCCAAAGATTGACGTGCTTGCGCAATTGGCGGAGAGGACGGCAAAGTGCTATGAGAGGGCTTTGTCATTGCTGAAGGACGAACAGTCTCGTACGTCGTTCGTGGCATTTGCCCGCGGTTATACCGATTTTCATACTGGCTCGGGACGGTATAGGCTTGAGGAGTTAATGTTGGGATAGCCTATTTTGTTTGTTTGCTGAACGTGACAAGCCATGGTCTGTTAAACTTACTATATCGTCTTTGAATGCGGCAGATATCACCGGAAGCATCGTCTGTATGCAAACAATGTACATCCTTGAAGCCCGAAGAACAATGGTGGGGCGCTAAACAAGAGCACTGGAACTTGAGCGGATCGCTCTCTCATTCAAATTGTCAGAAATTTTCAGCAGAACATCATGTGCAGTCTTGAGGTCCATGAGTGGGCCGAGAATGAGAGAACGGGATCATACAGAGTGGCAATGGAAATGAGTAACGTGTAGACAAAAATCGTTCGATTTGTTGTGAATTGGAGTCATGGTATCATAAATCCGTCGTAAGTAAGGTATAGTAGTGCCTAATGGACAGTCATGAAAGCCCCAAGCACAACGCACGCCATGACGCCAAGCATATTGACGCCGGTGGACAAAGCACCGTTACCACCTCCGAGGCCAGGAAAGCCAGTGGCACTAGATGACGAGTCAGAGTCGGAGTCGGTCGGTTCGTCCCCAGAGAAGAGACTCAGTGAAGTGTCAAGCCTAGTCGTGGTCGCACTAGTCATGAAACCGTATCAAACAGGAGGACATAGAAGAGAAGGGAAGAACGTACGCAGCAAACTTGCTCGTGGGCGTGCCAGTTGGGAGATCGTTCGAGAGACTGGTGTAGGTGCCAAAGAGACTAGAGTAATAGCTCGAGTAGTCGAAGCTGGTCCCCCCTGGGGAGTCCGCACTTGAACTGGTCCCACCAATGGAGCCAACAGAGGTGCCGGATGACCCAGAGCCATATGTGCATTGGGGGCTTCCGCTGCTGTCGCGCGAGCAGGTGTCACCGGTAGCTATAACGCTGCATCAGTCTCATACAAATAAAAGCATACGACGGAGAGCACTCACGACAACAGAAATCCTCTCCTTCGCAGAGATCATAACCCACATAATCGCAGGGGTCATTGTTTGCCACACAGGTCTGACCGTCTGGACAGCATCCGAGTTTGCCACTCCATGTACCACAGTATTCACTGTGTCGACTTTCAAAAATGTGCAACACACGGCTTGCGAATGAAAGCGTACCCATCGGGACAGCAGCCATTTCCATCATCACAAGGCTGATAACCCGTGTTGCATATATCCTGTCGCACTGCAAGTACGTTGATTTCCCGGACTGCATGGGGCGTCCGTAGGAGAGCAGGAAGCGTTCCCTCGCCACGCATCTCGAGAAAGCGTGCTTCCACAACACGATCACGGGGTACCCCTGCCGCGACGAGACAAGGAAGTGCAACAGCGAGGGCGGTAGCGGCAAGCATGTTCTGTGATGAGGATGGAAAACCTGGGAGCACGGCGGAATGATGGGGAGTGTACAGTCTTTTATACCATACTTAGTGCGACAAGGTGCGACAGTGGTGCGCCGTTGACAGGCCCCTAGATCACAATCTTGAATCTCTTGGCACGCGCGCCGTCCGCACTACAGTCTGTGGCGAGCCTGGTTCCTTCGTGGCAGGCCTTGAAATTGGCAGAAGACGTGATTGCGAAGTTTTTGATGAGCAACGTGATGATTCGCTTGGCGCATATTGAGGTGATGTACATGCTATACTGGCCGACGGAAAATTAGGACGAGAGCTTTGGGCTTTCCTTCCTACAGCGAGTGACATTGAATTACAGACTTCTGACAACTAGATGCTTATTCGTACCTCAGGGCATGCGGTGTGCAGGATAGGTCTTAGATTCAGGTCGAGCTGTCGCCCGGATCCCGGAAGCAAATGATCTCCAGCTGATAAAAATCAGAGAGTACAGACACGATACGCCAAGCCTGGCACACCATCAGTATTTTGAGCGTCTAGTTTTGAGCCATACTCACATAGCAGACCGTTTATCAGAGAAGGGACACCAGAGACCAGAGCATCAAATACTTGTAGTGAGGATCATCGAGTGATAGTCCCGTCAGGATCGACACGTAGATCATGGGAGTAACGTCCGGTGCCAGACGTTCGGAAATATGAACTGACAGTTGAAACGCTTCAAGGGTCACCGGAAAGGCTTTTCAAGGCAGAAGAAGGCAGAATGGCAGACCAGTGGACGCTGGTCGAACAATGAATAGGGGGGGGGGGTTTCGTCGTGACAAGGACATCCCATTGAGTTCGAGCCTTCGGGGTTACTGACGAGTACCTGCCATTACCTGGTGTGGGTACGGCGCAGTGTGCCTGGAGATGGCGGTGGAGGAGAAGGGCGGAGCGTCCAAGGGGTAGGGCCTCCGCCACTGCCTTGTGAGCGGCCCCTGGACCGGCAATAGTAGGGTCAAGGTATTCACAGCCCAAACGCGTCTGTGCAGATACTGTACCAGATGTCCAAGCAATCCGACGAACATTGAGTTAAACTGCCACAACAGCTATGATACCACGTCACGGTCCCAATGATGCTTGTGCGTCGCCAGGAGAGGAGAAGTAGAGGGAACACCAGGAGAGGCTGTACAAATACGCAACGCAATTATTCGTGTCGTTCCCGCTTTCGATCACTATGTCAGAATACTGTGACAAGTGGAACGGAGCAATGGCACACCTCTTCTGTACTCCTTCAGAAAGGGTCAAGCGGCGCAGTGTTCTGCAAAGGGAGGAGCGATACAAAGTTTGGCTCCGATCTTCAGGCGTGCTCGTTTAGGTCCCAGTCCTCAGCCGCTAGATTTTTAATCGAACCATTGCCGGTGTACACAAAGGCCGCGGTGGGAGCAATCTTCTGCTCACTGAGGAGCGAGCCTGCGTGCATAAGTATGAACGACCGGGTGATGGAGGGAAGAAAAGAATGGGCGCATTTCCCGATTTGGTCTGTACGATCGAATACGGCGGCGCAAATTCCCGCTTTTCACTACATACTCGACAGTCGCTGGGACTCGTGGCATACAAAGGGCTAGGGAGTTGTTCAAGCTACTTCGATGCTTAACCGCTGAAGACCACTTCCGGTTGACCCTGTCAATGAACGACCGCACTGGCAGCCCTCAAAAGGACCCAATCCATCTCGAGCACGCCGCTTGTTCTACGGTACAATACATTATGTTTAAGTGTGGAGTATGTATAATCGATGTTGGGCGAGACTATGCCAGATTCAACTCATCAAGCCTATACCGCTTCGAGCCAGTGTGAAAGTCAATGTACCCGCTAGCAAAGGCCGCAAACGCCTCCCGAGCCTGCTCGTCCTTCAACAACGATACCACCCTCTCATACCCCTTCGCCGTCCTCTCCGCTAGGCGCGCCAGCACCTTTATCTTCGACTCTCCCTGCGCATGCGCCAAGTACGTCACCATATTGTCCTCCCCCGCCATTTCCTCCTTGTAGAACGAGAACAGATCGTTGTTGAAGTTGAGAAAATCGCATATGCCGGGTATGGCGTCTTTGTATGAATGGATGGGGACGGAGGGGGGGAAGACGAAGACGGTGTAAGCGTCGGATATGCCGGAGAGGCCGCGGAGGTAGTAGCAGTACTCCTCTGAGGGCTTCTCTGTGGTGGTTTTGGAGGACTCGAGACACTCGAGATAACAGCCGGTTATGAAGCGGAGGTTGGCCCAGCAGATGATATCGGAGACTATTGGGCAATAATATTGGGATGTGGTCAACACATGGTCGACAAGATAATTGAGGACCTCGATCTTCTGTGGTTGTTTGGTGTAGAACAGCTACGGAATGTGAATGATACGATGTCGTTGATTTTGCGAAGAACGCCTACATGAGAGAACTCCGCAACGGCTTGCAACACTTCGGCATCCTTCGTGCATAGATCGTCCACTGCTATGACCAGGCCGGTGTAGATTGCTATATAGATTTTCGTCGCAAGATCAGGTATGTGCCGGTAGGTGTAGCTAGTGATGCTGGAGCCAGCGGACAGTGCTGGGCGTAGCGCCGGCAGGTCGGGGTTCCAGCCGTAGGAAACAATCTTTTCGAATACAAGATCTTCAAACTCTTGGTCATATGGCGGTGGTGTCGCCTTGAAATCACATCGGCGAAGATACCACTGCAGAATCGAACGAATTCTTTCTTTCGTCTCTCCTCCCTGCTTTTCGTACCAGATGGATTGATCCTGCCATAGGAACTCGTTAATATCAACTGAAGAGCTGTGTGCAACCAAAAGACATACCGACGGGGTCGAGAAGAGTCCAAAGACCTCTCTAGAGGCTTCCGTTGAACCACTGAAACGTGGAAGGAGGTTTGCGAGAGCCCGGAGGAGTATTGTTCCTCCGTCTCTAATCATGGCGTCGAGGTGGGAAGTGGTCTGGGCAAGGGCCATAGAGGTAAGAACGAGGTGCGGCTTGTCTTTTCTGGGACTGATATGTCCAGTTTATAACCTGCCCCAGATTCAATGCTCAGATAAGAAAACATAGATGAGTTGTGTCAATACCGTCTGCCGCTGGGACTGAGCCCCACGGGGACAGGACGCGAAGTGAGAGCGGTATGCCATGCCGGGAATAGTCCTCGTTGACTATCGCGACGAAGAATTACAAAGAGATGTCAATGCAGCCGTCAAGATTTATCATGGCTCGGAGGAAGGAACACCGGAAGGCCGAGGTGTTGACCATTACGAGAACTCCTGGTACATCGGCTACGGACCAACCATGCGATGTTCTACGCGTTATGATTGCTGAGGAGGGTACACAGAGGAGACAAGAGCAGATTTCTGGCTCAGCAACGCGTCGATAGACGCATGTCTTGAGTTCGTAAGGATCAAGCAGATAGAAAAAATTCGAGAGGGAGCGCAGCCTCGAGCGGAGATAGATCTGCTGAAAGTGTCAGCGTACGGATGTTCTAAGTTATGCAGTAAAGACTGCAGGTGAATCTTGTCCCTCACTTACCACAGCAGCCAAAAGGGCCATATGTATAGAGGCTGCTTGACGGTATTTGCCATGGCCACGGGGTAAAGCCACGACGTTGTTATCTCGTCGTTCTGCTCGGCCCACTTCACTAAAAGATGTACAGCACGAGGATACCGCGTTCATTCTGCACGCCACGAGAGTCCAATCGGCTGTAAATGCGGTGAAGCGACAGGACAAGCGTGGAGCGAGCTTAGATATGCTTTACACACAGGTTTTTGCGCTTTGCTGATCGTGGGCGATACGACATGTGGTTGAAATGTGCAAGGTTCGGAGGTTCCTGATACCGTCTCATCTTGACTAAGTGGCGTGTGTGCCAGTCTGGGGTCGAGAAGAACAAAAAAGTTGTGAGATAACGAGAATGACGGCCGGAACGGTATACCTCTCACGAAGACAGTAGAGTACGAGTGAGTAACAGAGACTCGTTTCCGAACGACTCGATCGGAGTCTGGCGTGGACGTCGGAGTCGGGCGGTCCCGTCGCGTCAGGAATTTGTTCCCTTTGTAGACTCGGGACCGCGCCTTTCGTGTCGTCGAAGTAGTAGATGGACCCAGTCTTGCGAAAAGTGCTTTCTGGGTGACGCACTACTGTCTATCTGCTCCAGTAACAAATATGTTGGCATGCTGTTGGTATCGGCCTTCATTTATTCCACTTCTGTTATTCGGACATGACACGGCACCCTTGTACTTCGGCAACACGCTGGTGACTGGGTTTGTTAGAGGAGCGTGGTGACTGGAGGAAGGCAAGACGCGCATGTCCAGATATGGACGTAGCTGATCGGGAAAGACGGACCGCAATTCCGGCCTTTCTTGGTACGTAGGCAAGTTGAGATACATTGAAGACGTTTGACAACTTATTGATCATTATTACTTGAATATACAGCACGGGCCAGCTACTGCTCTGTCGCGGAGTACACAGTGAGGCACCGTCAAATCCTGGCACGCCTCGTGGGGAAATCAATTTCAAAGGTCAAAGCGGTAATCCACTCGATGACGCACCTTTCTTCACTGCCATCATAAGCATGGCGCGGAGTCCAGTCTGCCAATCTTGCTTTAGTACCATCACCACTGCCTGCAGACGACACTACTCTACGACGAGCTATTTGACTTGACAGCCCACCAAACGTAGACTTTACACTGAATATGACATCGTACGTTCGCCGCCTCGTCTCTGGCGCTAAGGCGCGCTTCACGGACCCAACGACGGCGCTCGAGCTAGATCTGGTCTATGTCACACCGCGTGTCATTATTATGGGCTTTCCTGCACAGGGATTGGAAGGTCTGTACAGGAATCGGAGGGCAGACGTCGTCAAGTGCGTGTCTTCCTTATCACCCCGCCCATTTTGACTTCGTGCCGCACTGTCGACTGACGACCTCTTATCGCAGATTTCTCTCTACGCACCACGCCTCGTCCTTCTGGGTCTGGAATCTCTGCCCGCTGGGAGAGAACGGGTATGACGATGACGTCTTTGGAGGACGTGTTAGGTGTGTTTCTTTCTCGTTCCCGACTGACACCTGTCTAACATCGACTCTACTACAGTCGCTGGCCCTGGCCAGATCACCATGCACCGCCGCTCGCATACCTCCCACTGATCGCCAAAGAGATGAAGCTTTGGCTGGACGGAGGAGCGGATCGAGTGGCCGTCATCCATTGTAAAGGTTCGTATCTTGTCATGACCTCTCTAACAATCTATTCTGACTATTACTGTCCAGCTGGTAAAGGCCGCTCTGGCACAGTGGCGTGCTCATATCTCCTCTTCGACCCTCCAGTCACTTCCGACGACCCGAATGACACCGAACACAAAGATCCTCGCGCGGATATCTCTAAGAAAACAACGGGCGACATCGACAAGATCATCGACGATATACCGACACTACAGGATGACGATGTGGATCGTGTAGAAAAGACTGGAGAAGGAGAGGACGAAAGTCTTGCTCCCAGTGTCAAGGGCAAGGAGACACCGAAGAATACATCACCAGTGATCAGTGATCATTCCACACCAGCGACCCAGGAACCGACGTCAGATGTTTTCGCGCCACAAATAAATTACGAGGAATCGACACCTACGACAGACGACGGCCCCGCCCTGGGAACTGTGACGAGGAAAGACACGACTGACACAGCGAGTCCTGCATCGACCACACTCCTTTCTAGACCTGTGTCCTTGGCGTCAACACATAGGCCCGCGTCGGCAATCTCTAACACGGCATCGATCCAAACAAACGCGACAGATGCCACTGGGGATGCGATTCCTACACTCAAGGAGGTTGCGAAAGGTAGGACTACCTCTGTTGGTAGACTGGTCATAGCTCTTATCATCATGCAGCGGCTGCAGAGTCAGAGGACAAAGCCAACCCTACTGCAACACTCCAGCGCGTTCTTGCCTTGCACACGGCGCGTCGGATGAAGCCAACGGGGAAGGAGAAGCAGAAGCAGGGTGTGAGTATCCCGAGTCAGAGACGATGGCTGCATTATTGGGCCAAGCTTTTGGAGGGGAGGGGTGATGCTTGGTTGGGTAAGAACACCCTATTACTGAATTTTGAGAGATGCTGATCTTGCCGACAGACACTCGTACGCTGACGCCTGCATCGCCATCACGCATCCGCATCACGAATCTGACGCTGCGCATGTATCCGCCGCCGCGGCTTCTGAGGGGCGCGGTCACGGCGAGCTTTGCCCGGTACGACGAGGAGCTTCTCAACATGCTTGACGGGCATGCGAAAGACGTGTTGGACACCGAGCCTACTGAATCCACGCCTGCCAAAGGTTCTGGGCGAGTTGGGCATGAGATATTCACCAAGGAGGGGCGCTGGGATCGCGGGAAGATGGTGCGCAGGTTCGCGGAGATGCGGGTGGTCGAGAATGGGAAGAGTGAGAGCGAGGGTGAGGAGGGGAAGATTGTTACGTACAAGTTGGGAATGGGGAAGGAGGGCGAGGGTGTGGAGGTAGATGCGGGGCGGGAGGTGAGGGTGAAGGTGTATATGGGGCAGGTGAGACTCTTCCTATTACAGTTTCTGACATAAAGCTCACCCAGGATTTGTAGGCATTCCTGTTCTGGACGTGGTTCGTACCGGTGTTCGAGATGCCCACGGATCAGGAGGGAACGTATGTGATGGAACTGCCCAGGCAGAGTTTGGACTTCCCAGTCGGCCTCGGGAAGTGGGTGTTAGACGTGAAGCTAGGGATGACGTGGGACAGGCAGAGCGAATAGAGACTGTGGGCGGTTTCGCATCATAATAAGGTCTGTATTCATGGACCACTCGTCTACAAGCATGACTTACCATCGAGGATGGAAGACTTCAGCCTTAACTGTGCAGCGCACTCAGCGGAATTGCCAGTGTGTCACTCTATATACATCAAATTCAATAACATTCGAAATCTACGTAGTCCTCAAACTTCTGAAGTCGACTTCGTGTTAAAGCTTGGCTTCCCCTTGAGTCACGGCAAAAGGGTAGTCCGTGTATCCTCTAGGCTCATTCCCAGGAAGATAGAATGTAGACCTCTTGTACCGAGTCAGAGGAATATCTTTCTTCAATCGCGTAACTAGGTCGGGCTGAGCGAGACCGACTCAAGATGTCAACAAAATCATTGATAAGCGTTGATTGAGTACGTACGTTTGAGATGAAGTGCCTGCCAAACCCGATCAAGTCACCCGTCTTCTCTGCCATGTCTATAGCGGTTTGTCGCGTATACCCTCCGGAAGATATCAGTGGCCGTGGCGCCCATATGTCCCGAATGAAGTCATTCGACCACTCAGCAGGGACGGGCGTCTTACGCATGTCTACGCCGCTCGCGCCCACGCCGCTCACGCGGGGCTCGACGATGGAGATGTAACCAAAGTTGGGGTAGCGTTCCTTGAGCTGGGACACCAGGTACGCGTACGTAGGCTTGGGGTCATCCATGAGCATATCTACGCGTGAGTAGGATGAGGTATGAGCTCGGGGGTGCTGACGTGAGGCCGAGGGATTACAGACCGTTGAATTCGCCCCAGGGACTGATACGAATTCCGGTACGCTCAGCGCCCACAGCCGCGACGACTGAGTCTGCTATTTCAAGAACAAACCGACAGCGATTCTCGACAGAGCCACCGTACTCGTCTGTACGCTTGTTGTTGACGTCCTGTAGAAACTGATCTGGGAGATAGCCATTGGCAGAATGTATCTCAACACCTGGTTGAAGCTGTCAGACTTGCACGGACACGCGCTGAAGGAACATACCATCGAAGCCACCTTTCGTAACTGCATTGATAGCAGCCTTTGTGTAAAGCTGGATGAACTCCTTGATTTCCTCGACAGTCATCGGTCGCGGAGTTCGGTCCATAGTGGACAACTTGACGTCCGAGGCTGAGATATGTGGAATCGACGCGTCTTCTTCCTCCGCTGCCTTGACGTCCGAAGCACGTCCTAGTGCCCACATCTGTGCGATGATGAAACTGCCCCTCTTGTGCACCCCATCCGCAATCTGGAAAGCTAAGGGTGAGAGACACGTTGGCAACATGAAGCAGTCCGTGAGTGAGCACCTCTTTCCATGCAGTCAATTGCTCGTCAGTCCAAAGGCCCGGCACGTTCTTGTACCCTCCCGCCTTGGGCGAGATGAAGAGCCCCTCGGATATGAGCAGTGTCCCTGGAACGCATCCACGTTGCGTGTAGTACTCTCTCATGAGGCTGACGTGGGGGACGTGCGTCTTCTCCGTGCCTTTGAGGCGCGTCAGGGGGGCCAACACAACGCGATGCTGCAGAGGAAGGCCGGCAACCTTTGTGGGCTGGAAAAGTTTTGGGGACGCCATAGTGTAGTTGATCTGCGACGGGGGACTCAAAGGTTCGAACATTTATGCAAAACACGGCAACGGACCGAAAGTGGCGTTATGCTGTGAATTCCATAAATCCGCGTCGGTGAGCCACACCGTGGCTGACATTCGCATCTCTTTACCCGTACCCGGCGGCGTTGCATGACTCACAGCGGAGACTACCTTCAGATCTGATGAATGTGTTAGCACGGTCAGAGGCGTCCCATGACTGTCGTGCTACTCGAGATACTAAGATCATTGATGTACTACTCAAGTTCAACTATAGCTAAGAGGTTCATTACTTGGTCGGCATGTATCTACTTGGGAGACTCACTATCACTGCGTCTCCGCGTCCGCCAATATTTGGGTACATCTTCCCGAGGAGACATCTAATGAGCTCGCCAGTAACGGGTCAATTTGTGTACAGCCATCACGCCCAACACCGTACACGTTCCAACCTTCAGCCAAGAAGAAGGAGATTTCAACGATGCCAAGAAGCGTCCTCTGCATACAGCGATCCTGTTGCGCCATCGCCACTCCCGCAGATCGGCCTGGAACAGAATTCGACCCAAGCGGGGTTTCTCGAGAATATGGTCCCGCCAGAATGCCTCTGGGTCTGTGCGCTCAAATTTTGCGACAAGATCTTCGAACATCGCTAATGCCTCTCCTGCCCGACAGCGCTGCTCCGGGTCAGGCAGAGTCATTTTGTCAGCAAGGGGCTGGAGGAACTCGAGTCCTTCGTAGTACTACGCTGGTCAACAGACTCTTAGGCACGGCGAGAGACAACTCACGTCTATGAAACTTCCTTTGATGATAGTCATCCCAACCTGGTAGATATCTAATCGAAAAGGATTGTAAGGATATGCATGTATATCTTCGGCATTAGGAGGCGGGAATTCTGGTGCGTCACGAGCCAAGCCCTGTCCAGTCCTACCAAAGCTCTGTGTACCTGGATGCTCGGGGCCTAGCCGATGGTATTCCGCGGTTTCGAAGTCGATGAAGTAGTACGGAACTTTGTCCTTCAAAGCCGACCGTCTCAAGACGGTAATGGGAGTCAGCTTGCCGTCACTTGTGTAAGGGCGGACAGGCGAGAACCCGCTTGGTATAAGTTCCGTGGTGTCCATCATAATGTTCCCAGAGCAAGCGTCTCTGTAGAGTTGTATCAGTGACTTCTAACATAGTACAATGATTCATACGCACTTATGTGCAATTCTATTGTCGTGCATTGATTCCAGACCCTGTGTGATGGTCAACAAGCCTGAAGGCGAAGTATAAGAGAGCTGACTTGACCTGGAGAATCTGACGGATCGCGTCGAGGCACTCGCTACGTTGCTTGACAGGTGGGTCGTTGAAGTCCCTAAGAAGTGGCATAACAACAATCAAGGTTTCGCCGATGGAGAATGTGTCAAGAACCGCGACAGTTCTATTGTATGGCGAGTGGATTTGTTGTAGCGTGGTGAGAATAGGTAGTTCGCGAAAGCTTGGAGGAATTCGAAGGAAGACTTTCTTTCCGTCTGACAGTCGCGTTGCAGAGGTGACATTGGTATGCTATATGCGTTCAGACCACAGCGTGCAAGCACAGATGACATTACTTACGATGGGTATCGACGCGTAGTTGTTTTCCGGCATCGGGAGATTCTCCCGAACAGATTGCACGATGTCTGGCTCTGGCTCAGGCGTCCAGCCCGGTTTGTATCGACCCCGCAACTCGTAGCCTCGGCAAAGGAGCTCATCGTAGAGGTCTACCCAGTGCAGTTCATGCTCTCGAATTTGGGGCAGATGAAGGTGCAGAGACATGCTGGGAGGCGGAACGAGCTGATCATTGTGGCGGGAGCCAAGACTTTATACAGTGATCTGAGATGTGCCGATCCAAAAACAAACAATTGACTCGGCATTTGGCGAACGGTTTCCTCGTGCTATGGAACCCGACTGAACGGAGTCCGGACAGTGAAGATGGGCCGTTCCCTGTTGTAAACTCGCCGTACTACCTCGATCGCATCTCTCTCACCATTGCCCTTGCGACTTTCATCAGCCTGGCAAGCGTGGCCTCCCTTGGTCTTGGTCCAACAGATCATCGGATCCTGGCGACCATATGTAATCTTCGGCGACTTCCAAGGCGAGGGAGGGACGTTCGCTGCAATGCACATCCAAGTTCAAATCTGGGAAGATGACCGGAGGGACGTCGTATGACTCACTTGTATCGGCATGCCCACGCGAGCGTTACTCCCGCCCCCATATCGGTGTCATGGGCGGGAGGCGGAGTTGTACGAGGCGGGGCAACACTTGCTGTACAGGCGGCCTGCTTGCAGCCCGGTGCATGGCCCGGGTAGATTGCAGAACCAGGATGTCTTAGACGAATCCAAGACTATGAAATGATCGTGAGTAAAGGTGACATTGGAAGGTTCATTCATGTCTAATAACTTCAAACGCCATGGCATAACGAGGATTAGAACCTCAGATCTTCAAGTTGACGTCGCACTCAAACAAGCTGACTATGTACATCCCGCTAGAGCTACATTGATTATACAAGGAATTCACAAGTCCATAGCCATAGACTCGTCTGAGGCAACCTTCTGAGTCATCCCAAACAGTGAGAAGCGTTTGTCCGTATGCGTTAAACAATCGTTCGCCAACCAGCGCTTCAGGACACCGCATTCTTCTAGGCTATTCTCGTGGTCGTCGCATTCCCCCATTTCCGAGTCATTTGCATGAGAAGCATCAACTTCATCAGCCTTACTAACGTCCCCCTTCGATCTTTTCAATTGCAACGACAGCGAATGCAGCCCAAGATGACTCCCTGAAATAGCCTGGTCGAGCCTCCTCCAGGCTGCTTCATTCTCCTCTCCAGCCATGCACCGAGCAACTTCGAGCGTTGCGGGGATGTTCTCATCCCCGACGCCGAAGTAGAACGTGACGGTTATGATCACATTTTGGAGTCTAGAGGTCACTGGCAAAGCCTCAAAACTACATGCAAGCCAGTCAAGCATGCCGAGATCCATCACAACCATGTGTTCAACAAAGATTGGAAGCTCGAGGGACGAAATGTTCGCGAGGCCTTGTGAAAGACCCGCAGGCGGAAGGGTGTTCAGGCCAGCGAACGAAGGATCGTCGTCGTCTGACTCGTCGTCGACGAAGAGTGCCATCTCTGTTCCTCCCAGCTCAAGTCTCTGAATTGATAAACGATTTTGCATGAGCAACTTATCGAGACGCCTTGATGTGTTCGTGCACTTTACGCGGATCCTTGCATGGAACTTGAGTTTGCCGACACGGGAGAGGGGAGAGACGTTGGCGGCTGCTGACAAGAAGTCGCATAGGAGGTAGTCGGTTGGGGTCTCCAGGAACAGCTCTAACATCTCTAAACTGAGGTACGACGCGTGGGTGGGTTGTGCGCCATTGAAGTTCTCTTCCATGCATCCAACGAGAACTTCTTGTTGGCAGAAGAATACCGTCCTAGTCCTGGTCTCCTTCCGAGCAATCTGCTCTAGCTCCGGAATGTACATCCGAGCGAGCGTGAGATCTCGTAAGGTAGGCGATAAGCCATGGAGAACGAACAAGAGGTCCGAGAAACCCATGCGGCAATCTGTCAGGCTGAGGGTAGAAAGACGTGTTCTGGACCCCAGTGTGTTTATAAAAGCGGCACAGTTGGGCATGACACTGGGTACACAGTCCAGACCTTGAAAGAGAATGTCCTCGAGGTTCGGCATGCAGGCCAGGATCATCGGGAGCTGGGGATAGCATGAGACAACAGAAGGAGGACGGGAGCCTCGCGGTATTGAGCGCAATCGAGACTTGACTTCCTCGGGAATAGGGATGGGCGAGTCCATGACAGGATCATACAGGATCTCGACGCCTGTGAAAGCACGACCATAGAATGGGGCTTTCACAAGGATAGTGTGGAGTTGAACAAGACTTTCTAAGTCAACGGGACGGCCACGGATGTTGAGCTCCATCTAATTGAGCACCAACAGTGAGGATAACATTTGAGGAGTCGGCAAGTGACATACCTCGTTCGAGTGGTCCATATCCATTTGGAAAAATAGGCTAAGTGGCTGAAGATTGAGTGGCTACAGTGGTTCTTGGGAAAGTTATGACGAGAGACCACCAAAACCTGTCCCTCTTATACATGAGTACGAACAATAGCTCGAGGGAGTGAAACACAAGACCTCCCAATTCAGGTCGTGGCAACACACCTTTTGGTCTGTCCTGACTACTGGTCATTGTCCGCGTATCTAAGGACTCTCCCCGTTGTCATGTTCGCACACTAAAAAATCAACAAGTAACCAGTGGCAATGGAGGTCGTCGACCATGGCAACACTTGAGCCTCAAAGGTGCCTATGAACAAGGATCAAGATGTAGCGAGTTGAGAAGTTACGAACCAGCACTGTCAGCCATCCTCGTCCAGTCAATTTACCAGGACTACAATATTTACTATGCGTATGAAATCCAATCCAAATCCGAAATGTACATGTAATGCAGTGTAAGAATACAGTTATAAGTAATAGCATGATGCAGTGATAGATTCAAAAAAGCGATAAAGATAGTGAATGAAAGAAACAGAGAATGTTTGGTCTTCTATTATGTCTTCTTCCTTTTGTAGCATAGGATGTACGCTTTCGGCGTCTGAGAGAAAGAGTTCAGAATAACGTAGAGCAGCAGCAAACTAGACATACGATGACCTCCGAATTCGCGACGTTGCGAATGATACTGTCATTGCACTCTTTCCAGCGCCCGCCAGACAAAATCATCGAGGTATCTGGGTAAGAACGTGAGGACTCGGGATAGGCAACGAGCGAGAACGACCTACAATGACCACTGTCGATGGTCTGGCCGTCGTGGTTAACGACAGCGTACAGGTCGTACCGATACGGTGGTCGCTGCACGCGGGCGTCGTCCGCAGAAGGCCCACCGATCTCTGGGTCTTGGGTAACCATCCACTCTGAGATATCGAGATCGCGCAAAGGGAAATCAGCTAAGTTCTTCTTCTTTCCGTTTGACGAGTCCTCGTAACGACTGAGTTGCAGCAGTAAGACGGGCGGGGCATGAGAAAGACGGGTGGTGGCCTTGGCGTCCTGGAGGGATTTGCAGACAGGGCATAACCTGGAAAGAAAGAGGTAAGTCGGTACCGATGATAAGAAGACCTGCGAAGTTCGTACCATTTGTTGGTCCCTTTCATATCTTCGTCAGTCTGGAAGATGCTCTCGAAGCACTGTCGTGGCGTCAGTCTTGACGAGCCATACTTGGGCAGGAAAGTGAGCGGAAGAATAGTGTTCGACAAGTAACTCGGACTCTTCTACAAACAACGCCTTCTCAGCCCCGAATAGTTATCTCTTATGGCGAGGGAACGCACCTTCATACACCTCTGACACTGCCGCATAGTCCTCGTCAAACTCCCAAAGCAATCAAACACGATGCTATTCTCCTTCATCAGCTCCTTCTCCCACGCCTTGTAGTTCGACTCCGCGGGCGGGCGCGTCGCGAGATCCAAGAACCACTCGTCTGGCCGGCTGCCGTCATCGGGGTCCGTCACACGATTGAGCTCGACACTGAGCAGGGCGAGGAGGTTGCCCATCCACTCGCCTGCGTCATGCTGACGTTTGTTGTTGAACCCTTCGTATTGGTTTGCCATATGTCCCTGAACTGAGGCTTGAAGACGTTCTAGGACGATAGTGTGGTATGAGGACTTACCCAAATGTCATTGGGCACGATATATGGTAGCTCAGATCCCCAGAGCGTCCGCAGCGTGTTCGAGAACAAGAAACTGGTCTTCCCATCCAAGAACTCCTTCGACGCTTTACTTGACCCCGGCCGCAACGCGTACTTGTTCACCTCGTTCCGCCAGCGACCATCTGTTGGATGTCAGCAGCCTTCCTCCCAACAATGATTAGAGCAAACACACCAGTGAAGAAACGCGCAAAGGGTATGGTCGCACTCAAACACTGCACCGCCGAGTTCATGTAACACGTATTCCCCATATTCCGAAGCCCCGTCATCCCGATCTCCACGTCGCTCCAGTACGGTATCAAATTCTTCGGCGCAAACAACTGCGGCTTGGGCGGGATAGCCGGCGGTGTCTTCGTGCTCGACGCCAAGCTCATCTGGCGCGGACGGGTATCGGTGCCCGGCACTGCGGCAGGCGGCGGACGCGCAATCGCCACCGAGTTGCCCGCCGGAGTGGGATAGCTCACAGGCCCGGACGGAGATGGTACACCGGAGCCATTCACGGGATAGGACGGCTGCTCAATGTAGTCGCTGCGTCTGCGAGTGAGAGAGTGGCTGAGAGACACCGGGGCAGGGGATGCAATTTCCGTGCCGGTGGTCGCAGGAGACATACGCGCGATGGGCGTGGGGTAGTTGATACCATTCGTTGGGTACCCGAAGGACGACGGCCCAGCAGATGTTGGCGGGCGCGACAGCGCCGGACGACGCGCCAAGCCCGCGTCTTTCTGCTGTAGTCGTCCAGTGTAATTGATCTCCGCTGGTGCTCTAGAAGATGGTGATCCGTCAGTGTCAGTCTTAACGGGATGCTGATTGTGGAGATTGACCTAATGTGGTTCGAGCCCTGATCCACAGAGAAGGCAGCTCGATGGCCGTAAGGCGGTGTCGAGTTCGAATTGGTGTCTGCGCGGGACTTGGCCGGGGGACTCCAGAGTTGAGTTGGTTCCATAGGCTGCGACGCAAAGGTGGGCGACATTGGTCCATTCGAGACCATACCATTCGAGGGTAGCATGATGCCATTAGTAGTAGACGCCATACCACTGGCGACCGTAGGAGACATCATCCCATTGGGCATTGCGCTGGATTCGGGCACTTTGAACGGCTCTATTGGCAGCGGCCGTGGGGACGGAGAAGCCATGCTTGCAGGAGTCGAAGAGAAGGACTTGTTACCCTCTTTGACGACGAACTCGTCTCCATACTTGGCCTTGCAAGCATCCAATCCTCCAACCAACAACATGGGCGGATGCTTGAGCAGCTTCCCGTGGACCGAGTTGACAAAGATGGCGTCCATGAGGGTCTTCATGGTGTGGGACGGTGTGATGGAATTTTGGTCATAGATCACAACATACTCGAATATGTGGCGATTCTGGAACAAAGATAGTTCGGCTTTCGGATTCAGCTCCAGAGCATTCTCCAGAGCCTCTGCTGTGAGTCTAGAAATTTGTGAGTCAAAGGCCCAAAGAAAACACGGCAGTAGCTGACCCGGTACGGTTGAGCACAATAGGCTCTATGCAGATAATGGGTTGGTTCTCGATGTGCTCCTTCTCGAATTCGGCGCGCGTGCGTACATCGATCAGGAGGGTGTGAATGGATTTTGACACCTTCCAAGCCATGAGGTCCTCTGGGGAAGCCGAACTCTTTGGTTTCGCGACGGGCGCGGCGTCTTTCACGATACCATTTTGGATTATAGACTGCTTCCGCTGTAATACCGGCTTCATGGGAGAAGTAGGTCGACTGGGAAGCATAGAGCTATATGACGGTGCTGGCGGCACGCTGGCAGCGCGTTCGACGGGATCAAAGTGTCGCGCGGCGAAGGAGGAAGCGAGCGGGACATGGATGTTCGGGTTCGGAGACGGATGCTGCCTCTCAAACTGGCCGATGGATGGATAGGAAGCTTCGGCCTCCAGGTAATCAGTGTCGTCAACCTCCGGCATAGATGTTAGGCCTGTAAGGTTCTGCTGCGGAATATGCGGTGAGGTGGCGGGTGACGAGAGAGGCGAGTCACCGAGAGTGGCTGTGGGTACTAGGGTATGGGGTGCAGAGAATGACGGCGGAAACGGTCGCGCGGGCACCGAGGGTAGGGTAAACTCTGAGTGGGTATATGGCGCAGAGGGAGGCGGCGGAGGCAATGAGGGCTCAATAGGTGTTGCTAAGCTGCGCTTAAGCGGAGAGGGCGGGGCGGACATGCGCCGCGAGCTTCCACTGGAATGCGGGGTGAGCACCGGGGTGACGATGGGCGCAGGAGAGGGCGGTGGCGGTGCTCGCTTGGTCGGCTTGGACGAGACCTGGAGGCCATTCGCCTGCAGTGCTTTGAGCCTGTCCTGAATGGACTTGACGCCCGAGCTCTCGCTGTGCATCGTCAGCGTCAGAGCCACGACGACGGCCGAAAATGGCTCACCTGTCCTCTGCCGCGCTCCGTATCTTCGCCTCCAGATCCTCCACCGATTTCTTGGCGTCGGTCAGATCCTAGGCCATCATCAGCAATTTATGCAGCATGCGCAACAAAACGACCAACATTTCCATAATTGGGCCAGTCTTTCATGGCCTCGCGGAATTCGTGGGGCGGCACGTTGGCAAAGACGTTGGACATGATCTGGCTCATCTTGACCATGGCCTGCAACGCCGTCTTGGGATCGCCTGTCCGCTCCTGGTCCTTGCCGCGGTCGTACAGCGCCCTCGCAGCCCGCACCATCTGCAGTGTTGGCTTGGACTTTGTCTGCAGATTCGCCTGGTCGGACGCGTTGCGTTTCAGCGTCGCAATCTCGTCGTCGATGCTGCTGGAGCCCGGCGACGCCCCACCTGGAGGCCCTGTTGGTGCGCTGGGCAATCTGGAGGATGACGGGCCCCCATAGCCTCCAAACCCGTTCAACGATGGCGGCGTCGAGACTCCAAGCATGTTCGGATCAATGTCTGGCCGTCGCTGTCCACAACGACGAGCACGGTAGGGAGAGGACCGGCAGCGGTGACGAGCAAAGTGCAAGTATAATGTCCTTACATAACACAGCTGCATACGATAATTATGGATTATTTTTCTCGCTTCTGACGCCATAACCCCTCTCCCTCCTACACTCACCATGCCCAAAATTCCAACGCCCTCACAACTCAAGCAGAGCAGGATCAGCTTTTCAAACCAGAAGCGCACGAACAGCACAGCGAAGAGCGCGCCGGCGACGGCGACAAACACTCCTGCGCCTATCAAGCGTACACCTGCCAGGACCAGAAGCGACTCCGATGAAATCGACTCGGTATCGATAGAGGATTTCTCGTCCTCGGAGGAATCTGAGATTGAGGTCGTCGAAAGGGTTGCGGTGAAGAAGACACCACCGAGGGCTGCGAAAAGTGTGTATATGCGCTCTGATGGAGAGATCGACTGTCTGACATCATTCACTCCAGGCAAAGCCAAACCCGTCAAGGATGATATTGACGAGTTCGCAGAGGAGAAAGCGCTCTTCAAGCTTGCACCAAAGAGAGGTGTGTGCCCAGCGTCTTTGCTCAACTTCAGCTGATAGTCATCTTGGCAAAGCCAAAGCCAAAGCTCCTGTTAAATCCCGTTCCTCCAAGGCTGTTGCCGACGAGCCTGTTGAGACCGTCTTTCCCAGTCAGTATACTCAATCTTTCCTCTAGCATCCTATACTCAAGATAACTTGCAGTTCACGCCGAAGGACAGACGCCAGAACATCAGGTTCTGCGTGTGTTCGACTTGACATACGACTACGGTCCCTGCGTCGGTATCAAACGCCTCGACAGATGGAAGCGTGCCCAAGATATGGGGCTCAACCCTCCACAAGAGGTACACCTCCATCCTTCCCCACTCTTCTGCCTTAATCAATTCGTTCTAGGTCTACGATATCCTCCTCGCACACGACGAAACCGACGTCTCTTACCGCCAGAATTGCTTCCACGGCCAATTGTAAAGCCCCTCTGTGAGCCCTTCCTTCTGTCTTGCCTGTCATGGTTGACATTGAACTGATCCTGACCTTGATAGGTTAATGTACTTATCTTGGACTCTGTACCTGCTCGTCTGTATCATACATCACCTTCCTCTCCTTTGAATCCGTGTAGCAACAATGTCATTTTACATCACCCACCCTTGTCCTGCTGCGAACGTCTCATGGTGCCGCTTCTTGACTGCCTGGTCTTCTCTGGGGATCCCTCCCCGCTATGCTGGACCAGAGACTTCGTCGTTGGGCGCGAACCACGGCTTAGACAACAAATGCGACTCACCGTCACCCCTCACTGCAAACAGGCATACAATCCACCACGTTCCCTCCGCCACGACTATACAATTAGCCACGCGTTTGTTTGGGTCAGATAGATTGCTGCTTCGGAGACCGCATTCGCGATCCAGATGACCATAAAGCTCGCCTTCCCTAGAGGGTGTACCTGGAGGAGGCCGCGGTTTCGATGTGACCGCCGACCGAATCCTTCTTGAGGCGGATCTCCATTGCTACACTAGAGTACTGTCTCCGTGCGGGCTGTCCGTTCTGGTCGTCCTTCCCGTTGCGCTGTAATTTCCCATCCCTCTAAATTTCAAACCCGGATTGGACGATGGGGGCTCCCATTTTCTCCGAATCTCGTACAAACCACCATTGTAGGAGGTCAGGTCATTGCAGGCTCGGCGTATGACATGAACGTGAGTCATCCCCGACGTCGTATCTGTGCATTGACATTGACGCAATTTGCGCTTATATATAGTGTCCTATTCCTTTCTTGTCTATATGGCATACGTCGAATGGCAGGAACCTGAGTATGTTTCTTATCTGTGCACCTCAACTTGACGCTAGTATATAACGAAGACATGTCAATCTCCTGAAAGAAACTACTCCTGGTTTCTCTCCATGGCTTCTGGCAAAGTCGCCTCTTACTTTGACGCCATGACTAGATTTGGTGGAGCAATTCTTCTTCGGCCTCTTACAAATTTTCTGCCGCGAATGACTATTTCATCACCCGAAGTCTCTCAACAGAGCTTGGAACTCTTCTCGACCCCGTTGGTATGTCTGGTTGCGCACAGCTTTTGGTTTCGGCATTCATCACACCTATGTGCTAGGATAAGCCTCCTCGTCACCAAGAGCCTGAAGAAGAGACGAAGGAGAGCATTCGTACGACCTTAAAGTGGTACCTTCAACGATGTCGCCTTGACGCGACACCGCCGCCATATGACCAAGAGTTCGAGGACCTTGTCTTTGAGAAGGTCGCATCTTACGGCTGGAACATCAACCTGCCGGCCTTACGCCCATCGCTATCCTCAGCTTGCAGCCTCACAAGTTACTCGTACCGATACCTGCCTGATCTTGCGACCAAGGTCTACATCGCAATCTACACCGGCCTGGCCATAGCAGTGGACGATCTATGCACGAAGGATGCCGAGGCTTTGCAAGCCGTCGCCGAGTTTTCTCATGTAGGCATGCTTGGCTTTTAAGCGAACTCTTCTCATTCACAAATTGCAGCTGTTCTACACCAAGCAACCACAAAGAATTGAGGTTCTCGAATATCTCGCTGCCTATATGTTGACCACGTACCAGTATTTTTGCCCGATAGCCTCAGATATCATCTGCTGGTCCAACCTGCGCTTCATTTCCGGCTGTTACCTCGAATGTCTCCAGTCCTCCGACACCACGACTGAGAAGGCCTCAGAGGAGTACTGCTACTACCTGCGCGCCTTGTCCGGCATATCCGATGCCTTCGCCGTCTTCGTCTTCCCACCCTCCATCCCCATTCACGCATACAAAGACGCCATCCCCGGCATATGCAACTTCATCGACCATAGCAACGACTTGCTGTCGTTCTACAAAGAGGAAATGGCCGGGGAGGATAACATGATAACGTACTTGGCGCAGGCGCAGGGACATTCGAAGATTGAGGTGCTGGCGCGGTTGGCGGAGAGGACGGCGAAGGGGTATGAAAGGGTGGTGTCGTTGCTGAAGGACGAGCAGGCTCGGGAGGCATTTGCAGCCTTTGCTGGCGGGTACGTTGACTTCCACACTGGATCGAAACGATATAGGCTTGGGGAGTTGCATCTGGCGTAGTGTCCCCAAACATTTACTGCGTTCCTCCATTATATGATAAAAATCGTAATTTGTTCACTTCGCCGTGCTGGTGTAGCATTGACTGTGGGTCCTCGAGCGACATTGTACCTTTTGCTTCTGGGCCTGTTCATCTTGAGCTTGCCTAAGGCTATAGCGCATATGACAAACGAGACACTTGCACCGCAAACAGGAAACCAGGAAGCTTGGGAGCTAAGTAGATGTCCGGGCTATGCTGAGTAGATGTCGTAGTGTAGCGGTCGGTACTCTCGCACGGTCACCAACCGCTGCGTAGCCGAATCCAGAGGACGTGTAGTACCGCTTGTCCATTCGCGGCAACGACTGACGGCGTCTGGTCCTCGTCCTACGCAGTCTGAGAGGGCGCAAAGGACTCAAAACGTCTGTGCTGGCATCGAGAAAGTCCTGCCTCGGTTCGTGACATGGAAGATGGATTAGACAGAGACATTCGCAGAATATCCTCTGTCAAGGGGCAGTTTCTGGGAAGAGCCGTCGATCAAAGCGGTGTTGCCTTTTCCGGCCGAAACGACTCAATCGTATTCCGAGTCAGGCACCACTTTGATTGACTTGGCGAAATGAGGCGATGAGTAGGGCAGACGCGCTATTAGAGAGGGAAGGAAGACCATTATGGCCTCTGCTTCAAGTGAGTGTGACGATTTGCTGGCCCAGGATCATATTTTTCTGTGGGTTTCTAGCGTCGGCCACTGTGGCGATCAACAGTTATGACCGAGATCGTTACAGTCACCATCACGCTTGTCGAACGGCAACTCCTCGTCTCAGGACAGTTTGAGGGCATTCCAAGAATCAGAGCAAAAAGGTTCGAGGCAGAATGTGTGAAAGCTCGTGTCCGACTGCTGTTTGAGCTGTCCATGTCGTTTCAACCACAAAATGAAAGCGATTGTTGACTTTTGTTGACCCGTCGCGTGGCTGTGAGAATCCCATTCGGGAACATTCATTTCACACTCCGCTTAGTTGCCTCCTTCACCTCCACTTCGACTGTATTATCCTCCTCGCCCTCTCAAATAATCCACGGACCCTCTTCCTCTGTTTATTCCTCACGTCTTCAGATCGTACTGTATTTTTATCCCCCTTCTGCTTTTTTCTCCCGCCTTTCTCTCTATAGCCGTCGTCCTGCCCCGCAGCGTCATGCTTTCTCCAAATCAAAGTGGTAATGACACAGAACCCTCCGATGACATCCCAGTCTTCCTCAAAAATGGCGAACGCGTACATGTGAACGGTAGTTTCTTTTTCTGCCCTTGCCTTCTACTTCCGAGCCTGAATGTGCTTTCCCAGATCATGTGTATTGTTCTCCAAGTGCAGAGGCACGAGACGGTACACCGTACTCCATTGCGAGAATCATGGAATTCCTGCGGCCGTTGGGCAAGAATTCCGAGCAGTACCAATATACTCGGGTGCGGCTCGCTTGGTACTACCGTCCCTCGGATGTAACGGAACGGGCGGTCGCGGACTCGCGTCTGTTGTTGGCTGGCATGTACACCGAGGTGTGCGACATCAATCAGATGCGCGCCCGGTGCCACGTTATACATCGAGACAAAATCTCTGACCTAGCGGGGTGGAAGAAGCGGCCAGACCGCTTTTACTATACTCGGCTATTTGATCCGTATATGAGGAAGGAACTAGAGATCATTCAGTCCACCGAAGTTCGGAACTGTGGGTGCTTTTTCGCCTCAATCTTTCTTTGGCCTCATCGTCGCGTCTAGTGCCGGATAACATACGAGACACACTCATTTCGCGTTATGAATATGTTATCGCTGAAAAGGAAGTCATTCCAGATCTGACTGATAATCTACGTTTATGCGGGTCCTGTGAGGAGTGGTGTGCGAGGTAACGTCTCGTCATGGCCAATGTTCATCAGCTCACCTTGCCTCTGCAGTTTGGAGTCCGTTCAGTGTGATCGCTGTAAGCTCTATTTTCACATGCAATGCGTCAACCCTCCACTTGCGGCGAAGCCGTCGCGTGGATATGGGTGGACGTGTGCACCATGTGCGCGGCGACATGAGGAGGAGGTGGACCGGCACAATTTGCGCCACACCACTCCCAATGGAAAACCGGCCACTAGGGCAAACCCACCGGCGACGCGAGGTCGGGGAAGGCCACGCAAGGACAAGAATCTCGCCGAGAAGGAGGAAAACATACCAATCCGGTATTTCAAGATGTGGCCATTTCGATATTTCGGGTAAGCTTATTCTTCGGCCTATTGTATGCATCATTCACAAGACGCGGTAGACAGTACACTATTGCGGAGGACACAACTGGTACGCGCCACCATTCGGTCTGAAACATGCCACTAACTCCGTTAAAGATCCCGATGATCTCATCTCGCCTCGTGCTCCCACAAGAGTAGGGCCGAAATTTCAGGCAACAGTACCGGAGATTGCAAGCGCGTATCCTCAAGGTAACAGACTTGATCAATTTTCGTTCCGTTCGGCCTCCTGACAATCTTTGTTACAGAAGAAGAACGTGGTGGCGACAGTACGGTAGAGGTTCTAGGTGCTATCAACATCTTGACCGGTGCAGAAAGTGAGCTGTCTGCAGATTGTCATTGACCGATTAATTGACGCCACACTTCTAGTCGATGAGAGTATGTCAACGAATCTATCCTGCCTTCCTCGATGTTCAATTTCCTCTGTAGTGGAATCATTCAAGACTGAGCTAACGGACGACGAGAAAGAGCGATCCTCTGTAGACTGGTTGACCGAGGTCATTCGCCGGTACTCTGAAGTCGCTCTTGCCGCTGGATCCATGTCTGCAGTTGACATGAAATCGATGACACGCCAAGAGGCGGTACGCTCATTTTCGAAACTGACGCGTCACCATATCTGAATCTCTCTCAGTGGAAACCTCAACCTACCAGATACACTGACCGAGAGTGGACGAAGGAAGAGGTCGCTGCCTTCGAAGATGCCATTTCAATGGTCGGTGCTCGTCTTCGAGAAGTACGAGAAGAGGTCGGCACCCGTACCATCTATGAGGTCGTGCGATTCTATGGACATTGGAAGAAGTTTGTCTTCATTCCGTGGCCAGTTTGCTCCAACTGAATGATTCCTTCTAGTTCCAAACTCGGTGAAGAGCATGAACGTCTCAGGACAGGCGGCGTACTCCCGGAACCCGAATACAGCCAGTTCGAGTCCGAAGCGGAAGCCCGCAAAGGCCAAATCGTTGGGCCCAGCGACGACGATTCTTCCATCATCGCGCGGCCGTCCAAGGCGCCCAGCTGTGGTGCATGTCGAGTGCGTGACTCCAAAGCTTGGTGGAAGGCGCCGAAAGGATTGGCCACGAATTTCCTGTGCGATAACTGCGGGAAGAACTGGCGCAAGTATGCCGATCTCAATGTGCGTAGTGTGAGAGAGGAATCGGCGCCAGTGTCCAAGACGCGCGCCTCTGAAAAGCGGGAGGCGACGCCGTTGGCCGGGTCCACCACCAAGCGCGCAAGGGTGGGTTCATGGCTTCTGTCTTGCAAAAACCCAATGTCCTGACAAATTCATACGCAGACGTCGGTGTCTGGCTCTTCGGCATCGACACCTCCACCACCTGTCTCGGTGCAGCAAATTCAGTGCACCTGCTGCAAGAAGAACGGCCCCATCGGCAAAGTCCTCAAGTGTACGAAGTGCGGGTTCCGCGCCCATGCTGGTATGTTCATTATTTTCATACCTCGAACGATACTCACAGGTACTAGGTACTGTGGGCGCTGTTGTCGAGCCCGAGAATGTCGACAAGTGGCAATGTGATCTGTGCGCAAATGAGGAGAGTCTGGAGTCATCTTTGGTATGCTCACTTCGTCGTGTGATGGTTCATTCTGACAGGTCCCCTAAGACCTTGGAGTGCATGTTGTGTCCACGGGACCAGGTCGATGAAAAGAAGGCCGGACCTCCGTCTGACTCCTTCTTGCGCGCTTGCAAGCCAACAGAAGCCCAGCAATGGGCCCACGTACTGTGTGCTGTCTTCGTTCCAGAACTCACATTTTCCGACGCCGAGCGTCTCCGACTTGTCGAGGGTGCTAGTACTATGACGGCGCATCGGTGGACGGCTGTAAGTTCATCGATACATGTGTCATTGTATTGAAGTGTTGACCTGATTGACAGAGATGTTGCATATGTCACGAGAAGGAGGGCGCCGTTGTAAAGTGTTGGGATTGCAACAGGGAATATCACGTCTCATGCGCTTGGGACTTTGGGCACAAGTTTGGGTTTGAGATCCAACCGGTTTGTTCACTCTTTCTACCCTCCGAACTCGGCTAATACTGCACCAGGTGAAGAGCACGCGTCGAGACACTACGATAACGACGAGTTTCAATGGAGAGACCGGTTGCATGAATGCTATTATCTCCTGCAGAGATCACGACCATCGAAGGCGGGTTATCTATGATATCTGTCAGACGAATGAAGGTGGAGAGGTAAAGCTTTCTCCTGCAAAATGAATCTATACCTACTGACGCACGATCAGACTGCCCTCCAAGTCTTCTGCAAAACCTACAAAGCAGCGTCAGACCATTCTCATGCGCTCCTGCGTAAAGCTCGACGCCTCGACCAGCTGCTCAACATCCGGAACGATATGCCCGTTACCCCGTCAGCGGAGCCGACCTCCAGCGAGCCTGTCTGCGAGCAATGTAATACCCAATTCAGCCCGATGTTCCATCGCATTGCGGACGATCCGCCCGCATACCACTGCCACAGGTGCTTTTTCACCCAGTCGCGGCCGGACGTACCCATGGCCAATGGCTCCACTACTAACGGTGTCCATGAGCCACAAACATTACTTGTAGCATAATCTATTGGACACCATGGGACATGTAGCCGTATTTAAGCTTAAGGTTGTATCGCGAAAAGACAAATGTACACAAGATTGAAGGAGCATTGACCGCCCCTGCAAACCATACACACTCGATAAGTTACTAAGTATTAAAGTAAGGCCAGTGACACTGGAAGTCTATATCGAGGGCCTTCGAGGCATTCCCGAGAGTCCGGGAGATGCCGACACAACTCTTCGCACTACTCAAACCTTCGTAGCAGGGTTCACTTGCTTGTCTTGCCATGCTGCGGACTGACGGGCCCAATCCCTTCTAGTACGAGGAAGCTCCTGCATTAGCTCATCGAATTTGCTTCACTGATACAAGATCTCTTGGCGAGGAACCAGTTCTGAGTCCTGACTTCTCTGCCGTTAAATCACCTTACTTTGCTCGCTTTGCCTGCCAGTGAGGCCTGTGACTCTCTTCGTCCCCGCTGCAATGCCTGCTTCTCCGCAGGTCCGTCCAATTTTTTTTGTCAGATTACTCATCTCCAGCGTGTAACGCGACATGGATATGTGGATATGTTGCCATTCGGAGACACTGTGCCGCGAAATCATGTTACGGTTCAACGGGTGTTCTGTCATAGTATGATACAAGTCTCCCACCGAAACACTACAGCTCAGAGTGCTATGCAAATCTCACTTCAGCTAGTGCTTTACGTGGTATCGATCCAGGAAAGGTATAAAAGAGATCAGACCATGCTCTGAACCTCATATCCTACAATGCAGCTCTTCGCCTCTCTTGTTCTCGCTCTTTCCTTTGCCACCGAACTAGCATGGGCTTTCCCTGGCCTTGACGATCGTGACCATTATCACAAGTTCATTGCGCCTGGTCCTGACGACGTCCGCAGTCCTTGCCCTGGGTTGAACACGTTCGTTCCCTCTATTCCTCCTCTCATGTGGTCCTGAATCACTGACTCCCAAATAGTCTCGCTAACCACGGCTACCTTCCACGCGATGGCAAGAACATCACTATCCCAATCATGATGAAAGCGGGAAACGGTAGGCACTCTCATGCATTGAATTGACGGGGACTGACTGGAACGGACGCATGAAGATGGGTTCAACGTCCAGCCCGAGATCATCCTCCTTGCAGCGAGGGTCAGTCTCATGACATCCACGTACGCCTGGGATGCCTTCAGCTTGGAAGACATCAGACTGTCTGTGTATTCGCTGCTCTCAATCTTCCTTCTTCTCATTCTTTCCTTCACTAGGCACGGTAACATCGAGCACGACGCCTCAATCTCCCGCGGTGACTTTGCTTCCGGGAATAACTGGGAATTCAACGAGACCCTCTTTTCGACTCTGGCCAACTCCAATCCCGGTGTGGACTATTACAATGGAACGTCCGCTGGCGCTGTTCAGCACGACCGCCTGGCATACTCGTTGAGCACCAACAACGCAACAATGAACACGCTCAGCGAGATGACCATTCGCACCAGGGAGAGTGCCCTTTACCTGAGCGTCATGGGTAACGCGACTACCGGCATGGCACCCAAAAAGTGAGTTTCTCCTGATGGGATTGGCGGTCCCCGCTGACTGGCGTTTGGTCAGATTCGTGGACATCTTCTTCCGCGAGGAACGGCTTCCAATCGAGGAAGGCTGGGAGAGATCGCCCGTCCCAATCACCTCTGTGACCATCCGTCCCATCGAGGCTGAGATCTTCAATTCGTCGAACTGGGTTTCCAGTGTCGGGCAGTGCGCGTGGGTGAGGACCTCGCCCAACGATGACTTGAGCATTGTTGGACCCAAATAAGCGTTTCCCAAACGCGTATTTACTACTCTTCCTCCTGCCGTTTTATCAAAGGACCAGTTCTCTTAGTTTCACGACCCAGTACGAGTCTCTTGGGCTTTCTTTTGATATTCTTAGATTTTACACCAGACATGCCACCAATCTTTTCATTGCTCTCATATTGAAAGATGAGGAATCTATGGCCACAACACTCTGCTACTCGCACACTGATATGTCCCCACCCACAGTGATCATCTCATATTATTCCTATCCTCTTCTTGTCGGGATGTGCGTTGCCCTTGTTTGAATGAACAGCGATCATCAACGACGTACGGTTATTGTGCACGAAAGAACAACAGTATCCACGCCATACAAGCATTTCTACTTGGTTCGAGAGCACCTCTGCCCCCCTTCAGCACTTCAAAATGCTTGTCAAATCCACCCGAACTCGGCGCCGCGAACGGTATTGGATCAAATACTACTTCCTCTTGTATGCGATGGGCTACAGGCTACGCCTTCGCAGGTCAGAGTGTAGCATTCTGCAAGACCAGATTCAGTAGACGAAAGAATGCCGCCACCCAGCAGGATATCGGTTTCCATTCGCAGACTAGATGAGAGGGTTAAAAGCGGACTGCGGTCGACGGCGCATCATCGGTGTAAGCCTGGAATTGCGGACCGCAGTCGGATTCGTGGCGCATGCACGACTTTCTCACGAGACACCATGCATCCGACGTGTCAGTTCCTCCTTCGCCATTCGCGCGCTCCCTTGCCGGCACTGCCATTGGTGAGCGCGACGTACGCGGCGACGACGGGCACAGCTAAAGTGTTTCATGCAGATCAGCCAACGATGCCGAATGCAGTGAGCGGCTTTGCACTCAACACCGACGACGATGGACACCAACATTCTCCTCTACGCGGGCGGCGCGATCCTGGCGGGCGGACTGGCCACAAGATTACGTAAGTGTGCAGATTGCTGGGTATCTGCCAGGTGCCATCCAGATGCCGTTGGAACGAGTCTAACTCGTTCCTTTCGGGACGAGGTGGCAAATGCCCCCGGTGTGTAATACGAGGAAACTCCTGCATTAGCTCATCGAATTTGCTGTACTGATACAAGATCTCCTGGCGAGGAACCAGTCCTGACTTCTCTGCCGTCAAGTTACTTACTTTGCTCGCTTTGCCTGCCAGTGAGGCCTGTGACTATCTTTGTTCCCGCTGCAACTTGAATGCCTGCTTCTCCGCAGGTCCGTCGGCAGGTCTTGTCAGATTACTCATTTTGAACGTGTAACGCGACATAGATTTGTGGACTTGTTGCCATTCGGAGACACTGAGCCGCGAAATTATATTACGGTTCAACAGTTGCTCTGTCATAGTATAGTGTAAGTCGCCCACCGAATCACTACAGCTGAGACTGCTATGTAAAACTCACTTCAGCCAGTGCCTTACGTTGTGTCGCTCTACTAGGCAAGGCATAAAAGAGATCAGACTGTGCTCTGAATCTCATATCCTACAATGCAGCTCTTCGCCTCTCTTGTTCTCGCTCTCTCCCTTGCCACCCAACTAGCATGGGCTTTCCCTGACCTTGACGATCGTGACCAATATCACCAGTTCATTGCGCCTGGTCCTGACGACCTCCGCAGTCCTTGCCCTGGATTGAACACGTTCGTTCCCTCTATTCCTCCTCTCATGTGGTCCTGAATCACTGAATACCCATAGTCTCGCTAACCACGGCTACCTTCCACGCGATGGCAAGAACATCACTATCCCAATCATGATGAAAGCGGGAAACGGTAGGCAGTCTCATGCATTGAATTGACGGGGGGACTGACTAGAATGGACGCATGAAGATGGGTTCAACGTCCAGACCGACCTCATCCTCCTTGCAGCGAGGGTCAGTCTCATGACATCCACGTACGCCTGGGATGCCTTCAGCTTAGAGGACGTCAGACTGTCTGTGTATTCGCTGCTCTCAATCTTCCTCCTTCTCATTCTTTCCCTCACTAGTCATGGTAACATTGAGCACGACGCCTCCATCTCCCGCGGTGACTTTGCTTCTGGGAACAACTGGGAATTCAACGAGACCCTCTATTCAACTCTGGCCAACTCCAACCCCGGTGTGGACTATTACAATGCAACGTCCGCTGGCGCTGTCCAGCACGACCGCCTGGCATACTCGTTAAGCACTAACAACGCAACGATGAACACGCTCAACGAGATGACCTTTCGCACCAGGGAGAGTGCCCTTTACCTGAGCGTCATGGGTAACGCGACTACTGGCGTGGCGCCTAAGAAGTGAGTTCCTCTTGATGGGATTGGCGGTCCCCGCTGACTGGCGTTTGCTCAGATTCGTGGACATCTTCTTCCGCGAGGAACGGCTCCCGATTGAGGAAGGCTGGGAGAGATCGCCCGTCCCAATCACCTCTCAGACCATCCATCCCATCCAGGCTGTAATCTTCAATTCGTCGAACTGGGTCTCCAGTGTCGGGCAGTGCGCGTGGATTAGGACCTCGCCGAAAGATAACTTGAGCATCGTTGGACCCATATAAGTGTTTCAACGCGTATTTACTACTCTCCTTCCTGTCATATCCTCAAAGGACCAGCTTTTCTAGTCTCACAACCCAGTACGAGTGTCTCTTGGGCTTTCTTCCGTTCTAAATTCTTAGATTTTACACCAAACACAACACACGCCACCAATATTGATTTGTTGCTCTCAAATCGAAATATGATAATCTTATGGCCACAAATTACCTGCAACATATGTCCCCACCTACGGTGATCATCTCATATCATTCGTATGCTCCCTTGTTGGGATGTGCGTCTCCCTTGTTTGGATGAACAGCGATCATCAACGGATGTACAGGTTATTGTGCACAAAAGAACAACACTATCCACGCCATATAAGCATTCATGTTTTGCTTGAGAGCACCTTTGCCCCCCTCCAGCACTGGCACCTCAAAATGTTTGTCAAATCCACGCGAATTCGGCGCCGCGAACGGTATTGGATCAAACACTACTTCCTCTTGTATGCGATGGGCTACAGGCTACGCCCGCGATACCACCCCGATTTCGAATCCGATCTCAACCTGGGAACTGACCCGGACCTTGTAGCACCGTGGCGTCACACAGAAGCAAGCGATATGTCTGTACAGCGACCTGTAAGTCCTGTGTTTCCCTCTGTACTGAGTCGGCACCGCTCACACTTCAGGCGGGTTAGCACGGCCACATTGTCGACGCAGTTCGCACCAAAGATGGGAAGCTCGTCGTTCTCCGCCGAGTCCAGAACGCCGAGGAAGAATCCATCTTAGAGAGGCTATACGAAGTGAAGCACACCGCGCCTCATACGATTCCCATCTTGGACTGGCTGACATTCGACACCAAACCCATACTGGTCATGCTCATGCTGGAGGACTTTGGAACCCCAGTGAAGAGACGGCGCAGTGAATGTGTTGACGCGATTCGTCAGATACTACAGGTGTGGATTTCTTGATTAACTTGAAC
Source organism: Strobilurus luchuensis (assembly GCA_019915105.1). Lineage (NCBI taxonomy): Eukaryota > Fungi > Basidiomycota > Agaricomycetes > Agaricales > Physalacriaceae > Strobilurus > Strobilurus luchuensis. The sequence continues at coordinate 296,420 of JAHLMJ010000003.1, forward strand.
TCGAAGACTTGACTCGATGTAATACTATTCAGGGACTGGCATCCATGCACGCTCACAACATCGTTCACAAGTATGTGTTCGCAAACTTTCCTCCTCTCACTAGCCCTCACCTGTACATGCTGCAGTAGTATAGACCACACCAACATCGTTCAAGACACTTCTCACTCCCATAGAACCTTGTACTACTTCATCGATTTCGAAAATGCCGGCTATTATCCCTTGGGACACCAAAACCCGCTATCTACGATTCTCTTACCAGAAGGAGACGAAAGTGCTCCGCCGAGCGAGGCTGCAGCGAACGTCTACGGTCTGGGGAACGTGCGGTATCACTCGGTGAACGCATTCCGACTGGATGTCTACCAAGCCGGGAGGAACATCATCAAGCACCTCTTTGTTGATGTACGTTCGATTTCGAGATGACGGATAAGCTTGATTGATAAGACACGTCCCCAGAGATACGATGGCCTTGAGTTTCTCTCACCGCTCGTAGAGAGGATGACCACCGACGAAATGTTCACGGCCAAGGAGGCGTTACACATGTTGAATCGCCTGGTTCGAGATTCGGGAGCAGGTCTCTCGCAGACGTGGTGGACAGAGTCTGTCAGGCAGAGGGATGCCCTCAAGAAGACACGCTCAACCAGCCAGAGTCCAATGATGCGGTGGATGAAGCGGCGGTTGTGCTGGCGGACAGTTGGAAGGGTCATGACACAGTGTCTGAGGGGGTTTCCATTGCTATAGAGTCCGTGTCGAGACAGTAATTGAGATGACAATACATGAAGTACATAGCCATGCCTTCTGGTGGCACGACTGGGTATATCACTCGCTCGGGAGAGAGTCCATGGTCACGATGCTACGCTGATAATATACACTTTGAGACGCTCTATGCCCCAATTGCGTTAAGAGGACATCATGGAGAAGAAGCTGACTCACAATCAAACATCGGGAAGGGGTATAGTGCGCAACTCTGGCGCGTATTCAACATGCAGATCACACAGACGTCGTTCCTTGGCTGGAGGCTCGTGCGCCTCTGCTTCCCAGTCCCTCGCCCGTTTGCGGGACTTGGACTGTGGCGACACTAGTTGGTGATTGCTCGCTGTCTTTGCCCTTCGCTTTCCGTTGCTGCTTAGCCTTCCTTCGCCTGTCTTTTGAATTGGTCGGCAGCTTCTTCATCTTTGGCGCTTTCTGTGAGCTCGAGGCCACCTGAGCTTCGCAGTTGTGCTTCCATTTGGCATTCAAGGTGGCGAGAAGCTGTGTACGATGTTAGCAAACTTGAATAGGATTCGGACAAGCAGTTTTCAGGACGTACTTGGTCAGACACGACTGTACACCGGGATGGGCTTCAGTCAACATGCGAGGCAAAGATTGATGGTGTACGTGCCGTCTGTCTTCGAGTTTCCATTGGCCTCTGCACACAAACTGTGGTCTACAAGCGGGGTCAGCGTCACCCACAAGTCAAAGCTACGCCTGATACAGACCACAAGGCAAGTCATCAGAAGGACTCGTGGGCGATGTGCACGGCGCAGTCATAGGTGGTGCTCAGGGTACAGTCAAGGGGGAGGAGAAAGTGCCAGGATGAGGACAAGGAGCTACGTTTTTGAACAAGAATGCTGTTCTGGAGTCCCTGCCAGTAGTTCGGAAGCCAAATGGGTAAGACAGCTCGGGAAACGATAACGACAGTTGCCAGAGTCAGTCCCGATTCTCGATTTGGTTGAGAGGCAGTGTTTCCTCAGATCTAGTAGTGACTAGCATTGTCGGAAACCTTTTGTAAGCCTTCGCAGGTCAGAGTGTAGCATCGTGCAAGACCAGATTCATTAGAAAGATGTAGACTAATCCCCTGAATATCATGCGCCACACAGTGGGATATTCAGACCAGAATCACCAGATAAAAAGGCGGTCGACGGCGCATCATCGGTGTAAGCCTGGAATTGCGGACCGCAGTCGGATTCGTGGCGCCTGCTCGACTTTCTCACGAGACACCATGCATCCGACGTGTCATTTCTCCTTCGCCATTCGCGCGCTCCCTTGCCGGCACTGCCATCGGTGAGCGCGACGCACGCGGCGTCGACGGGCACAGCTAAAGTGTTTCATGCAGATCAGCCAACGACGCCGAATGCAGTGAGCGGCCTTGCACTCAACACCGACGACGATGGACACCAACACTCTCCTCTACGCGGGCGGCGCGATCCTGGCGGGCGGACTGGCCACGGTGAGCGTCTTTCTCGCGTCTTTCTGCGTGATGAACCCCGTTTCATCCTTGTTCTTCGAGCTGCGGGCCATCGGCAACGATGCGCGCCACGGTGCTGACGACGACCTTGGGTCAGGCTACGCCTGTACTGACCACCGCCTGCCATCTACTGCTTAAGCACTCTCTTACTCGACTTGCAGGCATATGCTCTCCTCGTAATCTGGACTCCAGACCCCATCGTCACCCATGATTCCGAAAAGAAATACCGCTCTGCAAAGTCGCCGACAACGCCCAAGCCGCTCACCAGGCTGTCTGCACCGAGCACCGTCGACCTCACCGTCGTCATCCCCGCCTTCAACGAGACCGAGCGCCTCCCCGTCATGCTTGCCCAAGCCGTCGACCATCTCACCTCTAAAAAGGTCCATTCCTTCGAGATCCTCATTGTAGACGACGGCTCGACGGACGGGACGACCGATGAGTCGCTCAAGCTCGCCGCCACGTACCCCTCCTGCGACATCCGCGTCGTCACGCTCGAGCAGAACCTCGGCAAAGGCGGAGCAGTCCGCCACGGCATGCTCTATTCCAGCGGAGAGCGCCTGCTCATGGTCGACGCCGACGGCGCAAGCCGCTTCGACGACCTCGAGCTCCTCTGGACGGCCATGGACGCAATCGCACCCAACAACGGCGCCGGCGTCGTCGTCGGCAGCCGCGCGCACCTCGTCAAGACCGCGGCCGTCGTCAAGCGCTCCTTCATCCGCAACGTCCTCATGTACGGCCTCCACACCATTCTGCGCATCGTCGGCGTCGGCCACATCCGCGACACGCAGTGCGGCTTCAAGCTGTTCTCGCGGAAGGCTGCGCGGCAGATGTTCCCCCTCCAGCATCTCGCGACGTGGATCTTCGACGTGGAGCTGCTCCTTCTCGCCAAGCAGCTCTCCATACCCGTCGCGGAGGTGCCGATAGACTGGCACGAGGTCCCAGGCAGCAAACTCAACGTAGTCACCGCGTCTCTGCAGATGCTGAGGGATCTCCTGGTCGTTAGAGCAAATCTCCTGCTAGGCAGGTGGACAGTGAAATCAAGACAGTCATAGCCCTATTGTACTAATTTACTTGCTATTATATCTGGCATTCAAACGTGTCTACAGCCAACTCTCGGTCTGTTCTATGGCGCGGTATACGTCGTCAAGGTTAGCAAGGCAAATCCATAGTGCGTTCGCCCTCGGGTGTCCATTGTACGGGAAGGTCCTCAAGCCAAGGATGTTCCAGCAGCTCTGCGGCAGATGGGCGCTCATCTATGTCGGTCAACATTGCAGAAATAAAATCGCCAATGCCGTTGTAGCCCTGGATATACTGTAACATGTACGGTATCTCTGTCCTATCGTGCTGAACACCCTGTCAATCAGAACTGAATTGGGCTCTTTCGTGTAGCCACTGACCTGGAATGTGTGCATAGCTTGGAAGTAGACTTCCTGCTGCCAAGGTCCTGTAGCCAGGTAGAGAAGTGAAATTCCGAGGGACCAGATATCGCTCTTCGAGTCTCCAGCCGGCGGATCCTCCAGCAGCTCTGGCGCGGTATAGAAAGACGACCTCGAGCAAGGCCCACACTCGGAATAGTTCTCATAATCGAAAGGCTCATCGTCCAACGTAAAGTTCAAATGGCAGTCGTCGCATTTTGATACTACACAGTGCGCATATCTCAGCGGAGTACAGGAAGAACAAAATGCGTACACGTACTGTGCATATCGGGGAACTTGTAGTCCAGGATCTTGACGTTGTATTCCGCGTCCATGATGATGTGGTCCAGGTCGAGCTCGCAGTGCATCAGGTGGTACTTCTGGTTGTGCAAGAGACCGCGCAGCACCTGCGTCGCGATGACCTTGAGCAGATGCTCAGACATCGGCGCCTGGTGGAACTCGTTCAGCCATTCTCGAAGCGAACGCCCCGTCACGTATTCTTGCAGCACCAAGAAGAAGTACAGCCCTTCGCATTCGGTCGTCTCTGAAGATCATGAACGGAACCCGGGAATTGTCAGCTTCAGAACAATGACATGCGATGAACAAAACGACTAACGCGTGGCGATGACCTTTGCGAACTTGTCGTGCAGACCGAGTTCCCGCACGATGGCCGCATCATCCTCCAAGCCCTGCAAAGTAGACACGTACTCCTCGTCCACCGGGATCTCCGATGCCACCACAGCGCAGAAATCGAGCTGCCCCGTCTCGGGCTTCTTCAAGCGCCCTAGGAAGATCTTTGAACACGAGCTCTCTCCGAGTTTCTCGCCAATGTCCAGTCGCACGCCTGCATGACCAGTCAGATGTTGTGGGAGTGGTGGAAATGGGCGCGAGGGACTGACCGGGAAGCTCGCCTATATCAGTCGAATACTTACGCATGTCTAGAGGGAAGTATTCACTTGATGTCACCATGAGCTCGGATTTGAGTGGTCGGCGACTAGTAGAGGAGCCAGACGTTTGTATACAGATTATATTTCGAACGCAATTGAAGCACTCACCAGGCCTCCACAAACATCTCTCTCGCGTACTTGTTCTTCTCAGATTGGATCCTACCATAACCCACCGGTCAACAACCACACACCGAACACACAATCGCGAGGGAACGCACTGCAGATCCTCTCTGGCCTGCTGGACCTCCTGGCATATCGTGCGCGCCTCACGCGACGCTTCTAGTGTCTCATCCTCAAGTGTGTACACATCGATAGCAAATCTAGTCCACTGTCAGTTGAAGACACGACAATCAGCGCCACAAAACTATCGTACGCGAGTGAGGCGAGCCGGTATTCCTCCGCCAGGTCCGGGTCGACTTCCTTTCTTATATCGTCATTGAGAGCCTTGATGAGGGTCTGTGCTTTCTGTATCGGCTTCATCGAGAGAGGGGAGTGCACTATGGTTTAGTGGGTGATTGAGCATTCCCTCCGAGCTTATAATGTGTTACCTACATCCTGTCTTGGAACAAGAGACACGGCATTTGTGTGTCCATCTTGCGAGAGAACAAGAGCAGGTCGAGGGATACAGACAATTTAAGGACGTGATGGTCTCTGACAAGCAATGAATTGTCCAGGTTAGGAAGCAAACACCGCCTCATGCATATCCTTGCGACGAGAACTCAACACCTGCCTGTCTTCCTTAAGTGCCATAAAACGAGTAGTGTTTATATATTACATTAGCATTTGATACTCTCTTGACCATTACAGCCAAGGAGGACCGACGGGTCATAACTACTTTACATCCTACTACATACTGCTACAACAATCGTCCGTTTTTTTCGTGAGTTTCCAAAAATAATACCCCAATACCCGAATAACATACGATAGCGCCACACCACAATTACAAGACAGCCAAAACCGGATCCCGCAGCCAAGGATGCTGGAGGAGAGCTTTCGCAGACGGACGCTCTTCGTGGCTCCACGTCAGCATGGCGTCGATGAAATCGCCCACGCTGCCTTGAAGGTCGCCCGTCGCTTCGTACATGAGTTCCCAATTCCGCTAAGAGGATTAGAGTCAGTAATGACAGGCAGCGTGAACATGCCAAGCCTTACCTGATAATCGTCCGGCCCATCCCATTGAAAACTGCGGATCTCCGGCCATGGGCCAGTGAGGAGGAACAGCAGAGTAGCGCCAAGGGCCCAAACGTCGGCTTTTGGCGACCATCTGCCGCTACACACGACTTCCGGGGCGAGGAAGTTTGGTGTGCCGGAGGTCGACACGGTGGGGAACTCTTCGTCGTAGTCCTCCTCAAGCGGGGCTAAGAAGGTCTGGGTGAGAACAAGAAGTGCCGAGGGGTGAGAAAGGAACGCACTGAAGATGCAAAAACCAAAGTCGATGATCTTGATGTTGTTGTGGTTGTCAAGGATGATGTTCGAGGGCTTGATGTCCCGATGGATGCGACCGAGGGATTGCAAGTGCGCGAGGCCCTCGAGGGTCTGCTTGGCGATACGCCGGATCAACAGCTCGGGGAATGGCTTCTCCTCGAACACGTATCGATCCAGCCAGTCCTCCAGCGAGCAGCCCTCGAGGTACTCCATCACAATGTAAAGGAATGTCTTGTCGCTGTGCTCATCGTAGACTTCTTCTGCAGCGTCCGTCAGCGCTCTGGCTAGACCAGCAGGAGGACACTCACGTGAGGCAAAGAACGTGGGGAATCTGGGGTGGCCTGAGAGGCTCTTCGATGCATAAATCTCGTCGAGAGATTTGGCCCGCTCGCGTGCACACGAGATGTCAATGCGCTTGATGGCGCAGACCTCGACGTCGTCCGAGGCATCACTCTGCATCAGACCCAGAAAGACCTGCCCAAAGGAGCCTTCCGCTATTGCGGGACCAATGTACACCTTGCCGTCTATGACGGGCTGTGAGCGATAATTATTAGGGTAAAGTGAAGTGAGCGTACTTGGGAGGTCATCAAGGTCGAAGGACATGGCTTCATCCGCGAAGTAGTCCTGGGGATGGGCAAGGATGTCCTCTTTCCTGGGGCGACCGCTGCGCACAGAGAACCTCGTCAGCTGGATGTACTTAAATAGGAGCAGCCAAGGTAACGCACAGGTCATGTGCATAGCCTTCTCTGATCGCTCTCTTGAGCGTCGATTCAGTTCTGTGGGAACACAAGTCAGACTTCGGGCTTCAAGGCAACAAGCCCACAAACCGCAGATCAACGCGCGCGCTGGCAAGCTTGTTGCACAGTTTGAGCACATCGAGGTCGAGCTGGACGGCCTTGCCATCGCCCAGTCTTGCCTTCTTGGCCGGCCGGGCGTGCAGTTCAGCGAGGTCGGCCCTGAGTCTGGGGCGTGGTCAGAACGTGGCGCCACTGATTAGGACGAGTCAGAGGACTCACTTGACCGCATACGCAGCGTATTTGCAGGCCAGGTCGGGGTCATGTTCGCTCTTGATGTCGTTACTCAGCCCGGCTGATAGAGATTCTGCCTTTGAGAAGCCACTGCCGCAGGCCCTCGCCTTAGAGTTGGCGAGCGACCTGGGTGTCCTAGAGAGCCGACGATCCTGAACCATGGCAGACTTAAAGGAGAGAAAAGAGAAAGAGAAAAAAAGAGACGGAGGAGGTGGGGAGGTGACGATAACCAGGGACCGTTCGAAGACCAAACGTGTCTGCCTTTATGTCTTTGGAGGACGCGCCATCAAAGATGGCTGTTATAAAAGTACAGCAGACAGGGTCAATCGTGACACGATGCAATTGTTGCGTGTGAGCATCGCGAAGGTGTCGCGAGGAGACAAAAAGACCCGAATGGGCTCGACTACACGAGAACAAACGACAAAATGAGCCTTCTTCCAAAATCGGACACGGCATCCGTCAGGGTCGGGCCTCCGAGTCAGAACAATTGCCTGTACGCGTAGCAGGCCGCAGCAGGCCGCCAGCAAGCCGGTACACATACAAAAGATGACCTTCACGTCGACAAAATATGAGCACTTGCAGCAGTACGCTAATCCAATTCGTGAAACATGCCACGCTACACGAACACAAAGACCCGAGGTCTGTCTGCTGTCTGCTGTTTTCCGAGTCTTGTGGTCGTGGATACTTCAGAGAATCTCCGCACTCATTGTCCAAAAGGTAGTTCGAGCCTGGTCGCCCTGTACTTAGCCTCCCCCGACGAATCTCCTGAAGGACTGGGGCGTTCTATAGTGAGAATCCGTACAAGAACAAACGTGCACAGTGCGTGTCTTATCACACGTCCTCGAATTTGCAAATATCATCGGTACGCCCGACATACACACCCCCGCGCTGAGTGAGTTTCAAGGACATTAGTAGTCTCCGTACATCTTGGCTCGCATGGACTGCTTTTCCCGTAGATTCCTGCGCGAAACTCTGGGAAATGAATTCTGCACGCTCGACAACGTTGGACGGTACTACGCCACCAAGGATGTTGACATGTGCGCTGGACGAGGAATGTGCAGCGCACAGAGGAAGACAAATGCATGAGCACGATTCTATTCTAGTGTACGTCTCTTTCTCCTCATCATATTCAGAGATCCCGGTAGACCAGAAAGTCCATCATTCAATTGAGATGTGTGGCGAGGAACGGGTCACCCGCCACCTCGATAACGTAGGACAACGCCTGACAATGGCCATGACGCAGATCGCACCCTACCCGGTTTCTGTACACGAACGATGACTTGAACGGCGGAGGTCTCATGTTTTCACGACCCACCTCTGTGACAAGGTCAGCAGGACGTACCACGGGGGTCCAGTATGACGAAGTACTTCTGGGTCGCGTTGCATTCAGTCTTGCACCTTGCAGAGAACATGTCGTCTTAGGTGCCCATTTGCAATGAGAAAGAGTCAAAGACCCGTCGCAGGTTCAAGAGGGCTGCAAGAAAGCGATTCAATTACATAGCAATTTAACAACATAGACGTCAGTAGAGTAGTGGCTTAGCAGCAAGAGCAAATCGGAAAGCATTAGGTAGTACTTAGCATCACTTCTTCTGCTCCGTGTACCTCTTCACCGTCTCCTTCATCATATCAAGCACCATCTTCTGCTTCGCCGGGTCCGAAGACATCTCAATCTTCCCCGTCGCCAATCCGATGAGGTACGCAAAGTCCGCCTGAGCCACTAGTGGTAAGCGTGCCGTGGCACGCTTGCTCTGCTTTTCCTGCATACGCTCCTTGAACTGCTGGGCGAACTTCTTGGAGATGAGGTCTGCGCGCTCGACGACGCTGAACGGTACCCCGGCAAGGTTGGCGACATGTGTGCCGAATGAGGAAGTAGCAACGCCATCGACGAGTTTGTAGAGGAAGACAATCTGCGAAAGAAGATGAGCTTGGTTCAAGAGCATTGATTGGAGGAATCGTACATCGCGCTTTTCCTCATCGACGATGCTAGACATGTGCATATTTCGGATGTTCGGGTGATACTTGAAATCATCCGTCATAGATCCATAATGCGTGGCGAAGAACGTGAGCGGCAGGGTGTGGGTCGCCAACTCGTGAAGCACAGCGCCAGCAATAGCCATGCCGTCCTACAAACCGATGAGCACCACTACCTGCATAGAACGAAAACTTACAAAGGTGGAGGTTCCACGACCAAGCTCTGTTACACCGTCAGCAGGAGCACGAATGGTGTAGATGAACAATTACCGTCCAGTATGACGAAAGATTTAGGGGTCGCGTCGCGTAGGATCTTGCAACATTCATCCAATTCCACCTTGAAGGTACTCGCGTTCGAGAACATGTTGTCGTAGGCGCCCATTCGCGTCAAGATGGAGTCGACAGGCGACAGTCTTCACCATGCTCTTGAGCCTGACAGAAATGATTACAACAGAGTCAACGCACCTGGCACTAGCGGCCGGGACAAACATTCCCAACTGTGCCATGATCTGTGCGCCTGGATCAGACCTACAGGCCACAGAGGAGAGAAGACTACACGCACGATACCGGTCGCCGTCATTCTCATCACAGTGGACTTCCCTCTATCGCCGAAATTCAGATCTTGTACATCAACGACGACTAATTTACTCACGCCATGTTAGGTCCTAGACGCATTATGAGCACACTGTTCGCAAAATGGCACCATGAGAAGAATCTTACCTGTCAACAACGCAATTCGCGGCTTGTCCCCACCCAGTCTCACATCATTCGGGATGAAACTCTTGATATTACTCAACGTCGGATGCCTCAGCTCCTCAAAGTCCAAATAAGCCGAATCGCTCTCAACAAACTCCGGCCGACACTTTGGCTCGTCAAGGACGTTGGACGACTTTGCCAGACTGAAGAGACAATCGAGTTCGGCAAAGACGCGAATAGCGCGCAGCCAGACTGATCTGTCGGAATCGAACTCTTCGAAAACGCGGTTCTTGAAGGCCTTCATGATCATGTTACGCGTTTCTCGGGCTTCCTTCAGACTGCGGACGGATTTCTGGATGCCGTCAACGCGCCAACGGGCTTTGGCCTGTGACGCTCGTTGAACAAGAGAGCCTGCGAAGACAAAGGTAACATACTTTGGTGCCGCCATTCTTCACCCAGTCCTTCGGTATCTTCTTCTCTGAAGCGCTGGTCTCGACCAGATAGATTTCCTTGAAGTTCATGAGCACGCATCGATACAGTGTACCGGTTAACGAACCTTGTTTCCTATAGCACTATGCCACCACGCTAGCTTGATCCTGAGGGCCACATCTCAACGACAACCTCAATGCCAGGACGACATGAACGTACCCCAACTTTTCCTCATACTCCTCGAGTTCCTCATCTAGGCCACGTTCAAGTTGTCTGATCTTCTTGCTGATATCGTCAAAGTCCGCGTCCTTGCCCTTCTGGGGTACGAGTTCGTTGATATCTGCTCGCCGTCAGCGTCAGCAATGGCAGTTTGGAAACTTTCTTACCCTTGTCGCTCGGCTGGACATACATCGACTCAACGTTCTTGATATTTGGAAGGAGATCAGGCGCCCCGCGCAACAAACCCAGGATGGTCTTCGACTCGAAGCCTTCCGACGTGTTCGCCAAAGAGTTCATACCACGGCTGAGCTTCTTGAACGCCTACAATCTCGGGTCAGACCATCAAGAGGTAAGCGACGCGGATGCGTAACCCACAGAAAGAACTTTCAAAAAATCCTTGACCTTGCAGTTCTTGGCATGTATGCGAGAGACGACGCGTTCGAGATCAGGTAATCCTTTGGCAACTTCGGAGAATTCGCCTTCGAATATGGGGTGAGCCATGAGGTCTTGGACAGCGTCGAGTCTGCAGGGCATACATAAGACTGTCAACTAAGCTCGACGAAGTTACGAACCTCGTGTTGATATCAGCAATACTACGAAGAGGCATGCAGAGCCAGATACGGAACAATCGCTTGCCAAAGGGAGTGACACAGCGGCTGAGTAGCTGCAATAGAGACCCTTCCATGGTACCCTCGTTATTTTGCAGGACCTATGCCATGAAAAGATCTTTCACTGAATTCCACTCAGAGAAGGTATGTTTTACCTCGATGTGAGCTAAGGTCTGTCCGTCTAGAACTAAGCCCTGCCCTTGTTTCATCGGGTCATACACGTTGAAGTTCTTCATGCTCAGAATGTCCTTGTCGATATTGAGCTGACGGAGATACCTATTCAGATATCAGTGAGATTGCTCTCCGCAGCGTGTCCGCGTCAGCCTCACCAGATCATGGCCCCCAGCGCCTCCATCGCGGGCTCTGAATCGGCCATATCACGAATAGTTTGTGGCACCGCTTCCGGCAGCAAATGATTCTCCCCGTCAGTGTTCATCTCCCCTTCCTCTGCGGGGTAGAGCGACCTCAACTCTTTGAGTGTCTCGTCGTAGCTGAAGCCTTCCACGTCACGAAGCCCAGTCCACAGACAGGCAGCCGGCAAGAATGCTTTCAATAGTCGAGTGGTCGTTACAGAGAGTTGGCCCTGGCATGCTGATATCAGCTAGCAGTCTCGAATAAACAGAGAATAATCATCTACCTTGGTGAAGAGCATCTCCTTCGGCCGAGCCTGCCTCATCAACGTCTCCAGCTTGGTACGGCAGATATCATCCTTGAACACGCTCAACTCAAACTGGGACGTGGAGCAATCCAGCACGCAAATGCCGAACGTGTTATTGCCATCGTCACTTTCTATCTCTCTGACCGAGATGCAATGACCAGCATGGTCGTCCGTCAACATCTCAGCATCGACCAGCGTACCATTCGTGTAGACTTTGTGCAATTCTCTGGCTATTTCGTCAGAAGGTAAGTCAGAGGCTTTTACGAGGAACAGACCTTCGAACGATCTTGTCCTTCTCAGTAGCTTTCGCTTTCCCCTTGCCTTTGTCAGTGGCAATGCGCATCTCCGCGCCCAAGGCAGTTTCAGCTTGGTCAACCTTTCCAACCTTGTAACCCTTTCCCAGGAATTTCCTGTGGATCTTGAGCATTAGGAAATGGCAGAGGCGCGAAGGTCTTACGCGGCCCAGAAATCGAAGGACATCTCGGGTACGCCGACCATGGACATCTTGACTCTCTGAGTGAGTTTCAGGTCAAATTCCTGATGTCCAACTCTAGCATCGTCTTCGTACAGCTCGTAGAATTTTCTGAGCATGTTTTAGTTAAACATTGCATATGCGTCAAGGCAGATCTCACCCTTTCTGGAAGAATAAAATCTGCGAAGGATAAGCATAGGTTCACGACAATTTCTGAGAGAGCACTGACAGTATCGTAGTGATTTTGCTTGATTTCCCAGAACTGTTTGACATTGATCAAAGCGAGCGAGATGCAGACATGCGCTTGTCATACCTGTTTCTCGAAAGGAGTGAACTCAGACCAAGCCGTCTTGGGCACGTACAAAGTACGTGGATCGTAATTAGGCTCTCCTGGTCGATTGCCCTCTTTCTGGTGGAATTCAGAGCAGGATAGAGGATTACGTCGGAACCACATACATCCTTGATGTCAAGGAGAAACGCGTAAGGATCCTCCGCTGCCTTTTTCTCGTTCTTCTTGTTCTGCTCCCTGCGCTCCGCGGCCGTGAGGAAAGAGGAACCGCCTGCTGAAGATGCGGTGGTAGGAATGCTCTTCGAGGACGAGGCCGACTTTTTGGGCGCGGGACGCGATTTCTTCTTGCTGACCACCTCGTCTTCATCTTCATCGTCAAAGTCTGTGTCTCGAGAAGATGCGGTAGAGCTCCTGGACTTGACAGACTTAGTATCATCGTCAGAATCGCTGGGCACAATGAAGTCATCGTCATCTGAGGCGGCGGAGGAGCGAGAGCCTATAGAAACATGAAAGACTTGTTGATATGACTAGAATGTATGCGCACCTTTCCTTGCTTTAGGCTTCTTGAAGTGGGTCAGCCTCTTTGAGAATGAGCTCAAAGCTTCCTGGCTTTCTTCATCCTCGTCGTCGTCGTCACTAGGAGGAACGGAGAGCCTGGGCTTCTTAACGGGTCCTGATCACATGTCAGACAATAACAACGCGCAGAACTCGGCGCACCTTTGCTCTTGAGCGGAGAAGATCCCATATTGGAGGTCGACCCGCGCGTCGTCGACGAACGCTGCGTTTCATCGTCTGAGTCCTCGTACACAATCTTGCGCTTTGCCTGTGGATCATGTCAGAAAGGCAGATATTGCCGTATGAATACGTTCGCACTGATCTCGCCCGCCCTTGCTTTGCCTGCTGCACGTCGTCGTCCATGTCAACGTCAATGGGGTCGCTCGTGGGCGGCGTATCGTTCGAATTATGCTTTCCCAGCGAGGAGACAGAGCTCGCTGCTGCCGACGACGGCAGTACGCGTTGGTCCGTCTTTTTGGATTCTGGGGTAACGGGAGTCGCGACTTTGGGCGGCCGCGACGCGTTCGCAATCTTTGGCGTTGGCTTGGGCTTTTCCGCGGAGCCCTTTGAGAACCAGCCCATCAGACTCTTCTGCTTCATGTTTTCGGTCGACGGCTTCGCCTTGGGCGCCATGGTGGATGTGGTTAAAGCAAGCGCGGTGGTCCGTGTTTGGCAGCGCCTTGAAGGATCTGAGTGGCTGTGCACACCTATCCTTCCTTCCTTCTTCATTCGTGAGGCGGGCACGGAGCACTGCTCCAGTCGCCATATCATGGTGCCGTTCTTCGAAGATTATCTCTGCTCACGTTTCAACATATCTGCAGGATCTGCACGAGGAGATACTCTGCACAGATGCATCACAAGAAGCAGATGGGACGACATCAGAGGAAAGGCAGTACACCTCATGAATCCAGCTCAGGAATGCGATTGCGTGCCGGCTGATCTACGAGCTTTGATTGCTGTTGTCTTCGATGCACTACGTCCTGGTTTTCGCCTCTTGCCAATTTTTGCCCCGATTGGTTTGTACTCGAGTATTCGTGATGAATAGTTTGATAAAGCTCACTCGCTCAGTCTACTCAGTCATCTCCACGAAAACGGATAGACTGAGGGATCTCCTTCGCGGCGTGAGCTTGCTCTGGGACACCTTAACATCTATGAAAGCCAGATGTAAGCAGGATGTAAGCTCGCTAAACTTCCTGACATGTGCGGCCATTTCAAATTCGACCCATGCCTAGAACTCGTCTTGAGCTGAAACTGCCTTGATGTTATTAGGCGACCATCTAACGATGACTATCAACGCCATCCAAATTCTTGGCGCACAAAATGAGCCTTCTCCCTCGCGACGCGTGTATCACACTCTGATGCGAGTCTCAGTGACCAGACACAGGGTATATATAGCGGACGCCCTGTGGGTCATCCCATTCAGTTTCTTCGCTTTCCTTCTTACCGGTCGATCCGCTTTTCCTCGGGCTGTGCCTCCCCTTTGACTCGATGTCGTCCTTCACTTTCTTGCAGTTCGTGGCTCTTGTTAGCAGCCTTTCCTTCTTTACTTCGACCGCTTGGGCCGCGCCTGTTGCGCAGCGGGACTTCCTTGGTGATCTGGGAAAGGCATTATCTGGGTTGGGATCGTCTAGTGACGGGACAGAGGCACTTGCTGCTGCCGATCTCACCACAGACTTCAGCCGTGCTGCCCAGTTCAGTCGAGCCGTGTACTGCTCGCCTGACTCAGTCACCACTTCCACCTGCGGTCCAGCTTGCGACGCGTTGGGAGCAGACACAACCTTCCTGCTGTCTGGAGGCGGTGAGTCTCTCTACTTAGCTGTTCGCCGCTCAGGCAACTGATTTTTGGCATAGACGGAGCTGTGACACCGTTTTGTGAGTTCACATGTCTTCCGCTGCGCGATGATCATGATCACTGATGGATTCTCATCAAGTCTTTGTTGCTCATGATCCGACACAAAACTCAATCGTTGTCGCTCATCAGGGCACAGACCCGACCAAGATGTACGTTGTTACCGTCGGAGAACGACAATCGCTGATGTCCATCCTCTTAGTCTGTCAATCTTGAACGATGTCAAGTTCTTCTTGCAGGACATCAACACGACCTTGATTACGGCTGCTGCAAATAGTGGTAGGCATTTTGGAACCCTTTGATGTCTCTCCCTGATTGAGTGCTATGACAGACATCCAAGTTCATTCAGGATTCCAGGAGACGTTCGAACGGACGGCGCAAGACATACTGAACACCGTACAAGATGGTTTGGCGAGCACCGGAGCAACGAACGTCGTGGTCACAGGTCACTCACTTGGTATGTATCAAATCTATGGCTAGACGTGTGGCTTATTCATCGTGCACAGGTGCTGCCATCGCCACGCTCGACGCCGTCATGCTCAGATCACAGCTTGACCCGTCCATCAACATAACCACCACCCTCTTTGGCTCGCCTCGCGTCGGCGATCAAGATTTCGCTGATTTCGCGGACCAGCAGCTCGGGACTAACCTTGCGCGCGTGACGAATCAGGCCGACCCTGTTCCCTTGCTCCCGCCACGCTTTTTGGAGTTTGAGCACCCATCGGGTGAGGTACACATCAACACCGTGGATGCAAACGGGAATGCTGTCTCCGTCGTGAAGTGCGACGGGCAGGAAAATCCGGACTGCTCGGATCAGGACAACCTTCTGGAGGGTGATGTTCTGAATCATCTCGGTGAGTTGGATGTTCGTCGGTAGGCACAAGAATATTTGAGTCTAACCGGGCCGTAGGACCTTACTTTGATAACATCTCCTTCGGAACGGAACAATGCGCTTGAGCTGTAGGATGCAGTGATCGATAGCTTTTGGGAATATTTATGTTACATTCGACTTACCAACGAGTCGTTTGTGGAACTCTCATTTTCATCGGTTCGATGGCGTAGTTGGTTATCGCATCTGTCTAACACAGTTACACACAGAAGGTCCTCAGTTCGAGCCTGGGTCGAATCATTTTTTGCAGTTCCTTCTCTGTGTCCATTGTCTTCATTTTTGCATATCTTATTAAATTATTTCTCAGACAGATTCAGACTTTCACTTCAGTCTTACAGTTTTCATCGGATTTTTGGGCATAGGTTCCAGCAGTGTATACTGTGTTGATTAGGGTGGCGAAGTATACCTCCCCCCCGGTATGTTACCGGTTTCTTACTGACCCCTCCGGACCCCCCAGGTATCGATACGGTATCTTACTGTCCCATAGTCACATGATCATTTCACGTGATGACCGTGGCGCAATTTCCGCCAAGGTCAGAAAAACACAAAAATTTCCTTTCTGCCACACACAGAATGCCTGAAAATCAAACTACATAGCTAATGCTGTTTGATATATTGTGAGACTGTCATATTCAGATTTCTAAGGCCCCCAATACACCTCCCCAGGATATCCCGCCCCTTCCCGCCGCGCTGGGCGCCCATCACGTGAAATGATCACGTGGGAGGTAAGTTACCTACCTCCCAACCGTCGAGGTATCTTACCGGTAACTTACCGGTAAGAAACCGTCACAAACCGGTCCGGTACCGATACCTACAGTTTGCTTCGCCACCCTAGTGTTGATGTAAATTAACTTCTACCACTTTCAAACTACCAAATTTCTGGCACTGGCAGTCCTGAAGGCCGCCCGAAGATCACTCGAAAGACGGGAGGTCCAGGTGGGTGAGCGGTGTCCGGCAGACTTTTCCAGCTCTCTGGCCATATATCGGTCGCGCGACAATTCTCTAAGCTTTCTGACCAACAAAAATGAGTTCCTCAAGCTTTGACTTTCGACGAAATCCATGAATATGTGGACCTGTTTGCTACCGCGGCTGCGAAACGGCTTTGATAGTACGTTGTGGCTCATACGGATTGCGGTACGAGGGGTTATGTTGTTACCTTCTCGCCCCAGTCAAGTGACATGCTTCGCAGACTGCAGTGTAAGTAACTTGACAGTAGATTTAATATCTATGGTTAGAAAATGATTCAAATGTGCGTAGTTATACACAGAATCCCAACTCATGGATTTGGGGGAGGTCCAGAGGTTCCGCACGAATCCTCCACCTGCTTGTCCTTCACTGACAAACGTGCCATGGTCGCTCCGAGAACGCGCTGGCGGCGCTGCTCAGGCGACTCGTGAGGGTTGCTAGCCGCAGCGTCAGAGCCGCCGAGGACTTGAGCGCGCGCCTCTGCCTCCAACTCAGAAGAAGGTTCATATTCCTCAAAAACCTCGTTCAAGGTATGAGTCCCTGCAGTCCTGGCGGTCTCGAATTCAGCCACCTCGCGATTCACTTGCGAGTTGAGTTCTTTGAACTGCCCGGTACGAAGGTTATTATGTGAGCCAATCAAGGAAGGTAAGAAGTAAAGATTCTCACATACATTATTGTCGTGATCTCCCCAGACATTATGCGTTAATTCGTGGCACAATACGCGACGAACTTCCCTGTACGCTCGGAATCCATCGTACGCGTCGGTCCTGAGACGGAGTTTGATCTGTTGCCCAGCGTTGACGTTGAGACCGAGAAGCTCAGGATGCTCATGTGGCGCGAGCTCGGTTAGGATGCCCACGTTAAACCTGTGCTTCTGCATTACATGCTGGACTGCTGGATCCTCCGACAAGCGCCTCAAGAGACCCAGCGCAGCCTCTGGTTTCGGAAGGTGGGGTAACGGAACAAGTTGATGGAAGCGATATGATAGACTAGATGATGAACTCGTCCCAGTAGAGCGGACCTGCGTTGCTCAGTACAAGGCAGTATGGAGGAGATAGTGAACGCACCTTGTAAGTAGACCCTCTCGATGCCCTTTCCCGCAGTATGCGCTCGATTCGATGTTGTTCTTCCTCGGTGGATAGTAACCCTTTCAATTCTGCTGACGTTGTGCCCAGTAATTGGAGTTTGGCCCCAGAGCGCAGGCCCAGTGACAAAACCAGTGTATCCTTGCTGCGGTCGTGAGCGATGTTCTTGCCCTTGTAGAGCAATTTCTGCAACGGGACTGGAATCGCAGTCAGTTCCTCTAGTTCGGCTTGAAGATGCGCGAGAGAGGTGTCATCAGAGACGATGAGGGGGAGTGTTGTGCCACGATAGGCAAAGCTGAGGGTGATGGTCGAGTCTGTGGCCATGGTAGGTAGTCAGGATGGGAAAGACGAGGAGAGATGGGAATGCACTTACCAAGCGTACGCGTGTGTGACTGTCATCGTCGAGAGATGACAAAAGCTACACAGCCATCGACTACCAATAACGGCCTGGACCCTTCAGGAATGCCGAATGCCGACGTCCGCCTACAAAAATCAGTGGTATCGTTGAGACTTCTAACTAAAAGGTGTCGCTCAGGCCACAGAAAGGACTGAGCAAGAATCACACTTATTCGTCGAGACTGCACTTAGGAATTGAATGTTGAATAGCAAGAAGTACTAATGTCGAACGAACGTCGTTGATTCGAGATTCTTTAGTCGCCTCGTTCAAAACTATCGCAAATGAACCAAATGGGTCCCATGACCAAGTGAACCAAATGGGTCCCATGACCAAGTGAACCCAATATCTAAAGAGAATATAAACGTCCCAATATGATCATTGGTAAATACAGGTAGGATATATAATACGTAGTTGATAAGAAAATGCAATACAGACGTTTTTTATAGACAGCATTGTCCTTGTGTTCATCATGCATCTGGGATGCGGTCTCGTATATTGTTGAGCAGATCTTGCGCAAGTTGAGCGTTGCCCAGCTGGAAAGGACGTTCAGCAACGTCGGCATGGACAGAATGGTGATACTTACCCGTAGATTATAGTGTGTCAGTTGTGTCCCCGCTCCGGTGTCGATGGCACTGAATCGGACGTATCGCGGGTCCTGCGCTATGGCGCAAGACATGCCGTGGAACAGCGACACGTTGAGAAGCGTCGTGAGTACTGCTTCTTTGCGCATCACTGTAGACTAATGAGAGGAAAGCCGAGCCCAGTCTGGAAACACGTACATATCCGTGCATGATCCGTCACCTTGTTGACATTGACCTTCAGCTGGCCAACACCACGCTCCTTCCACACCTGCCCATCCGAGAGGGCGAAGAGCTTGCAGCGAACGGAGAACAGAGTCTCCTCGTCTTCTTCTCCGGTGATGACTAGGTAAATGAAATCAACACGCGACTTCGACTCGTTTCCGTCGCGACCTACCGTCCTGCTGCTCCAAGTTTGGCTTTGACGACTCTTCGGCGTCATCCTCACTCTCATCTCGCACAGCACGAAGCTTATCGCCAAAAGATCCGCTTGTCTCTTCCCCGCCACTTTCTGGTGTATGTGTCGGTGACGGGGATCCAGGTCGCGAGTCCTTTGGCGTCGGTACGGCAAATGCATGAACACCCGCTCCCTTGTACGCAGAGAAGGCGTTCTTGGTGGCCGGCGCGCTTTTGCGCGGAGGAGACTTGCTCCTATTGACCTTGAATGGAGAGCCAGCAGTGGCAAACGCGCTGAAGGCGGTCTTTTTCTTTCCAGGGGACGAGGGAATTGGAGGGGGTGAAGAGACGCTGGACTCTCCCAGGACAGGCGTGATGGATGGTGAGGACTGTCCGGCAACGGGCGTGGAAAAAGGCGATGGAGAAGGAGTAAGTGGGGTGGCCGAGGTTGATGGTGATGAAGCAAACAGATTGGGGCCCTTGGCAGCTGCGAACGGCGATTTGGTAGACGCATAAGCCATGAATCCACCCTAGTATGTGTAAGATGCAGTCAGGCGTATCATATACTAGAGCAACGTACCAGCTTCTTGGCAGGCTTAGGCGGCGCCTCCGGGGGCGGAGACGGCCGCTTGGTCTCACGCGGATTGTCGTCCTTGTCCGCATCGTCGCGGGGCCGTTTGCTTGGCTCTGGTGCCTTGTCCGTTTCCGGTGGGCCCTGGCTGGCGCCGCGCTCTGGATGCTTGCGTTTCAAGCCCTTCTCTCGCTCTCCCGAGTCCGAATCTGAGTCCCGGCGGGCTTGTGCAGACCCAGCGTGCGCGCCATTCACGCTCGGCACAGAGTCAACCGATATCTGCGGCGCTGGATCGCTCTCAGACTGCGGCAGCGAGGAGCTGTCGTCGGCGGGCACTGTCATCTCGTTATCGTCGACAGCGTTTCCTTCCTCGGCGACCGCCTGCCCATCGACGGTCATCTTGGGGCTCGCGTCGGTGTCGGATTTGTCCCTATTCTGCCAGCTGAGATCCTCGACGCCCTGGCTGATCTGGCGGACTCTAATTTTCATTTCTTGGGGAGGCGACCCGACCTGCGGAGTCGGGGAGCTCGAGCGTGATCCCGAGCCCGAGTCGTCCTCTTCTGCAGTGGAGTCGAGGTCACGGCGGTTTTTCTTCTTGGGCACCCGGATTTCCTTGGGGTCGCGGGTATCGTCCTGGCAGCTACAGCATGAACACAACGTCATAGCATTCGCGACTACACACCTCTGCCGGCGTGGGCGCGGCCGCTGGCTCTAGCGATACCTCTCTCTCCCGCTTGCGCGACACTTTGAGTCCTAAATCGGCAAAAACAGCGAGTAGGACACCCGTCAGCCACGTCCATGTCGCAGCGTGATAAGTGGGCCGCTTACCTGATTCTGAGCCCACTGGCGACGGCGGCGTGGGCGGGGGCGAGTTGGCACCCCGCTTCGGCGTTGTTGTGCTCGACATCGTGCTGCTCGACGGTTCAGCCATCCCGGCAGTTTGCCTAGATGGTGGTGGTATGTGGTGAACGGGCTGAAGGACGGCCGGCAATTCCTCGTTGCCAAATGTGGCAAACCCTGCGGGCGTTGCCGGTCTTGGAACAATAGGGCCTGTCTTGGACTTGACTAGCAGCCAAAGCTGTCTATCACGCATTGTATGAGGAGTCAGGAGATGTCGCGTAACATGCAATCACAATGCGATTCAATGAGATACTGTAATGGTTTTGTACCTGTCAGTCAAGGTGTTCTTCTACATGCCGAGACGACTATTCATATTCCAGTTCGTACATATAGTGGTGCGACTTGACCTCGGAAACCAATTACGATTACACAGCAGGTCAAGCGTCATACAATGTCAAGCGAATGCAAACCGAGAGCAAAACAGAGAGCAAATTATAAGCTATACACACACTGAGCTGATCCAAATGAGATGTTATCAAAGTAGGGTCCTGCTCACACAAATCAGCTCATCTTCATTCTTGGGGCCGCAGATACTCACCAAGATGATTCTCAACATTTGCCCTCAAGAGACTACTTCCATCAGAGCATTTCGAGTTCTCCTGCCCTTCGCACCGCATAGCATCAAGAGTATTTCCCCTGGCGTCAACCTTGGTGATGTGGATCTCCCCGCCGGAGTGCTCATATTCCCATGTACGGGGCGGAAGCAAAGGAACGGGATCCGCCTGATTCGTTACACGGGCGAGCTCCTTCCCGAGGTACAGGTCCACAAAGTTGGCAAATGCTTGATTACCGACGCGTGGTGATCCAAAGAGCGTGGTGCTGACGATCACGGATGAGTCGAGCTTGGACTTGAGCATGGCAGCGTCAAGTGTAGCAATCGCCGCACCTGGATACAGCCTTGTTATAGTCACGTAGCTAGCAAGAGGCAAAATGATTCCAGCGTACCGAGGGAATGTCCAGTGACAACAATGTTCTTGGACCCGGTGATCACAATTGCAGCTTGGACGGCCTCCAGAATGATGTTTGCAGTCCGCTTGAATGTCTCCTGGAAGCCTCTGTGGACCTTGATATTTCCTATACGGCAGTCCAGTCAGTTGACGAAAGGACTGAGACGACCATTGGATCCTCACCCAGAGCCAGTGATATCAGGTCCGTGTCGATGCTCTCCAAGCATACTTCAATATCATCGAGAATAGAGAAACTTTATGGGTGTGAGCAAGCGCTAAAATTCGAGGACAGATAACGTACAGCTTGTCGGGATCTGTGCCCTGATGCGCGACGACAATCGCGTTGGTCGAAGCATCATGTGCTACCAGAACTTGACGCGTATTCAATTTCCAGTAATGGCGAGACACGAGATGTATGCTTACAACGAGGTGTAGAGCCGCCATCTAATAAGCATGTATGATTCAGTCGCGTCCTATCATGGCCGGATAACTCAAAGCTCACCGCCACCAGATAGCAGCACTTCCACGCTGGGCCCGAGCGCGTCACAGACTGGTCCACAGGTACGAGCAACCACTGATTGAGTAGAACAGTACGCGGCTTGGCTAAATCGCGCCGCACGCCCATAGAGTGAGGTGAGGGCGATGTCAGAGATGGCCAAGGTGTGGCCGGGCCCGAAGGCTACAGGCGCGGCCCACGCCGTCGACGCGAAGGATAAAAGCAACAGCGGCACGAGAGACAACATTGAGGAAAAGCGAGTGACTAGAAATCAAAGAACGTGAGGGTTAAAGCTTGAGAGACGTCCACCCGGATCGATCACGGGTGCGCCTTTGCGCCGCCAGATGGCTCTCGGACTACTACTGTGCGCTCCACAACAATGCATACAGACCACCGGAACATCTAGGTTCTGCCTTCTGAGAAGACTGCCCAGACCATTGCGCGCCTTTTGCCTTTTGCCGTCGTCTGCGGTCCGATCAACTGCCAGCGTAAGATCAGCGCATCTCGTCTCAGACACGGTGCACTATCGGTCGCGATAGAGTGCGTAGTACATTCACGGAGACTAAGTATGCCTGCCAAGGACTGGACCAAAGAGTCCGTTCGGCACAGTACACGGTCCGATCGGTAGGTCTACACGGAAAGGAACCACGCTGATCTTTCCCAAACGACTTGGGTCGACCCATCTGCCAGCAGTACATCTTGTTCATAGAAGTACACGGAGAGCAATCATCTATGCACACTGGTCTTCCCCAAATGACAAAGCATCAGACTATGGTCCTGGGTCAAGCGACGAATGAGCATCAACATCGACAACGGAGCGCACCACTGAACACACCCAGATTATCTTGAACATCGGATTTTAAAAGAAAACTCCATGTCCGAATAGATCGAGTTCTCCTGTCCCGCGCGTTGTACGACGTCTACTGCATTCCCACTGGCATCGACCTTGTTGATCTGTCCCTTCCCCGATGAGTATCTGAAGTCTGGAAGTTCCGAAGACAACAATGGCACTGGATCAGCCTGGTTGATCCGCTTCAAGTCGCAAGTCGGCGAACGCCTGATCACCAATAAGAGGGGAGCCAAAGAGAGTAGTGGCGACCGTGATGGGCAAACTGAGCTTTGACAAAGATCAAAGCATCGAGGGCGGCGATGGCGGCACCTAGCAGTACTACTAGATCAGCAGACGATTCTCTGAGACGAAGTACCAGTGAGAAGAGCACAGAGAGGTAAGCTGTAAATTCACCTTCTGAACGTATTGATCCTTCCAAACATGCGATGATCGTCAGAGCGAACAATCAGATGAGGGCGCCTGGCACCCAGGGACATCGCTATCGGTATCCTTGGGCAGATCTTCTGTCCCCAGTCTATATACAGAGGAGCTTGGACTGGAGTATGCCATCGGGTAGTTGTGCTCGTGCGTCTGCATTGCTGTTGGTGGTCAAGATTAGGGATTCGTTTGAAGCAGTCGAGGAAGACTCACGCACCCTTACTTAGTGTTTACGATGCCCAGGGTTCATCGGTCGGCGCATCTTCTACAGATACGAGCTTCATAACCAGAACCAGAAGGCATTGATCTTCGTTTAATTCGGTTGTACAAAGAAAAAGGATAGCCGCTAGGACACTTTTATGCGATATGCGATTTTCGAGATGATGGTAAGAGGCCAAGCTGTCGGACCGGCACGCGCCGCCCCGATCATTGAATCTCCAATTTGATCACGTCTCTCTCAACTATTTGTTCGCACCTCGGGGCGGTCTACTAGGCCGGCTCTCTGTTCGAATACAAGGCGTAAGTTTCAAATCCTGTCGAACCAAGACACCTCGGCTCTTTTCTGTCAAGAACACTAGTCACGACAAGCCTCCTTTTGCCACAACCTTCAGTCAACTCCGAACGTATAGCCAACTGGCACCACTGCAAACTGTGACCAGTCCCAGTGCTCTATGTGCTTCTCTCAGCCTGACCCTGATATTCCCAAGATGATAGATGGAAGGGGATCTTCAATTCATTAGGCGAAATGTCACCCAAAAAATCCTGGACCATTGAAAGTGCCTGTGCTGCACTACCCTGCTGCACGAGGGATGCTAGCAGGTCTTGAACTTTCTGATGAGAGCACTGTAATGTGTTGCTGTTAGCGGACATGAACACAAGAAATAGGATTCAACACACACCTGAATTTCGGGTAACCGCGACATGAATTGGAAAAGGTCTAGGTGAGTAACATTGTACGGGGCTCCCTCCAAGAGTGGAGGAGGCACGCGGCGCTTATACCCTGCAAGGGTATTCCAGGGTCTGCCGACACACATGCATTCTTCGATAGAGGTGGTAGGGGAAAATGCAATGGCTGTCTCAAAATCAAAGAGCCATACTCTGGGATGTGCAGCCGGAGGGGGTCTGGTGTTGGATAATGACTTTGGCATCCACTCGACCATGAAGTTATCCAGAAAAGCATCCTGCAGGGAAATATAAGTAAAGAAAGCCCAAATAAGCAGTGAGAATGCAAACACGATGACCGACTCTCTTGTCATGCAAAAACACAAGGGCCTATGTCAGTTTTAGCTGCTGTTGGGTACAAGTACTTAGTATGGCGACTCACCTCAAGACCCTGCATTAGCATTTGGAGTAAGTCACCAATGGAGGTTTGCGAGGGTCCGGAGAAAGGGTAACGAAGGGCATGTCCAATTGTGACATCACTCGCCATGGGAAACACACCAATAATGATATGCTTGTAGGCAATTTCTTTGACAAGTGGGAGAATGTGGTTTTCTTGTTGGAATACAGACAACCCTGATAGAGCTTGGCGGAGTGCAAAGAGTCCTGCTTGGCCATCATCCCCTACGACTAGAACTTTGCAGACAAAATCATGGCCGCTGAGGGAGCGCACAGCTTGAAAAAGCAAACTCTTACAGACTATCAATATTTAGACAAGACAAGAGGATATTGTCATACTGGGTACTGCCAAACCTCCAGATCAAATTGCTCGGCATAGGTGGTTGAGTATATACTGCCTAGGCGCATGTATCCGTTGTCCAGGGCACCAGCAGGTCGTTTAAGTTGCATCAGTTGACTGTATTCCCAAGATATGTAACCATGTTTGCGGAGCACACGGGTCAGTCGACGCCACAGGATTTGGTCGTAGAAGTCCCCGGAATTCCACTCATCTAGAGTACGAGGCCACTAGGGTGTTGTGTCAGTATGACTTTGCTTATCGTGGTGGCTGCACACTTGAAATTGTTGCCAAAAGAGAAATAAGCCCAGAAACTTTTGAATAAGGACGTGCAGAAAATCGAACATGGTGGTTGGAGTTTGAGTGGCACTGTCGGTGTTTGGCAAGACTGCGTGACAGTGTGTGTCACATGTCTCTGAGTCGCCACAGGTCGCCACCACATATTCCGGTTATCTGGTTCGCATCCCTTGCAGTGTCGCGAAACCACCTCCGCGCAAGTCGTGTGATGCTTTGAAATCAACATATCTGAGTGGCGACGTCTTAGCCACTCATAAGCCGACCGGCCAGGTTTCGGTGATGGTGGGTTCTAATGATTCGCGCGGACCAATGAACGACCTTCACCCGACCAGAGCTAGGCAATGATTGGCCACTATTCCTCAGCCAATCATTCCTCACCCTCGTAGCACGGATATGATTGGAGCGGGGGACGTGAGATTGCTTTTCTCCCTTGGGACTCCCGACCAAGCCCAGTGCTTGTTCACTCTCGTCGGCCACCATCTCCGCATGTGACTTCCTCGCACAATTCGGGAATCTCTGTTCCTGCAATTGAAGTATAAAGGAGCGATGGTTTCGTCTAGTTACAGCAGCATCCGAGCTCTTCTTCTCCTCGCTTCTCCACTCCCACAGACCTCATAGTCCCCTCTATCTGAACATGCAGTTCTTCAAGTCTCTCTGCATTGCTGCTCTTGTGGCTGTTGGTACGATCCCGTCGCGTCTATGACCGCTGAGCTCATTGCTGACACCCGTCCATCTGCAGGTGTCTCTGCCTACGAGTTCGAGCGCCTCGAGAAGAACAACACCCTTTTGCTCGTCGTCGACCACCAGATCGGTCTATTCCAGATGGTCCGCGACATCGAGCCCGCCCAGTACCGCAACAACATCATTGCCCATGCCGCCCTGGGCAAGGCCTTCGATCTCCCGGTCATTTTGACCACCAGTGCTGAAACCGGTGGGTTTCTTCTCGCGTCCTGTGACCGATGTGTTACTAACATGTACTCAGGACCGAATGGACCTCTCCCCCACGAGATCACCGACATGTACCCCGATGCGCCATACATCAAGCGCCAGGGTGAGGTCGACGCCTGGGACAATCCCGATTTCCGCGCTGCTGTCCGTGCGGCTGGCAAGAAGCAGATCATTCTCGCTGGGATCGTTACCGATGTTCGTCCTCTGGTTCTCAACCTCCAAAAAGCATTCCTCAATCCTCTGATAGGTATGCACGGCTTTCCTCGCCCTGTCCCTCCGCGCCGAAGGATACAGCGTCTGGGCCAATGCTGAGGCCTCCGGTACCACAAGCGTGTCAATCGCCGCCGACGCCAACCAACGCATGCGCGATGCCGGTGTACATGTCGTGTCCCTCTTTGCCATCGGCTGCGATCTAATGAGGGACTGGAGGAACACCCCCGGCTCTCTGGAGATGCTCCCATACTACGACACGTACGCGATCGTTTCTCCTCCGCCCCCGCGTGACCGTGTTCTGACCCTTGTACCGCAGTTACCTGACCATCTACGGATTCGTCACTCGCGCCCACGCTGCTGCCATTGACAACGGAACTATCGTTCCAGGCGAGGCTGGTCTCAACGGCTCGACTTAAGCATCCGACTGTTGACCGTGGCCGCATAAAATACGCGAATAATCATCCTTCGGTAGATATTGAGACATCAAAATTGACGTCCGCTGTGTCCTTAACTTGAAGATACCGCGTATGTTCGCTGGTTGCTGTCCAAGCTGAGAGATCTTCATGACCTACAACCCTTTCGAGGAAGCAGTAAACACCAGTGTCCGCGAGATTGTAGCACCGTCGGGCATATTTTCATTGGTACAATGTGGTTTCTGAGCCCACAGTTTGCTTCACAGTCTGGATCTTTGGGCAGGTTTTGCCTCAAGCGGTCAAAGTCAACACCACGAGTAAGTGTCGGACACGGATACACTGAAAGAGGAGCACGATGAAACTACACGATGATGCTAAACGTGAGGCTTGCAAATGATAGTACTTACTAAACGCGTCTGTTATGTTCGGTGTCTCGCAGAGAAATGACCACAAGCAACGGTCCAGACTATTTCGGTTTACAAAATTGACAAAAATGAGTACTTGAGAAGAGAACACGACGACCAAACTCAGAAGCCAGGCGGCGGCGGAGGCATCATTCCGGCTTGCATGGGATACTGACCGAATCCAGGCGGAGGAGGAGGCACCCCAGGAGGGAAACCCCCATACACAGGCATACCAGGCGGTGGAGGCATCCCCATCATGGGCGGCGCTCCCATCATCTGGGGCGGCGGGGGCATCATCTGCTGCTGCATGGGGGGCGCTGCAAAACCTGGCGGAGGAGGCGGCTGCGCCAGCACGCCCGCGAACTGGCCTTGATACGGCCCCTGGAACGCGCCCGGCTGGCCAAACGGAATCGGACCCGTAGGTGGTCGCGCGGCGGGAGGGAGTGCATTGTTCTTGACGGCCTGAGCGGCGAGGAGTCGCTCGGCTTGGGTACCGTGTCGCTCGCCCTTGCCGTCCTTCTTGAAGGCGTACTGGACGGTGATGGCCTTATTCATGAGGAATTGGCCGTTCATAGCTTCGATGGCGGCGTCGGAGTATTCGAAATTTGAGTAGGAAACGAAGCCATAGCCTTTCGAGACACTGGAGCCTGGGTCCCGAGCAATCTAGAAAGAGGATGAGGATAATGTGGGTGGGTAGTCGCGCCGACGCACCTTTGCGGTCGTAGTCATGTTTCCGAATGCCGAGAAGGTGTCGTACAACAGTCGTTCGTCTACGTTCTCGTCCAAGTTGCCGATGAATAAGTTTGCACCGACGTCGAGTTGCTTTTTGTCAGAAGATGCCTAAGAAAGGGTGTCAGCATGCAGAAACAAGGAATGCGGAGGCGTTGTGCAGGCATTTGAGTGTCGATTGAGATACGAGATGGCGGGCTACACACCTTGTTGACGCGTATAGGCTTTCCCCACAGTTTTATCTGGTTCATGATCTTGCATGCATATTCTGCATCTTCTTCGGTGAGAAATTCGCAGAAGCCGTACCCTTGGTGGGCCATGGATATCCGGTCTTTTGGAAGGTGGACGTTGACTGTTTGTATATGCATAAGCTGGACGCGTTGAGTATGCAGAAGCCACATACCCACTGGCCCCGCCTGCAGCATGAGCTCCCACACTAGCGCGTCCGTACACCGCTCATCGAGATTGCCCTGGTATCGTGCGTTCAGAGATGAAGCCGGTAGAATTGACTGCGTGACGCACCAGGTAGACCGTCGCCTCCTGATTTCTGTCGTCCTGGGGACGGGAAGCCATAGTGCACGAATGAGGTAGTCTTCGAGCGCGACAGCGATGATGGGAGCGCGGAAGAAAGCGAGGGACGCTGTTGACACGTGCTTGGCAGGATAATTTGCTCAAATTTCTTTTCTGCAACTCTGTCTCTTACCACAACCTCCTCCACTACTTACCTCCAAGTCGCGTTCTTCCTCCTCAGTCTGGTGAGTGTTCCAGCTCAGTCGTCGACTTCCATCTCCCTCGTACCCATTGTGATGATTTACGCTATGGTCCGTGTTTCCAAGAGGCGACTAGACATCGCCGAGCAAATTTGCCGAAAAACTTTACCTGGCTCTCTGACTTTTTCTTCGTCGCTGCATTGTTCTTTTGCTGACCCTCTTCTCCCAGCTCGTCTCTTCTTGCTCGTGTCTTCCGCTTACCTCGTCAAGGCTTCCCGGTCGACTTCTCGCGTAGCCAACTCAACCTCTCAAGTCTTCCCAAGCCTTATGACAAGAAAAAGGTCAGCCTCCTCCCCATTCATCCCTTTCACCTGCAACCATCCACCATGATGATTTATGCTATGGTCCGTGTTTCCAAGAGGCGACTAGACATCGCCGTTACAATTTGCCGAAAACCTTCTACCTAGCTCTCTGACTTTCAGTCCTCTTCCACTCGTGTTCTCCATTCCTTGCTAACCTCCGCTCGAAGGTTGCTCTTTCACTCCTCCAGTCCATTATATCGACCCTCAGTATACATGTTATTCCCTTCTGCAACCAATCACGAACCGTGTCATGATTTTCTGTATCATCCGTTCCGTGTTCGACCACTCAACACCTACATCTCAAGCTTCTATCCACGAGCATAGCCTGTGTGCAATATTTGGGGAGCGCATTCGTTAAGACATAAGAAGCGTTTGCTGCTCTAGCGTTGCTCGCTCATTGTCGCCTACCCCCGAAGCCGAGCAGCGCGACGATGACTTGTTCTTCACACATCGTCTCCTTGCTCGGCATCATTGATTTCTAGCCGGAGCCTGATCCTCCTGCTTTTCGTGTTGACTGTCCTCTAGACCCGATTATGCACGGCCAGCAGACGACAACGTTTTTGCGTACTACCCAGGTTCACCTCTTGCTGTCTACGACGATTTCGGTTTGTCTGACTCGGCGTTGGGCTGGGTTGGTGACGCTCAAGAGAACCCCGAAGGCGAAGAAAAAAGCTGTGTCGATAACGACCAGCACGGCGCCCCCTCAACATGACATACATCCAGAGTTGCCCTATAATATGTCCAGGTGCACGAGTCTCACAGTGGAACTGCCCAGTCTTACAATGCTTATGTTGGCTATCAATGTCGATAAAACCTGTGATCTTGGTATACGTTTCGCGCTCAAGACGGACCTTGGGAATCCCAAGGTCGGGCGGTTGAGCTTGGGTTGGACTTTGGGAATCCCAAGGTCCGTCGGTCGATCCAACGCGGACAAGTCATAGGCGGAATAAATAGATGGTCTTCAGTAACAAGTCCTATCGCTCAGTAGACGCCCGGCGTGCTTCCTGTTCAACGTTCAGTAGCCACATTGGCAGACTTTCCTTCGTGAGACCCACCTTTGGTGATCGGCGATCGGGAAAGCGTGTCATCCGTGTGCAGGGGAAAGCGATCGGATGTCTGTACCGTCTCGATTTTTTCGTATGTCAGTAGCCGTCTTGTGCAACTTTTTCTTTCCCATGTCCCTGGTTTTTGCAAGGGACATGGCTATAGATTACCTACGATGAACAGAGCTCTAGGTCAATGGTCTGCCAGGGCTTGCGCTGATGAGGCCGTTCCGGCAAGTGAGACCGAACGTCGGCCTATTGACCACGATGGCCGCAAGACCAGGCCGCTGGAAATCCAAACTCAGCGAGTTCTTACGGAGGTGCTATGCCAGAGAGTGCAATGATTATCTTTTGGACGCAAAAGGAGCAACATTGCGGCTGTAAGCCAGGAAACAGTACTTCAAGCCTCTTTGGGTCCCGGGGAGCAAGCATAAGTATGGTCAATGCCAGCTCCTTGCACAAGGATGACACGCTTTTCCGGAGTGGTAGATCTACGGATATCAATATATACCACTTGGCTTGAGGTTCGCTAGATCCTGACACAGTAAGTAATGACAGAATCCAGAGACAACTGCGCCACATACTCGCCCGTGTCCCGATCACATCCCCAAAGCGGCAGACTTCGTCCCAAAATGGGAATTTTTGCCCCTCATGCTCCCGCTGCCTCAATTCCGCCTTTCTAAAAACTCTAGTAACGCAAAACAAAATAAATATTGAGATCCGTAGATCTACCACTCCGGGAAAGCGTGTCATCCTTGTGCAGGGGCCATGCTAATCTTCTCTGTATCGTTCCAATTTTTTCGTATGTCACCCCGAAGGGGACATTAAACTATAGGTAGTTGGCTAAGTCGATAGAGACAGTTTTGTATTGGGGAGAAATGGCGGAGTGCAGAAGTTGCCTTATATGGGAGTGCGCCATTGTACCTCACCCCCCTCCTCCAAGAGCCGACGTCTTTGATCTCTACTTTCGATGAACCTGCATGTCAATCCGACTCAGTGATTGATGTTAATCACAACGTAGACTTGGGCGGTTCAATTCCTCGAGGTACGATAGACTGCAAGCTTTCATCTCCGAGCCCGGCAGGAGGCTCGCGGTGCTCACCTCTGATCTGCCTCCGGCTCTCGTTTCCAGCTTGAGTCTATCGTACCACCAGTTTGATCACAATCACAAGTACATCGAATGCTTACAGAATGTATTGACTGCCTTGGCTGATTTCTCATGGTGCACGAGTAAGTTTCAGTGATACGTATAAGTGACTGTACTACATCTCATCCATGTTGTATGTATTCAAAAAAATTCGGCTGCTTGCGGGGTCGCTGGTGTGCCCGAGGACGTTGTAGTATCTGAACGCTCCGCGATGGCTGGTGACGTGAAGCCTAGAACATGTAGGGCCTCTGCAACATTGCTGGTCATACACAGTTATCCCATTCATATCCAAACAACCTCACTCCGTTGCGCCCTACAAGATTAAGTACAAGTATACAACTTCTGCATGCTACGCCCACTTCTTCACATCTTCTGGAGTCGGTCCAGATGGATCGTCGGAAGCGGCCAGGTTACATTGGTGGAACGCGCGAACCTGCTCCTTCGTGAACGCGCCAACAACACTGTGGAGCACACCCCGATTATGGAAGAGGACCAAGTCTCGCGCGCGCCAATCATGCGGATACACAAGCTTTGGTGCGATGGCCGGTCGTTGCATCTTGTAGAGCAGCTCCCGAACCTCCTTGAGATCAGTGAGGTGTGCTCCATCGGGGTAGAGCGCGCCATCCCTCGTAGCTCCCTCTGGCAAAGGGTCCACAAGCAACTCGGCCGCGCCGCAAGGGTGCACCTGGAAATGCAGCTCCCCAGTGACCGGATTCTTCCACGCGACTGGGAGCACCTTGCGCCTCTCCTCCTCCCACGGCGGGAGCTCGCTGAACGGCAACTCCAGACCCTCGGACTCGATTCCAAGTCCAGTGGCCAGGGCATGCGCAGGCGCCATCCAGACGTACGGGTGAGGAGCGTACTTGACCTTGCTGCGGACAGCAAGGCTCTTGAGCTCCTTCGGCAGGAGATCGAACATGGTCTTGCCTGAGACGAAGGCGGTCGTACCGAGCGGGACGTCGAGTTCGTCGCCTGTCCCGTCGTCGTAGCGGCATGTCTGGCGCGCACCCTTGGGGACATTGATGCCGTAGAGAGTGGTCACTTTCGGCGGAGATAGGTCGTATAGTGCGGCATCGATGTGCCAGCGGTAGAAACGAGTGATGCCCTGCGCTTCCTCCTCAGGCGACACGCGGGTCTTGTGAAAAGTTGTGTGCGATGGGTGTTTGAGCATCGCTTCGGCAAGGCCTTCGTGGTTGTAGACGGTGCCATTGCCGATGAGCTGTACCTGCGGCACGCGAGGGATGGTCTTGAGATCTGGATGGAGGATGGACTTCTGCGTTCCCTCCGTCTTGTTGTTTCCGTGTCCGTAGTTTTCGGATTGTGGGTCAAATGCCTGCACATCATTAGCCCTTATCATCAGTCACTGATCATTGCATACCTTGGTCAAGGCGTACTGCTGCTCGGGGGTAAGATCAGCGTCTCGGAAGAGGAGTGCATCGTGCTGTTCTCTTCATCAGACCTGTGTCTGTCGGCGGTTATATGATGTGCACGGACCTTGTACAACGCCTCCTCAATCTGTTTGAACTCCTCTGGGGAGAGACTGCCTGGACTAACACCTTTCACCTCTCGCCCAAAGTTGGCGAATTGTGACGCATCAGCGGACGCCGGGAGTGGGAGGGGAACAAGTTCGATGGCCATGATGGTGGTGGTTGCAGAACAAACTAGAACTTATTTAAGTACATGACGTCGGAGTTCCGTCCAGGAATGAGCACATGGACCGCGACATGATAGCGACGCCGCATACCTTCGCATTGGCCAAGCCGACCACATGTCGCGTGCAGTACAGCGTCTAGTGCGCAAAAGGAAATGCTATGCTGGTAACGACAGAAGAAACATATGGGTGGGCTCAAGCGCGAACATACCGCTTGCCATGATTCACTTTTGGCCACTGGGGCTGCGACTGACGTTTGATGCAAAGAGGATGAAGCAGAAAGAAGCAAGGTGTAGTCTGGCTGTACATAGTGGCCCAGACCACTTTTCAACCGAATCGGACCGACTCGGTGTGATGTGTGGCGCATACTGAATACAACCTCGTGTGTGAATTACAAGAAAATTAATGATACATGATACGATGGACTATATTGCTATGTTTTCTCCGCTCGCTCTCTGCCCCAACGTGCCCGCACATCTCGTATTTGTTACAGAGAGGCAGATTCATTTACTGAGGCAACATCAGTACGAATGCCTCTTCCGTTGTGCGTCACACTTACATGATCGACAACTGTGCTTGGCCTACTTAGCGATTCTGAGTCTGAAGGGTTCGTCTTGAACACTATGGCAGTAGAAGTGCTCTGCGGCCCGTCCGCGCTCAAGTCAACCCAGAAGGCACTTTGCAGCGCGACTAAATTTGCGTCGGTGCCGTCGTACTGGCGGAAGGGAGCTCGACTGTTTAGAGTTGCCAATAATACGTTCGAATATCTGATCAAGGGTGAGTTGACAACCTGTGGACATCTCGGACAAGCTTGGCGCTCACAGTTTCCCTATTATCAAAAACCTGAGATGTTCTCGTCAACTCGAATGACAGGCACTGGGCAACATCAAGTGGACGTACGTGATATAGTGGAAGTTGTACTGGCGGTTCGTGAGCCAAAGCACGAGGTCGATAATTGCGGTCATGCTCGTGATAGAGCCAGTCTCGACAGAGAACTTTATGAGCTTACTGACAAGGCTTCTCGTGCGGCCAAACGTGGACGACTCCTTGCGCCGGGAGAGCTTGAAAACGTCCTGAGCACGGGCACTGAACCACACGCTGGTATGACTTACGATGAATACAAGGGCTATGGTGACGCATATGTCACAGGCCGCACTTGCTGTGAGCCATATCTGAGGAAGGATGACTGTCACGAACGAACCGAAAAGAGAGGAAAGAATGCCTACATTGACATACGTGGACTGTGCGCTCAAATCTTGTGCATCGTCTGTACCATGTCTGACGACCCTTGTCTACAAGCAAAATTTAGCAATCTGCGTTGGTGGTGGGAACATGACATACTGCTATGATGAAATAGAACGCCGCTACTACTTGCAGCAGGGATACCTGTTGATGGCGGATACGATCGTCTCCAGAAACATTGGGTAAGTGAAAGGACAACGTACAGATCCAATGAAGACGAGAGGCCACAGCCTCCTTGTGAGGCTCCAAATGCGCCATATGTAGAACCACTGAGCGAGGCCAGCCACTAATGAACACGCATGTGAGCTTGTGCAACAGTACTGCTACCGTACAAGGCGCACTCCGTACTTACCGGTAGCGTTGATTGGGGGGAACGCATCCCAGGTCCAATGAAAATTACCAAGATTATGAACGTTGCCCCAGCCAGGACCATATCCGATCCAAGCAGCCGCTGTCATGAACGCGGTAAAGATGGTTTCGAAAAGGAATATAGTCCAGACTGACTCGGTGGCGTTAGTGAACTGTCGGCGGCTTGGAGTCACCGTTACCCGCTTACCGAGGACCTTGATACCCAGCCTATCCGTAGGAAAGGTCTCGCAGTACATGTCTAGGGAGGTGCACTTGAGCAATCTTGTCAAGCAAGTGACCGAAGGAAGGACTGACAGAGCTGAACGACGAGCACGCCGTACAAGCAGTAGCTCCACATATAGCCGAGGACCTTGAGCACCAGTCAATCTTCAACCGAATCACTGCAGATAACCTGTGGCCTACCAGTGGACCCGTCCTAAATTCAGACGACGTCAGCCGGCATTGCGCAGGGATGCAGAAGAACATACGAACAGAAAGGGAACGTCGACGCCAGGAATTTCGACGGGTGCCATTGACTTACTAGTGAGAAGAAGAAGTAGAGGGCAAGAGACCTTTATCCATCGAACTCTGATGAACTCAGGAAAGAGCGGTATTACATCACCCGGGGAGACTGAATACTGACCATATGTTGGTAAGAATCCAAACGAGGACCGTCTGATGGCAACACCGCTTCCCGGATCTCAACTTCGACTTTGCTTATTCCGGCAACCTACAATGCATACTGCCGCATCGCGACAAGATCTGTCATCCTTTCGGAGAATCGGCGAATCGAAAGAAGGATGCAATTGAACGCAACCGACACCGCACCATCAAGCCGATGATGGCTGTTGGTATAGAAAGCCGATCTTGGCCCTTGGGTAGTGAGCGCAGTGATCCATTATGGAGGCGCAGATCCGGCACGGATATAGAACGGTAATCTCCTGTGACTCTGAACGGATGAGGCCGACTCGGTGGGATATCTGGCGCATACTGGATAGATTAAGATAATAGGTTATGTGTCATGTTACCGCTTCAATCTAACTTTCCATGGTTTCTCAATCTCACTGTACCCGAGTATGTGATTGATCACAAGGATAGGTGATAACTCTGTTTTAAGCTGCAGACTGTGAGTCATTTTCTGCAGTTTCCTTTCGTGCAGACAGCATCAGAAACCATCCCATATAGTCCAAGTGAACAACACCTACAGGTACAACAGTTGTGCTTCGTCGACTGCTCAACGCATCCGAGTCTGAAATGACCGTCTTGAACACCAGTACAGTAGGAATGCTGTGCGGCGCGGTCGGGCTTAGGTCAACCCAGAAGGCGCTCTGCACCGCGGCGAGGTTTCCGTTGGGGACCTCCTTATGGCGGAAATGAGCTCGACTGTTGAGAGTTGCCAATAAGACATTCGAATATCTGGATAGCTGTCAGGAAACCGACGATCTCGGGGAACATCAGTACTCACAGTTTCCCAATGATAAGGAAGCTACATGAGATAAATCAAACGAAGAACAGTGAGACGAACTCAGAGAACTCACATAATGTAATGAAAATTGTATTGACGGCTTGTGAGCCATAGCACGAGGTCGATGAGGGCCGTCATGCTGGTGATAGACCCAGTCTCCACGGTACACTTTATAACTTTACTGACAAGGCTCCTCGTGCTGTCAAAGGTGGACGAGTTCTTGCGTCGAAATAGCTTGCGAAGGCCTTGAGCATGGGTACTGAACTACGCGTCTGTACTTACAATGAAGACAAGGACTATGGTGACGCATATATCACAGGCTGCACTTGATGCGAGCCATAGCTGAATGTGAGTGATTGCTTAGAAGCGCAATGAAGAGAGTGAGGAAATTCCTACGTTGACATACGTCGACTGGGCGCTCAGATTTTGTGCGTCGTCTGTACTATGTCGTATAACCTTCGACTGCAGACAATGTGAGTCATCTTCACTGGTGGCGGGGACTCGACATACAGCTATAGCAAAGTAGAAGCCTGATGTGACTTGCAGGAGGGAGAGCTGTACAAGATCAATGCGACGTCGCTCATGAGAAAACCGAAAGACGTACACAGCCAAGCAGAGTGATCGGCCACACTTTCCTCGCAAGATTCCAAATGCGCCATATGTAGAACCATTGAGACAGACCAGCCACTTGACAACTCCCAAGTCAGTCCGAGTGCTCCGCTTCAATGCACATTCGACACGCACCGATAGCAGTCAACGGGGTGAACGTATACCAAGCCCAATAAAATGTATGGAGCGTATCGACATCGCCCCAACCAGGCCCGTACTCGTCCCAGGCAGCTGCTGTCATGAACACGGTGAAGATGCTTTCGAGGAGGAATATAGTCCAGACTGAATTGGTGGCGTCAGAAGAATGTTGGCTGTGAGAGCCCGTGACACGCTCACCAAGGACCTTGATACCCAACCTATCAGTAGGAAAGGTTTCACAGTACATGCCTAGCAAGGTGCAGGTAAGCGATTGTGTCAGGATGTGAATAAGAGACTGACACAGTTGAACGACGAGCACGCCATACAAGCAATAACTCCACATGTAGCCGAGGACCTTGAAATCGATACGTCAATCTTCAGACAACCCACTGCAAAGAGTCAGTGCCCTACCAGTGGACCCGTCCTACGCAAGTAGAAGAGGACAGCATCAACTGGTGCTCCGTAGTAGTAGAGGAGAACGTACAGAAGGGAAACGTTAACGCCAGGATTCTCGACGGGAGCCATTCACCTATAGTGAGTGGTAGTATCAATGTTGTAGAAGGGAAGAGCAACTTGAAGCCAAGAGACCTTTTATCATTGGACTGGAACCGCTTCACGGATCACAGCTTTCCGTACTTGCAACATCACGAATTCGGCTCCGACATCGCAAGTGGCGCATGCTGTTAAGACTGATCTGTAACTTCTCGTAGCTTGCGGCATTCAAGTCCCAAGCAATATGAGCCCATTCGGAGCCGCGTTCGTAAGGGTCATGGTATGGCTTCAGATCAGGCGCGATGCCTTAAAAATATCACAGTTGGAGAGGGTTAACAACGACACAAAGAGCGGCCAAGATTATTGGGCGGAGTTCGAATCTGACCTGAATCGCAATTCGCAACTATACCTTTGTTTTTGACTTCAGTCCGACCACTCTTTGCTTTCTGACAGTCTAAGGCCTACGTCCCCCAGGCTACGCTCGGGCCTCGATGAACATACGACAATGCGACCACAACCAGCGCAGGCAGCAGTGCAACCGCTAGTAGCCGCGTTACGGCCACGACCGCGATCAGCGACGCGACCAGCACCACCGGGCCCGTGGTGACGAGAGAATGCGACCCAGATACGTCAAGCACGAAAACCATCATGAGTGCAACCCACGTACGCGACGGGCGCGACACCCACTGGCAGACGCTTGGGCTTCGACACAAGCGCGACGAGGACCATGACGAGGACACAATCGTTGTAATTTGTGTGCATAAATTTGCTTCTGCCTCCTGCGCTCATCGTTCTTCACGACTTTCCGGTGTGTATATTATTCGTAATCACGTAGCTTGCTTCATCTACCCTGGAAGCCTCTGTTCGAGCTGACTATAGGCAATGCTCCAACGACTTCCAGTAGTTCACCAGCGAGGAAGCTCTACCAGGCCCAAAATCAGCACCACGATACGAAGTCTTTATGACCCGTTGAGATGTCCAACTGTGCCGTCCACCGTGACATCCCGCCCTGAAAGAGGATCACTATCTTTGAATCCTGTAACGCCGATCTGTGCGGCGAAATTGTGGCGCACTCAAACTTCGACCATTGTAGGTCAATACATCTTTGTGGCGCATCGCAAAAATATCTGCCATTCTCTCGGGGTACTGTGATGCGATCCGACGAAATTCACAGACAAAGATCCCCAAAGATGCGTCCTAGCTTCAAGAGGACGTACCAGACCGCAGCCGAGCTGTGGCACCGCTGCAGGCGAAGCAGTCTACGTTCCGGTGATACAGGACTCCGAGCTCTGCGGTAGGAATTGCAGAGTGTACAGTAGGGAGTGAGTACTCTAGTGTGATCCGTACCAGTGGTGTGCTGTCATCGAACACCAGACCCTCGTCGGAGTCATTCTCAATGTCCATGTCCATTAGTTACTGATTACACGCGAAGGGGTGACTGTTTTGTTCTCCGCGGACTCGTTCCCTGAAGGTTCCTGTCAAACAGTCGATATCAATAGGAATCGCACTTCGAAAGGGTGAAAGCAATTACCCGCATGACAACAGTGCTTTGCCTACTGTTCGACGCGTCTGAAGTGCTCGTGTTGAACACCAATGCAGAAGAATCGCTGCGCGGCGTGTCCGTGTTGAGGTCGACCCAGAAGGCACTCTGCAGTGCGGCGAGGTTTGCGTTGTTGCCGTCATAGTGGCGGAAGGGAGCTCGACTGTTTAGAGTCGCCATTAAGACGTTCGAATATCTACTCGGTGGTGAATTCTACTAATACAAATCTCGAACAAGATGAGTACTCACAGTTTTCCGATGATAAGGAAGCTGCGTTCAGATGGATCAGCCGATGAACAGTAAACAGTAAGACGAACCGCAGAGAACGCACATAATGTAATGAAAGTTGTACCGGCGGGTTGTGAGCCAAAGCACGAGCTCAAGAAGCGCCGCCATGCTCGTGATAGAGCCAGTCTCGACGGCAAATTTCATGAGTTTACTGACCAGGCTCCTCGTGCGGCCGAATGTGGACGATTTCTTTCGTCGATAAAGCTTGGAATGACCATCAACACCGGCACACGATTACAAGCCTGTACTTACGATGAAGACAAGGGCTATAGTGACACATATATCACAGACAGCACTTGATGCGAGCCATAGCTGAGAGAAAGCGGGAGTCATAACGGGATGAAAGGAAAGGAAAGTGTGCCTACAGTGACATACGTTGACTGTGCGTTCAATCTTTGTGCGTCATCTGTACCGTCTCGCTTTACCTTTGCCTACAACCAATGTCAGTCATCTTCAATGGTATTGAAGACCTGACCTACAGCTATAGCGAAATAGAACCCTGATGTGACTTGTAATAGGGAGACCTGTGCCCAAGGTCATTGCGACATTGAACGGGAGAAGTGGACTTCAACATACACAGCCGAGCAAAATGACGGGCCACACCCTCCTCGCTAGACGCCAGATGCGCCAAATATAGAACCATTGAGCTAGACTGGCCACTTGATATCTCTCATGTGAGCCTGACCTTGATCGGTTCAAAGCACACTGTATACTAACCGGTGGCAGTCAACGGAGTGAACGTGTCCCACATCCAATGGTGATTACTGAGCGTGTCAACATCACCCCAGCCGGGCCCGTAATCAAACCAGGCAGCCGCTGTCATGAGCACCGTGAATGTGCTGTCCAGAAGAAAGATGGCCCAAACTGAATTGAAGGCGTCAATAGAACGTCAGAGGCCTGAGAGGCCCGCCTACCCAGGACCTTGATGCCCGTCCTATCCGTAGGAAAGCTTTCGCAGTACATGTCTAAAAGAACGCCTGTGAGCAATCCTGTCTTCGAAGTGAATGACAGACTGACATAACTGGACGACGAGCACGCCGTACAGGCAATAGCTCCACATGTAGCCCAGGACCTGGAGATCGACAGTTCAATCTTAGCTCATGAATGTGAAAGTCTATGTTTAGTACCAGCGGGCCAGTCCTAAGTAGAGGGTCAACTGGTATTCAGAAGCAAAGGTGGGAGAACACACGCACAGAAAGGGAACATTGACGCCTGGAATCTGGACGGGCGACATGCACTTGGGATGAGTCGTACAACGAGAAGAAGTAGTGAAGGAGTGAGTCTGACAGCAAAGCCCGTCATCCCCTGGAGACTTATATAACCTGACAGGAATGGAAGGGGGATGCATGACCACCGCTTCGAGGATCCTTGATGGAACGTCTCGAATATAAACCTGATATAAACGGTGAATCCTGATCGAATCTATGTTACATAGGAGTCAATACAAAGTGCCGTACTTGACGCATGACAACGAAATGTGCTATCCTTTCGGACTTGCTGGAGGCACTGGCATACGAAGATGGAAGGGACTCGACGGCGTGAGTCGCAGTTCTCAGAGCGGACGTCTGGCACCGATGAAGAAGGAATACCACAGTGAGGAGACCGCGATCAGCGACGTAGTCTTTGGGACGATCAGCATGGAGGTGAGATTGGTACCAGTGGCGAGCAATTGTAGTCAAACGTCAAATAAATCCTAGGCGCAAATGCTAAGGTTGACACATTCACATGAAAGCGAGTAACAGCCACCGTCGGATCACCGGCTCATTTCCGTGCTGTGAGACAAACTTCCAAACCGGGCAAGACCTGTACAGTTGGATGCCGGGTCGGCAGCCGAAGTCCGTGACTGGGCCAAAATATATCGCCGTCATCGTCGCCGTCGTCCTCAAGAACCAGGTGCGTCTGCATGCCGAACGTATGCCCGATGATTTCGCTGACTCGTCGACCAGCCCTCCGACGCTAAAACTCTGATCTGTGAGTCGCTCGATTCTGGCGGTAGATGGGTGGAAGGAGCAAGAGAGAGACAGAGGAGAAAGAAAGCAGCAGCGCCCACCCCATTCCCACCCATCGCCGCCGCCATGCCCAACGACGACTGACCCATTTGCCGCAGAATGGCCCAACGAGTCACCCTCCGCAAGCGCACGCCGTACAACACCACCTCGGCACGGAGGCGTGTCGTGAAGACTCCCGGCGGCAAGCTTGTCTACCACCACCTGAAAAAGCTCCCCACCGCCCCCAAGTGCGGCGACTGTGGAATTGCCCTGGCTGGAGTGAGTCGACCGCGACGCTGGATCCCCAGAAATTCACAGCCATCTGTTAGATCCCTGCCCTCCGCCCCCGCCAATACGCCACCATCTCCAAGCGCCAAAAGACCGTTCGCCGGGCATACGGTGGCTCGCGATGCGGTGACTGCGTCAAGTCGAGGTGTGTACGCCGGCGCACAACGATCTTCGTCGACTTATCTTTTCGCCAGAATCCTCCGTGCTTTCCTTGTGGAGGAGGCCAAGATCGTCAAGCGGGTCATCAAGTCTCAGCAGAAGAAGTAAGCGCAGTGACTCGGTGGCGACACTTGGGCTTGTACACTATGTTATGCGCTATGACAACTTTCTCTGAGATTCAGCATGCCCTATGTCCATGGTAGATAGTCGCATCAGGTGCCTCTATACTACACCTCTGTAAAGCAGAGTCTGCGCATAAGTCTGAGGATCATGACTCCGCGGCCAACCTATCTTGTTCCCTATTCAACAAACTGGTGGTCTAACCACAGAGTTAAGTGGCCTGGCGCAATTGACGGTAGTTCGAAATTGCGCCACATCGACTACTCGTTCCCATCCGCATTAAATCTACAGTTACATGTGTACGTGCTACTCCTGAAAACTGTCCTATATCGTGTACTTGTAGTCAGGATGCCGGTCGCCCAGCTCTACCCAGGCTCTTGACTCGCCGTCTGGCAGATCGTTATAGGGTGCCAAGAGCTCTGCTCGGCGTTGCACTTTTGTCTTGTTCATTCTCGCGAGCATGACGGCGTTCAGTAGAGAGCCAACGCCTATGCAGGTCACACTATGATAGCAAGAAGTCAGTTCATGAGCGAACACGGAGCAAAGCGCAGCGTACAAGACCAAATTTATAATGGTTGTTTTGGTAAACCTTGGGCCTTCTGCGGTTGGGTACAGCCATGTACTTGTTATGCCACCCTGTTCGAACATGAGTATACCGGTCGAAAAGATTGAAGGGTTGACTGACAGAGTTGGTCGCGATGAAGCCTACAGCGATACTGGTGGCGCGACGATAATACGGCTCAGAGTTGTTCGACATCCATGCTGATAGCACCGGCGGCGTCGCATACACACCCGGAACAGCGAAGAACAAGGCGCCATACGAGACGTATTTACTCTCGGCACCTGGGAGAGTTCAAGATGAATGAAAACCGCATAGAAACCTGGACGTACGGAGGAAGATAGCAAAACCAATGATAGCCAAGCAAGAGATGCATGCCGTGGGTATGGCTCGGGAATTGTACCTATCCGAAAACCACGCCGATAGGAGAGTCACTGTTCAAAAATGAGCACGCCGCCCGTGAATGGTAAGGAACTAGCGCAGAGCTCACCAAAGAAACCAGCGGCGAAGGGCCCCACACTCAGAAGCTGTGTCTTGTTGGCGCTGAACCCGAGCTGCTTCACGATAGATGGCAGGAACAGACCCAGTCCGTACAGAGTCGTGCCGACCATGTACAAGACGATGAAGACGATGATGACATGCGGTGAGGTGATTGAAGCAACGACTTCTCTGAACGAGAAATGATCGACCGGCGCGACGGTAGGTCTGTCCCTCTCCAGGCGGCGAGATAGTGCCCTGCCAGATTACATTTGATGAGCACGTTCGCATGTGGGATATCATGAGAGACACCCACTCTTTCTCTTCAGGCGTGAGACCAAGGACGCCCGCCGGTGTCGATGGTACAATGAAGAATCCCGCCACACCGACTAGCATGCTGAATATGCCCTCCTGTACGAAGGTTAGATGAAGTTGTCGCGCTTCTAATGAACTTGCGGCACCAGAATGAATATCCATGACCAGCCCGCCTTCCCACCAACACCATCCATGTTCTCGATACCGAAAGCTAGCAGACCCGAAAAGGCACCCGACAGCTAAGAGCGTGTTGTCAGCTCCAGGAAGTTCATTGCCGTCGAAGTTGGTCTTACCGAAGCTGATGAGAAGAATATCGCAATACTGATGTGAAGTACATCGTCAGGACATTATGAGACGCGTCGCGCCAATTGGTGAACGTACCGGAACGACAGTTCGGTGCGGGTATAGAAATTAGATAGGTACAGCACGATGCCCGGAAACATTGGTCCCTCCACCAATCCCAAGAAAGCCCTGACGGTCACCAATCCGCCATAAGATGTTACAAGACCTACATTCCGATCGAGTTCAGGAAATGAACAACGAGCGAAGTGTTTTGGACCGCACCTTGTAGGGTCACCATGATTCCCCAGAGAGTAAGCAACGACGGCATCAGATATTTGGGCCCGATTTTGCGGAGCAAGAGATTGGCGGGGAGTTCGGCGAAGATGTATGGCCTGATGGGACGTGTCAGACTGTTATTTCACGAGTTGGGCGGAGGACATACACGAAGAGGACGGTCACACAGATTTGATATTGGTGGTCTGTCATTCCGAGGTCTTTCTGGAGGCCGGCGACGCGTGCATTGCCTGACCGAAAGCGATTCAGTATGAGAGTCTACTTCGGGAGAGGAGAATGACACACCAATGTTGGAACGATCCTATTGACGCGTCAATTGGTAAAGGCGAGTTCATGCAAAGAAGAGAGAAACATACCAAGAACGACAGAAGATAAAACATTGTCATCACAGGTAGGATAGCCCAGTCGAGTTTCCGAACCGCTCTCCTCTCGACGGCGGGATCGATGATCTTCTCCATTGATGCGGCGGCCTCTACCTCGCAGTCTTCTTTACTGAGGGACATTGTGCGCGTCCAGGTGATGGGAAGAGCAGGGAGTGCCGGAAAGAAAGGAGATATATCCTGCGTATACTGACTCGACGGAAACAAAAGTTAAAACATTGTTTCGGCCTAACTTCGGCCGAAGACGGGGGCCGAAAGTCATATTGCGATTATGGCCCTATCAGGGAAATATCAGGGTCTTGACCTCCTCCTGGACCAGTACTATGACATTAACCTGAGGGCATTCTTTGCGTGTGTCCTGGACCTGGCCAGGCATACGTCGTGTGCACTCGTGTGTTAAAAGGTAGATCGAACATCGCTGAGCGATCGGAAGCGCCACAAGAACGAGAAGCTTGGCCTCGGCGAGCCGAATGTTCAATGATTTATTGAATCCATTGGGAAAAGGACTTCAAATGTCTGCTATTATTTGACGGCTAAGAGATTTTGTTCAGGTGAGAATACGTGTTCAGCACGAATAAGCTGAGGTTCTGAGGAAACTTGAAGCACTGCTTGCACGGAAGGCGCGGCAGGCGGCGGGGAGTTGGGGACCATTGATGCCCAATCCGTCTAGGTACTTACCGGCTACGGTACTGCCTCACAGTCTCTGCACCTCCTACCATAGAGGTCAGGGTTTTTT
Organism: Strobilurus luchuensis; assembly: GCA_019915105.1. Classification (NCBI taxonomy): domain Eukaryota; kingdom Fungi; phylum Basidiomycota; class Agaricomycetes; order Agaricales; family Physalacriaceae; genus Strobilurus; species Strobilurus luchuensis. Next base: position 341,009 of record JAHLMJ010000003.1, read on the forward strand.
ATCACCCAAAGGCGGACTTCATGGTGCTGTGCCAGTGTCACAGCTGGGCGGTGGTCTAGCATGCCCTTTCTGAGCAGGAGGACCTAATTGGGTTTTTAGCCTCTTCGTATCCCGTTGATTTGCATCCAAGTTCCCCAAAAGGATGACAGGCCTGACTGCAATGCGGAAATATGTGTTGATTCCAAAGTAAAGCAAGTACAAAAACTTCACTAGAACCCTGCGCTCGAGATGGGCGCCACCATACCCAATCATGTCAGTCCGATCCAGTTCAGAAAGACCACGAAATCACGATCATCGCAAGTCAGGTCCTGTTTGACGAGCTTACACCGGTAGTGCTCCATGTTGCCCGCCTTTATGGAATGTTGTTGAGCCGGCATGCTGGCGCCCTCGGAGGATGGTGAGTGTAGTCCTGTGTTGCGATTCCACTGCTGGGGTGCCTAGTCCTCGTCCTCGTCGCGCTCGTGTCCCGCTTGGTCTTGTCAGTACCTAGACGTCTAAATATTGTGCCCGTCGTGTATAGATGGATCATGCCCGTCCTGGCTCTCGTGAGCGCTTGACTGACTCGTCGTCGCAGCGAGCCCGATTGTGCTCGTCGCGTTCGCGTTCGTCGTGCTGCCGGTCGCGCTCAGTTCAGTCACACTCGCCGTTATGTTCGTCAAGGCAGAGCCTGGTTGGGCGACGTCGGCACCACAGGAAAGCAAAGAGTGGTCGAAGTGAAAGTTAAGAAAAGGTCATTGCCATTTTGGTATAATTCAGACTCCGCTCGCTGATCTCGCTGCTCCTCGTATTTTTGTTTTTCTTGTGTTTTGACCATCACTGCTACTCCTCATCCGGGTACACCTCACCTAATCTCGCTTAGGGAGACTCAATCGAATATACTGGCAACCTAAACCCTACCCCGAACTTGAAATTTCAATGCCTCAAACTGATTTGGTCGACAAGATTCGACAATACATAACCGATAATGTGACCTTTACGAACGCGATTACAAATGAGCTCACAATGTTGGACGCAACAGACTACGAGAGGCCACAGATCAGTTCCAATAGCATGCGCAAGTTGCGATGTCGGAGGTGTATACGTGGTGTTGACGACATGTTGCAAGTTGTTGGAACTTGTGTTACGTGTCGAAGCGGTAACAGTTCAGTGTCCTGCTTTGACCATCCACTGCTACTGCTCATCCAGGTACACCCCACTTGGTCTCGTCTAGGCCGACTCGATCTAGTTTACTGGCAACATGATACATATCAAAGTATCACGTTTTATATAGTATGCGCCACATATCTCATGAACTCAGTCTCTTTCCAAGTATAGAAGTTTCAGGCCTTTGCCGTCCTTTATACGGACTTGCGATGCTGTCTATGGTCAACCACGCTACGAGATCCTCCGTCATCGACTATGTTGTGATAAGCCATCAGCCTTTTGATACGGAGTTGCTCAATGAGTGAGTATGGTTTGCGTCCAAGTGCATTCACATCTTTCAGTTCCCCATGAAAATGACAGATCTTCTCGCGATGCGGCAGTATGCTTTGTAGGTCCTTGGAATAGATAAAGCCAAAGAACTTGAGATCCGAGCAGCGGTGTTCAATGCCATCAGACGGTCCTCGTTTGGATTCTTACCATCATACAGTGGTCAGTATTTAGTCTCCCCGGGTGAGTTCGATGAACAAAGGTTTCTTGCCCTTCACTTCTTCATCTCACTAGGAAGTCAATGGCACCCGTCGAAGTTCCTGGCGTTGACGTTCCCTTTCTGTTCGTATGTTCTTCTGCATCCCTGCGCAACACCGGCTGATGCCGTCTCCATCTACTCAGGACGGGTCCACTGGTGGGCCACAGATTATCTGCAGTTATTTGGTTGAGGATGGAATGGTGCTAAAGGTTCTCGGCTATATGTGGAGCTACTGCTTGTACGGCGTGCTCGTCATGCAGCTATGTCAGTCCTTCGGTCACTTGCTTGACAAGATTGCTCAAGTGCACCTCTAGACATGTACTGCGAGAACTTTCTTTCGGATAAAGTGGGTATCAAGGTCCTCAGTGGTAAGCGGGTAATGGTGACTACAAGCCGCCGGCTCACAGTCCACTAATGCTATCTCACAGTCCACTAATGCTATCAATTCAGTCTGGACTATATTCCTTCTTGAAAGTGTCTTTACCGCGTTCATGACAGCGGCTGCTTGGATCGAATACGGGCCCGGCTGGGGTGATGTTCATAATCTTGGTAACTTTCATTGGACCTGGGATACGTTTCCTACACTCGGTGCTACCGGTCAGTACTGAGTGGCACCTTGTAGGGGAGCAGTACTGGTGCACAAGCTCACATGCATGTACATTAGTGGCTGGCCTCGCTCAATGGTTCTATATATGGCGCATTTGGAGCCTCACAAAGAGGCTGTGGCCCGTCGTCTTCATTGGATCTGTAAGCTGTCCTTTCATCTACCCAATGTTTCTGGAGAAGATCATATTTGCTGTCAACAGATATCCCTTCTGCAAGTAGTAGGGGCATTCTACTTTGTCATAGCAGTATGTCATGTTCCCGTCACCAATGCAGATTGCTTAATTTTGCTTGTAGACAAGGGTTGTCAGACATGGTACAGATGATGCACAAGATTTGAGCAGACAGTCCGCGTATGTCAATGTAAGCATTCTTTCTTCTCAATTCGCTTTGTTCGTGACAGCCAACTCAATTTCCCTCAGATATGGCTCACAGCAAGTGCGGCCTGTGACATATGCGTCACCATAGCCCTTGTCTTCATCGTAAGAGTCATACCAGCGTGTAGTTCAGTGCCCGTGCTCAGGACGTTCTCAAGCTCTTTCGGCGCAGGCAGTCGTCAACGTTTGGCCGCACGAGGAGCCTTGTCAGCAAGCTTATCAAGTTCTCTGTCGAGACTGGCTCTATCACGAGCATGACCGCAATCATCGACCTCGTACTTTGGCTTACAAGCCGTGAGTACAACTTTCACTATATCACGTAAGTCCACTTGCTGTCGCTCAGTGTCTGTAATCTGAGCTGTCGAGAACATTTAAGGTTTCTGATAATAGGAAAACTGTGAGTATCAAGCTTGACACAGGGCTCAGGCTGTACAATCTCACGACTGACCAGATATTCCAATGTCCTATTGGCGAATCTGAACAGTCAAGCACCCTTCCGCCAGTACGACAGCAACAACGCAAATCTTGTCGCGCTGCAAAGTGCCTTCTGGAGTGACATAAGCGCAGACGCGCCACACAGCACTCATACTGCAATAGTGTTCAAGACGAACTCTTCACGTCCGGCCGCGCTGAGTGGTGATCCAAGCAGTGTTGTTGATCATGCATGTGAGACACACAATGGAAGAAGCATTCCCACTGGTATTGCCTCAGTAATTGAGTCTGCCTCCTTGTAATCAGTTCAAAATGTGCGGGCACGTTGGGGGAGAGAACAGACGGTGAGAAAGTAAAATAGTCCTTTGTATGATGTATCATTAATTTCTGTAATTCACACACCTTGCATTCAATATGTATGCTCCACACATCACACCGAGTGGCTTCAATTGGGCCGAGAATTGTTTTGAGCCACCACAGGGTGTACATTACTAATACGGGATACTGCCGAAAATAATGAGCGGCCCGGTCCGCCCGGAGCTTTGCCAGATGCACGTAGTCTCGATCTTCATCGAAGGTTCATCAGCGAGGGCCAGGCAAGGGCTAGCATCCAACAAGTATTAACATTATGATTCATCCTACTGACTGTAAAGTACAGGCTTAGAGAGCACGGAATTACGAGAATAGTTTGTCCGAGTCCGAGCTGCTAGTGTAAGGGTTCAATGAACGCTCATATATTCCTGACATCTCTGGCGGAGCCGCGCCCATCTCCCACCATTCCAGCTCCTTACCCGAGCCCATCCATCTCCAGGGACCAAGCTCTCCATCCATACCAAAACGGCACAAAGCGCAAAATCCGCATAGGTCAACTCGCTCCCCATCACAACCACCCCATCGCCCACTCCATCACCCGCGTTCTTATCATATATACGCGCCAGGAAGTCAAACTGCTCCTTGATCTGCGCCCATGTACGCTCGTTATCTGGGTTTGGCGCGCCACGAAGGGGTAGGTGCCCGTAATTACCTGGAAGCTGCTGATGGCTGATGGGTACCATTATGAGGAGGAGGGGTCGCGCAAAGACTTCCTGAATAAAGTGCACAAACATCGTTTGCAAGGCGCGGCTGCCTTCGGGAAAGACTGGACGTGCTGGGTACATGGTTTCGAGGTACTCGGCAATAATGTTCGGATTCGAGAGGACCTGACGTGTCGGTCCCGTGGGATCGACGAGGACGGGCAGAGTGTAGATTGGGCTACCATCAGGGCGTCTAGAGCTGGGAGGAGCGTTGATGGACCGTAGTGTGGCCTCGATGTTTGGAAAGTCGACCCAGACAGTCCGATAATGTAGGCGTTTGTAGTTGAGGATGAGCCTTCATCGCGGTATATAAGCACTCGAACGACACTGTACTCAGCTTGAAACCTGCCTTATGCGCCAGATGTTAGGAGCCCAAGGTTGGGATGCAGGACCTGGAGTGTCATACAAGAGAATGACAGGAGGCGCTCGGGTCGATGCTCGACTCGGAAGGCTGCGACTGGACATTGTAACTGTGATGAGAAAGTCAGGAATGGAGATAGGGAAAGACGGAGGACGCAGACGTATTTATCTGGCACCCTCGAGTCAACAAGGATATACACACCTAAAGCGTTGGACTCTCGAAACCGCGAGAATGCACGAACACAGTGGTGTATCTGTGTCTAGTGGACGCTATCAGAGTCATTCCAGTGCATATAGATGACAACGCGTAGGTCTCCCGCACCTCGGGCCCTCAGGAATCCCAATCGCTACAACAGAAGCTGTTGTATTGAGTCATGCCTTTACAGAAACTGCAGTCGTCAAGACTGTTTGGGATGGGCAAGGTGCGCTTGTCAATTACGGTCTACCATCGGTGGAGCGCCCACGGCAGACCTTTTCGGTCGATTGAGAGCTGAGTTTGCGCTCAAATCGGATGAAGCATCATGGTTTCATGCAGTCATGTACAGATATCACACAATCAGAGATTGTTCCAAGTCAAGTATAGCGATGTCGGGAGAGCCAATTCTTGTCACAGCGGTGTGTCGCGCAACCGTACCACTGGCAAGCCAGTCAACCTAAGTAAGAGATCAGAGGATCAAACCAGAGCGAGTTGGTTGTCGTCCTTCCAAGCAGTCAGAGAGCACTGGATGTTGAACGTTGTAGGATTCCCGATGACTTGTTGAACAACGTGACCCTGCATGCCGGCGGAGTTTGAAGGAGCCGTAGCCGCAGTAGCTGTGCTCTTCATTTATCATCTTGACTACGACCACAACAACCTCATTCTAACCAACTGCGTTCAATATGCGTGCCACGAGCATATTATCACTCATCATGGCGGCTGGCGCAGGTGTGTATTGCCGTCTCTTTCGTGGCTATAGTTGCTCATCTTGTTATCTAGCCACTGCCGCCCCAATGCGCATCGTCGTGCTGTCTGAGCCCATCCAATACAAGGGCATCTCCAGCTCTGGCCGCGAGATAACGGCCAACATCATCCCAGTCACTGGCGCCGTTGACCGCAACTCGCGCAGGCCATGCCCGTTGGCTGCCAAGACTGGCCAGGAATTCTCCATCTCTGAAGTCTTCCGTCACGCTCTCGGCATGACCTCCTCCACGGACTTGCATTCCACCGACAAGGTCCCTGCCGCCACCGCAGTGGCGGGCTCCTCTGTTGGCGTCACCTTCGACCCCCACACCATGGAGGGACACACCAAGGGCGGTGACCGCATCAGGATCGTTGCCCCGACGAGGATCCACAACGGCATGAGACACCAGGACCGCCCCATGGTCCGCCTACACAAGGCTCTCATGATGCTCGGCCCATGGGAGGGCAGGGCCGTCGCCTTTGTTCTCGGTCAGTGCCAGCTCCTCCCCTGACCATATAGACGCTCACGCTATTCTTAGGATGCGGTCTCGGTGTCCTTCTACGCATCGCCTATCTCGCTCTCCTCCTCACTTATCGTGCCATCAGAGGCACTGAGCAGCAGGAAGAGGAGACTACGGAAGAGTACCTCGTGCCGCCGCCCATCTTCAACTATCAGTACATCGATGAGAAGCAGCCAATCCTGTTCGAAGCTGATGTCCCCGAGTACGAAGTGCTCGAAGAGGAGCCGGTCAAGAACTAGAGCGTCTCGCAGTGTATCTCACCTTTCCCCACGGACTCATCTTGTACAGTGATCTACCTACCTTATCCACGGCCAGTGGCAAGTGAACGCATTGGCAACTATGTACTCTTCCGAACAATTCACTCTTTGAACTATAGCCAGTCTATGTCGAACTGTCCTCGGCTGTCCCCAAATCAACCAGTTCTTGAAATCATGAATGAGAAAAGCGGTCCCAAGGGCGCCACTTCGGAGGTGTCTTCACAATCGTCTAAGCCAATGTGCACTGCGAGTGCTAGCCGAGTCCTTTACAGTGCCTGGGTCCCATGTAGACCTGAAATGGACGGCAACGCGGGGAAACAATTGGTGTGCAGGTTCGCGCTCGTGTCTAGGTAACTGCCAGTGCTAATAGTATTTGTGCATTAGCACTGACCGTACACTGCCACAGGGAAGGGATCAGACCTGTGTAGTTTCTCGAGCCATCACCATGGTGCCGAAAGGACGCATGGATATACTCATCAGTCGAAGTTATTGTCCTGTCCGGTAATAGAACAAGGTCAGGATCCTCTCGTTGGTAGCTAAAGGGTCTTCGTTCACCGTCTGATGAACTTCGGGAGTGGCTTGAAAGCTCATTGTTGTTGCTCCTCCCAAAGACCCTTCGGATTGCTCGCCCGTGCTCCCCATTCGTTCTTATTATTCTCGTTAGCCTTATAAGTGCTACAATGAAGCCCGATCTCCATAACTCTTTCGCAACATCACCATGCAGTCAAGCAAAGTAGGCCATGCTGCCTCATTTCCTTCCTCATGCTGACGGAACATGCTGTCAGCTCCTTCCATACTCTCCCTGTGGGCCGGACATCCCCCTAGAAATCAAAGACATGATCATTGACAAGCTTAGCGATCCCGCTACACTGGACAACCAGGATCTTCGCCACATGATGTACGTGTGGCCAGAGACTCTTCGCACCATCCGAAAGCATCGGTTCAGATCCGTGCATTTCGACGCTGTGATCGGTATGAAGCGCGTCCGCAAGCGCGTGGCGCGCTTTTACGCGCTGCTGGACGGCAGCCCGGACATCAAGAATTCCATCATCCACCTCGATCTTCACGATGAGAACGACCGAGGCATCTTTCCGCTCTCCGGCATATCGTACTTGCCAAAGTTACTCGTGGGGATGATCAACCTCGAGCGGCTGACACTGCAAGAGTTCAGCTTCCTTCCGCGTGTGATGCCCCGGCTGCCTATCCTAGTCGACGCGCTGTCGACCTTCACTCGTCTTCAAACACTCGAGCTCATTGATTGCGCCTTCGACTTCCTAGACCTAATCGCTGTCCTCAACGCCGTCCCGTCTTTGCGGTGGCTGACCATTCAGCGGCTTCACTTTCTACACTCCGACAAGGCATTGGTAACCGACAACTTCTCCTTGAGTCTCCAGGGTAGTCAAGCCATCGACATTCTTGACTTCTCAACCTTCAACAACAAGCGTCTGGCTGCACTCATGAAAGCGACGCTCAACCTGGATCATCTGTCTATCGATCTGTACAACCGCAGCGACTTCATATTCTGGGATTTCCTTTGGAGCTCGGGCATGGTTGGCGCTGTACGGGAGGTGTCCTTGAGGACCGACTTCTGCAGTGCAGCCATGGCACTGAGACTGCAGAACATGACGGACTGCGTTCGACACTCTATGCAGTCCTTGCAGTTGCACAGAATGACCAGTGCGTATCAACATCTCGTCCTCTCCATCCCACATCAATATTTATTTACAGTATCGACGAGCGAGGGTGTACCTCTAGACATCGCACATCTCCGAAGCCTTACCCTTGAACTATCCATATTGGATTGGCAACCTTACGATCATGTCGTTTACCTCTGGTACATTCGCTCGTTCCAGAGCCTACCAGCACACACAGAGCTTGTTGACCTGACCCTCAACGTCTGGATTGAGCTCGTTCCAGATAGCTTCTCCAAGCCAGTAACACCAATGGCTGAAGATCTGGAGGTGTGGCGCGCGCTTGACGAGGCCCTCGTTGGTGGGCAGCTGGGCTTACGCTCATTATCATTCGTTGTGTCGTCCGAGATGGTGTCGTCAGACGTCCCATGGAGTGTTGCGAGAGAGAACACGATACGCTGGATTCTAGACGCTTGTTTTCCACGGGCGCGGGATCGCTTCTTTGGAGCCGAGAGCAGTATGAACGGATTCAGAGGCGCTATCGAATTCAGCGGCGCGCTTGATAGCGGGAACAGCTATGGGCTGAATATCAGGCCATCGGGCCAAGAAGAAGACATCGCGATGTCGGACTGATTGTGTTATATAGGTTATGTCTAGTTCTCTTTATACCTTCGCCTCAGAGGCATATATCTCAGCCTCCTCGTCTATATCGATGTAGACTCTAATTCAAGAACAGAACATTAGGACCAATGTACCCTATTTATCTAATCAGACTGATCTACCTGTCTACACAAACTGCGTACCCTTCCGCCTTACCATACCTTGGCGAGCGATTGTGATGCACAAGGTCCCACCAAGCGTAGAAAGCTAATGTGCACCTTAGTGACAACACTGAAGAGTATTCTGTATGACTTACGCTAGAGAAAAGCAGGGGTCTCCACCAGTAGTAATGAGGAGCTTCGAGTAATGCTCCCGCGATAGGATTCCCGGTGAGCACCGCAAGCCCAATAAAGAAGCAGGACACGCCGATGCGGATGCTAGAAGAACATGAGCGCCTGCCGAATTCGCAATGGAAAATGTATCACCCCATGTCATCGAGCGTCGGACTCCTGGTGAACGTGGCCGTAACGGGGGTTGACACTGACAAAAAAGCCCCAGAGAAGAAGCCATAGAGAATGGCATACACTGACATCTGACCGACAGAAGACACTTTGAGCAAGACCCAGACAATGCTGCCGGTGATGAGTCCGCTCGGGACGTAGACTATGCGCGTACGAAGACGTTCAGCATCGACATTCGCCGTGCATAAGTGCCAAAAGACGAACCATTCAGTGGTCCATATCTATCGGCAAGGAAGTTTGGAAACATGCGTCCAAACAACGAGCCTGCATTGAGGACGGGGATCTGGGTCTTCACGTCAGGCGTGTCTCGTCGTGAGAGAGAAGCTGATCTCACCGTCCAATTCAGAAAGTGCGGATCGACACCGTGCAGCTTTGAGAAAAGCTGGAGGTAGAAGACTGTATGATAATTAGCGATATTGATATTGATCAGGGTACGTGTACATACAGGGTATAAAGACACCCCAAAACGACAGGAAGTTTCTGCGGAAGGACGCATCAGAATAGCTTTCAGTAAGACGACGTGAGGTGTACCCGAGGAGCAAAAACAGGAACGAGACGTCTCTCGCTATCTCTCCGTAATTGATACCAGCCTTTTGGCGCGGTGGGACTAGGTCGGGTTCAGAAACCCCAGTCAAACGCTTGTGGTTGCGCACTCACGGCGTGTCCTCATGCAGAGATTGGCAACAATCAACATGAACAGGTTGATGAACGCGATGTACGTGGCCGGGCGAGTTCGTCACCCCAGCGAATACAAAAAACGTTCTGTAATTGCTAGAGAGGTTCCCGCGCAAGAGTTAGCCGGTGCGAAGGCTGGCGTAGAAGAGAGTAAGGCTTAGTCTTTATATGACAGTTTGCAAGCCCTCGTGCGCCAACAAAGCGAGTTCGAAGGCCGACTTATGGTTGTAAGAAGGAGGGTGCTGAAAAGTCCCATTACTTAAGCTAACGCCTAGACTAAATACTCGGCCGGCTACGTTAACCGGCCCGCCAGTGACGTAATAACCGAGCAAGCGGTCCTATATCTTGACCGCGCTGCTCATCTCCCCCCCACTAATTCTTCAACCGCGCGCCCTTCATGAGCAGACGCCGCTCCAACAACCGGTTCACCTTTTCCTCCTACCCCAATGGCTTCATTCCTCGGATGGTGAACGGGGGTGCCGCCTTAAACCTTCGTCGGTTTAACGCCGCCTCCCATCGTCTACATTCGATCCTCGCCCTCCTTGATCATGCCACTCTGGAAACTAAACCATTCCCGGACAGCACCCGTGCTCGATTTATAGAGCTGGGGAAGCTCCTGGTGCGTCACTTCGCGCCGGTTGGCTCCCGCAGCTAAACCCCTGCAGGTTTTCTTGGAGAACTGCGTCCATGACGCTGTTGTGAATAACTGGAGCACTCCTGATCTGTACCCCGCTCACGCACACCTTCAAAAACTTGTCGTCGATTTAGCCGACCGATACTGGCAGCCTTCCCTTGCGGCACTACCCGGCCGGTTTGGCCTAGAAGTCCGAGGCATGGTGGCCGTCAGGCAGTATATGCATTCGGTGAACCAAGCGGTGCTAGACACGAATCCGGTGATGGGTGGAACATTTGTGTGGGTAGAAGATTCCGGCAGCGTTGTTTTCATCCCAGACGCTATCTTCGAAGGCGTCCTCCCATTCGCTATGGACGGACCCGGCGACGATAACCATCGATAGGGTCAGATAAGGCAGAGGTGCGCGGACATGCAGACCTTCCGGAGAAGAGAAATTCGGAGACGTAACCGTAGCTCGTAGTTCCACGCTTTTTTTTACACGTTGTTGTCCGCATGTTCGTTGGCCCCGTCCGAAGTTAGCCCGGCTTTGAAGGATATTAGAAGCCCCATGTTGCAACATCCTCTTGTCCGCTTCCCCTCCCATGGATCTTGAGTCGCGTATATCAGATCCTCCCTCGGCCGTGTCTCTAGCGCCTGAGGGGCCACGCTATGTCATGTCGCGCTCCGCCCATACGTACATGCTGACGTGCCAGGCCCTTGAGCAGGTCATCATGCAGCGTTCCCGGCTAGCCTTATTCGCCATTTCTAATCGCGACCCCGCCAACGACCTCATCGAGACCGCTATAGACGCCAGCGTTTGTTCCCTCCCCGCATTTCACCCCCCCTCCCAGCTCACTCCTCCCTTTACATACTCCAGGAACGTCTCCGTGACATCTTAACCGCCGGGGCTGAATCTGGCTTCCCCTCGTTCGACCGCACCGCTTCGTCTTACGTTTACGAACGCATGTTGGATGAAATAACCGGCAAGCAGTACCGGGCTGAGTATGGCCGCATACCTCCCCCACGCGGCCCCGAGATCGCTCGTTTGGCTCGTGAACGCCGTGCAGAACGGTTCATGAGAGATGAACTCCTCTTGCGGTACCCGGTGACCGTCCATGGCCATTGGAATCCTTCCTCCAAGCGGGTCGTCCTTTACGGCACGTCTCTTCCCTTCAACTCAATTACCCCCCCCCCTTTCTCAGCCTCCCCCAGAGAACGCCTCCTGTTTCCTTTGTACCGAACTGTCCCACTTTTCTCGACCAGTTAACGACCCTAAGGATTTAGTCGAAGAATGGCGGCAGGTGGCGTACGAGCAGAGTCTGGCTCGAGAACTGGCTACAGCAGCCCTAGTGATCGACGACGGCGATAACGAGGAAGGCAGTAGCGATGAGGTTAGCAGTGACTGGTCCGTGTCGATAGAATCCTTGTCCGGTTAACGTAGATTTGCTATCGTGTATGCGCTAAGTCCCCCTTACGGCCGTCGACCTGACACGTGGTTCGAGATCGTCGCTTGCAAACTTGAGTCCGTTTCTTTCCTCAGCACCATGACCACCGTCAACCAACCACTCTCCACCCGCCCTATCGAGTTCGTGCGCCGGCTCGCCCACGACCTCATCGATCGCCGCGAGACCGAGGCCGCGGTGGAGGAATTCGTCGCTGACGCTCCCCCTTTGGAGAGCCCCGAGTTCTCAGCCCTAAGCGAACGAGTCCTAGCATTCGTGAAGGCTTGCGATCGGAACGGGGTGCGTGATCAGTCGCCTGTCCCTGTCCTAGTCACTGATTCTCCAGCAGCGCGCGATCGCCTACAAAGCCGAGCAGGAACCCCGTCCTGACGAAACCCCAGCCGCTCGCCAACAACGCGTCCGGGCTTTCCGCACCGCTATCTCTGGCGTGCTGCACGAGCGCCTTGATCCCCTGGTCCACAAATTCGTTTCTCCATCCTGGCGCGAGGCGACACTCTACTGGTTCGCCGGGATGCTACCCGACCTCATCAACGCTCGCGAGACTGCGATGAAGGAAGCCCAAGCTCGAGCCGTCGCACAGCAGGAGACTGAACGGCAGCGCCTTGAAGCCGAGCGACTCGCCGCCGAACACATGGACTCGCCCTCTCTCCCCGAAGAAGAGACCAACGATTTTGCCGCGTATTCGGATATCGATTTTGACGAGCTCGACGCCTTCGAGCCTGCTGGTGCGTTATTTCCTCCTCTTGTCCTTCCATCTTCAATCCTCATCCTCCCCTCCCACAGATTTCCTTGTTGACAACCCGTCTCCCTCTGCACACCCCGGCTCCCACTCCCCGCCGCATCCAACCACGTCTCTCCCCCACAACTCGCCAACCCCGCTTCCCCTTCCCCAGGACCTCGCTGTCGACACCGCCGCTTCCCTCCCGCTAACAGCCGGGCCGGTTGACTGGAATTCGCCGATCCTCAAAACCGCTGGACTGGTTCCCATCCGGCTCAAGGACGAGGACTGGCTCGAGAAAGCTCGAGTTGCCGTTAGTCAGGGCCTCCTCACCGTGCGTTCACCCTCTTCTCTCACTTCACCCGTACTGACAGTGATCCTAGTCCTTCTCCCCTCCCAACACTTGCCGCGTTTGCAGCACAACACCCCGCAAGCGCCACGGCGTCGTTGCCGCCCGCTTCTGCGCCGTTCCTGCTGGTGCCGAGTTCACTGCCTGCGCCACCTGTTCCTTCCGTAAGGAGACCTGTAGTTTCACCGAGATGGATGACGATTTCGGTACTCCGAGCGCTCCCCCTTCTTCAGTAGCCGCCGCCGCAAGTGCTGGTCCCAAAACCGGCAACCCCACCCCTTCAATAAAGACTCTCCCCTCTACCCGCCGAAACACTCGCTCCCAACAACCACGCCCCGATCCGCCCGTCATTACCCCCGGTGTCATCGAGGAGCTTCTTCAGCCTCTCAGGGAGTCCGGCGGCTCGACCGGTCTGTCCCCTCTCCCCGCGCGACAACTCCTGGATCGTTTGGAAGAAGCCTGGTACAGGTACCAGACTCATCAGGCGACAGCCGCCTCCAGTTCAGCACGCCGACAAGTTCACGAGGCCGACGAAAAGCGCGCGATCCTACTCGGTTCGTATTGGCATGACAAAGCGCTCGCCATAGCTCGTGAGATTCGCCAACACGAGAGCGCCTCCGAGGCCCAGCCCGCGCCAAGCCCAGCGGATTCTTCGAAGCGGAAACGATCCGACCGAGACTCGCAAGAAGCCGCCCCGCCTCCCTCGAAGAAGAATAGGGTGTATGTTGAAGTCCCTGGTCAAGCCGGGCCATCGCGCCCCCGGAAGTAGATACGCGAGTAGTTGTAATTCCCGTTTCCTAGCGTAGTCTCCGCCGGCTTCTTGTATCCAGTTATCCCCCGTAGCCAATTTCATTCTTGATGTCCGCTCCCTGGAAGAGAATATGCCTCGTGACGCATCCCCCTTTTTCTTTGAGCGGAGTGTACCGTAAATCCGCGTGTCGCTTCTTGACTCTTCCCATCATCTGTTATGGATATTGGCGATCCACCGCGTACTCGGGTTTTCGGTGAGCTGCTCTGTCGTTTCCACCGTTCCCCGCGAGCTTAAATCTGTCAGATGACGAGTCCTCCTGGCATCATCCTTGCCTGACTACCGCGAATCTGCTCCCCGTATGGCCACCCGCTGGGTCCGAATTTTGGGGATGGGTAGAACGATGTCGTCACGCCGTGGCCGAAGGCTTACTCAAGGTGCGTCCTCTTTCTTCAGCCAATACCTTCCTTCACCTCCTCAGGATAACCCACCTTCCGAGCGATGTCACCATTGTCGCCGTTCTGACTTCCGTGGAACCGGTTTGGGTTGCCTCGTCCCATCCGTGGGTCCCTTCCCCGGGAAGTGCTCAACCTGCATTCAGCGCGGGCATCGTTGCTCCTTCCAGGGACGTGTTGAGGAGGTCCCTGGTCGCTGGGTTCCTTTGTCCCAATACGAAGCAGATCATAATCTGATCTTCTCATCCATTGAACCCAACTGGGACCAGCCCCCTAGTGCTTCCCTCGAGCAGCTACGCCTAGCTTATGAGCGCTGCCTGGCGAACGAAGAACACTTCCAACGAGTGGGTCGCTTCGCTCGGTTCCATTTTGACCGTCTCGGAGAGCAAGAATTAGCCGCCGATAAGGAGTCCGCGCGGCTTTGGCAGGAGATCCAGGGACTTGCACGATCTTTACTTGATTTAGACCCCGTCGATAGTCTTATCGATAGAAACGTTAAAACCGGCTAGCCTCATGTGGTCCTCGTGTCAGACCCATGAAGGCCCAGCCCCTCCCCCCCAACCTTTTAAGGTGTGAGGTCAGCCATCGACGAACAGCAAGCCGAAGATCCCATGTCGCTCTTCACCGATGACGACGCCAACATTCCCCAGCTGGAATTCATGCAGGAAGCCATCAATGCGGCCTTCATGCACCCCCGCACTCCAGCCGCGCGAGGCAGCGACGAGTGGAATGAGATGACCAGTCGGGATGCTTATGAGCACCATCACGCCCTCGCCGAACAACAACGATACATAGCCCGAACCAGCCGTGCGGCGCAAGAGGCCGTCAGAAACCTCCTCCCCGCCAGTATACTCATCAGCCGTACTTTGGCCGCACTGGTAAGTGCCTACCACACCCTTCTCGACTCGCCACCTAACCCCCACAGGACCTCCTCGATGAAGGAGCCCGGTCATGCACATACCAGGGGTGGCTACCCCCTGATATGTCAAAAAGCGCCCAGCATACCCGCGAGCTACTCGAGGTGATCACCGGACCTCTATACCGCCATGAGTTTGGCCAAATCCCCTACTACGGCGAAAAGATCAAGATCATCGCCCAATCACGTCGGTGGAAGCGCCTGGCCTGGGAGGAAATGAAACGGCAATACGAGCCAGACAGCGGAAGTAGCAGTGAGGAAAGCGAAGCGTAGAGCCAAAGTCCTAGCCGTTAAGAACGCCGTAACGTACAGCTGTAACAACCCAGCAGATGAAGGATCGAGTAAGACAACGCACTCCTCTGATACGCGTATCGTACACGAATCCATCGCCTCCTACGGCTTTCGTAGCCAGAAGCGAACACAAACGACGACGTCCAGTCCGAGCCACAACACAAGACTGCCGGCTAACGTAGCCGGAAGGAATCGATAAGGAAGGCCGCGCATGACCCAGAAAGACCGAGCTTCGTACTCGGACGTGCAAACGTTATGCCCAATAGGCAGGTGGCGTACCCACCAAGCAGAGAGGATCCGACCTGAAAGATAAGCTGACAGCAAGGAACGCACATCCTCCCGCCACCGTACGTAAAATAGAAGATAACCGACCAACACCCGCAACCCGCCAATATAAGGGAACATGCTAGAATTGAAATAGTACGAAAAACAAAACAAAAGAAAGAGAAAGAAAAAGTAATGCGGCCAAATCGAAACAAGGTAGAAGCACCATTAAACCCAATCAACACCAAGGCCAGCGTCCATAAAATTTCAAGCAAGAGGGATAAAGCCGAACAACCCAGATCATTCCTCACCCTCCTCGACCGAATCCACCAGGCGCTTCAACTTCTCCGGCGGCAAGTCCTCGGTAGCAAATAATTCGGGCAGCGCAATGGACCGCCGTGGGTGATAGGGCATGACCCGCTTAGCCGCTACAGGCCGGGCGTAAGCCGTTCCATCCAACTCAGTGATGACATATGCGCCACCACGCGTCCGGGCCACTACCACCAGGGGGCCTATATAACGCGGCTTGAACTTGTCCCCAACAGTACCATCGATGCGGCTATTTCGGAGGAGAACCAGGTCCCCGCGTCCAAAGTCGAAGTCCACTATACGGTGCCGGTGATCGTCCTCAAAACGGCGCGCAGCAGCTATGCGAGCCTCATAGACCTTGTCGCGTAACCGGCGCAATTCAACCTCGCGATTTGCCAGAACGGAAGCTCGCTGGGCAATGAGATCCTCCCTAGAAATCGGACCTTCAGGAGGCTCCGTCATATAGGTGGCCTCCACAAAATCCAAAGGGAGCAGAGGTTCCGCTCCCGTCGCCGCTCGATATGGACTCATGCCCATCATACGAGAGACCGTGGCGCGCTCCGCCCAAGCCACGAAATAGAGACAGCGCGGCCACTGCTTCGAGACCCCTTTCGTCACCTTGAACAAGGATTCGCGCACGTCATAATGCCGGTGTTCAATCAGTCCGTTTGCCTGCGAATTATACCCAGATATCCGGATATGCTTCACGTTATAAACGCGCTCCAACACGGCCAGGGCCTTGACATATGGTGGACCGTTGTCGGTGACCAGCTCTCGAAGCGAACCCCAACGACAAATGATCTCTTCAAATATGAACCTTGCCAGAGTGACCGCGTTCTCTGCACGTAGCGCCCTCATCTCCGGATAACCGGACAGGGCACATCGGGCATGTACCACTGCTTTGAATCCGCCGGCCGGTTCCATAAAGAAAGTATCGATATGCGCCCGAGAAAACAAGGGCGGCGGTAGAGAAACCACTGGAGGTATATGCCACTGTTGAGTTTGGCGCAACTGACACCAGTGGCATGTGCGAATAAACCAAACAACGTCGGCCATCATGTGCGGCCACCAAAACCGCTCGCTGAGCTGTTGACGAACCGAGTACGCTCCTTTATGCCCAAGCTGGTCGTGTGCGATAGTGATAAGCTGCGCACGTCGCTCCGCCGGAACCACCAACCGGTGCTTCCCTTCCGGATCCTTGCGCCACATTTCACCCTTTTTGACGAAGAAATCCGAAGCGTAGCGAATAAAGGAACGAATCTGTTGGTCTGTATACCCGTCAGGTAACTCCAAATCGTCCAGGTAAGCGCGCGCCAGCCGTAACCGGTCATCCGCCTTCAACCCCCGCGCCGTGACTGGTATCACCAGAACCTCATCCGCAACCCCCGGTTCTTCTGGCTCCCCTGTCAAAGCCGTCTTGAAAACCGATAAGGGGATGGGCTTCAGGCGCCAAGCCACCGTAAGACTAGGAGACGGGTTCACGAAATGCAGAAAAGAATATTGCTCGTCGAGCCAATCCGGGTCGTCTTCCTCCATTGGTTCCCCAGGAAAGGGTCTCCGTCTGGATAGGCCGTCGACGCCGTGGATGACACCTGGAATGTGCACCAAACGGAAGTGGAACAGAAGGATACCCGCCACCCAGCGATTGATGGTCGCACTGGGATTAAGATCGGGGTTATTGAGCATACCCTTGATAGCAGTCGCGTCCACCTCCAAGACCAAGTCCTTCGCTCCGATAATAAACAGCTGGAAGTATTTCAACGCACGGTAGACCCCGTACAACTCCAACTTCGGCTGACTGTAGTTGGATTCTCGCTCGTTAATGGCAATCGAGCCGCACCGACTAAGAAAACGGCGTGAAGTATCCATTGGGTCCTGCTGCAACAGGGCGAACCCGATAGCTATCTTAGACGAGTCCACAGCAAGAATGACCGGGGCGTCGGAAGCGTAATCAATAGGTTTGAGGGCCGGGGATGAAGCTACAGCGTCCTTCAAGGTCTGCTGCGCCACGTCACACAAGGGTGTCCAGACGAACGGCACGTCCTTCCGAGTAAGATCTACCAATGGTCGCGCAATCCCTGCAAAGTTCCAAATAAAGTTGCGGACCAACCCCGCTGTTCCCAGGAATGCACGGACGTCAGTCACGTCGCGGCAAGGACCCCAGCTAGTGATCTTGGCGACTTTAGTCTCGTCCGGGATCCGTCCCTCATACGTGCAAGTATTCCCGACAATAACCGCTTCCGGCACGCAAAGATACGCCTTCTTCCCCGACCAAGTACACCCGACATATCGCATCCGTTGGATAACCCGGTTAAGGTTCTGAAAGTGCTCCCAAACAAAACGCCGGATACCAGGGTTCTCCGGTATAGTCTCGTATCCCCCACCGGGCAGCTCATATCTAGTCGGGGGGCCTTTGATTCCCGCGTCATCAAGGAAAGGTATAGTCACATGGGGAATTTCCTCCTGGAGAGCAAAGGTGACATCGCCGTGCAGCACTTGCACCGAATTCGTCCACCCCATGGGCAGCTTGGTCAACCGAAATGTCCCTAACGGCGTCTGGAAGGTCGTATAATCTCGGGACCTCAGGTGCAACGCCCTCTGGTCGAACGCCACATATAAGTCCAGCACCCCGTAGCAAGCCCGTCCGCCAAATGACTCCGCCAATGTCTCCACAAAAGGAATAACTCCAGCGTCCCGAATAGTGACCGCGTTCAGAGGCTGTAGATCATGAACAATTCGGAGGGAAGTGCCATCCTTTTTCAAGACGGTGAACCACCGGGACCGGTAAGACGAGTTGCTAGGTTCATAGGCCCCAGAGGAAATCTTTTCACGAACAAGACGGATAATCTGCTCATACAGCCCCGGCGGTATCGGAATATTGCGATGGACCCAGGGCGTGTGGGCGGTTACAGGCATCGTCACCGGTGGAAAGAAATCTTCTCGGAAGTGTCCTTTCTGCGACTCATCCCAGGCGAATCCTGGAGCGTGCTCCATCATCACATAGTGCATGAGCTTCCTCTCCTCACTCCACATGAACCCTTCTGGGTGCAGAGAGTCGATAATTGCTTTATTCTCCTCAGTGTACCGTCCGGTCGGCGTAAAATCAGGCGGGCGGACTGGAAGCTGAGGAAGGTCGGCTAATGGGTCGCCTCTAATATGACGCTGAATGCGAAAATGTTCTGGAAGAGTGGCCGCCACAGGGTTCGTTCGATCTGCAACCTTTTTGTATTTCTTCGCAGAGGCAAAAACACCCAGGGGTATATATGGCTGGCGATCTTCGGGTAAATAGGGATGAATTAAAGAGTCCAAGAAAAGGGTATAGTCGGGGTTCGGTTCCAAGACCGTCGCGTACGCCGCCGCAGCAGGTAACTCCGTGGCCGGAAGGGAGATCCGTTCCCCGCAGGCAAGAGTTCCGGGTAGGCCTACACAATCCGTCCCCCCGAACGTGGCGGCGGCCAATACGAATGACCGCCCATGAAAATTTGGAAGTTGCGACGGCTCGTCGCCTACACAATGTACAGTCTGGGAGACTAAGTGCTCCGTCAGACCAGAAATAGAAATGGCATAGCCGGGTATAGTGGTGAAGTCCTTGACCGCAAAGCGGTCTTCGATAGGTTCAGCCATGCGCGGTGTCCTAATCCCATGATCCAAAACCTGTTCGACCGTGATAACAAAAGCAAGCTCTTCATCTGGTTGTAAATCCATGATAGGCAATGGTTAAGCGTTCGTATTCCGTCCGGGAGGTGGCCTAGTCGTGTGTATATGCGGTTTAGATGAAATATGGCCCGTCGGATCTGTGAACCTTGGCGCCCCCCTTTGGTGTGTTGGAACCGTAGCCGTCGCGCCCGAGTTAGGATCGGTCAGGGTAATGTCCTGCTCGCCATCGGTAAAGTCCTTGGTGAGACATCCGGTTAAGATCCCAAAAGGCCGACCCAGCAGGACGTCATAGGCTGCGCCGCGAATAACGTGGACCTGTAAGTATAAGACAATCCCTCCGACCCCAAAGGGGACGTTAGGGCACATTCCCAGCGATAAATCCAGGCTTCCATTGGCCGACTGAACCTGGACTCTGACCGCTGGATCGAGTGTCAATCCGCACGTTCGCCAGACCGCCTCGGACATTGCGACCAACTGGGAGCCCCCATCCAACACCGCCTCGATCTCGTACAACCCATCAATAACCGGCGTAATCGACCGCAGCGCCGCCGACTCTGAGGCTACCATCACCTGCGACTCCGGCGTCCCAATCGCCAGGGTGGCGTAATAATCGTCCAACTTCTGAAATGCCGTCTTAGAATCGTCAGAGTCCTCAAGGCACGCCTGCTCCAGCACGTCCCCCAAGAATGTAACGACCGGCAATCCATTTGCGTCTACCGGCGTAACACGCTTCGGACTGACCGCATCGCGAAGCTGTTTCCGAAGTTCTGGGCTCGTGGCCAACAGCTCTTTAACCGACACTTCAGTCGAGCAATCCAGGATCCTTTGAAGCATTCGTTTCATAACCGATTCGTCCTCTACCGGCGCCGCGTGGCGGTATTGCTTGTAAGACGGCTCTCTATCCTTGGGCAGGACGGCCAGAGGTGGATCAGCGAGCACCTTAGTCGGACGTATTTCCGTCCGAGCAGGGTGCACGACTATAGGAGCCACTCCCGTTCCGACTAGTGAAGAAGGTTCGTTTTCATCCCTCACCGCGGGAGGGGGTCGGGCCTTATTGATCGGACGATTGTTTTGCGTCTGCGGGATCACCGGGCGCGTCATTTCGCTCGTAGGCAACGGGGCGAGTTCGTTTGTAGAGTCACCCTGCTTTCCCGAGGACGGCACATCCACTTCTTCTGCTTCTGACTCGTCATCCGAATCCGGTGTTCGCTCTAACCCCTTCCCGGCCTGCGGCCGACTTTGGGCCTTAGCCCCCGATCGTGTAAGAACTGCTGTAGCACGGCTACCAGTCAAGATAGCTTGTTTACGCTGCTCCTGCCCGTGGACCTCCGCCAGGTAGGACCCGATCTGGGCATCCCAGGGGGATGTCATGTCGATGGTCGTCATATTAAAAGTCCCATCCGATAGAGAGGCCACACAATTTGAAGGCGAGCACTCCGTGACCGGCGGCTCCGTGACCTCATAAAGAAAGGTGCGAGCCATGTTAGTCGCCATCACCGGTGGTACAGCAGACTGCTCGATACGTTGAGCTAGCGGACCCATTCCAGGAGCGCCCGGGAAGTTCCTTGTTCCGTCCGCCATGACCGTGGTACGTCCATCTGCGGCAATTTTGATAATACCCCGCTCGGCAAGCGCTTGGTGGCGTGGACAATCCTCCCACCGTCTGGCGTTACACGTCCCACAGAACGAGCATGGTCGAAACACCCTGTTAGCCTGCGCAAATCGCTCCTCGCTCGTGCTTGCCATATTAGCGCCCGTGGTCATCGTAGGTGGTGGCGGCATAGCCGCCATGGCCATGTTCGGCACTGGTCCTCTCTGCATCGCCCCACTAGCCATCAACGTTGTGAACATCGTGGTCAACTGCGACACCTGGCTCTCCAGCCGCGCCAAGTTTGATGACTGAGCCTCCAATTTGGCTAACGAAGCTAAAACCGCCGGATCCGTCTCCACCTTAACCGTTACTGGCGGCTGCACCGAACTGGACGAGCTCGCAGCCATCGGTGGGGGAGACGGCATGAAACCACCCAGCGACGCGCCGCCCGGAAGCATCCATTCTGCTGCAACCGCAATGTTCTTCACATCGTGTGGCACCGATCGTCGCTGCTGGGGGAAAAGGGTATCCAACCGACGGCGAGTGTTCTCAGCCAGCGTGGGTCCTAAACCGTATAGGAATGCGGTTGCGACATCGCTCTTGGAAACGGAACCCTCTTTTATAAGAAGAGACGAGATAGCCAGAAATTCCCGGGTATAAAGCCCCAAGTCATCCTTATTGACGATTGTCTCGAAACTGGCGTATCGCTCCGCGAAACTGGTCAGGTCCGCCGGTTCGTATCGCTGGCCTTCCTCCGCACCCGGATAAAGTTTGATAATTTCTTTCTGGAAGTCAACCCAAGTACCATGGGCCGCCGCCGTCGCCTGCCATGTGCTCCGGGTGCTACTCTTGACATAGTAAACTGCTGCCTTGATATAGTCGTCATCCTTTGTTTTTGACGCCTGGTTGCAACATTTTTCGATATCCTCCAGATAGTCTTTGAGCTCCGCCGCTTTTTCGCTAAAAGACGGGGCACGCGGTGTTCCGCGTAATGGCAACTCGGATGCTTTGGACATTGTCGAATGTGATTGGGAAGGCAAAGGATAATGTGGATGGGATTGTGGGGGAGGACCCTGACTAGCGTCCGGTTGCGATGATGCGGAGTTGGTGCTCCCGGCCCCTGGCAGGGACACGTCAGAAAGTGTTCGAGAACGTTGTCCGGTGGGTGACTCGTACGAGTCAGGGAAAAAACTAGACGGGAGAGAATCCGGGGACAATGTTGGTGGCGAGGGCCCCCCAGCGGCTAACAAGCGAAGCTCAGCGGCTAAAAGCTCTTGGTCGAGAGTCCGGTTGGGTACGCTATCCTCCGAGAGAGGCGGTGAAGAGCTTGCGTCCGTCAACGGCGAGTAGGGAATAAGGGGCGGAGAGTCTGGCGGAGACAGGCCTGGGAGCAAAGGTGAATGCGGCAAAGGTGTCTGATGTGGCGAACCAATCCGTCGCCGCTTGGCAAAACGGCCGGTTAAAGGATCCCTTTGCTGGTGCTTACGCTTCTTGGCCAGCGTTACACTCCTCCGACTAAGAAAGCTTGGAAACCCCTCGCGGTGGGCTCCACTTGTACGTGGCCGGGCGAGTTCGTCACCCCAGCGAATACAAAAAACGTTCTGTAATTGCTAGAGAGGTTCCCGCGCAAGAGTTAGCCGGTGCGAAGGCTGGCGTAGAAGAGAGTAAGGCTTAGTCTTTATATGACAGTTTGCAAGCCCTCGTGCGCCAACAAAGCGAGTTCGAAGGCCGACTTATGGTTGTAAGAAGGAGGGTGCTGAAAAGTCCCATTACTTAAGCTAACGCCTAGACTAAATACTCGGCCGGCTACGTTAACCGGCCCGCCAGTGACGTAATAACCGAGCAAGCGGTCCTATATCTTGACCGCGCTGCTCAGCGAGAAACCTGAGCTACAACGTCAGAAAGAGAACGTCGGAATCATGTGTCGATTACCTGACACCCCACTTGAACCCATATCGCTCGTTTGCAAAGATATTGTTGAGCAGAATGGGATAGATCACAGCTCCCATGGCTCCGCCTGTGAGTTCAATCAGACATGGTCAGCCGCGCCAGTCTTACGAGGCTTACCACTGATGACGATGCCCATGGCCAGTGCTCTCCGCCTCCTGAAGTAGTGGGATAGAACGCTAACCGATGGCAACAGTAGTAGACCCATTCCTGAGCGTCGTGTTATAGTGAGCAGGTGGCGAAGGACACATAGTCGGGAACCTACCGATGCCCATGCCGATGCCCTGTGCAAGAAGATTCTGGTAATAGTTGTGTGGTTCGACCAGGGAGAGCATGAAGTGGCTTTCTCAGTATTTAGTAAAGGACTACCTAGGAAACAAAAGGTGAACGCTCACGAAAACATCAAGATCACAGAACCAGATATGATGCTCAAGTGGAAGTGGCCCTTGTCAAAAAGAGTACCAGAAAGTAAACCTAGTCCAAACAGGAGTCCGAGCTGGATGGAACCGATCCAGCTGATGGCTGAGGGAGACTTCTCCGATAGAGATATCCGCTGGAAGGAATGTAAGCCACGCGAACTTTTCTGTCAGAGCCGCGGTCTTAACCGTGTAATAGTCCTGGTAGACTGAGCAGCAAGACTCAGCAGGCGTGGGGCTCGCATCTGCATGCCAAAGACATACCTCCAAACGACTAGAAGCACAACTGGTCATTACCACTTCTATTAGTTCCGATAGGTGACCACTGGACTTGCCTGACAATTTCCGAACGTGCCTTTCGCCAAAATCATCATGAATATGCGAGGAGATCACGACGGTGTCAACGGAGCGACGTACACATTCCCACCAGCGCTCTGGGCTCTCAATCAGCAGCTGATGGGAGAGATACGAAGACTAAGAGCGCACCCTCCAATGGCGGTCAACCAGCCTCGAAGCGAGCCTTCAGGGAATTCTATCGGCGCCGGGGATGTATTGTGAGGCTCAAACTGAGCCTTCTCTGCATCACTCTCAAACGCTTTATGGGAGTCCGGGTCTATCACCATCAAGCTGGCGGTTTGGGCCTCAGTTTTCTCCGGAACCTCTGGAATTACAGCCTCAGACAGTGTCCCGATGTTGCTGCGCGACGACTGAAGGCTGGAGGGAGGCATGGGTGAGACAGGGAAAAGCCAAGATCGAATTTTTGTCCCTCCTTGGGCTTATTAAATAATATGGTGGTTGACTTCGGGGATGATCTCTCATGACCGAAGTTAAGTTGTCGACACCCGTGTGGAGCGTAGTAGTAGACGAATGAAGGAGCCTAGTAGCAGTCAATGAAACTGACGTGGTTTCGAAGCAGCGTACGTAGTAGTGTAGCACCCCACGGTTTGCTAGTGGGGACCCGGAGACAGCGTCCATTATGAGTGCCAGTCTAAGAATCGATCATTCCACGTGCAGTCACGACCTCGGGCACATATGTAGTACAGGCCGACTCGGATCAGAGTTCGATATACATACAGATCGATGTACACCTCTTGAGCGCTGGGCGTTGACTCGGGATACTCGTTCGAGACCATCGCGTTGTGAAATCAAAGTGCACCTGGAAATCAAGGCACCTGTCTGAGAACCTGATTTATTTCTGGGAACTGTCCACTAGCTCACCCTGACAGCCTCTCATGCAGCGCTAAGGTGGTTACTGCCACTGGCACTGTGCTGTCGTCTAACTACAAGCGTATCATTGCCCGGCATAATGGTATGAGTTCAGCTTCAGCAACAAGCTTCTTTACTCTGCCATTTATGTTAAGTCAGATAATTTGGGCGAGTGATGGCGCCGGCGAGAGAGCAGTGATGTGGACATGGCGGAAAATGTGATTCACTTCTTGATTCAGAGAGGCTCAGGCTGAGAGCAGACAGCGAAATGTAACCCTAACCTAGCTGGATGGGGAGTCTGCCATGTCCGCGTCGCTCCCTATATCCGGCGCTACGATTCTCCACGATCCCGTACTCCAGCAACAGAGTTGGCCAAGCGTACAAGCTCAGCAAGGTACAGAAATAAATAGTGCGAGATCTTGATCACACTTGAGTCTTTAGTTCCAGGCACAGGCTTGGCGCCTTGGAGCGCTGGAGTGGTAAGTTAGCGGGCAGCGCTAGGGACTGCTGGATAGCAGATACTTCATCCAAGCCGCTCAGCAAGTGCCAACTACCTATTTGGGGCTGTTCTTTCTCTTTCGCGTCTTAGTATGCTTTATTCTCCACTTATGTGGATTGCATCTCGGACCGAACAACGGGGATGGTGTCCCGTCGGCATCGATTTGCCTCCGCGGAAGTCATGCGGGACCATCATGGACCCACTTTCAGGCACCCATGAGTGAGCTGCGGTGGGCCATACCTACCTAGATAAGATTCCATACCAAGGACTCGGTTGTCGAAGTTGTATTCAGAAATCTGCTTCTAGTGCAGCGCTAATGACTCATCTGACTAGCCTCGCGGCCAGCATGCGTTTTACTTACACTTCGATGAGTGGCGTCAACCAACGCAGCTTTTCGAGCCGGGGCAGACAAGTCGAGAGCGTCTGTAGTACATCGCAAAGGGACTAGCTGGATGACAGGTGGTGTCAAAGGGAGTGGGAAGAGATTCGAAGTGCAAGTCCCACGGTCTGCCATTGTGAACAAACTTAGACTGTAACCACCACATGATGTCTCCGCCGCCTTCACCTTCGCCGACCACGGCGACGACAACGTCGGACTCGCTTTCGCAGCACAAGTCGAAGCGACAGCATGCCATCGACGAGGTCCTTACCTCGGAGCGATTTTATGCATCGGACATGGCGCTCGTGCGCGACGTCCACATGCCTTTGGCAGTTGGTGCGTGATTTGCTCCTGCCTCCTTCGCACACTGAGATAATTGCAGGAGAGGAAATTGAGATGGGCTCTGTCGCATCTACGTCAAGACTGCCAGACGGATGCGTACCCATGAGCAGGGAGGATGCGCGAATCATTTTCAGCAATATTGCCGAACTAGCGGCGTTTACGGACCAGTTCTGCGTCGTCCTCGAGGAGGCCATCGAGGCAGACATCATCGGCGACCTCTTTCTAAAGATCATTCCCGAGATTGAGCATCCATACAAATACTACATCTCTCGCCACGACACGGCCTCGCGACATCTGCAGTCACTTCCATCCACCCCTGCCCTAACAGCCTACCATGACTTGACGCGGAAGATCGCGTCGGACATCTCCCATGCCTGGGACCTGCACTCCATGCTTATAAAGCCCGTACAACGCCTGCTGAAGTACCCTCTCTTGCTCGCTGCTATCCACGACGCTACCCCGAACAGTC
This sequence comes from Strobilurus luchuensis, assembly GCA_019915105.1. NCBI lineage: Eukaryota > Fungi > Basidiomycota > Agaricomycetes > Agaricales > Physalacriaceae > Strobilurus > Strobilurus luchuensis. Next base: position 367,300 of record JAHLMJ010000003.1, read on the forward strand.
ACCCCGACAAGGAGAACCTTCGGCTCGCTAAGAATGCCATGCAGGAAGTTGCGCAGCGCGTCAACGAGGAGCGGAGACGAACTGAGGTCGTCAAGGATGTTCTAAAACGTACGAACAAGGACCTCCTTGTTCGTATCAAGAGCATTAGCCGTAAAAGGGCGCCACCTCCCGATTCGGATGAATCCATCCAGGTTGCCAAACTTCACACTCAACTCCTTCATGTCCAGGCATTCACCAACCAGCTGGCGCAGAATGTGATGGAGTGGTCTCATTCGGCCGCTGCGAGCACCTCCAATCTGTACAGTTTTGGCCTGTCCTTTTCCAGGGTCATCGGACTACACGAGAACCCTTCTGAGGCGTTCAATGCGTTTCTAGATCTGATACACGACAACCTTGTACCGGCGAGCTCCGAGTTATCCGCTACTCTTACTCTGCGGTTGCTCACGCCGCTGTCCCATCTCCTCAACACATTCACCAACCCCATACGCTTACTCGACATGCTTAATAACACTCTCCTGCCTCTCCACACACACCTCATACACATGCCTATGTCGCAAAAGAACCGACCACCATCTGATCTTCTCAAAGCTTCGGCGGAGTACCTAGCTCTGCGTGCAAAGCTTGCCGAGGAACTGCCGATATACATTAAAATGGCCGAGAACGTTCTCGCGGGATGCATATTCCGTTTGGCTCGAATACAGACATGTTATTTCGAGAGACTGAAGGGAGCCTGGGATGAACTCTGGGGTGCTCTTGTGCTCGAAGGCGAGTCAGACCTGCGTTCCTGTGACACCGTCGCTGTTTGGTGGGAGCGTTGGGAAGAGGTCGGCGAGGTGTTAGACAGGATGAGGATAACCCAGCCTCCGAAGCGTCTCCCACCCACACGACAGTCTTCCTCCATCTCTATGCCGCGCGTGAGCAGTCCTCTACCGCTCTCTTCGAATGCCAGCTTCCGATCTCGAACGACAAAATCGAGCGAGATAGATTTCGATACTGTCTCGATCGGGTACGACTATGCATCTGCCATGCACTACGATAGTCCCATCCAGATGGAAATCCCTCCCCCTGCATCTCCCGTGCCATCGTACCATCTGCCTATGCCGCTCTCACCAGCTGCCTCCATCAAGATACGCACGCGTCCCGGCACCCCACCAGCTTCCATCAAAAGCAAGTCCAGCAGCTTAAAGCAGCGCGAGAGGCTTCAGCCGAAGTATGTCGTCTGTGGCAGTTATCCTTTTGATCCACCCTACCCCGGATACACGTACCAGTCGTATGCATTCTTGGAGATCCCGGGGCAGGGCGAGATGTACGAAGTCCTCAAGGAGTGTGGACATCCCCGGCTCCACGAGGCGCGAGGACTTCGCCTCGTTATGTGCGATGATCCCCACGCCGAGGACTGTCTGATACTCGCACGAAGGGGCGTAGGTGGCGGTCACAAGTCTGAGACCGGGTGGCTGCTGGCAAGCTACGTGTCTCTCATGTCATGACCTCGGGAACTCGCTTCGATTGTATGTGCCTTACTATCTCAACTAGCGTATTTTGGTAAATATTTGTTGTCGCATCGCTCGTGGAACTGTTGTACTCTTATACACTATTGTAGCTTGACATTTATACCCTGAATACCTGTGATCCTGTGATCAGCTGTGATCAGCGCCACAAGTAATTCTGGAATCTGTGATCTCTGTGGCGCATGACCATCATCCTCACTCAATGTCGGTTGGCTGGTCATCATCTGCGTCTCGTAGCTACTGTTCACTATGCAATCTAATTTGAATGCAAGCTTCAATGTACTGCCAGACATTACCCAGTACATGTCTCAACGATCATGGCACTGTGCACAATGAATGAAATCCACGGACTTCACAGCTCACCCACGAGTTCCGAGGGGTTAGGAGGTAGAGGTTCACCGTTCTGAATCCGGCATGACATGAGACAGAAGCTGATCTCGCCGGGCGGGTGATCGTTGATGTCACGCACTGCGCCACACTTGTCCTACTGCCTCCTACCTCAGTTCTTGAGCAAAAAGGTTCATTTTTCGAATGTTTTGGGCTTCGCAATGGGTTCAAAAGCTACACGACGCCAGCAGGGTTTGAACCTGCGCCCTACAAGAGGAACAGATGATGACTTGCGGTTGCAATTCAAATCTGTCGCCTTAGACCACTCGGCCATAGCGCCCGATAATCATTGATTTCTGAGAGTACTGGTACACAAGTTGATGCCCAAGCGCTCTCTTAGCACACCCAGTGGACGATGCAGCTTGACGCAATCAGTTTCTGCTATCGTACCCACTCATGGGGCTGAGTGAGTGTGTGGATGAAGTCCAAAAGAATAAGTCACATGATCGCGAAACCGATCGCGATCGTTCAACTGGAGGCTGAGTCAGAGTTCAATGTCATCTCTTGTTACTCACCCTCGAAAGCCAATCGGCCACTGGCATATAGACTGAGTGTATGTTGGCAATCTCCCCGTTATCTCACTTTCTCATCTCTGTCATGCGCTAACTCACGTACACCGTGGCTGATATCAAGCCGCACTGGCTGTGTTCATATGATGTCCGTGGACTCCAGGACACACAGAATGTCTACCATGATTTCTTCTATTTCAGAGGTGCGCTTTGTACGTCGTTCATCCCTTGGCTTGGTTCCGGTTATGAGCGAAGTGACTTTAAAGATCAGGGCCAGGATGTCGTATGTATGAGACAGAGTTCAATAACTTGCAACTGAGAGTTTGCTAGAGAAATGACGCGGTCACTTTCACCACGCTTTCCCCTCCGGGTATGCACTCGAAATTGTTAAAGGCCCGCGTATCTTCGATGAAATTTATCTTCCTGTTGCTCCATGTGCGCAAAAACTCTCAGACTTGAGCTACCCGCTACGTTTGGTACCCTCCATGACAGCAATGAGAGCCCAGCTTTGAATTGCTCTGTCGTAGACCATTTGGATGACAAGGACAGCATGCGCGACGTGGAGCTATCTCAGCCTTCCGAAGGAGGCCTATGTGGGTGGCTTACAGTCATCGGAGGGTAAGCACCACTGCTCTGAGCTTTGCTATCGTTGCTCATGTTGTCTCCTTAGTGCCCTCACGGCTATCTGTGCGGCCATTCACGCTTGTCGCAGATCCACAATCTCAACTTCGCACTTAGCCACGATCGGAAATACACAGTCATTTGGTGGTAAGTAGCGCTCTCGCTCCACGTTCGTGAGCTGACGCAACTCTCGTAGTATATCAAGACTACTATACGGCAAGCGCTCAGTGGCATCGACGAGGGCTTGTTGCATCTCATACCGATTTCTACCTAGCGCTTCTCCCTGACAGAAATGACGCCGTCGCAGATCAGCTGGATTGGCTCTGTTCAGCTTTTCCTATCGCTGGGACTTGGAATCTTGGCTGGTAGGCTTTTTGATAAGGGTTATCTTCGATCATGCATGGTCACCGGCGCGTTCCTACTCGTCTTTTCGTGTGTCATTCCACCGAATTGCCCTACATGTTCTGAGTCTGAGGACACTTGGTCAGGTCACTGATGCTCTCGTTCGTACGACCGCATCATTACTATCAAAATCTGCTGACACAGGGATTTGGCATGGGCACCGGTGTGTATGATCCTTCGCCTTTATCCTATTTGAGGTGACAATGCTAGGTGTTGGCCTGATAACCCTTCCGTCAATCAGTGTCGTGTCGCACTACTTCTCTAAGCGTCGGTCCCTTGCCATCGGCATAGTCATGACCGGTGGGCCGTTCGATGCCCTTTCTGCACTGAGGACTGACTGCATCAGGTGGTGGAATCGGAGCAGTGATTTATCCCATCGTCATGAACATATTCATTGCCAACGAGCGCCTTGGTTTCTCCTGGGGCACAAGGTGAGGGCTCACGTCTCATGAGCTCAGTCAGGCTCTACAGATGAGACCCATACAGGCTTATTTCGCTGCTTGACCTGACCATATTGCTGGTCGCAAATCTTCTCATCAAACCACGGAGTATGTGTATAGATCTAATTGCCAATAATTTGCAGAAAGATTGACCCTTCGTTGCAGCTCCTCTCCGAGGTACTTGTCTTCTTCCCAAATCCAAAAAGATCAAAGTAGATGTGCCGTTTTGGTTTGCCGTTCTTGGGTACAGTCAAACAGCCGCCCTTCGATGTTGTCTTCTGACAAGTCGTCAGGATTTTCTTCATATGGTGGGGTATCTTCGTCCCTTGTACAGCGTGTCTTTGCTTGCATTTATGCACGTCCTGATTTCCGCATGAGATTTCTATCTCCAGCTCCTCTCCAGACTGAATGGAGTCAGCTCGACATTCGTCGTATGGGCTGTACGTCTCCGCGTTCAGAGAATACATCGCAGAACTTCATAGTTCTTCGCAGATACCTATCATGAATGCCGGCTCAATTCTTGGACGTTGTGGTCCCAGCACCCTCGCTGACAAGTACGGTCCTCTAAATGGCATGAGTGTCCAACTTACACGCGACTCATGTCTTGACATCCATTCAGTCATGATCCCGAGCTCTTTCATCAACGGCGCCCTCCTATGGGCACTCCTTGGCGTGAAAAGTGTACCAGGCGTGATTTCCTTTGGTCTCTTGTACGGATTCTTCTCCGGGACTGCTTTCTCTATCGCTCTGCCCGTCATTGCGACGTTCAGCGACATGGACGACATCGGGTAAGTCTCTCGCGTAACTCGAGAAAGATTTACGATTTTTCGAAATCTAAACTGGTGGCCAGAATACGCATCGGGATCTCGATGTTGGCGATGGGTTTTGCTAGCCTGACAGGTAATCCCATAGCGGGCGCATTATTGTCTCCGCCGAAGTACCTCTGGTGTGTGGGAATGTTCGCCTATATATGTAGTTTGTTCAACGTTAGTCTAGGTGGCGACCACTCACTTTTGCCTCGGTCTGTATCATGATAGGGACAGGCTGCCACATCTATGCTCGCCAAGCCATGGTACGTCGGAAGAGATCGGTATATGTGTAGACAAGAGAGTCGCAGCCGAGCATTCGTATTGAAAAAGACGTGATACTGGTACAATGTATAAAATGCAACATCGACTACTGCATGCCTGTACCAACCTAGCGAGGAACACAGTCAGGTCAGTGTTCGTGACTACATTTGGCGCTTCCCAGCGTCAATACCAATCTATTGTTTGAATCTCTCCGACGGTCATTCCTCGACGTCGGACGCTAGCAGGCGGTGGCCGCCGAGGCTCGGGCGGGGTCTGAGGTACGTGTCAGATCATAATTCATTCTGTACACATGCTGACACCAGTGTGAACAGCAGACCGACCTTACTTCCACAAGCCCTCACACAGATGCAAAAGAACAGATGAACAAAACTCCATATAGCGGTTGCTTACGGTCCACAATGCTTCGTCTTGTCTATGTTATAGACGAAGCATTCATCGAGGATTGCAGGTGCAGCCTTTCCTCTTCGACAGGTGATTGACACTCAGGCTGAGCCGCTGATATGACACCATCCTTCTCGTTGACAGGTTCCCGGCGGTACATGCGTATACGCTTGTGGCAATCCTCGAGTAAACCGTCCTACAAGTCCTGGATCCCATTAAAGTACATAATAACATAATACAAAGCATTTCGTGGGGATTCGACCGTCCTCATCTTCAAGAAAGGTGGTCCATGCCTTTTACACATCTGATCCAACTCGGACGTGGTATAACGTGAGCGTATATCGCTCTTACAATAGCAAAGGGACGTTCGTTCATGACATAAACGCATGCATCGAAGGACTCGTGTACTCGAATCCAGGAAAGTCCTTCCCATACCGGTCTTCGGTAGGCTGTCCGTACGCCTGTGCCGCTGCCTCCTCGGGGTAAAGGTCGAATCTATAGAAGCCTTCAACCACATGCACCAACAGAAAAGAACGAACGGCTTACGCGCTAGCGTCGCCCTCGCCGCTGATCTTGGGCAGATACGGCGCAGTGATCGAGCGCGACTCGAGCATGCCCCAGTTCACCTCGCCAAACCACGGATGGTCCACGACGTCCCCATGCCCACGCATCATGTTCCCGAACCGCCGCGACGGGTCCGTTTCCATGAGCTTCTCGATGAGATGGCGTGCGTGCCCGGAGATGACGGACGTGTCAGGCCAGACAATAAACGCAGGCCCCCGCGCGATCTTTTCGTAAAGGATGACAGGGTTGCCTTCGGCTGTGTGGTACGGCGGGAGACCGGAGAGCATTTCGTAGACGAGCACGCCGAGCGCGTACCAGTCGACGGCTTTGTTGTAGCGTTGCTGGCCGATAATCTGGGGCGCATTGCCATTAGAAGGGCGGCAAGTGTGAAGGAGCGGGCAAGTACCTCGGGTGCAAGGTAGTCTGGCGTGCCGCAGAGCGTCCACGTTATTGTGCACTGCTTCGCGAAGCCAAAGTCGGCTATCTTGATGTGCCCATCATGGTTGAGAAGAATGTTCTCGGGTTTGAGGTCGCGGTAGACGATGTTCCGTTGGTGCATGTACACCAATGCTAGTACTACTTCGGCAGCATAGAATTTGGCCACGGGGTCAGGGAAGCGCTAGAGGTGTATGATAAGTGAATGGCAAAGAGAAGGAGAGCGAAGGCTCACGCCAGATCTTCGCAGTAGGGTGAACAGCTCTCCACCGGGTACAAAGTCCATCACCATGTAGAGATTCGCCGTGTCCTGGAAGATACCCCAGATGTTGATGATGAACGGACACTGCACGAGCTCGAGGATGTGCGCCTCGTTGTTGGTGTGCTCGACCTGTTTCAATCGGACGACCTTTTCTTTGTTGAGAACCTTGATGGCGTAAAAGCGGAGGTTGTGTTTGCTTCGCACTGCGAAAGGATGAAAGGGATGCTTAGATCAAAGATTAGCGCGGGTATATAAGATGGCGCACCGAGATGGACGCGTCCAAAGCTGCCCGTGCCCAGTGTCCGCTGGATGATGAAATCGGACAGTCTGTAGGTCCCCTTGGGCCGAGTTGTCTGCTGTAGTCTCGCTCCGATGGCTGCATAGTGCGGTGTGGGCTGGGGCTGCTGGTATTCGGACACGAGATCCTTGGGTAGGTGCATGTGCCGATTGTACTCGCTAATCGACGTTCGCGCCGTGGTCGTCGTCGCCAGCGACCCGCGCCGATCGAACGAGGACATGACGCTCGACGAGGACGACGAGGCTATCGAGGGCGTCATCGGCATGGTGGAGGGATGGGCGTATTGTGCTGGGGGCAGCTCGTCTTTGTGGAAGTGCGAGCCTAGGCGAGTGGTCATGCGCTTGAGCATCAAGGAATAGTCGGCGTATGCTGTCTAGCAGGCTGTACGGTGGCGGCGGCGACCTGGAGGGTGGACCGCTGGTAGCAAGCGTGAATGGGCGTTGTCGTGGTGATTGTGAAAGAGTAATGAACAACAAAGTGAAAGGAAAAGGACCGCGCAAGTTGAGAACAAGGCCTCCTTTGTTCACGGCATGGTATTGTTCTGTTAAGGGAAGCCACGTTCCGCGGATGCTTTTCCAGGCGGCGATAGACGGACCGGCGCTCCGCCACCCTGCGCGCATCGTCATGAATTCAATTGCGCCTCATCCGTCCAAGGCATCCTAGCTTGAGTCAAACGGGCATTGAGGACACCCAGAAGACTAGTCTCTGTAGGCAAACACAAACTCGCAAGCGGCCTTTGCCCGATGGATCCGATGTCAGTGTCGTCTGTCATACCGCAAAAGTGACAACGACGGCCGACGTGAAGGACTGTATACCGACCCTATAGTCTACTCAGTGCTAGTCAGCTCGAGATACTCACTGGCCTGGGCTATCAGCTCTCGTTCTTTGGGACTCCACTCAGACCATTACAACATTCAAGTTAGTAGCTCTAAGATTTAGTTCGTCAAATTTCAGTCATCCATGGCTTGCAACGACTCTAAACGACACGTCCCTAATCAAACAGCCAAGCTGTTCGTGAAGAGCCCGGTACCAGCGCTCGGCAATGCTGATGTCCGTAGCGTAAGTGTAGTAGTTGTCGAGCAAGAGACTGTCACTGTCAGTCAATTTGCTGGTGCTACAGTGTCTCTTGCTACTGACAGTCTGGTAAGTGGGGTAGCGATTGCCAGATTGCGCATCCCATGCCTTCCCTTAAATCTCGAGAGTAGTCTGCAGTGCCACGCCCCCCACGCCCCTTTGACTTCAGAGTGAAAAGAACACCGCGTGCTGCACAACAGATAATTAGTCGGGGCAAAGTAATCCTTTCTCTGGCTCTTCCTTCGAATTCGACAATCAGATTCAAGTCGCGGTCAAGCAAAGTGAATGAGTTCATTCTTGGCATCTCAAGTGGTTACCTTGGTTTGTATTACTGGTTGGGAGTAGCTAGCAGCCTTGGACCGGTGCTCATCAGAACATGGTACAGACCCATCCTGTTGACAAGACTGCACATTGAAGAATTGGAAGAACGCTGATGGCAGCCAGGATGATCGCGTCTCGACGCGCCGAGAGTTTTGATGCGCACGGCATTGTGAAGACCACGTGAAGTGGCGGCGGCCACAGCACTTGAACTTGCCGGTGACGCTCATCGTCAAGCTTTCGCCCAAATCCACCGTCAGTCTCGACAGCGGCCATACACACCTCTTTGACACTCTTTTGTACTACTCGCCGCCCCGCCGCCCATGGCTTCTGCTTATTACGAGTTCTATCGCGGGTCGTCGTATGTGTAGCCGTTTGGCTGGTGACCAGCAGCATAACCCGGACATGTAGCATTGGGATGGCGCTGACCGACTCGCTGGACGAGCTCATCACGAGCGGTGCTATCACCCCCCAGCTGGCCATGAAAGTCCTGCAGCAGGTGTGTCATCTCTGCGCGCAACAGCTCGTTTGTCGGGGCCGTGAACACGCCTTCAGTTCGATAAGAGCCTGGCAGACACCATCGTCAAGCAGGTCAAGACGAAGACGACGCTGAAGGTGTGCATTCTCCTCCTCTGGTGCTTTCAAACTGACATGCAATCCCAGGGACACCTAAAGACCTACCGCCTCTGCGACGATGTGTGGACCTTCATCGTCAAGGACGCCGCGTTCAAGATGGAGGCAAACGAGCAGGTGACGGCGCCGAAGATAAAGATTATTGCGTGCAAGAATGGAGATGCGATTGAAGCTGGAAAGAAATAAACCCTTGTATGTATTCTTTTGCGATTACTTGGACCTCATACCGTATGTGTAGACACCGAGAATGAAAGTGTATGTTATGCATGATAGCCTTCGCATTCATATCAGGACCTCAGATTATCCAACGCTACCTTTCCCCGCGGAGTGATCTTTTCAATACTCAACAAGCTTGTCTATGTTGGTGGCAATGCATAGCATTGCTGCTAAAGGCGCCGCGACGGTCGCATCGGCTTTATGTTCACTGCAGAATGTCGGCAGATATCAAGTGAGTCATAACGTTGACGATCGATCGCATCTTTTCGTCAATTGCCTCCTTTCCTATAGACCATCACCTTAGTTAGCTATGGCCATCTCGCAGCCTTCCTCGTCGAACGGCCTCCAACAAAACACGACCGACCCAGCAGAGCCATGGCTGGTCCAAAAGTTCGGCGGCACCAGCGTCGGCAAGTTCTCAGTCAACATTGCCCGGGATATTGTTTCGTGCGTGCACTTGCCACTAATACGTTGCCTTGCTCTCAGCTTATACTTCCGAACCAGCGCCTACATTAATACGAACAAAGTCGCTGTCGTCTGTTCAGCCCGCTCTGGATCCACAAAAGCATTGGGTACCACCAACCTCCTCCTCAAAGCGGCATCACAGGCATTGGTGCGACGTAAATCAAAATCCAACCCCACGTCTGGCACCGCGACACCGAATGGCCACCTAGGCCTTTTCGGCCGAGTCAAAGATAGTTCTCAATCCCCGCCTGCCACCCCACGTTCATCGCTCGACTATCAACCATCCTGGTCTATAACGCCTGCACAGGTTCTGCCCGAATTCAACCAGACGGTTGACCTCATACGGCAGGAGCACTTCAATGCCGCTAAAGAGAATGTCCAAAACCCAGAAATCCGGAAAGCGTTGGAGGACGAGATAGATGCGGATTGCGACTGGTTGCGCAGCTTCCTGTTCGCGTCGCAGGTCATCGACGAGATCTCGCCGCGTTCGAGAGACAGCATCGTCGGTCTGGGCGAGCGTCTGGCGTGCAAGTACATGACCGCTGTCCTGCGAGATCAAGGCATAGACGCAGAATACGTGTCCCTCGAGGACATCGTTCCAGAAATGGACGAAGACACGTTCGCTGGGTCGCTTGACCAGGAGTTCTATGATCGCTTGGCTGCCGCTGTCGGAGAACGCGTCCGAGAGTGTGGTGCACGCGTTCCTGTCGTTACCGGTATGGTCCCTCTACAACGTCGCGTTCTAAACCTCACATCGTCTTCCAAGGTTTCTTTGGACCTGTACCAGGCTCCCTTCTCACCCAAGTCGGCCGCGGATACACCGACCTCCTCTCCGCGCTCCTCGCTGTCGGCCTCGCTGCGGGCGAACTCCAGATCTGGAAAGAGGTCGACGGGATATTCACCGCCGACCCGCGAAAAGTCGCCACTGCGCGCGTTATACCCTTGATCTCGCCCGACGAAGCGGCGGAGCTGACTTACTACGGCAGCGAGGTGGTGCATCCGTTCACGATGGAGCAGGTTATACGGAAGAAGATTCCCATACGCATCAAGAATGTCGAGAGGCCGAAGGGGCTGGGGACGGTCATCTTTCCGGATGCGGAGGCGGACGAGTTGCCCGCGGGCGGGGTACCGGAGCCTGCGTCGAAAGCGCTCCCTGCGCTGCAGCATTCGCCTGACCATACGAAGATGCCCACGGCGGTTACCATCAAGGACCGTATAGTGGTTCTGAACGTCAACTCGAACAGGAAGAGCGTGTCGCATGGCTTCTTGGCGGGTATCTTTGGGACGCTAGATCGGTTCGGAGTCGTAGTCGATCTGATCAGCACGAGCGAGGTGCATGTCAGTATGGCTATCGAGGATAACCTGGCGCCTAAGCTGCTGGATCGGCTTGTCAGGGAGCTCAAGAAGAACGGGACAGTATGTATCTGCGCCCTCCCATCCGCCTCCTACCTTAACCCTTTCGTCCTCCCATAGGTGTCTGTCCATCAAAACATGGCCATCCTCTCGCTGGTCGGGAAGGAGATGCGCAATATGGTCGGGATCGCAGGGCGGATGTTCACGACGCTGGCGCAGGGGAACGTCAACATCGAGATGATCAGCCAAGGCGCGAGCGAGATCAACATCTCCTGCGTCATCGAGGGCAAGGACTCTATCAAGGCGCTCAACCTCATACACCAGAGCTGCCTCAACATACCCTCGGCGCTGTCGAGAGGTCGAAGCGGAAGTGACCATCTCAGGAATTGAATATAACATAAAATGCTGCATGAGCAGTGGGGACCTTCGGAATGGGCTTGAATGTAAAATGTATACCGGACATACTTAGCTTATATGTACTCTACTACGTGCTGTATCTTTTTGTATGTCTTTTGAAGTAATCTCCAACAGATTTCTTGATTTGTACTGTGGTGCCACTGTAGTCTCGAATTCCCAGCCTCTATACTTGGGCTCGAAAGCACAGGCCTGCGGGCCCGGGTTGCTTCTGACCATCACTAGCCAGACGCGTCGTTCGCTCACTAACTTTCCTGATACCACCACTCTCATCGTAGCGGTGGCCCCGCACATTTCTCAACTTCCTCCAAGATGTCAATGAACGTCAGTTTGTTTTCAGTGTTGCTTTTTCTTCTCATATAGTTTTGTTCTAGTGGAAGACACGCGCCGAACAATACGAGAACACTCTCGCGTCGTATCGCTCCTTACCAGGCCTCAATGGCCTTCTTCCGAATACCGTAGAGACCACCGAACTCGAGGACGTGCTCCTTCCAAAAATCCGACGGGACGAAAACGCCGTCGATCGCGAGATCCTAGCGCTCCGGACACAGCTCAGCGAGCTGCAGGCGCGCAAAAAGACATTTTCGCGTCTGGCACGCGACTGTCAGCAGCTCATCTCTCCCATTGGGCACCTACCGTCGGACGTACTGCTCGAGGTCTACAAACACTATTCCGCGGAGACGAGGGAAGGCACACCATATCTGCTGTTCACCATGTCGCAGGGCCCCTGGCTCTTCACGCACGTCTGTCGCCACTGGAGGGACACCATGCTGTCGTTCCCAGCCCTGTGGTCGAGCTTCGTGATTGAGCGATTCGTGCCGCACCAGCATTCCATGTTCTTTCTCGAACTAGCCATTTCCCGAGCTCAATCGCGGCCACTCGATTTTGCCTTCCAGGACTCCGTGCTGCCGCCCGCACTAGGCTACAACCGTGGCTGGAACGAGCTGATGAGTGCCCTGATCCCGTTCTCGGCGCGATGGAGGAGGGTCAAAGTTGTCATGGATCGGGTCGCGTTGGAGAGGCTGGCGCTTGCCCGTGCCTGTTCACCGCCCGTCAAGTACTTGGCTGCACTTGAGCAGTTGGACTTCCGATTCGCGCGCACGAGAACATATGACTTGGATGAGTATTACGAAGACTATCCGCCGATACTATTGCAAGGCTTCTCGGATGCTCCCAAGTTGGTCGACTTCACGATGCGGGACACAGAGGAAACCTTGCTTACTGTTCCTTATCATCAGTTGAAGCGTTTCGCGCTATACACTTTCTACGGCGAGGAATGGTTCGGATTTACCAGGCTGATAGGAGATATCGCGATGGTCAAAGAGTGTCCTTTGTTGACACATTTTGAAATGAGCTACAGCAAGTGGCAGACGGGGGAAGTGTATGTCCCGACCGAAGTCATCCGGCACGACACCATAACCTCTCTCACCATCTCGGACACGGACCTCCTCCAATGCTTCGACTTCCCCGCTTTGACGCATCTGCGCATCCGACCGGACACTCATTCCCTCACGGACCCTGACACCGCTACTCTTGTGTATCGCTTCCTGGAAAGGACCAGTTGCACTCTTCGTTCATTGTACATTCGAAACCTGGACTGCGCCACCACCACTTATGAGAGTTTCCTCACGCTCCTCAGGGACTTCGGGGCCCGCATAACCGAGCTGCATTTGGACTACAGTCGAGGGGGCTGGTCGGGCGGTACTCGCTTCATGTACGATATGTTCCATTCCAAGCTCTTGGAAGGCCTCGTAGCTCATCCCAACAACATCATCCTGCCCACCCTCAAAACTCTTCGCTACACGTCGACATCACGCGATGAGATAATCTTCCAGGTGTGGCCTTTGCTGGCCTCTGTGATCGAGAGTCGGTGGCCCTTGCCGAAGGTCAATGTGGCTCGCCTGAACGTTGTACAATACACGTCGAACCTGCTGGGCCAGTTCGTGCACATCTCGGATGAGACCAGGGAGAAATATGAGAGCTTCGCCAGGCAGGGACTGGATATGGATATTTGGACGTCCGCGCCTTTTCCCAGGCCGGGTGCCCCGAAGCTGATGATATACTCGGAGGATAGATCGCTGGGAGGCAAACAATGGAAGTATTCTCTGGTCTAGCGAGGGATTTAGCATGGTGGGACCCATTCGTACGGCTTACCGTCAACTGTCTGGGTTTCAGGCTGGGTCGCATTTCGTTCTATTGTTCCGACGCTGTACATATCCGGATCGCACAGAATGGGATCAGCACTCTTGGACCACGTCCCGTCGATCTATGTAGACTATCTCCGGAACCCGTGGGTCTTTGCCGACCGGGAACTGTCCTCACTACAGCAAACCGCTCCTTGTAATCTTGACGGCGAAGCCAAGAAACTTGAATGACCAGAATGTGGCGCAGATCAAACGAGTCATGTCATCACGCATTGCCCTTTTGCCTCATGTTTTCGGTTCTGTGTGGAACCGAGGCCCAAAATGGTCTTCTGTGTTGCTCATAGGCCTACCTTTGTTCTCATAGGCCATCACCGATCAATGGGGCTGTAGGCGCATTGATCGTCGTGACCCTGGTCTTTTGGACCATGGGCTATATAAACTGGATGAGTACCTCCCATTTCCTTCAGCCGCCCAGTCACCTTCGCCCACAATCTTGATAGAGAAAAGTTACTGACAACTTTCTCTGATTTAGTGTGCTTGCTTTCTTTCACTGGGTTCTGTCCGCAAGAATTGTAAGTGCTCTCCATTCTTGTGGAATGAACGTCCTCACCGTTTCTATACAGCTCTTCAAGATGGTCTTTGTTGTCTCTGTGTCTGTGTCTCTGCGCTGTCTCTATCTCTGTCTCTCTGTGTTTGAGCTTGGTCGACTGTGGTCTACAAGAGACGTGAGTGCTTCACATCATTCTCATTGCTGTCGCACTCTCGTGGCCATTAGCGTCTTGCGATGGACGCCACTCTTTGGAACATGCCCTCTGAAGTGAGTACAGAACTCCCTCTGATATTCTCATCTCCTCTAAAGTCATTTGACAGCTCGACGCCACATCGATTTTTGTAAACGCCTGGTCTTGCTCGATATCCTCAAGACTACAAGCATATCCTCAAGAGTACAAGCCGACTCGACTCTGTCACTGTGTATCTGTAAGAGCTGGAACGTGCGACACCTCAAGGTGCTTCAAGACTCGACCGCCGCAACGCCCGGCGTAGGTATGTGAGTAAATCATCTGGATCCTCAAGACCTCAAGATCTCCGGTGGATATCTCTGTTCTCTGTTATCGTGAGTGTTCAGTGCCTCTTCCCCTCCACATCTCCACCCGTGACTGGGCGGCTCAGCACATACGTATGAGTATCCTTTTGTATGTATCATGATTAGCGAGCGCTGCGACTCTTTGCAATGTTATGTGTTTCTGGCAGTCGTGGGTTTGCCCCTTAGTCGTCGTCCATTGTCAATCTTGTCGTTCCTTTGTGCCGCGGCCAGAACGGATTCGGGTCGGATATCCAATTCATGAAAGCATTCCCTCGCGCAGACTTGTGTCTCTGCCACTGCATCGGATCTTGCTAGGTATTGGGTTCAACACTATTCTTATAAGTAACTCATGATACTTCACCGGTCACCGCCAGTCTCATTGTGCACAAGACGAGACACGCAAAGTTCAGACAGGTCATCCATTATGTTTCCTGAATTCAGCACGTCACTTGAAAAGTCTTGCATGCCACTGAGCACGCGCACGCGTTCCCAAAAGGCTCAAACGCGTTCCTTGTTGCGTGCACATCGTGACGGTGAAGTTTACCGAAGATAAGCCATGCAGGGTACGGGAAAACGGGCAGTTGAAATGCTGTGGAACGGTCCTGCCTAGATGATACTGAGAGCCATCGGGCCGTTGGCGACAGTCGCCACCGCTAAACGCCGCTGTGATGCCTCATCGAACCATCAATGATACACCGCTTGTTCACGGACGCCCACTGTCTCGTTCTTGTACTCGCGAACCCTGCGCGAACCTGGCGCGAACTCTGAGATGTTCATGGTTAGATCGTCCGTCTGCCGGCCGCGGCCGGTCCAGAGATTGGTTTTCCCGATCATCCTGAAGTATAACGACGAGCATGCACGGCCATAACGCCGCGGCGTCCAGTTCGCATGTGTACAATCAGTACGAATTCACGCTCAACCAGAACGGCCACCATGCGGCTGGCTCTGCCTTTGGCTCCGCGTCGACTCACCAGCATGACTCACACTTGGCTACCCCTTCCTCAGGAGATCCCGCCTCGACACGGGCAGACTCGCCCCCTCCGCTCACGCTCGCGCGCCCCTTCAGAAGTCGCAAGAATCGGCCCTGCGATGGTTGTCGGCGTGCCAAGACGCGCTGTGCAATCGTTGAGATAGGGACGCCGTGTGTCGAATGCCAGTAAGTGGTGATTGCTACTTTGGATGTAACGATTGACCCACCACTCTACTAGACATACTCGCAAAAAGTGCACCTTTGACGAGAAGCCTCGCGAACGGAAGAAGCCCACCAAGAAACGCGAGCTTACACCTCCGCCCATACGCACTTCCCAATCTCAGCAACAGTCGATATCTCCACCTCCAACAGCACGAAGTTATAATGACTTCGCTCACGAAGGCGAAGAGATCACCAATGACTCGAATCCTGCGCCGCCCAAACGCCAGCGAACCGATGCGGAGGAATGTGAAGGTGTTTCCTTGGAGGAGACGCTAGGATATCATATGATTACTTCTGTCTTGACGGACGACTTGCTACCAGTCGGAGCGAGACGCGCGGGGTGTAAGCTTCTACTATTGATCTTTTCACATCCAAATGTTGACTCCTTATAGCTCAAGGCGATGAGCATATTCGCCAGATTTCTGTCGATTGCGCAAAACCCCAGTACGTGATTTTTAGCAAGAAGGTGGAAGGTGGGCCTCATTCCATCCACTTATCACTCTATTGACGACTCCTATAGCGGGTTTCAAACCCAGACCACACTCATCTCATTTCCTGAACCCCGTACACACCGCATTGTCTCTCCTCCAACCTCCGCCCCCTTCCGCCGCCACCCTTCTCCAAATCTACGTCGAAAAAAGCAACCGAGCATTCCCAATCCTCCCTCCGCCATTGGGTAACACATACGCCGCACCAATCCTAGCAAAGGTGTATGTCGCTGCCCTCAATCACCTCTCGGTCGGACATTGTCGGCCGTTTGTGTCAGGGGTCCGTGAACTCCTCGACCCATTGGCCCCAAACATACATCGATCAAGCTTGGCGGGCATATCGGACGCGTTGTTGGATATCAGTGCAAGGCCAGCTAGAGATGCAGAGGACAATTATCTGGTCCTAGCCAAAGCGATCGCGCAGGCCCAGCTTATGGGACTGCATATTGACCCCACTGACTGGGGCATTCCGTCTTGGGAGAAGGATTTCCGAAGGGTCCTGTGGTGGGCCTTGAGAGTTCACGACGGTACTTCATTATGTCGCCAGCTCGCTAGTCCATTGTCTAACGTTCATTATGTCCTTAGGATGGTCATCTTTCTTGAACTCGCGTCCATCCCATATCCAGGCGAACAACCATGACGTTGATGTCCCGGACCTCTCTTGTATACGTACTACGACTCTGTCACACCTGCCTTCGTCGCAACCATGTGAAGACGAAGGTCTTACATTCCATCTGCTGTGTCGCCTTGGTGTTTTAGTATCCCGGCTACAGCGTGAGATATGTACACTCATGGCTCGTCGGGAAGAGCGAGAGGAGCGAGTCGGACGCGTGGTGGATATCGAACAGGACGTCGAGCGACTATTGGACGAGGTACGAGAAGGCTTCAAACCAGGCAATGGCAGAGATGCCGCGAAAATTCCCGGAATTTGTATGGGTCATCCTCCTCTTCTATCTCGACGCCATTCTCACCACGTTCGCCATTGAAACAGGTTCATTGATGACAGCCCTCCTTGGCTTCCGCTGTATGATCCGCCGCATCGCTATCGAGCTCTCTATCGGTCTAGGAGCGCCGTTCACACCTGATCCGGATACTCTTTCGCGATACGCGCAAGCCGTGGAATACATCATGTCTCTACCAGAGGAAGCTTTTGATGGATGGTGGCTCAATCATGTGGGCCACATCTTGAGTAGTGTCATGAGCAGTCTCATCCGCCTGAGTCTTGCTACGACAGCTTCAGGCTCCGACTCCACCGCCCCATCTCCCTCGTTCTCTTCTCGGGCAACCTCACCCACCACCCGTCCAACCTACATGCCAGTAGCACCAGGGCTGAATCCTATCTTCTTATTGGCACGTCTCCGGCAGACCCTCCAGCGGGCACACGACGACTACAAGTGGGACTTGGCGGATGCTGCGCTGGCGCGAGCCGACAACGTTGCGCGCGTTCTGGAGAACCTCATCGAAGGGGAGGATCCGGAGAGTGTGGGCGGGTACGGGCATGTCGTCAAGGCCCTTCGGGGCGAGTATGCGAATGCGACGCAGCAAAGCCCTGGACCCTTGAACGCCAATGGGTCGTGGAATATCAATCTGAATTTGTTCGGCACGAATTTGGACTGGAAAGGCTTCGAGGGCTTCGAGGGGATGCAGCCGGTTGGGGATGGGCAGGAATGGAGTCCGGATTATGGATTTATCTCAAGCTGAGGGAGGCAGGGGAGGGTATCTCAAATTGGGTGCGATGTTGTGAGTCGTGGTACCAAAACGCGTTGTCAAATGGCTCAATGTCAATCTCAAGAGTACATGTAATATACATAATACAAACGACGACGCTTTCGTCAGGAAAGAAACAGTCTAAGGGAACCTGTTAAGGATGTCCATTATCTCGTCGCGGAAGCTAGCCACTTTGTTGACCGCATCCTGTCTAACTGCCTTCCAGCTTTTCTGCACTGCACGAAGATCGTGCACTTGGTCTTGGAGGCCTGACAACGCTTGGCGCATCTCGGCGATGGCATCCTCCTCCTCTTCATCATCGTCTCTCTCTCGTTGAGACACCCTGCGAACGCGGCCACTCGTAGAGGCAGAGGCACTGCCGCCAGTAGAACGTGCGCTGTTTCTCCTTGAGCGTGGGATAGATGAGGAACTGCTGGGATTGGCGCGTTTGCGCTTGACTGGTGGCGGTGGGGCGTCGTCTGAATCCAGGATGATGATTTCGGAATCATCGTCGCGCTCAGTGGCATCTCTGTTTCGCGGTCGCTCCTCGTTCTTCTCGGGTAGGGTACAGTACCTCTTGGGAATCTTCCTGGGACGAGGTATGCCGTTTCTCTTGGGAGCCTGTTTGGTTACATTGGCGTGGGAGCATGTTCGTCTCGTCAGAACACACTCCCTACAACGCCCAATGCTATCTGGGTTCCCTGTTATCTCGCAGGTCACATCTGCCTTAGAGCAGTGGGCGCACTGGGGGTGCGTCAGATACTTATCAGGACGTCGTTGATTGGTCTGCACTGACCGGTTCTGCCATGCGAGTACGAAGGACATCCCATTTTTCTATTTTCGTCTGACCAATTGAGGTCCCAGTCAGCTTACGTCCAGTCGGTGTTTGGCGGACGCCTGCAAAAACCATTCGACACCAAATGTCCTTCGGCGTCACCCGTTTCGCCTCATCGTGGTTGTCTTTGTGCCCTTGAAGGTACGCAATGAGGCCGTTGAGGCGGCGGTCGCTCGGATTTTCTTTATACCGTCTAATCATGTCCAGGTACTAAGATAGTAATCAGCTCCATTGCGAGTGCAAAGATACGTGGTGCACGTACTGTCTGGAGAGAGTCTTCAACAGGCGTGAGTCTGTTTGTCGCGTTCAATCTCTTGTGGGTCCCGATTGCCGTCTGTCCTAACTGTTGCCTGCGATCGGTGAACGCCACCTTGTCCCCTGTCGCGTCGTCCACGGGATCAAGAAAATGTAGGCCTTTGGTGATTTCCCACTGCTTTCGGTAGCACTGAGCCAAAGATGTGATGAAAGCACTCTGATAGTTCTGTCAGCAACAGAGATACTGGACAATAAGCAAGGACATACTTGAGCATGAGCAAGGGTTTTTTTGAACTGCTTGTCCCCTGGATTCTGCGCCAGGGTCCTGTGGGCCTTCACGACGTCAAATATCGCGTCGCAGATTGCGATCTTGGCGTCGTCAGAGGTCTTGGAAGACGTTCGGACGTGAATCTCAGGACTTCCAAAGACGATTCGGGAGTGTTCGTTCATTGTTCTTGTGAAGGGGATGAGTGGTATCTGGTCGGTATCAACAGCCGTAAAGCTGAACTTGAAATCTCTTTGATGGCGCCTAATTCCAATCGACCAAGAGCTTAAGCTCGAAGCTTGTCGACATCTTTGACTTTGCGCATGCTCGTATGTTTTTGGCTGGCTTATTTGATTAAACACTCAAGCGCTGTAAACCGTCTCGAAGTTCGAACACAGAGGAACCTGTATACCCGAGTGTATCAAGTGCCTGTATTGCTTTGATCTCTCGCAAATTCCTCAAGATCAAATTTAGGAATTTCAGTGTAAAATTTGGCAGCTGGCTTGATCATTCGTTCTGGCAACTTGCAAGTAAAAGAAAAGACAGAACGTGTGGCATAGATACGTGTGAAATGATATCATTTGAGACCCAGTTTCATGTAATTCACCTCCTTCTCAACTCGACAAGTTGATTTCAGATGCTAACTGATTCATGTACCCAGACGTTCTTGTGTTAGTTGAACTGAGGACTTACGCTTTCTGCCGTTTCTTCTTCATGTTAACGAGTTTGGTTGCTCGTTGATCGACACACCGACTCCGCCAACGATCCCAAAGGTACGCATGCTGCATAGTAGGAAACGTCAGAAACATTTCGATGACAACTACAGGTAGACCCACTCTTGTTCTTTCGACCAGTGCGAGACGTCGTTCCAATGTCAGAGCTATGTTGCGGCAAATGAATGCGATGAGAGCGCACTTCTAGAGGAACAACGAATGACAGGTCTGCAAGCGTCATACCTCCGCGCCTTGCTTTGACCGCCTTCGTGATGCGGACGCGATAGCAGGCAGATTCTCTTTTTCGGCACCGCCAACAACAGCTGTGTTCTGTCGCTTTGCAGTTCGTGAGGGCATGGATGACGCAAAGCTTGAATGGTGGTGGAAAGGAAAGGAAAGAGTTTGATTTGATTTCCAGAAACGGTCGTTTATGGGTCCACGTGGGCGTGTATTGTTACAGGCGAAATCGGCCAGATATTGTAAGTCACCAAAAATTGACAAGCCAGCATCAGAAAACGCAGGGTCAAAAAACTTCCTCGCACTGGAGGTAAATCAGAATGTGTTGGGGAAGGTGAAGATAGATGCGAGAGATTATTCCTAGGATCTGAAGGTGTGCGGTGCAGCGTAAGGATTCTGACTTACTTTAGGGCAACTGAGCCAAGGCGCTATGGTGTAGCGGTAGCACATGGGATTCTGACTTAACAGCTCAGTACTTCCCACAACCCAGGTTCGATCCCTGGTAGTGCCTTTTGACGTAGGAGACTGTTCATTGTTACGCCACGCATCTTTTTCTGTACTGAAAGATAGGGTCGTGGGGTAAACCTCCCGAGGCGGTACCATACCTGTTTGGTACCGACCCCGCCGCCCCGCCAGGTATGGAACCGGTTTGGAACCTGTTTGAAACCGGCACGTGCCCAATCCACGTGATGCCGCCGCGCGCCTCCCGCCGCCAGTCCCGCCATGGTTTAATGGCCACAATTTGTTATTGAGAGTGTTGTTCTCCCATTTCTTGCTCAAAAAATGTCTTTGAAAGCTGACACAGTAGCCTTTGTATCTATTTGCACTGCATATAGGTCCTGTACATGATATTTTGCGCCACAAAAGCTTCTTCCGCCTCCCGCTGACCCATCACGTGAAAATGTCATGTGACACGTTCCAAACCTACCCTCCCGGACGTCTGAGGTTTGAAACCGGTTCCAAACCGGTAAGTTACCGAGTCGAACTGTTTTCGGGGGGAAACCTAGGTTTCCCCCACGACCCTACTGAAAGATGATCCATGATTTTAGGTCGCACGAAGGTTGGGAACGAGAGCTTTGACTTGTGCCATGTGAGACGTCAGTCGGGACTCGGAGGTCCTTAGTGGCACAGCGGCACCGGGCACTACTACACATGTCCCAGCGCATGGCGGCGAGCGCAAGTTGCGGCTCGCTGAGACCGAAGACCAAACTGTGAAGGCCTTGATAAGTTGCCCATAGGCATGAAGGCATGCCGAAATCTTGAGGCCAAACCCACCCGCCATCTCAGAACTAGGCCCTTCTTCCACCGGGTACTGCGCCATTCAATGGCTCGCGACAAGCGGCTCAAAGGACCAGGTGCTGTTATGTGTACGCCGTGTGCAGCTGGCCAAGGATCCGGTAACAGCTCCCGGCTCCAGATAAACTGCCTTGGAAATAACTGATCAACACAGCTAGTCGCAGGCCGAACAACAGCCATCACATTGAGACCCAGTGAGTAGAAATTATAGATGGGGACTCGGAGAGTGATGGAATTAGAATTGACTGTCGACGCGTACCAGCGGCCTTTGGGTGGTTCAGCAGGTGCACTTGCAAGAGTGAGTATGCGTACATGGTCAGCAGAAGTACAATCTATTCATTACTGTTACATACGGTAAGTTAGAATTGAGAGATAGTAGAAAGGAATATCGATTAGGTAGGTAGAAAAGTGGAAGGCAATGTACACAGCGAGAGAAAGGATTAGTTCTTCAGAGCAAAGCCGAATGTAACGGACTTCCTGGGATGAAGATACAAGCAAGAGTTGTCTGCATCAAACGGGTAGAAGACCTTGAGAGATGGCTAACGACCGACGTCAGATGGATCCACAAGCCAAGCAATAGAATATCACAAACCCCGGTGGTAGCGGGATCGGACGATCACTGATTGGGGAACGCGCATGCCCCGCGTCGATAGCGCGGGGGCACTATCACCACCCTCGAGGGAAGACGCGCAGTTGTCAAGCATGTTCAGCTGTGATCTCCAATGATGAGCCGTATATGTCAGATAGGAACACGGTGCCCACCTTCGCCTCCAATTCCGAACGCAGGGCGCGAAGATCCGCGAAGCACCTACGGCAGCGGTGGAAAAGATGGTACAGCTCGCGAAGCTTCCCCCTCTTTTGATCTCGGAGATCACTGGTGTCCACTAGAAGGGTCTCCATCCTTGTCGTTCACAGCACGTCAATTTGGACACACCGAATCGAGAAGGGAGGAGGAAGCGTACTTGAGCAATACGACACGCGCTTGAGCACGGATACTATCCATTTGTGTGTTTGCCCTGGCCTCGCATTCTTCGTCCAACCATGTCATTGTGTCTTGAATGCCGATGCGCAGAGTCTGAGATACAAGATGCGGACATGATACGAAGTACAAGAACGAGAACGGAGGTGGGTCCTTCGTTACATGGCTGACAAGGCGGTGGGCGACCAAGTCCTTCAAATGGGCGCATATAAGGGATGTGTGGAAGAGGGACTTCATGACGACGGCAAGGCTGAGGCTACCATATCGAGAGGATGCCCTTTATGTACGACAAATAGATCTCCAGGTCCTGCGCGACCTTGCGCGTTAGCGCCCGTGCCGGCGAACTTGCAAGCGCCGAATGACGGGTGATGGGCATATTATGCTGCGATCAAAAAACGTTTGTGGCCCGTGAGTCCCTGGCAGAGCCATGTGGCAGGCAGGATCAACCGATGGTGGTAAAGGGTGAAGGCTCCGACGGGCGCCGGCAGCAGTCCCGGGCCCGGAGTAGATGATGACGCATGATTTACAGTGCATCTATGTGGTAATAGTATGCGACAAACACCGCATGGTCCATACACACTACGGTGCCATGGCGGTGCCAAAACCTTCAGTGACCTACTTACAGTAATCTAGATTATACGCAGGGCAACCATAGCAAAGTAGACACTCACAAGAAGATGTCAAGAATGCTGGGGCTTGCTCCCAGCCCAGGCTCGGAGATAAATCGAGGCTGTGCCTAAAATCTGTCGGGACCAAGCTGAGTATACTGGATGATACGCTTTCTTCCTTTCTTGCCCAATGCAGGGCAGACTTACACATCCTTCCTTCCTCAACCAAGGCAGTGCAGGCTCCAAAGTTCGGTTCTACCCAACATGGTATGAAGATGCAGGTGTGCAACGGCCTGCACTTGACCACTCCACGTTCATCGCTATCGCCACCGAGTCGCCCGTGTCATGCAACGGCTATTTTGAGGCCTTGAGCATAAGTAAAAGAAGTTGTCAGAACATGATACCGAACTATGAGCAGCAAGATCAATGCTGTATATCGAGAGGACTTCGATGGCACGCGTCACCAAAGGGATCTTTGAAGATGAACACCTGTCCTGGTAAAAAGTGGGTCATCACACCTGGGCATGTCAATAAGGAGTATCAGCAAAAGCTCAGCCACGAAGTTCGAACAACAAATGAGAATGTTCCGGCTAGTGTCAAACACCGCAGTGGGAACTAAGTTCAACTGACAGTTGCTCCGAGACACCAGGGACAGGAGTGGGACCAGTGGGTATAGTCTACAGTCTTTTGACAATGT
Organism: Strobilurus luchuensis; assembly: GCA_019915105.1. Lineage (NCBI taxonomy): Eukaryota > Fungi > Basidiomycota > Agaricomycetes > Agaricales > Physalacriaceae > Strobilurus > Strobilurus luchuensis. The sequence continues at coordinate 391,171 of JAHLMJ010000003.1, forward strand.
AACCCTGTACTAGTACGACTCAGGTTCACATTTGAGTGTATTTGCAGCGACCATTTTCAGGGTCCAAATTTCTGCAATCAGCTCCCAAATTTCTGGCGGTCCCAATCTGGAAGGCAAGCCGAGTCGCTGCCGAAAAACAAAAATCAGTATAGAATCGGTTCTGGCAGTGTGGACACCTGAGAAAGTTGGTAGCTGTACTTCGAGTTGTTGTCTGCCTTATGAGTGAGAAGATCAGGAGGAGAGGACAAAAGTTGCGTGCTGTAAGCCCCCCAGTTTACACTACCGACGCCGTCGGACGCCCTCTCAAATGTGCTGTTGGCAGGGTCGGTTTCTATCCAAAATTTGACCCTGTGCCACTTTTGGTGGGCTGCAGATACACTCTAAGTAAATGGCGAGCCATTGACCCAATAATCTTTGAAAGTCCGCTTGATCGCCGGCGCCTTTGATCGTGCCTATCGGAGTTACAATCCATTTTGGTCTTCACCTCCATCCATCGAGCATGACTACAGAGTGTACAATCTGCCTCGATCCCTACAAGGAGCCCGTTTCCATTCCGTGCGGTGCGCCTGACTAACACTTGCCAGTATTGCACGAGTGCCTAACAAATCTCAGGCCATATATTCTGCTCTGGCTGCCTACAGGCGCATATTTCGCAGACGATCGCCGTTAAGAATGGCGTGAACGCGCAATGCCCAACGTGTCAGCTAGAGTTTTCATTCTGTGCGTTTTTGTTTCTCGCATTGCTTTTCGTATCTGACCCGCCTGTTCTAGTGACGCCCGATGTAGATCAGCTTCTGTATCACGGCTATAGTTATGCTGACAACTCGTACAGCTCACCCTCGTGATGAAACCTCTGCACAAGCACATTCACTCTAGCATTCGCAAAGTCTACATCGACGTGAACAATACCGAGATTGACGCGCTCAAGGCGAAGCTCCAGGAGAAGGATGCATCGCTGCTGGCTACGGAGAAGAGGCTCAGAGATACCGAGAGGCTGCTCAGAGATACCGAGACCCTATTGAAGAGGGAGATTGGGAAACGGATGCAGCGAGAGGAAGCAGGGGAGAAACGCGCATCGGCCTCGGGCTCGCGAGAGCTTTCCAAATCCACCAGCAGCGTCCCCGCGAAGAGCAACGAAGAGATCGTCTATATGGGGAGCAGCCTAGGGAAACGCCCTTCCAGCTCCAATGTACCCGCCGACCCGTTCCGGGCTGTCAGTGTCAAGCGACCTCGCGCGTACGTCGACGTGCCGCCCAATCGCCCCAGGACAGCGGGCCCTCCTCTTCTTGCACCTATACGTCGTTTAGACGCATTCCTACTCCCTCACAGGGAGTGATTTAGTGTGAGTACACACTGACTGCATACGCTCTCGCAGTCTTGTCTCGATGTCTCATTTTGGTCTACGAATTCAGTACAGATGCGTGTATAATATGTGTATGATAGATTTTTCTTGTACGAGTACGATGTGATTGTATCAAGCATACTTAGTCTTCAATGCTCAATGCTTCGACAAGATGAGTGTGGGCTCAGGCTCCGGCAATGAGGCAAGATTTAGATCATAGCGGAAGAAGCTCGAGGACCGACTCTCAATCTTACACTTCAATGCCGACAGGACGCAAGCTCTCGTGAATCGCGGCCTAGTAGGAAACGACACGCTGTTCACAATCCATAGATACTTCCCCAGCTTGAGTCGACGCAGTCGCTCAGCGCTCAGGATGCGCTCAGCTTGGTTAGAGATGAATTCCAGCCTTCGAAGCGTAGTCTGACCTTTGCGACGAAAGTTGAGAGGAAGACTAGACAATGTGAGGTACTGTCATCCTCGGCAGTACGGATGTGCGTCAATCGCGGATGCCTAGATCTCAATGAGCCTGTGCATCATATCTGACAATCCAGATTGCAGACGCTCGCTTGGACGTCTTCGTCAACTTTTGAGCCTTCAGTGGGGGATCCAGATTTTGTTATATGGCACACCAAGCCTCAATGTCGCGCGAAGTTCGCATTCAACGCTGGTCTGTTCAAAAAAGCAAGAAGAGCAAGTAAAACATACAATAGAAATACACGAAGGGGCAAGTCCTTCTCGAAAGCGACCTAGTGCTTTTATCTCAATCCCATTAGTAGCCTTCCGTATAGTATCAAATCATCATGGCACCAAAACTCACGCCTCTCCCGCTAAGCCTTCAACGGCCACGGCAGCCTGCCAGACGCCCATCCGCCTCACCAACCGGAGTCCCGCAGGCGCAGTTATGACACCTGCTAGGAGGGGCAAGATGACGCACAGGGTGAAAAGCGTAAACAAGATCGTGATAAGCGGCTTGATAACGAGAAAGTAGAAGAGGGCGTGGAAGGATGACGGATCAGTGAACATGGCGTAAGTGTTTTTGTAGAAGGAGGTCTCGAACTGAGCTGCGGCGTGGGAGGAAGTCGGAAAGGCGTAAGGAGGGTGCGGCGATGGATGAGGCGTAGCATGCGGTGATGGATTGGGCGCAGGAAGTTGCGGGGACGGTGCTGTGACAGTGGGCGGAGGCGGCGCAATCAGCGGCGTCTCTTCGTCGACGACCTGTGCACGCTCACGCGTGAAGATGGGTGGTTTTCGGCGCAGGGATGCGGAGGGGAAGTGGAACGTGGTTTGGAGATAGAGCTTGACGGCCCGGATTAGCACTTGCTCTCTGAATGACACATCACACACATACCTCGAACCGGGCTAACAGCCTGGCACACAGAAGATCGATGAAGCAGAGGAGAAGGCCCAGAGGCAGGATCATGAGCAGCGTCGTGCCAAGCTACATTGGAATGGTCGTAAGATTAGATAACAGGCAAGACAAGCAGGCGTACCAATGTGAACACGAACAGACTGACCCAGGCGACAAGCGCGACCGGGAAGTTGATCAGAAGGAGATGCAGCAAGCTCATGTAGTACACTTTCTTCCTTAGTGGTCGGAAGTATCGCCGTACTTTCATCCCAGTAGTGGGCCCTTCGATTGCCGCCGGGCCATTTCCGTCGGCATCGTTCCGTCTCGCAAGATGAACGTCGGGGCAGGCGTCGTCGTCGGTATCGACATCCACGTCCTCAAAGAAGGTGAACACAGTCTGCGCGAGCGACGGGGATCCCGACATCGTAGACCACAGGCTCCCGCTGCTATCTGACCGTGTCCGAGTATGCCTTGGCTCGGGCTGCAAGTAGTCGTCTGATTCCTGCTGCTGGTGACCGTTTTGCTGCGGTGTAGAGCCAGAGGGCTGTGGTGGCTGGATATACGAGCGTCTCGCTCGCCGAGGACGGCGTGGTGTGGGATATGGCGGTGGTGGGTCGCTGACCTCCTGCACCACCTGTTCCGCGGCGGTCATCGTGGGTGTAGAGCAAACACAGAGGGAAAGGAGCGAGTAGAATAGTTGGTAGCGTGCGAAATGGCCCGAGGCGTGGTGGAGGTGATGGTAGAAAGCAAGATGCGTATGTATTAGTCGATGGGCCGCGACTGCGCGACATGGTTAGGGTTTCCCACGGCTGGGGGCGCGCTAAGTCCGCCCGTTCGAGGCTTCGATCGAACGGCGACAATCACTTTCGTTGAGCGACTTGACCTAGTGTTGATCTCTCTGGCAGCTTTTAGGTGATGGTAATCCTCCGTGTCCCCACACTTGGCGCACTCTGGAACTCACCTGGACACTATCTATACAATAAGTGGCTCTGGATGCACATCGGCATCTATGTAGTTCAGCGCTAGTCTCCCGGTGAATGATCCGTTCGTTGCATCTACATTGTAAACCGGCGTTCACCCTCCTCCTCCTCGCGGGCATGTGCTATCGTACCCCGGACTGCTCGTATACTGTACCTTGTGCCTTGTGTCTGCATAACCTGGTGCTCACTTTAATAATAGTCAACGTGCACATCACGCTCCTCACTCGTGCAAGATGCTAAAGCCTGCCTGCTTTTGTAGATGACTCTTGGTTTCTTGATGCTCAAGACGACCACAAGCCCGAGACGACCACAAGCCTAATGCTTTATCATTTAGTCTCTCCTGAGATGTCAGAGTCTAAGACGGTATGTTGAAAACATCGGAGTCATTGCGCTGTCGATCTAGAATTTGGTCCAGGAAATTTGAATGTATCCGTCAGAGAAATCGAGCTCTTTGTGAGGACGGTCTTCGCCCAAGAGACATTTTTGAGGGTAGATAGATCATGGTATCGACTGGATTTTCCGTCGAAGGGACGTGGCTAGGCTCCCCGTGGTCGTCTTATATATGACCCATGATATCCTTCACGGGCTTCAGCTACTCGCTAAACTCACCCGATGTCGGGAAAGAGATCGATCAGCGACTGCATCTCCGAAATGGAACGACGGGGATGACGCAGAGGGCGGCACCCATGAAATTGGGTGGTCGGAAGATGTGGCGGATAAGATCCTGCCGGAACTTGATGTCCTGAATGTGAGATCAACCACGGACGTACGCCTAACTAAGCCCTACCATGTACGCGGACTCACGGGAAAGCTGCGGGAAAAGACACACTGCAATCACCCGCAAATCGTCGGCGATGAAGCCTCAGCTATGAGGGTGAACAAGGTCTCTTCCCTGATGTCAAGGTGTCAAGGTCGCCAGACAGATGGAGCGTAAATACCTGAATTGTGCGACCAAACGATGCCAGTGAATAGCTGAAATTTTGCAGTAAGTCTGTGAGCATCCTGTCAAGAGCAATTGTCCGTTTTATGCACTCGGTGTAGAGCTTTTGTACATGGTCATCTCTGTCCGGATCCTCTGGGAGCACCCCATATCCAGGCAAGAGCATAGGGCCAGGCCCGTTTATGGGCTCCATCAAGAAGCTGTCGACAGCATCCACAAGAATTGTGTATCCAGGGTTTGCTGGGATGTTGTGTGCATGTCATATGCAGCTGGCACCCTAGTATGCTTAGTACCAACAATCTAAAGCTCTCACAAGTACAGTATAAAGTGAATTCTCAGGCATTTATATTGTAGGAGTGAGTATGGACATCAATTAAGTTTTGTACATGTCAGGCAATGACAGACACTATTGTCAATGCGCTGTCGATCTAGAATTTGTTTCAATTGTTTAAGTTGTTTCTCCAGGCTATTTCCTTCCTTTGCATATGTCCGAAAAGCATCTTTGAGTCCAGATAAACCATCTCCAAGGATTGATAGACCCTCAAGTTGGCTGGATCTTTCTTTGGACAGGTTGTTGGGCTCCCCGTGGGCATCCTCTATACCAATACCACAATCAATAATGTCTCCTAGATATTCGCTAAAATCTGTCCAGAACATCATGTCGGGACAAATATTAATCAGCAACTTCATAAAAGAATTAGCTTTGTGACTGCCTAAGGGAAGAGAATCGACACAGTCACAGTTGATGTAAAGGGCAGCAACAAAGATATTGGTTGGTTGGGATATGTGGTGGATAGAATCCTGTTGCAGCTTGGGGTCATGAATAGAAGGAAGACCCTGTAGATACTTTTCAACAAGAGCAGGCATTGCTTGGTAGTGGTATGTAGGGCTGTGAGAAAGCTGCCTGGCAAAGGTATGCTGCAACCATTCATTAGTGATGAAACACACAAAAGCCTCCTTACAGCCTTCCGAGAGAGCCTGGGACATGATCTCAACCATAGCAGAGAAAAGACTTTGTGTGGCCAACAGTGAGATGTTAGCTGAATGGAGTGACGGCATCTGGACTGCACGGCTAAATGAAGGAAGACTGGGCTGTGCCAGTGACTCTTTTGTCTCCAAGAAGGACCATCTGTATAGATTAAGTGTCATTGTGATACACTCAATGTATAGTTTCTGAATATGATCATCTGTGTCTTCTGGGAGTGACTTGTTTCTAGAGAAGAGTGGCCCATCTATGAGCTTCATAATGAAACTGCGAATATCCAAAAGAACTGAGTCTTCAGGTGGATGTCGTATTGGGAGGTACTGGAAATCAATATCACTTGAGAGATGGTATGACCAACAGTGGCTGAAGATGCAACGGAGGACATCACGAAGAAGCTCTAAAAAGTGCCATCGCTCACGTACAGCAAATGGAGGAGCTTCTGAGGGTGACAAGAGTGGGACAGAGTAGACCTTCTGGATGTAGTGAAATGCAAAGCAGCCACTTGCTAATAGTAGACGTTGGTGCATGGATGGGGAACCTTGCACATCCTGATGAAGATCAAATCTAGATATCATCTTCAAGAGACACTCGGCAATATACTCTCTCTGCAAGGAGTCCAATGAACGGTCTAGATTGCTCAACAGAGTCTTTGACTGGGATGGGTCCCGTGGTTGTCCACCAAAGGCATACCACTGCTCAACAAATATATAAGAAAGCAACACATTGATGAACTGGGCATCCAAAGAGCTACCCAAATCAAGGGAGAAAAATCCAAGAGTGTCTGCACTTTTCACCAACCTGATCCATACTAGCCGGTGAAGTTTGACATTATGATGAGCACAGATGAAATGCTTGAACTGATAACTTCCCAGGGAGTCATACATCCCAAGCTGCACCACTGCATGTAATCGGACTTCCTGGTTGTAGTCAGTGAGGTGGAGTAACTCAAGTCTCGAGGGCAATTGCGGGATTGAGTTCTGAAATATCACTGCACGACACAGCCGTTCTACGGTAGTTTCACTGCCAGCCACACGCTTGATAGCTGAGTCACCATCGGGTGCGACAAGCAACATATTCTCTGCTATCAGTTGCTCCCAAGTATATCGGATTTTGCTGTCCGGGGACCAAAGTACTTCATTTGCACGGTCGAAGCACTCGACAGGCAGTCCCCCAATGGCCTGCACCACAACAGTATGAACACTCGGGTTGGAAGACATGCTAAAGAGCCAGTGCAGGGCATCAACAGACAGCTGGTCATACTCCAGCTGAACAGCCTCAGCCTCAAGCTCATTTAGTGACTTCACCAAAGTTGCAGCTTTGGCCCTGTCAAGCCTGAACTTGACCTTCAACAACTGCATCAAGCGACTGATAGATTGATGGCAAAATTGTATGAAGTCGCTGAGGGGAGTCTGATAGGGACATTGGATGAAGAAGAATGGCATGAGATTGCCGACAAGATAGAGCACAGATATGACTACCGTGATGACGCCGACTGTCCAAGCAAGGGACGCGCGCAAGGGGACATAGAACAGGATCAAGCCGGAAAGGAAGAGCCCGAGCGAGGTGTGCATGATGATGGGCAGCACACCGATGATGACACCGACGCGCCAGCGTTCAAGACCCATATATCGGTACTGGCGAATGTGACTGTGCAATCCCGGGGACCCGGAAATAAGGCTCGTGTAGTGATGTAGCCATTGCTTGACGAGCACGGCGCACAGCGCAACGACGAGGCTGAGGGTGAGGCTGACCATCCACAGGCCATTCACCCAGACATCGATGCTATCTGGCGCGAAAGCCACGGCAGGGTCGACCGAGGGGAGAGTGATGTTAGGGAGGGCGGCGAGACCGGAGGCGGCGAGTTGAATGAGAACGAGGTCATGAAGCAAGACCGCAGAGGTCTCTATGAAGTCTGCTTGAAGATTGTTGGAAGCCTGTACGAGAAACGACGTGACCACGGCCGAGAACAGACCAGCCTGTGCCATCCAAGTCAATCGCAGGATTGAGTGCAAGAGAAAGACCGACGTACGAAGACCAGTATGACATCTAGCCCATCACGATACTGCCTGACCATAGTTCCGTCGAACGCAGTCGCCTCCTCGACGTAGGTTCGCCAGACTCGGGCATTGGGCGCAGTCTCTGCACAATACTCGTCCTCGGGAAACCGCTCCTCGTAGTCATCTGCAAAGGCCGGGCGAGATGGACCACCAGAGCAGCAGCCTGTGTGTTGCTTCTCGTTTCCTTCCCCCGCTGCAGGAGCCGCCTGGTGACTGGCTGCTTGGCGTGATGGTCCTGACGCAGCGGGAGCTGGATGTGGCCTGTCGTCCGATGGATTAGCAGCTGGTATAAGCCGCATGCTTTCGATAGTGGGAGCCAACAGATGTTGCGACGATGTAGTGGTTTGGAACAAGGCTGTATCAGCCCCGGGTGCCGGGCGACAGCCAGTCCATCGATATCGATACTGAATCACGCGCACTGTTAGCCGTAAGTAGGCACCTACACCTGCTAAGTATACTGTACGTGAGGTACAAGAGGTGTCCCATATTTTGACTCAATAATCCACGTCTCAAGATACTGCACAACCCATGCTTGTACTCGGATCGGTACGATGGACCAACTGGCCTGTCGTGTTTTCTACACCTGGTCCAAGTATATGTACGGTCAAATGAACTCGCTCCGCATTCAATAGTATCGTTGTCAGAAACAGAGATAAGAAACGTAGCATACTAATACGATCCGAGAGTAAACAATTGACGAGATAGTAAGCTAGTAGAGAGGAATACAGAGTCGAACAGCGAATAAATAGTGAGACAAAGTACCAATACAAGCAGATTCGAGATCACCATACTTCATGATCACCAGAGAACAGAATAAAGATAGGCCGTTGCGCGATACGGCAACATAGTAAGCGACACGACTCGGCCGACGACTGGGATCTTCTCTGCCCTCTCCACCATGCTCGGCGGAGGCGTTGGGGCAGTTTCCTCCGGGATAGACTCGAGACCGATCGAAACCGGACTGGATGTCAGACTGTAGGTCGAGTATCGGGGTGAAGCACTGGGTGGGTATCGCCCGTTCCTCCTGACTTCACCTGTTCCGCCCCTCAGCCACGCCCACACGCCCGTTCCCTGCGTCTGTGCCTTCGCGTCCGTCTGAAGCTGGAAAACAGACAATCGTTTGACCCGCCCCTTGAGCCCCTCCAAATTGCTCTCCGCATCCTGAACGCGCCCTTCCCACTTCTCGCAACGCCTCTCATGCCTGCGGAGGGCGCCTTCAACCCCATCCACCGCCTCATCCACATACTCAAACACGTCGTCCTGCGCTTCCCGCACCTTGCGCTCCAAGGCTGCCAGCCGGTCCTGCAGCGCGCGCAAGTCTTCGCTGCCTTGGGTCTGGGAAGAGCAGTGGATGACATCATGCAGTCCGTCGACGCGCTGCGCCAAGCGGTCGAGGATGTGTGTCCATGGGCGGACGCCTGTGGCCAGCACGAACAGACCCGTGCTGAACCACGTCAGAACGTCTCGGCCTGCCATAGCCTCGAGCGTGTGTCGTAACAGGGACGCGCCGAGGAATGGTGATAGAGCCGATAATGACAAGAACAGCATCTCGATGCGGCGAAGCTCCGTGGCGGCCTTTTGCCTGTACAGGTCTTCAGCAGGAGATGTTGCGGCCGTCACGGTAGATGGTGGTGAGATCCTGGCACGAGACTTGAGGTAGAGATGCCACGGAGCTATCAGCGGTATTCAGTACTGACGCGTCATGAAGAGACAAAAGACTACCTTCGACGACTTGATGCAAGTACCAGATCAGCAGACCGACATAGAGAACATTCTGTATGACATCGCCGCCGGTCAGCAAGTTTCCGACTGGTGAGACCAGCGCAGCGACCACGGCGAGATCAAGCTGGTACCAGGCGCGGCGCGAGGGGAGAGCGGTGGCGATGGGAGGGGTACTAGTAGAGCGAAAAGTAGATGGGGGTGGCCTGGGTGAAGGAGGTGCAGCTTTTGTACTGCTTGACTGGGATGGCGGAAGAGGGTCGCTGAAGATGATGGGCGACGGCGGCGGGCTGCCGCTCTCGCTGCTGTCCGACGGAGTTTCGTATTCCACGCTCTGGCTGTGGTCCTCCTCCTCCTCTGTCTCCCCATCGTCCCGCTCCTTGTCCTTCGCGGACGAATAGCCCGACATATTGCTGTGCGCCCTTTCCAGCACGTGCATGCGCCGCCGTAAAGTCAACTCTGGATGCAGTGGGATGGCAGTCGACATCTGTTCCGTGGAGAGGCTGTCCAAGCCCTCCAGATGCGCGCTTTGTCTTGACCGAGAGACCCGGATCTATGCTAGACGGCGTTCCTCCGCTGGTCGTTTGTGTCTTGCACACTGCAGTACAGGCAGTGCCTGTTGGAGAAAAAGTCGAGAAATAAGGCGAGAATGAGAGTGTGGAATGAGTGGGAAACGTGGGCGCAAGACCTCAAATGCAAGTTTGGCCACGGGCGCCGTCATGATCAGCTGGCATGGCACTCGGCAAGAGCCGCAGGGACACGCGACTCGGCAGAGGCCGACTGACATTCATCCAAGCTTGCAACAGGCAGCTTGGAATACTTTCCTCTGGATGTCGACAGGGTACAAGGCATAAGGCGCGTGTTGTGGCAGCGGCTCGTGGTGAGAGTGAAAGAGACGCGTGTTTACGCGGTGCTACAAGTCCGACTCGGCAGGGACATCATGCTACACTTATCTCCGTCTTGCCAAGTACTTGCAGCTTGGACTTTTTCTTGCCGGCCTTGAGAATCCTGTCTCCTCCATGGTCTCATCTCTACAGCGTACGCTCGTAGGAGTACCAAACTGTGATTATTCTGACTAGTTCACATCTCCACGTTTGCATCTCGGTGGTCAAATTCTCGCTGTCGACAGCCGAAGGACGACAGACAGACAGGCGATGCTTCTTCTGAGCCTTATGTACTGCGATACTTTTTCGGAACGCCAGCGGCCAGTCTTTTTTGCATGACTTGATTTCTTCCTTGAGAGGACGCCCTCGGCCTGCCCCACGCACATCCAAGTCATGTTTCTCTTTTACGTGGGCGAACGACTGCCAACACGAGAAGACAGACAGGAAAAAGTAGACCTGGAGTCAGAATTGCGTAGGAAGTTCATCTGCGGACACAACTTGTCGCGCAGATCCCGTCTGACGCATCTTCGACGCGCCTTTGCCCGAGACTTCCTTCAACGATCGCTCTGCCGCTGCGGAGTCTAAAAGTCTCTTTTCTCCAGACGACCATGTCAACCCAGTGCGGAGTCTGCCTCCAGCCGTACACAGATGCAGTGTCTGTGCCCTGTGGTTCGCCTTTGTCTACTACACTGCGAATTGCCTAACTTTGATCTCATCGTGATCAAGGACACATTTTCTGTGCCACCTGCATTCAGACTCATGTAGCGATTACGCAGCCTGACGGACTCAAAGCAACGTGCCCGACTTGCAAAACTCCATTCTTCTTCCGTGCGATGCTTTCCACTGCTTCGTTGGTCCAGTTAACTAAACTCGTTTTGCAGTGGCGCCCGAAGTACATTTCTACCAATCGTATCATGCGATCTGACCAGTTCGTTTTTTTTCGAACCACAGCGGAACATGTTCCCGAAGCACCTGCAGAAATACGTCCTTCCCGGAATGCGAAGGACGTTTGTCGACGTGAGTCGGGAGGAGGTCGAGGACCTGGAGCACAGAGTCCAGGAGCTGGAGGAAGAGCTGGAGGAGTCCCAGGCGCACCACACGGCCGCGGAGCAGAAGGCCGCCAGACTCGAATTGTCGCTTGGGTCCATTGCTGAAAGGCTGGTGCAACAGCGTAAGAGGAACGTTGCTTTGGAGGCGCAGATCGCGGAGCTCAAGGGCCGTGGCTCGGTGAAGCGAGAGTTCGAGCACAACAACCAGGCTATGGTTCATGTCCCGAAGAAACCCAGGCTCGAGAGGAATTCCTCTGAGGACGGTGATGATGATGCTGACACCGCATATGGGCTCGACGAGTCAGATCCATTCCGTCCAATCTCGCGATGAGTCTGAGTATGTAAGTTGTTCGATTATCCCTCTATTCGATCTTTTCCTGACGCTTTCTGCCCAGATATTATCTTTATCTATGTGTATTCCTATTTATTTGCATGTAAAATCTTGTCTCAGTATATAACATCGTGATTCGCGACCCGGGACGCGCCCAATTTTCGGGCAAATACATACTCAGATCCCGTGTCCGCGCTTATCCTCCTCCCATCATCATCACCATGGCCATCTGTTGCACGCTTTGCTACGCAAGCACAGTCACCCCAGTAAACGGCCACTGCATCTGGACGCCGAGGCTCGGCGGAGAACATACAGCTGAGAACCGACTTGGCAGCAGCGCAGATAGGCTCCCCTAGCCACGGCGCTCACTGATTTCTTTGCACAGGCTGCGCTAGACACCGTCTTTGCCTGTTGAGATTGCTGTCCCTCTACATTTGCTCTACCATACCTCATCTGCCTCGTTCCCTGCCTGAGGTCTTCGACTCGTGGCTGGCTCGGGTCCAAATCACGTTCTCATCTGATTGATAGGCGTCTCTTTCACGATTCTTTCTTTCTTTCATCTTAGGCCATGACTGTCGCCACTCAATCGCTCTCCGACTCGGAGTCTCATCCGCAGTGTACTATCTGTCTAGACGCGTACGAAGATCCTGTCGCGATACGCTGTGGTGAGTAAGGTCCTGTCCGACTCGTCCTCATTCCAATCTTCTCATCGACAGGACATGTCTTTTGTTATCGGTGTCTCGATGATCATATCCGATACAGTGGCATTCGAGGCTCTCAAGCTCAATGCCCGAATTGTTGTAGGGCCTTTCTTGCAGGTACGCTCTCATTGCTCTCATTCCTTGATATCGTCAACTTTAATGCAACTAGTCATGCCCAATGTGAATCCATCCTCCGCTGCTCAGCGCCACCATATTGTTGACCAACGTACACTCCAGTTCTCAAGGCTCCAAGCTGCCCACCATGTTCCTAGCGATGTTCATCGCATCTTTGTCGACTTCGATTCCGGCAAGGAGGTTGCAAGACTACGCGAAGAGTTGACCATTGCGAACACGGAGGTGTGGCGTTTACTGGGAGAATTCGATCAAAGACGGTGCCCTGTGATGGAGAGATATCGCTCTATCGTTCGCAGTGTCGAAGCAGCGTGGACCTTTGTCAAGCTAGTTTGCTATTGGTTCGAGCAGTTGATCTTCTATTTGTTGTGTGCCACCTTGATGGTGGTGATTTTGTGGTCAATGTACACCGCCGCGCTGATCCTGCTCCCATTTTACATACGAGTTTATGTGTACCTTCGAAGTGGACAGGTACAGATTATGTGGCGTAACTTTAAGGAGCTCTGCCGTACGATTAATTTATGCTAGCTACAGTAGATCATACAGCACGTCTTGTGACCTCCCAATTTTCATCTGCGCATGTCCTCGAATGACATTGTCCATTGTCCACTCATGTCTTTCGGTGACGCGAACGACGATCGCTGGGCGATCGTGATGCCCGGCCCGCCATGCCGAACACTCCCCTTTCATTGTAACGACCATGTCGACGGAATGCTGCATATGCCTGGGTGCCTATAAGGAGCCTGCATCGATTCCTTGCGGTAGGCAATCTTTGCTCATCTTGGCGCATCCGCCCTTCCGACACGAACAGGACACGTTTTCTGCTTCCCGTGCCTACAGGCTCATATCGCACGGACGAGTGAGGATGGACACAATGCGAAGTGCCCCACTTGCCAGACAGAGTTCCCTTTCTGTGCGTACACTTACATCGTGTGGTTGATTGAGAATTAACGTCGAATACCGAACAGCAACTCCCGACGTACGTCCTGCTGTCCCAAACGAACATCTCCCCTGATCTGCTCGTTCGATAGCAAAACCTGGTCATGAAACCCCTCCGAAAGCATCTTCACTCGTCCATCCGCAAAGTCTACATCGACCTTGATACCAAGGAGATCGACGGACTGAAGGCCGAACTCGCCAAACTCAAGGCAGAATCAGAGGCCGCTTCTTTGGCGTCTAAATCTCAAGCCGCCAAGCTGAGCGAAGTGGAGAAAGAGTTATCCTCCCAAACGAAACAGGTCGCGCACCTTGAGGAGAGGTTGGAATCACAGAAAGACGTCATTGCCAACTACAAGCGCCAATTGGTGATCTCTCGGGCTGTCGAGGGCAAGCAGGATGATGTAGTTGCTGGGCCATCGCAAGGCCCTCCGCGGAAGCGCAGCTATGTAGAAGCAGTCGCTGGCACATCCAACGCCAACATGGCCAAACGTGCAAAGCTCGACGATCAAGCGGAGGCGAGGGAGAGAAGAGAGGCTACGTTGAGATTCTATCGTGATTACCACGCTGGCTTGGCCGCACGTCGGCAGGTACGTGGTACTGGCAAGTAATGATCAGAGAAAGAGCATTATATAACTACAGTGTACGGTCATCACTACATTGACACACTAGTCATCATACTTAGCAGATAACACAGCTACAACCGTTACGTGCTGCATATGCGTAGATTCCTCCTTGGAAATGCAAGTCGCCAGCTGTTGACTGAAGTAAGAAACGGTCAACAGCTGAAAACAGAAAGGTCTGCCAGCCGTACCAGTGCGTGGGGATATGGAGATCAAGCTTCAAGATGCACAACGGATCACCGGACCAAATATCAAAAGTTCTTTCACGCCACGACCGACTGCACATTGCACAAAGCAAACTATCTCCGGCCAGATACATCCGAGCGACGCACTACAGTCTCCATGCACCCCTCAATCTTTGACTCTAGCACGATCAGTTCATGAAGCACTTCGCGGAAACGTACTCGTTTTCGTTGACTTGAGCTGAATTTTCTAGCCTCCAGGTAAAACTCGAGTTGTACCAGTATCACCTCATGTCAGCCTCATGTTAGGGATCAGCGATCAGTACGTACTTCCAAGTCTACCTCCGTGTAGCGGTCATCTATCAGTATAAAGAGGCCGTGCATGAAAGGATCTCCGCCATCTTCCTTCCCGCGTCTTCTTTGACTCTCTACCTTCTTCTCAACGCCTCCATGTCTACCACGTCTAGAACGACTAGAACAACACCATCCACACAGTGCTCTATCTGTTTGTCTCCGTACAATGACGCGGTTTCCATCCCATGCGGTAAGCTGTTCTTCACATCTCTTCGCATGACACTGTATGACGAGGAGACAATCATAGGCCACGTATACTGTCTGCCATGCCTTCAAACACACATCGCACAAACCTGCAAAAACATGAGCGCGTTCTGCCCAACGTGCCGCGTGCCATTTCCTTGTGGTGCGTGTCTTCTTTCATCGCGTCCCGATGCATCATGGCCCTGATATTCCTTTCATGTCTACAGTAACTCCCGATGTGAGTCTTGATGTTCGCTCGTGTCTACCACTACTGACTGGACGTGCTCCAGCCTCACCTGATTATGAAGGATCTACAACAACATATCCACCCGAGCATCCGCAGACTGTTCATTGACATCCGCGTCGACACCTCGGAGCTCGCGAAAGCCCAAACAGCTCTTGGCACAGCAACCATGAAGATTGACTTCCTTCACACAGTCATACGGCAAAGGGAGAAGGATGCTGCCGACGCCAACAAGAAGATCGAAGAGCTCAAGCGTCTGCAGGAGGAGGAGATGAACGAGCTTCGAACAGCTAAGGCAAAGGCTGAGATGAGCGTGGCGAGTCTGAAGGCACAGCTGGACAGGACGTCCGAAGCAAGGGACAGCCTGAGCAAGGACGCGGTCCGAGTTGCTGGCACGTCTTCGCGTCCGGTTGTGTGCACGCCCAAGTCGGGCATGAAACGGCGAAGGGACGATGACCTCGAGGTCGTTCAGGGCGGGAAGTGTGTAGAGAAACCTTGGCTCCGCTTTCGCAGTACACCCTCTGGAATTCTTCGCCAGCCCGGCATCCCCTCGCGAAATTTTCTCTTGCCCAAAGTCTTGCCGCGTCGGCAAACTCCTGAAGTCAGTCGCAAATGATAGTATCTGTGCCTGGAGCGGATGGGCTGACGAGAGGAGAAGCATGATGCGTGTAATGGACCAGTGATAGGATGAGGCCAGTAATACTCGAGTAGAAGTTTCAGTGGCGCAAACAATCCCAATGTAGATCTCATGAATTATCGTGCCAGATGTAACAGAGACTTGGAAAAGATGCATTGCCAAAGAGTACGTCCCATGGTTACCTTGATCTGAATCCCACTCATAGCAATGGTCCAAATTTCACCAAGGTCACTTGCGCAACTCGCGACTTTGGCGATAGCGCGGCCGTGCATATCATTTCCCAATGAGAGCCAACTCGACGGTGAATGACCTGGGGACGAAAGTGACTGCAACGCGCCAAGATTCGGCTTCATTCATGGCGAATGCAGAAGAAATGTGCAGGTCTCATATTTGCAATAGAGGTCTTCATCGTGTATGTCTGGAGGCGGCGGCAAAGCGTTGGTTTCTCTCCGGATCGCAAATACTGGGTGAACCAGACCCTAGGAACCAAAGTCAAGAGCCGTGAAGGGCAGGCATTCGCAAGCAGCACCGAGTCGTCCGACGCAGCTTCCGAAAAGTTTCGATGCGATTGAAGCGGGGAGGTCGGGGAAAGCAAGTCAAACAAGTAAGGTCAAAGCCGACAGCAAGAGACAAAGAGAGAGCGATGAGGCCTATTCGACAACTGTCGCTCCATCGACAGCGCGGTAGTGAATATGGCTTGAGCTGAAGAACAGTGGACTGTAAGAGGAGGGCCGCAGTAAATTCGGTGACTTGATCGCCGAACAAGCCAGCGGAACAGAGCAAGACGTAAGAGCAAAAGTAACATGTCAAACACTGTGACACCGCGCGCCTTGCTTTCAACGACGACCCCGCCGGCGACGACGACGACCGGCGACTAGAGACGCTGCACCAACCGACCCTCTGGCGCCCCTACCACCCTCTTGGTGAATGTCTTCGAGCCCCGTCCAACACACTCATTCCTCCAATCTTTCACTTTCCTTACCAAAACCCTCGCTGTCGCCGTCGCGCTCCAGGCCGTCCTCCAGGGCTTCTATACGCTCCGGCCGCGCACCCAGCCCCGCCCTTTCCCTCGACGACCCAGGTGAGCGCGGCCAGCTTCCAGCCGACCTGATTGACACCGGATACTAAACAGTCGGGCAGTATCTGTCCGCAATCAAATATCCACCTTGAAGCACACCATCAGGCATCAACAAGCCCAGGTTCACGACCTCGAGAACGTCATTCTCCGCGGGCCAAGGCCGTACGCAGATTTACCCGTAGATCCACCCATGATGGCCGCTACAACATCACCACCGCCGTCATCCTATTCCACAGCGTCCACCAAACTGTCCCGGCGGTCGAGCTACGAGGTCCTTCAGGGCATCGCCGGTCCCGACTCCAACATCCCGCTGCCCCGACGCGTGGACGACGACGGCGGGATACGGGAAGGAATGCCTATGTCATTTGGAGTAGGATCCCAAAATCCATTGAACGCTTATAAACGCTCATCAAGCCCGACAAGGACCCTCAGTCGTACGCTATGCCATTTTTCCACGTTTCCTCTAGCCAGGGTTCCTGAAACGTCCTTTCATTAACTAGGTATACCCGTGGCATCTGTAGGTTCGTGGTTTTCTATACGGTCTTTCATCTCCGCTCCGGCAGTCAACATATTTCGCTCTATCCTGTTATTAAAATGCGCCCGTGCTCACAGGAAACGCCCGCGCATTAGCGGACGAAGGTCAACCATCAAAATCGCGGCCGAACAACTTGCTGTCCCCCATCGCTTTAGACGGAGAGGCCTCATCTTCGCATCTACCACCACCGTCTCCCAATACAAGTAAACGCCTCAGCCTAACCCCAGGAGGAACGACCAAAGTTTTGGCGGATTTGCAGACCGGTGTCGTCAATGCGCGGAACGCGCTGGAAAACACAAAGGCGCAGCTCAGACTGTCTCAACGCAGTGTCGCCCAGCTCACCCGGCAGACGGAGGATCTGAAAGAGGGACGGGAGCGGTTGCGCCTGGAGAACGAGGGGCTCAACAATGTGGTCGCGCGGAAAGAGCGTCTTTTACAAGAGGTGCGTAATTCTCACTCTTCGCAGCCGATTTTCTGTCTCATCGGTTCCAGGTCCTCGAGCGCGCGCGTAAAGCGGAGGCGGAGGCCGCTCAACTAAAGAACCAGCTCAAGTCGGAGACCTCCACGTCAAAGAAGGCCATGCGCGACATGGAGAGCAGCCTCGCGGAGTCAACGGCCTTGTCCCAAAAGTCCGAGCGAGAGTACATCACTCTGCGGGACAGCATCAAGGGTCTTGTGGAGGGGTGGAAGACGGATACAGAGAAGCTCAAGGAGGAGATGCGCAAACGGGAGGATAGAATCAAGGCGGAGGCGGAGACGACTGCGAAGAAGTACCGGCAGCTGTTAGATGAGGTGAAGGGATATGAGACGTTGAAGGAGGATGTCCGCAAGCTACGCGAGGAGGACAAGGAGAGGGCTGACGCCATAGAGAAGAGATGGACGGATGAGCTGGAGCAGCTGAAGAAGGAGGTGGAGGCCAGCGAGAAGCAGGGGCAGGCCGACAGTGCAACAACCAAGTATGGCCTTTACTTTGTTCCCAAGCAATCAACCCATCTAATCTACTTGCAGGCAACTCGCATCAGAACTTGCGCGGCTAAGACGGTTGATGCAGAATGCTGGTCGTACTTCAACTCCTCCACCACCCTCAGATTCATGACGGAGTCACGCCACGTTCTTGTGTACAGCGGATTCTTTGCTCTGGTGGACATCCTCTTTCTTGTCACATACTACACACCATACCCACCGTCTCCCTTATCTTGCATACCACCAATCTCCGCTAATGACATGTAATCCCTTTGCTATGGAGGACTGAGGCAGGGCTTCTCGAATCTGATCTGAGACATCCTGCCAGTACACGGGAGGATAGCGCTTTTCTGACACATCTCTCGAGCGCTGGGCGTGTAGTATGAAATCTCGAAGACGGAAAATACGCCACCACCACTGATCTAATCTAATCATATCTTGATCCATTAAGGGCGACTGCGATCGACCCCTGAGTGCACAGCTTGGCTTCCTCCTTTGACTTCCGAACGCAGCCAACGTCAATCGCACGACCCCAGTGGCCTTCTCTGTTGTCTATTGATGGTTACTCTCGGCTCTCGACCGGCTTGTATTGTCTAATGTCTTTGTTCGACCGTTCCTGGGCAATCAGATGACAATCGCAGGCCATAGCGCAAGGGTCCTCGAACAATGCTGTTTGCTTTTTAAGAAGAGCGCGATGGGCTGTAGCATGCCACCCACGCACTTTATCCCTCATCTGCTTGCACGACGATGTCTAAACACCCTGATACCGAGAGAGAAGCTGCCGACAAGATTCTCATCGCCAAGCTGGAGGCCAGACTTCGAGAGATGGGACAAGACCCGAACAGACTGAACACGCCTTCGCTCACTTCGGATGATTCCATGGACTGTGATAGTGATAGCAGCAGCGGTCAGCACCAGACGCCCAGGCGCCGAGTCGTCTCTCTAACTTTGCTCAGAATCGGGTTCCGACGACGACGAGAACTCGGACCCCTCCCAGCCACTGTCTCCCATTGCCGAAGAGTCTGAACTCATGGACGTCGAGGACGATCCAGCTCTAGGCGAATATTGGAAGACCACTCGTCCAGATCTGGAACGACTCAAGCGCCCGCTGCACCCTGATATCGCAAAGATCGCCCCGACATGGGTGAGAATGCACGAAGTCATGGATATTGTGCAGGACAAAGATCTCGACACCGCGAGAGAGTACATTGTGGCAGTGATTGGAAGCGCGTATAGAGTGCGTACTATAAGCTATGACAAGTCCCTTGAAACCCCAATGCTAATCATGCACACGACTGGGCGTTAGGAGGAGAACCGCCGACGCGGTGATGGAAAGTACAAGATTCTACCGTTCCAGGACGGGCTCCAGCCGAATGATCCATCTGTGCGTGTGCACCCTTCCATCAGTGTGGATGAACTGTTGACTTGACTTTGTGCTTCTTTCGCAGCATGGGTTGCCGCTGCTGTGGTACATGGACGATATAAACACGCTCAGCGGAGAGCATTTGACAGCGTATTGTCGCGGGTACGACCTCACACCCGTGCCACGCCGCCTCGCAGATCGGAGGATATGGATACAGCAGTGGATTGGCTGTGAGGCGACCATGCGCTGCTCGCCTTCGGCTGAGCTGGGGGCATACGTGCCCCACCGAGATTGATAGTCGTGGACCCACTTTGTATGTCGTATGTGTACTTGATTAGTTATCGAAGATGAGCCTCGTGTGTACAATGTCCTTCCTCCGAAGAGAGCGAACATCTGGTGTCGTAATCCCGTCATTGGCTAGAATGTTGGTCTCCGAGAACTTATGATACCTCCGTGAGAGTGGACAGGTTCCCATGCATGAAATTTTCACTGGAATGAAGGAGAGATTATGGGCACGAAGAGGACTGAGATTGAGCGGACAGATGGCAAAGGCTGTGTGGCGGCTGTTAAAGCTGATCGATGCCAATGCAATTCAAACTTGAAAGGTGAAGGGGTGTTCGCGGCCGTGCCGGTGCGCCGGCAGGAGAAGCCATCACTTGTCCTGACCGCGACCTTGGCTGTTCCTCTGGCTGTCCCCACCATCTCGCTGGCGTATGTGATGCTTTTGCGACCGTCTTTTCTCCTCCTGGGCCTGCTCGGCATGCTCGCCCACCACCGCGTCGCTGCCTCGGTGCGTATCTGTTGTTTGACGCCCATAGAGCCGTCTAACCCGACATTGCATGAGCAGAACCAGAACAACAGTACCGGGGTGCGTTGCCCCTCTGTCCTCCTATGAATTCAGTGGATATTCATGATGTTCTCCAGCTGGACCGCTTGGACAACGTGGACGGCAAGACTCCGTGCGACCTGACTGACGAGCTCCAGGAATGCCCGGCTTCGCGACGGGCGCGATGTGAATGGCCCATACTCGCTGATCTTGCGCTGTTTACTGAATACTGTCCATTGCAGCGTTGGTGTCGCGGTATCCAAATCGATTGCGAGGCCGTGTACAGCATTTGCACCAGAGAGACACCGCGGATCCATCGACTTGTACATGGTACGTTGGCAAATAAATGCCCACAGTGGCGCCGCCCTAACGCTGTGACAGCACAAACGTCTACTTCAACGTCTGGAGTGCCTGTCTGATATCCGAGAGCAAGAGCGCGGTCTCCGCCGATCAGTGGACTGATCAATGCCATGCTGCCGGGTTGCAGATTACTTCCGCACAGTTTGCAGGGTACAATATTCCAGCCTGGGCTTACATGCCCATGCCCACTGGAAGCGCAACCTTCAACGTCGACGACGCGATCAGCAGTGGGTATCACAAACGACCATGCCCTAGTCCCGGTCTATTGATCCAACGCTCATCAGGAGCAAACTCTGACAGCACTGGCTGGGACAAGTACCAGGTCGTCACGGTCGTGGCCATTATATGTTCCCTCATCGGTGTGGTCGCCATCTTCATTTTGCTCTACCGCTGGAGACGAATCTGGATCCGTCAGCATGGCCTGACGCCTACCACAAGTAAATGGAAACTCCCTCGCATGGCCAGCGGCTCCTTCTTCCTCTCGCGAAATTCACGGAGGAAGATACAGGCCAGCGACGATGATGACTTTGTCATTGACCGGGACATCGAGGAGCTCGAGGCAGACTACCAGTTCGTTGGATCACACGACACTACCCGCTCTCGCAGTGGTCATATCCGCCTTCCCTCGTCTCCTTCGCCATACACGAAACCACCTTCCAAGCCTTCTTTACTCCAGTCTGTGATACCAATCATGCAAGGACTAGTGCGCAAAGTCCCCCGTCCTTGGACCAAGCGACCAGTACCGGTCAAGGCGTTGAGTGCGGACACTATTTTTGACATTGACGGTGGCAATCAGCGGCAAAGAAGTGAATCCACGCTGCAGAACTATCGGAATCCTTACAAAATCAACTATGCACCCGTTGTCTCTGCCTCAAATCGTTCACGGTCGGAGCCGGTTATCGAAGAGGAGTTGCAGAGTGACAGTGATTCGGAATCTGAACGAGTCCGACCGGTTTCTTACGGTGCTGGAAACGAGACTGACCGACTCATCAACAACATCTACCCATCCCGAAATTCCATGGCCGACGTGATGCTCATTTCGCGTTCTGGGAACGACTTCACCATGGAATCTGGCGATACAAACTCCTTGCATCCCCTGCCAGTGCCTAAGTCCGATACGCTTCAACCACCTAATCGTAATCCTCCAAGCGTACGTGAAATCGCGGACGTCTGTCAGCTAGTCCTAACCATCTATTGCATAGCATCCTCGTGCTCCGCCGGCGCCTCAATATCCGGCGCCTCTACCTCCTTCTCCTTCTCATAGCACATCACATCTCCATCAAGGGTCTGGAGACACCATGGGGCGCTATCGTCGACGAATGTCACCCTCTCCAGGTCGTCAGCGCCAGCGGCAACCTTCCGATGACAACATGCTAGGACTTTCTGGGATCCACCGACAACACCAAACCGAAGCGTCCAGCAGCAGTAACACCCTTCCAACGGCACCCGCAGCTTCGACGCCGAATCTACCCATAGAAACGCCCTCGCCTCTCTATACACGTAGGCCTTCCACAGAGGCTCTCCGCAACCAACCCAGTAATGCGACATTCCGCATCCCCCAGCCTACTTACGCGACCGAGCGCGTGTCGGGGTATAGCACTGACCTGGAGATCCCTATTATCTCTTCGCCGCCGTACAATCCCTCGCCTCTCCAAGACGAACGCATCCTCGCTCCGCCCGGCGGTGGTCGCTTCACTCCACCGCCTCTCCTGACATCGCCACCGCGTCAGTCTCACTCGCGGGACGTGTCAAGGGACGTTAGTCCTGGGCGGACTGATCCTCGGATGCTGTTCTCTGGGCCGGTGCGGGCGGCTGGCTACATGCGCTCTCCGTCTCAGACAAGGACTTGACGACCTGTTAAGGACTTGTATGTATGTTTAAGTGTAACTTATATATCTTTAGACTTTGATGTTGTTGTTATATCTACTTACCTTCGTAGTGTTTGGCTCTTGCTTGCTTTCTGTTATCTTGTCGTCAAATGTATTACTATTTCGTAGTTGATGCTTTGCACGTCGCAGTACTTTGTTGCTGTCTGCCAGGTTTGTACGGCGCTTGCGGACCATTATAGAGCATGAAGGTTTCTGGACTGGAGCGCGACTTGATCTTGGAAATGGTTCAATGAGCGCATGTTGACATTCATCGTCTCCTGTAGCAGCAATTGAGCTCATCAGTTTACTCAGCTCAAAAGTGCGCTCATATAATTTTTGTCGCAGAACGTGCAGGACAAGGCCGTTGATCATGAGGCTGCGAGTCTTCTTTCTTCGACTCCCTTTTGTCCGCGGAAGGTGCAGGCGTTCAAAGGTTCCTCTCTGTCTAGTCCGTAAAACGTGTTAATCGTAAATATGCTGAGAAGTCGTCGAGTTGTAATCCAGCTCATGGCTCATCAAGATACCAATCCGGCTCAGTCTGAATGTCCAACAATTCGCGCAGTTGTTTGATGACCTCCGCAGACGGCAAGTCCTTTCGTTCAGCGGAGAAGTTGTCCCCCAGCTTGATACAAGCTCCCTCGCTCCCAAACTGATCTGCCAAATATGTGTACTCGGCACTGCTCCAAATGCGCTGTGCTTTGGCTGCTAGGATGCTGACGATGCCCACGTATGACCCCCATTCGTTTAAGTCCTGATCTTCTGTCGGCGCAAAGGATTTCAGCGGGTTGTCACCCTCGAGATACACGAGCAAAGGGTGAGGTCGGTCTATGATGTCTTCCGCCGTAAGATGGAACGCGAAGATCTTGTTGGGTTGCCTTTCGTGGCGGATGGCGCGGTTTGTTCGACGTTTGCGGACCATCTTCAGGCTTCTTGGGCTAAATGGCGCGCAAGACTGTCATTGACACTTGATATCGACGCGCAAGACCACTCACTGTTGACTGTCCTTGAAAGAGGCGAACGGAGTTGCAGGGTCATGCTGACAATTTGATTTCCAATATCAATGAATCTGTCATTCAATTTGACTCACCCCATCCAGACTGCATCCCAGGTACTTCGTCTTCTATCCTCGTCTCGCGTTCGCCGCTGTCAATTGGCTGTAAACAGCTGTAGTCGCACAGTCGCTTTCTCTCAAGTCATCTCAACTGACACCGGAACGTCTGAGCAATCTAAACAATCCAATCAATCGTTTACTCCGAGGAGTCCTATGGCATCCCTCATTGACATTCGCGGAATCTCTTGTCTCGCGATGGTGCCCTCTTCTCTGTCATGCGCACACTGCTTGTCCATGTACGTACAATTATGGAGCAGAGATACCCCGGAGCATGGTACGCACTCCCAGACATAGGCATACATGTCACCGTAGTTTAATCTCTTCCTGAACACCATGACACGCTCATGTGTCTTCGCCTGAGATTACTGACATTCGACAGACGAAATGTTAGGGATATCTCTCCGTGGTGTCCTGTATATATGCGCGCCTCCTGAGTAACATCGGCTTCGGATAGTCGAGATGATTCTGATCGCCTTGCTGTTGTGTATTACACCTCTTGTTCAAGGTTTCCCGAGTCCGATCCAGCGTCTTCCTCAGAAGCGCAGCGTCTCGCAGGGTAAGTTCTATTATGTGTGGTGATCCGTGTCTCATCATCTTGTAGATGTCTACAACGACTTGGTCTTCTACTTCCAGTATGCCTCCACGGCCTATCTCGACACTCCTTGCAGCTCCCCGAATGGGCTACTCTCGTATCCGTTGTGAATGAGTCTATCACGGATACTCAAGGCTATATAGTGGTTGACAATAACCGGAAGGAGGTTGTGGTCGCTTTCCGAGGGAGGTAAACGTGTTTCTTGCGTGCCTTCACCCTGGGACTGACCTCTCTCATAGCTCTACATTCACCGACGCTCTCGTAGATATTGATATAGTCCTAGCTCCCTTCATCACTCCGGGTTTCATCGCTCCAGTTGGCACATTGGCTCACACAGGATTCTTGACGGCCTGGAATTCTGTGGCTTCCAGTGTCATTGCGACCGTGAAGAGCGAGTTAGCGTCTCATCCTGGGTACAATCTTGTTACAACAGGCCACTCTTTGGGAGGCGCTCTCGCAAGCCTTGCCGGAATCTCGCTCCAGGAGAACTTCTCAGCCTTGTAAGTAGGAATAACTTGATTCTAGCCTACAACTGCTGATAGGCCGCCCCGCTTAAGACCAGTACGCATGTACACCTACGGGCAGCCAAGAACGGGTAACGCCCTATATGCTGCATTGGTCAACGCCCGTATGGGTTCGCGTGTCTTCCGCAGTACGTGGCGCTAATCTCTTTGGTCATCATCATGAGCGCTGATCAGAGGACAGGTGTTCATAGGACAGACGGTGTTCCTACCCTTATTCCCAGGCTCCTGGGATATCTACATCATGGGATCGAGTACTGGCAGACACCGGACCCCGCCTCGCCTAGTACTGTCAGGGCGTGTGACCCATCTGGCGAGGATCCCACCTGCTCGGATTCGATTCCAAGCGGCGGACTCAACGATGCACATCATACTGTGAGTGATACTGCTGGAGGACTTGATTGGTACCTACGCCATCAGACAGTACTACAATATCGACGCTGGCACCGCCTTCTGCACGTAAGTATAGTGGAGTGTAGGCAAAAGCGTCTGCTGGAATGTACACTCTGCATGTTGTTTGACTGTATATCAGATCAAGACATTATTCTACACGAGCTTCGGCAGCGTCGACCTGAATGTGCTTCAATCTCGAAGTGCGCAGAGAGCTATCAATGAGTTGACTGTCAGAAGCGGAAGGCACGCCGTTCATTCAGTTTGTCGACAATTACATATCACAGTCTTCATTTGTGCTATTCGTGCATGTGTATAGTATGCTATGCCGCGCGTGCAGTAACGGGCGGGGCGTATCTCTCTTTCAAGAGGCCCTCTTCAATCGCTTTGATCTCTATATGTGTGGTGTCAGATAACCAGCTCAGCGGAGCAACACACAACTTACGCAGCGCGAGACGTTTAGAATAGAACCGACAGAGAGCCAGGTTCCCTGAAGTACGGTCAGCGTGGCGAGGACATTGAGCATATGGTCAAGGAGACTTGCCGGCAACGCTCCAAAGATTTGGAACACCGAGACTTCTCCAGGAGCCGGTGAGTTCTCCTTCCTCATTCAGACCCCAAAGCGGGCCGCACTTCTTCAGCGTCTCTTCGCCTACAATCATCTTGAGACCGTCCGATAGCTCGCCGACCCTAGATTCATTGCAATGATTGAGGCTCTTCAGAAATGAGGCGTGCATTTGTACATACCCAGTCGCGAAGACCACCACGTCAGCTGGAAGCTCACTTCCATCCTCGAAGAGTAAGCCGGTCTCGGTGAACTCTTTCAGGAGACTGTCGCTCTTGAGCTTGATCTTGCCATCAGCGATGAGCTGACTTGTACCAACGTCTGGTATTCAAGGCGCCATTAGGAGGTTCATTATTGGATAACTACTTGGGAACTCACCGAGATAATATCCGCCCAGCCTCTGCCATGCCAAGAGGAAGAACCCTGCATCCTTGTATCCCTTGTTCAGCTTGAAGCCGCGGGCACGAAGACCGTCAAGCACAGGTCTGGAAAAGATGCCATTTACATTCAGTAGCGTTCATTTAGACGTCCAGGACACTTACTTGTCCAGTTCTGCGATAGCCTCGACCTGCCTGACGCCAAGCTCTGTCATCAGCGCGTTTGGGTAGGATGCGTTCAAGACATCCGCAATTTCAGTAGGTAGACCGCCCTCTTCGTATACGCCTGTCGTTTGTCAGACTACATAACAGACCACAGTGATATCTTCTGCTCACCAGCCATCAAAGTTTTGATACCGTACTTCGTTGACATCACGTACGTTGAACCGCGCTGGTACATAGTGACATCTGCGAAACCATGAACAGATAGCAGCATGCATTATTTGCACGACTCACCGATGCCATGGTTATAATAATCCGCGCAAATATCATGGGCTACCAACGGAAGTCACATCATTGTGAGCAGACTGCGAACACAAGTAGGGCACGGACCAGAAGTAGCTGACCCAACAACGACCACCTTCTTGCCAACATGGTTCGACGCGCTGTGATGTTGGTACGAATGAAGCATTTCGCCTTTGAACTTGTCCTATACCAAAGCGCGCATCAGCTACCAAGACAAAAGGCAGAGCATCAGTTCTAAGTACCATTCCGGGGTATTCAGGCAACTTGATGGTCCCGGTACTGGTGGACGCGATACCGGTGGCAGCGACAAGGTGGTTCACGCGAAGTACACGCTCTGTACCATCGCCACGCTTGACTGTGACAGCCCATTTGTTGTCCTGCTCTTGGACGGCATTGACGACCGTCGAGGAAGTCCAGATGTTGAGCTCCATACTCTCTGCGTAGCTCTCGAGCCAGTTCGCAAGCTGCCATGGTTCTGTTAGACATGATCATCATGCAGGACAACTCAGGGACCTTGCGCGCAGGGGTGTATACAGGCCATGTATCAGGGAACCTATACACACAGTTGACTTAATTTGTGCAAGCGCAGCTCAGGATTATAGACGCACGGGATATATGGCATATGATCATACCCTGTCCGTGTCTTCAATGATACGGCCAAGAGAAGATAAGGAAAAGTAAGTACTCACAGACAGGATCATGCAGGCAGAGGACGTCGTAGCGATTCCTCCAATTATCCCCAACTCTCGCGTTCTTCTCCACCATGAGCGACGAGACGCCCATGCACTTCAGGCGCGCGGCGATGTCCATGCCAGCTTGGCCCGCGCCTACGATCAAGACAGTGGGATCCCCGTCTTCGAACGCAACCTCGCGCTGCCTCTGCGCCTCCCAGAGTCCGTGGTTCGGCTCAGAATTGCGGAGCGGGCCTTTGGCCTCTGGGAACCCCTCGAGATCCTCAAGGTTGGTGAGGAAGCAGTGACACTTCCAATCACCGCCCTGCTGGGGCACGAGACGCGCCACACCAGACCCCGAGCCAACGGACGTGACAGTGAAAGTGAAGGTGAATTGAATCCATGCAAGATCTGGCGCAGGGAGCTGGAGTGCGGCGTTCTGCGGCTTGCTGAAGCCGCCGAGGCGGCCAGGCTGGAGACGGTCTGTGAGGAATTGCTTGATCTTGTCTTTGCCTATGAAGGTGCGGAAGTCCCAGGTCAGGGCGAGCAGGTCGCGCCAGAGTGCGTCTGGGATGAAGAGGGCGGTGACGCCGTCCACATCGCCAGCAGACGCCGCAGACGCGAACGCGTCCATCCAGTCGGTGGCCACTTTTGTGGCATCCACGTCGCTGCTGAAGGGAACAGAAACGCCTAGCTTGGGCAAGGTTGGTAGGAGGGTCATATCTAAGCGATACAAGGTCAGTCGAAACCCTCAAACTCTTTATAGAGTCTGCTGGGTCAACGGAGACCCATTACCAGCCCATCACGGTGGAGAACTGCATAGAAATGGTTAGCTCTATCGCTGGATCCGGATCTGAGAGCTGTCATTCTCAAGCGCTAAACAGGGCTTAATGACTATGAGCATTCATCTGTGCCCTTTCGCAGCCCTTTCGGCGCGTAAGGGTAGGACCGGTCTAAGTATGTGGAGACGATAAGTGAATGGCAGTCAACCGCGGGACGAGACGGGCTTTCTGGGGCTTTCGTTGGCCTCATGGACGCGTCAGCCTAGAGGTGAAACGAACGGACGCCCGGTAGCTGCAACAAGGTCGAGAACAGAAGGTCGAGAACAGGAGTGTATTTGCAGGATAGAGTATAGGTCAGATGTGCAACAAGTGTCCCTTCCATACGGGCCGCCAGAGACACTAAAAGAAGTCAGACTATCTTGGTGAAAGGTGTCGCTCTCCCTTCGCTTATGGGTTCAAAGTGCGCCCGTGTAACAGAGGCCGCACTCCAAATATCAACCCGCGAGGTGACTTTCGATGAAGAAGAAAAAAGCAGATGCGCCGCTTATATACCCGCCAGCACGTGAGATGCGCACGGACCACTCTGCAATCCGTATAAGAGTACCGGAGTTTCAAATCTTTTCTTTACAGTCACCTCGTTTCTCTCTATCTGCTGCGTCGTTCGTGCTGGATGTGTGGCTGGCGGAGAGGCGAGAAGAGTGAACCAAGCCCGGAACTGGGCATGTCATATGTGCTTTTCGGTGCACGTTCTTGGCTAATCAGCTCCGGGCACATCTTTCCTTCATTACTTACTACCTTTGAATCGTATCACCTGTTGGCGATTCAGAACTCTATTCACCGAGTTCAGACCTGCAATAAATGTCATTCTAGCTTCCCGAGGGTGTGTGAAGCTAGTGGGTGAATCAAAGTACAGTACGCAGCCCCACAAACGAGACGCACGTCGTACACCTCAAGTTGAGTGAGGTCAGAATGCGCAAATGCTCCGCCCAAACTGGTGACCGCTCATGGAATCGGCCTTGGTGATTTGATCGGACATGCCAACATGCTTTGCTTCCTTCCATGACCGTCACGTTCAGAGTAGATTGGACTTATGTCCTTCTCTCCCTTACTCTCGCCTACTTTCTCTGGAGACTTGTCGCGTTGTTCAGCTTCGTTCGTCCCCGGAATGAGCACTCTCTTCGTTCCGTCGCCATCCTCGTCTTGGGAGACATCGGACGCAGTCCAAGAATGATGTACCACGCAGAAAGCTTTGCGGAGCACAACTTCATCACAGACGTCGTTGGTTACGGAGGTGTGCATTGATCATCCGATTCACATGCTCTGCTTCACCGCCGTGAGCAGGCTCCAAACCTATACCCGCTTTGGCACGCCTACCGCTCGTCCAGCTTCGAATACTACCCCAGTTGCCCGCTTGTCTTGGAAAACTACCATTCATACTCCTCGCGCCCATCAAAATCCTACACCAAGTCTTGTCAATACTATTCGTCCTTCTCGTACAAATCCCACAACCACCAGAGTTCATCCTCGTTCAAAATCCGCCAAGCATACCAACTCTGGCCCTCGTTGCATTCGTTGGGCGCATTCGCGGATGCAAGGTCATCATCGACTGGCACAACCTCGGGTACAGCATCTTGGCTCTCAAGTTGGGACCGAATCACCCATTTGTCCGTCTGGCGAAATGGTATATACCTCTGAACTCATCTCATCGTACGCCCTCTAAACACACTATAGGATAGAAGCCACCTTTGGACAATACGCGTACGCGCACCTGTTTGTGACCGACGCCATGCGCGACTTTCTCGTGAAGGAATGGGATCTCCAAGGTCACAAAGTCGTTCTTCACGATCGACCCCCTCGCCACTTTCATCGTTCATCACCCCAGGAAGCGCACGACGTATGGTACTCCTCCAACCCAGGCCTGAGATTTAAAGTCTAACTGGTTTCGCTGCAGCTCTTCGTCAAGCTCGCACCCCTCTGGAAGCAACCCAAGGCGCTCGACGGATGGCTACCCGAATGCTCCATCCCGTACTCGACGCCATTCACGCATACAACAGACCATATCCCTCATGCGGGGGCCTCCGCACAAGTCCCCGCGAAGAACCCATACCAAGTGACGATCGCCACCCCCTCCGAGATCCTGCCACAGTCGCCTCTGCAGATGAAGATCCACGCGCCGCACATGCGCGCGGACCGGCCGGCGCTGCTCGTCTCCAGCACATCCTGGACGCCCGACGAGGACTTTGGGCTGCTCAAAGACGCGTTGGTCTTGTACGAGGGTCTTGCGCAAGCCGCTGACGGGAGGCTCCCGAAGTTGTTGTTGGTGGTGACCGGGAAAGGCCCGATGCGAGATGCGTATATGAAGGAGGTGAACGAGTTGCAAGGGAACTGGGCTTGGGTGAGGCTTGTATCGGCTTGGTTGGAGCCGGAGGATTATCCTGTCTTGCTGGGATCGTGCGATCTGGGCGTCTCGCTGCACTCGAGTTCGTCAGCGCTGGACCTCCCGATGAAGGTCGTGGACATGTTTGGCTGTGGGCTTCCGGTCTGTGCTCTGAACTTTGAGTGGTGAGGAGCTTTCGTTTCTCATACTCTTCGTCGCTCACCAACTGTTAGTCTGCACGAACTCGTCAAAGATGGCGTTAACGGTCTAACTTTCAATGATGCCGCACAACTTGCCCAGCAGTTTGAGGTGCGGTGTCATCACAATCTCTCTCGCGCTAACAACGTTGACGACCATTCAGGCTCTCTTGACTGACTTCCCGCAATCGCCCAGCCTTGCCTCGTTGAAGAAGCAACTGGAGCGAGGTACCAGACCGGGGGTGCACCTTCATGAAGTGCATCAATATGGAGAAGCACTTTGGGAATGGACAACATGGGACGAAAATTGGGCACAGGTGATGAGGCCGTTGATTTTACGGGATGTTCGACGGTAGTCTTTGTACATCTCTCCACGCTGGAAGGTGTGTATTATGATGATTTGGACCTCTGGACGTCCACCCATGGCTCAACAGTCCCTCAAGACGCTTGGCCTTTTTTATTGCCTGAGCTTTAATTAGGAGCACCACTGAGTGATGTGCCAATACGAGTGCAACACAAGAAAAGCCGAGCATGTGCCACGCACAAAACAAATTTTAGCGAATCGATGGAAGGCAACTCTTCGCGTCTGCATGGTTTGTCGGCCAAGCAATGGTCAATGTCGGTCATGCAGACTTCCTTGACACACTTGCAGCCATCGCAGATGCGCAAGAGCTACACGATGTCCTCTCAGAGTTGCTCGCTCATGAGGAAGGCAAAGAGTGCTTCTCTGACGAGGAGGGGTAGGCGGGCAGAGATTTCGAGCGTGGCACGCAAGAATGCGATGCTGTGAGAGAAGTTCCTTCTTCCGTAGGCCTTGAGGTGTTGGATGAGATATGCCTGGGCAAGAGGAGCCTACGAGCGACAGAGCATAGGGATTGATTCTGGTTGCGGATACGTTCTTTTGGTCATTAAGATGTCCCAGAATTTCGGAGATGAACTCTGGTACAACGAAGACCATTGTGAGGGTAGAGCTGGGAGGCGGGGAATTCGCGGTGTCAGAACCCGCATAATGATATTCCCATGTTTCGCGTAACCAAGGTGTACAATACAGTTTACTTACAGTTCATAGAAGTACAGGTCGTGATGCGGGTCATGAGTCAGTCTGAATCCGAGCTGGAAGATGACTCTTCGCTGTCGCTAATCAATTCGTGGTTCACAGGAGGTGCCATTTCCCAGCGTCGAAAAGGCTGCGCGTTTGAGGATGCGAGGGGTGGACGGGGGAAAGCGTACTTGTTCGTTGGTCTGACCGGCAGAGCCCGCGTGAGACGAGGATGAGGGGAGTTGGGGACTTCTGGGGAGTTGGAACGGGTGCTGGAATTGGAACGCGACAGCCTCAGACGCTTGACACCGATGGTAGCCGGAGGTGATGGGGCCGATGCTCTGTGTGCGGCATAAGAACAGACAGGGATCCGACGAGAGAGTCACATACCTCGCATCGTCCCGATGTGCCTGCTTGAGCTTGTCGTATTTCTCCTGCACGGCATCAAGCTGGGCCTTGAGTTCGTCGGACTTGTCTCTTTCGTCGTTGAGAAGGACCTTGAGCTTTTGGAGATCGAGCGTGACGCGCTGCTCGCCGGCGGCATGGGCGGCGGACGTCCTCATGTGGCGCTCGCAGGCGGCCATGAGGTGCTTCCTGTCCTTTTCCAGGACGGCGTTACGCGTTTCGGACGCGTCAAGGCGTTCCTTGAGCTCTTCGGTGTCGGTGTTTTCGATGAACAGACGCCGGATGGCCGGGGAGAAGAAGGTGTGGAATTTCTTGGGCAATCCACGCATCTGTCAAACATGAAGTACACACTACACAATCGCAGGATGTTGACATACGTCAGGGAGAACTGTGGCGTAGTATCAGACAGCTGGCAGTGGGTATGGACAAGATGACGCACCTATGGGGAATGTCGTGCGACATGTTGGGCAAGCCGCCGTATACGCGTCGTCGCTGGCCGAGCCCGCATAGTCCCAGAGGCAATCCGAGCAATACACATGTCCTGCTCGTCGTCAGATTGCGATGGGAATCGGTGAGAAACGATGGCGCACCGCAGGGTATACAGACGGGCTCCTTGAATTCACCAAGACATATGTTGCATTGTCCAGACATATGCACAAGCGAGAAGCGGGGTATATGCCGACGAGTGGCGGAGATGGTGGGTGTTCAGTGTCAAGGCGGTCAGCCACGTGCTCCTTCTCTCCTCCTGCCTCCATCACGCCGCGGCATGCCAGCTCGATGCTGAAGGCAAAAATACGATGCACGCGTAATATCATTCAGCGAAGGGCATTGCATACGAACATCAGCGACCTAGCCGCGAAAAATGCCAGCATCAACGCTTTCACGGCTTTTACGGACGCACCAGCACCCAGCACGCAGGATCTGCCTCTGAGCAATGTCGCGGTTGGCATCAAGAACAACATCTGCACGTCCAAGATGTCAACGACGTGCTCGTCAAACCTGTTGAGAGGTCTATTCGCTTACCTGATGTGTTGAATGATCCCTCAGGCTTCCACACAGACTTCAAGTCGCCATACAACGCGACGGTCGTCGATCTTCTTGAGTCTTCCGGCGCCCACATACTCGGAAAGACCAACTGCGATGAGTTCGGCATGGGCTCGCTGAACCTCAACTCTGTCCACGGCCCGGTTGTGAATCCGTTCCAACACCCGTCCTCCGTCGCGTCCTGGGAAGAACGAGAACGACATTCGGCTGGAGGCAGCTCTGGAGGGAGTGCCGCAGCTGTAGCTGCTGGATTGTGTGACGCGTAAGTCTGATTTGGGTATGCATTGGCATCTATTCACAAGTCTCTAGAGCGTTAGGTACAGACACCGGCGGTTCAGTCAGGTTGCCCGCTGCATATTGTGGTGTCGTCGGTCTCAAACCATCGTACGGTCTTTTGAGCCGATGGGGCGTCGTATCGTACGCGGATAGCTTGGACTGTGTTGGCATCTTGGCAAAAGACGTCGCACTTACTCGCAGGATTTTCCGTAAGCATGCAGGTATCTTGTTCTTGTATATGCTATATTCAATGACCGCGCTGCTAGATGTGCTCAATCAACACGATCCCCAAGATCCCACTTCTGTCCCTGCTCAGGCCAGAAGTAAACGTAACCTCGAAGCCAAGGACACAATTCGAATTGGCATTCCTCAGGTCAGAGGACAATATAGTCTTCCGAGACGGAAGGTAGTGACCCTTACCAGGAGTACTTTCCCGCTGAGCTTTCATCCTCCGTCATTGAGGCCACGAGACGGACTATCAACAGTCTAAAGAGCAAGGGAAAAGGAATCACTGTCGTACCTGTCTCGCTCAGGTCGACTTCGTACGCCTTAAGCTCATACTACGTGATAGCGAGTGCGGAGGCCAGCAGTAACATGGCTCGTTACGACGGTGTTCAGTATGGATCGCGCGTCTCCCCTCCTGCCGGATCCGACCTCACAAAGATAGCAAACGTCTACTCGCATACTCGAACGAACAACTTTGGACCAGAAGTGAAGAAACGCATGTTGTTGGGCACCTATTCCCTGTCCGCCGAGTAAGACAAGACAATCATATGCATCGTCACGACCCTTAACTCTCGTTTCTGTGCAGCGCATTTGACAACTACTTCCTGCAGGCGCAAAAGGTCCGACAGCTCGTGAAAGATGACTTCCATACGGTCTTCCAAAGTGTGGATGTGTTGATACACCCCTCCGCTATCCGGACTGCTCCGCGCCTGTCAACACCCAGCAATGGCCTGGACTCTTACGTTCAGGACGTGCTCACTGTGCCTGCTTCTCTGGCTGGTCTACCTGCCTTGTCTGTTCCGGTCCACAACAAGGATCTTGGTTGGCCGATAGGCGTCAGCGTCGTTGGACCATGGGGCAACGACGAAGACGTTTTGCACGTTGGAGAGCTTATCGAGGCTATTCAATCCGAGTGATCTACCACTCCCGATAGCTCCCGCAACCTCTATCACCAGATGGAGTCCACTGTCGGCTCGCATTCAGATAGCGGAAGCGTATCGCGATTCACTGTATTATTGGAAGGTTTGTATATGAGAAGCTCCGTTCGTACAATCATCCTCCCACACTGCTAATAATACCATTCGGAATCTATCACCTTTTCGAACTGATCTGGGACCGCTATACCATCAAAAACCAAGCGTGAAATGATGGCGCCTTTAGTTCGCATATGGAGCACAGTACATATAGTCAAGCAGGCTATCTGAATGGCCTCCCTTCCCTTCTACCACAGCAGTGATCATGAGCGACGTCGAGAAGCAGGACGATAAGCCCGACATCGAGGTGCAGTCTATTGGACAGGCTGGCGTGTACGCCGACAAGTTCCACTTCGACGAACACGACTTGGATCGCGTCCAGCGTCGCCTCAAACAGCGCCATGTCCAAATGTACGTCTCCCACATCGCTCCCCACACGTGTGTGTCGTTACTCATACTCTTCTTCTTCTACAGGATCGCAGTACGTCCTATAACCCCTCAGACTCCCCAGCCATGTCCGATCCCTTGCCGCGTAGATTGCTGGGACAATCGGGACCGGTCTGTTCTTAGGCTCCGGTAGCGCTTTGCGCGAAGCTGGGCCCCTGGGCGCACTCATCGCCTACGCACTGGTGGGAACGGTGGCGTACTCGTGAGTGACACTTTCCCACCGCACCCGCACGGTCCATTTATATATGTAGATCCTTGTGCGCCATCGGCGAAATGACCACATGGGCACCCATCTCGGGGACGTTCCCTCACTTTGGTGCTTGCTCTCGTTATACGTGACTACCACACAACTGAACAACGACTTACTCTTCAGCTGCGAGATGGGTCGACCCAGCACTGGGATTCGCTGTCGGCTGGGTCAGTTATCCTTCTCTTCACTATGGCTTCTGGTGTGACACCCCAACTGTGTAGAACTACTTTTACGGTAACGCGTGAGTGATGACCTGTCAGGTAGTATTTCCGGGTCGGATCTGATGGTTCTCGTCTAGTATCACTGTGCCAGTCGAAGTTAGCGCGGCCACCATCCTCTTGACGTTCTGGGATAGCGATGTACTCATTGGCCGTCAGTTTCGCGTCATTCGGACTGATGATGGTTTTCGTAGACAGGACATACCGCCATTTACACTGCGGTCATACTTGTGCTAATGTGCCTCGTCAATATCTTTGGTGTAAGGTGTGTAACAAAGACGAACTGAGTCCCAGCATACCTTACGTCTCCAATAGGTGGTTTGGAGAATGTATGTAGGCAACGACATTCAAGACATCTTGCGCTGATCACGCTCTCAGCCGAATTCGTGTTCTCCACAATCAAACGTAGGCAGAACACTTTCAACTGCGAGTGTATCGAAGAAGAACCTCATTCGTCGTTCTAGTGTGCACTATAACAGGTCTGCTCATAACCGGACTGGTCATTGACCTCGGAGGAGGTCCTGACCACGAACGCGTCGGATTCCGTGTACGTATTCGTCACCTTTACGAAGGGTTATCGTCAATGCTCAACCTTCACAGTATTGGAAGAACCCCGGAGCAATTGCACGCGCCGGCCTGGTCTCCAACATACACACGGACCGATTCCTCGCCATCCTCTCCACTATCGTCCAAGCCGCATTTTCCTTTCAAGGAATGGAATTGGTTGCCATGTAAGGATGGGCACCAGAACAGGTTACTGTGCAATGTTCACTGTTGTTGTGCAGAGCTGCCTCAGAGACCGAAAGCCCTCGCCGGAATATCAAGAAGGCCATCGGGCGGGTGTTCTACCGTATCCTTGTCTTCTACGTGAGTGAACCGACCGACCTTTGGCCCAGACTTGACACTCTCCAAAGATCCTCGGGATATTGATGATCGGCATGCTTGTCTCGTACAACGACCCAGCATTATTGAACGGTGAGTTCATCAATTCCCATTTGTACAACAAAAACCTGATATGATCGTCAGATTCTGGTAACGCCGCGCAATCTCCGTTCGTCATTGCGATCAACCGTGCTGGGATCAAAGGTGCGCTTATGGACATCTGACCGCGACTCGGGCTGAGGAAAGGACGATGGTAGTGTTGCCTCACATCATCAACGGGGCCGTTTTCACGAGTGCGTTCTCAGCTGGGAATAGCTATCTGTTCTGTGGCTCGCGTATACTCTATGGTCTTGCTCTCCGAGGACAAGCTCCTCGCTTCTTGACTAGGTGTACGAAGAATGGCTTGCCGCTTCCTGCTCTTCTTGTAACGGTAAGACAGGCGATGTGCTCTACATTCGTGATTTTCACACATTTGCAGATGTTGTTCACACTTCTGTCGTTCATGACGGTCAACAGTGGCGCCGAGACGGTCTTCTAGTCAGTCATTTGTGCCACTTTCCAGTGTCCGAATATGTTAATCACGAGTCTACCACAGCTGGTTCGTCAATCTGACTACCACCGGAGGATTCATCGGATGGTTTTGCATGAATCTGACATATGTCTTCTTCCGTGAGTGCTCCCTGATTCTTGCAGCATTGTGCCGCCCCTCTCACATGTCCCACAGGTCGTGGAATGATAGCGCAGGGGATTGACCTGAAGAGTAACGCATACCACAACCGCTGGCAGCCTTGGGTCTCGTACTGGGGTATCTTCTGGACTCTGTTCTTCATCCTGGTCAACGGCTACGCCGTCTTCTTCGAATGGAACACCTCAGACTTTTTGGTCGCATGTGAGTCTTTCCTTGCTTGGCGTTCCCATCGCATTTTTCTTACCTACTTTATTAACTCAGACATCAATATTCCGATCTTTGCTACTACCTACTTTGGCTGGAAGATCTGGAAAAGGACGTCTATTTGGA
Organism: Strobilurus luchuensis; assembly: GCA_019915105.1. Taxonomy (NCBI): domain Eukaryota; kingdom Fungi; phylum Basidiomycota; class Agaricomycetes; order Agaricales; family Physalacriaceae; genus Strobilurus; species Strobilurus luchuensis. The sequence continues at coordinate 428,617 of JAHLMJ010000003.1, forward strand.
AGCCGCTGGAGATGGATATGGTGTCTGTCAGTGCATCCTCCGAGTCCTACTTTGTGATGTACTTACCCGGACTTCATAGGGCGTTCCCTCGCTCGAAGAGACCGAAACGCCAGAGATACCACCTACTACTTTCCTCGAGAAAGTTGCCGCCGTGCTGTTCTAGAAACGATTGATGCACACAGGGTACTATAAGTCATAGAGTGGTGATGATGATAATGATATGCATGCTGTACACTACAGTGCGATGGGTATGGAATCATGTGGGTATCCGGGTGGGCTATGCTATGTACATACTACAACGCGGTAAACGGCAGCAGATCATGGCCGATGCAAAGCGTTTCTGACCCTCCGGCGAGCCCGGTAAGCGCTGACGCTGAGCGACAGCGAGACCGATTGCAACTGGCGCTTCAGGGAGTTGGGACAAGATTTTTTCTCCCGGGGCTCCTCCCTCGAATCCTCCTCCTCCTCCTCCTCCTCCGAGAAGGAATCCGAGTCCTCTGAGGGATAGTCATCCTCATCGTCATCCTCCGACTCCTCTGAGTAGGAATCCAGTGAAGAACGTCTGCAAGCCTTTTTGAAGGCGCATTTTAGCTTTTTTGGCTCGGGTGATGATGAGACCAAGTAAAATGGGGATGGAGATGCGTAGGGGGATGGTGATGATGTATATCGGTGCGAAGAAGAGGTAGAGTGCCTCGCTTGCGCGAATGGTGAAAAGGAGTCAACGTATATTTCCTCCTCGTCCGCGTCAGACGACAATTGGGAGGAGTAGGAGGGGACCGTCGGGAAATGGCGGTAGTCCGGATCGTGCAGGTGGCCCTGGCGGTCTTTGTAGACGCGCGCCTGGGCATTGAGAGTGTGTTTGGAGTAGTAGCTGGGGTCCAAGATAGCCTGCATGTTGAGCTGGATTTGGGGAGCCATGCTGATCATCTCGACGTCTTTATATCATTCCAGCTGCTGCGTGGACAACGGAATAATTCGGTGTAATATTTGGCCCGTAAAAGGTCGCGTTTCTCATCCGACTCCGGCTACTTGATATTTGTGTCCTGTTTTAGTCATACCTTCGGAACGGGTTTGAGTTCAGCAAAACTTCCGAGAATGACCGCTGGCGTCTGTGCATGCTACACCTTGCTGGTACAGCGACTATCGTTGCAAATGTTCAGATGAGAAAGCAACATTTGCGGGAGGAACAATGGTCTACAACTCGAGCTACGCCAAGCGGAAGTTGCGGATTTGCATCAGCGTCGATCCTTTCCGGCTAGTTGAGTAAGCATCTCTTAGTGAGCCGCTACTCTACGTGGTGGCACGGTGGTGCCGTGTGCCCCCGACCCCAAAGGGCCGTTCGGCAGCGTCTGCGTTGTACACACGCGAACCACGGAAGAACGAAGACGCCACTGCCTCTTGCGTGTACCATGGGTCAGAGGCTCAGAGCAGCAGGCCAACTACGTATATCGTTTGAATTGAAGTGGGCTGAGGTTGATGATTCATCGCGGCTAGTGCACGATGTAGACGCGTCAATCCACAGTGATCCGAGGAGGTTGGGGAGCACCTGGGGAGCACCCGGGGAGCATCCTTCGGAGCGATGTGTTGTAGGACAAGATCTAAACGAAAATGTGTGGCGCCACAATGGGTTATGGGACTGCTCAATTTCAAAGGGAGATGAGGTTCAATCCACCACTTAACCTCCAGGCCAGCGTGCACCGGTCCCTATCTGCCCCAGGGGCCAGTACTCAAGAATCTTCAGTGAGATGCAAAGTTTTCTCTAATTTAGTGATGACATGAACATCCGGTCCGTGTCCACTGACAAGAGGACAACTTCAAATGCATCGTCGGACCTCCGTCGGTGTTGCTAATAAAAATACACGCGCCACACTTTGCCTAGCGTTCAATTGATAGCGTCTTGCCATCTTGTCGCTTGCGGAGCGCCAAGCTCTTCCTCGTGATGGGACCCACGACCGAAGAGACTGGAGGTTCGTCCGTCTATGCAAGCTAAGGTCGGGCGCTAAGATGGCAACTTCCAATACTTGTTAAGAGTCCAAGGGTCTGCTGACCCTTTTCATTGACATCAGTGGTCCTTCCTCTAATCAGTCAATATTCGTATCATGAACAGAAGTTCAAGTACATCGGCCTCCAGAGTGCGCACCAAGTGCAAAGAAAAACTGAGTCCCGTCTAGCGCGTAAACCATACTGTGCCCATGATGCTCACTACGGAGCAAACAATTCCATTACAAACAACGAAAAGAAAGTGTACAGCAAATAATAGATGTGAGTAAAAATGCAAAGATGACATGTGTGGTGATACGTGGAGACAGATGAGATGATAACACAACGAAGGGACCGCAGACCTACAAATAAACAAGATATGGAATAAAAAATCAGTGGGACACAAAAAATTGAAATGATAGATGGGGGGCCACGTCTAGGACGTTGCTATCGGGGCAGGAGGAGGAATGGCGACTTTCGGTAACTGCGACCGGGTTGCCCAGTTGAATATTTGGCGCATATCTCCTGCCGGAGGAGCATCTGCAGGCTGCTTCGGCTCCACAAGCAGACTACGGGGTCACTATTAGCTAGTCCAGACGGGAACGTAGAAAGAGAAAACGTACCTCCTACGGTAAAGATCCTGCAAGTCGCCGTGGTGTTGCGAGTTTTGGAAGATATAATTAAGATATATCTGGACCTCTGGAATAGCCTTGAGGTTGTACGGTACTTGGAATCGCTGCATATCTACGCAAACGAGTTAGCGAAAGAGCCATGTGTCGCCCAAAATACTCACCTTGCACGATCCTGGCAAGTTTATGGTACTTGTTGAAGTTCAGAAGCTTCTTGTTGGGATTTACCGGCGAGACCCTATGTGATGGGTTCCCTTCGCGACAGAATGTGACATCAGTCAAGTAAAGGCCTGCGATCGCTTATGAACACAGAAAGTTTGCTGGACGGAAACAATGTCTTACCAAGGAAAGGCACCGCCGGGGGCGCTGTGTTGCGCAGCTTGCTCCGGTACTCGTGGTAGTTTCGACTATGGTCAGACAAGCGACGCATAACCTCCAACTGAAGTCTGCTCTTCTGAGGTAACCCCTGGGTCCAGCTTGAGTACACAGAGATCAGAAGATCGTCGATGGAAGACATACCAGCCATGTCTGATGAAGTCTCGATATAGTGGACGAATCTAACGCCGCAAGAATAGATCTCGGTGTGCTGTAGTTGTGAAGAGATGTACATCGCTGAACGAGTCAATGAGCAAAGAGATACTTGAATGGGCACAAGGTACTCACATCTGCCAGCTTGATGAAGAACTTGATCAACGCAGCACGCTTCTTGATGTCCGGCTCGTTGAGAATGCTCTCCATCACCCAACCAGTGATCACCGTGCTCAATGAGCTAAGCGCCCTGACATTGACTGGGGGTTTCACGCCGTCCTGCCCACTCTCCAATATCTCCTCGGGCTGTATAGCACAGTATAGATTACACTCCATGATGGTAAGCTGGCGCGCGAGCTCCAGAGCGTCAAAGTCGGTGATAGCGATACTCGCGAAATTCTTGCCCCGTAATGCCGCCAGAAGAGTCTTCGTCATACTCGGTCGTGGAATCTCAGAAGCAACGATTGTGGGAGGATTGATAGACATGCCCGGATCGCGAGACCTATCGCCCTTCGGACTGATCGTGTAGTCTTTCGACTCTGACCGTATCTTGAAGAGTTCCGCGATCCGCTGGGCGGGCGCGGCAAAGACAGCGCGCAACTCCAAGTCGACAAAGTCCTTCAGCTGATCAGCCGCCGGATCGTCAACCTCTGACCGCCAGTACATCTCGACCCAAGTCTTCAAGAAGTTCGAGACGCGAAGACGGACAGGAAGAACCTTGCGCTGATGCCAAAGCACAAGATCCTGTTCCGAAATGCCTTCTGGGCGAGCCATGTTCCATCGCTGGATAAGAGCCTCCGTGAGTTGCTGAGGTGAGCAGAAGAGTCGGAACGTAAGGAAGAAGACGGCGGAGAATGCAGGATCAACGATACTGTCGTGAGGTGTGAGCTTCTCGACCAGCACCTCGATGGTGGCTCCGACGAGGAGACCCTCGCTGTTGTACGCGATATCGTCCAACGCGTAGTCATGAGAGTGTAGCCATCCCATAGGATTTGGAAGGACCTCTGGGATAACCTCCAAAGGCTCGCGCGGAATACCCGGCAATTCTTTGTTGCCCAATGGCATTGATTGGGCGTTGTCAGGCAGCGAGCTGCCTTCCCATGTCGTACCATCTTCCGCACGGCCATAGGAAAGCGTAGGCGACGGAAGATCTGCTTCAATGGGACTCTCCGGGATGACCAGCGGCGACAAACCGTTGAGCTCCTCAGGTGAGGTGAGGTCCGTACCCCTCGAGCGCCCAGACGACGACTTGGATATCGCGCAACTGCTCTCCGAACCCGACGATTCGTGTTGCAGAGTATGATCCTCCTCCGACCGCCGTGAGCGCAGCTGATCGTCCGAGCTGACAGATCGTGTCAACTGGTGTCCAACAACCCGGCCGTTGCCAGACTGTCCAAATACTTGCGGCACGGGAGTCGCGATATTGGGAACCTGCAGCATGAACGGTCGTTCCCCCAAGGACCAACTGAGGCATAGTTTCACCGCACTAACACAATCCGCACCAGCCTTCAACGCACTCGTCGCAGACCTCAGCAAGCTCTGCTTTTCCTCCTCTTCTGACGCTGCATACGGCAGGGGCACTGTCAGCAGCCGAACAGACTCTGCCAGCGCGCTGGTCACATTGTAGAGACCCTCTTTGGCATTCTTCAGATTCCCAATCCTGTTGTTCGGGACGTCAGGGTGGGTCAAGACCGCCTCGACGATAGTTAGGAGTTTGCAGACCATCTCGACGATCTCCCGTACGAGATCGTACATGTGGCCCGTACTCGAAGCATGGGAGGTCCGCGAGTATGAATGTACATGTCCAATGAACGCAGCAATAGTAGACAAGTAATGATCGTGTGTTGAGCGCAGCGCTTCCAGAACCTGCAGGTTTGAACAAGGTCCACAAGGAAAGGGTGGCCGTGGTGGCGTTGATCCCGATTCCAGGGAGGAATAAGACGATACTGATGATATGCTGCTCACTGATGGAAGCTGCTGTCGGTGGCGGCGGAGCGAACGGTCAGAGACCGAACGAGTGTCCCCCTGCGTGCCCAGTCCACCCAAGGACCGACTCGGCATCACGGGTATAGGATAATCGGTGGAAGTAGACCGCGCGCGACCTCGAAGATCCACCATGCTTTTTGCACGAACTGAATGCACCGGCGATATTGGCGGATCGCGTATGCTTGATTGACGGGACTCCGCGCGCTTGACCTCACTGTCGCCGTCGACTCCACTCGACCACGCCGGGTCGTGATGCACCTCCGTCGTGGCGGACAGCGAACCAGACGACTGCCTCCGCTCCGGTAGTTCCACGCCGCACTGCACCGCGACTGCGAGAAAGCGCCGCATATGCGAGAACACCTGCCCACCCAATCGAAGCATCGCATCCACCTCCAGCTCGTGACTCTCGTCATCCTCTACGAAACCCTCTGATGCCCGTTTGGCCTGAGCCACAAGATTTGCCAGGACGGCGAGGATTCCTCGGCGCTCGTGTGCCAACGGTGGAAACTGAGTCAAAGTAGGCGCGTCCCGCGAAAGTGTATCGGTGGAGCTCAGTATGGAGCGTACGCATGATATTATGCACGCCGTGGAAGGTTGGAAATGGTGGACGCGGTTACTGCGGACCGCGTTCTGAAGTAGGGACAGTCCATGCAGAAGCGGAACCATAATGGGCGGACAGTATGAATCTGATTCCGCCTCTGGCATGGATGGTCGACGGCGCACTCGCCGGGACTGGCTGCTCTTCCGTGACTCGGCAGACGAAGTGGAAGCAGAATGCACATGTCCTTTTGATTGCTGATGGTATTGTCAGGGAAGGCACAGAAAATAAGGAGAGGGAGAAGACCGACCGTCGGGATCTGCGTAACATCCTCCTCTTCCTCGGGGTGAATATTCACGTAGTTGCTGGGAAACCAGCCGCGTCGGCCTTCGAGCTCGCCGTCCCACCAGCCGCTGTCGTCCTTGTTGAGGACATGGATGACCTGGCCGGCGCGAAAAGAGAGACAGGTCGCGCTGTGCTGCTGAGGGGTGTAGTCGTGCATGGCCAACACATAGTCGGATAAGGGTCCCAGCGTTTCGTCAAGATCGAGGCTGGTTTTGGGACTGGACGAGCGTACGGGGGAGGACGTGGCGGACGTGCCGCCCGCGACCGAGAGGGAGGACGAGGACGCACTGGAAGGCATAGGCGAGACGATCGACATGGACGACGCATTGGACGAGGTGCGCAGCCTGTTTGTGGTGGGGATGCTCGAGGGCGAGAGCAGGCGGGATGCGGAGGACGGGCCGGCGACGGGCGCGGGCGTGGTATCGATGTGCAGTTGCGCTCGCTGGACGGCGGACGACATGGCGTGGTGTATGGATCCAGACTATGCGCGGCAGCTGCAGAAGTCAGTTGGACGCCGAGACGAGCTGGTCGGACGCGACATACCGGCTGGGCACAACGGTCGTGCGTGCACGACTGGGCGGATGCGACGCGGTATAGGGGGAGCAATGTGGCGAGGAATAGGCGGTGCAGGGTGGGGAACACGAGATGGGCTCGCCCACGGTGAAAGAGCGGCAGCGAGGATGGTCCAGAAGTGTATGGGCAGCGTGCGGTGCAGACACCCAGAATAAACGGCGAGACGTGCGAAATGGAGCAGAGCTATGTATACAAAAAGTCCACGGAATCCCAGAGAAAAGAGAGGAAAGACGAGGCAGAGACGGGGCTCGCAGCGGGACGGGGCTGCCAGGGCGGCGGCGACGAGGAGGGATGCAGCTGCCCGAGCGTGATGGGATCCTGGTCGCAGGAATTAAAGCAGTCTACAGGCGAATCAACATGCCTAATCCGACATATTATTTATTTTCGCATTTCGGACTTAGGCTCGGCCGTTCTTGAGCATACTTCTTCTCCGTCCCCGTCTCCGCGTGCACATGCAGTCCTTCCGTGCAAGTCAAAGGAGACGGGCCCTGTTCTCAGCCGCCCCGAAGCCACAGAACCAAGATCTGAGGTGCCCGCTGAATCTCGTTTCCATAGCGCGAGGTGTGCCGCCACCTTACTGTACACTATACATGATAACGGCGCCAATGACATAGTCTTACAATTTTCACTTCTCTGTACTTCTGTTGGCGGCGTAGCCATGGAAATCAGAAATCCTCCTGGATTCACACCAGGCGTAGTCGCTTCCATGGCCACTGAATAACATTTCCCACAAGGAGTGCTTTGGCATCAGTGATTGCAGGTTTACCAGTCGCTAATATCTCGTGCTATGCAGATCAGATCCGCTGGCTCGCGAGTAGCGATGAACGCTGCACTCTAGTCGCCGATTGCGAGACATAAATGACAGCTTTTCGTCACCTTCAGACAGACATTAATCCAAGGGTCAAGAATCCAGTTCTGCTCTGAACCTTCGCGCGAGAAATTCGTCCTGTCAGGCCTCAAGTCGCCATTCAATTCAGTCCGCGAAGTTCATTCGCCACTGTGTATGGTGCCCTGACTCCTCTTCGGACTTGTGGCTTGAGAAAAGCCCTCCTCAATGGCGCAAGAAGCGTCTCTTTGCCTGCAGGTTAGAGTTCAGAAAGTCAAATGTCCCATTGTCGAGTGACTATACACCCCGAATACTTCTTCTGCGCGTCTTCCATCCGGGTGGCAGAGAAGTAACGCCAAAGTCCCCACCCCGAAACTGACAAGAGACAGAACCCTCTCTACAACTTGCGAAACTTGCCCTGCATCCATACGCGGTACATTTTAATCTGCCTCTTCCGATTGACGATGAGACGCCGGTCCACGCCCAGTTGCTCTGTCGTGAACAGAAGCGCTTGGTCAGGGAAAGGTAGACTGGGGTGGATCGCGCCAGGGGCCGCCACAGTGACAACTTGCTCGCTTGTCGTCGTCGCATCAATAGGACCCGCTCTCGCCTCTGTATCCTCGTCCTCTTCAACGACAGTATTCGTGGTCACGCGATGTCCCCCGTGGGGGACCCTTGACCCGGTAAAAAGCAGCGAAAGCTCGTCTGTCAATCAAAAGAATTCAATCATCCATACATACATCAGAAAAAAAAAAATAGATGGAAATCGCCGAGAGAAATTGCAAGACATACCCAGTTCGAAGAAATATACACGGGTCTTGTCACCGCGGATGTAGAAGTTGTCGTCGAGCAGGCGCCCGCCCTTGAACCGCAGCTGCGTGAGGTCGTGGCGCCCGTAGTCTCGGAACATCACCCGCCCGCCTGGCTTGAGCATAGTGTGTACATTCGAGATCGCCTGGCGCCATTCATCGGGGTGGAGAGCACTGAATACAAAAACCATGATGACGATGTCGACCGATCCGGGCTCGACTCCTGGCGGTAGACTCGGGGAGGACAGATCCCAAGGCTCGGAGTGGATCTTGCCCATAGGCGGTGACAGGTAGAGCGGGCTGTGTGTCACGAGCTTGACTGCATGATGGGCGTAGTCATACGCGAGGAGGGTCAGATCGGGATTCTGGTTCGAGGCGAGGAGGGGGAAGACGGAGTTCCCTGCGCCACATCCGATCTCTGCGACCGTGACAGATCCTGCGTCGGGCTTTGTCGCGGCTACGAGTTCAGGGAATTCATTGTGCAGCCTAGCCTCTCCGTCTCAGCTGACCATTTCACAAGTACTTCCTGTGGTGAATGACATACCACTTCCGGTCCTTGAAAAAGTTGGTCGCATGGTCCTTATAGAAGTTGTCCCAGAACTTTGCAGGCTTCTCGTTGTACTTGAGTTTGTCGTCTTCGGGGACCGGGGCTGCGCGCTGTTTCGTCAAGGATGCAGCGATGATCTCGTCCTGGTCGTCCGGGGGCGGTACGTGATCCCATGCGTTCTTAGTCCATACCTGGGACTCATCCGTCAGAAATCTACCAGCGGGTTGAGCGGTATGAATTGATTAACAGGGGATTTTCTCTCACCGAGAACCGAATGCGGGCTTCTCCTCCAAGATATCATGCACAGACGATGTGAGTTTGGGATCTATAGTCACTTCCGCCATTGTGGGAAGCCCCAGATCTAGCCGATAAAAGAGGCGGTGGGCCGGTGATGTGGATGGATGGCTAGCAGAGTGGTGGTCATGGCCAGAAAGAGGGTTTCCTTTTTTGTGTTTGTCGGTGCAGCGCTCCTTCCCGCTGCTTCCCACGCTGCGTTGGTCCTTCGCAATCTCCTACTAGTACAATGTATGACCACTAGGTTCAATGAGCTGGAACCTTCGACTAGGACCTTTCTGACTTGATTGTGTCGATTGTGTCACGGTCTTGCACAGGTCGTTGATTGACACCTTCTGCTCTACTTCGGACACTCGGGCCACCTACTGCCGCAATATGAGTGATCCTTGATGCTTTACAAGTTGCAGGCCTCTCTAGCTTTTAAACGAGGCGACCTTATTGCGCAAGCTCAATAGCGTGTCTTGCCAAGGCTCATAGCTGCGGCTTCCATCAGTCTTCCCATCTCGAAAAGAGCTAGGAAGATTCAGTGACTTGCAGACGGACGACTTGATACTGTCAAAAAAATGTTGGCGCAACGGCACGCCATGGGAATCAAAAAGTCACTAAGCATGATGGCATGATGGTCCCCTTTCACAGAGCGATGGAAACCCGTCAACATTGATTAGCACCTAGTAGATCATTCTTTGTAGGAACCACCGATGCTTTTAAATTGGAACTGCTTTTCATCATTGAGGACTTGGTGATAATCGCGACCGTTGCGCTATCACGCTGGCTGTACTTGTGTCATGCAAATGCTATGTATGTTTTATCACTATCTTGATCTCGGAGGTCATGGCCAAAAGAGATGGCTTGCTATATTTGTCCTGCATCCCTGTGTTTGCGACCCCGACGACCGCGACAACACGTCTGATTGTGCAGTGCAGCGACCCGCGAGGCCGTGTGCTCCTCGGACGGCAATCTTGTCCGAATCACAGGCTGGCGCTCGTATATCCTACATAATCATCTGCTGACCGGCACTCCCATGTTCAATGCTGCAACGATGAACGACTTTACGCCCACCGACGCCGAGCTCGGCGCGCTCTTCGACACCGTCTGGGCAGGCTACGCCCAGCCAGCACTGCACCCAGGAACTGCCCCATCAGGCGGCCGACAGCCACAGTCACCCACATTCAGTTACAGTGCGGTTGACATCTGTATGTCTCCGGCGATTATCACATCTTGCTCTGTCCGCTCACTGGCATGGATCACCCAGATGAGCCGCCGCCCTCTCCGCATGCGCCGCCGCGCCCGCCGCCTGCCAAACCAGCGCGCCGCCCGCTGCCGCCGACGCCAGGCTCCGCGTCCTCCTCCGCAAGTCCGCCCCCGCCGGCGTTCACCCCGAGTCCGCGCTCCAGTTTCCGCGCCGTCGGTTCGGATTCCCCAACCGCTGAATCGACCTCCTCGAGCCGAATGTTGCCAGCAACGCCAAGATCTTCCAATGGCTACCACACCTCCGCAATCTCCGACTCGCCTTCGCTCCTTGCCTCGACGTTTAGCCTGGAGAGAACCTCATCATTCGCGACCAGTGTCGACTCCATGAGCCGCGGTCCGTCGCTGAGACCCCCAGGCGCAGGCTCGCCTTTCGTCCCCGGCCGACAGGTAGGCTCATCGGAAGAGTCTCTGGGCTCAAGGGAACGCAAAATACTGGACGACACGCCAGAATACACGCCTCCTTCCTCCTCATATGTGCAGCACCAGCACAGCGCTCAGAGCACCGACTCTTCCCATTGGGTCTCCTCCCCGACGTCCATCCACTCTCCAGCCAATGCGAATTCCGGATGTAGGTCCATTGCGTTTAGGCCGCCTAACGAAATCAATTAAATTCATTACTCCACAGACAACGTTGCCTCTGGCTCGTCGCCGTATCCGCGACGTGCCAATCTTCCTGAGCCGCCGTACGACTATCCCGGCCCATCCAACACGTCCCTCAACCGCGTCAACTCTGTCGGTTCCTTTGCATCTGGACGTGCAGACTCCGACCAGTACTACCCATACGGCGGCGCGTCGTCCTCTGCCGGTCCCAGCAACGCACGGCGCAACACCGAAATTCTCCACGAGCTCAGCTCCGGACTCGATGAGCGCGGGCCGCTCGGGCTGCACTCCGACGAGGAGGATCTGTTCTGGGACGAGGAAGAGGAGGACGACGAGACGCGATTTGTCAATTTTTCGTTGTTGTCGCATATTGCTGTGCAGCTGCGCGACAAGGTGCCGAGGGGGACACATGTGAAGGGGAGTATTCCGTACCCGCGGGCGTTCACCGGGAAGGATATCGTGGTAAGCTATCGCGCGCGCGCCGCTCTGTCATGATCGTCACTCATCACTCCATAGTCGACAATACAGTCGCAGATACAGAGAGAGCTTGCTATCAACCATGGAGTTTCGACCAGTGACCGGCGCGCGGCATTGCAAGTGGCGAGAAGTCTGCAGAGTCAGCTGTTCTTTTACGAAGTAGAATGGGGCGGCCAGGTGTTGCAAGACGGAGTTGAGGATGTGTACATGTTTCTGGATGATCTGCCGGGCGCATCTGATGGCCCGCCGGAGAGGGCAGAGCTTCCAACGGGTGTTGTCACTGTCTTGACCAAGTGCTACTCTCCGGGATGCGATGATGGCGTGGCCTGCTACGCGCCTCGATGTCCTCGAAAGGTGACCAAGTTTGCTTATGACATTATATGCAGGCGCTGAGTTTCTTTCCAGGGTGAAAGCCTCGCTGCCTCTACCACTGCTACAGAAGAAACGGCTGCTAGCACGCGGCGAGAATGGATCAATGTGGTACCCCAGGAAGTGTTGAAAACCCTTCCGCCAGCTGAGATCAACAGGCAGACGTATGTTCGTTCTTCATGTCGATCTCCTTCCATCCTGACTGCCACAGCATCATTCACAAGCTCATCGACAAGGAAGAACAGTACATCCAAGACCTCGACACCGTCGAGTCAGTGTTCATACGTCCTCTACGAGCCGCGAACCCTCCCATCATCGCTACCGATGTTGATGATTTCATCGACGAAGTCTTTGGCAACATTATGGACCTGCGAGAGTGTAACAGGCGTCTTTTGGAGGTTCTTTACGTTCGCCAACGCGAACAGGCGCCTGTGATACAACGAATCGGGGACGTCTTTCTGGATGCAGCGACCGAGTTCAGATACGCGTATCCGACGTACATTGGACATCACCCGCTTGCTGAAAAGAGGCTCAAGGAAGAAATGGAGAACAATCCAGATTTCCGCCTGTTCATCCAGGTACAAGTCTTCTCTCATAAAGTTCTGTACAGCGTAGCTGACATTGCGGCTTAGCAATGTTCACGAGAAACTGCAAGAGCGGGCGAGTCGATGCGCTTGGAGCTCAAGCATTTCCTCGAGCGCCCATCTGAGCACTTGCAAAAGTATCCGGTCTTGTTGCAGGCGATCTGTCGCGGAACAGTGGAAGGCAATCCAGATGTCGACTTTTTGATGGAAGCGATCGAGGCTATCAAGAATCTGCAGACGGTGGCGCAGGTTCGGACGTTTCAGTCGGCAATGGGGCGCGGTACACCTGGGAAGTGGGAGTGGCATGATATAGTTCCGCAAGAGACGAGGCAGAATATGACGAAGGAGGAGACAAAGCGGCAGTCGTGAGTGTTGGTTCTGGCTCTATTGTATGATCGTCTGACGAAGGGCGCTAGCATCATCTTTGAGTTGATCAAGGGTGAGATGGGATATGTGAAAGACCTGGAAAACATTGATTTCGTACGTGGCGCCTATCACCTCTTTGACCACGCCATTAACAACCTTCGGTACACATCCAGATATACATTCGCCCCCTCCGTGCTGCCAATCCGCCTATCATCCCTCCAGACCGTCTGGAACAATTCATACAAGATGTCTTCCATAATTTCGCAGAACTTCATGCCCATCATCGCAAGCTCGTCGACAAGCTTCATGAAATACAGCGAGAGGAACATCCGCTCATCAGGTCTGTCACTGCGCCTGTCATGGACGCCGCTCTCAACTTCCGGGAGTCCTATCTCGAGTACATCCCCAATTACCCCATGGCGTCGTATCGTATAGATGACGAACTCGCGAACAATCCGGATTTCAAGGCATTTGTTGACGTATGTCGTCGTCGCTTGTCATAGATAGTTGATTGATTGATTGTGCCGTGTGTATAGAGCTGTGTACGACATCCGGACGCACACCGACTCGACATGAAGAATTTCATCAATCGGCCGATACCGCGTTTGTTGCGGTATGAATTGCTTCTCAGAGGCATTATGGACGAGTCTCCGCCGGGGCATGAGGACAAGTATGAGATACCGCAGGTTTTGGAGGTCATCAAAGCCTTGGGTAAAGATACGGAGCCTGGGGTTGTTTCGGCGAAGCAAAAGGTCGAGCTGTGGAGGTATAATTCGAACATTGTATTCAAGCCTGGAGAGTCGGTCGTGAGCTTTTCATTCTCTGGCATCTTGGAGCTGGGCTGATCACGTCCTAGGATATGGACCTCCTGGACGCCAACCGGTCACTCATACATACCGGCAGATTGCTTCGGCAGCCTGATGGTGGCCTAGAACAGTTTAATGGATGGTCCGAGCTCTATGTCCTCTTATTCGACAACTACCGTAAGTTTGGACGTGATGATTTGTATGGCTTGCTGAGATTTCACAAGTGGTCATGACCAAACCTCGAGAACGCGATGGAGTCACCAGGTATCATGTCAATCGCAGAGTACGCCGCTAATTGTGCCTTCATTCACTGTCACTTATGCACCAATTAGCCTATCCCTCTCGATCTACTCACCCTCGTCAACTTTACCGATCCCCCTGCTCAACGCGGGACAGGTTTGCTTCGCAATCTAAGAGGAGGCGAACGCCACAACACCGCTGCCAGTGAATCCACACCTACAGCAATACGTTCGCCAGAGTCCGGGTCCGGATCCGGATCTGCGGCGGACGCAAGGGCTGTCTATCCGTGTACCATTCATTGCAATGGGCGTTTGGGTGGCAATTTCATCCTGTATGCCGAGTCAGCCAATGTTCGGGCGGAATGGAAACAGAAGCTGGAGGAGGCGGTTGGGTTGCGCAAGGTTGTGCAAGAGTCGAACAAGGTGTTTGAGATTGAGACTCTTAGCTCTGACACTTTCTTGGTACCCTCGATGTTGGGAGGAGGGGCGTCCTACAATTTGGAGAATTCGTTCACTGGCAGGGTGACGTGCTCGGTACCATTCAGTAAGTTGGCTTGTCGACTTCCTGTTAGTCTTGCTCACCGCGATTCACTCAGACACCGCCGATGGACGTGCGTTGGTAGCTATTGGATGTGCCGAGGGTGTATGGATCGGCTTCCGTCATGATTCGAGATGTAAGTCTTGCTGTGCGCTGGAAATCGCCATTCTGACTCGATCCATGTCATAGCCATGCGTCGTGTCCTTCATTTGAAGATGGTGACACAATGTACCATGCTTGAAGATTTCGGTATCTTTCTTGTGTTGGCGGACAAGTCGCTGTTCGCCTACCACATCGAAGCGCTTGTGCCTTCGTCACCACAAAGCTCGCAAAACAATCAAACTCCGCAAAAGCTAAATGGCAACAAGGACGTTCAGTTTTTCTCAGTTGGCTCGTTGGGTGGGCGCACACTGGTCATCTGGATGAGAAAGAAGGGTGTAAGTCCATATGATACTTTGACACTACCTGCTGCTCACGACTACCCTAGTTGGAGAGCACTTTCTACGTCCTTGAGCCCGTCATCGAAAAGATCAACGAGAAGACTAAGACTACCCCAGCCATTTCGCGGTTCGGATTCCGCTCCACCAAGTCGGACTGGTTCCGAGAGTATCGCGAGTTCTTTATCCCTTCCGAAGCCCACGACCTTGTATTCCTGCGTACCAAGTTGGCTGTACTTCACACCAAAGGTTTCGAAATCATGGACCTCATGGAGTATGTGTCTTTATTCTGCTCTCCAAAAGGTTCTGCTCATTGACCTTGTGCAGTTTCAAGAGCAGAACGATACCAACTCGGGGGAATCGGGAAGACGCGATGCACATACAGCTGACGAAGCGATGTGATGCATGCAAGCCCATTGGCATGTTCCGGACCGCCATCGAGGAGTTCCTGCTGGTCTATGATGGTAAGGACACTTCCACCTCAACCGTATTCTTGAACCCTAACGTGCCTCGCACAGAATTTGGCGTCTACGTCGACAAAAAAGGAGAGCCCTGCCGCGGGACCGGCCCCATCGAGTGGGAAGGGACAGCCAACCGCGTCGCGCTTCACAATCCTTACATACTTCTCTTCGACACGCGCTTCATTGAAATCCGACATTTGCATACAGGCCGGCTGGCGCAGATCATCCCGGGGAACAACATCCACTGCATATGGGATGGCCGAGGCACCAATCAGCCCATTCCCGACGACGAGAACGGGGAGAGCAGCGACGAGCGTATCGTGCAGGAAGCGCGAATACACGTCGTCTCGTCTGCGAACGACAGCATGATCGGGGGCCGGCACGCACGCGCTATCGCGCAGCACGTCTTTGAGCTGATCCCCACCATCCCTCTCTACCTACCTGGCTCTCTTGCATCGCCCTCCAATGCCACCTACTTCCCCACGACATACTCACCGCCACACTCACCCATCTATCGCCCCACTATCATGCATCAAGACTCGTACAACGCCTACTCGGAATACTCCCTCGCATAGCATTTTCAGGTTATATATATCATGCATCTCCTACTCGTATACCACGAAGTCTTAATCACTCTTGTATATTACAGCAAAAGATGTAGATGGGAATGGCAGCATACTCACGACGTTCTCGATTATGGTGGTGGTGGCGGGGGAGGCTGGTCTGGCTGGGCAGGAGGTGCAGCGCCAGCACCAGCGTCCGCGCCCGCGTACGCCTGTGCGTAATATGTACTGTAGGTCTGCTGCTGGGATGCCATCCATTCCTTGAACTGATCAGAGTTGACATCGTAGCCGTACGCCGCCCTACATAGATGTCAGACGCATTGCTACGAACCGGAAGAGACATGACCGACCAGTATTGCGCAAACGCCTCTGGATTCGACGGATCGGGTCCAGCTGGCTGTTGTTGGCCACCTGGTGGCGGGGGCGGTTGGTCACCCGGAGGCGGCGGTGGCGCGCCCGAAGGAGGGGGCGGAGCTCCATATCCCTAAAGGTTAGAAGTCAGATCAATGAAAATACATCACCGCATAAAACGTATGGTGCTGTAGGGTAAGCCACCCAAACATGATAAGCTGCAAGATGGGACAAGGATGACCTACCGGCATGGTATACGCCGCGTACTGCATTTGCGCTTGGTGCAGCTCCATCTGCTGGGACTGAACTACGGCGGCCATCTTTGCGTGCTCGGCGCGGACGACGAGAAGGAGATCTTCAGTTAGTACTTTTGCGCGGGCAACTTGGCCCTCTTCTGGACCGCTGGGACTGTGTTAGATGTGATGTGGGTTTGGAAGAGGTGGAGGCGTACGTGATGTGGATGTACAGAGGCTCGTCGCTCTCTCGTCCGGTTTCTGGCTCTAGGAAAGCAGAGCCAATGCCCTTGACTTGCACACGCGTTCCGGTTTCCTGTTGGATGTATTTGACGAACTGGCCCTACACGAATTGTTAATCAAGGGGATATAGAGAAGGATAGTGCGTACCTGTGGTCCTACGACCTTGGCGCGTATGTGGAAGTTTCTTATTGACTCGAGACCGACTGGAAGTTTCTCTTCGGGCCATTTGCGCTACGATAACATGAGATTACTTCGCAGAATGCAATGAAGAAAGTCAGTCACCTTTTCCCTGAGCCGGTCCTTCTTGTCTTCCACCAAGGAGCCCAGGTCGGTGTTGATGTGCTCGTTGATCATATCAAGAGCTTTGTTGAGAACTTCTTGACTTGGAGCGGTGACATGAAGATAGAGAGGGGGGTCCTTCTCTGTTGCTCTGCTTCGGTCGGGATACCAGGTGCCCTTGGTGCTTATGGACGCCCCCGTTGCGTCGTGAATCTAAAGGAGCCATTAGTCTTCAACGCCAAAGTGCTGCTTCGAGTGTCGCGCACCTCCTGCTGAGTAGACCCCTTCGTCAACACATATCGGTTCCGGACGTCGTTGATGTCAATGTCCTTCTGGAAGTCGGCTTCGTGTCCGTCCTTGAGCCCTCCAGCAGCGAACTGTGCGGCAATTTTGGCGGCGATGGCGGCGGCGGCAGCGGCCGCGTCGTTTGCCGACTTGGCTTCATCGGCGGGAGGCGCGCTGGTCGATGGCGCAGCGCCCTCGGGGGCAGCCTGGTCCCATTTACGCTTTGCCGACATGGTGGACTTGAGAAAAGTTACCGGCGTCACGGATCAGTCACAGCGTGCTTTCTGGCTTGAGCCGCCATGGTCATCTCATCTTGATATCTTGCTTTTCTCATAATGTCGTCCAAACGCGCCAGGATAGCATCTCCGACCCTGCGCACGTCGTCGTCGCCATCGCCGTCGCCCGAGCCGACTCCGAAGGCCCTGCGAACATCGCGTCCGACATCGGGGACGGGCCATCCGCTGCTGTGCACACTGCCGCCGACATGCAATCGCCAGCCGACACCTATCGCAAACTCCAAGGATCTGGAGATACACTATGCTACCTATCATGCCCACGTCTGTGCTGAGCCCGGCTGCTCGTGTGTGTTTCCCGAGGCGAGACTGCTCGAGCTGGTGCGCGCTGCTCCCGGATCCCCCATCGGCCCACTGCTGACCTCTGCAGCACCAAACAGAATGCCACGATCCCCTCGCTGCCATCCGCCGAGAGCGCGGAGATAAAATAGTAATCCATCTCATCGATTGCGCACGCCACACCTCACCATGTTGTCCATCCAGTTTGCGTGCCACCTCGCGACATGCGGCAAATTCTTCAACACGCCAAAGACACGGCGGCTTCATCTGATACATGGCCACGGATACCCCAAGGAGTATTTCTTCGCTGTCACGAACAAGGGCGTGGGTGGGCTGCTCAAAAAGTGGGGCGAGGGCGCGAGTATGATCAGAGGAGAGTGGAAGAAGCGGGACGATCCGCATGATGAAGATGACGACGACGAGGAGGAAGAGATAGAAACCGACAAGGATGACGCCCGCCATGTGATACACGAAGAGAACGAAGACAGCGAGGAGAGCGCAGACGAAACAAAGACGGCGGACGACCTCGATGCATTGGCCGACTCGATGACAACACTGTCTTTGGTTCCAAAATCAGTGCGATTTGGTCGTGGTGGCCGCGGCGGTTTCATCGCCAATGAAGCCAACAGCAGAGGACGGGGACGAGCGCAGAAGCAAGGGCAACAGCCCGCGGATGATTCTGTGATGGATGTGGAAGTGACGCCTGCTAGAGGCCGTGGGAGGGGTGCGTTCTTCCCTAGAGGACGAGCGTTGCGGGGTGGTTTCAGGGGATTGCCTAGAGGGCCCATCCGTGGACGGGGACGGGGCCAAGTCGCGTCAGTTGGTCAACGTGACGCATAGCCATATGTCCGAATGAGATGGAGAGTGTGAGATTTCGAGTGCAATACTAGGTTTTGTAAGGATGTTGTATGCGTTTGTGCGGATACCATGTACATGTATGTCGATTATGCTAGTAGGACGTGTGATTAGGAAGAGGACATGATCAAGCATGCTTCTTGGATGTGGCGGATAGATTCGCTAGATAAGATAGAACGAGTTCTGGAGCTGGAGTATTGCACCAACTGTGCGATGAGTAGAACCTGTTCGTGCCATATAGGCTCTTGCGCGAAGTCGTGTCGTACATCGTCCGCAGGCTTGCTCAAGGTCTCAATCTTGATGCATTTCCTTCCTTCGTTGAGTTCATTACCATGCATCTTCCTCAAAGATATTGATGCGAGTGGCTAAGCGCCACAGCGACAGACAAGTCGAACATATTTGAGAGATCAGAAAGTGGATTTCTATGAGTATTATGGGAAATATCTTGTGGGCGAAAACAATGTGCCCGGAGCTGATTAGCCAAGAACGTGCACCGAAAAGCACATATGACATGCCCAGTTCCGAGCTTGGTACACTCTTCTCGCCTCTCCGCTAGCCACACATCCAGCACGAACGACGCAGCAGATAGAGAGAAATGAGGTGACTGTAAAGAAAAGAAACAATTCAAACTCCGGTTGGCTTATAAGCATTGTCGAGCGGTCCGTGCGCGTATCACGTGATGGCGGGTAGTAACGGACTCGGGTTTCTTTTTCTCATTTCTATCATTTCCCAATCTTGTCGAAAGTCACCTCGAGGCTCGCGTCTCACAGGCGCAGCTTGCACCCATGTTACTTAGCGAAGGGAGGACGACACTCATCGTCTGACTTTGAGTAAGGAAATCTTAGTCTCTGGCAGTCGTGTAGAAGGGACACCTACAAATCTGAATCACTCGAGTTCTTGCTTCGCTTTTTGTCCTTCTCGGGTCTACCAGACGGCCGTTCGTAGCGCTAGGCTGACGCGAACGAAAATTCTCGTCCTCATGTTTGGCGCCTGACTGGTCACAGATCCGGATTGGATCCAATTGCAACGATGGAGCTCACCGTTTCCATTTTCCTCTCGGATTTCGGACAAACCAGCACAATCTATAAAAGGTTTGAAGGTCTCAACTGACCTTGAACCGCTGAGACATGACCCTCCTACCAACCTTGCCCAAGCTCCGCGTATCTGCTCCCATCAGCACCGATGTGGATGCCACGAAGGTGGCTGCCGACTGGATGGACGCGTTCGCGTCTGCGGCGTCTGCTGGCGATGCTGACGGAGTCACCGCTCTCTTCATCTCAGACGCACTCTGGCGTGACCTTCTCGCCCTAACCTGGGACGTTAGCACCTTCATAGGCAAAGACAAGATCAAGCAATTCCTCACAGATCGTCTCCAGCCCGGCCGCCTTGGCGGCTTCAGCATGCCGCAGAACGCCGCACTCCAGCTCCCTGCGCCAGATCTTGCATGGATTCAGTTCAGCTTCACCTTTACTGTCACCTCTGTTGGCTCGGGGTCTGGTGTGGCGCGTCTGGTACCCCAGCAGGGCGGTGATTGGTATTGTTTCTGCTTCCTTACTAATCTTGAGGATCTCGAGGGGTTCCCAGAAGCCAAAGGTCCGTTCCGCAACTCTTGAGGCAAATCACGGACTCTGGGAGGCGCAGAGGCAGCGCGAGGTCGCGTTCGAAGACAGGGATCCCACTGTCTTGATCGTAGGCGCAGGCCAAGCTGGCGTGGGCACTGCTGCTCGTGTATAATGTCTCAACGTGATATACGACTGAACAATATGTAGAGTGTACATCTCAACAAAAATTGTCGCCTGTACTCCTCTATAGTTACGTGCAGAACGCGGTTCCAACGTCGATATTGTAGTACTGTCTGAGGGCATAAGTAGTGATCAAGTCCTCCAGCATTATCACTCACAGTATCATGTGCATCGTTGAGTCCGCCACTTGGAATCGAAGCTGAGCAAGTCGGATCCTCGCCAGATGGGTCACACGCCCTAACAGTATCAGGCGAGGCGGGGTCCAGTGTCTGCCAGTACTCGACCCCATGATGTACAAGTCCCAGGATCGTGGGGAAGAGGGTGGGAACACCGTCTGTCGTATGAACACCTGGTCGTTCGATGAGCACTCATCATGATAAGTAGAGGTAGAAGGTCAAGCGCCACGTACTGCGGAAGACACGCGAGCCTATTTGGGCGTTGACCAATGCAGCATATTGGTCATTGCCCGTCCGTGGTTGCCCGTAGGTATACATGCGTACGGGCCTAGGCGGGCGGCATATCAGCAGTTTCAGAGTAGGTTGAGGTTTGTTCAGCCTACAGAGTTGGGAAGTTCTCCTGCAGCGTGATTCCGGCAAGGCTTGCGAGAGCGCCTCCCAGAGAGTGGCCTGTTGTAGTGAGGTTGTACCCAGGATGAGACGCTAACTCGCTCGTCACGGTTGCAACGACACTGCTAGCCACAGAGTTCCAGGCCGTCAAGAATCCCATGTGAGCCAATGTGCCAAGTGGGGCGATGAATCCCGGAGTGATGAAGGGAGTTAGGACTACATTTAGATCTACGACAGCGTCGATCAATGTAGAGCTAAGAAAGAGGTCAGTCCCTGGGTGGAAGTACGCAAGGAACACATTCACCTTCCTCGGAAAGCGACCACAACCTCCTTCCGGTTATCATCAACCACTATATAGCCTTGAGTATCCGTGAAAGACTCATTGATGACGGATACAAGAGTAGCTCCGTTCGGGGAGCTGCACGGAGTGTCGAGATAGGCCGTGGAGGCATACTGGAAGTAGAAAATCAAGTCGTCGTAGACATCTACATGGTGATTAGACTCGGGACACCACACATAATAGAACTTACCCTGCGAGATGCTGCGCTTCTGAGGAAGACGCTGGATCGGACTCGGGAAACCTTGAACAAAGGGTGTGATACACAACAGCAGGGCGACCAGAAGCATCTCGAATCTCTGAAGCCGATGTTACTGAGGAGTCGCGCTTATATACAGAACACCACGGAGAGAAATGATATCCCTTACATATCTTCTGTCGAATGTCGGCACTTAGTCTCAGGAGTATCCGGCGACAGCGCGTTCCATGGAGAATTCAAATTATGGTGACTTGTATGCCTATGTCCGGGAGTCAGTTGGGAGTGCCGAGGGAGTGCGTACCATGCTCCAAATTATTGTACTTACATGGACAAGCAGAGTGCCGCTGCGCATGACAGAGAAAAAAGCACCATCGGCAGACAGTAAATTTTTGCAACCGTCAGCGAGGAATGCCCCAGGAATCGGAGAGGCCCCGGACGCCCCTCAAGCTCAAGGCTAATCGGAGAGGCACCCAGACACTCCCTCAAAGATTTTTCGCTATAATACGGCCAAAATGGACCTCAAAAAATCAAGCAATTGCCGGGCTGCAGGTTGGCTGCAGACGTCAAATGTTCAAAGAGGGATTCAGAGTGTGATTTTGGTCACGTTCCGTGACATAAATCAAAGGTGTGACATGCTTTTTCAGTGCTTTTTCTTCCTTGACCTCTCGTCACTGCCAAGAAGGTACACCAAGCAAAACTATGTAAATTGCAGCGCATTGGTACGTATCTGTGTATATTATGTGGGCTTTGCGGTTCTCTTTGAATTCTGCTTACTCTTCAATGGGACTTCAAGCCGACCTCAAATGTTGAACGACAGACATTTCGAAGTACCGACAAGGAACAGGAATCCGAACAGGAACAGAAAACCGGCACGGGTCCAACTCTGAATGCCGGGCATGTGACTCGCGGAAGCGAGAGTCGGAGACACACAGTGACACTAAGTAGTCTAGACTAATATAGTACTTGGCCTCACATATTCAACTCCGCGGACCGCGACACACTCTCAGTGGCGGAGCGTCCGGGGACCTACTCGGATAAACGGTTGATAGAAATGTTTAGTTTGCTCTGACGTTCCGGCATCGGTTGAAGATCATGACTTGAAGGAGAGCGCGCGACGTGCGGTTACAGCTGATCACAGTCAATCGACAGCGGCGAACGCGACTGTAACACAAGAGTAGAGTCGAAGTACTTCAGATGGATTTGAAGCGTAGGGCTGTGTGAGGCTCGTCGGATGTACAATGAGTGGGATCGTATGACAAATTGATTAAAAATCAAATAGACCTCCAGCTCCGTTCGCCGAGAACACTCAAGAGTGAGCAGTCTTGCGCGTCAACATCAGGTGTCAATGACAGTCTTGCGCGCCATTTAGCCGAAAGAACCTGACGATGGTCCGCAGACGTTGAAAAATACGCGCCGCCACGAAAGGCAACCCAACAAGATCTTCGCGATCCATCTTAGTACGGCGGAAGACATCATAGATCGACCTCACCCTTTGCTCGTGTATCTCGAGGGTGGCACCCCAGAATCTTAGTGTCAAAACTCAGTTTGGGAGCGAGGGCGCTTGTATGAAGCACTCCGCCGACCGAAATGATTTACCGTCGGCGGAGGTCATCAAGCTGCATGAAATGTTGGACATTCAGACTGAGTCGGATTGATATCTTGATGAGCCATGAGCTACAGTACGACTTTACGGATTATCTGAACAATAATCACTATCAGTACGTCTTCCAGAAGCCAGTGTGCTTGTACAGTGTCAAAGGGCTCTTTGAGCATGGAGTCTAGATCGAGGTAAGTCTTTGACGGTCCACGGATTGCGCCTTCCGTGGATAAAGGGAGTCGCAATAAAAGCCATATGAGCATTTTGTTGGGCTGAGTTCACTGGCAAGCTCAATTCCTCACCGCGACTGCTATCAAAGACGGTGAGTGGCAACATGCGCTTCTTGATGCAGTTCCAACACCAACTTGACGCGCTCAAGTCAAACAAGCTCCACGCTTATCTATCATGGTCCGCAAGCGCCGTACAAACCGGGCCATCCTTCACGAGAGGCAACCGAACAAAATCTTCGCATTCCGCTTCACGCGTAAGGACATCATCGAGCGCCCTCACCCTCTCGTCGCCAAATTCGAAGCTCCACCCATTTCCGCCCCACGAGACGAGCGAACTCGAGCTGAAATCGGAAGATACCTCTGTGTTGTGAAACTGCTGGAACTTATGGCCCGAAGTGTCTGGGAACGGGCAGAGGGAGCCCGTCTGGATCGTCAGTTTGGACCCGAGGGAGCGTGTATCAGATTGGGAGATAACTTTTCTCCTGAACGGGATGTGCTGCCATCCAGCGAGAAAATCAAAGAGTTACAGGAGTTGTTGGATATAGATATTCAGCCTGAGTGGTATCTTCATGAGCCGGAGGAACGGAGATGAGCAGCTAGTGATCACAGTAATCATGATACTTCCCTCCCGGTGCGACACCAAGGCAAATTTCTACACTCAGCGCTGAATGAACAAAAAGCCCCCAAGGCCTGTAAGTCCTCAGAAGTCCACAAGCATTATCTCTCAATGGAACGACTTTACCGAGTACATATTTCAGAACTCGAATAATGAATTCAGAGCTCGGATCACCAAGATTCAGGCCCATGATGGTGAGAGGACAAATGCCAACGAATTTGATCGCAGATCACCCAGACGCGTCAACACGTACATACGGCCAAACAGATCAACAGCATCTTTTCCTCTTACCGCCATCTCCGCCCACCGCCTCAATAGCAGTTTCTATCCCCTCACTTCTTCAATTGAAACATGAGAGTGACCGTAAAACACTGGCACACCGTCGCGCAATGGCAGTGGGATCTGGGCCACAGCGATGACAACAACGGCGAGGAGGAGGACCCGTGTGGGATATGTCGGGTCCCGTACGAGGGCTGTTGTCCTGCGTGCAAGGTCCCCGGGGATGATTGCCCTCTGAGTGCGTGCTACCTCTCGCCCGCGTCGCTCATGATGCTAATGGCCGTCCAGTCTGGGGCGAATGCACACACGTCTTCCATATGCACTGTCTCCTGCGCTGGATCAGCACGGAATCGTCGAAGCAGCAATGTCCCATGGACAGGCGACCTTGGAGTGCGTTCTGTTTCTCTTTTTTGGAGAAGGCGCTCATCTCTGTACTCTCACAGTCACCGCTGATGCGAAATCCATGGCCCAATCATGACATGACGATCCATCTACGTTCCACATTGGCTCCTAGCAAACATCACCATCCTCAGCATTGTCTCTGTAGCGCATAGCTTAGCGCATCCACAATGTACCCAACACACTTCTAATCTTAATACGCCTCTCGAAGGACTGGCCGATGTCGGCCGGACTATAAAATCTTTCTTCGCCCCACTTATTGTGGTACTTATGCACTGATTGCACCTTGTCGCCACGAACATGTAAGTCTCTTTCCAAGTTTTTCTGGCCCACAAGCACTAGACGGGTCAAATCGACGCTTGTATCGCGGCGCTATGGTGTAGTGGCAGCACTTGGGATTTTGAGCATCTTCTTCCCACAACCCAGGTTCGAACCCTGGTAGTGCCTTCACAGTATTTTTGTTGTCTTCCTGGGCAGTGGGCAGAGTCATTCGTACTTTTGAATCGTCAGATTCGTCGCTGCAATGTCTGTCCATCGTCCACTCTTCAAGGAGCACTCACACTGAGTAGATCTCTACGCGACGTTTGTCCCAGCTGGCCACGCCATAGTTCCAACTTTCTTCTGCATTGAGATCTGAGGCATCAATCAATTGCGCATGCAAACCCGCGCTTTGACTGCCAGTGTCTGGCTGGGACGGACGGATCTTTCGCTTCCATGTACAGTACATTTGGCCCCATTCTGCACGTAAGAAATGCTCCTTCTGTCAGCGAGGACGTGGAGTATGGTGGTGCGGGTCCCAATCTGCCGCCTTCTAGCTCAAGCCGCCAACGCCAAACTATAACGAACATGATTCTTTCCATACAACGTAGGTCGTAAAAATCATCGAGATGTCATACATAAGTGACTACTTTTAAGTGCGAGGGGGTGGGAGGGTACAATAAGAGGGTTCGGAAAGAGCGGTACGTTCTACAATGCTAGGTAGGTGACACTGAAAACAGCGCGGGGTGAGAAGTACTCGTATGTAGATCAGCGGGAGCGGGAAGGTCCAGTCTATCCGGAAGCCTGAATATAGTCTATAAAAGTACAATTGCGGAGAAGGGGAAGCAGGACGTATGGCGTGGACGACGGATGAAGGAGAAGATGAAGGTTAGTTGATACATGCATGCTTTACTCTCTTTGGGAAAGTTCGTGGCGTTGCTGTCCAGAGCCGCTAGAGAGAAGACTGTCGTACGTAGGTGGAATTTCCTGCGGACCAGCGTCCTGGTGCACGATGACTGGACTGGACGAAGGCCCGTCAGGGTTTGCGACGTTGAAGTGTGACTGTCTGCGATGAGGGGAAGAGTATCAATACACAAGCAGACATCGCGGCGGAAGACAAAGAAACTGACCTTTCCCGTTCCTTGGCGCTCATTCCGCCTCCTCCTGAGCTACTGCGACCGCTCAGGCTCTGACCGGGTTGAGGTACGGGCATCCCCGGCGCGGGATTTGGCCCAGAAGCGTACTGGCTATAAATGGACGGATACTGAGACTCATGAGAGTACTGTGACATTGGGGGAGGGCTGGGAGGGGAACTGCCAGAATAGGCATTGGGATAATAAGTGGAGTGAGTCTGATGTGAGGAGCCGGCCAACGGGAATGGGGAGACAACGCCTGCGCCAATGTCGGCACCAGCCAATCTGCCGCCCATGCCATCCGTGCCCTCGTCTTCGAGGTCGACACCCATATTTGGCGGACGTGCACCGACCGCGGCGGGGTCAAAGTTGCCGTCAAATAGTTTGGATAGACGACGCGAATGACGACGTTTCATGAACCACCAGACGAGCAGGCCGACGAGGGCAAGACCGCCGATGCCACCAACTACTCCACCGACGATAGCACCTGTGTTACTGGAGCTGCTTGAGCCTCCACCACCGGCACTGTCTGCTGATGTACTCGCGCTCGGTGTGATGGTGGATGAGACCTCATAGACAGATGTCATTTGCTGGCCATTGGAGGTCACGATGACAGTCGTTTCAAAGACTGTGGTCTGAGGAGGCAAATACGTCGTCTGAGCGGCAGAGGTGTTTCCAGCAGAGGTGGTGCCGGCAGAGGTGGTAGTGCCAGAAGCGGAAGTACCCGCGTCAGTGGTCGGCGCACCTGAAGTCGGTGTCGTCTGCGGGGTAGTTGTGGTGTCGGGTGTGGTCGTGGTCGGCTGGTCTGTCGACGTGGGTGAGGTGGTCGGGGTGGAGTCGGATGTCGGAGGCGCTGACGACGCGGGAGTGCTGGAAGTCGGCGGGAGACTACTCGTGGGAGCCGATGTCGTTACATCTGAGCTCGAGGGTATCGCCGAATCGGAGAATAATGAAGAAGATAATGGTGTAGACGATTGTGTAGGAGATGAGGACATTAAAAGCGAAGACGACGACGGCGACAATGACGAGGATGAAGATGAAGATGATGCCAGCGAATTGAAGAAGGGCAGCGACAGCGATGAGGACATGAAGGGGGAGAAGGAGAAACGGGTGGGTGAGCAAAATGATTATGTAACTCCCGGGAAATAGTCTCACCACTGGCGGACATTGTGATATGACGGAGGAGTGACGGCTTATCGGGGGCTTGTTTATCTCCAGGTAGGACCGAAGGCCAATAGCCAATTATTGGAAAGTAGCAGGGAAGTAATAGCGTACAAGCGAGCGAAGAGGCGTTCTGCAGAAGAACAGGCTGGCGTGGTCGTGGTCGGGAAGCAAAGGCCGTTTTACGGTCGCTTCCCTCTAGGCTCTGCCTGTTCCCACGCCGCCGCACCTATATTTGCACCTGACTATGGTGCATGAAACTCACCCTCCCGCATGCTGATACTCGCACATGTGTATTGGTCGGACAAACTGTGGACTGTATGTATGACGGCGACGAGTCCACCCTATACACTACTCAACAGACAGCCCTGAGATACTCCCAGAAACTGACGCTGCTCCGCCTCGACTCTCCACCGAGTGTGCAAACGCATGGTTGCCAAGTGAGCCGGTACCGGACCACTCTACAGGCGGTCAAGGGAGCTGACACATTCTCAAAAAAAAATCTGGACTGCGCCACAGCCCTCGGAGCGAACTTCATCCCTCGCAGTGATCGCGTTCCAAAGCCGACTGGCGAGATGATAGGCTTTCAGTAAGATGTTCAAAGCGCGTTCTGTTCTACCGCCGCAATTCCTAATTAGACTGGATGAGTAGAAATGACTTGTCAATTGAGCGATAATTGATGACCTCTCAAGGCCAAGGCTAACCTTGTAAGACTCAGGTCAAGAGTTGCCACCTGTGCGCCACGAGATCTCGTCGAGTGACTTGTAAGTTGTCGCTCGACAGCCGAGAGCTCCTCAGCTCGAGCTGTGACGAGTCACGACTCACGACTGTGGCGTCAGACTTCAGTTGACAAATTTGACAACAAATGACAATTCTTGAGTTTGACAGTCGGACAAAAAGGAAGAACTCCAATCCACAGGCACTACCAGGGTTCGAACCTGGGTTGTGGGAATTTCTGCGTCAAAATCCCAAGTGCTGCCACTACACCATAGCGCCATTCGCAAAGCGTAATTTGTTCGAACATGTACTTGCCAAAACGCATCTGTATGAATGGAATTCCTGTGTAAATATAGTCAGATCCTAAGCCCTCAGACCTCCTCCTGCCCCGACGAGATTGTGTTATAAGCTTGCTCATTTGTGACGGTGGAGAAGATAGCTGGCGTTGTCGATGAGAGACTCTCGGGTTTCGATCTGACATTGAATTGTATTGTTGACACTTCTGTGGTATGTGGTGCGACCTTGCCAGAGTCGATGTGGATGGAGTGCATCTTGGAGCCCTCGAGGGTGATGCTGCGTTGGATATTGACGAGGACAATAATGGCGGTCGGGTAAATGCCCTATGTGACGAGAGATTAGGTTCAATAAATCGCACATGATCGAGTGGGTCTGGACGCACTGAGATCTGATCACCCATTGAGCTCAGAATCATGAGAAGGTAGGTGGCATTTGACCGTAAGTCCATGTCAATGAATAGAATGACTTGTGAGGCCTATATATCGTCGATCGTTCAGTGGCCAGAATGCGGCACAAGAGGCACACGCACCCAGAAGAGGCAATATGCGAAACCGGATTCAACGAGGACTACGAGGACTCTTTCGCTAGTCGAGCGAGGATGAGCACGACCCAAGCCTAACCTCAGATATTGACGGTGCTGCCTGAACCAGAAACGTCTCAGAGTGAGCAAAAACACCGAGGATTGACAGCAGAAGGACCTACCACGCCTTGACCGCGATCAATGTGGTCGACATAATGTTGGTCAATAACGACAATGCCCAGGCTAGCGGCTCGCTCCATCTACATGTTCGCGAGCCGCTCGGGATCGAACTCTGCTGCCCCCAGCTGTCCTCTGCGAGACACTGGAGGGCAATCACCGTGAGCGCTGTGTCCAAACAGCCATCAATGATTAGCATGTTGATCCCGGAGAAATCAGTCTTTGTAACCCACCAAACGATGTCGTGAGCACAATCATCGGGAGATACACCAGTCTTCGAAGGCGCGAGTCCTGGTAGAGAACCCACGCGCGCCAGATCACCACCGCGTCCCCGACGATCATCTGCGAAATTCAAAATCAGGGTCGTGGCCTCGTTGGATAAGAACGCGTACTGTGTACAACTGACATTGATCAGGAAGAGCGCCTCTTCCGGGAGCCCAAATGGCAGGACAAAGGCGTTGCTCGCGACTATCCTATCCACAATATCAAACTCGGGGTGGGCACGGAAGAATCTGTTCATGCGGCCAAAGAACGTTGTGACGTTCGAGATCCACAAGCTTGTCGACGATAGGAACAAGACGCAGGTCACGACGAACATGCCGATGGTGGGGAATGTGCGTAGACCTCGACGACTATATCGCCAGGTTCGATCACTTGAAGTACGGCAAGAAGGGAAGGGAGCGTACATTTGTATGCGCATGGCAAAACAGAACATAACGAGATACATCGTCCAGAAGATGGATTCGCACACGACCGATATGCTGTACTGGACCAAGGCGAGACCGAAAAGGTCCATGTAGTATATGTCATCGGCACTCAGCGGTGTCGACGATGATGTGGTCGAATTCGACATGTTGGTGTAGAAGGAAGGAAGAGGACTTGGTGGGACGGAGAGGCCACTAACGTCCTAGTTATCTATGGGCGCGATTATCCATCAGCAAGGGATGGTTGTCCCTGAGGCAAATCCTGTGCCAGCACGTTCCAGTCACAGAGTTCCTCGTCCGAATGTGTATGTCAGCCGTTGCCGCCAATGCTGATGATCAGATGTGTACCGCTTTAGGGTTGATATTGTGCAGGTATGCGCCCACTTAGATCCCTCGCTTATCTCTGTTCGCAGAGAAAAGTTGGACTCTCAGGTGTCACTGCGATGATTGCTGATGTGAAGACGGCGCAGCAATACTTGCACAGTCACCCGAGTCCCAAGGGTGAGCATGTCGGATGTAGTGATGCTCATATTGCGCTGTTCAAGAGAGAGGAGTATTCAATCTAAACGAGTGGCCACTTTCGGGGGATTCGGCTGACAGAGATGGGGCGATAATCCTGTACCTCGCGCCAGGAAAGTTGAGGCCACATCTGTAAGAGAATGACATGCTGTTCTTGAAGGTGCCAAGACAAGTCAGGAAGATCACACGCTGAGGTAATAATGAGGGAATTGGAGTTTTATCCATGCCACGAAGCAAGAGATCTGAGTAAAGTGCTCTGCCTCTGGTGTCTGCGAGCTCGTTGTCGGCGAATCAGATGATCGGCACTAATAGTAAATCGGTTTCATACTACCTTCGAGCGTTGACAGGTAGAAAAGCCCCCAGAAGCCTTTGAGCGTTTAGCAGGCATTGGTCAAAATCACGATGAGGTATAGATGAAGAGACCTATGGATTGAAGTCCGCGTAGACAGCGTGCCAGTGAAGCAAGTTCATTGATACTATTAGTGCTACGATTCAGACAAAGCGACATCAGATAAGACCTTCGAATCCTCCTGACCTCTAATGGCATACTGTAGTGCAGCATCACTGCTAGAATGACGGCGCCAAGCGGTCGAGAGTTCGAGTTGATGGGAGTTGAAAACAAGTTTCGGAGATGAATTTCAAATTCGAACTTCGATCGAGCTGTCCTGACTGAGGCTGACTCTTTCCCGCCATCATCAATCTCACAGCCTTATAGGCTATAGGCCTCGGAAGGATACCTGCTGGGCCTCGCGCACCCCGAATGACCATTATGCAAGTCGGACTTGTTTGGCTGACCGGCGCGCACTTTCCCGCACTACCCTTTAGATGGCTCCGGGATAACAGCCTTTTCGAGTTGTACGATGGCTATCGGCTCGACGACTAGGTATGCGAGATTTGTCAATCCTACCTCCTGCAAAGGAGGTAGCGATAAAGCTGCAACAGTTCAAGACGGTAGCTCTGGTATGTGGCCGCTGTAACAAGGCACTCCTCAACGCTATACAAGTTGATTCAGTTTAGGTGACTGCAGGTTATCCAAACTTCATCGGAAACAAAGGTCCTTCAAAGACGTCTTTAATTGCAAGCACACCGGCAATGTCGTAGACCGCTGGATATTCAGCCTTTCTACCCTTAATCCTACACGTCTCATTCATGGTTTTCTCAGTCTTTGCGCGCATTGTAGAGCACCCAAAGTCAAACGCCACACCGTCGGACGATAGATCTTGCTAGCCTTGCGCCATTGCTAAGGCCCAGAGCCCATGAACGCAAGTGAAACAAAGAGCGAGCTTGTCAGTACCCATTTCGACATCTTTTTCTTGAAACGAAAATCGAACAAATTGTGGACCTTCATTGGGATGTTCAAATTACTTCAGCTCACCGACCACTCTCAAAACCACTTCGTTGTCGAACAGAAGAACAGCAGTATGCGGCAAATCACGGCTGGCCTCTTCGGTACTTCCACCTTGGACTCCCAAAGGAATCCCGACGCCGAGGATATTTCCGTTTTCGCTAAGGGCCTTTGTTCGAAAAAAAAACAGGATGTAAAGGCAGAAGTAGATACAGGCACTTCAGGACACCGTGTGGTGGGACGACGTGCTGATACTTGGACTCCAGTGGAAAGAAGCTTTGTCGACCGATGAACCCGTTTCGCCGGCAGCTTCACGATTCATTGGTGAGATACGAGGGCTCATGAATCTACCAGTCCGTACTTACGTGCAAGTAGGCCAAGCCGACGTGGACACGGAGATGATCAAGACAATGCTGCTCGGTCATGCACTGGAATAATGTTCTGCACACTTGGGACGATAGGCTCCCGATACTGCGGATACTCCGTCACGAGTACCTCCTACAGTGAGTGTACGGAGATGTTGGGCAAAGATGAGCCGTTGGTCACTCAGAGAACGAGGCGTCACTGCGGCGTAATATTGTAAGGTCTCACAAGATGACTCGGGTCGCTGATCTTCGATTCTCCGTGGGAAGTATTCAATATTGAATACATTCGTTGATTGAATTTACAGGGCAAGGTGTCAGTATGAACGAAGTCCCTCCACACGCAGAACGTCCTCTCACCAATAAACATGGCGTCGCGGAAGACCAGCGCTGATTATGTTGTCGTTTAATGCACGGCAATTCAGGAGGGCAGCCGTTCTGAGTTCAATCTCAGCCGACTTTTGGCTGTCCGGGGTTCAATGCAAGCTACATACATCCGATGAGTTCGTTTATGACACTCGCTGTAACGTTGCTTTTACTGACCGAGGTCCTCCCTCATCAATTTGAGGTGCGTTGCCTAGGGATATCTATTCGTCGGGGTGTGCTATTGTACACCCTGTGGCGCTCACTCCGTATCCCTTAATCTAAAGACTCTAGCTTTGCAACCGAAAGCCGACAAGAATGGACGCGGCTGTCGAGGAAGATGCTTTGTCCATGGTGGGGTGGGTATCTCCGTATTGACCATCGAAGCAGAAGCCTGGCTCGGACACGTTTCGGAGTTCGATGAGCAGGTGCATGAAGAGGTCGACCGAGTATCGACCGTTTGTGCTCGTGAGGGTCATTCAATTACTGGGATTTAGGTTGGGAGTGCCCATATATGGTTCTTCGTTACATGTATGTCCCGAATCGAGCTGATGTGTGCCTCTCAATTCAATGTATCTGACGGTTGATTATGCCAGTGCCTGCAATCCACATGAAAGAAGACCAGATTCCTCGAAGTTTTCTTTTGAACAGACAGCGAATCATAACGGATTTTGTACAAGGTAAAGAATAGTAAAGAAGTGTCCATGAGTTAATATCTATCCACGCATTTGATTTTGCAGTCGCGTTAACTGACCAGTGAGCGCCTTCCCCCTCTCTTGGAGCTCAAGGCCCCCAAGGTGGGGAAGGTGGGAGTCATTCATCCAATTCCACTTTGCGTTCCCAGCTTGTGCGTTCCATTCCACCAGGCGGGCCGCCTGACCCGCCGCCAGTTTGACTTAGGAATTCGAGCCAGGCACCACCTCCACTTCCGCCTCCTCCACCTCCACTGCCTGACGGCCCGCCTCCGCTTCTGCCGGGATGCACTGGCCAGTCGAAACCGCCGCCGCCACGTTCGTCCAAGAAACCGAATATCTCGGCGCCCGAGTGGGGCCGTGAATGCATGCCAGGTGGATATGGTATCCCAGCCCTACTACCTCCATTGAACGAGAAGGGGTGAGACTGGCTAGGCGGTGGTGGCGGAGGTGGGAAGAAACCCACACCACCAACACCATGTTCAGATCCGAGATTGTAAGATGGACCATAGAATGGAGAAGAAGGCATGCTAGGACCAGCGCTGCTCGAACGATGATGCGAATGATGAGATGGCGGTGGAGAATGCCGGACGACACGGGGCTTTTTGCTTGGGTGGGACAAGGGTGCGTGATGAGAGGATGATGACGCATGGTGTGAAGCTGACTTCAGCGGCGGTGCAGGAATGGTCATCTGTGACGGCGATTGTTGCCTTTGAGGTACCTGCTGCGCATCAGTCACTGATTGTATGGAGGCAAGGTGATGAGGTCTGACCTCCCCGGACCCTCCCCTGCTTCGTTTCGGGTTGCTTGCAGTTGCAGGAAGCTCGTCTTCCTCCTCGTCGTCATCCGATGCATGAGTCTTCGCGGCGCCGCCGGAGAAATCGTCGGGTCCTCGCGATTCCTTTTCGCCGTCGTACTGCGCGCAATGTCAGGCGGAGAAGGGGAGGCGCTGGATGGGACATACTCGGACGTGCCTTCCAACGACTTCTCTCACATTACCTGAAGACGAATACTCGTAGCATTTGACGTGGTGGCCAGGTTTTTCCTCTGCAAGATGTTAGTATGAAAAAGCTGGAGGTCATATATCGCAAGAAATAGCAATATATCGCAATTACGATTGTAAGACGCACCAAAGATAATGACTGCGACATCGACAGAGCACAGAACGCCTAGTTCATACGCTTTCTTGAAGAGTCCGTTCTTCCTCTAAGACATGACCGCGTCAGCCCATAAATAGGACAGTTAAAATAGAAATATCATCAACAGAAATAGTGAGTTTAAGCAGAGCAGGGGATGCTCTTGGCAGGAGGTTTGGGGCGTGGTCATAAAGGGCAGCCGAGATACTAACCTTGAGGAAAGTGACGCTCCTGTTGCGTTCGTGCTATGGGGTGGTATCAGCGACTGATGTCTTTCTGGAATGAGGAGCTTGCCGTGATAGGCTGAATCTCAATCTTACGACGACCCATAGCGACTGGTGCTGTAACAACGATGAAGCAGACGAGTGCGACGTGGAAGTAGGTCGTAGGAGAAAGAGAAAGGTCGTGGTTTATGTCCTTGATGCCGCCTACGGCATCAGAGTTGAATTTCAATGCAATCCAGATGGAGGTACTGTTGTATATATAGCCGCTGCGCAAACTTACGCTATTTTTGGCATGCGGAGAGTATTTTTGCTGCCCTTCTCCTATTTTTATGTGTCCCTATTTTTGCCTCTGCTGCGTACCCTGACGCGTGACGGCGCGACTGATGCTCGAGGATTTGCGCTGTGGCGGGATTTTTGAGGGAGCGGCGGGCGCGGAGGCGTGGAGATATAGCGGGTTGGAGTGGTGTGATGGTTCTCACCGTTCTAAGGAGACACGAGTGAGCCGAATCCTCAGGACATGTCACTTCCGGCTAACGTTCGGGCGGTTGAACTCTCTTCACCCCCGACGGCAGGTACAAGTGTGCGTAGGTCAGGCGTAGGTCTTTAAATCGCTGCCGCGCATAACGATATAGCTATTCAGCATTTCACCTTGAAGATCATTGTCACGGCTAATCACTAGCGCTGACTGGCAGTGCACCGAATCTACTTACCCAGAGTCAGGATACTTCATCTGTTCTTACTGATCGCAGGAACTCTCCGTAATCAAAGGTCATCTCGTGTTCTCCAGGCTATACGCCACCAGTGACACAAATTCTCCCGAGCAAGCCCCATGCATGTCTCTCGTCCCACCTATCGCGTCTGGCAAACATCAGCGCCGAGCCTCGAATGAATAAGGCAGCCAAGACTGAATGTTAAGAAGGATTGGTAAGTGGTGGCGGTTGTGTTGAGTCCGGAGTATTGATTGCGGAAACTTGATGTGAGAAGGCTAAGCTGTCTGGACCTCCTGTAGAATTGTACAAGAATTTGGGGGCGACTTTCACGCGTCGCGACACGTTCAAGTCCGACTCGAGAGCTCTAGTAAGTAAGCCGCCACCGTGAGGTTTACTCAGCGGGGTGAAGGTCCCTTTACTCAGATCATCATGTTGGCCGATAGCCTGATTCCGACGAACGCGAATCACCGTTCTTCGCTCCGACATTTATTTCTTGCCCCGCAGAAATGTATTCCTCACACTGCAGGTAACAGCTGACCGACCAGCAAGGTGGTACTTCCCCGCTTACTTCTAGAAGTCCGAGAAGTCCACAATGCCATGGGTGGGGCTATCATAATTGCTGCGCTGGTTTGTGTAGATATCGGAGGTCGCCTGGTTCCTGGACCTCACCAGTAGGACTGATTGTCGCTGAAGTATCGCCGTCGTGAACAGGGACACCAAGACCCGGATCTGAAAAGTGCGCAGAAGAGTTTCATCTTTGAAGAGAGTTCTGAGCGCCTCAATATCATCCCTTCAGAATCATCCTCACCTTGGTCATGCCGAACAGTATTCAATCGATGTATGTCGTACGGTTTTCCGCGTTTGTCACTTGAATCAAACAATAAACTTCTTCCAGTCGAATGCCTTGTCACAGTGATACTGTTGCATCAAGCCACTGTTCGACGGGAACTTGCTTTCATTCACCCCATGAGCTGTACAGAGAGTGTTCGCTTACTTGTAGGTCAGTCATGGGTCGCCAAAAAACGCTTCCCGGGAACAGTATTTCGACCGG
The DNA here is from genome assembly GCA_019915105.1 of Strobilurus luchuensis. Lineage (NCBI taxonomy): Eukaryota > Fungi > Basidiomycota > Agaricomycetes > Agaricales > Physalacriaceae > Strobilurus > Strobilurus luchuensis. The sequence continues at coordinate 464,515 of JAHLMJ010000003.1, forward strand.
CAAGGACTTTGCGGGATGTCCAATCTGTGGCCCGTGTGAGAGGGAGCGTAACATGGACATAAAGATGAGCCGACTTACGACATTAAGTAGGCCAGTATCGAGCGCAAGACCAGCAGACTCTGAGGACCGCATGCACGGAGGGGGTCCTGGGGTGTTATTTGACCATTCGCTCGCGGGTCGCCACTACAGAAAGCTAGATATGAAATCGATGTGATCCTGTACATACTCACAGTGGGATTAAGATGCTCCATCGGACCATACTGTTGATAAGGCCATGCTGCCCGCTGACCCATAGCTTGCCGAACTCTTCTTGCGTTCATGGAAGTCGCTTCGAGTTTCGCTGTCGCGTTATCCAAGACGAGCCCCGGGCCATGTCGTACGCCAGCACTAGCGAGTGGATCCTCAGGAATCCCGACTGCTCAATGGTAGTGCCAGCCTCGCAACTCTTGGTAAGTACTGCTCGGCGAACTTGATGATGCGGTCACGAAGTCGTCCATATCGGCAGATGATTAACACCCACAGGAGAGACTACTGCCATTGGCTGCGCCGCGAGAGCCTCCTACTCCCCAGCGCAGGAAAACTGGTTCCTGACGACCCCGTCGGGCTTGAGGGACGGTCTAGTAGCGCTTCATCAGAGTGAAGTGTCATGATGCACTGAATGGTCCGACGGCGTTGTCCTTGGCCTTGATGGAGGTCGTGTCAGCCTACTACGCTGATAACCGCGACTGGTAAGAGAAATCAAGCTGTGTAATTAAATACTCATCTACTCCCTCAAGCCCGCCACTGTAGGTCTGTACTCTACACCGACTCTATATTTCCGATGGAGCTCAAAGCGTACCGTATTCATATGTGCAGATTACCTTCACGTTGATTGGTTGTTACCGCAGAGTTGCATATGCCGTTCCATACCCACCACGCACGACCAAGCGCCGTATTATCTTCATCGTGGACAAAGAGAATCTCACAGCCTCATGGAGAAATCCCGATCGACATTGAAGTACCTCGCAGCGGCCAGCGATCAGCGCTGTATAAACTCTCCGTATCGACGTTGTCAATCGAACCAGTCGAACAAGGAACCTATCATAGCTTCCAAAGAGGGCTGAATGTTCGCTGACACCCTCTCCCACAGTACCCTCGCCTCTGCAACATGCCGTGGACGCGTCGAACTCGGGTACCAGTCGCCGTACTGCACCTGCCGAACTGTGATTGTCCTGCTGAGCCCTCGTCTCGCCGTCAAGAATCCTACCCTACGTTAGTCTCACCGTCGAAAAGCCTGCCCTTCGATGACCTAACCGTCGAAAAGCCTGCCTACTTATCGATAGTAGTGTCCCTGACCTTTTGTATGAGTTGAGCGGGATGAAAGCTCACAGTCCGCAAAAACGCGAAACAGGCGGCGCAGCGACTCGCGAGAACTTGTGATCAGGCTGCGCCGCCGAATAACAGGACTGCAAAGATATCAGACAGTTGAAAATCTGTGAATTTTCCCTCGTCACTGACAGCTTCAGACGTTCCGACATGTAACGGGCTGCGAAGGGCGATAGATGATACTGTAGGATGTCGACTCGGACGCATTACTTGCGCATCATTGATGATTTAGTATGATATCTGATAATCATATCTTTCGTGGAACGGCAATTTGCAGATAAGGATAAGCCTGAGAATGATTGGTGGTTGCCTGAGTTTACCGACACCGTTTTCGGTATCACCTGGGTATCACTCGAGGAAGCTGGTTCATGTCCTGGTCGTGGTGAAGCATGTGGACTGCGACTGTCTGGAGGACCAACTGCGTGAGGAATTGGAGGCCGTTATCGTTCGGCAAATTGTTGGCAATGTCGCTTATTGAAGTTGCTGGAATGCCTGCCTGGTGTGAGCGCGAGATTGGGGCATCTGTTATCCGGATACACTTACAGGAACTAGCTCTCATTCAGTGCGCCACCTGATACTCTCGGGCTGGGGCTTGAGAAAACTTCTACGGAACTACCCACTAGGCCCGTCTTGTTGGTTAGAGTGATTCTCCACCGGCTTGCAAAAGGTGCCACTTCTCCGACTTGACCGTGACCACAAGAATCCTCCAGGAGGGCTACTCACATGCATCCGCAGCTCTCCGGAGTAGCGTAGAGGCTCTGTGCAGCTCAACAGATTAGATTGGCATGCAGTTACAAGCATTGGTCAGATGTGCAACATCATACAGAGACAACAAGACTGTCGTTCGCTGGAGGGTATTAACCTTAGCAGATGAGTGTTCAATTGAGCAGAGTACTTACCAGCAACGACTCTCAATCCGACTCACTCTGACTGCCCAGAAAAGCCATGATGCTCTGCCGCGCAGTCTACCCCAAGTAGTTTAGACAGTGGCACGATGGCAAATATCTCGAGACTGCTTACCTTCCGCTTGGGAGGTTTCTCAGTTCCCTCGGAACTATCTTCGTCATCAGACTCGTCCACGGCCTTTTGAGTTGCTGGTTGTCCGCGTCGTGACCCTCGCACCAAGCTTGATTTCTCGAAAGTCTGTACTGCCTCTGGAGGGTGATTTGAGCGGGCTGTCCACATACATAGAAAAGGAACTTACCTAGATCTGCAGCAAGCTCGCGCTGTTCACGAATACGCTTCGCTTGTTCCATACTCGGTCGACCGTCCATGCCTAGTTCCGTTAAAACTTTCTTTATGATGTTGATCTGAGCCGATGGACGGTCGACGCCTTCGAATAGCTTTGCCCAAGGTTTACGTACGCCGCATGCTGTTACATAGGACTGCAAAGGTTGTAGTGTGACGCTCAAAGTCAAAGAACGCGGCGCTTGCCTTGAGCCTCTTGATAGTAGCCTCGTCCTTGCTTTCGGTCTTTTTGCTTCGTTTGACGACGGTCTGTACATCACATGAATGAGAACGCTACTCTAGGGCGTAGGAGTTGACTCGTACCTTATCCGAGGATTTCTTCGTTGGTTCGGATTTCCTACGCTTCTTTGGCGGTTCTTTGTCAAGTTCCGAAAGGTCATCCTACACCGAATCGTTCAGCGATGTCGAGAGTCACTGCAATGGTCGCCACTCACATCGTCAGAAGCTGAAGTAGCTTTGGCTTTGCCCTTAGCATCAGCATTACGCGCGGGCTTCGCCTCATTGTCCACTTCGTCTTCGGAGTGCAGTTCTTTCGACGTGGAAGATACAGGATTCTTCTTCTTTGACGCAGGCTTCGCTTTTTCAGCCTTTGGTTGTGCTTGAGATTTCAACGGGGGCTCATTCCTAGAGGTCAGAGGTTTCTGGGGCAAGATCAGAATCAAGAAAGTCGCGTAATAGGTCTAGGAACCTGTGGCTGTTTCGAAGGCGGAGGGGGTAAGGGCTCGTCTTGCTCGATATCCGAGGTAGCAACAACGGACTAGCAGAGGTTGCAGTAAGCAAAGCATACACTATATAAACGTAAGTCAACACGACACGTACAGCGGATTTGTATTTCTTCTTGGTCTCGGTTGACTTGAGTTTTCTAGTTTCGCTGCTGGACGATCCCCGTTTCCGCTTTGAAGAAGGTGTTGCGTCTTCATCCTCCTCCTCCTCGTCAGCCCCAGCATCAAGTCCAAAAGCTGGATCCGAAGAGAGTTCTTGGCGCGCCCTCTCCTGGCGGCGCTCCTCCTGAAGTTTATGTTATTGCCGGAGCAAGTGGAGAGGATACGAAGAACGCACGAGGGCCTCTTGAATAGCCTGCTTGATGGGCTTCTTGTATTTGGCGGAGTCGAGCGCTCTACTTTCCAGCGAGAACTGTTCCTCCAATTGCTGGCGAATGGTGCGAGGCGTTAATGTACTGAAGGATAAGTCCCTCAAGGCCCATTCACTGGATAACGGCCTGAGGTGCCCACCTAATTTCCGCTGCATTGAGCACAATACTGCGCGCGCAAGTCTCCAGATCGTTCAAGTCCGGAATTGACATTGTGGTCGGGTCAAAGAAGGCCGTGTACGGTACCTGCCCGTTACTGCCGCGCGCGGCTGTCACGTGTACACGTGATACGCGACAGGATCGCGGCCCGCGAGCCGAGCCGCGTCTGTGGGCCACCTACTCGGTAGACAATGTAACAGCTAACTCTTGACCTTCCCTCCCCCCTTCAATCTGGGGCGAAGAAAAGTGAGTGTGGTGAGCAAATACGATTCAAGGCTTGCTATAAGAGTACAGTTGATTCTACAGCTCGTCTACATAGAGGATCTCGATTCTCAAGCAATGTATCAATTGATATCGAAACTTGCCCTGCACCGAATCCGTGACAACCAACTCAACCTGAGCACTCAACATTTTGAGTCAATGTCAGTGCCATCGGCTGATAGAATTCACCTGCATATTCGCTGTCATTTAACAATGTGTGTGACAGCACAACCAGACATTCGAGGTACCCAAGTTGTCAAACTCGGCGACAGCTAGTCTCAAATCGGTTGCGAAACAGTCATCCGGGTGCGTCATAACAAGAGTTTTGCGTCTTCGAGTGAATGCACAGAGGTAACCTTGAGCAGGCTTTCAAACACCGATCAACTTGCGCCAAGAATGGTTTCCCTCTTTGAACTCCTCCAGCTTCGACCAGCCAAAAGGCACTGGGATATCTTCCTTTCCGCCGTTATTCCGCACTGTGCCATAACTGATAACTGACCCCAAAAGTTGAATGATGTGCAGGCAGACATGTCGTATTCTATCTTCAACGGGCTAAGGGCTTTCTAAACCTAGTATCTTTCCGTCTTGATTCCGTCTCAACTTGGCAAAACAGACTCAACTGATATAAAGATCTGGCTGATGTGTTGCTATAGATATCTGACTGCTGTGTTGCTGTTCTCTATAAAGAAGGTTCAGCGGTGCTACCAACCCCACCATGTCCTTTCCTCATCCTCTGAGCATCCTCCCACTGTTACTGCTCGCACTATGCATGCAGGCCGGTGCAACGGACTTCACGAAATGCCTGGCAAAGATACAGGCAGACGAATCCCTTTGGCGGAAAGGCGGAACTGACCTTCATGGTAATCCAGTGACAAACGCCAGCCAAGTAATCGGCTTTACCTATCCTCTCTGTCTGGAGGAATGTGGTTCAGAACCGGAGCCATTTCAAATGAGTGCCTTCGCTGCATCATTCAGCTCATACCTCCTCCCATGGCTGGCACTAGCTGCACAGCTTCCCTACGGCTCCGACAATTATTGGGACAACATCAACTCAGCTATGATCACTCTCGGCTCTCCTGCACTATCCGCGTTTGCCCTCATTGTGACGCTCTTGAATCGCCGTTGGTTGCGAAAACGACTCGGCCGCGTCGATTATCCAAATCGACAGCACGCGATCGATGTTCTCGAGAGTCTACAGCAGTCTCCCGCGCAAATAACCCATCTTGCCTCTGTGAACGGCTCTCCACTTCTTGCGTCCCTAGTGGTTATCCCTGAGAACGATGCTTGGTGGTCAACGGCGGCGAGAACCTTGTCGTTTACGCATTCCTGGTCGGCCATCAACGTGATATCAATATTATGGGTTGTTATTGCATACGGGCTGACCCTTGCATCGCTTGAGCCTCCCATTCCGGACGTCACAGGACAGGCCGTAGCGTGCGCTTGGATATGGCTTCTCGCCGTGGTCGCAGCCTGGTTGAAAGTATCACCGAATTGCGAAGAAAGCAAGATGAGGGAAGCTATGGCAAAGGTGAACCGCGAGCGCGCGTACGTTGCTCTACCGAGTAGCAGACTTCCCGCTCTGGCTAGTTACTTTGCTGACGAATATGCCATTGGATTTTGGCAAGCCGGGGGAGAGGCTTTGCACGATGGTAGGTCATTTCGTTCTTGCTTCCTCAAGACTTTCATGACACGCTCTACTTTAGGTTCACACCGTCCGGATTATTTGCAACCACTTCTGCAGTCAGAATCACGCACTCCAGGCCCACCCTCCGAAGTGGATCAAAGCTTCGATACCATTTTCATGAAAGCCATACAACCGAATGCTTCTTCTTACAATGCTTCTGACCAGCCTCACCTCCAGACTTGGACCATCCCGCCATTGTCTGACGAACACCATGCTCCAGCCATCTTCAACTACGCCCGTGTTTTCTCCTGGTCTCGTGCCGTAGACCAAATTGCTACTGTCTTCGAGAAGGCAGCCTGGCATGCCCGTAATCATGTTCCAGTCAGTCGGCAAGCTACGGGCTGGGAACTCTCGAGGGACGGAGGTGTAAAAGCAAGCAATCGCAGAGGAACTTCAGCAGAGGTCCTCGCATACGTTTCTACGCCCTCATGCGGACGGTGGGCGCCTGGCGTTTGGAATCGATTTATACTCTCGGTTGTGGGTGGACTGCTTGTGCAATGGACAACGGTCGGCTCGGCCATATGGATGGCGTTTGTCACACCGACCAAAGGGCTCGGGTTAGTCCCTATTTGAATCAGTTGAACATCGCTGAAGGAGTTGTTTGCTAGATGTCACAGTGGAACTTTCATTCTCTATGGCGCTCTGTCTACAATCTCTTTCGGGCTCATGCTCGCATCTACCATACTGGAGCAGTTCACCTACCCGTTGCCATCAGTGAATCATAGAGAGTGGTTGAACGCCATCGAGCTTGTCTCCACCATATACCGTCGCCTTGGCAAGGTCTGTATAGCGCTTTGCTCGCCCATGGTACTGAGATTCTCATTTGTAACTAGATCATTGCCTGGTTCAACTGCGTATCCTTCATTGTCCTCTGTACACTCCGCTTTGCCGCCCAGTTCAATGTCTGTTTCTGCGAGTGCGTGGTCCTGGGTTTGGGACCAAGGAAGGGCTTTGCAGTCATTGCGGAGCCGTATCCCGACACGAGTTTCTTCAGGTATTGGATAGCCTCTATCGCATTGTCGGGTGCCTGCTCCATTGTTCTGTACCTATTTGCTTGGGCTCATAAGAGTTGACACGCGAGATCGCAGCTGCGTCAGATATAATGCATCTACATATCGGAAGTCTCGACAATCAAGGTGGGATTTGATGTACCCAAGACGTTGAAAGGGCTGCCAGGCTATCGTCTTTCGAGTTTATTCTCAAGCACTGCATTGTCATCAGTCGTTGAGCTACCACAGTGCCTACAATTGAACTCACTATCTATCGGTCTATGCTTGCGCAGGGTGCACACCATCGAAGACCTCGAGTCGATCCACAGCTTCGATGAGGCCGTTTGCCAGAGTGGCCCTGTCCTCGGGCGAAATTTGCAGTCGGTCGTTGTACGCATCGGGATGTAGGAAAGGAATGCAGTAGAGGCACGTTGCCATGATCCACTCAGCAAATCGAGTCGATGTAGGTATGTCTGGATGCAGACCGCTTGATGAGTACTTGCGTAGTCCATTCGAAACAATGGCAAGTGCCTTGGTGAGTTCTGCGCTTTCTTCGCACTGTCGACGTGCAGGCTCTGAGCAACAGCAGATTGCCACGAGCAGCTGTCCCAAATCCGTCGACATTTGCACATGCGATTCCAAGACTTGGAATGCGTAACGATGGAGTAGGCGAGCAATTCGAACGAGACCTTTTGACAACTCCAACTCGCTCCTTGAATAGAATGCTTTGGCTCGGTAGAACGGCTCCCAGGAGGTAGGCGCGGACTTCGGCAGATAGAACGTGCAATATCGGCCAACCTCCTGGAGAAGGCGTGCCAAGTCAGACGAGATGGGTATATCCGAATGATGGTCAATGTAGTGGCACAGTCTGTAGGTGATCTCGATGACTGCGTCCAAATGGGACGGGGCGCGGAAGGCAGTCACATCGCTGCAGATGACATGAGCCCCGTGTGCCATGGATGAGATGATGTCCCGGGCCAAGTCCTGGGAAGATTCCTGTAACACCACTGGCAAAAGGTTCGCCAGCTCCAAAAGATGGTCTATACTCCACGGTTGGGGCTTGGTAGACGGCGTTGCAATACCGTCCGTGTCCTGGATGGCTGAGAGCATAGCAAGAATGCGCCTTAGCACTTTGTCGTTCATATTGCCTGCATTGTCAATGTCGTCAAGTCTCATCTCCTCGAAGGAATTCTGCACTGCCGACTCTGAGTCGGGTGCACGAGTGAGCTGGTCCCTAGCCGCTGTGACCTGTTGTGTTTGGTCTAGGACAACTGCCAAAGCATAGATCATGATGGTCGCTGGCCGTCCTGGATCTCTGTCACCACATAAAAGGAATCTCGCACGTTCGGACGCTCCGACATCCTCTGTGCTATGGACACTACTACCGCTTCCGTCGCTTTCACGAAATTTGAGCGCAGCGAGAACGGTCAACAGAGATTGTTGTACGTCGTAGTCACCTCCCAGGGTTTCATCGAGAAATATTCTCTCGGTCAGGTTTATGATGCTAGGTCGAATATTCGACACGATGCGCTCCTGGAATTGCGACAACCCGAAGGCTATAGTATCCAGGAACAAGACCGCTGAAGTGGGGGACTCGATCGTCAGGCCTTGGTGGTCGGTAAAGATATCGTCAAAATCAGATGTGAAGATGGACATCACGGATGGACATTGGAGGTAGGAGTGGTACAGTCGGATACATGCGTCGAGAAGACGTGCATCCCCATCCCAGTTCGATCGGCGAAAAGAGTCTGACATCATATCTGGCCAGGACCGCGAGCTATCTGCAGATTTCTTGTGGTCGCGCAGATATTGACGCGCCCGGTAGCGTGTAGCTTGCCCAAGGACCGATATCCAACTATGCATTAGAGGGACGAAGAAAACCTGCACGTTACGAGGTTCCTCCAGATTGTCCGGGTCGACTTGAAATTGACCATCGATCAACGTAGCAAGTTCCACTGCACGAGTAGGCATGGACTCCAGATCGTCCTGCCATTGCTTATCTGTGATAGATACGAGGGAAGAGAGGGCGGTATGGATTATGTCTTTATCGCGGGAATTCGAAGCCAGGTAGATGATGGATGTGAGTGTCAAAGATGTTCGTTTCTTCCTGATGGCTTTGTCCTCGAGCACTGCGAGTTCTTCCGTCTGAAGAGAGAGGCGTGGTTCCTCAGGATACACTCGGGGCACAATCATACCCTCCCGTTGACTTCTTGGCATCTTAGACAACATCACTGTCCACTTGTAGACCACGAGGTCACAGATCCAGCGTATGAGCGCGATGGCCAGCTGCCTACTATGGGAGGCAAAACGACTCGGAAGTGGAGACATAGTTGCGCTGAAGAATGGCCAGAAGACCGTGACAGCGTACACCACAATAAACACCACTATGAAGGAGCATGCAACAGTAGCAACCTTCCAGTGGACTGTCCATAGGAACGTGATCAGGCCCATAGCGAAAAGCATCAGTGCGAGGTGCAATAGCAGCGAAAGAACCTCGATAGCACGTAGGATGTGCCATTTATGTAGTATATTCCGCCTATGCTGGCGACGGAGTGTCCGCTGCGAAGAGGTGCCACCCCGCATGTTATAGGCGAAGTTATCCAAAACTTCTTTGAGAAGGAGTGCAAGGAGTGCCGCACCCAGAGTGCAGACTAGCGACGCAAACCAGGCACAGTTCACCCAGATCATCAGCGACGATGGATGGAAAGGGGGAAGTGTAGTTTCTGCCGGAAGTTCGCCACCGGACTGGATCGCGCGAATTCCATGTGAGATGTCCAACAAAAGGGCAGCAGTTGTGTCGTTCGGGTCCGGTTGTAGCAGAGGATAGACCTCGATGAGAAAGGCTGTCAACACCGCCGAGAATAGACCAGACTATATAGGGGACATGTTGAAACCAACGGAATGGGTGTCAATGGAAGCAAGACATACAAAAACGAGTAATGTGTCCAGGTTCCTGGTGTTGCGCTTGACCATTTCCTTGTCGGCAGGCGTAGCCTCTTGAACGTATTTCGCCCAGACTGGATCTTCGTCACGAACTCCTGCTCCAACAACACGTTCATAACCGTCTGCAGGAAATGAACATGATGAGAGAGCTACAACAATGAAGAGAGAGGAAGCATACCGCGCGTAAGCTTGTATCCCGATGCCTTCGAATCGCTGAGGTCATAGTAGTTGTTCAAAGAAGAATTGGAGGCATCTGATTTTGGTCCTGATTTTTGGCTAGAACGTCGAGGCAGACCAGCACCCGCACTGACGTGGACATGGTTGGATATGTCAGGTCTTTCGGTACCTCTTCTCTCAGAGGCCCGGGTCGTGTCGGTTGCATTCCGCCAACGATCCTCCTCCGCGATTGGCCGTACATCCGCAGAAGACGGTCGAACTTCCTCGCCTTCCCGTCCGGCTTGAGTATGGGGGAGTATGAATGATGACGATTTGGATACATTTGCAGTGTTGCTGACTATAGTCGACGAGCCAAGACGGTTTGGAGCGTCAGCCCCCGTCTCTGTGAATGCGCCCTGATTCAAAGGAATACCAAGACCGTCTACTGACGACGCACCTTCTATACTTGGTTGACTAGCAAGTTTCTCTTTCCGCGAGACCTCTGAATAGGGCTCAACATCAGTAACAATCAATATACCACTGCTCACAGACCATCCAGAGGTTCAAGGCCTCGATTGTTGCTCATTGGTATTCAAGTTGTCCCACGCTATAGCCTGTCGTATGAGGGATAAAGCTGTAAGTATGAGATCCGAATTAAGCGCGCAGAAAAACGGTCGAGCATTTACTCACGTTATGTACGTACAGCTTTGAGCGCTACTCTACCCTAGAAGGACATGCTACCGAGACGGATGTCTCGAGAATGAATGGCCCGCTGACAGTTGCCACAATCAATATTTAACAGAAAGCGGATCGATTCCAGCAACTTGAAGCCTCTGGGTGTTCCGAAACGAGAAAACATCCATCTCTATACTTGAACTTTCCAATGCAGAGCAGATTGGAGTCTATCAGAGCAACGCAGGGTCCACTTGTACCTCTCAAGCCTTGGGTACAGCGAGACGTCGACTTAAAAGACCAAGGCGCTTAAGTAGACTGCTTGGTGAAACACATGGAAGACGATTATCAGAGAACAAAACAAGTCACATACAGCACATGTACATACGGTCATCCGACTTTAACCCAAGTGTAGGCCAGGTCTGGTTTGGTGTACGCCGCCACAGCCTTGAAAGGTTGCCTAATCTGTCGAGTCTCGACGGCGACAGCAGGCACTTCAGCGGCAGCAGCATATCTGTTATGACCGGTTCGCCAACACGGTGCAGGACATTCACGTTCGTCCTTCATGAGATGAGAATGTTCGAGTTCGATAGTGGGTGTAGCACACAAGTAGCACAAAGAAAGAAAAGTCCGAGTCGCGCGTCTCAGTCTGTCACACCTTGCACGTGATGAAGGCGCGTCATTGTCACAGTCAAATTCCGCCACAATTGTAGTATAGATAACAAGAAACAACCGATGATAGCAGATTGGGACTAATCAAAACAACAGTAGATGTACAGATTACAGATAGCGTGGAACGTAAGTAGAAAGAAAGAAAAAGCAAGACATTTAACATCGAAAAAAAAACCTCAAAATCGAGCACTCTAAATCGGCCCACCTACCGCATAGCTGGCATCATGGACGGCATGGGATGCATCGGCTGCTGCTGATAATGCGCATGGGTATATCCCGTCCCACCAACAGAGTACGTCGTCGGCGGCGTCACCGCACTCCCACTCCCCCCACTCGTCTGCGTCGTCTCGCTCCCCGGCGACCCCGCCTCCCACTGGAACCCCGGCATCATCATATTGTTCCACCACGCCGGATTCTTCAGCGCCTGCATCGCCGCCACCTCCTCCACCCCGCTCATCCCCGGACTCCCCCCATTCACGCCGTTCACCGCCACATTCCCGTTGTTGTAGTCAAAGTGCCAGTCCAGCTCGATCTCGCTCCCAAAGGCCACCGTGCTGCCGTTCGCGCTGGTGGGATACGCCCCGTCTGATCTATAGACCGGCGTCTGAGATTGGGCCTGCGTCTGAGTCTGGGCGACCTGGGGCTGATAGCCGTTGGAGTAGTGCTGGACCTGGTCGGGATACGCCTGATACGACGAGCTGCCCCCAGCTTGCTGGATCGTGCTCGACGGGTGCATCGGCGGCCCGGTCTGCATCCGACCAACTGTCACCCACCCGTCCCGCTTGTACTTGCTCAGCAGCCCAGCCAAGAACCGCGCATACAGCTTCGGCGTATGCCTCTCATCGAGCGAGACGCTCGAGGAGCTGAGCTTCTGGATGAGCGTCCCAATCAGATCAAAGATCTCATCGTCGTCTGCTTTGGTGCGGAAGGACTGGAACTCGGGTCGGAGAAGCTTCAGCAGGAAGGCGGACGCGAAGGAAGAGAAGATGAAGTGTCCGTCGGGCGCGAAGCGCATGAAGCCCGTGGGGATGAGCCCGTCCACCATACACCGAATGACGGTCTTGGCGTATTCGAGACACTGTCGACTGGTCAATCACCAAGTTCGTAGGGGCCACAGAAGAGAGATGCATACCTTGTTAAAGAAGAGATCGTCCGACTTTTGGATGCCTCTCGAGTAGGCCTGTTGGAAGCCAAACGAGAACATGACAAGACGCGAATACGCCACCAAGAACGGCAGCAGCTTGCATCGCATCATCCCACCGGCATCTCCGCCCACGTCATGGAAACGCCTCTCCCACTCTTCCTTGAAGTCGCTGAGCTCCTTATCATACGGCAGCGTCAAAGCGCGGAAATCGATCTTCTTCATGTTCATCGCCCCATTGCCCTTGCTCCCAGCCCGCGTGAACACCTCATCATGGAACCGCGCGACGATCCTGAGCAGCATGGTATACGCGCACATATGCACATCATACTGCAGATTGTACTTGCTCTTGTGGTACCACTCCGCGCACTCCCGGATGACAACATCCTCCCGGATCGTCGTCGGCTTGCCGAACTGCGTCGCGGTGCTGCGGTCGAGGTTGAAGCAGATCTGCCACACCCTGTGGCGGTTCAGCTGCTCCCGCTCCTGCTCGGGCGTCTTCGGCTTCGTCGTCGGCGCCTGGTGGAGGTTCAGATCCGTCGCAATGCGGATCGCCAAGCCGGTGTACAGCCATGAACGATCCTCTTCCCAGCGGCGTGCAGGGACAGCCCACGTAGACATGAGGATGTACGCCTGACACAGCTCGACGCTCTTCCAGCCGTCAATGAGGGCATTCGCGGCGCTGTGCTTGGCAAAGTGCATCGCGATCGGGTAGATCGACGATTTCGGGGGATGGTATCGGGAGCTGATGGCGCATATCACGGTGAAGAGGAAGGGGCAGCGTGTGAACGTCGTCTGGGGAGTGTGTATAGCGGGATCGAGAATGGAGATGAACGGGTTGACGCGGTCATAGAAGACTTTGAACAGATCATCAACATCGGATGGGGCCACGAGCCCATGCACGAGGATCTCTGGTGGACTGTGCTGTTCAATCAACAGCGCCCGTTTATCGAGATTCGTCGCGGGACCTACGAGAATGGTATCATGAGCGAAATGTATAGGTGAGTAATGATGATTTGGCTGACCGGGCATGAAGTACGTCTCGTTTGCGACGCCAACGTTATCGTCGTCGGCTTCGCCTTCCTCGTCAGAGGGCTTGACGGCCTTGTTCTTCCGGGTCTTCTTCCCGTTGGCGTGGGTCGTCAGACTGAGGTTGGCAATCAAGCCGAGGGGGAACTGGGAGTCGGGGAGTGCAGACTGGGGGTCGCCACTTTCATCACCCGTTTCGTCTGATGCATTGTCTCGCGGGATGTCGTCTTCGTCCGAGTCCTCGATGCCGTCCCGTACCTGGGTGAACGTGGGCTGTTGCGCTTGGACGCTCGCCTGCAGCTTGTCCAGCCATTGAATGACACTGCGGTTGTTCGTGTCGCCGGCAGATGTGGCCATGCGGTACGAGGCGATAGACAAGGGTGTAGCCAAGTAGGGGTTGTGCAGCTGCTTGAGAAGGCTCTCGATGATGGCGTCCTTCTGGCGAATCTGGGCGAGCAGATACTCGCGTTTACTGGTAGAGTAAGCACATAGTAGACAGCAGACAAGGAGATGCATACTTTGGTGCAGTGCGCGGCTTGCGCCCCTCGACGATGCATACATGGCCGCCACCCTTGCAGCGCTTGCACGTATTGTCGTTGGGCGGGAAATCGCACTTCATTTTTAGTTTTTTGCAGTGGGTGCATGCGCCGGGGCTGTCAGGACCTGTCAGCCCCACAATGTGTGTGAGCAGCGCGGATCGACGTACAGGCGACCGGATTTTCCACCGCCGATACCGCCAATCATGATGCCGCCATCATCATCGCTGTCCGAGTCGCTTTCGCGGATCTGCGGCCGTTTGCGCTTGTTCTGCGGAGACTTCTTGGATCCGTTCACTGCAGGCTGGGCCGACGCAGGAGGACCGTTGCTGGCGTAGACTGTCGACTGCACGGGCGGTGAGCGCTGCGGCTGGTGAGACGGCGCCTGCTGCTGCTGCTGCTGCGGTTGTTGCGGTTGTTGCTGGTGCTGCTGCTGGTCGTACGGCGGGCGCTGGTCGTGGTAGTCGTAGTAGGAGTAGCCATACTGCTGCTGGGCCTGGTAGGAGTCGTAGACTGGCTGCTGCGGGTGCTGCTGGTGGTACGCCTCGGTCCACTGCTCGTAGGTGGGCCCCGCGGGCTGGAGGGCCGCGTCTGCGTCGTAGTAGGTGGTGGTGGTGCCAATCATGGAGGAGTGCTGCCCGGGACGCTGTTGCGCGGTTCTTGACGCCATCGAGCAGGACAGACGTCTAGTCCGAACTCATCGCGAAAGGCAAGACGCTTTCCCCCTATATCCACGCTTTTCCCATCCGCCAAAGGGCAGCCTGTTTCCTGTCCAAGCTGCCCTACGCAGCCCAACGCGATCCAGCCAAGCCCACTCTGCACCGCCAGTCGCACTCGCCGTCGCGCTTGGCCACCGTCTGCGTAATTTACAAGTTGCATTCTGGCCATTATCATCATGATTTTCCTATTTTCCTCAACCGGGACATGTTCGCCCGGTTGTGATTTCTCCACGAAAACGCCGTGCAAACTGATTGGTATCAGCAAGCATTAGCGTGTCGCCCGACGCGTTTAGCGTCGTGGCCTGTGGCGCGACGGGACGACATACACTCTGCTAGCTCTGCCCCATTGCCAGATCTGCACTAGAGCATTACCGAGAACGCTGTCAATCCACTGGATTCCCATGACCCAATCACTTCGGCCATCTTCGCGTAAACGCCATGCTCCCTAATTATAACGCGTCCCACTTTACTCTGTACGCGAGCGGCCTTCCCCAACCTTGCGTCTTGCTCGGCTCCAAGGCAGCCTATGACCACTCTTACGACAAACTGCATTCAAATCCCAGTTGCGCCACACTGCCTAGGCCTCGTCTCAATGGCTATCTTCTTCGGCCCTTAGCACGCACGCCTGCACGTCGCGTCGATCAGCAGACACGCAGCCGACGTCCCAAGGGCAATCATGACAGTCGTTACGCTGCGCCAGATGCCACCTCTTCCATTTTACCGCTGACGAGAACTTCGTGGTCTGTTTCCGCCGAAGCTGCCGATCGAACCCTGGTTTGTGCGCTCTCCCCACGCAGACCCCTGCTCATCTTTGCGGTCACCGGCGCGCCATCCCGCTACCATTGAACGCAGCATGCCGCACCGCTTGCCAGGATGGTCCGCCGTCCCGCCTGTCTCGCCCGTCGCGTCAGTGGGCATCATGTGCATCACCTGTGGCTCTGCTGTCCTTCGTGTAATGTAGGCGCCACACGCTCTGCATCTACGCCTTGCCCCACCCACCTATGGTGACACTCAGTGGATACAACTTAGTGAAAGGTCATCAGGGCAGTGCCTCATATTCCTTGACTCCCTATGCTATTTGCGCCATTTTGCATGACTACACAACGAGGCCTTATGTATATTGTTCTGGAACTGTAATTCAACACCCACACGTTCCTGGTGCAAATATTCATTGAGACTTCAAGATACTCTTATATAGTAGAGTGTCATTCACATCATTTGACTACTCTTTGCGCTTTGCTCGTTGTTCCTTTTCCGCTGACAGATTGTGCACAATGACAGCATGCGCATGCACAGCCAGACAAGGCTTCTACACTACAGCTCCCTTTACTACATACATGCTGTTTGTATACATCCATAATGTAGCCCACTCCCACTTCACGGGCTTTCTTTTGATATTGTCATTGATGTTGTCATTTGATGTCACGGTTTGTATGGACTTTGATTTCATACAACTCAAGGCCGTCTCCGAAGCTGTCGTAAAGGCATCTTACTGCTCAGGAATAGAAATAATGAGCGTGGTCAGTGTCGATATTGTATGCAACAATCAACTTGGTGACCGTATAAAGACTCGAAGAATTACATTGCCAGTCTGGTAGTCAATACAGTAAGTAAACGGACTCCGAGTCGGTAGATCGCCGAGAACAACGTTCAAGATGACATGTATGATGTACCACTTACACAGCAGATAGCAATTTCTGTACGGGGCGGAACGCGGTTGCAGAGCGTGTGGCGCTTACATTGCACGGACTTGGACGGCAGCTGCATGTGATGCCCACTGACGCGACGGGCGGGGCGGCGGGCTATCCTGGCAAGCAGTACGGCATGCTCCGTTCAATGGTAGCGGGATGGCGCGCCGGTGACCGCGAAGATGAGCAGGGGTCTGCGTGGAGAGAGCGCACAAACCAGGGTTCGATCGGCAGCTTCGGCGGAAACAGACCACGAAGTTCTCGTCAGCGGTATCCATTTCGCCCTCTTCTTTCGCAGCTCTGGCCGTCCTCCGCCTCGAGGGCTGGTCATCTGACGCTTCTCGCCTCCGTCCCATAATGAACGGAACAACAAAGAGAAGCCGTCCAGGACAAATACGCGTGAACACTTTGTACGAGTTTTCACAGCGATACTTTACGCGCCGTACACGTGCCTGTCAAGGCATATCGACGAGATGAAACCGGTGATTCCCAGATAGAGTCTTTTGCCTCGTTTGGTACTAATACGCCTCTCCATTCTGCTTCTAGACCGTACATGTGGTAAGGAAGACCGTCTCCCAAGAGTGACAATGGGTAATGGCCATGGGAAAAGGTACAGTACCTGGCAGATATGCGTGCGGAGCTTCTCGCAGACGTGGTATTGTACGCAGCGAGGCTTTCAGAAGGAGTGCATAGGACCCGTGTTTATACCGCAAAAGGCCTGATCAAAAATCCGGACAAATGTATCTCAAAAAATCGTCGACGTTAGATCAAAAATCCGGACATCCATACTTGCCATAGCGCCATGTCAGGTCAGGAATCCGGACAAAGGGTCGTAGGCCTTGGAGGCGCCATTGTATGTCAGATTGAGAATCCGGACAAAGCAGGTCCACCGTGCACGTGGAGTGCATTGTAGGATACAGGCACCCTATACAGCCATTGTAGTGCCATTGTCCACCATACTTGTAGTCAGTTCTCAGTCTGTGTTTGTTTATGCGTGTGTATTCAATATAATGAGAACCTTTTCTGGTCGTCAGTGTCTACTATTGCCCATCTCCTGCGGGTCCACTACTGTACTGTGCCATGCTCTCCAAAGGCATGACTAATGTAAATGTATATGAGCTTGAGGAACACGATGCTGTCTCCTTGTAATGCTGTACTTTTAGCCTCTATGTGTAGCAAACTAGTCAATCATGTATCAAGTACGGCCAAAAACCTGAAGATACCGTGTGGCGCAAAAAATTGAGGTCAGATCAAAAATCCGGACAAATTTGTCGCACTGAAATTTTCAACCGAGGTCTGATCAGAAATCCGGACAAACAGGTAAGGACGGCCGGAGCGGTTTGGTTCAAATTTGACTTTTGTGAAGTCACATGCACAGCTCATCGCTTTGACCCGGACAATGGTCCTCTCCTCGGGGTATAAACAGCCTTTGTATCCTATATACTGTATCATTACCCGCACTTTTTTTGCTTTCATGACTGACCAAGACGTCACCCACTGCCAAGCGCAACGCCCAGAGGACACCTGTCGCGGTGTGTTCCCATTGAAGACAGAGGCAGGGTTGTGCCACCGATGTTCGACTCTTGGCCGCCTTATCAATACAAGTGACTTCAAGGACGTTTATGTGAGCAGTCTCATGTTTTCTGAGGCTTTTCCGCTCAAAGCAATTCAGGACCTTCCGCAATGTGTCCTCTGCGGGCGGATCTATCTACCAGATGCCAATGCGCTTCCGGAGACATTGCCCAGCTGTCCGGACTGCACTCATCTCTTAGAGAGCAGTGATACTCTCATGCCGCTTGCTCACACAAGCCCTGCTCTCAACACAGAGCCCAACATGGCTGACAGGAGTGGTATTTCATTAGAGAAGCTGGTTGAGTCAGCCCAGATCCACCGAGACAACGCTTGGCATCTTCGGATGTTTGGGAAAGCAACGCAGAATAGAGGCATGGTTTATTCACCACTCCAATATGACGACTCCAGAAACTAGATATAATAGTATATCGACGTGTTGTATTCCTGTGTCCCGAGTTTATAGTTACTTTGACAGTGATACGGTGGTAGTGCGCACCGCGCGGCAATCAACTTCGATCATGATCGAGATCCCTCGAGCCGCGTAGCCCTCACCAAGGCCAATCCTGTACTTCTTCCTTCCTCACCTCCTCCTCCCACCTCTGTCAGCCTCAGTCTTGACTGTCTGACCTACTGAAATTGAACAGTACTTCCGCCTGTAAATTCTCTCTCTCTCTCTGGTGTGCCCATTATCATAATGCACCAGCTTTGTCCGTACTTTGTCCTTTAACCATAGCATCTGAGACACCAAGCGTGGTCAATGCGACAAGCTTCTCACGGTTGACCTTTGCTCTGCTGCTCACACTGTATCTGATACAATTTATAGACAATGTTCCTATGCTAACAATCCAAAGGGTGCGAACAATGAAACAAACTGATACCAGAGGAAGACAATGTACAGGATACGATGATCAATGCACTCACAGTCCAAGATATAAATGAACTCTTTTCATGCACTGCTCTGCATTCATAATCTCAGACTCCTACTCATGGTCAACCGCACTGGCAAGAACGGTCACGACTGTGGCGTTCGACCTCCCGATGACCAACTAAGGGAGGCGCTTTTACAGTACCAGCTCGAGTGTCTGTCAATCGCTGCTCGTCGAGACCGCCTGCTCAAGCAATTCGACTACCGAATCAGTGACTCAAAGTTTCGAAAGTTAAACCGAGAGTTTGGGATCAAGACCTCTAGAAAGATTGGGCAGGAACTCTCTCAGGCGCAGGTCACGACACTGGTTGACGATCTTCTTGAAGACAAGGTTCATACTAGGAATGCACCTGAAGTCCTGAAAAAGTTCCTTCAAGAGCGATACACTTTGACAGTTCCAAGGTGTGTTAGTAGAGCTATATAGTTTCATCTTTGACCATGACCGTTGTAGGCGCATGATTCGCCAAGCTCTGCAATCCATTGATCCCTCGGGAGCAGCAGCTCGTCAAGGCTACAACAAGAAGGCGAATAAACTACTGCGTACACCTCTCATTTCCATCGGGCCGTGGGCTGAATTCAACTGTGATGGTCACGAGAAGCTCTCATCAAAGGCGCTTCTCATGGGTGAGGTGGGAATCCCAATCTATGGGCTTCGGGACAAGGCGTCCGGCCGTGTGATTGTTTTGCGTACAGTTCCCAATGCGCGTACTGCAGATACAGTTGGGCACATCTATCTTGACTTGCTTGCTGAGTGGAAACGTGAGCACAGACTATGGTTCATTTCAAACACTTTTTGACTGTCTGATAGGCATGCCACTACAGGAGACTACAGATAAAGGTAGCGAGACTGGGCTCATGGCGGCATTCCAGACAGCCCTGCGGTTTGTGCTTCCTGCAATTGCATGGGTATCACAGCTTGACGATGAATTAGGGAACATCTTACTCCAGACATTGATCCAATTGCGTTTCCGCCATCCGTATCTCTCACCAGTGTCAACAACGTTATTGCTGAAGCCCTATGGCATTGGCTTCGCAAGACCACCACCAGTGACCTCGAGAACATCATCAAAGAAGGCCGTACCAATGGCATTTTCAATACTAGTGATGTGGTTCATAGGTGCATTTCTTGGCATCTTCACTTCCTCTGAGCGGGGAGAACTCACTTGTCTGCCTAGCCTTCTATTCCAGTGGCTCTGGCCCCAGATTGTACAAAACCACTTGGACCAGTTCACCCGTTATTGGAACACTCGTCGTGTACGCAAACAAGACGGCAAGGCCTTACCCTCAGGATGTGTTCCAAATGATGTCTTTCTGCGCCCCGAGGCACACAACCTGACGGACATTCACATCCCTGTACCCATGGAGGCTATCAACACACTCCGCCAGACGATACACACTCCGCGCGAAGAGGCGTTCAAGTGGGTTCCAGATGAGTTTGCCGAGGTTGCTGAGAGGGCCTATGAGGCCATTGGTCGACCCGCTTTATCCGCAAAGTACGGTTGGGAGACTTACGAGCGAATGCTACCCATTCTACTACAGTACTACTATGGCGGCGACCAGTAGATAATCAAACTGAACCAAGCACTATGTAATTTACAATACCAATACATGCCTATACAACATCAATCATGCTTTGAGAAGCGAAGGAAGGAGCCTCTCTCTTGGTCATTGAGCCAAAAATCGGCATCAGTGTTCCCAGAGTGGCCGCTCAGCCTTGCTTTCTGTAGTGTATCGAACCCCGTCTCCGAAGTCTGGAACATAGAAGCCTGATTGAACCAGACAACAGATCCTCGACCGTTGCCAGCCTCCCAATCCTCCTGTGATACTCCGTCTGGTCTCGAAAGAGGGTGCAATTGAGGTAGAGGAGTAGAGTTTTCCGGAGTAGGGAACTCTCCATTCGGCGTTGTAACGATCTGGATCTTGGAGGAAAGGTCGATATTGAAATGAAAGAATATCGAGGACGAATACAGGATGAAAGCACCAGGAGGAAGGTGAAGACAGACGCCGGCTTCCCAAATGACCAGCCATGCTTTCTCGAGGTGATTGAAAATGCCGTACACAAAGACGATGCATATCCCTAGGGCTAAGTTCTTTGCATCGACATGGGGCAGGCAGTAAACACGACCGACACCAGGACGCGGAGCGTTGAGACACCAGTTCCAGAACATGCCAAAATCAGGAGATATGCCGTACTTATCCTGCATAAACTGCACGCAAGCCAAGTAACGAAGATACACGCCGGGGAAATGGGCCAAAAGGAGAGCATTCGCAATGAGGCTGAATAATGGTTAGTACTGACTGAGCTTTCTTGAGGGACATACACACTTGATGATGTGGAACGGTGTTCCTTTGGCAAAATGGCGCTTCAGGTGTGTTTCGTTTGCCTTGTCCCAGTCTGAGCGCGCTGGTTTCGACTTGTTGTTGCGATCGGTACCTGCTATGCAGAACCAATGGTTACCCCGGGCATTGCCAGCGATGTCCTTGGCCTCCATCGGCTGACAGTCCTTGACGAACTGTGCAGCTTGCGCGTTGAATCTCGGCAGGAGTTCCTTCATGGCATCACTGATCGAAGAGCGATAGATGACTAGGCGCCCCACCGAGTCCAAGATGCGTGTTGCACGTCCATGGTAGGGTATAAGCCTAATGCCGCGGAGGTGCTCCCAGAGTGCGTCGGGAGAGGCCGCAGCATGAGCCCTTCTCAGAAGTTGGGTTGGATAGGTCAGAAAACGAGTGCCCATCCACCCCGTGGTCGTGATGGGGAGATAAGACGCGTCGAACCCAGACTCGGCGACGAGCGTCTCCGTCTCCATCTCTCTTTTTGCATCCCGTCTCTCTGCAGCGCGTCGGTTTCGATTGTAGTTTCGCCGCGTGTTGCTTGGCCAGTGAGCAGGGGCCTCTGCAGGACGGGGTTCAGGCAATTCGGGGCCTTCGCGTAAAAAGGCAGATACGTCGGTGTAGAAGGAGTAGTGATGGTTGGGGATATGGGAGGATGTGTCAAGTTTGACCTTTTTGCGAGCGGGCGGGCCGCTGGAGGACGTATGGGAGGTTGAGGATTGTTCGAGAGGCCCAAAATCATCGAAATCCGACGCGTCTGAGGGCAGCGCGGCGTGTTCGCCCTGCAAGATGGAATCTAGAATTTGACGAACGCGGGGATCCTGGTTGCGAGAGTCATCTGCACCATCTTCATGTCGAAAGTTGGCAACCTCGACGAGGTCGAGTGCGAGAGTGAATGTTGACGCAGTGGAGACGCGCCTGAAGACGCCCTTAAACCTGCCACCGGTTGACAACATGGCAGAAAGGGGATACTAGAGCACGCACCTGCTGCCAAAGGTCTTTTCAACCTCTCGCTGTATAGCACCACGCGTCTGAACGCCCATAGTGAAAGGAATAGACGGCAGCAAGCTGCTTTGGTACACGCTCAGAGGAGCTTTCCCTGAGACAACGCCGGTTTAGTCTGCCACGGACCTTTTGCTATGGGCCCTTGCGTGTCTGAGGGAGAGAGACGACTGAGTGAATTTCATTATATGAGGGATCAGTGCACGCACGTGAATGAGGCGTGATTCGTATACTACGTGAATCAACGAATGAGGAGGAGGTAAGTAAAGGACGCGCATGTTTAACGTTGTTTTGGACCCATCAACTGTTTCCATCCCCTACGGTCTCTGCCAGATTTCTGACCGAACCATTCCTGCTCTGCTCCACATACCTCGGTCTCTTCCCCGCTGTGCACCGTTCGGATCTCAACCCACACATGTGCTTCGTCTTCTACAGGCTACGATACGGCTCGCAGCCCGACGGCATCAGCGTCGCCCGAAGCATCGCGCACACGCCGCACCCGGCCAACGTTACCTATTTGGAGCGCACGCGCGAGCGACCATGGAGTAAGAGGCGGATGCTGGTGGCGCAACAGCTGTCGAGTGAGAATATCTCAGGCAGGTGAAGGATTTAGCAGAGCTGTTTGGGAAGGATTGGGCTTGGGTGCGTGTCCTCGGACCTCATCCATCCCTCGCGGTAGCGCTGATGAGGTTAAACAGTTCGGCGTGGGACGGAACGACGGCAAGCAAGCCAGCGAGTTCAGTCCGAGTCGCTAGCTCGCATCAGCATACCCTCGTCCAAGTCCAGCACTTCTTCAACCTCAACTCGCCCTATGACACGGCAGTCATAGGTCGTTTCAAAGCGACCAGTCCTCATTGACACGACCTCCTGGACCTAGATGAGACGAGCTGGACTCGACAGTGGCAATACCACACTGGTCAACGCGATATTCAGTCGGATACCGCCAAAGCTGAATCATTCGTACATGTATGTGTCGTTATCTATACACGCAGGGTGATCTGAGCGCACGGCCAAAGTCCCCTTCCACCTCCATACACACCTCGTCCTCCGCATCTATATTGACTCGACCTACACCCCGCTCGACCTCTCTTCCAAGGCAATACTCCGAAACCAGGCCAGGCCGCCAATCCCCACAATCACCTCCACCTTTCGGCCATCGCTTTCTTCTAGCTGCTCTATCTCGCCCGCCCGCTCCTGCTCATCAGCCATGCCGTTCTCCACCATGGACAGCTTCACGGAGCCGTACACCAGAGCCGGCGACGACATCTCGCTCGACGAGGTGCGCAATCAGGTCCGCGCGCTCGAGGACCAGCACCGATCCAACGAGATCCCGCTCTCGGGTCGCATCATCCACGTTTGCCATTACCTGCCCGTCGTCGCCTCGCTCAACAACCGCGCCGGCGTCCTCAGTCCGCCGGCGACACCGCCAGTGAAGGCGTCGGAGGTGCCCTCCAGTCCTACCACCGATGGGCCCAATGCGAGTGCAGAATCGGTCGCCGATGCCACAAGCTCCTCGGTCTGGACACTGACGCCGCGGTACGGCCATGCAGCGATGATCTCGGGCATTCGCTCGCTGTCGACGACGCACGAACAGCTTATCGTCGGCTGGACTGGCGACATCACGTCTCCCACTCCCAACGAGAACATCCCCACGTCCACAGTGTCTGCCGATGACAGAAACGCCCTGGACGAGGCGCTCAGCACGTACCAGCCAAAGGAGTCCGACTCCGATGACGACAAGAAGACGAGCTACGTGCCTGTATGACTTGACGACCAAGTCGCCCACGGCCACTACGACGGATACTGCAAACAAAGTGAGTGCATGACTCGAATCCGCTGCTACAACACGCGGGACTGACGGCCGCTCGCCTAGTCCTATGGCCGCTATTCCACTATCTTCTGTGGCAGGACGTGGCCACCGAGTACGCATCGGCCGACTCCCACTATCCCTTCTACGAATCCGCCAACGCCACCTTTGCGCGTCGCATCGCTGAAATCTACAAGCCTGGCGACCTCATCTGGGTCCATGACTACCACTTACTTCTCCTTCCCAAACTCATTCGAGAACTCGTCCCAGAGGCGGTCCTAGGCTTGTTCGTGCACACGCCATTCCCCAGCAGCGAAGTCTTCAGATGTCTACCTCGTACGTTGACTTCTGGCTTACTTTCGCGAACACTCTAACGTCATCTCCTACAGGCAGGAAAGAAATCTTGGATGGCATGCTTGGCGCGAACCTTGTCTGCTTCCAAACATACTCATACTCTCGCCACTTCATCTCCACATGTATCCGTGTATGCGGTTATGAGACTACTCCCCGCGGAATCGATGTGGAGGGGCATGTTAGTTCCGTCATGCACTGCCCTGTCGGAATCGATGCGGAACGCGTCGCTCGCGATATGTGAGTCATGCCTGTCCGATTATGCATCGTCGCTCACTTCCAGCCACAGCCAGCGTCCTAGTATCCAACCCAAATTAGAAGCCCTCAAGGCGCTCTACGAAGGCAAGAAGATCATCGTTGGTATACATCATCTCTGGTCGCGATGGCGAATTCCTCGAGCAGCATCTTGGGCATCTCACCAAGCTTAGTTTCTCCGCCGAACATGGAGGATTTGTCCGCGAGATTGGCTCGAAGGAGTGGAAGAACTTCACTGAGAAACTCGACATGAGCTGGATGTCTGAGGTGCACGAGATTTTCAAGTACTACACGGAGGTGCGTTCAAGCTCTCGTAAGGTTTCGTGCGTTAGCTGATCTATCTGGCAGCGGACGACTGGAAGCCATATTGAAGTGAAGAAGAGCTCAATTACGTGGCACTACCGTTCGAGCGACCCGGAGTGGGGCCAGTTCCAATGCCGCCAGTGCCAGGACTTGCTCGAGAACAACCTCGCCCACAAGCGTCCCATTGAAGGTATTTTTACTTTTCCTCACCCGGCGTGGCCACTTAGCTGAACTGTCCCATAGTTCTGGTTGGGAAGAAGAATCTGGAGGTCCGACCCATCGCGCTCAACAAGGGCGAGATCGTCAAGCGGATCCTGGACAACAACCCGGATGCCGAGTTCATCTTCTGCGCTGGGGACGACAAGACGGACGAGGATATGTTCCGCGCCTTGAACCTCTTCCCGACCACGGGGCCTGCGTCGCCCATAGAGGGCAAGATCCAGCTGGAGGCGCCGCTGTCCGTCACGCTCATCGACGCTGAGGATGCCAAGCCTGTGGAGCTGGCCATCGCGCCGGACGCGGTGTTCACTACTGCTGTTGGGCACAGTAGTAAATGGACGCTTGCGAGTTGGCATGTTACGACTCCGCAGGAGATTGTCCTCGTCTCTCAGCCTAATTCTACAACTGTCAGCAACGCGTAAGCTTTACGTCGCCTGCAGCCGTGAAGTAGACTAACATTATCGTATCTAGCAGATGCGGGCCGTTCACGGAGAGCTGCTAACGGCAGCAGCAACACACCGTCGGCAAAGTCCTGGCGTTGGTCGCCATGGCCTCCTCTGCTTGTGAGAGCTCTCTCAGATTCCCACCGTCGTCCCCGACTCCACAACCCCGTCCCTAGAAGTAAACGTCACCGTCGACGGTGACGACACCTGCCCAGCCCTCCTCATTCGTTTGAAATCTCTTATGTCTTCCTCTGTGCTGGACCTTGACCCGAGGAGGGCTATACCAGCCGAATTCTATGCAGTATGACTGGCGGACATTTCATATGAGTGAACTATCGCAAGAGAGAACTTGTATAACAGTATGTATTCCCGGATCATAATCCACAGTAACTATATGTAGAACCAGTAAAGCGGTCATCAGTCGTGAAGAATCGTATTCGTAAGGTATTGTATTCGTTGTTAATGTGAGATAAAACAGTCTTGTAATATGTCCGTTGTTGTGGCCAGTCCTTGTTGTGTCTACGCCTCTTGTTCTTCAGGCTGAATGTCCTGAGTTTGCTCCCGCCCTGCTGGCTGCTCACTGTCTGGCTGGTGGACGTTGCCCTTGCCTTGGTCATCCGCACCGCCGTCCTCCTTCTCCCGACTTGCAGCATCACTATCGTCTTGCTCTTCCTCGCTGCCACCCGCAATGAACAGAGAAGCCTCCTGCCGAGGATGTATGGACTGAGGTTTGGGATGCGAGTTCTGAGCATCCGCATGGCGAGTGGTGCGCGTGCTGGCGCTGGCAGAGATGTAGATATCCCTGTCATGCAGATCATCGCCGGAGGACTCGTCATTGTCATCATCGAAGCTGACGGGTTTCCGAGCCTTCCTGCCTCGGGACCTTGCTGGACCTTTGCCTTTGCCGTGAGGACGTCCCAGCTGGGGGTGAGAGGATGGTGTGGCCGTGGACGAACTATTTGCTGTCTTCCCTATGATTGGCAGTCCGAGAAGGGCACAGAGATTGTTGCAGACGTGTTGCTGGACGAACATGGCAATGCCTTCATCACCGAGATCGGAAACGGGACCATTGCCTACGCCTTTGTCCGTGTAGTGGAAAGATGCATCAAAGAGGACGTTGTACAGAACTCCGTTTTTGTATTCAGGGGTGGCTGTAGTGAGCTGTCAACATGGACCTATATCGGAAGGTGGGGGTATTCACATACCTTGGAGATCAGCGATGACACGATCACCTCCCGTGGAATCATAGACATAATGTGTGAACGCATGAGCAAGGATACTCATGCGGCTGTGATCAGTCTGATGAAAGGACATGGTTCCAGTGTACTTGGTGACTGTCTACAGGACGAGAAGGGTCAAAAGTCATCGAGACAACAGATAATGACCGCCTACAAGATTTCTAGCTTTCTCAATAACCCAGAAAACAGCAAAGTCGACGTCTTCCGCGTATGCTTCCTGAAATTGACGGAGAGACATTCCAGATGCAGGCGACGGCTCCTTATCAACGACCTCCATGGCCAGAAAGACGTCTGCCCAGATGAAAGCTAGAAAACGTGTGAATACAAGAACAACAGTGTAAGGTCAGTACATACGTCTGTCATCAAAGTCCGCAGTTACACAGCTCAGATCTTTGTAGAACTCATGCAGGTAGTACGCGCCGAATCGCTGCTGGATGACCTCGTTGGACAGTGCAGTACTATTTGCTAAGAGTCCCCGGCTGTGCTGGAGATTGATCAATCGCTTTGCCACATAGTCTTCGTGAGTTCCATTCAAGGACAGCTTGAGATGGGTGAGCATCTGTCAATGAAGTGATAATGTACAGACCTTGAAGACGGATTTGATGCGTCCGTGCGCCATGGGCTGATCCTGGAGTGTTCCTCGTTGCAGCTGACTCATGTCCACAGGCCATGGGGGAGACAAAGTACGGAGATCCGCATCAGTCGATTCGTCCAACATACTCATCTTGAAGATATCACAAAACTTGATGGTGACAGGTGTTTCGGCACGTGCATTGCCATGTGTGAAAGCTGTAGTCGAGAAGACTGGTCTAGGCAAGCCGCGCATCGAGGCTATGACAAGGATTGATCAACAGCAAGAATAAGCAAGAAGGAGAGACAGCTTACTCATAGGTCTACTTGCAGAGGTCATAGTGGCGCCATTCATAGTCTGACCACGGGAAGATTTTGGAGCAGATCCACCTAACGTAGTCGGAAGAAGAGGGTTTCTTTCCTCGTACAGAATAGTGTTCAGGTAACACTCCAGTTGAAACTGCACGGCATTTGCTTTGAGCGACGATTTGACATTTGGAAAGTAGATGCTCGAGTTTTTCTCAGCCATGTGTGTAGCATAGGCCTCATGGAAGGTGGAGTACTCTGTTCCGTTCTTGAATGAAGTGTTGTTCTTGAAGGTGAGGTTGAGTTCATCTCTTGATGAAATGGCACCCCAATCAGTCATTGCCTACTCAGAGAGGTGAGTACACTCACTGCTTATATAGGTTACTGCTGTATGTCTGCATGCGGTTATTGACATGGCGCAGGATAGTTGTAGTGACAAAGTCTGACCAACCAGTATGAGAACGA
This sequence comes from Strobilurus luchuensis, assembly GCA_019915105.1. NCBI lineage: Eukaryota > Fungi > Basidiomycota > Agaricomycetes > Agaricales > Physalacriaceae > Strobilurus > Strobilurus luchuensis. The sequence goes on from JAHLMJ010000003.1 coordinate 492,657, forward strand.
CTGTGATTATGATCTGAAAGTACAAACTGACCTTGAATCCTGTCACTGGGGGAGACAGTGTCGTTGATGACAGGAATGATAGCCGTAACTTTCTTTGGACTGCGAATGAACCGAAAGTCGACTGTGACCATATAAGAACCACCGGAACCGTTGATAGCTTGCCGGCGACTAGTCAATGCAGCTGTGTTAAGGAGGCTAGACGGCGTAGGTGTCAGCGGTTGTTGAGACTGTGCAGCGACATGGCCAGGGTTGGGAGCAGAACCAAGGATTTGACTGAGGCGTAGGCGCTTTCGGGACTCTGCTTCACGCATCGAGGCCTCCTCAGCTGCTTGATCCGCCTTGCGTTTCTCCTGACCGGCCTGCATCTGTTGAGTGAACTTGCGCTTGCGAATATCGTCATCAGCGGGTGCGGGTAGAACTAGTCACAATGAGAAAGAGCTGGGAAAGGGAAGGGAAGCAGGCGCACAAGGTCTACAGGCCTGGCATACGTCTCCAGGCCCCAAAAAACTGACACAAACACCACACAAGTGGCACTGTGGTTTAGCAACAGCATCCTGGAACTCGCGAGTCTCTGCAAACTTAGTGACACCGTCCTTCTTGCACTTGCTCTGGATGTTGAGTAGAAGGAAACACCGACCGCATGGACCGGGGCGGTCCTTGCGTGCAAAGGAGCCATTGCAGTCACCACAAGCTTCGGTAGGCTCACTCTCAGACATGGCGAATGGAGCAGAGAGAGTGGGAAGGACTGGGGAGATGAGAGACGGCAGCAGGCGCTCCTGCTCTTATAGCTTTGCAGAATGGTCCCAGCGAGTTGCCATAGGCGTCTTCAAGGGTCTCGGTGGTCAAACTGGTCAATGTGTGGTCATAGTCTTCAGATCTATTGATATTCGAGAACAAAAAGGGACTGGTCCTTCTACAGTACTGAAGGGTACATGCGTATAGCCATGACGACTAAGGAGGAAGCGCACAGAAGGGCAGGAGCATGAGCGACGAAGCGGGCGGAGGGGCAGAGAGGAGGGCAGGCGGGCAGTAGGGCGGGCAGTGGGGCGGGCAGTGGGGCGGGCGGGCGGTCGACGAGAAAGACATTGGTGGACAGTGGGATGTCGGACAATGGTACTAGTAGATGGTCAATGGGCTGCTATGACATCACAAAGACCGTGATTGAATTTTGATTTTCAACCAAACCGCTCCGGCCGTCAGTAAACAGGTCTTGATGCTGTCAAGCCAAAATCCGGACAAATTGATTCTGGAGGCAGATTTTCGGATCTGACCTCTGTGGGTATAAACACGGGTCCTGAGTGCATTCGGAAGAATGACACGGCTCTGTGACATACCCAGTCTCCCAGGGCTCGAGTACTGAATAGGCTGTCGAGTCCTACGTGAGCTCATATGGTAAGCGGTCCGCCAGACAACCTGCAGAACCTCAAGCGTCCGTCAATTAATGACACTAGGTAGCCGGTAACCCGCCTTCCAAGATCCTGAGATGGCATAGATCTACACGGGCCAGCCTGTCTACCGCCTCCAGAGTGAACGCCGACTCATTAACAAGAACAGGTGGCGCAAATAGATGGGCGGTATCCACTGCAATATCACACACGGCTTTGTTGTCGCCGCCTCGAGAAGCAGTGGAGCCTGAGATCTGGGAGAAGGCACCTTTCTTGCTCCCAGATTGGTACGGATAAGCCTTTGCAATGAAATAGCGTCCCTTGGAGTCTTGAGACCACAATGCAAGCAACGTGTAAGCTTCCTTTACCAAAGAACGCCGGCCCATCGACAAGAAGGTGGCGCAAACATACTCATGGCGATACCAAGTACATATGATAGTATCACACGGACACGCCGCCCCAAGAAACGTTGCTCGGCTCACTGAGTACTACGTACTGAGTATTCGGGTTTTCCCACCCATTGTATGCCTGAGTGATCCTACTAACCAGTTAGGACCAGAGTTAACAGACAAACGTCCGTCTCAATCAAAGCAATGAAATTGCATAGTATAACGTATATCTGGTATGCAGTGAGCCTGCAAGGGAACGCGACGGGCTTCCAGAGCCCTATCCAATTCCCAATTGCACCAGTCTAGTCCTCAAAATCCCGCAACGCATCCCTCTCATCCTCTTGTCCCCACGGCAAAGCCCTCAAATCCGCCGGGCCACAAAACATATCCAGCTCCCTCTCGATCCCCACCCCGCGCCTATACTTCCCCAGCACCGGCCCGTCCACGTCCAGCCCCAAAAAGAAATACGGCACCGCCCGCATCTGGTACGCCTCGCACAGGTCCGTGTAAGAGACCTGCCCGTGCGCCACCACGTACGGCTCCGCCGCGCCGAAGTACCGCGAGACCTCGGAGGTGCTGGTCTGCGCGAGCGCGTGGATCTCGTCCGCCATTTTGTGCAGCGCGGCGAGGTAGGTTTCGGGCGTCTTGTGGTGCGCGCGCGGCGCGATGCGCAGGGTGAAGCGCGCGAAGTGGTTGATGATTGGCTCGGAGAGGATTGGGTAGGACTCGGAGGGGCGCGTGAGGGAGTTGCGCGTGAGGTAGTATAGGTGGAGGTGGCCGTTGTGTCTGACGCGAGCGTGTCAGTGAATGATCTGGAAATTGGGGGAGAGTGCCTTACTCGTCGTGATACGCCTTGTTCAGGAAGCACCACTGGGGTACTTGCGGTCGCTTGCTAGAGCGCATATCCGTCACATTCGCGTGAACGACAAGGCATGCCTTGATCAAGTCAGTCTCGAGCTCTAAGGGAGGTCACCACAGACGTACCTGTACTATACGCGCTACCTCGGTTGAGGCATTGACAGCACAGTTGAATTGCTGCATATCATAGCATACTGGAGAGAGCTTCTTGATAATCTCAGCCGCTTCTGGAGTGATTGACGAAGGGAGTGATGTGGTCATGCTGAGGTGGGAACGGGTTGCTGCATACACCAGAAGGCTTCCGTCTCCTTTTATCCTCTTTCGAGGAAGCTCAACAGGCGAGACACACTCACAATGCGCTTTTGTCTGATCAAACGAACGACCATCGTGTGTGCTGGTCAAAGACCCCACAGTATAGCGAACACATGAGGAAGACAATAGTGGATATTCAAATATGCACCGTAGCCGAAGAGATCGTCGTCTTTTGTTTACAGTTAGCAATGACAAGAGAAACAGAACCATAGAAGTGAGACACGCACTCGACAACACAGCTTGAGACGCATCCACTACATACACACTCGTAGTACACCAATATGCGAACGCAAGTACAGTAAATCAAATAGTTGATGAGTACAATAGATGAGAAAGAGATAACGAGTGTGCCCAACAATTCCAAGGAGACCATGAGATGAAAGAGCGAATAATGATAACCAACCGAAGAGAGAGCATATAAGAGTAGATGGTATTCAGAAATGTTCGCACAGCAACAGCAAGAAAAAAGGAACATATGGGGAGGGGAGTGCTCAGAGATGACTCCTCTCTGATTTACTCCTCGGTGGGCTTAGGCGGCAAGGGCGGAGGAGCAGGGATATCGCCGTCGCCCATATGCAAAGGAGCGTCGTCCATGACGAACTTCGACACCCTAGCGTCCTCATCGCGCGTCTCCTGGATGTAGTGCGCAGGAGGGCGGGGCATCAACGGCGGAGGCGTACTAGACGACCCGCTCGGCCCCCATTCCGAGCCCGAGCCATACCGCGCAGCAAGCATCCTCTTCTCCTCCGCGGCAGACATCACGCCGTTCTGCGGCGGGACGGGCGTCGGGCGCGACCTCGGCCGCGACGAGCTGCCTCCATTGACCTCTGCGTCCTGGGCGGCAAAATGTCGAGCGAGGATCTCCTTCTCAGATAAGCCACCATTGGTCATGGGACCGCCGTTGAAGGGTGGCGGTGAAGGTGATGCAAAGGGGGGAGGGGATGACGAGCTCGCGAAGGGAGGTGGTGAAGAGGAGCCGGCACGGCCTACGAAGGGCGGTGGGAGATCACTTGGCGCCTGCGCTCTTCGGTCCCGCTCCTCCATCTCTCTCCTCAGTCTCGCCTTTTCAGCAGCAGCACTCTCATATTGGCTGCCGTTGGGCGCCGGGGCAGCGGCAGCGGCGGCGGCTTCCGCTGCTCGGTCACGCTCAGCCAGCTCCCGCCTCATCCTCGCCTTCTCTGCAGCAGCACTCTCATACGCCGAGGAACCCCCAGCAGCATGCCCGTTCATGTGCGAAGACGACGATGCCGCTACTTCAAACGGCGGTGGATCGTGACTTGGCGATGTTCGCCTCTCCCGCTCCATGAGCTCCCTCTTCAGACGCGCCTTCTCAGCAGCAGCACTTTCGTACGACAAGCTTCCCGAGGACTGCTTCGAAGCCAGCTCCCTCTTGATCCGCGCCTTCTCCGCCGCTGCGGTCTCATACACAGCCGACGACGGACCAGACGGCGCCTCGAATGGTGGCGGATCGTGGACACTCCCGTCGATGAAGCCAGCGGTTTGAGTAACCTCCACAGCAGTCTTCGCCTCCTGATACCTTTTCAATGCCGCTTTCTCGTCCACAGCCGTCATATACGCGTTCCCATTCGCGGAGGGCTTACGCGTAGCGCCAGTCCCCTTCGACGATGGCCGATTCTGATGTACGTCGGTCGACGAAGAATCACTGGAATACCCTTGGGTACGATTGACCGCCGCTTGAGCAACGTTATAGAGCCTGATCTTCTCTTCCTCCGCCGAGACCCATTTCTTGGACGACCCGCTCTCTTTGGGCTGCGATTGAGCCTATGATAGGCATATCATTAGAGCGTGTATGCAATGATCTCGAGGGCAAGACTTACGGCGCTTCCCTGTACCTGCTCCACGGTAGCTTTTGCACGTTCGAAAAGCTTCTTCTCGTCGATGTACCCATTGGCAGTAGTAACGGTGGTTGCGTTGGCCGAGGGGCGTCGACGCGAAACCTGTTGATCACCCGGTATCTCCATGGGTTGCGCGTTCGTTATTGTGAGCCGACGCGACCCAGTGGTATCGTCGATGGAAGAGCGCGCTGCATTGTGAGTAGGCCGAGCGCTAACTCCGAACTCGTCAGGTCTGGCGAAACCGTTCGCCTGAGGGGCCTGGGTGGGTGTTGCAGAACTGTATGTTCCCGCTGTCGAGGGTCGTGTGGCTTCGGGTTGCGACGGACGTCCACCAAAGGTACTCGCCTGAGGACGAGAAGGTTCCACGGAATGCATAGCGTTGCTTGGCGCGAGTAGAGAGAGACCGGGGGCGGGACCAATCCGCCGTATTGCTTCCTGCGAGACATTCCTGTGAAAGATAAGGTCAAAGTCCTGAGAGGGAACAGGAAACTAATGGACGAACCTCGGCCAATTAGACATGATAACCGGGAGCTCCATGACCACAGGTTGGCCTGTGCCCATAATGGCTCGTACACACAGAACATATGTGATATCGATATGTCTTGCCGAATTGAGCGTCGTAGTGGTGTGATTGGGCGGTATCCCAATGACAAGCTCTGCCTTATGCACCATTCCGCCCATGAGGGTCACATTGACAGGAATCTTGTTTTCCGTTAAATTGCCAACCCTTGTCTGTGGTATCGTTTTCTTGCCCTGGGCGTAAGCTCCGGCGCGGAAAGTCCTGGATTCACGTAGGGAGATTTCAAACCCGCGAAGGATGACAGTCTGAAACTCTGAGCGGACAGCGGCAAAGACGGCCACTCTATCGCCAGGCGCGTAGCAGGTGTGATGGCGCTCCACGGTGAGGACGACGCCGTCGAGGTCCACTTGGCGAATGTCAGGTTGACAGTACACGGGCCATGTCGAGTGGAGGTCGTGTTTGTCGATGATGATCTCAGTCTGAGCAGAGATGACGTTGGACTTGCGTTTGCGCAGGAAGCCGCGCTTGCCCTTGGTGCAAATACTGGCAATGAGTTCGTATCTTATGCCAACTGTTTGATGCTGTCAACTAAGCGCCAAGGGTCGGCGTTGTCCGACTCACCGTTGCCTTCGAGCGAGAGCGTTGGCGGGATAGACTCGGGAATGCGAATCTCGAATGGATGGTCCTCCTGAGTAATTGTAAGTGTTGGATCAAATGCAAGTGCGAGAAGTGAACACACTGATTTAACCACCTTCCATTCCTCCTGCGCCTTCCAAACGTCGACCGGGCTTGGCCCAACATAGTCGTAGAAGATATTCCCGGTGGATCCTGGTATTGTCTCGACCTTGCGCAGCTCAATGCGCACCCATTTTGCCTTGACGTTTGGACTGTTCACTCGCACTTCGATCGCCTATAAGAACGAAATCAGGCACCGTTCGGGCGCGAGAAAGGCAGCACGCACGCCTTGAACCGCCGCCTGCGGTCTGTCTGTGCCGCCAGAGGGTATTCCGGGGTATCCTGCATACTTGTATGAGCCAAGGCATGATTAGCAGCGTCCGGAAGCACGGACCGCACACAAACTCGACATTTGGCGGCTGCCGGAGGGTTCTGTGCAACGCGGAATGTCAGGATGAACGTGTCGAGCACGGCGGAGAGAAACATACAGCTTGACCTGGGACATGCGTCCGGTGGTGGGTCACTGACGGTGGAGGATGGCTAAGAGGCACGCTCTCACGTGGCCGGCTTCATCTCCTTCAAACGCGCAAGCCCAGGGGGTGCCATCACCCGGCGGCATCGGCGAGGCACTGACACTCTGTTCAAACCAGGTTCAAACACAGGCTAAACACTTGCAGACGACCTCCTTGTCTTGCAGTAAGTACCAGATTTCGTCTCGATGGAGGTTATTCCTACCTCTCGTCCAACCGCGTATGCAAAGATTTGCATACACCCCTCACATGGAATTGTGGCGCTGGACGTCTTGGATGCTTGGCCTAGCCTGTTACATCAGTAAATCTCCCAAAGTATGGGAGGGTATGACGAGCATGGGAAAGTATGGCGAGTCTGGGAATTTTGCACATACTCAACCATACTCGAAATTTCTCCAGACTTGGTTGGTTTTCCACATACTCTTGCTCGGTAGGCAGAAATTTTTGATGAATTTTATTTTTATGAGGTTTGCTTTGCACCTCCTCCCCCGTGAGCGCGTGAGCTGAGACAACCACTTATGGGTGATCCATCGGCATGACCGCTCGCAGACACTGAGTAGTAGTACACTGACAGTATCATAGGTAGAAGCGATGCAAAAAATAGACAAGTTCGAACTGATCGGGTCCGTGCGCAATGGCGTGATTGCACGTGCATGTCAAATTTTTTCGTCCGCTTTTAGACAGCCAACCGATTTCTCCCCCAGCCACCATGTCGGGCGAACAACGATTTCCGGCTTGAGCATCTACCGAGCACGACTGCGACTTCAAACACACGACCAAAGACGAACGCTCAGAAGTGACGACAAGCATTGCATTTGTCACGAGAAACTTACGCGGACAGCGGCTACAAGCGACGAGCACACGACGACTACGAGGAGGATGACAATCACGAGGACCTCAACGACAACAAGCACGAAGACGACGCTGAGCGCACAACGACGCCGAGTACTTGACGAGCACAAGGAGGTCGACGCCGGGCACGAGGACGAGGACGAGGACGAGGACGAGGACGAGGACGAGTACACGATCACGCTGACGAGGACGACGACACCGAGGACGACGACGACGCAGAGCACACAGCGACGCAGAGCACACGACGACGAGCCCGAGGCCGACGCCAAGCACCCGGACGAGGCCGAGCACACGACGATGTTGATGAGGCCGAGCCCAGGATGACGTTGGGGAGGACAACATCGGGGAGCAGAACGCGTAGGACGACGTTGAGAAGGACTATGCCGACACGGGCTTGCACAACCGCTTGTGTGCAATGGTATGTTTTGGTGCCGCCGCGAGTACTTTTTGGCTGACGAACTCCTCAGCTTTGTCGATAGTTATATCAGTTGTCGATTACGTTGATATTCAATCGTCTGTGCCGTAGTTGTAGTCATTTTTTGTTTTCGTGTATCGTTGCTCGAATTCAACGATAGATTTTCTTCCATCTCAAGTGCGCCCGATGTATATACAGTGTCTGGATATCGATTGTAGGTCTGGAAGGTGTATGTGCGCGGTATGTGGCAGGTATGGGTTGAGTATGTGGCAGGTATGGGGGCTGAGTATGTGACTATATCGACTGGTATATAAATATGAGATCCACTATGTGCCCATACTCGGGTATATGGGTATGGGGAGTCTGACACATACTCCCCAGACTTTCGGAGATTTACTGATGTACTCTATGCTGCTGAGAAGTGTCAAAAAATAAAACCTCGCAGCACGATACATAGTTCATGTAATTTAGATACATACAACTGTTTTGACAATAAGAGACTGGCCACAGTGCCCGTCAGACAATGAACTCGACGCTGGAAAGCTTGACTCGACACCCGAAAGTTGATTGACTCGACACCCGAAAGACGGACTCGACACCCGAAAGTCAGACTCGACACCCGAAAGACAGACTTGACACCCGAAAGACAGAGTTCAAAGAGACAATAGCACATCCGAAAGACGGAATTGGTACCCGAAAGAGAGTGTGGTTGCCACAGAAATTGGGTGAAAGAGCAAATCTGATCCATTGTATTGAAGGACGCAGCTGCCGGGATTCGATCGCGAGACCTCACGTGCCACCTGAGCGCGTCTTCCGCCCTTCTACCCGCCACACGGCGGCGGGCTCGCTTGGCTAAGCTAAAAGGATAGTCCCAAAATGAATCTAGTATATCAATGAGTGTACATACCAAAAATCTAGGTGGTTGGAGGTGGTTTGCCCGTGGTACAGGATGCTGGAGGTCGCGCCAGTGATCTTGTCACATGTCACGGACCAAACTTCGACGCCTTTCGACGCGATCTTCACTCTTGGACAGCAAACTGGGCTGGATTCACGCTGGATCGCTACAAGACTATGGACTAAACCTCTACATAGTCTAACTCTACTGATAGTTTCACCTTCAACTCATCAATGAAGCCATCAAACAAATCCATCGTCTTGTACTCGCACTTCTGAATTATGCCCCTCATGCAATCTCCATTGACGCCGGGAAACTCTCTGAACGCATGCTCCTGAAGACCCTCCGCATACTGCTTCAAGCTCATATCATTCTGGAGGATCTTCTGTAACAGAAGGTGCCGAACACCCTGCCACTTGTTGGTTAGGATTGTCTGACACTGAACATGATTAGCGCAGACACCCCATGCATCCTCGTGCGGAAATGCTGGTGCGATTTCAAGCAGCTCAAGAAGACACATGTCCATCCTGCGGCTCGTGCGATGCATGAGATCAATGACGCCGGCAAGGCCAGGTGCGTCGACTAACCAATCCCGGAGGGCACTCATATAAGTCATGATAAACATAGAACGGGACAATAGGACGCACACGTCATTGGGCTCTGCTCATGCGAGTAGCGTACGTATCCGAAAAGAAAGATACGTCGGATGGCTCCCTCGACCCACTCCCGCTTGCGAAAGCGCAATCCAAGGCAAAGATGTGTAAGAATGGACTGTGTGCCTGGCGAAAGCTTCTGAATGGCTTTCCTCTTGCCAACATCAGAGTCAAAGAGGCAGGATGTTTCCCAGAGAAGCATGAGCTCGTCCTGAGATACTCCGTTTGCTGAATCGAGTTCGTTATTCCTAGGGCCCAAGGTGAGTATCAAATCATAAGTGCGAGTAGCCATATGACTGACGCTAAGGCGTATATAGCGCATAGCCATAACTGCATTCCCCGAGGAGAGATTCCAGGAAGAAAGCCGGGACATTGGTCAGTGCCTTCTCGGACACCTTCCAAAAGCTGCCCATTGACGTCCTTCACAGGTGCACATCCTGCTCCTCCTTGTGCCATGCTTGCGAGATTATGCAGGAGATCGGAGTGAGCACCAACAATGTCACCATGCACTTTGAACTTAATTTTGACATCTCCTTTGACGCACTTGACAAGGTGAGCCTTCAAAGAGCGGTGTGAAAGATGTTAACAGCTTACAAAGACCACTAAATTCCCTTGGGGCCACCAGTGTATGGGGTCTTGAACGATACCATTGAGATTCGGCGCTGTGATGGCGTGGGGAGAGTTGTCGGTCATGAAGGGATGAGCACTCGAAGCAGTACTCTAGTGCGCTGACATTTAAGCCCCAATCAGACAGATAGATAGACTGGGCCAAGGATATCGCTGTTATCTCGCTCCCATACATGCGTAATTAGCGAGCCACACATTGCCTATCTTATGGAGGCATTTGACTGTCTTTGCCTCATGTACAGGCGGCCCGTCCTGAATGTTTCTTATCTAGCATGTTTGTACTGTTAAGAGCGCATTCCTGTCTCGAAAGGACGGAATTGGTAGCATGCCACCATCGGACTCAGAGGCCTTGCTCCCGGTGCATCATCCCTCTCGCTCGAGAGCCATATGGCACTTTCAACCACTTTCATTCATTTATCGTTCATCTCCGTCAGTTCTACTTCGATCACCTGCTACACCATCGTCAACCTGATCTGCTGTACTGTAGCGCCTTCAGGTGGGCAAGAGGCTCTCATAATCACCGCATCGAGGCATTGTGGGATTTTGTTGTTCATTCTGGTCACACCACGGTATGATTTGACTCAAATTCACTGTCCTACCAGAGATACTTACGATGATGTAGTCTCATACAGTTCAGTCCTCTAGCCATAGCAGAAACATTGACACATCCTCCTAATGTAGCTACTTGCGAGCCCTGTAGTATGCATTTGTCATTGTGAATCGAGTCCAATACTGAACGAGTCCGACGTCGGGAGTCTGAACTCGGGATGATTCCTAATTAGGCATTCCTGCCGCACTTGTTGATTTACCATCATGGTTTCGTTGCAGCCGTCCGCTCTTTCACCCATCATACCTTGGCCATTCCTTCCACCGACTCCTGGGCCGTCATCACCTACAACAGCATGGTCAGCCAACGTTTACGACGCCTATCACCGCCTACAAGCCATCTCGGATAGTGCATTACGTGCCATCAATACCGAAGCCGAATCTATGCGCTTGCAAATGCATGTAGATGCGGTCACTGGACGTGCTACCACGCTACTCTGTGCCATGGCTGAGAATGCTGTGACAGAACATCTTCCTTCATCTTGGCTTACACGCTGTGCTGAGCACTTCTCTACGCTTAGACAACATCTGAGTGCAGGCGTACTCACTGCCAGACAGAAGTGAGCAGAGAAACTTGATACTCTATCGAGGATTGCTGAACAACACACAGGGATGACACACATGTATCCGTTCCACAGCCTGTTCATCTCGTGCGGACGGGAAAGCGAGGTCGTCCTCGAAAGGAGGTCAATCCGAACATTCTTCGCGCTGCCTTTTCAGGTCTCGGAATGTACATCAGCGATCTTGTTCCCAGGCTGAAAATGTCACGGAATACCATCAAGAGACGACTCAGGGAGCAAGGAATTCACTACGGCTTCTCTCCATTAACCGATGCTCAACTTGATCAGCTTGTACGCCAGTACCGACGCGACAAACCCAACTCTGGCTTCCGTTATATCATGGGACGTCTCCGTGGCATGCACCTCAGTGTCCCTGGCAGTCGAGTCTATGGGTCCATCAATCGCGTAGATGGTCTTGGACGGGTCTTACACACGGGTACTATGATCAAACGACGTACATATCAAGTTTCTCGGCCACATGCTCTTTGGCACGTTGATGGACATCACAAACTAATTCTTTGGGGCATCGTCATTCACGGGTTCGTTGACGGTTACTCGAGAACGGTCAGAAGAGCGTATTTCATCTGTGTATATTTGTAGCCTGATGATGCTTCGACAGGTTGTTGGTATCCGAGCAAGTAATAACAACAGAGCAACGACGGTCCTTGATATCTTCACTCAGAGCATCCGACGCTTTGGTGTACCATCTCGAGTTCGTGCCGATCATGGACGTGAGAACAAGGCTATATCCATGTTCATGCTACTGAAAAAGGGTTTGAAAAGAGGCTCGTTCATCTGGGGATCGTAAGTTCATACTTTGCAGACCTGGGTCACTTTCTGAACGATATCTCATAGATCAACACGAAATACTCGTATCGAGCGCTTATGGGTCGAGGTTGGCCAACAGTTTGCACGACGCTGGCGAGCTTTCTTCTTTCGTCTTGAAGCGATACATCTACTTGATCGCACAAACCCGCATCATCTTTGGATCATTCAGCTTCTCTTTCTGGGCGAAATCAACAGTGACTGTGAGACATTCAAGAATGACTGGAATTCACATCCCATCTCGGGGGAAGGACACGACCAAAGTCCTAATGTATGCTTTCCACTCTGCTCATTGTGATCGCACCTACTTACACCAATTCGACAACATAGAAAATCTTATTTCTTGGTATGCTTGATCATGGCGTATACACCGACGATTGTGTTGGCCTAAGTCCTGAGGCTATCGAGGAAGGATACGGTGTCCATGATGCTTCTATCCATCGCCCAGAAAGCCAGTCAGGAGCTGGACATCTCCTGGATGAATCAGACGAAAGTGACGATGAGGGACTCGGTGAGGAAGAGGATGGTGAAGATGAGGACTCTAACAGTCCCAAGAAAGTTCATGTTCCACGGGTTTGTGATCCCTGGGAATCTCACTCAGAGTTGCGTCAAGCCTTTGAGCAGTTGCGGCTGGACTTTCAGCAGCGTGGTGTACTTCCCCGGGGATATGGAATGCATCCCAGCGAATGGGAGGATGCTCACTACCCCACCTACGAGATTCTACGCTTTGGAAAGCGGTCTGGACGTGAACTACGGATCGAGATGCCCGAACATATCTGGCGTCCACGAGCAATACTTTGGGTTCAAGCATTGGATATCTACTACCGTCTGCAACACGCACTTGATGCGTGACATAGTTGGATACAGTACAGGCGTCAGATGATACCATACTTATCATATTTCTCCGTGGCGTATCTTTTAACTGCCTATCAACTTATCATATTATCATATTCAGTGGTGTATATCCTAACTGCCTATCAGACTTATCTGTGTATCTTATCGCTGTCACTGAAAGCCTGTATCTTTGTCCTCGTCATAAGTACCTGGGTAGTGGGATAATCGTTTTCATTTTCCTTCGTCTCCTTCTTCTCTCTACAATGTCGGCGGCAGCACTGGCCTCTACTGCTGCCGCGGACGTAGTGGCCTTTATTTGCTCTGTTTTTGCACAGTGGGGACACTGTCCTTGCATCCAGTTCGTACCAAGCGCTGGCGATTCGGCTATCTGTTCGGCCTGCATGCACGCTCGGAGTCTGCATCTTCCAACACCAACTCCAGCAGCCATTCCCATGGTATCGTCATCAGCAGCGGCTAGTTCAGCCAACTCAACAGCATCTACTACACTTTCTGATACACCTTTCTCCGTATCCGCTGTACCCATGACCTCTGCATCGCCAGCTCCGACTGCCGAGGGTCTTCGCAATCTTGTCATGGGATCCATCTATTCGACGCCTGGAGGCAACGCCCTTGAATCGGTGTCTTGGGACCAGGCCGACGCTGAATCTAACCACGGAATGCTCTCCAAGGGCCGAAAGTCTGGTGCTCCGTCTGGTTCTTCGTCAATGCAAAAGAAGGTTGGCCTTCTCATTCTACATCTCTACAATGCTAACATGCGACTTCTAGAAATGGAGTCGCACTACCAAGAGCAAGACAAAGGGCAAGGGTAAGAAGAAGGCTACCAATGTGAGCGATGAGGACGATGGCAATCAAGACGAGTCTTTTAGTGTCGGAAACCTCTATCTCAACATTTGGGGAACCACAACTGACGAGGTAAGTATAGTTCTACTGACTGCTCAATCAGCTCTCACTCATGTATCTTAGTATGGCATCATGAGGCTGAACGTCGACGGATCATTGGCCAAGCACGGTACCTGGCTTCAGAAGCTCGGGATACATCGCTCCAATGGGCCGTTCACATTCTCTCGCAGTGACGACTACACGATGTTCTGCTCAGAGCTCGTCGATCACTTCCCAGTCCTGGCCGAGGTTGTCGATCTAGTCACTGCTAGTGAACATAAGCTCTCACCTTTTGTTCTGTGTCGCCAGAGTAATCGGTCAATGGTTGTTGCTCAGAGTTCCGACGATCTTCCAACGGGAGGGGCAGCATGCGAGATTCGAGGCCATGCTACGAAGGCCATATCTACTCATAGTATCTTTCTCGGTATGTTCTATGGGCTTCGCATCCGTGACTCTGCTTACACTGATCTTCTCAGCAACTCGTCAACCCCTTTCCGCTGAACAAATCCAGAAGCATGCTCCATGTTATACTGGCGGAAATATGAAGGCTTTTGTGGGGGCATGGAACCACTTGATTGACGAAGTTCGTGCAGACAGAGGCAAGTATCTGCTCGTACATTGAGTATTCATGCTGACACTCATTCTCAGACCTTATGATTCCGATTCAAGGACCTTCGAACGAGGGCAAGAGGCGCCGCGATACAGCTGATTTCAGTGATAGCGATGACGAAGTTCCTCCCATCAAAAGCTCTCGCAGCTCAAAGAGACATGCATCTGCGGGAAGTTCTAGTACCGGTGCGCTACTATAGTCAATTCCATGAACTGTGCTCATTGTTGATCATAGAAGTTATCAGTCTCATGGACTCGGACAGCGAAGACGATGACCCTACCTGGATGCAGAACACTCAGCCCTCCGGCTCCATCCAGACTCGCTCATCGGTGGCTGCTCAAGCGCCACCCGTGTTCCCTCTAGGCCCGTGGGGTTGAGGCTTGCTTTGCCTTTGACCGTGTACGTGCATATTGCCGTTGACCTACACTCCTTTGTATATAGCAGCTATGGCTTTCACGAGTACGCTCTTTCTTTTGTGATGATATTACTCTTACATACCCATGTACCGCTTCGTCTTCACTGTCCATGGTTTCTTGCCCCGTGCAATACTGGTATAACCATCAAAAAGATCTCTCGTTCATAGTTTACCATCCTGAATATAATCGTAGCTCTATCACTAAGATGATGTTCGACGTACACGACGAGATGCCAACTTAGATTCAGGACTTCTCCATGATGCTGCAAGAGCCTTATCTATCGATTTACGCTGCTTCTTCTGTGGACGCACCGGCAGCGGCAGATTTGTCACATCTTCAATTCGTCTCTTTGAGGGTGAGAGAGGTGACAGTGGCGGACAGACATGCTGACGCTTGGATGGCGAAGGAGGTGGCGGTGAGGAAGGCGGAAGGGTGGAGGTGAGGGAGTCCTCGGAAGGACAGGTGAACAAAGTATCACTTCCTGACGATATAGCGGAGTCGTCCGATGAAGGTAGTGCCTTCTCGACCCGTGGATTCCGATTTGGGTTCTTGCCCTTTCGCTTGCCTGGTGCAATATACGTTCGGCGCTGAAAGTTACGCTCCAGGTTGTCTTGAATGTGTTCCGGCACTGTTGGATCATGGCGGAAAAGGACAACTCTGGAAAGGCTACTATCAGAAATTCGATATATTCGACAATCAACTACTCACTGATTCCGAATAATTCGTGCGGTCCCACAGAAGTCGAGTGGTCCTACGGCGTACTTGTTGGTATGATTCACGATGTACTTGAAGGTGGATGCCTCCTTTTCCTCGAGACTACCTTCGTACCACTCCACTTGATTGGTAGAGCTGTTGGCACAGTTAGAGCAATTCGGCAAATCACGAGAGTACCTACGAAGTGCCAGATGGCAGCAGTGAGTCTTCGGGAAATGGCGGGTAGATGCTCCATGCTTGATTTTTGCCAATACGATAGTAACGACTAGGCGTCCGGCATTTCTGGAGAGCTGACTTGGAAAGGAAGAGCGAAACAATGTACCGCTCGGTCCTCAAATATGTTGATTCCGCAGCCAGAGAAATACCTGATTTCTCTGTTAGCAAACTATAGCCAGGGTTTGTATGTGCTTACCGCGTTGTAAGAAGTACGGAGTCAGTGGATCGTCGGACCACATCGGGCAGTTCAGTCGGTCTGTCCAGATCGATTGACCAAAGATCAGATGTCCGAGGTTTTGTCGTTTCTCCAGTGCAGACTGTATGAGAGTAGGCTCAAAGATGTCCGCAAAGGTCGCCGGACCACGGACTAGAGATGAACCGTCCGGGTTCTCGAATACGGTCTGTAACGGTTCTCAGAAATACATTCTCATACAGTAGATGATCATACCTTGAACTCTGTTAGTAGCTGCTTCTCACGCTCGGACATCCATACAGTGTCTTTCGCATGTACGAGAAGCCAAGACATGTACTTCAGGCGATCCTCGTTCCTCACCACAAGGTAATGACTTCCTCGCAAGAACGGTTGGATGAACTTCCTGTATTCCGGCTGAATAAAGACAACAAAGTGAAGAGGAAGTAACGTACCATAGATCTTCATGTGCACGGGCTGCATGCGTGTAGAATGCCTCTATAAGACGGGCAAACCGAGATGGAGTGTCAAACACTTCCTCTTCGGTTAGAAACACGGAGAGACCTGGACGAGTTGAGTGTGAGTCCAAGCTCAACAGGAGCAACATACCGGCGCGTCGAAATAGCTCGGCAACAGTATATACACCCACACCACCCCAGATATCGCGTGCATCGCGAACGGCAAGGATCGCCAGTCGGTGACGCTTCTGGATTGTCTGAGGTACAACCCATTCACCTGTCTCGTCGTTTCGTGCAACATGAGCGCGCTGAGCAGCCCATCTAACCGCGGCACTAAGAAACTTTGAATATTCGAGATACACGTCAATATGCTGCGCTGGTAGCGCTGCCCGAGTTGACGCGTAATGAATGCCAAAGCAATTATCCTCACTGGGAAATGCGATGACCCATTTGCCGCCTAGGTCAAGGGCTAGTGCGAGTGAGAAGTGGCGATCCTTTAGCGGGAGTGTGAGATCTGACTCAAGGAGACGGGCAAGGAAGTGCGTACATCATTTGAGGTCTTGAGATATGACGCCTCAAATTGAGCGGCTTCATAGATCGCGACCGATGTATGGGTGAGATATTGTATCTGAGATGTGGTCAGAGCGTAAAACACAAAGACGAACATGACCCTCACCTGCATCCAGAGTTCGGTCTCGAGAGAGGCGGAAGAAAAGCCGAGGATAAGATTTCGAGGATTGGACTCGACAGACTTCAGAGTGAGCTCTGCATTCGCAACAGTGTGTGGGCGAAGCATCTGAGGATAGACAGAGGTCTGAGCTAATCTGGATCCACGCTTGATCTTGCAGTCAGGAGTGATGGGCCATGGACGACCAAGAGCGGCGTCGGAGTCTCTAGTCGCGGGTCGCTTTTGCAGGGCCTCACGCTCTGGGCGGGTGGAGGACACATAGATGTTCCGTAGCTTGAGCATGGCAAGGATGTGTTGAAATAGTTTGTACCAGTTTGCCGCAATATCTCCGGCAGCCTTGCATTCGTGGTGTTCAGGCATAGATGCGCTAGAGGTGTGTGGAAAGGGCGAGTCCCAGTCCCGAGGTCCGTGGTGGGAAGAGATCAACAGGCAAACGAACGTAAAGCTACCGTAAAGGACACGGTCAAGATCATGTGATGATCAGGCAAAAGCCTTTGCTTGGAAGCCCGCGGTGGCGCAAACCACCAAGAAATGGTAAGTTATGCGCTTCTAGCACTGATCCAGCACGTATCCATGCGCTGGCCATGCTTACCGCGACGAGCCCGTCCTTTTATCGCGACATTCGCGGTCGGTTACGCGTTTGTGATGTGTGACATGATCACTGGCGCGGCCTCCAACGTCTGTACCATGGGCAAACCACCTCCAACCACCTAGATTTCTGGTTTGTACACTCATTAATATACTAGATTCATTATGGAACCATTCTTATAGCTTAGCCAAGCGAGCCCGCCGCCGTGTGGCGGGTAGAAGGGCGGGACACGCGCCAGGTAGGGCACATGAGGTCGCGCGATCGAACCTCTGGGACTACATTGTATTGTTCTACTTTAAGTTTTCGTCTGAAAACGTTCTGTTCCGTTTCATAGGCATCGGGCACACTCTTTCGGGTGTCGAGGATGAGCGACTTGTCATCGATTGTCTGTCGGGTGTCGATTCCCTGTCTTTCGGGTGTCAATCCTTTCTTTCGGGTGTCGACTCGGTCTTTCGGGTGTCGAGTTTGCCTTTCTGGTGTTGAAGTCAATCCATACTTGGTCTTTCGAGGGTCCGATTTCCTTGCCTGGTCAGTCACTATTTCTATAGAATACAGGTTGTGTCTATATTTTGTGCTCTCTGATTTTTTGACACTTCTCAGCAGCATACGCTGAGGCAATCTAACCAGTATGTCTAAAACTGCCCGAAACCAAAGGATCATCTGTCTGCGCAACACCTCAACTACTATCTCTCAGTTGACGTCGGCGGGACGGCCTACACGCCTAGCCCATGCGTTTCAGCTCTCATGCTGTGACATGACTGTCGAACATCACCTGCTTCGAGACTGTCGACACTGGCTATTGTCTTTTCTGAGCCGACATAAGTACACCATCAACGTGCACATCGAACGATCTGCGTTCGTGTTGTTAGCAAGAACAAGGATCTTTTTCTTTTCTTTGTTGGCCTTGTATCTTCCAACGCTGATGCCTGATCTCCTCATTCTGAGGCTCAATCACCCAGGCCTTATAAAGGGCATCATGTCAGAACATAACGATGTATCAGTGTCACTATGGAGTCTGCCAACACAGCAGAACTGGAACAATCCGAGCAGATCAACGATTTCCCCTACCTACCGAACTTCGAACTTGATATCGGCATTGTCCGATATGAAGTATTACGCGTCCTCCAGGTCAGATCTTCGGCTATGTACGCCACACATGTTCATACGCTGATCCACCGTCAGGCTTTTCTTCTCGTGTACGGCGAGTTCCCCGACACCGAACACGGCGCATGGGGCTTTCTCAAAGCAGCGTATTTTGACGAGCAAGTCCTTTCTTTGTCTGCACGATGACATTGTCGATAACCCCCTTCTTTGTAGGCAGACCGGTACCTTTTACCTCCGCTACGAATTCCACCACTCCCAAGCCGATATCTCATCCGGTCTGCCCGTTGTATTTGATCCCCGTCCAGGCGATATCGTCTGCATGACCTTCACCGCCGACTGTCTGTGCATCTGGCCATTCTCAGAATCAAAAGACCCACACGCCATACGAGATTTGGCGAACACCCTTGCGATGGAGGCGGCCTTTGACACACCTTCCTTGATTGGCCGTTTGGGACACGATGTCGACCCAGGGAAGATGGAGAGCGCGAGTTATATGTATAGCGATTTGGTGGAGGAGTGTCGAAAACACGACTTGCGACCCTTGCCTTGTGTCTTTGTTGATCTTGACGTAGGAACCGATATGGTTCAAGTTGCTGGTGGCAGTGGTACGTGTGACGAGTCATAGACTACCTAGGTGCTCGCAGCAGAACTACATTACTCCACGTATCATCTCTAGAGCCACATATATTCAAACTTGCATAGTATCTGAAATCCTGTCATCCCGAAATGACATGAGTACAGAGCGTTACTTGGTATTGCAATGCCGACTCAATCGCGGTGGGTCGCGCAGCGTGACGCACGCGTCTTTCTGCTATGCCCCAAGATTTGGAGATCTCGCGTTCGAGGTCACTCAAACTCGAGAAGTCGTCATGTCCCAGGCATCTACTAAAGGACCAGAACAGCAATTTGGAGGCCGATAGCTCACAATCTGTTTCGGCCCATACTTTGTTCCACTATCATGTTCCCAGGAAGAAAAGTATACATCAGGTATACATGGCAGAACCATACTATCAATAAGTTATTCCCTATTTTCCCCTCAGAGCAAATGTGATCCTTTTCTACTCCTCGATTCAATCTGTTAGATCCAGTCCCAGGTGACACCGTGGATCCTTCCAACTGCAACGGGGTCGGCGACCAGTTGGGCCAGAGCGGTGGGGGAGAAGTCGAGGTCGTACTCTCCGGCGCAGCCGGTGCAGCGGTCTGTCACCGATACAGTGACAGATTTGCCTCCATCTGAAATATCACAATCAGATCAAGAGCGAAATTAGAAGGGATGCAGTTACTCACAGTTAGCGGTGAGGCGCCTGTTGCAAATGGGGTTCCTGTAAATTGAGAGGGCAATCATAAGTAGCTGTCAAAGCATTGATGATTCGAAGGCATACAAGTTGGGGTTGGCGGTGGCACCACTAGGCATCTCATCAGTCCAAGACACAGAAGCGCGTGAAAATGAGAACGTACGGCCAGCTGTCGTACAGAAGGTAAGAGACGGCGGCGATGTAGTCGGCGTCGGTGTTGTAGATACCGCACGCGCCGAGGCCAGGATTGAAGTAAGTGCCTACGAGGCATTGTCAGTCGAGGGCAAGAAGGAACGAACAAAGTGTGTTACCATCGCCAACGTTGGACCGCGCCTCCAAAGTGGTGTTGTAGTTGGCGGGGAGTGCCAATGCGGACACGACACAGAGCGAAAGAGCGGTAATGAGAGCAGAGGTGACTTTGCCGAACATCTTTGGAAGGATTGATGGATGCGAAGGAGTGAAGTAGTAGTAGTCGTTGCTTGGACTGCTGCTGGAGGTTCAAACCAACTCAGATATCCTTTATATCTCTGGGTGAGTCCTGTGTTATTGAGCACCATGAGGGGTGCGCGTTTCAAGGGCACAAGAAATTCATAATTTCCTGAGCGCGGACGTGTGGCGAACCGTGTCCAGCCTTGATACGCTGTTGATACGTATCTAGCAAATCATGTGGTCAAGCCAAAAAGGTCACGTAGAACGCGTGCTAAGGGGAGAACAGTGCCATGAAACGGTAGGTGTGATCGATGACGCGAGAGGCCAAGTCGAAGTTGATCCCAAGGAGATGGGCAGTAGATGGGTTCGCGTCTGTTCAAAGCAGCAGGGCGGGCCTACGGCAATTCCAATTGATCCGTGTTGGTCAACAGTACGAGTAGTGACTGTCTGCTATAGCGCATGTTATCGCATACCCTGAAGAGCCCATGATACATACGATGATGCCGAATCATGACCAGACCATGACCGCGGCCGTCGCTGCACTTGGGTCCTGTCTCAACCATCTGAAATCATCGTGACTACATCATGAAACCGTGCGCTGTACTGGTCAATCCTCCAGGAGCCTTTTCTGCGCCCAGAAGTCATCTTGTATGATATCGCAATGCATGAGCTCAATCGTTGTCCGCGGTTTCGATTGTTTCTTCTTCATTACCGGCTCCTTCGCCTCCTCTGCGTCTTCTTCTTCGAGGTTCTGCTTTTATTCTGTTGGTACAGAGACCTCCGTTATTTCAAAGGACATACCTCTGTGCGTACAAGGACACTTCCCTTCCGAAGTCTCGGGTCGATCTCGTTGTAATTGACCGAGAAACGCGAGAAAAGTATCTCGTGCTTGTCTTTGGAAAACGTTCCCTTCAAAGTGGCGTGCGCTTGGGTTGTACTTCCCCCGCCCTGCTGCACTAATGCCCAGAAGGTAGTGTTATAGAGGTTATTGATGTGCGCTATACTTCGACAGATCAGAGCCATCTCTTCACAAAAGAGTCATGACCTACTGTCGGCTTGTCTCCATGAAAAATAGTCCTTGATTTCGCGTTCGCCTGGATAGAGGATAATACGTCCATCGAAGGATGGCGGGTATCGCAGGGACTTGGCAGGGAAGTATTTCGGCCAGTTTAGGACGTAGCAGGACGTGAAATATGAGGTGAGGGTTGAGACTATCTTGGATTGGCGGCGGTTGTATAGCGAAGTAGACTTGCGTAGTAGGAAGCTATATTCATCGGATTCACCGAACCCCAGCACAATGTCTGGATACTCCTGCATAAGGCTCTGGGCAGCTTCGTCCATCAATTCGAGAGCGGCAACGTCATTAGGCTTGACGAACTCGTGTTCGTCGGAAAAGCTAAAAGTCCCTCGTATGAGGGTTCGATCAATCTGTGGCGAGTAATCTCGTACCGATGGAAGCCATGCCCATCTAGCCTAAGTACCATAAACATTCCGGGCAGAAGAGGATCTGGTAGTTCAAACTTCTTGACATATTGATATTTGGTTCCGGCCATCGTGATTGCGGAGGAAGAGAATGGCTGGAAGATTCGGTCCGAGGTCCGCCGAGCAGGTAAAAACTCCCCCTTCTTGACGACCACCCACCTCACCGTCGAGCGCGCCTTGGGATTGAGAAAGGGGGCACAGCGTCTCAGCATGCTGGGTGTTTGAGACAGAGACGTGCGACCCTGAGGTCAGTAGCCTGCCATAGACTCATAACATGGTCTCTCAATTCCATCGACAGAATTGCATCGGGTCATTCAAGGTATCTGAACTGTGCTGCATCGATACGGGGCTGCTGCCAGACAGGTCGGACGGAGCATCTCCTGGGCCTTTGAATTGCATGGTCCCGGAAGTACGCCCTGTGGTACGCAGGACCCAAGCTCGACTGACTGCTGATTTGGACACTGCCTGACCATCTGTCTTTTGGCGTCTCGCGTGTGTCGAGTTACACTTGATTTTCATTACCTCTAACAAATGCATTACACCTGACGCTGCTGCGATCCCGCGAATCAAGTTCTATGAGCCCACGCGAATAGGTACAGGACAATGGAGCTAGCCCCGGACAATGCAATAGAGGCTATCCAATACCTGAAGAAACTCGTGTCGGGATACGGCTCCGCAATGACCGCAAAGCCCTTCTTTGGTCCCAAACCTAGAACGGCGCACTCGCAGAAACAGACATTGAACTGGGCGGCAAAGCGGAGTGTACAGAGGACAATGAAGGATACGCAGTTGAACCAGGCAATGATCTAGTTACGAATGAGGATCTCAGTACCATGGGCGGGCAAAGTGCTATACATATCGGTGTAATAATGGGGCAAAATTCAAGTTTGAGGTTTTTGTCTTCACTTTTGAGGTTTTGGGGGTCTGACTTTTGAGGTTTTCACCATTTCTGTACATCTGAGCTTTGCGGTCTGACTTTGGAGTCTGACTTTGGACAATTGCAAAGGATCTGGCTTTTGGTGTCTGACTTTTGAACATGTCTGACTTTTTGGTATCTGACTTTCTAGTGTCTGACTTTCCACCGTCTTTTAGTTGTGTTCTAACCTGATGTATATGTAATAAGTACTTAGACATGAAATACCCAAATAGACATAAGTACTTATACATCTTCATTAAGTAAGGTTTCTATTATAATAACAGCTTCACAATAAACGTTGATACCCCAGTTTCCATCCTCGCGCTTCACATCAAAGCCCTTTGCCTCAAGCATGGCACCAACCTCCTCAATATCCTCATCCTTGTTCAACGACGTAGTCTTGTCGGAAGGGTCGGTAGGAATCTCAACACCTGCATCGTCTGCACCTTCCACACCATAGTACCCGTCAACACAGGTGATGTCGTCTCCCACATCCCCCGACCAGACTCCGTGATTGATCAGCTGCTGACGGCTGAGCTCATACATGGCGACTGGAGACTTGTAGTGAGCGGTACGAATCTTGTGATGGTTCCATGCATGTTTCGCCTCGTTGAGAGAGATCTGGATGCGAGGCTGAAATACCAGGAATAGACAGATACAATGGATGGGATTCTCTTTCACCCAAAGCTCGTTCTTCTCCAGATACAAAAAGATTTGGCGAAAGCTTTCCAGACAGTCCTTCTGTATGTCAACCCATATACGCTCGATTCGAACATTATGCATAGATCTGGAAAATCTGTGAGTAAAGAAAATGTAAAATATGTGCATAGACTCACTGTCCGCGAATGTATGCACGATGTGCCTCTCCCCATCGAAAGTTCATAGCATTTGCGATGCCATTATTTTCAGTTCCATAATCACCACGAACACGGCTGGGCCAACCGAGCATTTCAGCGCCAGCTAAGAAACACTGGGTAACCGTATTAGCGCGCTTGTTCGAACGGCACTCCATATAGACAATGAGGCGAGAGTGTCCATCAACGCATCCATGGACCCAGAAGCCCCAGAACTTCAGCTTCTCATGGCCGTCCTGATGCCAAAGCGCGTTTGATCCACGGACTTTATATACTCGACGCTTGATAACGTTACGCCATCTAGGCAAGATGTCAACCAGAGATCACGGAAAAGCTATGAATGAACCTTGAGAGGACTCCTAGTACATCGACACGCCTCAAACTTTCCTGAACTCGACGTCGGGGCAAATGAATGTTCATAGACTCCAGATGACCTCTCAAGATCTCAGAGCCTGTGAATGGATGGTTGCTGGAGAACTGCGAGACAAGCTCATCTAGATCGTCGTTGGAAATTACGGTGAACTCTCTGTAGGGGAGATTGAGGCCTGCACGCTGCAAATGGCGAAAAATGGTTTTGCGGTCGACACCATACGCCTTTGCTATATCCCCCCATGTATTTCCAAGCTCGTGGAGAAGACAGATTCGCTCCAGATCTAGTGCATATGAGGGGCGTCCTGGAAGACCAGAATAATGGCGGGGAATATAATTGGCAAGTGGAGGTGGTGGATGATCCAGGAAATCTTCCAGATCACGGAGATGAGCATCTATAGTCTCCAGCATAGCATCTATGTCCTCCTGAGAGATATAGGCATCATCAATAGAGAGAATGATAGTACGAATTGCGCGTAGCTGGTGGGAAGAGCGCTCAACAGCAGCCATCTCTGCATTGGGAAAGGAAGTAATGATGAAACGCGCCTCATTGACTAGAGTATGACAATGAGCAAGGAATTGTTCGATGTGTTCGCGTTCGTCCATGGTGGTTGTGAGATGAGAAATTCAGAGTCACGTGCAATCTCGATCAAAAAGATCTTTTGGGTAATTTATACGATCATCTATCGCGATGGTCTATGTCTAGAGTTCTATCCTATCCTGCAGCATGTACTACATTGATCAAGCTATCTAAGTGCTTGCATATAAGCTCCCAGTTTTTCCCCTGATGAATGTTGTCATCCTGGTTACGATCGGGGTGATAGGTCTTATCAACTTTGTTAGAGGGTAGACGTTCAAGTCAAGGTAGAAACGTACCAAGTGCGCAGCAACCCACTGCTTTTTGGATGAGGAACCCGGGCCAGTCTCTCTAAGGAAGTTTTGCCATACTTCAGATACCGGATGAGGCCACTCAATTCGCAATCGCTCTATCAGGGTCTCCCATTTCCAGATTCTCTGACCAAAGGCTTCCACACGAGCGAAACGGGGATCAGCTGGAAGTACAGACACTTGTGGCGTAACGGAAGGAACTGTGGGAGAATCTTGGGGGACAGATGTTCGTGTGAATGCAAACGACCGCTTCCTCAAAGTGTCTTGCTTCGTACTGAGATTGAGAAAGTATCAAAACTAGTAGAATACGCACTGGGAATAATAGGCTTCAGATACCAAACCTCGTCTGGTCCATCAGGACAAGACTCAAGATCTGAGAGCAGAATGATAAGAGAGAGTCACTTCAATGACTCGCACTCACGTGTATCGATAGTCTGGCAGCTTTCTACAGGCTCTTCGTTCCCGGTAGAAACGTTGGTCTTGACCTTCGTGGCAGGAATGTGTCTTGGTCGCTCTCGGTGATAGCACATGGGAGACTGTCATGAGGTCAGATTATCATAAACGTCGACCATAGACTAGTATACCTCGAGAAAGTTGATGAGTTTCCATGCTACGCCGAGACAAAACCTCGCAAGTACTTCGTTGATCGCATGATAGTGTTTTCCGACAGGTAGCGTCTGAAGAAACATGCTCACAATGGACACGAGTAAACCGAGTCCATATTGACCTGACTCGATTATGATGATATACATTTGCGAGGGATCTGAACCATGGCCAGCAAAGGATTCAAGATGGTCCGAGATAACAAAAGCCGTCGCAGAGCTTGATTCTAGGAGATCCTGCAACATCATGAGGCCCTTATGCGTGGGGAACCCAGGCCGCGCTTTCACCTAACAATGATCAGCTCTACTTCGTGTTACTCAAGCAGATGTTATGAACTCACTCCGTGATCCTTCAAGACACGAACGTTAAGCTCCACAGCAGCAGCCAATTGACGATAGCCATTGAGTGGGTACCAGAAAGCGCCAGACACTTGATACTTGAAGTGTTCGATCAGATCGCGCAGATTGCTGGCGTAACTGGCGAGCCGAACATGTAGACTAGCAAGCCTAGCATGCCACTCAGAGGAGACATTGGGAAGATTAGCTATATGGATGACGAGGCGACAAAGGATCTGAACAGTTTCCACAGGACGTGTGAATCCCTGTGATCCCAATCGAAAAATTCGGCGAAAGGCAGTGTTATCCTCGATATCGAGGTCCGGTTCATTGCGAAGACGCTGAGCCTCGGTGACAAAGGGTGTGAAAGCCTTCGTGATATCTTCTTCAATGCCATACAAAACTTCGGCGGCGGCAACTGGACTATTCTTGAACAACGTCACTGTATCCATCATCTTGAACAGACTCTCTGCCTGCCCGATGACCAACGTGAAGTGTGTATACGGTGGCGTTAGAGCCGTAGTAGACTGTACATATAGTGAGCATCTGGAGATCTGAAGAGAGGATAACGAACCCATTGTCCACTAGCACCGTAGCCACTGAGAAAAGCGTTCTTCCCCCCGACAAAAGGACTATAGAGATGTAGCATGGAGCGTTCGAGGTACTTCAATTCAGGTGGAGAGGTGAGGCGCTATTTGAAGTGTTAGATACACAATAGAAATATTGAATTGAAGCAAACATACCTCTACGTAGTTGCTTGGCTGTGTCTTTCTCGGTAGCGAAGCTATTTCCTCAATTTCGGAGTCATCGGAATCCTCTGGGTAGCTGAAGGTATCTGCCTTGTCCGACAGTGGGCTAGCTGATCGTTTCCTCTTCTGGGAGCGTGTACCAACCGAGGGATTGTCAGGCGGAAAAGGCTTAGGTTCCTATGACGATGATCAGTACTCATCGCGTTACAACAGGAAAAGCAGACCTTGCTCTTCTTGCCCTTTGGCGCCTTCGGAGGCTTTGGTATCTTGGGTTTGGGATCGTACAAGGGTAGATCCGGATACTCCTCCCGTAGACAAAGATATATACAGACAGGCATCTCGCTAACAGGAACACCCGAAGGTTGAGCTCGTTTGTATCGCCTATATCAAGAAATGAGTATCTATCAATGAAGAAGAGATGATCACAACTCACGACTTCAACTCGCCATAGCTCAGAATACGGTCCTGTATGAGATCGTTGGGTTTGAGCTTGCTGCTACCGCCCCCTCGTTCTGGAGAAATGACATCACATATGTGAAAGGGAAGGTCATCGAGATCGTCAAGAGGGTTTCCATCATGGTCGAACTTGTTGACCAACAAAGGCTTGATCGTGGTAGTGTAGATTTCGGCAAGTGCATCAGTGGTTTCTCGCGCAGAGCCAGGATCGTGGAGCGTCAGTCGATGGACATAGTTGTTCTCAGGAAGAGATAAAAGAGCTATAAGGGCGGCATTGGGACGTGCCATAGTTCCTGTATGAGCATGTGCCGTAGTGGGAACAATGATACAAGTCAGGGGACCCAGTTTGTTTGCGTCCGACTTCTTCTTCTTCTTGGGATGCACAGGGTCTCGGCCTGTTTTGTCCTGGAAGTGTGCGGTAATTTTCTGATGATAAATTCAGTGATCACTCAGTGAGTGAGAAAGGGTAAGACCATACCGATTTAGCGGGATCAAATCGCTTTTGGGCTCCTGAACCATCTCCCTCTAGGTCATCGAGACGAACACCTGCTGCTTCCAGATCTGCACGTCTGCGCTTATCGCGATGCTTGAGAGTTTCGCGAAAGCCATTCGTATCCTGAGTAAAGGAGGTATGCTGAAACGTTCGGAATGCACCCTGGCTGTGGTAGGAGGAAGAGTCGTCCGCCATGTCCGAAGAGGTAGGCGCAGGACGGGAATTTTTGAGGGTCTGGTCTGTAGTGCCTCGAAAGCCCGACTTGACTTTGTTGTGGTCCTGGGTGACACAGTCAGATCCATGTTGAACGAAAAGAGAAGTGACAAACACTTGAAGAGCCTTCTGGGCTGGCATCTGTTGCTCTAGTCTGCTGTGGCGGCGGATCCTACATCCAAGTTCGAATCAGCATACTACAAAGAAAGACGAAGGAAGTGTTACCCTCTGGACTCGCGGTATGTGTTTGTTGAGGTGACACCCGCAGATGCATAAATCGCTGGGCTGCCAATCCCCGTCTGCTTTGCCTTCGACGTAGGCCCACCCACAAGAACAGCCTTCGGTATTGCAAGCTGAACCCGCCACAAGCTTCGAAAATACGTTAGGCATTCTGTAATTGCGAGTAAGATAAACAGTTTGACGAGTGAGAGCAAGGAAACAAACGAGGAATGATTCAGAGCTCGGCCGACGACGGAATTCGAATTTTTTTAAAAGACCGCGTTGTAGTCTTCCGCACTTTCTATCAGTGTGACGTCTGTCCGTATCTATGATTCTGCCGGGACCCATAATAGGTCCTCTGCGTGCAAACTCAGGAGTTAGCGCCATTGACAAGCACATTTCTAATATACCTGTACTCCATGAGACGATGATACAGGCAAGAGTGCAAAGGGCACCACAAGTCCAAAGTAGATCTACTGCACGTGTTAGCGGGTTCTAAGAAAACCAAGATCACTTGCCTTGTGTAGAGGATAGAATGAGACGTAGCTCTGCGTGACTGTATGTCTTGTTTGTAAATGCCGACCGGGCACGAATGGACAAGGAACGACGGCGCCACACTCACCTGCGGCCTCGCCACAACCACCACCGCATCCACCACCACCACCACCGCACCCACCGCCACCACATTCTCACGCCGCTAGTTGGATGAAACGTCCCTTCCGCTGTTACCGGTACGGTGTTGGCTGGTAGCACTGAGACTACATATGGCTTGACAAAAGCAATCTCCTCTGGAATTGCTGGCCATTCGACGGAAGCTGGTCGAGTTTCTGCGCCGTCCGTTGAGATCATGAAGCCTTGGTCCAAGAACAGGTAAGATATAGAAAATTGCGGACAGAATAGTGGATGAGGGACTTACTAGTCCCATCTTTGACAATTAACGTCTCTGTATCGCTGATATGAAGAAGAGAAGGCTTGGCCTTCACTCCCAGACCAAGCGTCATGTACCCTGTCAGCCCCGTAAACGCGCTCGTCGCCGTCGTCGATGGCATCGGCAGCACTACCTCCGTCGCGGCCATCGTCATCAAGTCAAAGATGGCAAAATCTGGCGCGTATGCTGGACATATTCGGGTGGGCGTCATAAACGACATGGCGCGCGGTGAGTACGCCAATGTTGCTTCCTACATCAAATCAAGGAATGCTCTAAATGTGTGGGGAAATATCCGACCTTGGTTTCCTGCGACTCGCCGTCCTTCCAGGTATACACAACCAGCTTGCGCCTGCATCCTACAACGGGCGAGTGATGAACGTTGGGATCGTCTTGCTATCCGACGGCTGTGCGAATGTGCCCTCCGTAGGTGTTTGCTCGACGTGTGTGTGTATCGTGAACGAGAACGCGGCCTTGGCATTGGTGAGAGGAGTCGGAGGGGCGAGCAGAAGGTCCTTCTGCTCGCCCACCTTGCCAGGCAGCAGGTATTTGCGGGAACAGGTCGGGTTGCGGACGAGGGAGCCAGAATGGAGCACAGTACTTGTCTCGCTTTTCCAGCGAGCGAAACGCATGTGCTGGGCTTGTACCGCTGCTGACGTGAAGACTGTGGGAGCAAAGACGGTGTTTAGCAGCTTGGTGTCGGTAGTAGCCTGATAGGGCATGAGTCCCGTTGGCGGCAGCGGCACGGGCGTACTCGCTCTGTTTGGCAATACCGGGGACAAGGTTGTCGCGCTATGAAATGACAACAGCATCGCTGTTCATAAGCCGAGAGTCGCCTGTGGGAGAATTGAGGAACCGCGGAAAGGTGCCAACAAGACAAGACATACCGCTGCAGTCAGCGCATCCTCCAGTGTTATAGTCCCACACCTTGTCAACAGGGCAAGGAGGGATACCGCAAGTCGTGTCTTGGGTTTCGAAGACACACCAGATACCGGCTTTGAATACGATTAGCTTGCGTCATTGAGTGAAAGTCGACATAGGTATACTCAATGATGTGCTTCTCACATTTACTGAATGAGACTGGTCAGTCATCATAAATCGGACTGAGCGAACAATGGAAGCTTACGTGGGCACCTCGAAGTACTCGTTCTTGACCACAGCGTCACGGTTCTTACAGGCGTGCTAGAATTGTGCCTTGAGATTGAGGAGCTTGCTCAGTCACGGTGAGCGCACCTCCCAAAAGCCAACGATATCAAACGGGTGTGTGGAGCGCGGAGGTCGGGCGGGGGGATGAGCTTGGGCGCCTGCTCGTTTCCGACGGCCGGGATGAGGCACTTGGCCAGCTTGTCCCCTGGGGCGGGGCATCCTCAATGCGCATATCATACGCGGAAGCGGTCCTCCCAGGTACGGCAGGTGATGTCAAAGGCGTTGGAGAGGCTGTCTTCATCAACTCGGTCATTGTAGTCCAGGTAGCGGTTGAGGTGCGATACGCAGTCGGCGTTGTACTTGGCACAGCGCAGTTATTGGTTGCCGGGCGAGTGAGGTCGATGTCGAGGATGGGCTGAAGAAGGAGGGGGGAGAGGAGGACATGAGGTTGTGGAACCTAGGTCATGGGTTAGACTGAAGATTGGAACACGCAATGGGCGAGCAGGATACATACGCGTGATACAGGCTCTTGTCATCAGCCTCGTCGATAAAATCAGACGGCGTCCACCCATCTTGTGCACAAACGACTCTTGGCGAATCACCACGCCGACCAAATCCAACAATTATTCAGCGCCCGTTGGGGAGCTTGGGTAAGCTCGCGATGGATGGGCGGATGATGCGTGTTTGCACGTCGGGCACAGGCGGTAAGTTCATGCGGTCGTCGGTCCTCATCAAGAGGTGGAACGAGCTGCTGGTAAACTTTGAGGCGAGGACGACCTTGGGTACCATATGTCCTACACGACGGCTGGGGTACGCGGACGAGGACGCGGACGAGGACGCCGTTGGGTGCGGACGGCGACGCGTTGACCACCGACGCGTGTCAGGTGGAGATGAGTGATGCCAATCAGTCAATGAGTCAACGCTGTAGTGGATTGACTGCTTGGAGCAGCACGCATGGAGGTGAGTGGTTTGTTGAACACCGAGACATGTCAGTGAGTGGACGTTTTGCGGCAGGCGTCAGGCGATGACACGACAGCAGCGCGCGCGGGAAGCTCTGAGACGCGTAGTGGCGTGCGGTGTTGAATGGCAGTGACTGTTGTTGGACGGTGGTTGTGATGTGGAGTGGAGCTGGCGAGCAGGAGTGGTGGTGGGAGTACGAGCAGCGTGAGCTGTGAGACGGCTTGATGAATCGACGCGTCGCGCATCGCCATTGATGGGTGGCAGGACCCAGGGTATGGATGTTGCGAGCTAGGAGGCGGGACGCGTCGGCGGGGCGGGGCAGCAGCACATGCGGCGACGGAATGCTCAAGGTGGATGAGCTCGCGTACATTGAAGTGCGTTGCAGCTTGTTGAAGGAGAGTGGACGCGTCGGTGGTCGGTGAGCGCGTGGGCGGCTGCTGACAGGAGGTGGGGAGCAGAGAGGGGCGCGGGAATCTGCCCCGGCTGGGGCAAATTCCCACGAACGATGCAGCGTTCAAGAGCAAGTAATAAATTAATAAGGACTTGCAAGTTTGAAAGGTATGTTTGGTCATGTTGAGCACCGCCAGCCCAGGCGGAATTGCTCTGCCGGTATTAACCAGCCCTTGGACAGCCGCAGAGCTAGCTACGATTCCGGCCGCCGTCGCACTTCTTCCGCATCGACAACGAGCTCAACAGCAGGCTCATCACGCGCCCTTCTGGCGGCCGCCGCCCCGCCTGACTCGCCATCACACTCTCGCAAATCACCGTATGTCCACCCTCGCATCGATTCCCATCCTTGACTCGATTCGATTCCCTGCGCAGCTTCACCATGACTGACCACTATCGCCGTCCGTCGCTGTCGGCCGTGTCTTCCAACGCCAACCTGCCACCGCCACCCAACTCGTCACCTCCCGCGTTCCAGCCATACTCGCATAGTGCCGATCTCTACACCGTCAACTCTCTCAACTCCTTCTCTTTCGGGAACGCCCACTCCAGTGGATCAGCCGCTGCCGCATCACCTGTCAGCCCGCTCGATGACTCTACCGACGATGAAGCCCACAGCGCGTTCGACGTTACCCCGCGCACGTCGGTCGTCGATAACACCCACCATGCCCATTCTCGCCGCAGTCATTCATCGCAGACCTCTCCTGGATCAACGCGCCGAATTAGCTCATCAGATACGACTCCTCCTTTGACCTGACAAGGACGGCATTCCGCGCCACCCTTCCGCGCCACCCTTCCGCGCCACCCTTCCGCGCCACCCTCGCCCTTTGGATCGTCTACGCCGGCGTCGTCACCCACCAGTACGTCCGACTGGCACTCACAACACGCCGCTCGCCTCAAATGATTCCACTCGCCATTCCAGGAGCGCATCTGGAACAGGACAAGAGGTCGTTGGGTTGGACAACCTCCAGCAACGGTGAGCATGACAGCCTTGCCACCGTATACTGCGCCGCTGACCCTGTGCCACAGCTACAGGATGCACTTGTTGCCCGGGTCGCGCGGCGGCCTTGGAGCCTGCACGAGTCTACGCGTCTCAATCGCCCGACTCGCCGCCTCCATTGACGCACGTCACTCAGCCCCACGCCAATGCTGCTGCTTCATACTATGAGAACACAAGCAACGCTAACGGTGGCTATACTTATGTACACAGCACTCCCACACCGTCGCCGCCATTCACCGCGCATTCGCTGCATCACCAACACCAGCAGCAGCAACACCAGCAGCAGCAGCGGAGTCCCATCCAGAGCCCACACACGCTCGCTCACCAGTCATCTCTCTCGCATCAATCGTCGCCAGACCAATCCCAGCACTCTCTGCGGCCACCACCTCCGCTTACCCACTCGCACTCGCATTATGAGGACGAACGATGAGGTTCCTGCCTCTCTTGCTGCTCTGCCTTCTGGGGGGCGTGCATGCCAACAGTGGCCACTCTGAATCGACCCTCCTTCTTCCACTCATCAACCATGCTAATGCTCTGTTATCCTCTGGTGCTTGATTCGGCGTTCACTTGTGAGTCCCTCTGGGAGGCTGTTAATGATTATCCTACTTGACTGATATATCTCGTCAGCCGTCTGGAAGGCTGAGTACGAGCTACCAAGTATTCCGGTGACTGCCTGTCTAACAGTATGTTCCTCGTATTGCTTGTTTGACGTCTGCCAACGCGATTTCCAGCTTCTCTGGCAATATGCCGATAGGCACTGAAATGCTAAGTGCTGGACGGAGGCGGCCGAGTGGTTCTACGTTGGCAGTCACGAGCTCTTCAGAGCAAACAGTCCTTCGAGCGCATGGGTCAAATGTTATCGCAACGAACGGATGGCGTTGGAGAGGAAGAACGAGCTGTGAATTGCATGCATGGAGATGGCGGGCCAAGTGCTCAAGTCGGCGCCACGCTGTGTCTGTACGCGGGAGGCGCGGGCTGAGTGTGCGCTTTCCTCCGGCGACGTCGAGGACGGCGTATTCGCAGGACAACTATGCCCACTACGACAGCCAGCCTCCCGACATTCAACTGCCTTAGCCGTCGCTCTCTGGATCTCGGGATTTCTGAATTCAAGATACAACATTGGTCGATAGTTACTGATTGTATATTGTGCCTCTAAATTGATAACTGTTCCTTGCGTCAAAAGGACCATTAGAGCCAAGGTGTCAGTTGGAGGGGCAGAGTGTCATATTAGGTACAAGTACGATTTGGTTCCCGACATTTAATGTCCGAAGGTACGTTACCATCATCCAGGACGATTGCTGCTGACGAACGATTGCTCTCTTTTCTCTCCACCAACTACATCTCTAGGTTGACGTGCCATGGACCCGTTTCGCGCATTTGTCGGCGTTCTGGACCCGGAATCACGCAAGAAGTTACAGAGTGCTCTCGATACATTGGAAGTCGCTGGTGACGCCCTTACGCCGAATCTGCAACGCCTCAGAAAAACAATTAACGGTAAGTTACACATTCCCTCTGACTGTGACCCAAGTAATGATACTGGCTCTTTGCAGAGCCCTCATTGACATTGCCGTCGCCGGCCAATACACCAACCAAGCCCCGTGCTGCTCTGCAGGCCTCTGACACTGCAGGTATGTACTTTCTGTGCTCAATTTCTGATACACATCCTCCCTTGTACAACTAGAGTTTGTAAACACTAATGGCGCCCTCTTTCCAGAGTCTGGATCCTCTTTGCCTTGGCGTCCCCTTCACGGTACGCGTGCTGCCTTACAGCACCAACATACACCTGCTCCTGAACCGGAGCTTGCATCAGCGTTCGCATCCACATCATCTGCGTCCTTACCCGTGTCGTCGTCGTCGTCGTCCACGTCTGTGTCCGTGTTCATGCCAGTGTCCTCAGCTGTGTCTTCATCCGTGTTTGTGCCCGCGTCCGCGTCTGTGTCCGCGTCTGTGCCCGCGTCCGCGTCTGTGTCCGCGTCTGTGCCCGCGTCCGCGTCTGTGCCCGTGTCTGTGCCCGCGTCTGTGCCCGCGTCTGCGTCTGTGCCCGCGTCTGCATCGGTGAACGTGTCCTCATCGTCTGCATCGCAGAATGCGTCCTCGTCTGCATCGCTGCCCAATGCGAACGCGTCCTCGTCTGTGTCGCTGCCGAACGCGAATGTGTCCTCGTCTGCGTCCTCGATCTTGCCGGTGCCCACGTCTGTGTTTTCGTTCCAGTCCACGCCCATGCCTTCGCCCATGCCTTCGCTCGCTTCCTTGCCCAGGTCCATGTCCATGTCCATGTCGATCTCTGACACACCTATCAAAAGGGAGGATCATAACACATTCACTTTCCAATATACCCTTCAAGAGGAGACTAGTGCTGACGAAAGTTCCGATTGGGGGCATGAGAAAACCGCAAGATACCAGGATAGGGTCCGTCGGCTCAATAGAAGGAAAGAGGGTAGTGCTTCTGGTGCTGCTAGGGTTGAAGATAGTTCGGACTCTGATTGGGGTCACGAAAAGGAACTCGCCCGGCGACGCCAAGAAGCAGGTCGCCGCGTTAGAGAGAGTGCCGAGAGGCGATTGCGGGAGGGATGGGCAAGAGAAGAGGAGGACAAGTGCGTAAATGAAAATGAGAACGAGGACGACGATGAGGACGAGGACGACGATGAGGACGACGGTGAGGGAGAGAGCTCCGGAAGTGAGTACCACCCAGGCGTGCACGGACCACGAGTTGCGAGACGCCGAACATGTCAGCGAGGCATGCGTCCTCCACCAAATGTAGCTCAAGCAGCACGTATGGTGGCAGACGATCCCCAGATCTATGATCCTGCCGGAGGAGGGGAAGGAGGTGATCATGGGATGGGGGGCGTTGGGGCTGCTGGCGTTGGGGCTGCCGGTGTGTGCTCATATGGACAGACTGGGTATCAATCGTTCGCCACTCCTCAGGTCAAGGCGATCAAGCGGGATCTGTTGAAGGATCTCCTGTGCATAGCTGGTACCGCTCTGCGATTCCTTGATGATCCTGAAGCACAGAGTTGGTGTGCTATGGTCCTTGGAGGTGTTGATGCTATGAATGGCATGTCCACAGGGTACAGTCTGGCGGGGTATGTTGAGCGTGTTCGCATGGCAAAGAACAAGTCGTCTGCTGCTACGTTTGCAGAGATCTCTGCGCTCATAGGACTGACGGTCAAGGCAGAGCTGTATGCCAAACAGAAGTGAGTCTTCTCCAGTCTACTATTCATCTGACTTAACTTTCTGAAGGAACTGTTCACCAACAGCCAGAGCACTATGGGATACCGAAGGACAGCCCGGAAGCTATGATAATTTCCGTCGTTGGGTAGAACTGGGCACCAAGTGGGTTCTTTGGGCGCGGGGAGGTGGTATCTTCTTCATTCTCTTGGCAGTCTACACTGGCCATGCTCGTGCAATCGAGAAGGCCGTTCATGACGACATTGTCAGTGTAACTTTCTCTTTCCGTTCACCGTATAACGGTGAGTATTTGTGTTTTGTGGCGAACTCTCAAGCTCATATCAGATAGGGGATGCTGTCTCGCGTCTTGTACAAATTATCTTCATCCCGGTCATCAACCGCATGCGTGAAATGCTAACAATTGACGCTGAATATTTCTGCGGCCTAGATGCAGCGACTCTGATAGAGGTGTTTGGTATTCCGCTCTACGAATCGTTCAACAATTGGCCTGTCTCTGACAAGTTTTTCAACAAGATTGCCACAAGGTATGCATCAAGCGTCTACATCATGTATGCTTTGCCTCATATTCCTAGAACATTTGACTCTGGCCATCGTGATTTATCTGTATGGTCTTCGCCGTCATCCTCTCTTGAGACAACACCGGTGCATGTCGACCTTTCTCTGGGACGCATGAATCTCTCGGAATTACATGGCTACGAGATCTTCAACAACACTGTGGGCCACTCAGATGGTAGCGAAGAGTACTCTATGGAGCCTCTACCCTTGGCTATCCAGAATGGTGAGAGGAATGATTCTAGCTGGGACGATATCTTGGCAGCCTTTGCTCAGGGTGTGGGACCATTATTGGTGGTGGTCAAAACATCCTTTGACGTGAAGCACAAGAAGAACGCTTTCCCGTTACCTGCTGCCTCTACTGCCAAAATTGAGGCCTTCACCGAGGTTCAGCGAGGCTTGGCAGCCCTTGCTGATGAGCCAGTTGATCTGGAGGACTTTCGAAAGAAGGTGAGTACCTCTTTCTGCACAATACACTGTATACTCACTGAGCTTCAGCTCTGTGCTCAATTCAAGAATGGTTACCGGACCAGTGCTTCGAAGTACGTGGTTCTTGATCGGTCAAAGCTTGTCGATGAGTATGTCTTTTCCTCTTTCTGTGTTTCCGGTCTCAAGATGGAAATGAACAGTACCAAATTCATTCACTTGCATGACAAAAATGATCTTCCCTTCGCCATTGCTCTCCCACGCGTCCCAGAACATCTTCGCAACCACCTTCTTGACTTGCTTGCCATAGGTTTTCCAAATGTGCTAAGAACAGTTTCATTGGAAGAGAGCGTTACAAGACGGGGTACAGCTGTCCATGACTCATGGTACAACCGCTGTGCTACTCGTGTACGCTCTTGCACCACTTTGTCTTTGACTTCACTGACACATACATAGGGTCACGGTGCACCGAGCACTGGAGATATACGCCTCATGGGAAAAATCGGTCAGAAACGTACAGACCCATCTCAAGCAATACCTCGCATAGCTCGTGAGGGTAAGAATGATGAGCGTGTTGATGCAGTACTCCAGGCTCTACAGCCTGTTTTGGACTGGTTGACCACACAGGTGAGCGTTCAATCAATGCATTATTTCTCGTATCTTATCTGCTCTTGCTAGCTCCAGAGTATCATGCCAGAGCACTTTTGCACCATGCTCGAAGCACACTGTACCTTTCTCCCGGGATCTGCTGCGCCACCTGTATTTCCCTTCACCGGCATTGTCATCAATCTCAATGTTTCCACCAGAGGCCACCGAGATCACAAGGACCACAGGTGCTGTCTAGTGCTCTGTATCAAGCAGGGGAAGGGTGGTGACCTTGTGATGGTCGAGCCTGGTGTGGTTGTGCGTATGGAAAATGGCAACCCCTTTCTCTTTCGTTCTTTTGATATTACACATCTGAACATGCCTTATGAAGGGGTGCGGGCATCAATTGTCTTTCATAGTGACCAGGATCTTGACCACTGGGTGAAGGATCGAAATGGCTGGGCAGATAAATCGTATTTTTCGAATTAAACATAATATTTTGAGAATAAATCTACTTTGGGCGATTCTGCTTGTGTATTACCCAACTGAGAATGGCGAATGCAAACAGTCAGACCCTACCTTTTGACTAGACCTGCAGACATGAAAAGTCAGTTCTGAGTCGTACCAAGCCAGACGCTCAAAAGTCAGAAGTCTGACTCTGACCATGAAAGTCGGAAAGTCAGACCCGTAACGCAAAGCCAGACACCCAAAAGCTGATACATCAAAAGCCAGATTTATGCCCCATCATACCACCCATATATACAGACCTTGCCAAGGCGACGGTATAGGGTGGAGACACACCTGAAGGTGTTCAACCACTGTCCACGATCCACTGATGGTGAGGGGTAGGTGAACTGCTCCAGTATGGTAGATGCAAGCATGAGCCCGAAGGAGATTGTAGACAGGGCACCATAGAGAATGAAGGATCCGCTTTGGCATCTAGCAACCAAGTCCTTCAGCAATGTTCAGCTAATTGAGACAGAAACTCACCCGAGTCCTTTGGTCGGTGTGACAAGCGCCATCCATATGGCCGAGCCCAACGTTGTCCATTGCACAAGCAGTCCACCCACAACCGAGAGTATGAATCGATTCCAAACGCCAGGCGCCCACCGTCCACATGAGGGCGTGGAAACGTACGCGAGGACCTCCGCTGAAGTTCCTCTGCGATTGCTTGCTTGTATACTTCCGTCCCTCGAGAGTTCCCAGCCCCCAGCCTGCCGACTCACAGGGACATGATTACGGGCATGCCAGGCTGCTTTCTCGAAAGCAGTAGCAATTTGGTCTACGGCACGAGACCAGGAAAAAACACGGGCGTAGTTGAAGATGGCTGGAGCATGGTGTTCGTCAGACAATGGCGGGATGGTCCAAGTCTGGGGGTGAGGCTGATCAAGAGCATTGTATGAAGCAGAAAAAGAAGTATTTGCTCCCATGGGTTTCATGATGATTGTATCGAAGCTTTGATTGACTTCCAAGGGTGAACCTGGACTGAGTATGTCTGGCTGCAAGAGTGGTTGCAGATATTCCGGACGGTGTAAACCTGATGGAGAGCATGTTACAAAAGTCTTGAGGACGCAAGAAAGAAATGAACTACCATCGTGCAAAGGTTCTCCCCCGGCACGCCAAAACCCAATGGCATATTCGTCAGCACAGTGACTAGCCAAAGCGGGCAGCCCTCTTGGTAGAGCAACATACGCGTGTTCGAGGTTCACCTTTGCCATAGCTTCCCTCATCTTGCTTTCCTCGCAATTCGGTGATACTTTCAACCAGGCTGCGACCACGGCGAGGAGCCATATCCAAGCGCACGCTACGGCCTGTCCTGTAATGTTCGGGATGGGAGGCTCAAGTGATGCGAGGGTCAGCCCGTATGCAATAAGGACCCATAATATCGATATCACGTTGATGGCCGACCAGGAATGCGTAAACGACAAGGTTCTCGCCGCCGTTGACCACCAAGCGTCGTTCTCAGGGATGACCACTAGGGATGCAAGAAGCGGAGAGCCATCCACAGAGGCAAGATGGTTGATTTGCGTGGGAGACTGCTGTAGACTCTCGAGAACATCGATCGCGTGCTGTCGATTTGGATAATCGATGCGGCCGAGTCGGTCTCGCAACCAACGGCGATTCAAGAGCGTCACAATGAGGGCAAACGCGGACAGTGCAGGAGAGCCAAGATTGATCATGGCTGAATTGATGTTGTCCCAGTAATTGTCGGAGCCGTAGGGAAGCTGTGCAGCTAGTGCCAGCCATGGGAGGAGGTATGAGCTGAATGACGCAGCGAAGGCGCTCATTTGGAATGGCTCCGGTCCTGAACCACATTCCTCGAGGCAGAGAGGGTAGGTAAAGCCGATGACTTGGCTGGCGTTCGTCACTAAATTACCATGAAGGTCAGTTCCGCCTTTCCGCCAAAGGGATTCGTCTGCCTGTATCTTTGCCAGGCATTTCTTGAAGTCCGTTGCGCCGGACTGCAGGCATAGTACAAGCATTAGCAGTGAAGAAATGCGCAGAGAATGGGGAAAGGACATCATAGTGGTGTTGGTAGCATCGACCAACGTTCTTTATATAGAACAACAGCAGGATAGCATCTGAGAAAGGCCCATTGAGTATACCACACGACATATGATCATTGATACTGCACATCAGTCAGATCTTTATATCAATTGAGTTTGTCTTGGCAAATTGAGACGGAATGACAGAAAGATACCATTTCTTCGAAGACCATTGACCGAAGATAGTGTACGACATGTCTGCTTGCACGTCAGTCGAGCTTTTGGCTCAATTCTGACCCGTTACGGAACAACGACGGAAAGAAAGATATACAAGAGCCACTTGGCTGGTCAAAGTAGAAGGAATACGAAGAAGGATACAATTCTTGGATGGGCCGCATGATGATCGGTGCCTGAGAGCTTGCTCAAGCTTTCCTCTTTGCATTCCCTCGCAAACACCAAGAATGCGCGAAACTATGCCATGATGCCCCCGGATGGCCGTTTCACCATACAAATCAAGATTCACTGTCGCCGAGTTTGACAACTAGGCACGCGAGTAGATGGCAGTGCGCGCTTCAAAGTTGGGCTTTGATTGGTACCGGTACCTCGAATGTTTAGCTGTGCTGTAACAAACATTGTAAACCTACAGGGGATGCACAGATGAATTCTGTCAGTCCTTGCCTTGGAGACAGGCCAAAGATTCAGTGGCGTAGGCTTGGATGTCTATCAGGGCGGTGAGCCAACGGCAAGGCGTCGTGATCGGCTATGGCGACATGGACCCAGAATGTTGAGTGTTCAGTCAAGGTTCGTGTTTCGTCACGCATCCGGTGCAGAGCAAGTTTCGATAGACACGTTGCTCGAAACTCACGATGGGTGTGGACGAGATGTGGAATCAATAGTACGTATGCTGTCTGTGAGAATCTGCCATCGGCCTGTGCACTTGTAACTGCCGCGCTGGTGACATTCACAGCGGGGGAGAGTGTAGCAGACTTTTCCAGGACTCCCCTGTACGAGAGCATCATGGCGCTCTTTGTTACGGTGCCGAACGATGCAGTAAGTCTAAGAGAGGTTCTTGATTTCATTTCCACACTATTGAGACAAGGTCAGTGAGAGGAGAAAGATGTACTTTCTCCAGGCGTCTCAGCCAATGTTCGCTGCTTCATGAACGCGTCAATCAAAGAGGGTATCGTGGTGTACAATGATATTAACATGAACGGTCCGGTGATTGGAACTTCAGCGCTTCGGCTTCGACACGTGATAAATCATCTCTTGATCCGCACCATCTCAGTCTGCAGACTGTTCCCTTCATTATTCACCGTCATTGACACCGATATCAATCTACATCTCGACTGGAATCTTGGCCCAAATGAAGTCTTCTTCACTGGCCGCGTCTCTCCTACGCTCTGCGCCGGCGCGGGCTCTAAATCCCCAAAGCGTCTCTGCCATCATGGCCGAGGTACACTCTTCCTTACTCGCGCACACATCTCAAGCCGGCCCTAGCTCCCGACCGTTCCATACCACGCCTCCCATTCTGGACTTCCACTTCGACACGCACCACTTTGTCCAACGCCTCGAACGCGAGGGACTCAACCGCGCGCAGGCCGAGGGCATCATGTCCGCGCTCGCCGAGGTCATCGACGAGTCCATCCGCAACATGACCGCCAACATGGTCACCAAGGCGGAGCAGGAGAAGCAGCACTACACGCAGCAGGTCGACTTTGCACAGCTCAAGTCCGAGCTGGTGCTGGTGTCGAAGAATGACCTGGCGAACGTCAAGGGCGCGCATGACGCGTTGTTGATGGAAGTGGAGAAACTCAAGGCGAAGCTGAGGGAGGAGGTAACGAGGACGCAAGCTGGGGTAAGGTTGGATTTGAACTTGGAGAGAGGGAGGATGAGGGAGGAGAGTGCGAAGCAGAACCTGAAGGTATGTCTTCGCTCACGTTCCTTGTTCCTCTTAGCTCACTTTGTCATCTGCAAGGTCCGGGAAGTGGATACGCGGATCGAGCAGGAGATTGCTGCCCTTCGGACCGGAATCCAGATGAGCAAGGCGACAACGCTGCAGGTCTTGGTCGGATTCGTGACGGGTGGTGCAGCATTGTTGATGGCGTATGTCAGATTCAGGTCTTGATAGAGCTTCCTCGGATTGGCGTCAGCTAACTATTGATACGACATTGACACACTTCTACTTCTAGTATAGGAAGCCCATACCGTAATTTCCATCATATATCAGTATTCGACAACTGGCATTCGACTCTTACTGATAAATTGCGTCCCGTAAGTCGAGATAGTGACTATAGAGGGTGACTGCTTGTATTTAGAGGTACCTACCCATAGCATGGAATGCTTGGACAATGGGCAAAGAGCCTGGTGGAGCCTACTCTTCTGATAGTGTCTACCTGACAGTGACAAGACTCAATGTTCATTAGCATACCAAGTTGTTCATCTCAAAACCCAGGTCCCCAAGCACTTTGATATATGCTCATTGCTTTAAGTCAATGCTCAACTTATGCGTCGATACAGTATACTCATCACTCGATCGACAAATGACGATAACACTCTCATTTCCATTGTCCAATTTTCTGAAAAAAAAATTGGAGCTTCGAGATACGTGGCGCAAAATGACAACTGTGAGGTTCGAACTCACGCTCCGAAGAACTGGATAGAAGGATGCCTAATTCCAGCGCCTTAACCACTCGGCCAAGTTGCCATGCAGCTTGGGCTTTTTGTTAGTACAGGACCCAGTCGTGACGCAAATGGCAGACCGACGAAGACTGTGTGTATACATTGTAGCAACAAGATCAGAGCTTGGCCCTTGCTCTCCCTCTTTGCAACAACGGCTTGATATACTCCTTCACAGGTATCAGTAACGGTCATCAACTGGATCCAAAAGACCCACTTCATATATGTCGTCCGTACCACGATTCAACGGCTCGCTCTGCGCCCTCTCCCACAGCGCCTCATACACACGGCCATCATACACACCAAGAGCACTTTGTCTGTATCAGCAGAGCTCACAATATGATGTGACGCAAAACACACCTATCCAATTCCCAATCCGTCCATCCAAACGCGTCCGTCAGACCTACCGCTTCTGGCAGTATCTCCTTCTCGGCGAGCCGCCTCAACGTCTTGCGCACTTCCTTCGCATGATGCGGTCTGAGTATCTCCAGCTCGAGGAAATCTCCGAGGGCTCCTTCGATTGTCGATAGCAGGTACTGCGGTGCATCAGATCAGTTGTGCATTCGTGGAAGGATAATTAAGGAACGTACGAAGACGAACACGTTCCGCAGAGCTGTGTTTTCTCTATTTGCAGCGATCATCGCGCGCACCTGAGAAGCAATGAACGCCTCAGTCACCGCAGTTGACAGCCTCCGCGCAACACCAGCATCCTCCGTGTCTATATTGCGCGCAAAGACAGCCGCGCGCCATTCAAGAAGAAGGACCAATGTCTCGGGCGTCGCCCAGCCGGAGCGAGACAACCTCGGACGTCGCTGTAGCCGCAAAAACGCAGAGAACGGCGTTATGCTATCGGAAAGCTGCTGCTGTTGAGCCTTCAGCACAGCCCTCACAACTTGCTTATCCAGAACGTAGTTCTCTCCTTCGTACGTGACGCTGGGGACCTTGTCAGCATACAGTTTCCCCACGCCGGCAAATGCGCTGAAGCCGTGTCCGCCTAGTGAACGACGAGCCATTTCGATGTCGCTGACGCTTACGGTCGTAGCGTAGGATTTGAGTCCGCTGAGTGTAGCGTGCATGTCCCCGAGCAGAGACGTATCTCCGTCTGCGAGACGCCGAGAGTGTTCCGCAAATGATGCTTGCTAGAGCAAAAATAAGCTCAGAGAAAGGCCGAAGACAAGAGAGGAGGACAAACAAGATTACGCCCGAGTAAAATGAAGACATATGCCCGTGCAATGATGGGAAGCAAACGATGGTACGTCGAGGGGTACGTGAGCACTTGTCGCTCCAGCCCGTCTGGACCTTCGTCGCCTTGTCTCCGGACAGTCATGTACCGAATCGCAATCGTTATGGCTACGACGGTCAATGATCATGACCTCAATCTCGTGGCGGAACAATCACCTTTGGCCATGATCTGCCCAGCATGTGTGACCATCCTAGTAGTCCTTAGTAGTTGCCATCACGGAGGGAATTGAAGGCCATACCCAGACCGTATGTAAAGCATCTATAGACTATGAGTACGTGTTCGAGGACGCAAGACAGACTTACACCACCATAACTGATCTTCGCATGCGGGGGCTTGACGTACTTACCCTCGGGAGTGACCCCCGCAAACTTCGATAACATATTCTCCTTCGGAATCCGGACGTGGTCAAACCGAGCGTAGCCATTATCAACCGCGCTGTAGCCGGCCATAGCTTTCGGTCCTTTGAATTATGTAGTGAGTATACGCATGTGATTCCGACCGCAAATGCACACACCAATATCACCGGCGGTGATTCCAGGCAGAACTCGATGTGTATCTAGCCTTGGCTCAAAATTGTTACCGCACACACCAGCGATGAAAACGCACCAGTATCCCTAAGTTGGACGAAGAATAGATGAGGCCCGACATCCGTCCCATCAGGCAGTATCAGCTTTGCTTGCACAAGTCCATGCGTAGCAACGCGTCCCAGAGCGCCTATCCACCATTTACTGCTCGTCAGCGTCGGCGAGTTGATCTCGAACTCTTGTGTGTCGGGGATGAACGTAGCTGTTGTCTCCAGCCCCGCGACGTTGGATCCGTGCCCGAGTTCTGTCTGGAGGTAGCAGCCAAGGATGCCGTGGTGGGCGGCGAGGGCAGCGTACTTGGTGAGGAGAGCGGGGGACGCTTGGGATGTCAGGACGGGTTCGAATGCCGTGTGGTGGAGATCTATGGGGAGGGATTCGTCGATGATGGAGAAGGCGAGCGCAGCTTGGTCTTTCGTCCAGCCGAGAGATTCTTGAAGCTCGAGAACGCGGTTGGTCAGTGTGAGACCGCGCTTGAACGTGGCTGTTCGATCCAGAAAGTGGCTGGGCCGCCTTGAGTCACAAGCGAGATGGCGAGCGTGGTGACTGACCGTTGCGATTTGTCAAAGCACGGATCGTTTTCCAAAACCTTGACGATCTCCTCACGTCTCTTCCAGGC
This sequence comes from Strobilurus luchuensis, assembly GCA_019915105.1. NCBI lineage: Eukaryota > Fungi > Basidiomycota > Agaricomycetes > Agaricales > Physalacriaceae > Strobilurus > Strobilurus luchuensis. Next base: position 537,467 of record JAHLMJ010000003.1, read on the forward strand.
ATCAACCCCGCCTTTCCGGCGGTCAGTGCGGGGTAACACCGGACATCACGAACGAACAAGACGCACCCCAGAGCGTGTTTCTCGTGGCTGCAATGTCGACGGACGTGCACTTGCGCGCATTCTCCAGATCCAAGGCGGTCTGCATGGCGTTGGTAAGAAAGTAGGTTCGCCAGCTCACTTGACATGGTGGTGTGACGGAAGGTGTATGTGATCGGTAGAAGAGTACCCGAGCCGAACCTCTTGGCCAATGGCCCAATGCAGACCAATATTTCCGTAATGAGGTAAAGAGCACGGTTCGATGGCGTAGTTGGTTATCGCATCTGTCTAACACACAGAAGGTCCTCAGTTCGAGCCTGGGTCGAATCATTTTTACTTTCACGCCAGGATAGTGTGGCGTAAATTGAGCCAGAAAGTCTTGAGTTTTGACTTCATGTAAATTGTACATTGTGAGCAGTAGAAGGTTTGGTATCATCTTGAGGCAAAAGCCCAAGACCCAACAGAAGTTAGAGCTTCGGGAATCGAGTGACTTCATGTACCAAGATTAAGATAGAAGTCGAATCGGTTTACCGTTTCTGCTTTCAATTCGAGCCGTCATCAAGGGAACATCGTCGACTGTTACACTGATCGTCTGAACGGATGCCACATCTGATAGATTTGCGACAATTCACACCCTTATACAGTTTGTAAACTTGAACTGATGATCTTCTGTATCCCGGGGCCACCTTCAATATCAAAGCAACAGTAACAGGTGACTTCTCCTCCGGAACACCCGCATCACACACCAATGAAGAGGTGTCCTATTCAGATTCCAGAGTGCGCCCGCCAGTTGCGGAGTGCTTTGATGACGGGCCGACACGCCACTGCAACGCAAAAGGTTGCCAGACGACTGACCGGTCACCCCGACCATGACGACCTCTTCATCATTCATGAAATTAGATTAGACGCGCGTCTGAGCTGAACTATGACGCATACATCCCCAGACCCCGTGTCCGAGTCCGAGTCCATCCACATCGGATTCGCGATAGAGCCCGGTCCTTGGGACACAAGAAGTTCCAGACCACACTGATTGCCTCGTGTCAAGACAGGAAATCTCTGCCTCCGGAATCGTGGGAGGACGCAGCTGCGCAAGTTCATAGCTAAAGAAAGACATGACGACGCACAAGCTGTCAATCTGGGTTCGGGAGTACACACTAGCTGCAGTGTGAGTTTATAGCTGGTGGCGCTCGCTGAATGACGCTGCTCGAGCATGCATGCGCAGCTGTGACGAGGAGTGCGCTCAATCTAAGTTAAGACGCCACTGGCAATTGACTCGGTTGAAGAGCAGCTAGTAGCTCTAAGGCTGCTTCCAAGCCTCAGGGATTATGCGGGCGGTGAAAGAAGACACACAGGGAGAAGTTGATGCTCTGCGGCTGTCAGGTACATCAAGTGCCACTAAGTTTAGAGGGTCGACGTTCGGCGTCGTACATAGTACGTACGGTAATGAAACGGGCGCAAGTGCTACGACTCGGTATGAACTGGAGCGGCCTTGGCTGTCTGACTCGCTGTTACCGTCCCTGTAGTTTTGATGCTCCGTGGCGAGATAGCAGGACGAGGTTAGAGTAATAGCCACTGTAGGCAACACGGTGCGTTTTACGAAGTGGCTCGTCATTGACGTATCAGGACGTCACCCTGCAGTCAAGTGAGGCTAATATCAGGCTGGGCAGGCCTTGTGAGCAGAGGGGAGATGCATCGCTCATAGACAATTGCATCAGGCAACGGCAGCAGAGCTTGACGAGAAACAAAAGCTGTCCCGCGGGAGCAGATGCGGCGACCGGAGATAAACACGTGCCAGGGTCTCCGATCTCGGTTGGGCAGGATATATATTGCATGTGTTGCTTGTTCCCCACATCAAGTTACTGGTCGCCCTCTGCCGCCGTCGCAGCCCGCGCTCCTCCTCCTGCTCCCTCCCAACCTCGAAAGATTCCCAGAAAAGCCACCAAAACATGACGGAGTACGATTTCTCGCCAGAGGCTCAGGACCGCTATCAGGCCACAATGAGGCGCATCTCGCGATGGGTCGACGACACCGAGGCGCACAAGGGCGAGTTCCGCAGCGCGGTCGAGACGGATCCGCGCGAGCTCGACGACGGCAGCGGCGGGCGGAGGGTGACCGCGCGCGATCTGGGGCGCGAGCTCTCTTCATCCTCGTCGCACAGCCGCAGAGGCGCCAGCCTGGACGCCCGCCCTGCGCCGCCTGCGATATACGCCCCGCTGCCCGGCCCGATGCCGACGTACCTCTCGCCGCCGCCCCAGCCGCAGGCCCGCCACCACCGCTCGCACCCGGCAACGCGGCATCCAACGCCTGCCGTGTACGGCGCGCTGCCCTATGCGCCCGCGCCGACGCCGATCTACGCCACCCCCGCGACGCCCAGCCTCCCGGTGTATGTGTCGCCCCCGCCAGGGTCCGGGTATCTCCACGCGCCAGCCCCACGCCACGCGGCCGCCTCACCTCTTCCCTCGTGGTCCCTCGGCCCCGCACCCCCTCCTCCCCCCGCGTCCCAGCCGCAGCGCCACCACACCTCCTCCTCCTCCTCACACCCCCACCCCCACCCCCACCACCACCACCACCCCCACCCCGGCAGCCGGCTCGCCACGTCCAGCCCTTATGTCATCGTCCCACCGGTCGGCGCAGTCAACATGCGGGTCGTGGTAAGCCTCGTGTTGCTCTGCGCGTCGCACCCTCTGATCCGTCTCAGCACGTCTAGCCCTTCCCTCACCCCGACACCCACGCCACCCGTTTCCTCGACCGCGCCACAAGATCGCACGCTTACTACGACCCAGATAGAGTACGCTCGCTTAGCATACCCTGACGTACGCCTCCGTTCCTTACTGCTTGTTGTCTGCTTTCGGGTACCGTTCAATAGAGGTCTCCAATCCACCTGCTCTGCTATTGTGTGACTTATTGTTGGAAACAACAATACTGAATTGCCAATCTTACGTTCTGCAGCGGCGAGGCCCGTCAATGTATGGCGAATCACGCGTACATCAACATATAACGCGCCACCAACAGTTCAATGCGGGATCACACCACAAAGAACATCCAATTGTTGGTCGTTGGCGTAGAACACGCCGTGACACGGTCATGTTCATGGGGCACTACATTGGTGGCGCCCACATAACAAGCATGTCGCGGTAAATCTTGATCTTCTATGTAAGTCCGAGTTTGACAATCCAGGTCTTTGGGCGAATATGGCATCCACAAACGAGTGGACTTTATACGGCTCCTGTCCTTCCGAAATCTATATGTATCTGGAGCGTTTCCGTATTTCGGCCCTTCTACTTGAAGGCTCTACTCGGCACTTCGGTCTCGATGAACTCGAGACTTTGGCAAAAAGGGAGATTTGGGCAACAGCGGACATTCCCAGCTCTCTTCGTTGTATGTCCCACATACATGCACTTGAGCTGTATTTACCAGTGCACCCCACAATGAGATAGTACGGCTTTATGGTGGGCCGACTAAAGGAAACTATCTCTCAATTGTGGACTTTGTCACTTAGCATTTCCACAGTGTCATAATGGTCATCGACATTGCATTACTCTCACATGAATTACAGTGGATTGTAAGGTGTATATATTGACCCCGTATATCAAGCTTATTGAGTGTACGTTTTCACGCACTCCTAGCATTGCCCTGCTCGCTCAGAAGCTCGTCTAGAGCTTCTTTTAATTTTTTTGAAAATCTCCGCAATCGTTCGCGTTCTTCGGGAGTACTGTTCTTGATGTACGCCCACAAGGTATCTGCGAGGATAGATACACCATCGAATTGTCTGAATCTTTCGTCGGATACGTCGCTAGGCTTCCCGTGGTCGTCCTCTATGCGACCAACTTGAAGAATATCTCTTAGATATCCGTCAAGCTCTGTCCAGAACGTCATATCGGGACAAAGGGTGATCAGCAACTTGAAAGCCGGACTAGCTGAACGGCGATTTGCGTCCGGGTTGATGGAGAGGGCGGCGGCAAAAAGATTGGGTGGATGGGATATGTGGCGGACAAGATCTTGTCGGAACTCGGTGTCCTCGATGCGATTTAGACCACGAACATACCCCCCAACGAGGTCATACCTTGCCAGGTGCCCAGAGTCAGACGAAAGGCGAAGTTTGCCAGCGAAAATGCGCTGCAACCATTCATCGGTGATGAAAGTCAGGAAGGCCTCCTTGTGGCCCTCCTGGAGAGCCCGCTCCATGAGGGAGAACACAGCGTAGAATATATCTTGTATTCTCGACGACAATGCGTCTTCGCCGATGGCAGATAAGTGGCGCACCGGCAGCTGTATTGCACGACCGAACGAAGGAAAGCCAAAGTTTGGACATATTCTCACTGCGACGTTGTAGAACTCGAGTGCCCTAGAAATGCACTTGATCTGAAGATATCGGACATGATCAGCTGTGCCTACTGGAAGCAACTTGTCCACAGAGAAGAGCGGCCCGTCTGTGATCTCCGTTTGAATGAAGCGGCGTAACTCTTGCCATTTAGCCCTGTCGTCGTAGCCCAGAAGGAAGCTAGCACTGGGCATACGACCCAGAACACCCCCCAGGAGCTCTAAGTGGCGCCAGTGCTCGTCAACAACTATTTGGGGGGATTCCGGGTCTGATATCGAATAGACGCTTCGGATATGTTGGACCGCGAATCGACCCGCCGCTAACAATATTCGGACGTTGTTGTCTGGAAGCCATTGCGAATTACGATAACCGTCAAATTTAGATAGCAGGTTCAGAAGATGCTCGCCAATGTGAACTGGAAGCCACGAGCCCATTTCCTGTTGCAGATTGACCGACAGAGACTTTACGTGTAAGGTGTCCTGTGCTTGTTGACCAGAGTCAAACAGCTGCTCAATGCAAGGAAGCAACGCGTGGATAAACCGGGCATCCAAAGAGGCGTTGCAAGAATTGTGATCAGATGCACCAATCGTGCCTGCGCGTTGTAAAAGCTCTATCCATACTAACGGGTGCAAGCTCTCGTGCTGACACACACAGAAGAGCTCTTGGATGGGAATTCCTCCCGGCAATCGAGGTTCAGGGTATATCTGAAGTTCCTCAGGGTATGTCTTTTTCGCAAGCCATGCCACTGCGCGTAATGGGAAGCTATGGTTCCGGTTCGTAGTCATTGAAAAGGCAGGACGGTTGACGGAAGGACAAAACATGAGAGAGCGATATAATCTTTCCACGGTGGTCTCGCTGCCAGCCACACATTTAGCTGACAATGCCTGAGACGTCGTGTGTTGTGTCATTAACTGCTGCCAAATGGACCGGACTTTGCTGTCCACGGACCAAAGAATCGCCTCGGCGCGCTCCTTGCACTCGGTAGGTAGTCCTCCAATAGCCTGTACAACAACACTGTGAACACTCGGATTGGAGGACATGCTGACTAGCCAATGCAGGGCGTCGACAGAGAGTCGATCGTATTCCAGGAGAACAGCCTCGGCCTCAAGCTCGTTCAGTGGTTTCACCAAGGTGGTGGCTCTGACGCGGCGACTGGCGTGGCGAGCGACGGTTGGGAAGAGGGAGCGATTGAGGCGGTCTATGGCAGATGCGTATCTGGCCTTCAACGACTGCATCAGGCTACTGACACATTGGTAGCAAAACTGGATGAAGTCGCTCAGGGGGGTCTGATAGGAACATTGAATGAAGAAGAATGGCATGATGTTGCTAACGAGGTAGAGCACACCAATTATTACGGTGATGACGCCGACGGTCCAAGCAAGGGATGTACGCAATGGGACATAGAACAGGATCAAGCCGGAAAGGAAGAGCCAGAGCGAAGTGTGCATGATGATGGGCAGCACGCCGATGATGACACTGACGCGCCAGCGCTCAAGACCTATGTATCGGTACTGGCGAATGTGACTGTGCAATCCCGGGGACCCAGAGATAAGGCTCGTGTAGTGATGTAGCCATTGCTTGACGAGCACGGCGCACAGCGCAACGATGAGGCTGAGTGTGAGGCTGACCATCCACAGGCCGTTCACCCAGACGTTGATGCTATCTGGCGTGAAAGTCGCGGCAGGGTCGACCGAGGGGAGAGTGATGTTAGGGAGGGCGGAGAAACCTGAGGCGGCGAGTTGAATGAGGACGAGGTCATGAAGCAAGACCGCAGAGGTCTGTATGAAGTCTGCCTGAAGATTGTTGGAAACCTGTACAAGAAACGACGTAACCACGGCTGAGAACAGACCAGCCTATGCCATCCATGTCAATTGCAGGTTTCGATACAAGAGAAAGGCCGACGTACGAAAACCAGTATGACATCTAGCCCATCACGATACTGCCTGACCATAGTTCCATCAAAGGCAGCCGCCTCCTCGACGTAGGTTCGCCAGACTCGTGCATTGGGCGCAGTCTCTGCGCAATACTCGTCCTCAGGAAACCGCTCTTCGTAATCACCTGCAAAGGCCGGGCGAGATGGACCACCAGAGCAGCAGCTTGTGTGTTGCTTCTCATTTCCTTTCCCCGCTGCAGGAGCCGCCTGGTGATCGGGTGCTTGGCTCGACGCAGCGGAAGTTGGATGTGGCCTGTCGTCCGTGGGGTTGGAATCTGGTATAAGCCGCATGCTCACAAAAGTGGGAGCCGCCAGATGTTGCGACGATAATGATACTATCAATGATAGTGTGCAACGAGGTCGTTTGGACGACCCTGCAGGCTGCAGCCAAATGCCGGCGCTTCAGGTGAACGGTGATCAGTTCAAGTTTAGGCAATCACTAGAATTCGTGAGCCGTGGCAATTCTGGGAACCACACTGTCCGTAGCTCAAAAGTCCGTAGTTCAAGGAACAGTGCTTCGTCGAGCGACGTGCTGGTAGACACTGATCACCAACCCTCTCAAGTCAGCCAGCCTCTCTCTGTCCATGGGCGAATGCTCCAAAAGAAAAAGTAATACACTTCCTAATATAACAACATACGTACTCGCGCTAGTACACCCGCTTGAACGGAGGCACGGGCTTGCACTCATTTTCATCCAGCGTCGTGCCGATGACGCGACGGTACTTCAGCTCGACGTCCGGTGAGTTGATATCGTGCTGGAACGACAGAGTGTGCTTCATCCACTTGTCGTCGTCACGCTGGAAGAGTATCATCCGTTGGTTAGTCCATGACAGAAAGAATGGTAGGATGGTGCTTACGTCGGGGAAGTCCTCACGGGCGTGAGCACCACGCGATTCCTTGCGGGCAGCAGCGGAGACAATGGTCTGGACGGCGCATTGTAGGATATTCCTCAACTCGAGAGTCTCAACCAAGTCACTGCACGACTTCAGTGAGCACGATGCGTCATGAAGCGACAATTCACTCACGTATTCCAGATCATGGATCGGTCCTTGATACCGACGTTGGCGTAGTTGTTGTAAATGGCGCGAACCTTCTCGACACCTTCGTCCAGTGACTCTTGGGTACTGCATGACCGTCAATACACGTTGACATCAAGAATGGGAAGACGACGCACCGGAAGACAGCAGCATCAGTCTGCATGGCCTTCTGGAGGTCGAGCCTTATCTTCGCAGTAGAAAGTGGTCCATCGGAGGTCCTGTAGATGACCGTTAGCACCAGTACGATAGCTGGAGATGGAGAATGACCTGATCTTGTCCAAGTATTCGATGCTCTCGATACCAGCGTCTTCAGGGATTGCCTTATGAGGCTTGCCAGGTGTGAGGGTATCCCGAATATGGTGAGCGCAGGCACGTCCGAAGACGACAATGTCCAGAAGCGAGTTGGCACCGAGACGGTTAGCACCGTGTACAGACACACAGGCAGCTTCACCGGCAGCATACAATCCAGGAACAACCTTGTCATTACCATCCTTGTCGACAGTAAGGACTTCACCAGTGTACTTCGTCGGAATACCTCCCACTGAAACAAAGGTGAACAAGACTTATGACAGTAATAGCGACCACTTACTGTTGTAATGCACAGTGGGCAAGACAGGGATGGGCTCTTTGGTGACATCGACACCAGAGAAGATAGCGGCTGTTTCGGAGATACCAGGGAGACGCTCGTGGAGAACTTCAGGAGGAAGATGGCTGAGTTGAAGGTAGATGTGGTCCTTTTCAGGTCCGACACCGCGTCCTTCGCGAATCTCGATGGTCATACTGCGAGAGACGACGTCACGAGAAGCAAGATCTTTGGCAGTCGGCGCATAACGTTCCATAAACCGTTCACCCTCAGAGTTCAGGAGATATCCTCCTTCACCACGAGAACCTATTGCAAGTCAGCATTCATGGCCGAGAGGAACTGCTGAAATAACGACCTTCGGTAATCAAACATCCAGCGCCGTAAATGCCGGTAGGGTGGAATTGCACAAACTCCAGATCCTGAAGCGGAAGGCCAGCCCTCACAACCATAGCGTTTCCGTCTCCGGAACAGGTGTGGGCACTAGTGCAACTGAAGTAAGCGCGTCCATAGCCGCCGGTGGCCAATACAGTCTTGTGAGCTCTGAAGCGGTGGAGGGTACCGTCTTCCATGTTGAGAGCAATGACACCAACACATTCGCCATCTTGCATAATGAGATCCAGGGCGAAGTATTCGATGAAGAAGTTGGTGTTATGGCGGAGGGATTGACCGTAGAGGGTGTGGAGAAGAGCGTGGCCAGTTCGGTCGGCAGCGGCGGCACAGCGGTATGCCTGTCCTCCCTTGCCGTACTTGAGCGACTGACCACCAAAGGCGCGTTGGTAAATCTTGCCCTCCTTTGTCCTCGAGAACGGGACACCGAAATGTTCCAGCTGGAGCACATAAGCAGGCGTTTATTGAGTGCGGGGTAACTGCGCACCTCAATGACAGTGCTGGGGGCCTCGCGACACATGTAATGGATGGCATCCTGGTCACCCAGCCAGTCGGAGCCCTTGACCTGCAATGGGTGTCAGTTCGCCAGTCTGGGTGTGCTGATTGTGTGCGGACTCACAGTGTCGTACATGTGCCATCTCCAATCGTCTTCGGTCATGTTCTATAGGTTGGTCAGACGAGAAATAGACGCATACATGCAGCGTACCCCCAATGCAGCATTGATTCCTCCCTGGAATGAGGTTTATTGAGAATCTGCGCTGACGAGAATGGGCCGCGACGTACCTGCGCAGCGACAGTGTGACTTCGCGTGGGGAAGAGCTTGGTGATGCACGCTGTGTTGAAGCCCGCCTCTGCAAGACCGAACGCTGCTCTGAGACCTGCTCCTCCAGCTCCACTGTCTCGGCCATATCAGTACGTGTGCTTGCTGGCACTTAACATCGGACACTCACACGACAATTGCATCGTATTCGTGTTCAATGAGCGGATATTTTCCTGACGTCCACGACTGTTTAAGCGAATTAGCAGCTCATTCGGCTCGCGGCTACAGTGCAAGTCTGCGTACCGGGACATCCTGGGCTTTGACGGGATTAGTCGACACGATGCGACTGGCGACAGCCGACGAGTGGAATGTGCGCTGCGAGCGCAGCAGCCGCCGCGAGATACCCCTAGGCAACATGGTGGACGAGAATGAGGGAGGAGGCAAGGATGGGCAACAGTCGATCGTGAATTCGACCAATCGGCTTCTCGTGATTGTCCACCGGCGACCTCTCCCGACCTTTTCCGCACTTGTCCGATCAAGGCCGAGGTTCACTCAGACCAAGTTAATGTTTAATGGCAATGCTGACGGCGCGCGTAAAGGTACACAGTATTGCGTCCAGTCACGACGAGACACTATCTGACGCGCTCAAGCGCGTCCAGCACTCCTCTGCGAATAATCTGATTGTAGAAGATACATGTCAAGGGAAAAGCTAATCCAACATTCGGTAAACAGGACCTGTTCTCTCTACTGACGATGCCGTAGAAGTAAGTTTGGCATAATGTGCCTGATGCAGAGCCAATTTTGAAGTGCAGTCTTCCAATCACGAACGGCAGCGGCTACACACCTGAAAACGCGAGGAACCCTCCCACGAAGTACACATGTCCAGCTTCACGAGCACGTCCCATCAGGGATCATCCTGACGAGAATAGACACGACAAGAAGCGCGTCAACACCCATTTTTTGTTACAGTCATGGATACCGTCCGTCAAGGCGATCGCGTTGAAGAGGGCCGGATGTTGCTTGGTTAGAGGGTCAAGTAGTTCCCAGGCTTGTGACTTGCAAGTTAACGGCTGATGGAGTACCATTCCACCAGTCCAAGCCACCAGCCCTGATGACATCCTACTTCCAGTCGATGTAATTGGTGGTTGGAGTTGTCGTGCATCTCGACTCAGTCGGTGACTTGCATCGATTGGCGAGCCATCTTCTATGACGAGTTCATCAAGTCGCGTGCCCAGCACGCCAGCCATCTAAGTTAGCGCACCTGTGACCTGGAGCTTCAGAAAGGCAGAGTCTTGTTGTCATAGATGTAGTTTCTAGCATGTGCAGTCCCGGCATAGGTATGCGCAAGATGTGCATACAAAAGCTGAAGACGAGATCGTATTTCGTTTCGATCCCTTTGATTACTGGTGGACCGGTGCTGATGGACAATCAGCACTTGCACACACGCGTCAACGAGCCACACTGTTCAAGGAGACATGGAAAAAAGGGGCCGAGCGAACGATCGCATCCTCCATCGTTTCAGTCATCCCAACTCAAAGGAGTAGAAGAGGCGCGTACCCATGCATGCCGATCGCCCCACTACACTCGGACGCGTAGACCTAGAATCCCAACGGCGGTCCAAGGAGAAAGTTGGCTTGCCTCGTTTTATTCCCAGGGACTATCTGCACTTACTGACGTTCTTGGACCGTGGTAGTTCAGTGGTGCGCGTCACGACCCATTGATCGAACTTGGGCAGAGAGCAGTGCAAGCGAGCCATGAGAAAGCAAGAAAGCGAGCAATCTGCACGGAACACTGCTGTAGGTACCAAGGACGGTGATAGCGATGGCGTGTGGTCAGTGTGAATACTCCATGCAGACGAATATTCCTCACCCAACGGCGGTCCCAAAGCGTGCAAGCGTGGTATCAAAGCAGATTGTCCGAGTTCGGCTTCTGATGACATTCATTGGCCCTTCACCACCGCCGCATTACTGTGTCCAGCATCACATCCGTCCGCCTATCCGTCCTCATGAGGTCCAACAAGGTCCCATCGGAAATTTCCTAAGCTGACTTGTATCTGCGAAGTGCGCGGTAAAGCCAAAGAGATTATCTGTAACTAGCGGTCCAACAATATCACGGTCACTGAGAAAGCTAATCAGAAAGAAAAGGAGGAAAATTTGAGGGTGTGTACCGGTGCAAGCCGTGAACCTTGGCAATGAATTGAGGAAGATTGCCAGGAGACAGAGCAGAGCCAAAGGCGCTACAGTGAAATTTTCCCAGCGCATGCATGATGACGACATGCATATGATTAGGATGGGGTCGTGGTCGTCGCGAGTGGTGAATAATTGACGACAAGTGGGACAGGCCAATCTATGCACCGTGCAGTGAGTAGATGGCAGGACAGATCTAGTGCGGTGGGTCAACACTGGGTCAGAACGGGTGAGTGACTAGTTCTGCAAGAAAGCGATGATTTGATAAGTAGATGACTTCGATAGGTTTCACCTGCCTAAGTGCAATAATCTGGAACTGCTCACTTCAGGCAACAGGCCCCGTCAATGGACGTCACGGCGCGTCAAGGTGAGTATTTGCATCGACCACTTGAACGGGTGGGAGCCGTAACCGAGAGCACATCAGATTCGACGAGTCCAATATTCACAAGAATCTGCCCCGCTTGGTGTCTTCAGCTGCGAGTTCCCGTCCTCGGCCAGCTGCACCCAGGCCTCTTTCTACCCACTTTCTCTTCGTTCGTTACCTCCAGTCCAGCAATGGTAATGTACCACTGCTTTCCGGACAGACTTTCCCGGTAGGCAAGGAGCAGCGCGGTACAATCAGGTCGAGTGTCGATTGATGAGACCAAGTGGTATGAAAGTCGGTGATCTGTCCTTCTCACAGCTGCTAATCAGGTCGCTACTTGCAGACCATATACGGACAGAATGCACCACATTTTCGGCTGCCCCCTGCACAGGTTCGCAAGCAGTAGCGCGATACAATCAGGCTGAGGGTCGACTGATGAGACCGAGTGGTATGAAAGTCGGTGATTTGTTCATCTGAAAGGTGCTAATCAGGTAGATACTTGCAGACCATATACGAACAGAATGCACCATGAATTTCGGGCTGTTTGGCATCTACCCTTCGACGAAATGTCTGCAACGCTGCATCGAGATTTCCATCTGAGGCGGAACGAGACACCGAGTCATAGACGCCATGGAACAGTGTTCGCGAAGTTTACACTCGCATTGACCGTGCATCGGAGTTGAAGTCGCAATGTACGAAGGCGGTGTCCGCAAGCCAGCCGCAAGCCCTGTTGTCGCTGTCTTTTCCGTCGCTGGAGTCAATCTCGAGCTGACCGTAGTCGCTGCGAGACAATGCTGCGATACTGCCCAATGCCTCCGATACAGCGAAAAACCTGCCAATGTGGGATGCATATTGCTTGTATCGGACTCAAAGTATAGAGGAGGTGACGAGCCCGGCTGTGCCGCAGTGTTCAGCGGTCATTCCGGAAGGTACTCGATGTAGAGCGGCGCACCTATGTTTCTGAGCCTTGGTTCGAGTCTCTTGCTCTTTGGGCCTCTGGAGTCCTCGCTCGGACAACAAGCTGTAGCCTGAGAGTGCGCGCCAGGTCTTCGTTATGCGGCTGCTGCATGTCTCCGCGGTCAAACGCACAGCCAAGGTGTCGTGGTGATTGCAGAAAGGTAAGACGTGCCAAGGGCGAAGTTGCAGTGGGCCAACGTAGCCGGACTCTGACAAGTGGTGTCGACCAATTTGGCCACTCGCCGCCTGCTCATTCCCAAACCGTCACCTCAGCGTACAGTCACCTGCAGCCTAGCTGTCTCGAGCGCGCCTCAGCCCTCCACGGCGTCAGGTATATATATTCTGCGCTAGCAGGGCGCCCCTCTAGCTCCTTGCGCTAGTCATGTTCAACGGCCTCGATTTGGGAATCCCTGGAGCCAGCCTGGAGCACTCGCAATTTGCTTCCAAAATATTCACTGGTCTTTCGTCGTCGCCAACCCGCCCATCTTTGCGTACCCTCTTATGCTTGCCGCACAAGATCCTCACAATCTTGTACAACGACGTCGCGTATTGCCGGCCGAACTTCGTCTGGGAGCCAAGACGACAATAGTTATGACCGCCCGGTACTTACCTCCACAAACACCTATTTGCATCATCGTAGTACTGGCCATGTCCTCGAACAGCACTCAAACAAGCTCCTCTGCGATCGTATGCTTGCAGACTGTGTCAAGGGAGAGCCACTAATGGTGGACCGGCGTTTTCCATTTCGCTCTGGACCGTTCAAACGTGACAAGTAGCCGGCGCTGACCGCGAATTTTTATCTGCACGGATACGAGACTGAAGGCTTGGATGGTAGACAAACGAACCGAGCCTTTATTTGACACCAATTTCGCGCCTTCTTCTCTGAAGACAGCTCGTTCATCTCTCGTTGGGAGTTCCTAGCCCACATACGTGAGTGGACAGCTCAATGACGACCAGGACCTCACCGCTCCACAGAAATTTTACCCCCAAGTCGCTACATGATGTGATCGATATTCGCACCCATCCTGTCTTTGTTCAGCACAGTCGTTGTCCAGCGGAGTCGTTGTTCAGCAAATGTTGCTTCATGGGAGTATTGGAAGATCACCGCGGTACTTGCTTTCGTTTTCTTTCTAAGGCATTGCCAAAAATGGCCATTCGAAGGTCTTAGCAGTCTGGATAGGTCTGCACTCGGATAGATGACGATTGATCTCCACTTCTGACTCTCGATGTCTTCAAAACACCCTAATACGGGGCAGGATGAGGAGGAATCAAGATGGCCGCACTCTAGGTTTGCCACGAGCAACATGCGGCAGAGCGCGAAGGAGTTGTATGAAGACAGGGAAGGTAGCGCCCACGGACCGCCTGCTTCATCATCCTCTCTCTACGTACAGTTCTTCTTTTTGTATCTTTTGTCTCTGTTTGACAGCTGTCCAGTCTACTTCGCCTGCGCCTCCCTCATCAGGCCATAACACTAGTTTGTGGAACAGGGCTCGACGAACAGTATCGCCAACAACACATCAGTCGAGGAGCCGGACCTCTCAGGCGCATCCGACTGCGCCAGAGGGCACTGGCGCCACCGCCGGGGACCTAATCCTCCAATCAACCGATTCTGTCTCTTTCACCGTCCATCAGACGGTGCTCCTTGCCGCCTCTACCAACAATTTCAATAGGTTACTGCCGCCCAGGAGCGCTTCAGCTCCCAGCTTACCTCGTATCTCAGTCAACGATGGCTCCGTCGTCGTGTATTTCATCCTTGATGCCGTCTATGCGTCATCGGGGGCAAGCAAATTCATCCCGCCCGGCAATCTCGATGGGGCCTCGATGGTCAATATGGAGTCGCTTTCGGAAGCCGTCGGGCGCTTGCCGGCATACGGCCTTCGAACGAGCGTTGCTACAACGGCTTCGAGCGCTCTCTATAAGCGACTGTGCGAAGCGATCCCTCATCATCCTATGAAGGTCTTCTCGCTCGCTGCGCATCATGGGCTCGAAGATCTTTGTGTTCAGGCTTCGAGTCATCTTTTGTCGCCCTCTATTATCAAGGTGACACCGGAAGAGCGACGATACATAGGCACCAGATATTACGATCGCCTCGTCGCCCTGCACAATGATCGTCTTGAAGCCCTCAAGGCGATCCTCTCACGAGCGCCCACTAAGCACATGGCCAACCTGCTGTGTACGGAAGAAAACCAGAACGCAATGGTCCAACAATGGGAGGAAAGTGTCAAGCTTGTACTGGAGGAGGCAAAACCCTGTTTGTGTCGAGCATGCCTTGTTGTCGCTGGTTGATTGCTGACGATGCTACCTTAGATCTCTCTCCTCCCCACCTCGTCAACCTCATGAAAGCATATTCCCAGAACCAACAGATCGATTGCTCCGAGTGCCTATACAATGTTACTGTCAGGCTTTCAGAAGTAGGTAAACAATGGGCGGGTGTTCGTGTGCGTCCATCCAGTCAAGCCTGTGACGGAGCTGATCAACCCTCAAGTGCACGATATGAAAACATTTGAAAGATCTCTCATTCAAGCAATCACGTTCAATGATGTCCCAATCGTAATGCACTTTGTCAGAATCTTGAACCGTCTGAATTTGTTGTCATGTAATGAAATGATGTTTCAACGATAGCAACTGGCCCGCCTCGAGTCTGCAGGTCTTCGGCGCTTGACGTTCAATAGGGACGGTTTAGAAACAACCTTTTCCCTTCAACCAACATGTCCTTTTCGGAACAACGATATGACGACTGCAATGTCGTCAATCTGTCAACAATCAAACATACACGGCACGGAATGTGACGGACCCTCCAGAATGCCGGTCGCATTGTACCATATACAGAAGAAGTATCTGCCTGCTACCGGCCAAATGCGAGGCAACATCGGCATGGTTTACGCTACACACTATTGCGGGAGGGAGACATATACTTGTATTACTATGATCCCTCTCCGCTCTCCAGTGCAGAGCAAAGCTGGTGACTGAGTATTGTTCATGGTACGAGGTTGAGTGGAGAGTAGCAGAGCAATGGTTTCGAGCGGTGTCAGCCGCTCACAACGCTACAATGTAACGCAGTGTCATCGGTTCGATGGCGTAGTTGGTTATCGCATCTGTCTAACACACAGAAGGTCCTCAGTTCGAGCCTGGGTCGAATCATTTTTGCTTCTTCGCAGACGTAGTGTGGCGTAGCCGTGGGCCCGTGGCCTGTAAGGTCTAACTTTCGAAACTGATAGACTGGGTTAGACTCTAGAGTCGAGACTAAGAACTATCAGACTATACGACTTCGGACTGTGGAGTCTGGACTCTAAAGACCTATCCTGGATACTTAGTCACCAAGGCCTTTGACTACTTCTTGCACTGATTTCTCTAAGGATAACTTCGAGGTCTGACACCGAACGATAAATCGAAGTTGATTTCTTAATCAGAGCGGAATGTCATTTGAAGAAGGCGGCGACGGTTCAAGGACGAGTTCCGCACCTGCTAGTTAGTAGTTGCATGCACCGAGGATATTGCGACAAGGACCGCTCTAGTAAAGTGGATGATAGATGTGATGCAGAAGCGCTCGATACCTCTGCTGCCTTAGTTGAGGCTTGCATCACATGTATCACGACTGATCGACATACGAGAATAAGTGGCCGTTCTACTATTGTCCTTCTGAGCCCAGTTCATGGATCATTGTTCTGTTATTGTTCTGTGAACAATAGTGATAGTTGTTCCCATTGGGGTGACAACGATTTCCTTGCCTACAACAAGTGCCCACAGAGGCCTCTTCCCGGGCCTGCCAGTAACGCGCGACGCGACGAGGCTTGATGTCGTGTTTCAGGGCCAATCTTTGGTGTGTGAGATGTTGAACAGGGCTCGGCTGACCATCTGCCAGTGTGCGAACTGACGAACAAAATACCTGAGATGCGTCTGCATGCAATAGAAATTGTGGGAGAGCTAGCCGGGCGGTGGTCGACGAGAGAAATCCAGATCCGCGCTGTCTCTCTGGAGACAGTCTAGCAACATGCAGGGTCAAAAGGGCCGGCAGCCCCATTTGGGTCTGACAAATTAGCGCGTCTATAAACAAAGGGAATCCGTTCAAGTAACGTTACCCAGAAACCACCACAACCATTTCATTCCATCTCAAGCAGAACAGCCAACAATGTCCGAGTCCATTCTGCCACCTTTGCTCGACGACGGCCTCGTCCTCAATAACTTTGACTTGTCCGGTGACTTTGTCGCTGCGCCACCTACGCCGCACTTTGCCCAGGAGCTGCTCCCCTCCCCCTGCGAGAGCGCCCCCCAGCCTGAGAGCGCCCCCCAGCCTGAGAGCGCCCCCCAGCCTGAAGACTTACCGACTATGAACTTCGACGACGATTACCAGCTGCCAGAGCTATCCATCGCGGTAGTGCGGCGGATGTCCAACACTGGCAAGGCGCCAGGTCTAGAGAAGGAGAACGCGCTGCCCATGTCCAACGAGGCGCCAGGCTCAGAGGAGCAGAGCGCGCGCTCTAAGCTCAGCGAGTTGTCAGGCTCGAAAGAGGAGAATGCGCCGCCTCCACCCAATGAAGCGCGAGGTCCCGAGAAGGCGCTGCCTCTTCTGTTACCCTGCAACGAGGATGATCTGGTGCTCGAATGTCCAGAAAGCTTCCTTCTTGAAGTCCTTCGTCACTGGAGGCCGACAATATTGTCATCCAAGCGCAGTGCGTTACATGTGGCGCTCCATTGTTGCTTTGCTGACCATTCATTCCAGGCAATGTGCGCAGCCGCACGCCTTCTCTACGACCTGCCTCGCCTAAGAACAAGCCAGCTCCGCTGTCCCGAGCACTAAACAGTGAGTGTCCAACGCCAACCCTAAGTACGCGATGGTTAACGGAATGTGTAGGTCGCTCCCAGTACAATGCATCCCATCCTCCTTCGCCCCTCAGTCCGAGGTTCACCCTCCACCTCTGACCAATGATCATGAGCTCACGCCCTATGCCCGCATTCCTCATCCATCTTTGTTGTCGTTGTATCGGTGTACTTACGTTCTCGAATTGCTTTCTCCACTCTATTACCCCGGTCACTCATAATCACCGCTACTCGCATACCGTGCTCTTGCCTTTTCTCACTGTAATGAGGGTTAATCATCTTTTTTTGTATACATAGATGTCATCGTTTAGGAATACTTTGTTGGACTTGAACAGTATATTGAAAGCTGACTGGGAACCTTCTCCGAGTCTAAGATGTTGATTGCTGATGCTTGATACTTCCATGGGCTTGCACTCGACGTTCTTTCCCGCACTGCAATCTTGTTTGCGCTCCGGGAATTCCCAAATTCGTGGTATCTGACTCCCACGTCTGTAGAACATATTCGGTACCGAATCCGAATCTAGGCTGCGTCCAAAATAGGACTTGTTGTTCGTGCGCCACACTCACTCGCATCCTGTCAAGAGGGTCTAGTCCCTGCTCATCGACTCAACTGATGGCAATGTGTATCCGTCCATCTGTCGCTGTTTTGATCCATCTTCCGTACTGATGTGCGATTCAAATCGATAGATTCGCCGGCTGTTTGTTTCATTCTCCTAACAAAGGGATAATCTGTCGCTCAGATTTCCCGGGGCACCAGATGCATCGATGATCTCTGATTCCTTCTTGCATCTCTGATTCTTTCTTGCATCCCTGATTTCAACTTTGGATCTCGCCGCAGATGTCTCTGGCCTTCGGTCTTCGTGTCGATGCGTACATCAACACGGGCACCTGAACGAAGCTTCTGACATTCCATCGTACTGCCAGATTGTAATGCCGGGGTGGTAGGTGGGGTCTACACGTATACGGTTTAGATGACTCTTTGAAGAGCCTCGTGGCTTTGGCGCTACAGTTACGGCTATGTTCATAAACATGCCAAACCCACACACCCCAGGAGTCCTTGCTTCCTCCCAGCGCCAGTACCCAGAGGTCGCAGAGAATGATAGTGGTGAGAAACTTTTCCCGAAGTCTCTGTGTGATTGCATATCATGCACAGTACTGATGGCAGGCTGTTAGTACTCGACCGAAAGACATCATTACGGAGACGCGGATCTCTCAACAGTATCTGACGAGTGTCCCAGCCTTCATGGCTTCGAGGAGCCGCTCCCAGAATCGTTTGAGACTTCGGTGTTGTTCAAAGCCGACTGGGGAAGCTGTGAGTGACCAGTCTTCGATGTGGCGCTTATGCTCAACTGCGCCACTTGCCGCAAGACGTGGAGAATGACGCCCCCGGCCTCGAGGGAGTGCTCCCTATTGACAGACCGATCCATGTAACTCGGCGAATGGCTGCGATGGCTGTGGAATCCTCTTCCGGTTTAGTCCATACCCTCTCGTCCACCGTAGGCGGTAGCGTATCCACCAATCCTGATCGAAGGGACGGCAAGTAGAATGACTCGTCTGTTAACGGTGAGTGTTCAGGACATCCGAGACTCAGCATCACAGTCTCACTCACCGCCCTCATAGCTTTCACACTTCCCGTTGACCTCCGCGGACTACCGTTTCTAACTTACATACGATGTTCTCATATACATTCAACTAGCTTACATTCATGGGCCCTACGGGTCCAGCCTTATTCCTGGAAGGATGTCACAGCTCTTCGTATTTCTCGAACTACGACAGCAGGTAATGAATCAAAGCGGCGCCACATACTTCGCTGCTGGTCTATGCTTCCTCTGCTCAGCATAGTCCGGAGTCTTGTAGTCCCTGAATTCGAGCGAGGTCGAGAAAATGCCATCCGAGATGAGTTCCAAACTCGCAATGGTGGCTCCAGTCCCGTCGAGCGACCATAAAGACAGCGCCAACGTGTTCGATGACCGTTTGCGCAAAATGCTGATAGACTTTAGGACACGTTCCTTTGTGTTACGAGACAGCTCTCACCTGGCAGGAAGAACAAAGACTGTTTGAGGTCTATGACAGCATCAGCTGCGGCGCATAAAGGTTCGAGACGGTACCTACCCGATGTTGTTGACATACTTCCCGACCTGCCACCCATTCAGGTAGATTTGTACTCGAAAGTTGGATGTTGTAGCGCTCGATGTTATAGATAGTCGAATCGGGAAGTCGATGCCATCCGGAATGGCCTACAAAACAGTCAGAATTCATAGAACATCGTGGCGTCCTACGAGGCCAAACCGACCAAGTCGAAAGTCGTTCGATAGAAGTTGATGCCAGCGCTTGCAATTCCGTTTGAGGGAGAAGCAGAAGCCCAGTGACTATCTGGATATCCTGGGAGATGCGCGCCGATGCGCTCTGCGTAGAGTCCACCTTCGTTGAGATAACCTCGCCAGGTGTCCGGAGTACCTGCGGCTCCGCCTTGGTTGCCCTGCAGACGCCAAGAGGCTATAGTAGTGTTACCACCTTGCAGTGCGTATCCTCGAATGCCGCGAGGTTCCTTCCCACCATTAGCTGTCTACTAGTCAGCAACCCGGCGGCAGGAACAGGCATATGAGACTGACAATTTGTTTCCGATATGCTGGCAGTGTCAATCAGTATCAGCTCGGGTTCAGCTGTTCACCAACACCACTCACCCACTGTGATCTAGTCATCAAGTAAGTATCGAACAGCTCCCAAAGAGATGAAACCTGCATACCTTGAACAACAAGGAGAACATTATCGGTACCAACGCGCAACGTATCATTGGGTATCGGCCACACGTTTTCGGAGAGGCTGACGGTCGCGTTGCCCTGGCCGGAGCCAAGGAAGACACCATTCAGCCAGGCAGTATACCCACCGGCAAAGCCGTATTGTACAGCTAACTGCACGGCGGTCTCTTCGCCGGATGCGTTGAAATGTCCCCTGTAGACGAGATTGCCACCGTAGAACCTGCAACGACTAAGCATACTACTAGCCGAGAATTAGGCGGAAGGGAAATACCCATATTGCTGGGAATAGAGAACGTATTCGCTGCCGTACAGAGGGGGTAGGTTGGTGTACTGAAAAGAGAGGTTGTCATCAAATGAGACCTGAATCAAGACAGTCTGCTGAAGGCGTACGTTTGTTGATGTGAGGTCAGCTAGAACGAAACCAGAATCATCAAAGTCCAACGCGAGCTCAGGCAGGCTAGTGAACTGCAATCAGTTCCGCCCAATGGCATAGAATGTGATCAGAAGTACCTGCTTGACGCTTTCCAGTGCAGATTGGCGAGAGACGGCAGAGTTATAGTCGGTACATGGCTGTTGAGTGTTCCAACGAAAGAACCTCGGTTCGATGCCGAGATTCTGACGCGCTGGCCATTCCATTGCAGTTTGGAGATAGTTGCAGGCGCGATGAATTCGATGGGCGTTGTTCCGTTGAGGTCTCCGGTCTGTACGGTATTACTTTCATTCGACCACCAGAAAAACAGAGCATACCAAAGAAAGTGTCTGCCCATGAATGGAAGCGGTACGTAGCACGTACGGCCCGCTGACAAGTACTCTGTGCAGAACAAACATTCGTGAGCGGACGTACAGGCACAACAAGCGCAGGAAGCAACCGACGTCTCGTTGGTTCCAACAGAGAAAAATTCTCCGAAGTTGCCCTTGCCCGCAATGATTGGTGCATACCACTGGAACGCTGTTCCCTTGTCCAGCAAGACGAGTACAATTCCGTCCACCTTGACAAATTGAGAGCCACTGAGCGTGTAACTGAGGGTAAGAACCCCATCGCTAAACGTGCTTTGGACATTGTCCGCCGTGACTGTAGGCGGGGTCTCGAAAAGTAGGGCCGTTTCTCCGGTTTGACCTGAGGGAGCGTAGAGAACTAGGTAGTCGATATCATCGATGCTAGTCCACCAAGATTCAGAAGTATAGCGACAAGCAGACAGGAGATACTCACGTAGTCCATGTCATGATTCTGGGATGTGTGTTATTACTGTCGAGTGATTGTAGAGCACATAGGCGCAACTCACTCTGCAGTCGAGTATAGAATTTTGGTTGCACTTTTCCCGAATACGTAGTCCGTGACGATTATCTTGCTCTGGCGACCATCAAAGGTAAGCTGCCCAATCTGAGGTATGATCTTGTTGCCCAGGGAGGTCGTCACATTCAGCTGAGTCGTCGTCAAAGCCGTTGAGCTACGTATGTTCAGTACAGTCCAGAAGTTCGGGAGGTAAACATACGTTGAGGCATCGTGCCGGCTGATGTAGAACGCGGCACCAGTGTCGAGATTCCTCAGTTCGGAAGTATGTATGAGAGCGGAAGTGGTGTAGTTGGTCCCGTTTGCGAGAAGGTTTGAGCCAAGCAGATCTCGAGAGACGCGTAAAAAGAGCCCTTGACTCGACCGATGAGACGCACCACGCAGCACATGAAGCGTTTGACGAACCTTGTAAGCGCATTTCATTCATTTTTGTGTTAGCAACGCGGTTCTCGTTGATACCTATCTGAAATTCAATCTTCACTGTGAATGTCAGTACTGAAACTGCTGACCTCCGCCATAGTCGTATGAGCTATAAGAGACCTTGAATGAATAGTTAGACTGTCGGTCTCAAGACAGGGACAAATCGCTGACCGGCGCAGCAGTCTGGCCCCAGTTTGTTCCACCGAAGAGCATGTAGATGTCTTGTCGGACGTTCAAGTCCAGTTTGTCTCAAAGCAGTCATTCGGACTTACTCAGAATCGTCGCGGTTTGGGCACTTGAACAGAGAGTTACAATAGGCCCAGTGAGGACGTGATGCAGGCTCACTAATTTTCCTTGTAGAAGATCTCCTCTGAAGAGCTACTGGTCAGCTTCGTCGCCGTCTGACATGCTGTTCATCGCACCGAAAGTGGCATCTGTCAGTCCTCCGAATTTAGCTGCAATGGTAGTGAGCCTGGGCACAGCGTTGCTCGAAGTACTCAAACGGACAATACTTCTCATAGCCCGTCCCTCCGAAGGGTGTCACGGAACCCCACTGGAGCAGAAAGCCACCGGCAAACTGAGTTCGAGCATCAGCTGGCCGTATCAAGCGCGGTAGAGAGACAGACGAGCCTCAGCCAGGCAAAGCGGATTGTTCGGTGCCACGGCCTCATGTGCAGAATAGTATATCGATTGGACTTGAGCCCAACTGTTGGCACCTTGCGGGTAAGAGTCACCACAATAGATATTGACACGTCCGAGGCCTGGGCGATCGGGTGAGAAATTCCTATCAACGAAAGATGTAAGCCGATTTGAACACAGACAGAGGAATATCTCACCCAGCCTGTCCGCTATGCTGATCGTTATGAGTAGTCGCTGCGCATGTAAGACTATCGGTCTTTGCGGTAGCAAGGCTAGAACGACGTACGAATGACAATGCCATTATCCCTATACAAGTCAATAATCGCTTGCATGTATATATCATTCTGCGTGCTCTCGCTGAACTCGTTCTCCGCTTGGATGAGTATGACTATAGATGTGCCGGAAGTCAGTGAACGAAAGCACGATCTGAACAAGAATGGGATTACGCACTGGGACCGCCGTTCGTGATCTGGTTCTTTGCAATCAATTTCGTGACGCTCGTGAGGTACGGTGTCCAGGCTGGTCGATTCGAGGCTGTCAGCGGCGCGGCAAGCTACTAACAAGGTACGGTACGGACATTCGGTGTAGTTGGGGTTGTTGGTGCGAAGAGGGCCAGCGATGTTCCCTACCCATCCAGGAAATCCACCACCAGTGGTTTCCGCATCTTTAAACAGAGATTAGCATACGAGCACTGGTCGTTAAATACTAGGCGCACTGATATACGGGCCAGGTCTGTAGGAAAATCATCAGCAAAGTCATGGAAGATTGTACACTTGACAAACCTTGCAATCATCCACAAGCCAGCTGCCTTGCACTTGTCTATGAACGCTTGGATATCACGATATGTCCCTTCCTGGAAATCGCCCTCGCCGCCATTCGTGTCCGGCGTGGGGTAGTGTATGGCCCAGTTGACGTAGAACGACACCGTGTTGAAGCCGTTTGCCTTAACTTTTTGGAAGATATCGGTCCATATATCTGAACTTCCAGGGATTCTCCACGGGTGAACTTCCGCGGATAGGATGAACGTGCGTTGCCCGAAGATCGAAATGGAGTGTGAGTCCCAAGTAACAGCATCCGTCAGTCCTGTTGAGGTCGTAGACACGAGCTGAATGCCTAGAAGAAAAAAGCACAGGATTCGCAGGAACGCGTTCGCTGGAAAACTGTTCGAGAGCATCCTGTCTGGTGAGGATCGTGGTCGGACTCTCATCCAGGCTTCTTATACGTTTTTCAAGTGCCCGTACGCGCGTTATACGCGTCGGACCGCGCTCCGGTAGGTTGCGTGGGGCATGTGCTCCCAGAGGAGGGCAAATATCAGAGGTATCTCCGCTTTTTCTATGAGTGTTCAATATACAGTAGGTACTAGGACGATTTCGGTGATAAGCCAACATTTCACCTTCCAATAGTGTTACAGCTTACCCTGCTTTCATACTCGACAAGAGTAGGCGGACAGACCGTATCATGTCTGAACAGGCCTGGGTGCCAGGCAACTGAGAAATGTGGTTTGAGGACAAGTGACCGGGGAGCACGTGGCGGCAACGGGCCGAGCCACAGCGTTTCATCCTTGGCATCCAACGTCCATCATCAATTGCAAGCTCGATTGCCCTCCCCAGGAGTTATGATCTCGTTGCCATTCTTGAAGGAAGCTTTCTTACATTGCAGACGACATTGGAACATTCTTCAAAAACATGCTTGCATATTCATATCACGGTCCCTCGAGGCCATCGAACACGCTGCTTTTCTTCGCCTTCTTACAGGCTACGACGCACTCCGGTAACGTGGCAGGAGCGCCTCTTTTCTCTGGTCGAGTCTCGAGCGTCATGAGATACCCTCTGTGAGAACGCGGACACCATCGAGAGCGAGGAGAACGTGGCCAAGAGACTTGCGCACATCGACCTGGCAAATCAAGGATCTTTTTCCCTGCCCAACTCGCTTCTTACCACCGGCAATGCAAGAACGCATCGCAAAGGCCGAAAACCTCGTCAATGGCGTTATACGTTGATCCCTAGCTTACGCTGCTGCCTGGGATAGTGGGAGGAGGTTGGGGGAAGACCCGGTACACGATCCTGGAAGACGGCCATCATTCGCAAGAACTTTGACCAGAAGTATCCGCTTCTTGGTCAGGAACTCGTCGATTATACCCAAGAACGCGTCCGCGATCTACAGCAAGGCGCACAATCACCTTCTCCTTTGGCTGTTCATCATGTCGGCACTACTGCGCCACACTTCTTCTTCTCCGACGGCTACAAGAACCCCAGATGCGAAGCCGTTCTTCGCAGCAGCGACGGAGTGGCTCTCCTCACCTCCGACGCAATGCTGTGTAGGCTTCGCTTCCCCGTCCCTCGAGGGACTGTTCACCTTATGTTCATATTTAAATTATCGTACAGGCGCTCATCACAAATTGAGTAGATCTCCTTGGACTTGAAAGTCGATGTTGCGGTAGACCACGAAGTCGTGCTAGTACGGGTTGAATGAAGGGTCGACCTGATCATTGATGGAGACTTGTTTGATTATTACTACGCTGCGAGTCGGAGATCGTCTGCTGGCTGGAAAGCCTTCGAGTGCGTTCCCCAGGTTCGCCCTGTATCCTGTGCTTTTCTAGTTGTGTAACGTCTACAGATTGGATTGCCTCACTTTTGTCTCAGTACTTATAATCGACACGTTATGATTCCAGGACATGAGACTCCGAGAGCCTTTACGGGTCATCATTTCACGGTGATGTTGGCACCACACCTGGTCAGGTGAACGTGAATCTGATGTCCCTCGGTTCGCGTTTCTGCCCCATGGGCCGTGATAGCGCCCACTTGCGGGGTAGAGAAACTCTATCTCCAATTGAATGATTGTTTTGAACCGCACGTGGCGTACCACATTGCATATAAGCAGGCAGGTCAAGTGGACAGCTCCGGCCTTCGATTCGCACGTCACCTTGTACTTATCGATAGTATTTGTATCCGCTGGTCCGTTATTCATGGACCAAGGCTTCACCGGCACAGGTGAGTTCTTTATAACTCGCGTCCAATAGCGCGAGTAATGAATTCAAGCTCTTAGGTCCCACCATGTCCTCTGCAAAACGATCACAGCCAATGGTGGACGAAAAGGACGTCGGGTCTTTGGATGTCGTCGAAGACACACAGATCTACAACGCGGGTGTCGATGTTTCTGGCGTGGATGAGAAGAAGCTCTTGCGCAAGATCGACATAGCGTTGATCCCTTGGTTGTCGTTGCTATATCTCCTCAGCTTCCTGGACCGTACGAGCATTGGAAAGTGCGTGTTTTGGCTCGGGCGAATCTCTTCTCGCATGACTGACATGTTCATTTCGTGTAGTGCCAAGGTAACGAGTCCCTCCTTCTCCCCCTCATTGCCCATCATCGACCGACGCGTTGTGACCAGCTGTATCATATGGTGACGGACCTACACATGTCCGACAACCAATACCTCATATGCTTGACGGTTTTCTTCTTCAGGCGAGTGTAATCCTCTCGGTCGGCTCTGTCACTTAACCGTACATTTCTAGTTACGCTCTTTTCGAGGTATGACTACTATCTTCGCTATCTTCCACCCTTTTTGAGCCATACATCAGGTACCTTCCAACGTCTTCCTGAAGCGATTACGGCCTTCAATATGGCTATCGCTTCTCATGCTACTCTGGGGCGTCATGATGGTAATGACATTCATCATCCCGCGGAGCTTAGATGAGCCATCTAATGATGCCGTAGACGGTACAAGGTCTAGTACACAACTACGGTGGACTGGTGGGTAAGTGTAGCTCCATGACATCTCATGATGATATGAGGTAGACTAACTCTGCATCAATTCAGGTATGCGATGGATGCTCGGAACGTTCGAGGCAGGCTTGTTCCCTGGTGTCAATTTTTACCTGTCTTGGTGAGCCGGACGTTTCAAGCTCATAGTCAATGGACGCGATTGACGCAGAACACAGTTGGTACAAGAGATCTGAGTTCGGGATTCGAGCTGCGATCTTCTTCTCCGCTGCAAGTGTTTCGGGTGCGTTCGGGGGATTGCTCGCTGTGAGTTGTTCAGCCAATGCTCCCAGATGGATTGATGAAACATTTCATACGATAGGCTGCCATAGCCAATATGGATGGGGTTGGTGGGAAGCCGGCTTGGGCTTGGATTTTGTGAGCCCGCTTCCTACGGACGTGCAGATGAACTATCTGAAATTGAATGACCAGCATCCTCGAGGGATTGGCGACTGTAGTAGCGGGGTTTCTCTCGTTCTGGATCATCCAAGATTTCCCTGACACCGCCAAGTTTCTCACCGAGGAAGAAAGGACAGCAGTTGTTCGACGATTGCAAAGCGATGATCAGTTCAGTGCTGCTGGCGAGAAGTTGAAGCTGAAGTACATCTTGATGTCCTTCAAAGATTGGAAGACTTGGGTTGGAAGTGCGCGTTGTCTTTTCGTTCATGCTGACACTCATTGATACCCGCTGGCAGTGATGGTATACGCGGGAGCCGACATGCCACTATACGCCTTTTCATTGTTTTTGCCATCTATCATCAGCGAGGTAGGTGCATCATCACGAACTCGAGTTTGTACTGATCAGGACATCCTGTTCGTTAGCTTGGTACGTCCTGCGGCAGCTTATCTCGGATTGCCACGTCGCTCACAAGACTGCACCAGGTTACACCGCAACCAAAGCAAATCTACTCACCGTCCCCGTCTATGCATTTGCCTGCATCGTGACCTGTATTGTAGGATATTCAGCTGACAGATGGGGCCATCGGGCATATTTCAACCTGTATGTTTTCGAACCTCGTGTTCCTATTGCGCCACTGACAGTCTGCAGCGTCTTCTTGTGTATCGGTCAGCAGATGCTTCCGTTTCTGTTGCGTACTCAGACCTAACACGAAGTAGGTGCCGCCGGGTATATCATTCTGGTCGCGTCCAAGAACGCCGCCCTTTCGTATGTTGCCGTATATCTCGCGACTTGGTGAGTAGTACCCCAATTGGCCTGTTTCTCGTCTTTCTGACCTGTTATTGCAGCGGCATCTATCCAATCATTCGTAAGCCGCTTCGATGCTTCATATGCCAGCTGATACCAGCAATAATGTCTGTTTACAGCCAACACGATGTAAGTCCATTCACTCATCTGAAGTGACACTGCATGTTAAACGGGTTTAGTGCCTGGGTGTCAAATAACGTTGAAGGATCATACAAACGCAGTGTCTCGTTGGCCATGGTCATCGGCTTGTGAGCATTCCTCCTCGTGCTGCTTGTCCAAACTGAGCTAGCAATATATAGCGGAAACCTCAACGGCGCTGTCAGCTCGAACGTTGTGAGTATACATCGACTACATAGTGAGGCTTGTACCATCTGATCAAACGTCAGTATCGTGCACGAGACAAGCCTTGGTATACATTGGGTCAGTCTACTGAATGGCAAAGCTGATACAACAGGCTCACCCTCTGGTCCGGCAGGTCATGGTCTGGTGCTCATGTATATCGGCCTTGGGATTATATTCTCCGTGATATATCTCTTCGCTCTTAGGCGAGAGAACTGGAGACGTGATCAAGGTGAAAGAGACGAGATCATAGGTGACGAGACCGCGAAGGGCAATGAACGAAACGGCCGCTTTAAGACGGTAGCAGACGCAAAAAGGGAGAAGGGGGATGGATGGAGCGGGTATCGATACAGATTGTGATGATTATAACGACACGCGAAGTAACATTCTAATCTATGGAAGAACAGACAGCAAACTGAATTCCATTTGGAGAAGGTGGACTGTCAGAGTCTGAGTCGTCTGATAGTTGCGATTCTGATGCCACGGGCGCGCGATGACCGTCATCTCCGTCGCGCAGTCTCCCTTCTCTCCTCAGACATGAATGCACAAACCCCAGAAACCGTCCGCCTTCCCGCTCCAGCTCCTCCAAGACTCTGAAATCGTTGAACTGCAGCTGATACTCGAGCCCATCGCAAAAGTCTCGTATGTTGCTGATATGGGTGCGCATTCGCTTCTGGAACGTTTCCGGGTCAGTCGAGGGAGGCGAGGGCTCCAGATCGGGTGCAGGTGGATATGAGCGGTTGTGCGGGGGGATAGAGCCCGGCTGGAAGTGCAGAGGCGGCTGCTTCGACTCTGACCAGGTCTGCGAAGAAGCAGGCAACCCGACATACTGTGAGAGCTGGAATCTGCCGCTGGGCGGGCCGTCTTGATAGGGCGCGTGCCCGTCAGCGGCAAAGTGGTGTATGCGGACAGTGACGAGGCGATGCCCTGGATGCGTAGTTGTATCGCAGGAGGATATGAGCAGGCGGCTCTTGCAGGGATAACGCGTCTTGGATGCGATCTCGGTGGGCCCTGTGCCTGGCTTGTGACGATGAGCGTGTGCATCGTCCTGGGTGCACCACAGACGCGTCTTGTGCCCGTCTTTGGTGCGCGGATGATCCTTGACACTGCATGACCGCAGGCGTCAGAGTCGCCACGTATGATACGCGGATTGCACGCACGTAAAGCGATATCCACAAGCTCTCCAGATATCGTTCGCAACGTACTGTATGCGGTACTTGTCGGGTATGGGTGGGTCGCTGGGGACGGTGTAACTGCCAGCGAAATCGACTTGTTTCTGTGCAACGAAACAACTCCGCAGCGCATCCAGCATTTCTTGACTTGTTGAGTATTCTGTCGTCTGTATGTCAAGTCATCAGTTAATTGGCGCTTCAGTGAAGATCCTTCATACTTGCCTTGATTATTTTCTTCTTTTTGGGAGGCAATGTGCTGGGGCCGGCTTCCAGGATCCGTTGCATGTGCTTCGCGCTTGGTATTGAGGGAACCTCATTCTGAGGATCAATTTGTGCACCGGCAGGTGGTGGCCACGAGACAAAGGTGTTCATTATATCCGGAGGTTTCTGTGATCGTTTGGTGATCGTACAGAACAAGTTCCTCGGGCAGCGAGTCCGACAATCATCGGAACCTGCCGAGGTGTCAACTGCGTCAATCTGAGTTTACTGACTCGCAGTCCTCATGATCATGCATCCCACAACCCACAGCCCATAGAAGTTTGACAGTGTCCATGCTCTTTCTATTCATTCGACATCATATGATTCAATAGAGTACATGTACATGTCGTACTGGGCGCTGTGAGAAGCCCGAAACTGCTTGTGGGCGCAACCGGACCTTGAACAATATATTTCGTCAATATGTATGAATCGAATGGAGGACAACAAAAGTCATATGGCACAAATATTACGCCGTTATCAGAAAGACTCTGCTGACAGTAGACACCGCTCTGTCCAGACGTCTGTTGTTTCTGAATTCGAACGATAAGCACATAACCGCTGCCAGACTGACCTGAGGCGGCGAACTGTCGGTGTGCCTTAATGCCGAATGCGCCCAGAAGGCTGCCCAGAATATGTTTCCAGTTCAATTCCGCTACATGTTGCGGACACCAGTAACAAATGACCTGTGGCGCGGTACCTAGGGAGCTTCAGATAGGAAACCCGTCACACTACAGCCAAGGCTCCTGTGAACAACAAGAGGCAGTGTTCACGATATCGATCCTCGGCTGGTCTAGTCCTCTGAACGAGGATAGTGTTTGAGGGAGGACGATTGATTCGGTGTGTCCTCGGACCATGGCGGTCGCGGGTGCTGTGTGCACACTAAGCGTACCGGCTATGTATGTACCTGTCCGACCCGACGCGGGCGGTACAATGTACAATCCGGGAACATCCAGTCGTGGCGCAGGTCTCAGGGAACCTACAGTGTAGTACGCAATAGGAGGTGTCATCATGCGCTGCCTAGGGTCCTCTGGCAGTATGAACATTCAGCAAGTCCCGACCTCAATCACGAAACAGGATCATATAGGAGTTGTATCATGAGTGAGAGTCTCAGCAGTGTCTCAGCTAGCCTAGAGTGGGTCTTGCAGTCAAGTTCCGCTAAGTACTTGGCGGGTGTCCATTCCTCCGACGATGCCGCTACCCGATGTGCCCGACGCGGCACGATCAACCATCGAGAGCTTGTGCGGCGGCCCGTGGCGTGGAAAGCGAGAAACCGCTCAGCTTGGAGTCTCAGAGCAAAGTATCAGCAGGCCAGTCAGTTGGCTGATCTCGCCTGAGCGTTAGAAATCACAGAACATGATGCAAGCCTCCGCGCCAGGCGCTGTCTTTGTCGTCATATCCTAAAACGGGCGGCAGCAGTATGTAGCAGGCTCCGAGATTTCAGAAGTGGGTTGACAGTGACAGCCGAAAGATGCAAGTCCAGGCCTCGGAGCATGTGGGTGGGTGTCTGTGGACGAAACTTCCTGATTTCGGTCTCTGGGTAGAGTGGTTAGAATGTGTTTTGGTGCGAACAGGTGACTGTTGTTGACCCCGCACTCCATTGATGCCATCTCTGACAAGGGTCCGGAAGTAGGATAGAGCATTCCGTATTGCAAGTGTAGCTTACTGGGCTGGACCCGTGGCAGTGGGCCATGGGAACAATCCTGGTTGGCGGATCTCGCGCAGCGCTGCATGCGGCGAGCAGTAGTCAGCCACCTGCGCCACACGAGCCGCGGAGGGAATAGCGTGAGCCGGGCCGCGTGGCTGCGGGGAACGCCGGGTGGCTGCTGATTGCGCCCTGTTGCGCTCCGGATCTTCGGAGCGACTTCAAAGCAGCCTCGGTTGGAGCTTTGCTTCCTGTTACCTCACTATTACTTTGCACCGTGCTCCGAGCTCGTCGCTCTGCACAACGAGCCCGCCCCTTTGCTCGCCAGCGCCCACAGGAGGCGCGTATCCGGCACCCGCCCTGCACAGCGTCTGCAGGACCCATATTCATCCGTCGATCGTTGGACGGCACCGATATAGCCCAATATCGTGATTATTTTCCCCTTGCTTTCTCTCTTTTTCCATCCGCGCCCGGCCGACGATAATCGCCCAGCGAGCTCTGTGCACAATGGCCAGCTATCTGCCCGTGCTGCTCGTCTCGGTGTCGACGAACTCGAACGACGACTCGGCCGTGACGACCCTTCCGCGCGGCCAGGTCGACTATCTCAGCCACGAATGGCAGGAGGAGGATGTCTGGCGGTCCTGGCGCAACATGACGAGGCAGAAGAACGAGATAGCGAACGGCATGCGCCTCGAGAACGCTAGCTGGCGGACGTGGTGGAAGCAGAGGAACAAGCTCAAGACGATCTCCCCTGAAACGCTCAACTGGTCCGCTCATTTTCCTGCTTGACTAGTCAAGCATTCCTTACCTTTCCGTTAGGCTCAAGGACTCAGACGTCACCTGGCTCTACGGCCCGCTGCACACTGCTGTCGAATGGACCCCGCCGCCGCGCAAATCGACCGTGACGCCGAACGACCATCTCGACCTCTCCCAACCGAAGCACAAACCCATCTTGAAACACCGCAACCTCTCAGAGTTCCTCACCTCCGACCTCCCCCACAGCCCCGTCTTCAGCCCGCCCCAGAGCGACTCTGAAGATGACGACGACGACGGGGGCGGGAGCGTTGCCGACGCTGCTGCCGACCTCGCAATGCCCATCAGCACGCAGCGGCCGGCCCTTCCTCACACAAAGTCGGATACGCACTTGACCCGCCTGGGGAAGCCGAACAGAGCCTTCCGCAAAGATTCGCCACCTCGGGTTGAGCCTCCCCATTTCAAGAACAGTCACGCGTACAGCGGCACCAACCTCAATGGCTACTTCCAGGCTGCCTTGCAAGCACAGCACTCTAGCACACCCTCGCCTTCTGGCACGGACTCCGCGACGCCGACAGCCCCTCTCGTAAACGGCCACGCGAGGAAGAAGTCGAAACACATTACGTTCAACACCTTCGTCGAACAGTGCATCTCAATCGACAAGCCCAAGAGCAGGTCCACTTCCAAATCAAGAACTGGCAGCAGCGGCTGGGATGGGCGCACTGGCGCCAAAGGTGTCAACTGGGACATCAACTACCAGGATGCCGATGACGATGAAATCGAAGACATGGGCGACGAACGAGGGTAAGCTGTCATACTGATCACTCCGATGGACATGAGGCTTACATTTCCGCTAGTTACGATGAGGACGTCGAGTCTTCAGACGACGGCGACTGGAAGCGTTCTACAGATGTCGATAACGAATTTGCGATCTGTACGGACTCGGAAGATTCTGATGTAGACCTTTCACCTTCGTACCCAGTTCAAAACGACAGCGACGAGGATGACGATAACATAATACATCTACGTTCTCATCAACGGCCCTCGACTTCTGCACCCCGCTCGCACTCGAAATCCTCCACTTCCTCTGCTTCCACCTCGTCCTCCACCTCAGAGTCTGGCTGTCGGAAACGGACATACGCTACAGCAAAGCGGCGCCAATCCTCTGCTTCAACACTGCGGCCGAATATCTCCAAGAAGTCGTCACATTCATCCTCGTCATCCAGCTCATCTTCGACATCCTCTCTCGCCCACCTTGCCTCCGCACCCAGTGTAACCACAATAGCACCTATCGCACCCACCATGCTCAAAGTAGGCGGTAATGCGTGGGATGGCTTTGGCGTGCATCAGAACGCACACAAGAGCCAATGGTTAGACAGTTTCGGAGACGAGTCTTGGAGTGACGATGGCTATGCTCAATACGGCGGTGACAAGTCTGTCGAACTTGTCTACGTTCCCAAAGTGCAAGTTGACGCTGAGGAAGAGGAGGAAGAAACATTCCATCATCGCGGCGCCTACTTCTCTATCGGGGAGCCTGACACGGAGATGGATCTTGGCTTTGGTGATGATTACTTTGGACGCTCGCACCCAGATCAGAGTGACATGAGGCGGCATCACCAGACTTTGGACCACGGTGGTGAGGAGGAACGGATGGAGACTGTTGACCCACCTTCCAAGTCGGAGTCCCCGACCCCTACAGCTTCTCCTCAAGAAGAGCGGCCACCGGTCTCGACTGCGCCAGTGAATATTCCGACGTACATCCCACGGGCCCTATCTCCTCCTCAGGCGACTTCTCTGCCGACGTCTTCCTCCGCCTCCTCATTACTATCACCTCCGTCCCGCGGCCGCTCAAGTGAGCCCGTCTCAAGTGACTCGCCTCGAGGTCGTTCATTAACACGAACGGCGTCTTGGACTTCGGATCGTGAACGATCACGAAGCATGGGCACCTCGACGTCTCCAATGGGCAGCTTGTCGCCTGATGGTGGTGGCATTGGTATCGCTCCGGGAGGAGTATACGCAAATGGGCGTAACACTGACAGGGAGAAAGAGAGGACACGGCGGAGGCGCCAGGAAACTGGAAGCGGGAGCGGGAGCAGCGCCAGTCCGGAGGTGAAGTCTGTCAATGATCAGGACACGGCCAAGTCGTTGGACACTGGCATCAGTCCGCAGGTTGTCACCCCTCCTACACCTACCAACTCACCGGAGCGGAGTCTTGCGATGAAAACTGCGTCAGTTGCTGTCAAGCCTCCGCAGGCGGTAGTGGGTTCGCAACCAATAGTCGTGCGGACTCCTGGCGAGTTCGCACACCCAACACGATCGCATGGTCATGGGCGGCGGGTTTCCTCGAGCATGAGCTCAGGCTCCCCCACCGACGGTGAAGGCTCGACCATCATGGGGCGGATGGTGACCTCCGCTGGATCGTATCTCGGTCTCTGGCATTAATCTTTTTTATTACCTATCTCCATGTAATGCGCATGCACCTAGCCTACCTTCTCCGAGGCATATATTTTCCATACCCTCATCGCACGTCCATATTTCTCTTATCTTCGTATCACGATTGGAACTTTTCAGCTCACTTAATGTACAGTATAGTGTAGCATCGTGTACATAGCTTGTGAATCTGCCTTTGTGTTCAATCCAGTAGTAGCATGAATGAGAGACTTGTGACCGTTCAAACGGAAACGAAAGTAGCCGTGCAGCCAAAACTGTAGAGTCATTCTTTCTCTTTCCCATAAGCTTCGGCTTTGACGTCCTAGAGTCTTCCATTTGGCGTGCGCTTGGTCTACTGCTACTCACCTGCTGCGCATTGCGTGCTTCCCTCGGTACGCTCGGCTGACCGATCGAACTTGTGGCGCGTCTTGTGGAAATACAGTTCGCACCATTCGCCACCAGAGCATCATGATGTTACGCATTGATGTACACCATTATTCGTAGAACAGACGTCATATGTAAAGTGTATGCACTAATCTATCCGGGTTTGATGTAACCAAAGGAGGTCAGTAAGTCGCCCTCGATGAAGCAGACAGAATCCTTGTGCAAAAGCGAATGACGCTGATAACTATTCAATGACGCTGATAACTATTCTGACGTGTGAATGTTTAGAGACTAGGACCAACGAGAACAAAGGCGAAAAATGCACCTTGACATCAAGGCAATCCACTTACAGGACATGAGTGAAATGATCTGGATTGGTGACCCAGTGATCCTCCCATGGCGCCGCAGAACTCTTGTGGGCGTCTTGTGGAATCACGGGAAGAGCAGCATTTCCTTCCTCTACGGTGGGAAAGGAGGACTGGTGCTAAAAGGATATCAACAGTGAGTGCGCCGCATGGATGACGAGTTAGTTTTAGCCACCGTGTGAAGGGAAGACGATAAGGGAGCCGCAGTGTAAGATGATACAGAGCGTGTTGGTACTACGCTTACGGGTCTGAGGGACGCATGTGAGGACTTGATACCACTCATGTGAACGATACTCTTCGGGCGGTGCACGTAGTCGTGCAGGTTGAGAACTACGGGACGTTGAGTGAGAGGTCAGAAGACGTGACAGGAAGACTGCGCTCACGAACTCGAGCACTCATCATGCTGGTGAGAGCAATACCCATGGGACATAATACGGTTGCATTACTATTTCCGTAAACCGCGTAAAGAGACAAGTTCAAGAGGTTGATGAAGGTGGTCGTGACGAAATATAGGAGAGAAGAGTTCCAGAGCACGTTGCTGAAGCCAGCCTTGTTATCTTTACGCGCATCGTAGTTCACAGAAAGGCCACGATAGGTCATAACGATCACGGCAATATCGAAAAGTGACGATGCCTGGAGCTATTGAGACAACACAGTAGAATGGTACAAAACAGGCACTCTCACCAGATAATACAGCCAACTGATATTGACCTTATTGCTATATTGTATCAGGCAATTGCCAGACGTTCCTGCCTTGGAACGACGGAAGGAGTAGAGCTGGGCGAACAGTTCCAAGGAGGAGACAACGACCGCTAAGCCTGTAAGACCAAGTGTCGTTCCGCGGTCCTTGTTACATATCGCCGACGTGCGAATGACGAATACAACATGACTGGCCCATGAAGCAAGACACTGTGTTATGGGCATGACGCGATAATAGCGCGCGCACATTTCCATGCTAAAGTCATGGGAGAAGAAGGCGGCGAGGTTCAGACAGAGTGCTAGCAAGCCTAGATACTATACAAGAAGAGTTCAATGGGTACCACCACATACGATCGTATAACGCACCCTCGTGAGAATAAGCAGAACACACGCCACACTCATCTGAGTGATCCCAGTTTGTTTCCTGTCTAGATGTCTCTCAGCACAAGACAAATATCTGTTGGTTGGTCGAGAAGAGGCTGACATAGTCGAAACTCTGCAGGCATCGTGCAAAGCCAATCATACACGAAAAACGAAAGTGCAACCTGAAGAACAAGTGTACGTCAATTCCAGCGTCTGAGCCGGGAAGAAAGACATACAATGCGCAAGTACTTTGTGGCATCATTCCAGGTGGTCATATTCGCCTCCTGCACAACAAGTGCCATCTTTCATATGTCAAGCCTTGAACGAGCAAGAACGAAGAAAGACGGCCAAGTGCGGAGACTAGTCAAGGCGCAGGTGCCTCTTGGGCAGTCGTGTCTGTTCGCTAACAGTCAGCCATGTTTATTATATTGACGAGCTCCGGATTAAAGACCGAGATATACCCTTTCTCACGTACCGTGCGGCATCCATCGTGAACCCAAGAAACTTCTATGGTTCCGCCGGAAGGTCGAGAGAAAGTCGAGATGAGAACTGCACCTTGCAACGGCGCATGCCGCGACCCACAGGCACAGTATCGAGAATGCTCCTATCCGCTTCCTAGGACCATCGCCTGCCCTCCAGCAGCGCCGCCTGTTGGAGAGGGAATCTGGAGTGATATCTTAACTGTGGGAAGGAGCCCTGAGCAGATTAAGCCCGTGTGATCGAACATTTGACCTGGGGGGATCAGAAAGGCACATGCAATCATAGGCACATGCAATCATAGGCACCAGTCAGACTTTCAAGTCAGTCGAACAAAAGTCGCGGCGTCTTGGCGGCGAAAAGAACCATCATCAGTCTTATCTCTGGATATCGTCCACCAGACTACGCAACGCGTGAATTGCGACTGAGGCGTACCGCGGTTCTCCTCATTACCGGGTACTATCATCTCATCCATCCTCTGAGATCTACGACGGGTACAGTAGGGCCGAGGTACCGCCACAATTCTGTACACAACATTGGCAGAACCTACAAGACCAGACGCGTTGTCGAGTGCATATTAGTGCTGCTCAATTAATAAGCTGGGCCCAGCCTGCCTGCCCGCGAACCAATTACAAATTCCGTAGTTCCCTGTTTTAGTAGATCGAATTGAAAGTCCGCCGCTTCCTCGCTTGCGACATTCGAACGTCCCCAAGGGCCAACAATGCTTTGCACCACGCTCTTTCACCATAATTCATTACTGTCACTCGTTCAACCTTTGTAAAAATGGATCCGCCTCCCCGGAACTTCTTGGTATGCCTCTTTATCCAGCATCGAGGTCATCATCATCGCTGTCATAGTCCGGATCGTCCTCTGGAAGGTCATCGTCGTTCAGATCTGCAAGTTGCAGCATGGATGCAAAGAGAAGAAGATCTGAGGCACCCTGGAGCAGTTCATCTCGCCTGGATGCAGCGGACATGGGTATAATGGTGTCGACAGCGTCGCGAGGAGGCAAGTAGCGGACTTTCAATTCGATCTACTAAAATAGGGAACTACGGAATTTGTAATTGGTTCGCGGGCAGGCAGGCTGGGCCCGGCTTATTAATTGAGCAGCACTATTGTTACCCACGCAACCTGAGTGGATTCTAGTCCGGGTAATAGGGCACATCCAGATATACCTGTCCTTGCCGATTACAATTGTCAGGCGCTGGTCATGCGCTAGGAAGCCGCACGATGATACCCTTCGACACGAAACCCAGTCAGGACGTATGGGATGGTATATTATAGTGGGTCTATGATATCAATATCTAGGCTGCTTACTGCCTAATAGATGCCTGGGATGAACTTGTACTTGACGATCGAACAGTAGCGGTCCCAGTCTTTTCCGTACTTCACAGAGCACCTGGGACGAGTCTCGTCAGAAAAAAAGTCTAACGGACAGGGTAGAGGTGCGAGATACCTTTCGAAGTCACGCCCACAGCGGTGGATGAGGACGGTTATGAAGAAGACCGAGTAGAAGTACGGTATGGGGGTAGCGAACCCAATGACGGCTCCCCAGGTGAAACTCATCGTCCAGTCGGCAACATAATTCTGTGGCTCGTTGAGCCAGCGTGCTGGAGTATACGCAAAAAGCTACGTACAGGTTTGCGGGAATACGCCCACCATCCACTCGTCAGTAAGCGATTGCTGAGGGGAGGTTAGAGGTATGAGCTACTGGAAGCCAGTCTGACGCATACCCATGAGCGGTCTGAACAAAGGTTGGGTTCTCGACTGTGTTCCAAGGTAGTTGAGGGAAAGTCTTGCGGAATTCAGTGATGCCTTGGAGCTGCATCTTGAAGTGGCTTTTTTGGGCCATGGCGGTGTCCCAGCTGTTGAGAGGTAAGAAAGACAGATTGCGGAGGAGAATGAGGTGTACTTGCATGAAATACGCCGTCAGTAACGTTGAGTAGAGGACAATGTATGTTGGAGTCGAAAACTGGTACTTGGAAGGGTCGTGCGAGGCCATGTAGACGACAGAGTAGACATATGACTACAGGAAAAGGCATTAGCGACCGATGCACTTCATTGGCGATATAGATCTTACGAATGGTACACCAGCAAAATTCCAGAAGATCACCATGAAACCCCATTTCTCATGATACATGTCCCAGGTCTGAGGAATGCATTCTTCTCCCTTGCCGCTGCCGACGGTATGAGAAACTGGCATGAATTGGCCGGTCAGGAAAGCTCACCAAGCATTCAGGTACAGCCAAGTTGCGAGGATCATGAAGGCCATGTTCTACAGTACGACTTCAGAAATAGCGTCAAACAGAAGAAGCAAATCACAAACAGGTGTCACGTATCCCAGCTGTTCGTATTGTTTGCATCCACCGGACACGGCCAGGAAGAACACGATGACCCACGGTATGCGGACCTCTGCCCACATCTTCAGGTCAATACTTCCGATGCGAGGGTTCAACGAAGCGCCCATGAAGACATCGTAGATGAAGTTGCCGGACATGCGAATCTGTGTGCCAGTCGCCACCGCGATAAAGTACATGCCGAAAGAGACAGCGAAACCCCAGATCATGGCAACACTCATGAGATGTCCGTAGTTGTCAATGATCTCGGTCAGACGGAAGATGCCGGTGTAGTGCAAGACGGCAGAGGCGATCATCGTTGCGTAGAGTGAAGGGAGGGCGTTGCAGTTGTACGTCAACGTTTTGTATCCTAGAGAAGGAACCGGAAGGCCCTCCTGTTGGAATCCGGGAATGACACCAGCGAGGAAGAGCTGGAAGAAGATGTTTCCCGAGTAGACTTTCCAGGCGTAGAGGTTGGGACTAGCATCCTGCGATAGACATTAGGGAAGATAACTAGACGGCCTATGGAATACTCACTTCGCGGACATGGGTCCACATTTTGAGGAGGAAGGGCTGTATGTCGTCGATCGAGGTCGGGTGCACCAACTGACCATCGTAGAACCAGAGACAGACCCAGAGATAGTACATGAGGATGGGGAAGCCAGTCATTATGGCAAGAACGCCCCAAGGGCCGCCGAATTCATACCTGAAGTACAGTGAATTAGGGCAAGTCGATGATATAGAGACCGTGTTCACTCAAGATGTTGGTCCAATTTTTGGTCCATTCTCTTTCCTTCCTCGGTAATCTTGACCTCTGAAGTTCCATTGGCCTTGCCGTTCGCTCGTTGACGCAGGCCCGGGCTATCGTTGACGGCCATGGCGGTTGGGTGGAGAAAAGGCACAAAAAGTGGACCGACTTTACAGGCATCAAATGGTGCTGGCAAGCCGGTACAAATAACGCGTCGCGCGCGCTTAACCCTGGTTTAGCCCTGCTTCAATCACGGCGAACGTTCCAATAGAGTACCACGTATATACTTTAGTGAAACGAGCATTTGGAGGTTCACTCGCGACTTGCTTGTATCAAGCTGACATATATATTGCCCGATTACTACGCGAATCTTTCCTTCATGCTACATATATCTTACGAATGAC
The DNA here is from genome assembly GCA_019915105.1 of Strobilurus luchuensis. Classification (NCBI taxonomy): domain Eukaryota; kingdom Fungi; phylum Basidiomycota; class Agaricomycetes; order Agaricales; family Physalacriaceae; genus Strobilurus; species Strobilurus luchuensis. The sequence continues at coordinate 577,291 of JAHLMJ010000003.1, forward strand.
CACGAACAGGCTTCGGCACATAGCTGTTGGAGGATGAGTATCTGTATATTGCATACAGCATGAGTCACTCACGGTTCCTCGAGATACTTGACTTCTTCAGTCGACAACTCCAGTTCATGGTCAAGGTTCTCTTCCAGCCTCTTCACGGAAGATGTCCCGACGATTGGACTTGTGACTTTGGTAGCAGCCCATGCCAAAGCAACCTGTGTCATTGTCTTTCCATGTTTCTTGGCCAGCTCCTCGACACGATTGATGATGATCTTGTCGGCGTCTGAAAGACTCGCACCGTTGCCAGCGCCACGCGTCGTATCTTTGGCATTGTCCACGGGGCGCGTCAAAAGTCCGCCAGCAAGCGGCGCCCAAGGAATCAAACCGATACCTTTATGGTTGCAGTAGGGGATCATTTCACGTTCCTACGTGTGGTAGTTAGTATCGCCCGGCAACTTTAGTAGCGTGGGATCGACGGACTTCTTCTCGGTAAAGTAACGAAACCTCGTTCTGCATACTAACGAATTGAGTCCATCCGTTACGGACTGCGACGTCGTTCATCAGCGAGAATTGCCATGTACGCATGGAACTGGCGCCTATGTAGCGAACTTTTCCCGAGCGCACTAGGTCATCAAGTGCCTGCATAGTCTCTTCCACGGGTGTCTCCGCGTCGAAACGGTGAATCTGGAGAAGGTCGATGTACGAGGTCTTGAGTCGAGCGAGAGATGCCTCGACGGCATTGAATATCGCGGTACGAGACAGCCCGGACTGATTGACGTAGTCTCTGGTCTGCTTGAGCTCAGGATGGAAGTATGTGCGGACCCCAACTTCTTTGGAGACGAGGTTGTTGCACTTGGTCAGTATGATGATTTCGGAGCGGGGGATTGAGTACTGGAAGCCACATCGTCAATACCTCGGCGCAAGCTTTGCGAATAAGCCAAACCTGCTCGATAAACTGGGCCACGATTCGCTCAGATTCGCCGTTACTGTAAACATTGGCAGTGTCGATCGTGTTGATTCCGCGATCCCAAGCCGCTTTCAGGATCGGAATAGAATCCTCTGCGTTGAGAACCCATGGCTGTTTGACTGTTTGAACATCACAGCCTGAGATAGCCTATTGTAAAACTCATTTACCTGCCATTCAGACGATCCAAAGCTCATGGCCCCGAGCTACACAACCGGTCATACTCAGCCTCGAACAATCAAACTCCAGTAATGTACTTACGATAGGCACCGAGACTCTGAGGCCACAAGAGCCCAGTTTGCGATACTTGACTGGTTGAGCGCACATGGCTTAGGGTGGACTGTAAGGAAGAGAGCGAGAAGATTTATTAGCACACTCTCGATGGGAAAGCTGTCAAAGCGTCACGAGGCAAAGCAATTCCTAAATTTGAACGGCAGTCGGTAGGAAGATGTCATCGAGCCGAAATATCTCCGATGGCGCCACAGAAGTTGTTCACTGCTGCCAGGCTAGTAAGTAAGACAGACAGAAAGATGTCTTCTTCAGGCACGAAGGATCCTTCTCGGTACTCATGCTCTGATTAATGCTTGACATTTCTGGTGGCACCCTACGCCAAACATCATCTGAATACTACCAACGTACGTCTCTTATTTGACTTCGTGACGCTGATATGCAAACATGCCATGTCCTTGTTCTTCACCTATTGCGAGATGATCAAAACTTGACCACGCCTCCCATGGGTGAGCAATCAAGAAATGCGCAGTGGCGTGGACTCTCGACATGTGTCTTTCACCTTTGCTCCGATACGATATTTAGGCAAGGTCGTAGCCGAGGTAGAGATTGAGACGAAGCAGTGTTCGGTGGGAGACGAGACCTCGAGTCGGCGTTCAGAGACTCCGACACTAGAGCTTTGTGAGCAGAATCTATCCGAAAGACGTACATACCCAGCTGCACAGTCGGCATCCAGGACGCTACGTCGATAGACACCCTGGTACGATCCCACTACTTCGGCCACTCGAATCGCTTCGGGACGTACGACCTCCATGGCATCTTCTCGGAAGTCATGCAGACTTTGATCGTCGCAGTTGCTAAGCAAGAACATCAATGAAAGGCCGTGCAACGATTCTGGTATATTGACGCCAAGTGCGCTCTTGCCAAGTAAACTCGTGATACAAAGTGATACAATCCAAAGACATACTGTACAGATGCGATGATCATTCATGCACGGGTGTAGCCCATAACGCTCGGGGAGCGCAAACGTCTAAACAACGCCATCAAGGTCTGTCCGCCCTCTGGACCCCACCTACAAAAGCATGTCAGTGCCCATATAACAAGAGCCGGATATGCGGACTTACTCCCCAGCCGACACTTCCTGGCAACACTGTTCGAACTCCTCAGATGCATTGACCTCCTCCCACTTGTCCACCACGTAATCCTCAATGAGAGACCGAAGCTCGTCCCAAGCAGACGTGGCGAGAAGCAGAGCGAAGCTTGATTGTGGGGTGAGAGTGCCCATCATATGTTCGAGCGCAAGGTTAGCTAGAGCGGGCATCCCGTATCGGTGCGCCACCTGGTACATCGACAATGCCGACGCGGGTGCGGGTGCGGGCGTCGGGTGCGGGTGCGGGTCGGTGAGTACCGATGCACCTTGCCTCGAACGCTGGGAACGTGGAGAGACAGGGTAGTTTGCGGCATAATTTGGCGGCGGCACTGAAAGGGGGACGACAGGTTGCTTGGGTCTTGCTGGTGATGTACTGGGTATGTTTACGGCCATTCCAGCAGGTCGACGAGAAGCTGGGGATGTCGATGGGTGGGGAAGTACACGGGCTGACGGAGAAGACGTCTTGGAAGCAGAGGCAGCGGTAGGCGGTCTTGCACTCGGGTTCGTTCTAGAGGTTGGGTTTTGAGTTGCACCTGTCCCATGGTTAGGCGAGCTCCGGTCGTTGATACTTTCCCCGCTTGTTGCGCTGATACCATCCCCGGACATGTGGTCATCGACTGGTCCCGACTTGTGGAAAGTCTTCCAATCCCATTCACCACCATCAGCTCGAAGCCATTTGGCACTCCATCCGGCTCCAATGCCTTCGACAGCAATGCGCGGGTCGTCATGCTCCTTGAAGAGAAGCCAATTGGCGCTAGAGGCCGTCAGAGATGAAGGAAACAAGGAAATTATAGCCTAACTAGCAGTATTTCAAGAGCCAGTAGATGGTCTCATAGTCAGCCTCCTGGACAACAATGGTGTATAACTTTCGCTCTCCTGCTACGGCCCCTTGATTCTCAGCAAAGGAAGACGCCAGCATTGTTGCAAAATATTCCGACCGTCGTGTCAGAATGTCCGAGTGCGCGTAGATGACACGTTTGCGCGCGGTCGTATGAGCCGTGAAGAGGGTATGAGAGGATGAAGCGGACGAAGGTGACTGTCTACTAGTAGGAGACGCCAGCTCGTTCGAATCTGAGGCGGTGATGTCGCTGGAAAGTCGTTCTAGACAAACGAATCTGATGTCACCAGTATCTGAGGGAAGTCTGAGCATAGCTTCAAAGACCAATATGACGCGACATACTGGGATTATCAAGCGATGCCTCCAGGCCGTCAAGAAGGTCCCGAGGTACGTAGTAAGCGGAGGGATGCGAGGGGAAGAACGGCCCCAAAGGGGAATGGATCTGAACAGAGATGACGAGAGAGTCTGTCTCCTGGATGCGGGGGTTCTCCAACAAAGAAGAGAGGGAAGGCAACGGGCAGGCTTTATAGACAGTCAGCGACGCAAACAGACAGTCGATATATTGATGAACATACCCCACACCTCGCTCTCTTGTCTGAATACCCAGTCATTCTGCCAGTTCTCCCAGAGCCATTCAGGCCGTGCTCCGCGCTCACCTGAGCGGTCGTCCTGACACTTGATGGCAGCCATCATCGAGGCAGACATTTCATAGTCGGGATGAGCAAAGTCGAGGGCGAGGGACGTGATGTACATTGACAGCGTCTTTGAGTCGGGTTGCTCGTTGCTGGAATGCGTGCGTGCTGCGTGGCATTCAAGACGTGTCAGAGTCAATAAAGTGACTTGTCTTACCAACCTCTAGCTTGTACTGCAGACAATGAGCCAGTCGGCCACTCAGATAGTCAGGCTGCCTACCTTGTTGTCGCCTATCATTGGCGACTGTTTCAACACCTCAAAGTCATCATCGTTGGCCGTGTCCGATTCGGCACCTTCAATGTGGTCTCTGAGTTTGTGGACGTCGCGTATAATCCATTCAAAGCCCTGCAAAATGGTGAAGATGTCTTCGCACAGGGACCGAACAACTACGCACAACAAACGTCCATTGACGCGTACCGTCCTCGACGGGGAATCCCATAGTAGTCGAGCCGGTGTTATGTCGCACTGCCAACGACGGTCCCGGGCTCACGGACGCCTTTGTCGGATCCCACGTTTGTTGCGGGGAAAGTCCAGGAGACCCGCCGGGGGAATTGAGGACAGAGTTGCGCTGAGAGTAGCGCAGGTGTGCAGCAGAGGCCCACGGCCAATCTGGCCGAGAAAGGGCGGAGGCGCGGCCGGGAGACGAAGACACAGGTGTAGATATCCTCTGGTAGTCGGAAACCGACATTCTCGAGCCGAAAGAAAGGAATCAAGCCACTTCGGCTATTGCCGACTGATGAACAATCTGAAGATACATAGCACGTTCAAAGTCGAATATCAGACTAAGTCATTCACAATTACGCTGCATGCTGAGTATTTACTTTGAAGAAGAATGCGAGGCAGTCTCGTCAGGTAGAAGTCCTAAGAGTTCGGAAGGGTCACCCGCTAGTCTAAGTGTACAGCGCGTTTCATATCATTGCAACGTGCTGTAAGTTCATTCAAACAGTGGTAAGCTTGACGCTTGACTGCTGCTACTGAAGACTCCTTGACCATAACCTGGAGTGATGTACGAAGATCGTGACCCCAACAGATGCGAGGACCAAGCAACAGGGACAATGGAAAAGCAAAGAGTCAATAAATTCAATGTAATCCTAAAAGTCTTTGAAAGGTAACTAAACGCCCGAGTAAGCCACCAACACAACTCAAGAAGAAGGGAAGAGCTCGGTCTCGACAGAGCAGACCGTCCCTTCCTTGGGCAGGGTACCATTCTGGAAATACGCCTGCACATTAGCATACAAGCAGGTCGACGACGCGACGAAGGAGGTGTGCTGTTTGGGCAGCTTAGCGCAGCATGGCATAGAGATACACGAGATTGCTTACGCCTGGGGAGTCCTGTGTGAGGACAACAGCTCCGGGGAAGCCAGCCGCGGTCTTTTTTGCACTAGAGGGATCACTGAGCAATTGTGCGATAATTGTATATGAAGACTTACGCGGAAAGTGGTGTCACTGGGTCAGCAGTGTTGCCGATGACAAGAAGGGGGAAGCTCGTGTTCCCAGTGACAGGTCCCATAAAGCGGCCGTCCCTATGAATCTTCCACCCTCTGTGCAGAAGTATTCATAAGAGGCAGATCAGTAAGTAGTACTGAAGCTTACGAGCAATCGATACGCTGGATCATCAACGCATCAGCAGCAATGGAGATGTCCTTGATTTCGTCCCAGTATGTCTGCAAATCCGCCGCCGAATCCGTAACTTCAGCGCCGTCGCCACAAGTAACGGCGTATATGGTCTCCCACGTGTTCGAATACGATGACTCTGCCTTGGATCCGTTGCAGTTGCACTCGTACGGGAGCGCATCTTCGTCCATCTGCATCTCGAAGATTGCTGTCCCATTGCCGGCTTGGAGCTCTGCGAGGGCGACGGCAAGAGGAAAAAACAATTGATAAGGCTCGTAGAGAGAAACCTTGACCGCGTTCTTGAGGATGGCGTAGTCGACGATGCCGTAGGTGGAGGAAGACGCCGAATAGACGGGAACAGGAGAGGCCGATACGGAGGCATAGAGTGCATTGAGATTCGCCTCGATTTCAGACGGAGAAGAGGCATGGAAAGCGCATCCTGAAGGGCCGGCGGCGTAGCATCCGTCAAAGAACGCTTGAAGAGTGATGCTGCTATCAGTAATCTCGTTACGCCAATCGGCTGAGGAAGTACATCAGAGGGCCGGATTTCGGGTGGTGGGAGCAATACTCACTGGAGTAGTAAGCCTCCACGTCCATGACTCCGTCGATTATGAGACGCTCGACGCGATCCTAGGAATCATGAGAAATGGCATATAGCAGAAAACGAACCACACTCACGGGGAACATGGCAGCGAAAGTGGCACCAAGAACAGTACCATAACTATCATGATTCATGAGAGCCTAGTCGGATGCGCGAGCCTAGAGAAGCTTACGAAATTCCCCAGTACATCAGCTTGTCCTGGCCAGACGCCTCAGTGATCCTCAACATATCCCTGGCAACATTTTCGGTTCCCATGTACGACAGGATACCGGTGGTATCCCGATCCTTTGCTATTTGACCTATGATTTGCGTACTCGCCCACAGCTTAGGCAAGAGCGTGCTATCATTGGTGGGATTGACGATATGGCGGTACTTTCCCGAGTCTGCTAGCCAGAGAGCACGCTCCGCCTCTGTATAGAAGAACTCTGCACGCGGGGTGGAGTATCCGAGGCCTGCAGATTGATCAGCTTCCTACTTTTCTCGGAGGGAGTCTAAGTGTATGACCTCTGGGATCGAAGGATACGATGTCGTATTGAGAGCCGATGATAGAAGCAATACCAGCGCCAACGCCGTTACTGGCAATTGCCTCAACTCCACTTTCACCGGGCCCGCCTGGGTTGAAGAGGACGGTCCCGCGGTAGTCATCCGTAGATGCAGTGGAGGCGTACTTGATGACGGCAATGACAGCACTCTCGCTTGTCTCGTTGGAATAATCCAAAGGGACCTGTCGGAGAACATTGAGTCAACGACGCGATACGTGAGATAGACAAACCTGGAGACGTGTGCACTGGAATCCATCATAACAACTGGCCCAAGTCAAGTTGGTGGAAGGGTCAAGCTGCAGATCGAGGCATCAGAGCGCGTTCAGGAGACATAAAGATGAACCCACAGAAGTCCAATCAAACGTCTGGGCAAGCGCCACAGAAACAAAGAAAGATAAAGAAGCAAGAGCTGACGAAGAACGAGACATTGTAATGAGGAAAAGCCGGTAGAAAGTGAAGTGCAGTCATTGTTCGGAGCCTACTTCAATTTATACAGTGGAGAATAGTGCTGCCGCGAGTCGAGGTGGAGTTCGCCTCGAGTCAGGGACCGGGGTTAGCTTAACTCGATTGGTTCGAGTTCGCCTCGAGCTGATACCGAGGTCGCCTCGAGCTCCATCAATAACTAACAGACGCCGGCACCGCGGCCTGCGCCCCCCAGGATCAGTGTTCAGAGTCCCATCCTACAGCCACTCGTCGGTGTACCAGCTGTATCGACGAGATGACAATGCCCAGACTTGTAAGAACATGTTATTGAAATACAGAAACTGCTGCCAATCCAGGCAGTGCTGGTAATAAGCATCCCAAGATAGGTATCCGGAGGCGGTCAAGTATTGTGAGGAGGCTGGTGGATGCGGGACACAGGGATCGTCTCCGCACGCTGGGCAAGACGCCAGCGTCGACATAACACGGCTAGAGGGAGACATGACAGGGCACCATTGAAACCCCGCCTCTTCATGTTACCTGACGCGAGTCATGTCGCGTCGCTCAATTATTTACCATCCTACCAGTCGCTTCAATAGAGGTTTTGGGCCACCACCACCGGGGAACTCCTTAATTAGAGGCTGACCATTGGTTGACTCGGGCACACTAGAGAAAAGACTCGTATTGCTCGTTGGCGTTGCACTTTGTCGAAGCGAGAAGACAAGATAAGTAATAACTCCGCCTCATCAGCCGTCTGGGTGCCGACAGGTGGTGAGGTAAAGTCGAGGCAGAGAGCCATCAGAGACTCATCAACTTGACTGCCTGATTTGGGCATCGAGTCGAGTCACCCGAGTTGATGGCTCGAGTTTGCCTCGACTCGCGGCAGCACTAGTGGAGAATGTGAAGATTTACTACAGCCCTGCCTGCATAGTACGGATGCATTCAGGGTGAAACGTTCAGATCCTCAGCTGGGTCCGGAGTCACGAACGAGTACGAGGTTTCAAAGGTGCTGCGAAGTGCACTGCCTCGAAGCAAGAACACTAATGCAGTCGGTGTGAGCTTGACAGATAATGTTTCGAGGTCGTCGCGAAAGAAACTACGGATGCACAGAAATGCACAGTCGATCAGAGAAGAAACCAGCGCGTCTGGAGCATTGTTGCTATCAGTAGAGTTTCGAGGTGCTGAGCAATGTGATAGTCATCAACTAGCTGACATTTGTGCGCGTTACGAAGCAGCAGTGAGGAGACGAATTCGCACACGGTGGTTTCAAAGCAAAAGTCATGCTCGGGCCGGGCCGCAGTGACTACGCATTAATCGGCTATTTCCGAGTCCAATCCCGACCAGATCCCGATTCGGATTCCCGACGAACTTTTACCTTCAAGGGCGCCAGCCTTGCAGATGAAACATCGACGCGCTTCTGGTGCCAGGCGTACATAGCATAGCGCGCGGGGTATTGCTACGCACTACATTCCAGATCAACCTCTGGCGGCTGAATAAACCTGCCCACGAACTCCTTTCTCAGACATACAGTTTGCGTTGCCTGCGAGCCTCAGCGATAATGTCGGAAAGCCGTTGAAGCCGTTTCGCAAACATGGACGCCCAGACGCGCACTGACAGGGCTTACATTATGCATCATGCTTACTGTCAATGTTTCCTTCGTCGTAGACAATATCACATCGTTTCAACCTCCTCCGTGTCTTGCAGCTATCCATCAATACATCGCGCTCTCGTTGAGGCCACGTGCTTCGGGCAGTCGGTGTTTCGCTGTATTCGTCGCGTCATCAGAACACGGTCATATCATACTTACCCTGTGTGATCAATGATTGCTGGTTGGGGTATACAGACTGCTACTTATCACTCAGCTAATGATACTGTAGATGCGTATCCTTACGCTATACTCTTGTTCTCGTTCCGTTAGCGTTGCTCATTGAAGTTGAATTCCGTTCTGGCCTATGCAGTACATCGGGTGATTCGGGTCTGCCCAGAAAAGACTAGTCCTGGCCGCTTTGTATGCCAAGGCACCACTCAACACAGCCACGTAATGGATGGCATCACCGACAGGGGTCACAGGGCATCGCTTGTGCTGTTCCCTGCTTGTTCCACTGTTGTTCTGCTTCGTACACCTCGTCGTTTTGCTTTCTCTTGTTCCTGAACAATAACATCACTTCGCGCCACACTTTGAATACTTCCATTCGTCGGCGTCTTTACCACTGTTGCATTTTCACCACCGTCGCATCATGGCCTCTTGGTACGGAGCTTGGGCTGTCGCTGTAATTGAGGCTCGGGCTAACCTGCATTCTCTTCTGAAGGATCGATTTCTTTTCTTTGTTCACGGTTTGTGCATCTCCGGCAACATCTTTTTCGAGTTCCAACTCTGGTAATCCCAGACCATCGCTGTGTGTGGAGGCGCGATCTACGGTATTTTGAAGCTTTGGGAGTCGATCACGCAGGGCGTGGCTTCGGCCAAAGACAAGTCAGTCGAAACACCATCTCCCGGAGTTAGGCTTTGACTCTAGCATCCAGACTGAAAGACAAAGGTTATCATCTCTCCGAAGGTGGCGTAGCTGTCAAGACGAACAAGGCAATGAACAGGGAGGATTATATGGATGCCACTCAACGGTGCGAACGCTACGAACGCTATTCTTCTGTTCCCAACTTACCCTTTACAGTGGTATCGTGAAAGCAATGGGTGCAGCTTCATTCGGCTCAACAAACTCGTCTCCCACTCTATCCGCACAAGAAATGAAGCGCCGAAGCTCATCTTCGAGTAACGGCAGCGAGAAGAAACACGGCTTTACTGGCCGCATCCGCAGGAAGGACTAAGTTGTGGACTCTTGAATGGCGGCCTCATACACAATTCCGCCGCGTTGTATCCATAGGCAGTTTTCTATCTGATTCGTGATTGGAGTTCTCTCTGCAGACTTGGGGAATCTCTTGAGCATGCGTCTCTCTGCCCTTCTCCAGTACTCACATGTCGGCCACGCCAAGACTACGTACGTACTGAGGACTACTGAGAACTGTCTTGGCGAGCCAAGGGTCGGTAGCAAGCTTGCATCTCTCTGAGTGCGTATGTACCTATTGCAGTGCCGGTCGTCAACTGACTGCTCGAGAGTCGAGATGGTAGTAGTACAGCATCAACGTTGTCGCCTCCCATCTCATACTTCCGTTGACCTGTGTGTCCAATGTGTGGGCTGGTCACCCAATCAAGGTGCGCTAATACCGCGAAACCTTTGCACGCAAACTGGGAAAGACACCTTTTCTGAGGTCACCTTTGTCTGTGGTACCCTCACGTCGAGATGTGGAATGCACCTGATCATCCTAGCTTGCAGTGACCATCAAGCGACCATCTGCGACTATCTACCATCTCATTCGGGTGCTTTGAGGTATTGCGAGCCTCGGAGGTAGCAACTGACTACCGTGACAGGGCATCATGACTATGCTGCGTAATTCTATACTTTATGTAGATTTGGACAGAACTTTAAGACACCTATAGATCCTAGGACGCGTCCATTCTCAAGGCTGACGGCGCGTGCCTGAGTTATGAACGCCTGGAGACATGTTCAAATTGCAGATCCAAAGCAGACACTGTCGGCCTTTCATGGTAACAGGGCATCAATGTGGCCTGTCGGCGTAGATTAAGTATTTAGCATCATGACACTACTCTCGTCGTTCACGCGAACGTTGATGGGCGTTGATGATCATGTTTGGAATGAATTGACTTGAAGTAAGTTGATGTGAGCAATCAAGTAGCGGACTTAGCAGCCGCGATCAACGCTTAGCGCTTGGGATCGGGCCTGGATTGGGCGGTGCTCCTGGCGACAAAGGAAAGAAAGTTGTTCCAATTTCCTGTACATTTTCTTCCATCTTGACTGCTGCACGCCATGGCGTGCGGCGTGCGCAGCTGCCAAAAGATGACTTGAAGTAACAGTTTGCCATGTGGCCTTATCTCCATCACCAAATTGGCAATGCACGAGTCATTGACATTTGTGAACTTGATCAATTCCACGACACTGTAAGCACGGATGGGTAGTTCTAGCTCACAAATGCCCCCTTCCTACCAGTCATCGCCGCCTCCTGCCTTCGGGCACGCTCTCCTCCCTCAATTCTTGTTTGATCCGAACTACGTCAACCTCAATCACGGTATGCGTCGCGTAGATGGACGGGGTCAAACTCTAACGCGCTACCCCAGGCTCTTACGGATCGTGTCCTCGTCCCATCCGAGATGCCTACAACAATATATCTGACAAGATCGAGTCTTGTCCTGATATCTGGCTTCGCATGAAGTACCAGTCCATGCTCGTTGCTTCGCGAGAGCAGCTGGCCTCTCTCATCGGCGTGAAAGACGTGGACGAGGTCGTCCTTGTACCCAACGCCTCCCACGGAATTAACAACGTCATGCGTGGCTTTGACTGGAACGAAGGAGATGTCATCATCATCTGCAACACGACCTACAATTCCGTGTCCAGGACCGCGCAATACCTGGCGGACACTCCTCCGCATCCTTCTGTGTCTGAGTTCTCGATCCTCTTTCCCACAAGCCATGCTGAGATCCTGGCTTCGTGGGCCAAGCATCTGACTTCAGTCCGCGCTAGCGCTGGTCCGAACGTCAAGATTGTCGCGGTGATAGACGGAATCATCAGCAACCCAGGTTGCCTTCTCCCATGGGAGGATATGACTGCTGCGTGTCGCAAGGAGGATGTATGGAGCGTTGTAGATGCGGCCCATTGTATCGGCCAACAAGTCGACATCAGATTAGACGAAGTAATGCCTGATTTCTGGATCAGCGTAAGTTCACTGCCTTCAAGTCTACATCTATTCTGACTTCGAGACCAGAATTGTCACAAATGGCTCTTCGCTAAGCGCGCTGTAGCTGTGATGTATGTTCCCAAACGAAATCAGCATATCGTTCGGGCGCCTTTCCCTACTGCACATGCGTATATCTCCCCGAAGGATAGGAAAGAAGGTCAATATAACTTTGTAGAACAATTCGAATGTGAGCCTAGTCATCAACTTCTCATCCTTAACGATTGATGATCTGCAGGGAATGGCACTATTGACTTTGGTCCATCTCTCATCATTCCGGATTGCCTTGCCTTCCGTAACTGGCTTGGGGGAGAACATAAGATCAACGAGTATACCCATAAGCTTGCGATGGATGGCGGCAAGAAGATTGCCGAGATACTAGGTACGCCCTTGATGGATGAGACTGGAGAGTTCACAGCAAGCATGGTACGCCCTCCTGCTCTTCGGCGAAGCTCATAGTCAAATTTTCCGCAGGTGAACGTACAACTGCCTATACCGCCCAAGTTTGCCTACGCCGAGATAGACATGATGTTTAAGGAGAAACTTCTCGTCGAGCGGAACATGTTCGGTGCTCAGTACTACCACAACGACCTTTGGTGGACAAGGTGCAGCGCACAGGTGTTCAATGAGGTTTGTGGCGTTATAACGTGGAATTTCGCGAATTGATGGACTTCCTAGCTGTCGGATTTTGAAAAGTTTGGGAAAGCCTTGAAGGAGGTCTGCCCTCAAATCGTGGAGGAGATATCCAAACTCAAAGGTCTCGAGGCGGCGTGAGGGCTGCTTATAGATTGTAATTCGAAGAAAGAGACATTCAGTCCTCTGTGCGATTTACGTCTGCGTGAGCATCTCTTGGTCACTCTCTGAGGTCTCCAGGTGTGGTTGAGATTTCTATTGGTCTTCGACCCCCTTCCTCTCAATCGGCGTGCACTCGGCTCATCGTCTTCTGCATTCTTTCGTCAATGCTAAGTTCATAATTGAGGTCGGCCGGCCGATTCCCGAGTCCCGAGCAGGAGTCGGAAGGACGTAAGCCGAAACGGCAAGTGCCAATGTTCCACGTTCCATGCGCCAGGGCGGCGCGGAGACTCTCAGTCTCCTTCAACATCCTCAGCATTGGCTGTAGGCTCGAACAGCTGTGGCATAGTGTTCTGTGTGCTGCTGATCGCTTTTGGTGAAAATCACATCACAGGAAAGCGGTGCTTCACGTAACGAGCGCTTCTGGCGGACCATTATATTCATGGCGTGTCAAGACCGAAGTACTCAACTCTCGTCCTGACATCCACCTTGTGGCGCAATGCAAAGCGGCCTCCCAAACGAAATCATCCAAGAGATATTTGTCAAGGTCTGTCTCTTACATGTCGTCTATGTATGAAGTGTAGTTTAAACAATCAATGGGCTAGCTTGACACCGCGGATCTCAAGCAATTACGCTTGGCTTCTACATCCTTCAATGCCATCGCCTCCCATATCTTGTTCTCAGTCCTTCACGTTCACTTCTTCGAGTACATGACATCAGGGGAGCGCCGACGCAAATTGGCATTTCTGAGGGCCATCGCGAAAGGAACCACCAGTCTCGGGAGACATATCCAGACGATCCAGATAGTGAACCCGTTCGACTTCAATGAACGACAGGATAAGCTACCGCGCGTCGTTTCGCGCCTCTGGAACCGCTTCTCGAAGCGCCGCGAACGATTTCTGAGAGAAGTGACTACACTGCTTGTGCGAGCGTCTGCGCAATTGGTGTCCGTGCGATGCGTCAGGTGTGTCACTTGCATGTGCCTGTCCTGATCAATTATCTTATGGCATTTGAAGCTGTATCCATCATGCCTTCAATGCTGAGCGCGGAGAGAGTCCCATGCTAGACGCATTCTTGCCGATCATGGAAAACCTCAGCAAGCATCCTTCGGTGGCCACGCTCGTCATCTCCAACTTGTGCTGGGTCACCGAGACCGCTCATGTCCAGCGACATCTTCCCGTCCCTGTCAAGTGCTTCCACAATCTTGAAAGGCTTTGCATCAGAGGACTGGAAAAATCACTAGATTTCGTCCCCGCCGTTATCTCCCAAAGTCCGGATCTAAAACATCTCAAGCTGGGCGATAGCTGTACGTATTTGGACCCTCCTTTGACTGAGCAACGACCAGGAGTCCCTCTCCGTGATTTGCTACCGGAAACCTCTGTCCAACGTCGGTCCCTACAAACGCTGGAACTTACAGGCGTCTTGGTCTCGCCTTCGGATGTTCCGAACCTCCTGCCGTACCTGAAATACGCCTCCTCCATCGCTCTCGCTCATACGACGGTACCGGACACCCTGTGGGAGCAGATGACGGTCCCAGGGTGTACCACGGTCAGAGTCGTTGACACTGAGCTCAGCGACGCCTTCCTGGCGTACATATCTTCGTACACGGGCATAACCTCCCTTGAGTTCTCCACTGGAAGCGCACACGCAGCCAACGCACGGGCGAACCAGTTCTGGACGGAGACTCTTCCCTTACATTTTGCATCACTGCAGTCACTCGTGGTGATTGCCAAGAGCGCAGGCGGGTGGTGTCTCGACGACGTCAGCTACGAGGCCATAAGTCGATGTCGCAACCTCAGGCATCTGTCGTTGACTGTGGATTGGGAGCACATATACGTTGATGGCCCGTCGAACGTTCTTGTGCGTTTTCCTATCATCGTTCCTACTTATTTCTGCTGACGCGTTGGTGTAGCGCCAGTTATTGGTGAACATCGCTCAAACATTCCCGCGCCTGCAGCTTCTCGAGCTATGCTCCGTAGCACAGGAAGTCATGCGACCAATGGTCCATTATCGATACGAATGGTGGACAAAGGATGGGGACTATGCTCTGCACAGGATGGAAAAGATACTCGAATCCGTTCCGTATTGTCCGTGCAATGCGACTGAGCAGTTACGCTCGTTGCATGTGGAAGTCGGTCTCAATTGCTACCAGCTGGCTACAGGCGGCTGCTGTCTACATTTCGCTCGACGTGATGAGGATCTCTGTCAGAACTCTTGGCGGTGGGTCGGGGAAGAGCTCTGATGTGGACATCTCTATTATGATTCGGACATGTATCTGAACCAATCAGTTGGTGTGCATATGTTTACAATTCCATGCCAAGTATGTATGTAGTACAGAGAAAGCAACGAAAGCGTGAATATCTAAGGTTGAGGAAAATACAGATATCGATGCATCAGATCCAAAGCAAGCGTGAACTCTATGTAGGTTTGTAGTAGATCGTCGTGATGTATTTGTTTTTGTAGCGCACGGTGTCAGAGACCGCCAGTACGCCATTGCGGATGCTGCTGGTGCTTAGATGGTTGAGTACGACGTGACTGGGAACGGGGAGGATGCTATTGTCGTCAGCAATGACCGTGTCTTGCGGGAGGTGAGGTGAAGAAACCGATAGGTTGGTGATTGGCGTGATTGGAGTATTGGAGACATCTGTCCCACTCGCGGTGGTGACAGGAAGTATAGGTGGCACTTCGACAGGTGGTGTCGGCAGGGAATCACATCGATGAAGATGCCCACGTCCGTGACGGCCCCTGCGCTTTTCCTTGCTGCTCGATGAGCTGGGATTTCCCGCGTTCATCGAAAGAATCTGCTTCTCCAGGTGGCGTGGCAGCATGGGCGCCGGAGGAAGAGTGGGATTGGGAGCCACTTTGAAGCCGTTGACAACTTTGCGCCTGCTGCCGTTGGTAGACACAGAGTTGGCGTTGTACGAGGCGATGAAGGCGTCCTCCTCGGCGGCAGCTTCTGTGAGCTCAAGCGGTATCTCGGTGGTCCACTGTGGGGATGGAAGAGAGGAGGCCTGGGCGCCGGCGGAGGAAGTACTCCAAAAGCTGTGACCGCGTGGGATGGGAGGAGGTGGGGTGACACTGAGGCCGACACTGACATAGTTGGCCAGTGCGCCCTGCTCGTCGACGGCCTTGGGCATGTCGTCGGAGACCAGGGTCTGGTCGTCGACGACAAAGCGCAGATGATGGGTGCCGCGCGTGAGACTGATGTTTGCAATGAAGCGTTCACCATCGCGCTGCATGGGAATTAGTGCGTTTGCATCGTCATCGTCGCAGTCAGCGCGTGCGAGAAAAACCGTGTTGGCCTGGCCGTTCCATATGATGGGTGTCTCAATGACTGGGTTGGGAGCGGCCTCGGGCACGGCCACAGCAAATGGCAGAGGCAATGTGCTCCGGACAACTTCCTTGGGATAGACCGTTTCCTCGGCCGTCACAGGCGGAGGCACAAAGCCGGGGTTGCTGTCGATGGAGGACGGGGGAACGGGCGGTGGCGGCGTGTAGCTCGTGGTGTCGCTACCCAACGTGCTCATGCCTGCCCAGACCTCTGCAGACGGTCCTCGGCTGGCTCGAGTGCGGTCTCTCGAGGCCTGGCTGCGGTTCGGAATGGCAATGGGCCGCGACAGGACATCCGTATCCTGGAGGTCGAGGTCGGGCAGCTCGAGCGAGCGCTTCTTGTAGCGCAGCGAGCGGTGGACGTTGGCGGGCGGCGGCGACGGGCCCGACCTGGAGACGGGCGGGGCATTGGCCATGTAGTACTCGAGGGCGGCCTCCCTGCCTTGTGGACTGGATGGTCGGTTGCCCATGCTGTGTTGCGCAACGAGCGGGAGAGCGGTGAGAGTAAGAAATTGAAATTCAATGATGGAGACCAGTGACGTAACTGGCGTATTTCCCGCCTAACCCGATTAGGTCTCCGATCGCAAATCTTCATTCATCGCTGCGCCACACTCCGGCAGTGCGGAATCACATGGATCCCAACTGCAACCCAGTACTCTCCGCTGAATGGGCTGCTGTCCTTTCTAAACGCCTGCTAAACGCGCATTTGAGCTCCGATTGATAGGTGAAATTATGTGACGATCGTGACGCGTGATGCATTTTGCCAAGTAAGTATCGATCTGTATCGATGACTCGTGAGTGCACCACTGTCCCTCCCCTTTTTGACACTGACAGTAGCCAGGCGGAAACCAGAGAGAGACTGATCGCGCCAAGGCTCAGAAAAAGGCAGCGGCAAATGCCAAGAAGCCCAAAGAGAGCGCGGCTTCGTTGGCCAAGAGGAAAGAAAGGTGCTCATTTCTATATAGCCACAGAACCCCTGCTGATCTACGACCTCTTAGCGATGCCGAGATCTTGAGGGCTAAACAGAAGGTATACCTTTTCACGTCGTGCCTCTGTACATGTAGGATTCTAAGCCCGACGTACAGAAAAAGGAGGAAGAGAAGGCAGCAGCAGCAGCGAATAGTACTTCCAAATGACACGCTGCTCCCTTCTTGATCACGGACTTCAGTCATACTGTCACTGGAACAACCTCAGATGAATGGAACGAAGCAACTGAGTATGTACTAGACGCTCCCCGGTTCGAATTTACCTCTTCAAGCTGACACCGCTATATCTTGTATGAATCTAAATTGGTATGGCACTTGCACACGTCGAAGATTCGATACGCTGGCACGGAAAACGCTCATTAACAGTCATTTATTCTTGTACAATCTAACTAACAAATAATTACCATGAGTTCATGAGGGTACTACGGTACTGAACAGAGCTAGTTAACGATGATTGCAAACAGAGAAATGGTCCCATTTATACAGCAGCGCCTGCATCCCAATCCACCTTCAATATCAGTCCGTCTGCACGACAGACCGGACACGATACCTCCACATTCTCTCCATTGACACTCTCCTCCGCGCCCTTCAACGCCACCCGCTGCGACATCACCAAACACGAAGGATGGAACGTATGCGCGCAAATGTTGCCATCGTCCACGCCCCGCTTGATGTGTATCTGCTTCTCAGTCACATCCACATCGGGCTCGTCGTCAGACGGGCCCACGCCACAGCTCATATCGTGACAGCGCAGCCCCGCCTCCCGCTCCTTCCTCTCGACCCGCTGGCGCAGCGTCGGCCCGGGAGCGGCAGGGAGCGTCCACTTCTTGCGCCGCTCTGGAGGACGGCGCATTCCAGGCATGCGCGTCACTGGTGGATTGAACGCCACGCCGCCCATATCACCAGGAAGCCCTGCGCCGGAGAGGAACTGCGCAAAGTGAGGCAGTGTGAATGTGTTTGCTTGTGGCGCGCCATCTGTTTGTGGAGCGCCATCTGCTGGAGCAGGTGCCGCACCGTTCTGCGGTGGTGGCGGTGGCGCGCCAAACTGGAGAGGCGGTATAAAGGGTACTTCAGCGTCTTGGCCCTGCGGTGGCGCAGGTTGGTTCGCTCCAGGTTGGGTCGGCGGGTGGAAATGGTGGTGGTGGGGGTGGTGCGCATGAGGCGCCTGGCCGGGAGGGAACTGGGCGCCGAGCCGGTTCGTCAAGTTTGACAGCAGTTCCTCCATCGTGCGCCCAGTCGCAAACGGGGCAGTAGTTCCAAAGCCCATGCCTCCATTACCAGGAGGTATTGGCCGTCCGTCGGGACCGAGCGTTCCAAAGAAGGCCGCCAGCCCTTCATCCTGGTCAAGCCCGGGAACATCTTCAGGGAAGCCCATAGGCGGGGGACCAGTCCCGAAGAACATGTCAAATCCAAGAGTGACAAAGCCGTTTTCGGGGGGATTGCCTGGGTGAGCGTGCGCGGGAGGATCGGCCGGTTCTTCCTGAGCGACAGGCGGCTCAGAAGGAAGAGGAACGTCAATGGGTTCGAGACCGGGAATTTCATCACCGGCATCGTCTGATGAAAAGTGAGATTCAGATATCTCACAGAGAGGTAATTCACTCACCATGATGAGTCGGTCCAGTGGAGGGTGGCGCAGAAGCTGGGCGTGGTGGAGCAGTCGGGGCGGCATGTGCAGGTGGTGGTGGTGGAGGCGCGGCAGCACCTGGTCGCTCGTGATCAGCAGTTGTACGAAACTGAGCAGACAGAGACTATACCTTGTGGGGGAGCAAGACCGCCACCGACCATCATGTTCAAAAAGTCAATGACGATTTGAGGGCCACCGTCGCCCCCAGGCTGTTCTCCTAATTATCACAATATCAGATCAACTTCAACCGTTCAGCTTGTAATAGAGTGACTCACCGGGGGGTGCTTGCTGTGGGCCAGCTGCGTTGGCAGGCGGTGGTGGTGGTGCCGGGCCAAAGACAGGCGGGGGTGGCGGTCCAGCAGCACCGGGTTGTCCGCCCATGGCACGCAGGAACTCGCCAAGAATCGCTGCGCCGAACGGAGCAGCCAAATTCATGCGTATCGAGGGTCCTTGGTTTGGCGGCGGTGCCTGTTGTCTAAGGAAAGGGTTGGGCAGGGGATCAGCTGCCTGTGGTTCTGCTATAGGGAGGGTGTCGTTTGCTGCGGCTTCATCAGCCGCAGGAGGATCTGCTGCTGCTGCTGCTGGAGGATTGGCAGTTGGCGGTGCAGGGGTCGGGTTCGGCCGTCGTCGTCGATAAGTCAGATTTTCTGGATCGATGTTGAAGCGGCAGGTGGGACAGGTCGTCTGTCTTGGTCTCGAGAACCAAGGAATGAGACAGGATGCATGAAAGACGTGGGCGCAAGGCAGTGCCACGATTTTGGGATACTGCGATGAAGCTTCGTCCGAGGTATTCTCAAAGGTGGGTTCTGTCGCTGTCGTTGGCTCCGACTCATTCACGTTTGCCTCCGACTCCCCCTCCTCCTTTTGCCCATCTCCAAACTGATTACCGTCACCATCGAGAAGCTTGTCCCAGCAAATGGCGCAGCCGCTGTCTCCGCCTGTGCCGTTGTCGTCTGTCCCACCAACATTACCAACTCGTTCCAATCGCCGCACAAGGCCAATTGGAACTTCCTCGAGACCACGCACGAGACGTTTAGCCCGTTCGGGATCTTCGACCTCAGCAGCCATGCCGAGATTGCCAAGGCGAGCAAACAGATCGCCAATGTCACCTGCGAAGTTGAGAGGAAAGGCTCCGCCGGCGCCAGGCTGGGGGATCGTATGAATGTGACCCGTGGGCAGATCAATGGTGAAGCCCAGCAGCCGCATCAGATTCTGGGCACGAGGCAGATGCGCGTTATGGCCGCCTCCGATCGTGACCTGAGGCAGAGTATGTGGTGGAAGGGGCGGTGGTGGCGGCGGTGTAGTCGTGGGTGCACCCGGAACAGAGTCTTGCGCAGGCGGCTGGAGGGATGGCTGGGGCGTGACGTCGACAGTGCGCTGTGATGGATGACGGCGGTCGCGGTCCTGGTCGCTGTCGTGCTGGCCGCGGGAGCGCCTGTTTGTGCGGGACGGAGACGATACGCCGGATGGCGTCGCGGACGCGCTCGGACCGGCAGCGTCGGCATCCTGCGAGGTCTGCATGTCGCGGATGGTCTGCAGCTGCACTTCGAGCTCGTCTGCGTCCATCTCAGAGTCAGAGTCTGCGGACTCGTCGTCTGATTCGTCTGATTCAGATATGTCACGGAGGGCGGGCATGGAGTCGTCGCTAGAGTAGCCGGGGTCGGCGCCAGAGGTGGACGCGGACGCGGGCGGAACATCGACATCCATGCTAGCGCTGAACGGGGACTGCTCTGCGTCTGCGGAAGTGTCCATTGTCTGTGTGGGCTGGTGGGAATCTGAGGGCGGTGCTACGGGCTGGGCGTGCTGCTGGCCTGCAGCGAGAGAGCGGAACACTTGTTGGAACACACCAGCAGGGATATTGCCTGACATGCGACTCCCAAAGGGCGAATACTGGTTCGACGTCGTGGCAGTAGGAAAGCAAGAATGATCTTCGGTGGGGCAGGCTGTTCTCCCGATTCCGAAGTTTAATAATAGATAATTTGACATGACTAAGTACGTTCTACGTCCTTCGAAGTTCGACGACGGAAGGGTGGTCTCGAATTTGACCTATCTAGAGCGACCCAAAAGCAAGAATCGCAAGACTTCGACTCGTCATAAGACCAGGTTGGCGTGTATCAAGCATATGATTAACAAGTCTCGAAATCAGTCATTCAACTCGTTGACTCGCAGAGTAGATAACGTGCACAGCATCAATGCCCATAGGAAGAGGTTCAAGTTGGTCCAAGTGCAAGTGACGGGTTGATTCCGGTGTTGGACATTCCCTAGTAGCTGCTTCTATTGTCCTCTTAGCATCAAATTGACAGGCTGTCGTACCCATTCAAAGAACATCGCGGTCTGCAATCGGATGAATGACAAGTAAAACAGTGAAGTTAGTCCCATTCCCAGCCAGCCGCCTCATCGTCACAGACACCCTCATCACTGATATCAAGGGTACTTACTTATGGCTAAGCATTGAGTAGGCCAACAAAGGCCGAACAGTAAAAGTCACTATACTCACGCCTTGTCCCACAAAGGTGAGGGATGTTGCCGCCGTCGATCCGCTCCTTGCTATAGAGTAGATCTGTGTGCCGAGTATAACAATACTAGGGCATACCAATTCAAAGTAGGTTGACGGTCGGCTGTCATTGCAATACGTGAGTTGAGTGTGGGAGCATGGTTGTGCAATAAAAAGAAAGCAGATCAAAGGAGAACACAGTCACAAATGCCACCCCGCATAGCAAGAGTCTTTGATTGAGGTCGGTCAATGTGCTTCCTGGGCCTCAATCAAGTGTACTTCGAAATAAAGGTCGGGTAGAAGACTTACTACTAGGGCTTTGCTTCATCTTCCTTCTCCTGGTACAATGTGCGAGTCCTGCCGCGCATTCAGCGAGAAGCAAGGTTCTCTAGTAAGAGCTTCAGATCCAGAGCAGAATGAGGACAGATTGAGCTTGATGAGCCTTTTGACATCCCTAACGCTGTCGACGTCTTCAGAGTAAGATGTGTATTCTCTAGAAGACAGGAACAGAGAGCTGACGGTAGATATTGAAGAGCAGTGAAAAATTAGACAATGGCATTTTCTTTCTCAATGGGCGTGCTCGTCCTGGGGCATGGCAGAACAGAAAACGGACTAGGGAAATTGACAATGAGACTCAAATGAGACTTCAAGTTCAAAGTGACGAATCAACTATACAAAAGACAGTCGTTTGTCTCAGAGATAAAGCTATTGGATGACGACCCTGCAGCTTGCGTCATAGCTTTGTCGCCACTGATGCCGAGCATCCCGCCGCCTGCGTGCCACTGCCCACTTCAAGAAAGTTTGAGGAAGGTTGCTGATGCTGGCTGGGAGTAGAGCTCTCACAGAAAGGTTGCTGGCACTGACTCAGAAGGTCCCCAGCACTCATTGGATCCTACCAAGGCCCTGTCACTATTGGACCAGCAGGTCCAACTGAGCACGGGAGCTCAAGAGCACCCGTCAAAGATGGGTGCAGCAGAGCGACTCAAGATTTGCTATGTTCACATGTGATGCTTACTTACATGCCTGGACAGCTTGAACTTTCTGTCACTGTAACCTGTGCATTGCACGGGTCACTGCTAGTTGGATTTGAAATTTAAGATAAACGCGTGTCACGTGCACCACATGCAGTGACGCGACGTGATTTTGTCACGTTGATTTGAACGACGTCGACCCCGTCGAGCTCGTCGTCGACAGCGTCGAAAGAGTCGCCCCGCCCTTTCAGTGAGTGTTCTAATAATATGCTTCGCTGCTTTCCTCATGATTATGGACTAGAAAATGGCAGCAATGATTACAGAAACGCCTTCAAGGATTTGGCGCAGAATAGAGGCCGTGGACGACCGGGATATGCCATCGCTGCCATCACTGCCAGGATTCGAGGAGTCAGAGCCGTCGATGGACAGCAGCAGTGCAAGAGACGACGAGAGTCAACAGGACATGCTCAGCGGCACTGCCATCCACTCTACTCCGGCGGTATCGCACTACCGGTCATCCCTCAACTCGCGCATCACTTCCAGCACGAATAGCACACAGCGTTTCGCCACCTCTCTTGCCCGCTCCAAGCTCTCTCTTTCTGGATCCCAAGGCGTCTCGTCATCAAAGAACCGATCGTACAGCTTCGATGTTAGCGCAATCCCATCACTTCCCGACATCCAGCCTGAGCGAGGGACTTGTCATTTCTCTGAAGAGGAGGAGAGCGAGGAAAACAAGGAGAGCAGACGAGACGAAGCCGTCGAAAACGAGGATGAAGATGACATCTCCCTATCCGACGCACTCCAGTCGCTCAGTCGCTCGACCTCGCCATTTCCCGAAGAGGTCCAACCCACTCCGAAAAAGCACTTTGACATCGTAGTACCCCTCCGCTCTGAGCCCAAAGTGAGTCACTGTAGCTACACAGACAGTTATACAGAGCTAAAGTCGATTCAGCCTTCGCCTCTCGACCCATACCGTAATATATCTATGCGTCCGCCTCGTCGGCCGCTATCGCGGACACGAACTCCGTCACTCTCACATACGGCCATGTCTCCAGACACGTCTCCTGGCAATTCCACACCTCATAGTACGCGATCTATGGGCAATCGGTCCTTGGCAGAGTCTCCCTCAATGAGGTCTTCCCGATCTTTAGCAGAGTCACCCCTCCCCGCAGTGTCTGTTCCACTGCCTCGGTCTGCCAGCAACTCTCCAGCCGTGCGGTTAGATCGTTCGGATAGCCTGAGCGTCGACTTTTCCGATCGCGCCTCACCACCTCGTGAAACATCAGGCCATTCCGACACCCAATCCATGGACATGACCGATGCCCACATCTCACCTATTCAAGATTTGCAATCTGAGGAACAGGAATCTCCCGATAATCATACCAATGAGAACAGAGACGAACGGGAACCGACATTCTCTTCAGAGGAGGGAGACACGCCTTTCCCAACACGTTATGCTCCACAGACATCTCCGGCTAATCCAAGCAGTGGCAGTACCTCACTTTCCATCGCGTTCACGCCAACACCTGCCTTCCCTCGCCCTCGAGCTCGATTCAATCTCCCTCCGCCTCCTCCTGATCTCCTCGCTACTCCCAGTCAGCGTGAGCTGTCCGACGAAGCCCTGCCAGAAGAAGACCCGCTCACGCCGCATACGCGTCGCAAATCTTTTCTATTGTCCATCGTCAACTCAACTACTCGGCCTCGCATGAAAATGCCAACGCCTCATCCGCGTCATCGTGTGGACGTCAAAGACCCATCGCATGCCGTAGGTTCGACACCTGGTCCATCGAATGGAGTCTCGAATCTGCAGAGCGCGTTCGGTGGCGTCACACCCCTCCCTCGTCCCCGTCTTGGTCGACCATCCCATCCGTTGTCTCAAGGCTTTACGGCCTCGGATCCCGAACCTGATTCAGACCACGAAACCTCTCCTTCTAGTTCACGACCGAGTGCATCGACATCATCTGCCAAACCAGTAGTACGAAGGGCTTCGCTCGGTGCTAGCCCTGCGGCTTATGACGGGACTATGGATCGCGCCTCTTTCGTCTCTACGGCGTCGTCTCATGACTTGACGACCAACATCAGAGCCAATACTTCCTTCGATCCTGCTATGGGCTTTGGAGTTGGTGCGCAGGCCACTGGACGTTTCAATGCCGGCAAACTCAATACCTATCTTCATGGCTTGAATCGACGCCTGCAAGAGGAAAATGAGATGCTTATTGAGAGGCTGCGAACTTTGGAGGAAGGGAGGAGTGAGCATGGTATGGAGGGCAATGTCAGCACCACGAGTAGCCGGCGGCAGAGTGGGGGTTTCAGCCGTCGTTCAAGCGCGGGACCGTTGGGACTTGGAGATGTCCCGGAGGATGTGGGCGGTGAAGGCTGGATGTCAGAGAAGGCGGAGCTGGAGGAGATGGTGGACGTGTACAAGGATGAGATTGAAAAGAACGTTATTGAGCGCGACGAGCTAGAGAAAGCGCTTGAGACGGAGCAGCAGGAACGGGCGAGGGACCAGGAGCGGTGGAAGGAGCGTATGGCGGAGGTAGAGAAGGGCGTGGAGGGTATCATTGCGGATCTGGAGGGGAAATTACTGGATGCCGAGAGTCGTGCCAAGAAGGTTCAGGATGCGAGTCTGCATCGGGCGAAGGAGTTGGAACTTCAAGTGCAGACGTTCCGTGCCGAAATGGATCTCGCACTGGAGAGGGCGGACAAAGCTGAGAAGGCTCTATCGAATGGGTTGGATCTGGGCAGTGATCTAAAGGAGGCCAACCAACGGATCAGCAACCTCATGAGCGATATGCGGAACTCAAATGCTCAGGTGCAAGAGATGGAGGAGGAAGCGGTACGAGCCGATGAACGTATTGGGCAGCTGGAGAAGGACCTCTTGGAGGAGCAGGGCTTGGTCAAGGAGCTGGAACGCGAGTTGAATACCAAGATGGACGAGCTGGACTCGGAAACTCAGAAGCTTCGACACACTCAGGAGGAGCTGAACAAAGTAACCGACGAGCTGCAGGGCACGCAGACCTACGTCTCAGAGCTGGAAGCTGCTGGCAAGGAGGAGGCGGAACGAGTTCAGGGTCTAGAGACTGAGCTCGACGCAGCGAAGGGCGAGATTCATCACTTGACAGTCGAGGCGGAGGATGCGGAGCAGCGCATAACAGCCTTGGAGGTCGACGTCGAACAATCTGCGGAGCTTGCGCGACAGATGGAGGAGGCTTTGGACGCGGCTGAGCAGAAGATGAACGAGGACAACGACCAGGTGATCAAGCTGCGAGGTCTGATCGCGACCCTGGAACGCGAACGTGACCGTGCCATGGAGGCGAGTCGACACATCTCGGAACCTTCGCGCAATGATATCCCGCCCGCCGACACTGCGGATCTGGAGGCGCTGGAGGAGGAGTTGGATGACGCACATCGTGAGATTGCTCGTCTCAACACGATCATCAACTCTACGCCTGTTCGGAAGACTATGGACAAGGCCAAGGACATGCGGATCGAGATGCTGGAGAAGGAGAATGAGGCCCTCACGGAGCGGATCAAGACGTGGAAGTATAACACTTCTGACTTTGCTACGCCCGGGAAGGCTGCCAACATGAGTGGTATCTCCCCAGCTCAGCGCCGGATGTCGATACAGCTGAGGACCCCCAGGACACCAGGAGGACCTTTGAAGGATGTAAGCACTGCCTTCTCTAGTCGTAATTTTCTGGCTCATCCATCTTATAGCTCACATGGCTTCAAAACGCCACTGGGGATGGCGAGTTTACTCCTCTGATGGCCGAGATCTCGCGCTTGCATCATGAGCTCGATCGTGCGAATGAGAGCGTCGACGATAAACTGGACCGGCTCGAAGATGCGGGACTTGGTGTTGTAGAGCTGACGCGGAAATTGGACGACGCTAGGTCAAGAATCATCTCCTTGGAGGACGAGATAGCTCGATTGTCTCGCAAAGAGGACCGCAGAGCACACAGGTTGGAGAGGTTGAGATGCCAGAAGTGCTTGACCAAAGTGCGGTTCTCTGATGCAGATGAGAGGTATGTCTTTTTCGCGACAGCCTTGGGATGTTTTTTGAACGGTTATGTAGCTCTGTCGACATCTCACGCTCTGCTATGGCTAGCGAGCCTCCGACACCACCGACAAGGACCACCGAAGCGTTGAGGAGCAATCTTCGTACCGTGAACTCGCAGCTCGCATCCATGAAGCGCGATTGGGAGCAGGAACGCCAGCAGCTCGTGAACGATAAAGCTGTTCTTCAAGACGTTGCCAATCACCTCAAGGACAAAATTCGTAGTGCGGCGGAAGAGGCTGCGAATGCCAAGCAGTCAGAGAAGAATGGACAGGCCCACCGAAATGATGTTCAAGGGGTCAGTGGTATTCTGCATGCGCATGCGAATGATTTTTGACGTGTGCGTGACAGGAGCTGGACAAGGCGAAGCGTACAATTGCTGATCTCGAGGATGCACTCAAGGCTGAGCGTTCCCAACTGCGCGTTTTCACAGTTGAGCAAAGGCGGGTATCTCAAGAACGCGAGAATGTTTTGGCTCAACTCCGTAGGACGGAGACTGTGAGTTATCCGATGAGCCCGTCAGAGGCTTCTCTCTGACTATTCTCTTCTTTAGGACATGGACGACGTCAAGCAGCAACTGCAGCGATTCAAGAAGCAGAATTATGACATGGAGAAGGAGCTGCGAGGTATGCACCCGTTTCCCAAGTCGCCTGCGGAGCTGACTGTGTTTTGTCAGAGAATGCCAACGTCGAACAGAAAGCAAGGTTGCTCGAGGGACGGGTGGCCGAAAATGCTGAGACCATCGAGCAACTACGACAAGAGCGTTCTTTGTTGGCAAATGACCACAAGGCTCTGCAGAAGAAGTTCACGGAAGTGTCTGAGGTAAGGTCTGATTTTGTCCCGCAATTTGTTTACTTACTTTTGGGGATCCAGCACGCCAATCGCCTTCGAGACAAGCACTCCTCTTCGCAGAAGTCGCACGACAATAGGCGCCACCAGCTTGACTTGCACTTGGGCGAGATGGAGGAGCTCCGCCGAGCACTATCGGACCAAGCAGAAGAGCTCCATCGTGCCGAAGCTGACAAGAAGCGTATCTCAGCAGAGCGCAGCGAGGTGTCGCGCACAGTGGCAGCCCTTGAAGCCGACCTGAGACGAGTGAAGAAGAGTGCAGAAGCGTTTGGACGTGACCTCAAGATGCTTAGAGGCGAGAAGGAGCGTGCAGAACTCAAACAGAAGGAAGATTTAGCGAAGGCTCACCGGGCGAAGAAACAATCGGACGCGCAGATACGGCTGCTGAACGAGCAGGTAGAAGCGCATAAGACGAAGGCATTCAAGTTCAAGGACCTCTTTGAGAAACATGTTTGTGCAGTGTGAGTGTTCTCCTCAATGATGTTCTTACTTTATTTTTTGACCACCTGTCTAGCGACGAGGAACAATTCTCGGTCATCAAGCTACAGCACAACAAGGAATGCAAAGGTCTCATTGTCCAGATACGATACCTGAAGGCCAAGTTCACCCGCGAAGCAACTTTGCGCTTCGACCTGGTGTATCAGAAGCACTACCTTATGGCTCTGCTCGGTCGCTCGGAGAAGAGGTCAGTCTTTCTTTCACTTGAAGTCTGAAGATAGCTGAGCAAAGAGGATTACAGTGAGCAGACGATCTTCGCGGCCATCTCAAAGATAGGCTTCCCAGTCAAACCACCGCCGGCACCGACACGACAGCGCCGTAAATTGAAGAGTGTGGCACTGATGTTCGTCTTCATGTCGAGAATACGGTGAGGAGTTTCGGCTATTGTTTCGTTGAGGTGGAATCTGACGATTCTGGGACAGGCGTAGCAGTGAAGAATGGAACCGACAGTGTGAATCGAAGGAGGCGGTAGCAGCAGCATTGCAAGATGTGCGAAAGCGACGCATGGCTCGCTCATGATCTTACTTGGACACGTCTCATAGATTTAAGATGATATTTTGTATGCCTTTGTATAATTGTAGTTCTTCGTATACTTATTCCCACTCTATTCAATTTCACCAATTGGCTTTTCACCTGTTGTAAACACAGGAGACGTTGATATCCGTACATGGCGGTGCTACCGAGGCAGGCGGCGGACGAGAGGCGGGAGGCGCGATCACCCGCCATACGTCACGAGGCTTAGTGGAACCTAACCCTACGGCAAACTCCTCCTGCCGAGTTCGTCATGGCCAGCATGTACCTCCGACGCGGGGGAGGCGTTCTCGACGCTCATTTCCACTCATTCCGCCAGTGTCGACGCCCTTCTCCTGGACTGTATCGCACTCTTTCATCTTTACCACCACGGCAGCAACAACAACCGCCAAAAACGCGCCTCAAGATCCCCGACACCATACGCGAAAACATATACACCATCCCCAATGCCCTCACCGTGTCGCGAATAGTGGCGTGCCCCGTCCTCGGCTGGTCAATCTTACACGGCAACTTTGAGCTGGCCACTTCCCTGCTTGCCTTTGCCGGTCTCACCGATCTGGTCTGCTCTCGTGTTTGTCTGGTTGAACACCGTTTTGAACTCGGTCTGAAAGGCGGACGGATATCTGGCCCGCAGGTTCAAGATGCGCTCCGTTTTGGGCACAATACTAGACCCAGCAGCGGATAAGGCCTTGATGACAACATTGACGGTCACCTTGTCCATGGGTGGATACATTCCAGGTGTGTACTTTCGTATACTGGCTTTCCGGGAAATTCCTAATTGTGAGCAGTGCCGCTGGCCGTGATAATCATCGGGCGTGATGTCCTCTTGTCCCTCTCTGCATTCGTAATTCGGTACAAATCCCTACCAGAACCGGCATGTCATTTCATTCTATCGAGCAATCGCCTAATGTACTGACGGCACCCGTAGAAAACCTTCGCGCGGTACTGGGATTTTGGCATACCCTCCGTCGAGGTGCGGCCGACAGAAATAAGCAAGGTATTGTATCGTTGCGTCTACAAGAACCTTTCTGATCTTTGCAGTGGAATACCGCGCTACAACTTATCTTGATGGGCACGACTACCTTCGCGCAACTACTGCCAACCAACCTTCCTTATGTTGACCTTGGTATGACAGGATTTCAGTAAGTGGACTAGTCAGTCTCGGTTCATGGTCGTCTGAGCTCTTCACAGATGGCTAGTCGGCGCCACGACGATAGCCAGTGGTGCTTCGTATATATTTTCGTCCAATGCCGTTCGTGTGTTGGGTAGAAAAGGCACGGGAAAATCCTGATTACAATTGACGCGAACATGGTACATGCAATTCGGTGCAAGTCTCCTACTAGATCTGGTACCGGAAGTGCGGATGCAGGTATCCTAATTCTTCGGTCTGTCGAGGCGTCAAGCCCTCCAGTCTATAATCCCGCTCCCCGCGGTCACGTTTAGCGTTCTCTCTGGCAACATATAGTGCGCCGATAATGATGAGAACACAGACTGTGCTGGAGGTCGCCAAGTTCAGGGAATTACCCTTGTGGTAGTCTGGCGCATCAGTGGGGAGGTATGTCCACACGCTGAACACGAAACAGTAAGCACATAAACGCGCTCTTGACAGAGGAATGCCTACGCAATGACGGAACCAAGTGCTCCGATACCTACTCTCAGATCAGGGCACGATCACCTATCAGAAGGTCAACTATGCTTACCGGGAATTATGGCAGTCGTGACAGCGCGTATAGTGTCTGGCGCTGCGTTGTCTGTGCCCCATACGAGGAGCATAGGCGCGGACGGACTTCCTCCTGCAATCGACAAGAAACACGCTGCATATCTGCATGGGGCGTTCAGATTAGTGCCGAAAAGGAAGGCCTGCAAATGTCGACTTTCCTGGCATGGGAATTCCTGGTCCCGACAGCAATTGCATACCCTAAGACCATGAGCAGTCCGGAAAGCAGGATATTAAGAGCCCTTTGCCTCATCCTGAAACTAAGGTATGCGCTAAATAATGCCCAGACAGCTCCAACGACATAGGGAGGTACAGTTCGAAGTTGGGCCTCCACGGTGGCTAGATGAAAGGTATATATACAAGCAGGAGGGCTTGATCAAATGAGCGCACTGTAATCACCCACTGAATATATGACTATCAGTTTGCGACCATGGGAACCGGTTTGGTCACTTACAAGTGCGTATGACAGTAGGCATGAACAGACTCAGGCCTTGGAAGGATATATTGATCATCAAGTAACATGCCGAGCAGATGGCGGTCTTGAGATGTTTGATGTGTGTAAGACAAGTGATAATCTGGAGAAGGTAGATCTCGTACGCACATTGATGTTGAACGCTCTGATGATCAAGCGAAGTGATGTTCTCTCCCGTCTTCCACCTGTCTTCATGACTTGATCCGCATCGATACGTGCCAAAGCCAGTGCACGCTCGTCTTCGTTCAATAGGCGGCTGTACTGTGGATCTCCCGGTATGATGAAGAAAGACAAAAGACCAAAACCTGTCGTGATGATTCCTGTATGTGCTGATAAGGTTTATGCTCAAAGGCGTCTTCAGGCCGCTACTACCGTACCTTCGATCAAGAAGATTTTGCGCCACGATGTAACGGATCCTATATCTCGCACCGATAACAGTCCAGAGGCCAAAAGACCTCCGACTATGTTCAAATATGAGGTCGTCCCATTCAGTTACATGTGTGAAAGACTCACATGCACCTGCCAGCGCCGGGGACAGACCAAAGAATATCCCAATGCGCAAGACGAGTTCTGATCGACGGTAATACTGTCCTGGAGATATCAGTGGCGCAGACTCACCCAGAAGGCGATCAGAAACGAACACGAGACATTATGTATGTCAGTCCCGACTGACTCGGCAATGAATGAGTGGATACTGAATTAGAGAAGCATTGGACACACCAGCGTCCCCCCTTCTGCCATACCTAAGAGTACTCGCGTCGCGAGAAGCTGCGAGTACGAATGAATGAAGGCGGTGCCGATGGAGACTGCCCCAAAGGTGGTCACCAACCCAGCGAGCCACATGCTGCCGAAATGCTTCAGTGCAATGTTGGAGGGGATCTCACAAGCTATGTACTGACGGCAGTGTCAGACCCAAAACTTTGAGATTCGAAATGATGGTTCTCACAAAGACATAAAAGACTGTCAACGCTACATTGTAGTCATAGCCCACGAGTCCTAGGTCTTTCTCAATGCCTGATGAGCTCGTCGGCCAAGTTACGTGAAATACGAAGAGCGTGTGCAAACCTGCAATCTTCGCGTTTCCTGGGCCATTCAAATACATTGTTAGTCTCCCAGGTCAAGCCGATGTCGGAGGAAGCCTACCTATTGCAGTTCTGTGGGACGAAGAGGTCGCACGGGTGTTAGGAATGTCAGATACATATCACTCACCTATCGATGAAGTTCATGCAATCTGGGACGTGTCATCGCGTGCGCCACATGAGGGTTGAGCACAGAACGTACAGATTAGAGTAAACAGAGGAAGAAGTGCCCAATCCAACTTTCTCAGGAGGCGCTTTTCAGCCTCCGTTGAGATAGAGTGATCGTCTGAGAACTTTGCAGGTGGCTCGTAGATCTTTTCTTCCTCAGAGTTACGCGGGCTGGAAGACATGGAAGGTAAACGCTCCTATTATCTAGGTCGTGAGCTTTTATGCTGCTCCCAGCCTCCATTCCCGCCAAGGCTCGTGACTGAGTTAATGTTCACTGGCATGTCACCTGAGAGTTCATCTGATACTGGCCACCCTACTACAGTCTCAAGCAGCTGGGAACGATCAGCCGACGAGGGAAAGCAATGCTCCGAAAAGATAATATCTTCGTATTCAACATGCTGACAAGCTCGTACGCGAATGTCGTCGTCAACCTCAATGTGGTCGACCAGCTTCAACCAGGTTGTTCGAGCACGTCCTTGAGCCTCTGCTGGGCCGTGCATCTAGACCGATAGAGTCCTTGCGCGCACTGGCAAAGTTGCGTTGCTTTGTAAACCACCTCGTGGAACGGGTTGAGCGGTCGCTGAGGGAATCGCGGCCCCAAGCAGGCCCGAGGGCGCCGCAAGGCATGGGCAAGCAACGGCATGGCGGCAGTGGCGGCACCAGAGCTACCAGTGTATCGGTGTTCTCGACTCCGTGTGCCGCTCCTCGGTAGCATCTGTGAATTTTTCTGGGACAATCGGACAGACCTCCTCGTCATCTCGAGATCCTTTCGCGGACCTGCCCTTGCCTAGTCTTCCATGCCGGTTTTGCCCTCGCTTTTACCTCCAATTTGTCGATGTTTCAATTCTCGGGTGTACCTGTGGACGCAATGATCACTTCGCCCGCAACTTGCAAACGCAAGCTATCTCGGTCCTTGTTCAATCAGTAATGAAGTCTTCAGACTGCCTAATTGACAGCAGCCGGCTCATACATGAAAAAGCCTAACGCACCGCTGCATGAACGACTTGTAGTCAACTTATCGAAGCCGAGAGAAATCTGATAGTGCCAGTGAGAAGTTTTGTGAAGTGCGCATCATCGTCCTCGGCCCGCGGTATGCGTCCGCCATCGTGGATCTACCGACACCCACGGAAGGGCTTCGTTAGCAGCGCCAATATGATCATGAGAAAGGAGGCGGGTGTCGTGCGTACAGCACGGCATCCCAGGGAACCTACCAGGAACCTACCGCGGAAAATTAGATGGATACAGGTAGGATGAATTGGCATTGCAAGCACCAGTACTTCCAAACGTTGTATCCGCGGCTGTCGATCCTACCTCTCCTCTCTCGAATGGTGACAAGAAGGCTGATATGTTTAGAACCTGGTTAAACCCAAATGATAGCCCAAAATGCAGTATGATATGTACAGGCGAGACTGCAGACATTAGTGATCATAGCTGATATCTGAAGTCGGGGTGCTTGTAGCCCAACTCCACGACCTCTTGCTCAGTCTTGTCCTTCAGTCGGTAGTCTCTCTCGCCACGTTCACGCTTTGCGTTCTCCCAACGGATGTAGATAGCCCCGCCAATGACCATCACCATGACTGCACTGGTAGTTGCGACGTTGAGGATACTTCCTTTCCTGAAATGCGGGGCGTCCTTGGGCAGATATGTCCAAACACTACGAGTCAAATCAGAGTCAAGCATAGAGACAGGATGGCAACGAGGACTTACGCGATGACAGCGCCGATTGTCCCAATACCTGGACAAGGTATCAGTGGATACAAAGGAAAGGAACTAGTGACCGACTGGGAATGAGGGCAGAGGTAGTTGCACGCATTGTATCAGGAGATGCGTTGTCTGTTCCCCAGGCAATGATTGCGGGTGCAGAGGGAACAAGACCCATGATGCAGAGGAAACATGCCGCGTAACTGCAAAGGATGCGATCAGACCTGACACTTGTCGCAACGCTGTCGAACTCACCGAGCGTGATGATTATCTGTGGAAACAACAGCAATGATATATCCAGCCCAGACAAGCGGGACGGTCATCATGATAGCTGCCGAGCGCAAGCGAAGTCGATATCCAGTGTACGAAACGAAGACGGCCCAGAATGCTCCAACCACATACGGGGGTACAGACCTCAGTTGTACTTCGACGACAGCTTTGAAAGATGAACGTCAGTCAGCGGAACTCGTAATATCTGCAAAAACATACTGTAGTGGCCGACTGAGCAAAAATCAGACTTCTGAACCTCGCAGAATGGGACAAGGGAACTCACGTCCGGCAATGACAGTGGGCATGAACAAGCTGAGGCCCTGGAAAGAGATGTTGACGAAGAGATACAAGATAGAGCAGAGAACAGTCTGACGAAACAACCCTTATCAGCTCAACGTTAAGACAGCGGCAAAATGTTCTCTCACGTTGAAGTTCAAAGACCTCCAGATGAGTTTCCAGGTCGTGCCTTCCTTTGCACCGTGATTCTTAATGGTTCTATCGGCATCGATGCGCCTGAGAGCAAGTTCACGCTCATCCTCGTTCAGCATCCGAGTCTTCTCGGGATCCGTTGGGATGAAAAAAATGCCAAGGATGCCAAAACCGGTGGTGATGATTCCTTTTCAAAGTAGTATCAGTTAAAGGGATACACCACATGACGCCTCGGTAAGCTGACCTTCAACGAGGAAGATCTTGCGCCATGAGGTGACGGTGCCGATGTCGTTGACAGCCAACAAGCCAGAAGCGAGAAGGCCACCGACTGTGAAAAAAATCAAACATACGTCAACTACAATGGGACTGATTGATACTGACATGCTCCCGCGATGCAAGGCGCAGTGCCAAAAAAGATACCAATCCTCAGCACTAGCTCATGTCGACGATAGTAACGGGAGAGGATGTACGTGAGGCCCGGCTGACAGATGATTATAAGGCCAAGGTCCAATGTAGAGAGCATCAAGTAGCCTACCAGAGTGCCACCCTCAGCTATACCCAGGAAAACTCGTGTAACGATGAGGCCAGAATAGCTGTGGATGAAAGCGGTAGAAAGGCTGACGACACCGAACAAGATGATGAGAAGGGCCATCGAGACGGATCCAAATCTCTTGAGAGCCAGGTTAGCTGGCACCTCGAAGAAGATGAACTGCGGTGAGCAGCATGAATTCAGCATAGCCTCTTCGAGACAAGGAGGGCTTACGAATATGTAGAAGATGGTGAGGGCAATGTTGTAGTCGTAACCTTCCAATCCCAGATCTTTCTCGATACCTATTCAGAGTGAGGAATGTTAGTCGTTGAGAAGTTCCAGACTGCGCTCACCGGCAACCTTTGCATTTCCTGAATGCGGAAAGTCAGCAAGGAATCACTCTTGGCGAGACAGTCAGCTTACCGATGGCAGTCCGGTCAATGAAGTTGAGGCAGTCTAGCAAACGACGTCAGAAAAGTAGCTTCTACCAAAGGCTCAGACTCACAGATCAAGGTAGCCATAGGCAGCAGGATCCAGTCAAGTTTTCGTAGAAGCTTTTTCTCGGCGACGGGGTCGATGCCGTTGTTACTGGGCAAGACTGGCGACTCAACATCGCCAAGCGATGCCTTTTCGACGCTGACGTCAGCTTTGGATGAGACAGACATCGCACGCTCCTGCGGATCATAAGACGAGAGTGAGACGGTCGATGAGGGGAAATTGTGAGGAGGGCTGCTCACTAGTTGAAGTCTATGGTAGAACGGGTTGGGGCGCCAGACAACGAACAATCACAAAGTTCGCCTTAATAAGAGCCTACATCTACATCCCATCCGGAGCTATTTACTTGACAGAGAGATCAGGATCATGCTATTCAGAAGTATCCCTATCGCGTAGACGGAATGGGGAGGACCGCGTTTTTCCCATCATCATGGCGAAAAGAAGTCGGAGTCGATTTGTTACGAAATGGCACAAGGTCCAATATCGCGAACCAACAGGAACCAATCTGACAACTGAATAGTAGAGGCACGTAGTCCGCAGGCTGGACAGCCGACCCCCGAAGACAATATGTTTCTGTAGAGACCCATTCAGTTGAAGCGAAGGAGAAATTGTGCAAACAGTCAACGCGAGTAAGCATGCGTACTCATCAGAAAACCTGATTCTGATAGGCAGCAGTTTATCTTTGTGATCTAAGCCGAGATGCTCAGAGCTGCTAGACCTACTGAAATGGGAGGCAGACAAGATATGATCCCTTGTGTGTCCGTCTTCGCATGTACCTCGCGTTCACCGCAACATATCTATTCAGGTTAGGTCAAGGCTACTGAACGTCTGGAAATATTGGATTAATGCACGACTTACGGAACATGAATCCGCAATCACACGCGCGCAATCAGCGGGCAGTCAGAGATGGCCTTGGTGTCCTCTGGGGAAACCGATATTTTCTGAATATCACGGTAGCAATCGGCGAAGTCTACCTTCACTGGATCCACAAGACTGCCTAGTTAAGACGTCGCGTAAGAAACCAAGGAGATGTTGAGTCAAAGGCACAGCTCAGGCCAAAGGTCGTGTCCTGTGATACTCGGAAAACGTCCGCCAGGGTTCCCGATTCCTCTGTACTGTACATGGATGTCGACTCTTTGGGGAGTCCGTTGTCGGTCGTTGGCAGCATTTGCACAGACGAGACCTGCATGTTTATCGCAATAAGACAGGAACCAATTGAACCCTTGGACGTTTTGGACGAGGGAAGCCAGAGCGTGGCATCAGAGGTATCAGGCGATGGCCATGATGGTGATGGTAGCTGAGGCTAGATGGGAGTTCGAAAGGTAACGCCGTAACACGTCGGCGTTAAACTGCTTGATCGAACCCACGACCCACGACACTTCAGGATACATACAGCTCAGACTTGGCTCAGACTGGCCATATTGCGACAAGCGAATGCGTTTGAGTGTCGTAACATTATCATACTGGCGATGACCACACGTTATGTCTCAACTAGGTCTGAACCGAGCTTGAAGAGATGCCACCAACCGTGAACAAACTTGATGATGTAGCAGTTCTGCGTGATCCCTGTAGAAGTATACGTTGCGTAGTATAAGTGCTGGAGATAAAATACAGTGATAGATAGTTGGATGTGGTGGTATAAAATATGATATGATCAATGTAGGATGCCTGGTGATGAGGACAGTGGTGTCAGGTATTGAGTCAGCTGGCCAAGGACGGAGAAGGGGTTTTGCGACGTGAAATAGACGGCCTGAGCACGTCGGCGTCGATGTTGTGCAACGGGATCATGTGGTAGGATGACGACCGCGACGAATTGTATGCATCCGTCCGTCTCCTTTTCGATAGAGGTTGCGTGACCTCCTCCTGCTTTATGTTCTTCGCGATGTCGGTCCAGGCTGAGCAGCTGAGAGTCTGAGGCTGATTGGACGCTGATGCTATGCGTATGTTTGACGAAGGATGCGAAGGTGAGTGCGGTATGTTCAATGAATGCCGAGAGGGCGGCGGCGGCGGGAAAGTGTTGTCCGGGGTAGTCCTATTGGAGGACGTTGTTCTGGAAGACGGTGGCCCCGATGAAAAGTTGGAAAACAGACTGAGTGGCGCTTGTGAGCGGATAAATCGTAGGAACGTTTAAAAGCTTACTCGTCTACTTCAATTTTTCTTTTCAAGACATTGTATTTCCGCTCCATTTCCTCCTTCTCATGCTTCAGGTGAAGAGCATGGTCTCTCGCCACTCGGGCGATGTTGAGCAGACCAAGAGTTGCAGCCGCATGCACTTCGGCACGTTTACGCCACAAATCACAGTTGAAGCGTAATGACGCGTTTTCAGCGCTGAGTCTGGCACACTCGGCAACTGCGTTTGGCGGGGTCATTTTGGTGTCGGCCTTAGCGATGGGCTCGTCAAGATAGAGACGGCGTATATGGGGAACGATATGAGGGCGAAGGTGATTAGGGATGAGGGCTGGGTCGATATTGACTGTAAACGAGCGTGGTTAAAGAGGTTCTCTTAGAGCGAGGAGTTAAGCAAACCTGTGGTATACGGACTCCGACACGCTGGGCAATAGTGCAGGGTAGCATAGGGTTTGATGGAACTGACGGCACGGTATACACAGTCGCTGCAGAAGACATGACCTAGAGGCATTTAGAATGAAGCCCGAGGGAAGAGTAAAGTTGGCCACATACCACACGGCAAGGACACAGGCCTCTTGAGCTCGTCGATGCAGATGCTACAGGACATTGTGGTGGTGGATGATGGAGGGCCAGAAGGGAATAGAGGGCACTTTTATATGAGGCGACGGACGAGCCAGGATTCGTTCCGAGCGCAACCGAGGAGATATCACTGACATCGTGTTCTAGGATGAATTGGACGAGAGGTAGGAGGCTGGGTGATTCTTGACTACGCCGAGATGACGGATAAGCGAATGGTTCCGACCAGGGTCCAAAAGTTGCCGGCCTCGGAGGTTCAGGAGTGCGGCCCAGGCCCGCGGTAGGAGTAGAGCTCTGGTAAAACTGCAAAGGAAACCTGGTGACTCCGCTCGCCATTGCGCTCTTCGACACACGGTGTACACTTCCTCACATTTGTGTTCAGAGTGTATCATAGATGGTTCACCAACAGTGAGAATCACCTATGATTTGTGGCGCGGCAACTTCAGCTGTGACATCCGTTACGGGCCCGGACATTCGCCACTACTGTACGGAACCTTCTGTTCATCGGTCGAATCATATATCCCAAGGCCGACGAGATCGTCGCTCGGCCGTTAGCGATGGGGAGCGCATCACTGTGGCATCACTATAGATTTTTTGACATGGAGCAACACTCAAGTTGAATCTATACACCGACACCGGAGTCGTCCATGCATGCATTCATGTCCAGTGAAATCAAGTTGGTCCATGCCCAGTTGCCGAGAGCCGCTACTCCCTTGGAGGATCAGTGATTGGCGCGCCCGTTGCACTGTGAAAAAGATCTCAGTCTCGGATGAGAAGTCGATTGTACCGACACAAATGAAATAAATCACATTGTCCTCTATGCGTGTTCGGAACTTCTACTGCGATAGTCCGATTCGGGTTGCTTGAACCATGCTGAGGCGACAACCGGCGCATTGTAATGACCACGGGCATACTGCTATTTTGCCCAGCTGAATCAAGCCTCAGGCACCTCATGCATCCATTGCCAATGTAAGCTAGCGAGACAGACTCAGAGGCGGTAAGCACTGCACTGCACCTGACCTGTGCGCCTACGGTATATTTTGAAAGCCCGCGGAGTCTCCGCTGAATACCTCGCTTGTGTTGGACCCCTTGAATTAGAGCGGTCCGAAGAAGGCAACAGCGGACCAGGTCAACGGCTGTCCACGGCTATGCGTGATAGCCATGGATGAAGACTGGAATCAATGATTGTGCCCACGCATAGACGTCATGAGAAAGAGCACAGAATGGTAGTAGAATGGTACGTCCACTAGTAATGTAGCCGACAGGCGAATAAACCAGCAGAGCGTCATCGAATGACACGAGAGACGCGAGTTTGTGGAAGGGAGATGCGAAGTCTCCGGCTTTCGTGCCGGACAGTCTTCGAGAGCACCGTTAGTTGGATCCGACATGGACGAAGGGCCGGGCGGCGACATATAGACAGCATGATGGGTGAAATGGCAATATACAAGTGGCGGCACGCGCAAGGGGCCGAATATCGACCGATGCGTGTGATGAGAATAGACTCTGTTAGTCTTCGAGGCGCTCATGGCTCACAGTGGTTCCGCCGGCAAGGAGGAAAGGCAAACTCAATGAGGCATCATGATGGGGAAAGTGGGGAAGGACGGTGAGGTAAGATGAGCCTCATTCCAGCGTGGAAGACAAGCAAGCGAAAGCGTTATCTGGACCGCATATCTATAGCGTGGCAGAGAGAATTGAATGTAACCGTGACCAGGCGTGTAACGGGACAAAAAGTGTTTGTGCTCCGTCCGCGTCCTCGACCGACGGTCGACTGTGGTCTGTCGACCAGTCGGACGGCGGCTAGGCATACAGCATACGTGCTGAAGCTCACATGAGACAATCAAAGTCATGGAACGAACCTGTAGGTCGCTCACATATTTTGCCTTCGACTCTGAGGCGAAAACTGAACCTGCATCGAGTTCTGAAGTCTACATATTGGATTGCACCGTGTCATGGATAAGCCGACATCCATACGGACCCTCTCCGATCACGATAGCATCGACCTCGGCTTTCGCGGCCTGCGATTCGCATCGCCTTGCTGCGCCGTAGTCGATCGCAGTAAGGCTGCGTATACCTTTCGACTCGGACATCTCGGGTAGCTCGGACTAGTTTAGTATAAATACTTGTATTCTACTTACAACCAACTGATCTACCTCTTGCCTACCAAATTGACGTGTGCCATATTGAGCCCCTCACTAAGAACCGGACCAGTTAAGCTACGCGCTAGCCCCGATATCTTCACGGTAATCTAAGAGACTTCACGCGATTCACTAACGACTTGGTAATATTCGCGTACTACTCTACTCTACGCTACCCGACGTTCGTCTCGAGCGCCGATCAAGCCTACCTTATCGAGACATCTTCAACATTGGTGGACACATTGGGAAATACCGTGCGAGTATCTGTGCTACAATTTAGCTTACTTGTCATCATTCCCGGCACACAATTCAATTCATTATCGACTACACTACCACTCAGACCTCATGGCTTCACAAGCAAGTAGAGATCGCCGCAGTAGTGGTCCCGTCATCGACAATCTCGATCCGAACAATACTTGGAACTCTCGCGCTGGAAATCCTTACAAATATCCGCCACATTTCCATTATCGAGACTGGAAAGCTGAGAAACAGCAAGTTGCGGAACTAAACCATCGGAACCGTCTCGCCGCGCGTCTAACCGAAGACTCTGAAGCAGACAATGGTGGTGATGAAGAGGACAATGTCTCCATACATTCGGAGGAGACTGTAGTTCCTGCTTTCAATGATCCAGAAGCAGCTGGACCAAGCATCGAGACTCTTGATGCAGATTCACTTGCTGAAACTGAACTACGGATCATTACCATGTTGCCATTTCTTCGACTAGCCAATACAGATAAGAAGTATTTGGAAAGACGAGCTGCCGCTCTTCAGCTACTGAGGGATAATAACATTTACGATTTGCGAAAGACACCTACCTGCTCGAGGCGACAAGCTAAAGCTGTGTTCAAGGATGAGCTTTCTCATCTCACTGATTTATTTCGACGAGTTCGTGCAGCATATTTCGTTCAGGGCGAGGGACACATTGATGCAGATCGAATTCCGCATTACTCTCTTATTGACAGTACATTTCAAGCGCTCATCAGTAGGTTAGTCAAACGAAAAACCAAGGCGGCTGGCTCTCTGCGCGCATTCGGTGTTGCAGACATCGAAATTCCAACCTGGGGAAGAAACGGAACTGTCAATGAATGGTACAATCAGAATGATTTCGAATTGTACGGCATAGCCTTTATAGCTGATGTTGAGCAATTTCTGAGTCAGTTGGATTATTATCATGATTGGGAGACCGCCTTACCCAAAGGACCAGAAGTTCAAGCGCTTGATGATTTGCCTGATCAACCATCCATCCTAAGCTCTTGGTCTGACTTGCGCCGTCGATCTTCGACCCGTCACTGGGGA
Organism: Strobilurus luchuensis; assembly: GCA_019915105.1. NCBI lineage: Eukaryota > Fungi > Basidiomycota > Agaricomycetes > Agaricales > Physalacriaceae > Strobilurus > Strobilurus luchuensis. The sequence continues at coordinate 618,258 of JAHLMJ010000003.1, forward strand.
GTCGGAGACAGTATCAGTACAAACGGACAAAGAAGACGATCACGAGCCAGTACAAGTACTGGCGCTTTTGGGAGTTCCTGGTTTGGTAATCCTGGACGTCCTGAGTTTCGCGATCGCAATTCGTCACGCAAAGATCAGAATCGGGAAGTCAGATTCAATCCTGATCCCGACAACGAACCATCTGACGACGACGACATTTGGGACTGGCGTCGACCGCAAGCACGGAAGCCTGATGGACCAGGCGGAGGTGGGAACGGCGGTGGTGGCGGCGGTAACAATGGCGGCGGCGGCGGTGGAGGTAGTGGTCCAGGTGGAAACGGCGGCTCAGGTAACGGTCAGTCACAGGGACCCATACTATCAGAAGCTCATTTTGATACCAAGATCAAAGTGTCTGACATACCGGGATGGGATGGCGACACCGATGCGATTGTGCATTGGCTTTTGAAGGTGGATGATTTCGCCGATCTTGGCGAACGGGTCTTCATACAACTTGGAAAATGGGTACCTAAGCGATTTTCAGGTTCTGCGGATAGTTGGTATTTTTCCTTACCCGCTGAAGTTCGGCGTCGTCACGAAAAGAACTGGAGTACACTTCGCGAAGCGATCACCACATACTGGATGAATCGTAAGTGGTGGGAACGCCAGAAGAAGCGTGCACGCAACGCTGCTTACCGTGATCAAGGCCACACCCGCGAGACTCCGAGCGAATACTTCGTCCGTAAGACGGAGTTGTTGAGAACCGCATACGAGCTTGAGGAAACCGAAATCATCAGCGAGGTGATGAATGGTGTTCCCGATTCTTGGGAAACAATACTCAACACGGAGTTGTTCGAAACAGCAATGGACTTACAGGAAAGTATACGGTATCACGAAGAAACTCTTCTTTCGTTGAGTGCACCGCGTCGATTCGCCTCCTACAAGACAAGTACTGAATATGACATTGAGTCAAATGGAAACGAACCGCACTCACAGTCAACTGCTCGCGTACATCTCGTAGGCGCAACGACCCAATTACCGCCTCCGCAGTACCCTAAGGATGACGAAACCGTCTCTAAGAATGGGCGTACACCTAAATCGAAGGGTGCTCGTCCATGTCGGCACTGCGGAAGCGGAATGCATTGGGACAACGAGTGTAAGTACCGCGTGCAAGGAATGAGAAACGCTCGTACTCGCCTTGCTCAAGCTGATACCGAATATCTTGATGCCCTCGACGCATACGAAAACCTGTATTATTCAGTAATTGGTGAGTCGGAGCAGGATTTTGATCCTGCCCTCCAGATTACCCAGTCATCCGCGTCGTTGGTGGAGTCCAGCTGCGCAGCGAAGGACCTGGAGGGCGATAGTAATGACGAAACATCCGTGGAGATCGAACGTGAAGAGCGGGAAGCGTCCGCGCTCCACTGTGAAGAGTCGAGACAGTTCGACTTGATAACAGATCGCGCACCTGTAGGAGCTACTGCGTGTCGAGCATTCTATGAGAAACCTCCATTGAATAGAAGGACTAGACGAAAGTTAGCCCAAGAGGTCGCGCGTGTAACTCACGTTGTACGAAATGTACCCGGAGAAGATCCGGATAAGCCGATGATACAGCTCAAGCAGCTGAGTGCGCGTCCTCCGGGATGCACGTTTCTTGGCAGTCGCGCCACTGAAACCATGGCCCAGGTGAACGGCATGGACGTGATTAAGGTAATAATAGACTCTGGGTCAGACATCACTTTGATTTCACAGGAAACGCTACGAAAACTCACCTGCTCGCCGCGCATTCGCATGGGGCAACAAATCAATTTACTTCAAGTAACGGGTAAGTCTAGTATCTCCGGATTTGTGAATGTAGACTTGATTTTTCCTACCCCGGACGGACCTGTGGAGATGAATGTCGATGCGTATGTTGTCAAAGGTATGTCGACACCGTTCATTCTGGGAAATGATTTTGCTGATCAATACGCAATATCAATTCTCCGAAAGGGGGAGGAGACATACCTGCAATTCGGAAACACCGGTCGTGAACTGCTAGTCAAAAGCTCCGTGAGTCCGTCAATTTTGGACGATGAAGGAAGAACTTTCAAGGTACAGGTTGTTAGTTCCGTAAAAACGAATCTGAGTCGCGTTCAGGCGCACCGAAAATCTCAGAAACGCAAGAAGCGCGAAAGTGCGCGCCAACGAAATAGGCAAGTTCGATCAGCCAGTCGCGTGGTCATAGGACCAGCAACATGCAGACGCGTTCCCGTAATCGTGGAATTTCCATCCGGGGTGAAAGAAGTCTTTGTGGAACGAAGCATTAAGCAGGGCAGCAATGCAGACGACGTCTATGGCTCACCAGATGTCCTGATTAGCCCAGATCAATGCTACTTGCCAATTTCTAATTTCTCGGGTAGCCCGATCGTTATAACCAAGGGCGAGGTACTCGGACAGGCGCATAGTCCACGCAACTGGCTGGATGGGCGTCGGGGAAATGAAGCGAAGATTCGAACGCACGAGGCGTACGCGTCGTTCATCCGACATCTGGTGAAAGAACGATCAAGAGATCCGAAGCCGGCGGCAGGAACATCTAACCGGGCTTCGGTCTCAGCTCCGGGATCAAACAATGACTCTGTCATTCCCGTGACCTTGGCTATCACGTCCATCTCCGACGTCTCGTCCAAAGCGCATCGGAACGCGTCCGAGCCTGACGACCCAGCTGCAACAGAACCAGTTGAAGGTGGGCCAAAGACTGCGGAACTGCCAGCAGAGCTGACCCCAGCTAATAAGTTTTTATCTACGGTTGATATCTCAGGACATCTCACGGACGATCAGCGCGTTCACCTCGAACGCGTTCTTTTAGACAACCAGAACGCGTTCGGACTCGATGGACGTCTCGGAAATCACGACACGCAAGTTGAAATTCGTCTCAAACCTGATGCGACGCCGGTCTCGCTTCCGCCATTCTCAACATCACCGATGAACCGCGAGGTCATCGACCGCCAAATGGATTCGTGGATTGCGTTAGGAGTCATAGAATCATCAACGAGTCCCTGGGGAGCCCCGGCATTTATTGTCTATAGAAATGGTAAGCCTCGTATGGTCGTTGATTTCCGCCGACTGAACGCGATGGTCATACCAGACGAATTTCCTTTACCTAAGCAAGACGATATCACACAGGCACTCTCCGGCTCGCAATGGCTCACTACTCTAGACGCACTTTCAGGTTTCACCCAGCTCACGATGGCCTCAAACTCTCGGGAACCACTAGCCTTCCGAACGCATCGCGGACTCTGGCAGTTCGTTCGCATGCCATTCGGATACAGGAACGGACCGAGCGTCTTTCAACGCGTCATGCAGAAGGTACTTGCACCCTTCTTGTGGATTTTTGCTTTGGTCTACATTGATGACATTGTAGTGTTCTCGTTGACTTTTGATGAACACCTGGAACACTTAGAGAAGGTTCTGAAAGCAGTCAGCAAGGCGGGAATTACATTATCGCCCGGTAAGTGTCACTTTGCGTATCAATCGTTACTGCTTCTTGGACAAAAAGTGTCTCGTCTAGGCATGTCGACACATAAGGAGAAAGTTGACGCGATCCTCGCTCTGGAAACACCGCGCGACGTTTCCGAGCTACAAGTGTTTCTAGGGATGATGGTTTACTTTTCAGCCTACATCCCATTCTACGCTTGGATCGCTCATCCACTTTTTAGACTGCTAAAGAAGGGCACGACTTGGGAATGGACTGATCTACATGAAGAGGCGTTCACTCTATGTAAGCAGGTACTTTCGGAAGCTCCGGTACGAGGATACGCTATGATTGGTAAACCCTATCGTGTATATACCGATGCCTGTGATTACGGACTTGCAGGAATTCTACAGCAGGTACAACCGATCTTGATTCGTGACCTACGTGGTACCAAAACTTACGAGAAACTTCACGAGGCTCACGTACAAGGTAACGCGATCCCTCAGTTAGTAACTTCAATCTCGAAGGAACACGACGATGTACCTCCGGTGGGAACATGGGCAACCAAGTTTGAGGACACAATTGTTCACGTCGAACGAGTCGTGTGCTATTGGTCCCGTGTACTGAAATCACCAGAACGGAATTACTCACCGACTGAACGGGAGGCTCTCGCACTCAAGGAGGCCTTAATAAAGTTTCAGCCCTATATTGAAGGTGAGAAGATATTAGCCGTCACGGATCACGCAGCATTGACATGGGCTCGTACCTACCAAAATGTGAATCGAAGACTTCTTACGTGGGGAATGGTCTATTCTGCCTTCCCAAACATGCACATCGTTCACCGCGCCGGACGCGTTCACTCTAACGTCGACCCAATATCCAGACTGCGACGACGAGTACCTTCTGAAATCGGGCCTGTTTCCGATACTATGCAGTCAATCGATTTGGGAAAGATGGACGAGTCGGACCCCTTGCGAGCTCTGTACGAGAAATTTGGCGCAAAATTCGAAGAAAAGTTGCTCACCATAAGCAGGAAACACGTCGAGAATGAAGTCGAAGCTTCTTCGGGGGAGACTACACTAGGTACGGATATTGAAATTTCAGCCTCAGCTTCGATTCATTTAGTTACAGCGCGCAATTACAGCGTGATAATGAACTTCGAGATGCCGGAACTGGAACGATGGGCACAAGCTTATCGTGAGGATCCGCATTTTAATGATTTCCTTGAGTCTTTACAGCACCCGCGAGCTCATATCAGTCCCAAATACCCTCAGTACATCTATAATAGCGACGGTTTGGTATTCTTCGAGGATGCAAATGGAAACAATCGTTTATGTGTCCCGAAAACCATCAGAATTGAGTTAATGAAGCTGGTTCACGACTCACTCACGGAGTCAGCTCACGCGGGTTATCACCGATGCTATAATCGACTCGCAAGCACTCATTACTGGCCAGGTATGTCTAGAGACCTGAAACGGTATGTTCAGACGTGCGATCTCTGTCAGAAGGCAAAACCGAGCCGTTTGGGACCAAAAGGACTTCTTCAACCAATTCCTATTCCATCGCAACCCTTCGAGGTGTTGACTATGGATTTCATACCCGAGCTTCCAGCAGCTCACGGGTTCGATAACGTCCTCGTAATAGTAGACAAACTGACGAAATTCGGCATTTTCATTCCTTGTAAGACAACTATCACTCAGGACGAGACAGCAGCATTGTTTTTCGAGCATGTCATATCAAAGTATGGCATACCACGGCAAATAATTTCAGATCGTGATACTCGTTGGAAGGGTGCATTCTGGAGAGAGGTCTGTGAACTTATGGGAATGAAACGTGCGCTCACAACATCATATCACCCGCAGGCAGATGGGCAAACAGAAGTATTGAATCAAACTCTCGAGATCGCATTGCGGACGTATGTCAACCCTAATCACGATGACTGGGACACTTTGCTCAATGGATTCGCACTCGCATACAATACAACACCGCATTCGGCAACAGGCTACGCGCCTTCTTTCTTACTGTATGGCTTTTTGCCGATCACGGAATCGACATTGATGGCTCAGCCGGACTTCGTGCCGAGACCAGTGGGGGATTCTGTATCGCAGGGCGGAAAGCCGGATCAGATTCATTTACAACACGAAAACGAACACGTTGTAGACATGGTCGAGCAATTTGAGGCCATAAGGCGATCAGCTAAAGATGCGTTGAGTCTGAGCCGTGCATTTCAAGAAAAGAACTATAATAAAAACAAGCTCGGTATCGAGTTTGAGGAAGGAGATCTCGTGCTCTTAAACCCGCACTCTCTAGAGATGTTGCGAAGTTTCAAGGATAAGGGCAAGAAGTTGTTAATGCGATACGACGGACCGTTTGAGGTAGTCCGGAAGCTCAGTCCGATCACTTACCAATTGAGGCTTCCCGACACCTATTTAATACATCCGATCATCAATATTGCTCATTTGGAAAAGTACCGAGCTTCATCACCCGAGCTTGGAACGCGACCTAACACACGAATGAGGAATGCTGATTTTCAGCGTCTGGGTGAGGAGGAAGAGGTTGAGAAGATCGTTGCTCAACGATACTTCCGGGGCTCGGGTAAACAGCGGCGAATATTAAAATATAAAGTACATTTTAAAGGATTCCCGACAAGCCATGATCTTTGGAAAACGGCTAAACAGTTGCAGAACGCGCACGAAATCCTTCAGGAATGGCGGAACCAGCAGACGGGACGCGGAGCAGTAAAAACCTCCGAGATCCAGTGATTGCAGCATGTTTAGGGTAGCGGTTTAAGACCGTGTCTATGCGATGCTTCCGCCACTTTTACACGTTTCTACACTCCAGTATCTCCACTATGATTCATCTCTCACATCAGTGTGAATCATATTCGACGTCTTTTGCTCCTTGCCCAGCCTTTCAGCCTGCTATTTAAACCCTTTTGCAGTGGGGAAATGCATTCCATCCTCACACTCATATCCTCGTCTCATCCACCTACTTCACGCGTCTCATATCGCTCAGCACATTCACTTTTATCCACTCTTCAATTCCATCAAAGAAACTGTACGCGTATCTTCACTCTGACGGGCATAATCTGACCACGAAGTAGACCATGTCCACGATCGCTGCTGCCGCCGGTCTCAACCAGCCCATCGATCCACAGAACATTCTGCGACTTCAAGCGGAGGACCACCTTGAAGCCGTTCAGAAGCTGAGCTCAGTTCTCCCGCGCCTTCCCAACGCGAACCGACTTCGCAACATCCTCTCCCAGGCGATCAGGCCTCTCGACATCAATCTCGTCGAAGGAAAAGGACCCGGCGAGTTAGGAATCCGTTACGAGACGGGCATGTTCATCGGTGGCACTGCCTATATTCTTCATGTGTTGACCATGAACATGCTCAACAATACAGAGATGTTCCCGCTGAACCCTAGCTCGTATGGAGCGCATCGCGTACCCGATCTCATTCCAGTTTGGGCTCTTCCCATTCTGGACGTCACGCATTGGCCGTCGCTTTATTGCGAAGAGGGAATCAAGGTGCCTTTCGTGTATCCAGCCGAGAAACAGCATTTCGCCGGTATGCGATTCGAGTCACTCGTGCACCTTCAGGACATGTGGGACTACTTCCAAGGCAAGTGTCACAGTACGATGATTCAAAATTCCTGTCTCAATTCATGCTCAGAGCTTCTTGTCTCGATGATCCTTACCCTTTATTCCGCGACGTTGAGGTGCATTTCACTGGGACTTGGATCACCTGTCAATCCTGGATCTCCCTGGCGTCTTTCCCTTGCCGAGTACTACATGCACGTCGCACCGCACGTTCTTATGCGCGAGGCCGCCGAGCAAGGGAAGTCCATTCGTGCCTTCCTCAGTGAAGCCTTCAAGGGCGACGATTCGCAGCTACCTACGCGCTTCATTCCCGAAATCCGCCCGATGACAGGCGGGCAGGTCACTTCCCCATTCCCATATCCTCTCGACCCTACGTATCCCGTTCTGAACATCGGCAAGTTCTGCGGGTATTGCCATTTGATAGGCTGTACTCGGGATTCTTGCCCATACGCCGCTACCAGAACCGAATTCTACCGTTCGACTTGGTCCAACGAAGCCCTCAACGGCGAGGGATCCGACAGTGCTGACGAATGGGAAAACGACGAACTCAATTCGGACCTTGACGATGACTCCGAGGAATACGAGTCAGCGGAAGAAGATTTGGATGCCCACGAATGGGATTCCGACAACAGTGTTAGTGATGAAGATAGTGGTACGGTTAGGTTCTAGACAGTTTGAAGTTGACTGTACGCGTGGTTTCTTCATTTCCGTTAAATTGTTTAAATCTTAAATCTATTCTCAAGGTACACGCAGTCTGGGGGGGCTATGTCATGGATAAGCCGACATCCATACGGACCCTCTCCGATCACGATAGCATCGACCTCGGCTTTCGCGGCCTGCGATTCGCATCGCCTTGCTGCGCCGTAGTCGATCGCAGTAAGGCTGCGTATACCTTTCGACTCGGACATCTCGGGTAGCTCGGACTAGTTTAGTATAAATACTTGTATTCTACTTACAACCAACTGATCTACCTCTTGCCTACCAAATTGACGTGTGCCATATTGAGCCCCTCACTAAGAACCGGACCAGTTAAGCTACGCGCTAGCCCCGATATCTTCACGGTAATCTAAGAGACTTCACGCGATTCACTAACGACTTGGTAATATTCGCGTACTACTCTACTCTACGCTACCCGACGTTCGTCTCGAGCGCCGATCAAGCCTACCTTATCGAGACATCTTCAACACACCGCCACGTTGAGCAACGCAAAATGGGCCTCGATGAAAAGAGCGGACATTTTGTCAAGCCGCGAGATATGCAGTGGAAATAACCTGTCGCCGTGATTTTGTCGATGGTGGTGTCACTGGTGTGAGAGACGCCGCACTGCCAGGCCTTCTGCGGCCCGCCGATCGGCAGCTTTGCCAAGCACCGAGCTCGAGTCAACCATCACACTGACAGTACTGATCGCCGGACGCCCTCATCCTCTCTTGCGAGTCTAGACTATCTTTTCTGCGAGCAGTTAGCGGCTGGTGCACTGATGCTACTCCCTCGTATCACGACACGGAGTTCATCATCTCTGCAGCGGCCTGATCATGACAAAATCTCTGCCGATTGAGAACAAATCCGAGGATCTATAGACTGAAGACTCGCTTACTGCTCAGTGCTCACACGACCTCCAGATACACCAACGCACTTACGGCTCACTTCTCGTGGATGCCTGCGCTCGCCTGTCTATTGGTAGCCAACTATCACTTAGGTATGACTTGAAGATGCTGGCTCGGTACACGTCAACGCTGTCGTCGCTGCTACCATCCCTCCGAGTCCCAACAGCTCTCCCATCTTGAAACCTTCGTTCGATTGGTTGACTGCAGCCACTACTAGTGCTACAAATCTAATCCGGCGCGCGACACACGACCATGCAATGCAGGTCACGGTGCTTTCACAGTCAAATTCGGACTTGCGACCTGCCTCGCAGTTTACAGCACAGGTAGTGGATCTTCACGGAATCCACGCTTGCTATTCCATTGTCCTCGATATTCTCACTTTGGAAGGGGGTCACCGCGGTATTGTCCAACTCGCGTACTTCCGCCGCGGCAGCCTGAGACTCCATTCCAAAACCAGCCTGCCTACGAACAAGCCTCCCTTGAATTCAACTTAGTCCTCTGCGCCTCACTCCTATCAATGCTGTGTCTCGCTTCGAGAAACAAGATCCCCCAGGTACAATGAAAAATTCTTGTCTCTCCTACCCCACGCCTACAACGATAGACCCAGCAGCTTCGAAATCGGCGCGCATTAAATCCGTGGAATGAGGGCGGGGTGCTGCCCCGGGCCTCCTCGCATTCGCGACCGCCTAAGCGTCAGGTACCGTGCGGTGCATACCATAACCAGAGTGCCGCCACCCGCCGTCTACAATAGCAGATCACGGTTCAGTAGAACACCGGACCACTGGACGGATGAAATAATATAACTCACTTCGGTTAGTGTTGCTATTACCTATCCCTGATCTTCCTGTTTGACGAATTGGGTTTGAATATACTCGGTCGCTGGTGATCTGCAGAGCGGAGTGTAATTGCCGTTGTTGTATACGCGATTGTACGCGTTGCACGGAGGGTTATATCTGCGCGTCGAAACATTCCCTCCTCGGACGTGACTGTTCAATCGGTCCAGCTGCATTCTGTAAATCACTGGATGTCCTGACACCATTTGAGCAGAAGCCACTAGCTCAGGGGACACATGCAAACCCGTAGCCCCAAACCTTTTCACTTCTACTCGTGTATAGAGTACATGCGTCAAAAAGGTCATTGCTCAATTTGCTTGGGCGCCACGCGCCCTCACAGAGCCGATCGCGTCACCAAACGACTGCCATCTGCTGATGAAAAGGCTGCCATCTCATGGGCTCATGTGCTGCCTCGTGAGCTGAAGAGGTGGTGCGGAAGATTACTGGCAGCAGCTGTGGCGTTACGTGACTACATGTTCTTTTGTTCCTCGTTCCGGGCCCCGAATACATACGGTCTTTTACGCGTCTCTGAATTTATGATTGACCAGCCTCTTCCTGATTTGTAGATTGACTGGCTGCACAGACATCAACATTCTTGAGCTGCCTCAGCCTGCCTGAGAACACAGAGTAAGTAGAGGAGTTTATTTGGTAGCGCAGGCAGTTATGTGTTGGGCTGTACCACTTTGCGTGGCTGCTTTGCTGTCGTATCTCAACTGCAGTAGACTTGTAGTACCTCCATTTGGTCCTGCAAATTCGGAATCGCCATTTCAGATATGATTATTTTAACAATACGCGTCGGCCATGTGATCGACGCGTCTTATGTTTAGACCACCACCCTCTCCAAGTCGCCATGTCTGAAACGGAATACAAATGCGACATTTGTTATGATTTCAAGGCATTGCGCCACTTTCGCTCTCTTGGATGCGGTATTCATCGATGCTTATCTCTTCGTGGAGTCGGTGGCTGAGAGCGCTTATGTCTAGGGCATTTATACTGCGCGACTTGCACAGAACGGCTGTTGAAGTCGAAGACTAGAAGCTGTGCAACTTGTCGCCGCAAGGCTTCAAAGGGACAGGAGCACGCTATCTTTCTGCCGCTTTCGAGGACTGTAGGAATCGCCGCCACGTTACGAGGACTCGATGGAGATGCCGGGCATAGCAGCGTCGTGCAGGCTGCAACAATGCTCCAGAGCCAAGCTGGCAATAGCCAGAGTCAGGGCTCGTCAAGGGTGCGTTACGCGACTCTATACTTCCATCCTCTGACAGACATCCGCAGGAAGACATCTTGCGGGCCGTGAAGGATTTCACCGAGAGGATCGCCCCGACGTTGATGGAAGTCGACAAGCTCCGTCGGGAGATCGCCAATGTGAAGGAGATACACGCTTCGGCGGTCAACATGCTTCAGCGGGACGCGCGAGAACAGGTGGACAGCATGAGGTCGATGGTGTCAGAGGTAGAACGGGAACGCGATCAAGCGCTAAGTTTCGCAGAAGAAGCGACGGTGGAACTCCAGGCTTCCAAGGCTGAATCATCGCAGCAAAGGACCGCTCTCAAGGCTTGGAAGCAGGAGTGTTCGGACCTCAAGGCGGAAGGCAGTTTGCTGAAGGCCGAAAATGCTCAGCTTAAGTTGGCTGTTGCCGATACAAAGGAACGGCTGGGAGAAGCTGAGGCTAAGATTGGGAAGCATCGCGCGACTATCCTTTTGCTGGCGGTACGCGTCATCTTCTACCTAACTGTCTCGACTTAGGTCTTCCAGAAACGCGTCGAGACGCAGAAGGAAGATATCTCCAGACATGTCGAGATGATAACGCAGCTGGAAACTCAGAGCTCTCAGATGATGCCGGAAAGTGTTACCAATGGCAATGAGCCAGACGAGGTACTGCCCGCAGTCATCTGCTATTGCTAGGCTGCCCTTGAATGACAACGACTTTTAGAATCTCGATAGCGCAAGCACTAGCGAGGAACACAGCGTTCACTCGCGAAAGAGACGGAAACAGGCATCGGAGCATACGCCTGATTCTGACCCACCGATGGACTGGGCGAGCGCAGAGATCGATTTCTTCGATGGGATGCCAAGTAAGTCATTCTCGTCGATACAGATCCCAGAAGGCGGTGGCGTAAAGAGGAAGCTTGAGCGTAAACGTTCCAATCCCTTTGTTTCTTTGAACGGGAATAGTCAGCTCGTAGCAACCGGTCCCAAACGCGGGATTCGCATTCCGAAGGGACCGCGATAGAATAGGTGTGGCGGCGGTTTCAATATACATATGATTTCTTGCGCATATTGAAAACCCTCTTGGGAGTTGATCCAACTCGCAGTTTGCTTCATTTCCGCTATATGGGAGCGTCATGCATGCTCATGCATGCTGCAAACACCGAGACAGTCTGCACCCTCAACTTATATTCAGGTACTTACATAACTTTACTTCCGGCTAAGGGGCAGGGCCTAATTTAGCTTGGCAAATTACATACACGTAATGAAATGTCTCCAAGTACCCACCCGCGTCGGGCAAAGCACTAGCTGCACTGCCACCTTCTTCCGAGTCCCGACCACCATGTCGCTTTGGTCTAGGGCACGCTCGTCGCAGTGGGCGCACGACGTCGCCGACGCTGGCGGCGGCGAGGCTTCGACCACACGGCTACCGCCTCCTGTCGTGCAAGCGTCAAACGAAAGGAGGCACCAGAGCAATGGCGTTTTCAAAGTCCTCTGGCAGCGCATGCAGCGCAGGATCCTCACACGGGCGCGTTCGCGAACAGTCTACGATCAGTCTCCGCACCCGCTACATGACTTTCTCCCGGATCTGGTCGACATCAAGCAGGTCGCGACAGAACTTGATGAGGTAGTAGTGGACAGAAGCTGGAGCAAGGAGTCTACGGGCTCGTCGCACGCCTCAGTGGCAGACGATATATCTAGCGCGTCGAGTGACGACTTTGAGGAACGATATAACCCCACGTCGACCTACGATCACACTGGTTTCTGGGCGTCTTACTTCCTTCTGACTTGGCTTCGGTGGACGATCTGGCCTAACATAAAGAAATTCTTCGATTCGCGATTTCCGGACCCTGAACTGGAGTCACAGTATCAAAAGGAAGTCTGGGCCGAGGGAAAACGTCTGGCTGAATTGGCCTCGGTCTTTCTCATAGTCAACTGGTTGATGGCTGTCACATCTATCCAGAAGCCAATGGTTCTCGCGGACAAGGTGCGCACTTACCCTCATTGCCTTCCCATAACTCACACTGACGTGGGCGCAAGATCTACTTCTTTGGGGTGAAGCTAATTTCTCGCGTCACCAGCGAACTAGCTTCTAACGCTTCTACAGTTTACCCCCGTCATGACCTTTCCCATATTGCTCTTTTGTCGTTTTGACCTCAACATGCACTACGACCGATTCTTTCAGGTCTTCATCTGTGTCTCTGCTTGGTCATGGTAAGCCTGACCTGTTATGTGTTCTTCGTGTGCTGACTGCTGACAAATTCGTTTCCCAAGGGCTGTCTATCAGGTCCTCTATCTCTACTTGTGCGGCTACTATTCTGGTCCTCATCTGATTCCGTGTGGGAATAAGGATTTTCTATCAACTTCCTAGTTCGTTTGTCTCATTTCGTCCTATCTGTCTCTCTCTCATCATTTTTCGTAGCTATGCAGCGGCATTTCAGACTGTCGCTCTTTTTGGCTTCAATCTGCGTAGAATCCCCGCACTTTGCGGGGCTGCGACTTTCACAGCTCTGTATGTGTTCCATGAGGTCGACTTCAATTTTTTACTGAAGAGTTTAAAGCATATGTAGTCTCATCCTCCCGGAACGCCATACATGGTATCGAAGTAGGCTACCTCTGAAAGCATTATGTCTTTGCTTTTCTGAATGTCACCCCAGATATCACCAATTTGCTAGCATTTCAGGCATTCATCCTGTATATGCATTTCCAGCGTGACATCGTACGATTAATTTTTCCACGTGTGCCCTGGCTGACCATTATCAGTCTGGGCGACGCTTACACCTCGCCCGAATACGGTTGAAACATCAGATTGAAAAGACGACTAGGGCTCAGATGAATGAACGCAAAGCTGCCGATTCTAAATACAGGCTTACGTCGTGAGTCGCTCCACCATAGCTGCGTTGCGTCTCCTTGCTCATCGCGCTCCTAGATACGTGTTCCATGATAAGTTCTCGCACTAGGACGACCGATCGCGCACTGAAAGTCCCTCACAGGTCCGCGTTCCTCTGAACACCGCTAGTGAGTGCTCATGTTCGTTGCCTGCTACCGAGGTTCATGTTATTTCAGTACTTGCTGTTCAGAACATGGATGCCTCCGGCACTATGCCTAAAGCCATGCTTCTTGAGTTTAACGCGTTAGAAGGTAGTCTGAGTCAAATGTCAAAAGGTCTGTATTCCATTATTGCTTTCGAATGTGACTGACCTAGTCAATAGTCCTGAACGACGTCTTGGATTTGTGAGTTTCAGGACTTGATTCCGTATAGCCATCCTCACGGCCTGCGCTTCTAGCAATCGCATGGACAGTGGAAACTTTGAAGTCCTGATGAGGGTGGGTGCCCTTCTTTTGTAATACTGTCTAGCTCACGGGGTACACAGCCGTACTCTTTCCATCAAGTACTCAGCTCTATGTTTCTCACTCTCGAACTGGCCACTTCTGCGCGCGAACTCGAGTTTGAGACTGATCTCGACCCAAGGATCGATGAGGTCAGTGGAGACAGGCGGGTTTTTTGGTTGAAGTTCTCATGATCTTCGTAGTTCGCAAGGCGCGCGCGTTACAAGGCGATGGGTGAATCTCACGAGGCTATCGAAGCGCTGATGGCGGAAAATATAAATGGAGAGACCGTATTTGGAATTGTCAGTGGGGATGAGAATCGACTGCGGCAGATTGTCACCAATCTGGCTGGGTAACGACGCATCCTCCGCCCTTACTATCCTCTGCTAACGTCCAAACTAGGAACGCATGCAAATTCACACCCAAAGGTGGCAAGCTCAGGATCTCAACAAGGTTGATACTTCCGGAAACAGGGTTCGAAGACAGTAGCGACGACACCAAGGCCGCCTCTGAAGCTCTGGGCAAGACGTTGGACAGCAAGGAGGTTCATATGAGCTCGCTGTCCGCAAAAGAAGTGGAGGAACACAATCGGATCTTGGCGCAGTATGAGGAGAACGAGAGGATTGTTGTGCGGATCGAAGTTAGTGATACTGGCCTCGGGATTCCGCCTCAGGACATGGCGAACGCCAACATATTTTGTAAGTTGGTCTCTCGAATTGCTTTTATCGTACTAACAGACTTCCAGCGGCCTTCATTCAGACAGAACAAGGTCGCACTCAGGGCGGGAAAGGTACGGGCCTCGGTCTTGCGTTGGTGCGCAGTATAGTCAAGCTTAGTGGCGGTCGATTGGGTGTGCGCTCGAAGGTAGGAGCAGGCTCGACGTTCTGGGTTGAGCTTCCTCTCGGTGTTGGGTCCAAGGTCCTGGAACCAGTACAATATGAGGTATGTGAGCCGCCTGCACCACGCGCGTTCATCAGCATGTATCCGCTTGCCCCGATGACTACACTCGACTCCTCCGTGAATCCGACTCATGGCAGGTTGAGTGCGGACCAAGTGAGCATCACGACTTTACGTGCCACACAAACAGCGCCAAGGTCAAGGGCAGCTTTGCATGGGCTGATGAACCAGGGCGGAAGGGTCGAGCTCAGTCTGTCAAAATACGATTCTCACTCCTCTGTGCCTACCCGAACTATCGGCGATCCGTCCTCCGGGACAGACATTCCTAGACAGGACGACGACGGACAGAGTCTCTCACCCGATATCCTATTGGCAGACTCTTCTTCTGACTCCAGCAAAGTCGATACTGTAACGACCAAGAACCGACCGACGTACATCACTCTTCCTCGCCCGCGATCTTTTGTCCTCGATGAACCCCAGCCATTGCCGATGTCCAGCACTTCCACAGTCGGACAGGACGGGCCACCGGGACTCTTGACTGTTGGACCGAAATCCTCTCTTCCTTCCTCGTCGTCGCTATCGGCGGCATCCACTCTCTCCGACAGGACGACTGTTCTGGTTGTCGACGACGATCGCCTGACACGCAGTCTGATGACGCGCATGTTGCAGAGGTTAGGATGTGATGTAACAACGGCCGCAAACGGACAGATAGCTTATAACATCCTCATGGGGGCTGATATAACAAAAACGACTCCGGATACTGAGGGACCAGAACCAATCCTTGAATCTTCATCCGGGAATGGTCGCAGTCGACAGTTTACGGTCGTCTTCTTGGACAATCAGATGCCCGTGATGAGTGGGTTGAAGGTAGTGGCGCAGTTAAGGCAGGCTGGGCGGAGTGACTTTGTCGTTGGTGTCACTGGTGCGTGCTGACACTTTTCAATGAATCCTCAGTTCTGATCAGCCTGTAGGCAATGCGTTGATAACAGACCAGCGGGAGTACCTTGACGCTGGCGCTGATCAGTAAGTTCTTGCATGTCCTCACCTTCTTCTGCTCAACACATCAAAAGCGTCTTGACGAAGCCTGTATATGAGCCCAGCATAACACAGATACTTCACGAAGGCGAGTTACGACGAGAGGAGCAGAGAAAAGCAGCTTCAGAATCATCGTCTCAACCGCATCTGTCATGACTGACCTCTTCATTCCTTCATCATTAGGGCATCTGTATCATTATCTTATTCGCATCTTAGGCATATTTTCTTACCGTTGTACAATACCACCACCATTTATACTCACCATCTACCTTCCTTAATTACATGTACGAGCATGACAGACTGTATACAACAGATTAGAACGCAAAGTGCGGGCATGAGCGTTATCAAGAGCATCATCTGGTTTCGGATACACAGAGACTCACATTGTCAGTCAAGGCAGTGAGTAATCAGGCTCTCGGAAGATTATCCTATCGAACACGAAGCCTCGTCGCGCCCATTCGTCTACCATCCACGATCCCCACCAGAGTAACGAAACGAACGACCAGATCCACCCGGCACACATCCACAAACGTCCAGAATGTTTTCCCACCAAACGAAGCCATATGGACTCAAGGATTATCCCAAGAGAGTTCGCCACGAAAAAGCCGCCTGTAGGCCACCATCTGGCTCCGTGGCCCATAGACCATATTCCAACCCAGTGGAAGACACCAGAGAGCAGAAACACCGAGATGAGTGACACCAATTTTGCAGGACTCCGAGGAACCCCGAGCCATCTGTGCGTGTCATAGACCGGCGCACCACACACAGAGAGGAATGCGTCGCGGAAGAGCTGATGCCAGCGTTCGCCCCAAATTGTCCTGAGGCTAGATGAGAAGTAGAACATCCCAAAAAGCGGAGGGTACGCTTCAACTGGATGAGAGAAGACGCCGACGCCGATGACAGTGATGATATCGTATGTGTATTGCAAAGTCAAAAACGTCAGCGTGAACGCACACCCGCTCAGATACATGCTCTCCAGCGTTGGCCAACCGTCGAAGAGGACGCTTCCCATCGGGTTCCGGAAGAGGTTCGGGCGAAGGTAGTGGATGTGAAAGTGCACCATGTCAAACATGAACATGTGGAAGACAGCTGAGAGGGCGGTCAAAGTGACAAAACGCCTAGAAGAGCGCGTCGGGCGCCATTCTGTGGGCTTGGGTATCGACGGCCCTCGGAACGTTGTCAATTCCAGTATCGTCGTCGTCGAGTCGGACGAGAGCCGCGTTCCCGAGAAAGCCCATACAATGGAGCGCAGCCCAAAGAAGGCCATGAAGAGCTACAATATGATTTGAGTTGTAGTACATAGCAAATGCGAAGAGATTTACGAGGAGCGCTTGATTGAGGTAGCTGTTTTTGGGCAGGTGTCCAGCGTCGTCAAATTCGGGAAAGTACCATTGCGAGACGTCGACGCTCGTCGCTGCTTTGTACATCCTGCGCAACGCAAACGGCAGAAATACAACACGTAACGGCTTTGGGACATGCCATACGGCAAAGGCTGCACAGGCGTAGATGCAAAATAGGGCGGGTAGGAGCAAATGTAGGATGGCATGCTTCGAAAGTGCAAGACGAGCATCGATTTCTATGGGAGGAAGCTCTATATCAAGAAGTGCCCACATCTACCGCATCCAGTTCTTAGCCCTTGTGAGCAGCGTCGCGTGTCTTGTTGTCCGTGAACTTGAGAGGTGGAAGTGTCGGAGTGGTCACTGGTAAGGAGGCGGACGTATTTAATTTACAATACTGATCGATAAACGAAGGGTCGCAAACGAACAATCAACTTGAACAAACACCGAACTTGGTAACAGACAGTCACGTCGCTTAAAACATTGAGGGCCATTGTGCACAGCATGAACGTGAGTTTTCATGTCTTTATCTATCTATTCCTCTTGACAATACTCCCAAGGACTCTTTCCACGAATCGGACTCACCACTCTGATCCTTTTCCAAAACTTCCTCCTCTCAAGTTCACGGACATCAAGAGACGCGACGCTGCTTCCCAGAGTCTTCATATACAGCGCGAAATGCTCAACGAATCCACCCGAAACCAAACCATTGAGGTTCCCACTTTTGGGCAATCGTACCTCCCTCTCTTGGCCGAGGAATACCTTGCCAATCTCATCGACCATGTCTTGGACACCATGATCGCACAAAAACAGTGGTCAGTGGAGGAGGGCTGGTCAGCGACACAGAAGATAAAAGAAGTTGGCGAGGACGATACCTACGTAGGACTGGCGGTTATCGCAGACGCCATTCACGACGCCTGTGTTTCTTGGGACAAAGATGTTCACCAACTCGGACCCCGTACGACGACCTGGCTGTGTGAGCCCCGTCTCACGACGTACTCCGAGGTCTCTGGAGGCTCGATGATCACCGACACGCGCTCACTTCGCGTGAGCTCGTCGACACTCAAAGACCGCCGCCCAAACACGGCTCGCACCGTACGCTCTTCGACCCTCAACGCGCCTTTTGTAGGTGATCGCCCACAGAGATTCACCTCCGATGTCACCACTCTGGGAGAGGTCAAACTTTCTGAAGAAGATCGAGCAGAGGTACGCGTCGTTCAGCATATCTCGACACTCGAACCTGATGCTTGAGTAGAATGAGGCAAAACTCCTGAACGCCGCCAGTCACATTCTCTACAGCGATCCGTGTCGCCGGTTTACAAATGGCATGTCGATTGAAGACAGCACCATGCGACTTTGGCATTTCTGCCGATCTCACATCGCCGTCTCTAAACCCTTTGATTACCACAAGGTCAGTCCGGCATCGTGTGTGCAGTTCCATACCTGACGCACTCTAAAGGAACCCAAAGAGTTCGCGCGCTTCGTCATTTTTTCCACATTTGCCTCCTACGTTGCTCAGGGCTACGACGAGGACGTCATTCGTGTCCGAGATGAGGACAACAACATCCAATATCAATTCAAGGTTGGCGGGAATACATACCAAACTCTTGGGTCCCTCGACGAGTCGCGCGCCCTTGACATTGTAACCCGTGCGACCCGTGTGTGGGTGGTGAAAAAAGTCGCCGAGGACGGCGAGCTGGTCGGGGATGAGCTCGTCCTCAAGGATGTTTGGCTGTACTCGGACGCGAAGAGCGAACTCGAAATACAGAACGAGATCTTCTCATCGCTGCGAGAATTGGATTCGACGATGCCTGCAGATGAAAAGCCCAACGGAGTCGCATCCCTGGAGGATGACGCAAGAAGATATTTCTTGACGATCCTTCACGACGAAGCCGTCAAAGTCGGCGATGAGCTGGACGAGGCTATTCTCCCTGATGAGGGCCGTCCCTTCACCTATTCACCAGAAATCATTCCGGCCCCGGCGGCCGAGGCTGCCATCTCGGAAGCTATGCGTGGCGCCCTCCCTGTCGGAAACCCTCGACCCATTTTCGTGCCTTTTCGCGATCAGAGAGCGAAAACTGATCACAAACCTCGCACGCACCGTCGTATTGTCTTCAAGGAACGTTGCAAGACCTTCTACGAGGTCAATAAGTACGTCGATCTGACTGAGGGCCTAGCACAACTCGTTGAAGGTAGTTTTGTTTTCTTCGAGGTGTCTCGTATTGGCTAAGATTTTGGCCAGGGCTCTATTACATGCAACTGGCAGGCTATGTACATCGTGACATCAGCCCCGGCAATAGTCTCATCTATGACAATCAAGTCAAAATATCTGACTTGGAGTATGCTCGACGATACGAAGATATCTCTTTGCACAACAGTCCGCTTACTGTGAGTCTTTCTTCGATCCTCTCTTGCGATAGCTTACCTATATTCTTTTCAAGGGTACCCCAGCTTTCATGGCCGTGGAGTATCAACGTCGTCGACATATGTTTCATCCCTCAAGAGGGAGGTACAAAGTCGATAGAACCGATCCTGGACCGCAATGGTTCAACTTCAATTTCCTTCACGATTTGGAGTCGGTCGCATGGATTTACGCCTGGCACCTCTTCCACACAATACCGGACGGCCTTTGTACACCGGCCACCCGCGATGCTCGCCTAGCCATCCAAGCTATGGCTCTCGATCTCTTTCATGGATCCGTCGAAGGATCCACCTTACGCACTCTATTTCTCGAGCGAGTAAAGGAGACAAAGGGCGTGTTTCGACAGGCCCTCAACACACTCATGTCTGCCTACACCTCGAAGGTCGGCCACGTCCTTGTCAAAGGTCTCGCCGGGTTTCAAACTGTCGTCAATTGCTACTTGACAATCGAGGCCACAACGCCACTTGATGCCGATGACCCGAAATCAACTCGATGGGATCCTACATTGTTTGACCGGAAATTTCACGACGTGCTGCGAGACTGGTTTCGGAAGATTCATAGTGCGGTCATGAGGGACACGGAGGGCGCAGACCTTGTCTCCGTCTCGTTGGAGGATCGGCCTCCTTCACCCGACTCAAAGTCGTCTGCAAAGCGAAAGGGAGATGATCCTGACGAACTTGAGGGTTCACCTGTGAGGCAACGATCCAGGACCTCCTCGACTGCCAAGACGCAGGCTGCTCCGCAACGGTCAGAAAAGAAATCGGGAACAACTAGCCGAACGCAGAGAGGTAGTCGGGGAAGAGGAAAGAGTACCAAAGG
This sequence comes from Strobilurus luchuensis, assembly GCA_019915105.1. NCBI lineage: Eukaryota > Fungi > Basidiomycota > Agaricomycetes > Agaricales > Physalacriaceae > Strobilurus > Strobilurus luchuensis. The sequence continues at coordinate 638,772 of JAHLMJ010000003.1, forward strand.
CTCGAAGTAGATTTATCGTTCCTCGCTATAATTCTTAAATAGAGCATATGTATGTTGTATAGCCTTTCCTTGATGGTGATTCGTTGTGTTTGAGTAATTATAGAGTTGCAGACGGATAGTCCAAGCTTGTTCACCTGTCGCATTTCCGGTTGGTCTACGGCGCCTACTAGTACTCTTGTTGACTATAAGATCATGAAGCTGGGCCACCGATACCGCACCATTCTGTAAGTAACGGTGTGCGAACGTTATTTGTCTAAAACAGCCTGCCGCCTTCAAAAAAATGTTTTGTCTGCGATCTACCGGGCTACTATGACCTGCGTGCTGCAGTCAGATTCTCTCGAAAGACCTTGTGTAGCATGCGACTCCTGGACTTTTGAGTGATTTTCTGAAGTATAGCTGACACACATCATGAGTCCATCCATCGTAAATCCTCTCTTATGCGGAAAGGATAGATCAACGTGGCCATCCTGATATTATACCAGCCTTAACTACCGGCTCTTGAAGATCCAATCCATCCGCCTACTATGATCGAGTGAAAGTTATCGGTATCATTGACATCGTGAACCACCGAATGGGTCTCAGGAAGACGTTGACTATTAAGATTCCGCCACCAAGAGCAGATGGTTTTTGACGACTGTTCATTCATGTTAGTCTGTCTCTGGCCCGTTCGGAGTAGATGGCAGCACAGTGGACCGACTCTAGAGAGCTCTCTAGAGACATGACGAGCCAAGGGACCAGGGTCGCCGGCCGGAGGGCTGACCAAGCCGGCATCGCCTTACCTTCCCGCCATCATTCAACAGCGAACACCCTCATTACAACCCCGCAGGTGCGTCAGTCTACTTACATATCGACGGCGTCGCCGCCTGGATGCAGACTTCGCTGCCATTGCCGCCGTTTCCGAGCTCGCTCCCGGCTTTGCACCGCTGCCTGGTCTCTCGACGACAGAGGCGCCACCATTATCAACCAAAGATGTCCGGACGGACAATGGGACTCACATCGACGGGCTGGAAATGGGCGGGATGGACAGGGCGATGCTTACGGACAAGGCCAGGCAGCGACGAACGCGTTGGCGTACGCGTCGGCGAGCTGGCGCATCCTCGGCTGTTTTCTCTGTCTTCTCTGCTTCTGCAACATAAGCGCTATGCTGATTATTCGCTGCAGACTCACACTGGTGCCGCAGCGTATTCCAGTGATATACGAGACTGCCGGGCGGCCTGGACCCGACGAGCAACGACTGAACAATGTCGATCTCGGACTACAAAGGCAAAATATCCATCAGGGAGCGGGGCTGGGCACTGCTGCCCATGGATCTATTGCAGTACGTCGTCTTCGTGGTCCGCCGTCGAGCTCGTTGCCCATCTCATCTTCCTCCAAGGTACATTGCAACAATAAGCATTGTGCTCGTCAACTCCAGCTTCGTGCAGCCGTCTACATCGTGTCTGCCGTGGCAGTCACGGACGGTGCTCTTTTCCCTGCGAGATGCCGCCGAAATGGACCGGCTTATGAGCGTCTGTGTCGGCTGGAAGTCTGCGCGTAAGTGTCGTCATCCGCCTCCCTTTATCTTTCATTATACATTACCGCTGATCCCGATCATCTGCAGTCGAATCACATCAATTCTGGCAGCACGCCGTCGCCTCCATCGATCCCTTTGACACTCTGGGGCACCATACCATCGTCCAACCCCCCATTCCCCTACACAACAACTCCTCCGCCGCCCCATTACCCCCCAAGAGAATCCGCATTATACCATGGAAACACTATCGAAATCTAATCCGATGTTCTTGTATTCCTTGCCGCGTCACACACCCACACAATAACACCGGTCTGGCTGCCGCAAGACAGGCCCACTACTACGGACAGCACATTGGAATTGGCGGTATCTGTCCAGCACACGCAGAAACACATCCCTTCTGCAATATCTGCTTCCGCGAGTCAGCAGTGTCTATCAGTAACGACCGCGAGTCATTCCCCTCCCCTCCCAATTCAGCGCCGCCGAGCGTCTGCAAGATGTGCAGACGCTGTGTTCGCAATTGGCAGGAGCTGTGTGTCGACGAAGAGTCAAGACGTGCCATCGATGGTTTCATTGTATATGGCGAGGGCACTGCTAGAAGAACAGCCGAATACTGTCTGGATCGGGCATGGCTTCGAAGAAGGACCAGAATTGCGGACTTCACCGACATGGTTAGGGCGAACAACGATGTCTTCAAGCAGTCGAGGGCTTATGACAGTGACGACGAAGTCATGGACAGCGATGAGGAGGATGACGAAGAGTCTGCGGATGCCGGCGGACGTAGTATGGCCATTGTCGACTGGGCCCGCGACCGTGTCTTGAGAGGCTTTTGGATGCTGCCTACGGACCAATGGGTCGCCCAGATGCATCCCATCACTCTTCAGAGATCACGGCCGGTTGACTTTGGCGACCCGCTGCCCAGTGTATCAGACATGGATCCTCCGCCTGGCTGGTCATTGTGCGAGACGGCAGATTATGCCTTCCGCGAGCAACTCGGCCCCATCTTAACACCACCCTTCCAAAACATCTTGCGGAAGCTTGTCTCACAAGGTGGTGGTTACAAAGAGGCTGAACGCCTGACTTTGCGTAAACTGGGAGTGCTTCTGCATGATGAGGCGACCTGGCGGGAGGGACTGCATTATTCCAGACATCCTGCTGCCTCTGATGATGACAGCGACGATTCCTGCCCATCGACAACCTCAGCGTCTAGTACAAGCCCGGTATTATCCACTAGTACACTACAAACGACACCCAGTCCGCCGCCAACCAAACTTCAGGACGACGATTCACCCGAATCCATCGCTACCGCGCGAGTGGTAAGAGGATCTTTCGCTGCCCCGATTCCGGCCGCGAGCACTCGACAGTACATAAGAATGCCCTGGATCCCTGATGATCTCGAGGAGCTGTCAGAGGGCAGCCAAAAGGAAATAATGCGCGTATGTCGTTTATTGAAAATCATCTCGTCGCGATCGAACATTGACGGATTTGCAGATCTGGCGGAATGTGTGCGAGCCGCTGTACGCGTGTGATTGCCAATTATGCGAGCGCATCAAGCCGAAGGAGAAACCGGAGGCGGAGACGCCCGCTACAATTACTATGGTGCCGTCGCAGGACCAGCTTGCTGGTACATATGTGCTCAAGGATGAAGGCGAGGAGCTGGACGGCGATGGTGAACTTGAATACGAGGAGGACGAGGAGTCGTACTCCACTGATGGGAGCATGCTTGACTATATGGGGGACATTCCCCTGGACATGAGGCGGAAGCGCAGTGGTGACGAGATCGATGTCGATATGGAGGCGACCCAAAAGCGGCGGCGTGCACTGAGTCCCGAACCCGAGTGGACAGAACCCGCGCCGACGAAGGCATCCAGTCTCAGCCCCGCCAGGAAGCGGTCATCTGAGGAGGTCGAGCAACTCGAGCAGTTTGACGGCAACTCCAAAAGACTGAAGCGTGCGGTCGTGGACGTTGTGTAAATATATTCTTCTATCGGTTTTGAAAATATGTCTTCCCAGCTTGTATAAATAGTGGTTATAAAGTGCTAGCGTGTTGTATATATCGCAATGTTATATAGACCATTGCCAGGGCGCGCGACGGTCTATCAAAATTTCACAGCGTCCAACGGTCCAGTACTTTTCGTGACACTGATCATGAGACAACTTGTAACAAATCGTTGACACCCTGTGAGATCATAATGCCCCTTTGCTTCTCTCCTCCAGTCTAACCCCAACCCCGATTGCCCTTCGGGCACTCCGCCGCTGGCCAGACTGACTGAACGATTAAAAACGTGTCTATTCCCTCCAATGCCCAAATATTCAGCGCGAAATGCTGAATGAATCCACCCGAAACCAAACCATTGAGGTTCCGACTTATGGGCAATCGTACCTTCCTCTCTTGGCCGAGGAAGACCTTGACAATCTCATCGACCATGTCATGGACACAATGATTGCACAAAGACAGTGGTCAGTGGAGGAGGGTTGGTCGGCGACTCAGAAGATTAACGGAGTCGGCGAGGACGATAGCTACGCAGGACTGGCGGTCATCGCAGACGCCATTCACGATGCCTGTGTTTCTTGGGACAAGGATGTTCACCAACTCGGACCCCGTACGACGACCTGGCTGTGTGAGCCCCGTCTCACGACGTACTCCGAGGTCTCTGGAGGCTCGATGGTCACCGACACGCGCTCACTTCGCGTGAGCTCGTCGACACCCAAAGACCACCGCCCAAACACGGCTCCCACCGTGCGCTCCTCGACCCTCGACGCGCCTTTCGTAGGGGATTGCCCACAAAGATTCAACACAGATGTCACTACTGTTGGAGAGATCAAACTCTCGGAAGAAGATCGAGCAGAGGTACGCGTCGTTCAATCATATCCCAAAAGTGGAACCTGATGCTTGAGTAGAATGAGGCGAAACTCTTGAATGCCGCCAGTCATGTTCTCAACAGCGATCCATGTCGCCGGTTTATAAATGGCATGTCGATTGAAGACAGCACTGTGCGGCTTTGGCATTTCTGCCGATCTCACATCGCCGTCTCTAAACCCTTTGATTACCATAAGGTCGATTCAACATCGTATGCGTAGTGCCATATCTGACGATTTCTACAGGAACCCAAGGAGTTTGCGCGCTTCGTCATCTTCTCCACATTCGCCTCCTACGTTGCTCAGGGCTACGACGAGGACGTCATTCGTGTCCGAGATGAGGACAACAACACCCAATATCAATTCAAGGTCGGCGGAAATACATACCAAACTCTAGGGTCCCTCGACGAGTCGCGCGCCCTTGACATTGTAACCCGTGCGACCCGTGTCTGGGTAGTGAAAAAAGTAGCCAAGGACGGCGAGCTGGTCGGGGATGAGCTCGTTCTCAAGGATGTTTGGCTGTACTCGGACGCGAAGAGCGAACTCGAAATACAGAACGAGATCTTCTCCTCCCTGCGAGAATTGGATTCGACGATGCCTACAGATCAAAAGCCCAACGGAGTCGCATCTTTGGAGGATGACGCATGGAAATATTTCCTCACGATCCTTCACGACGAAGCCGTCAGCGTCGGCGATGAGCTGGACGAGGCTATTTTACCCGACAACGGCAGTCCATTTTCTTACGCACCAGAACTCGCTCCCGCCTCCGCGGCCGAGGCTGCCATCTCGGAAGCTATGCGTGGCGCCCTCCCTGTCGGAAACCCTCGACCCATTTTCGTGCCTTTTCGCGATCAGAGAGCTAAAACTGATCACAAACCTCGCACGCACCGTCGTATTGTCTTCAAGGAACGTTGCAAGACCTTCTACGAGGTCAATAAGTACGTCGATCTGACTGAGGGTCTAGCGCAACTCGTTGAGGGTATGTTACCTTTACCTCCCGCCTCTCAAATTAACTAACATCTTGACTAGGGCTCTATTACATGCGATTAGCAGGCTATGTTCATCGTGATATCAGCCCCGGCAACTGTCTCTTCCATGGTGACCAAGTCAAAATATCTGACCTGGAATATGCTCGACGCTACGAAGACATTTCATTGAACAGGAGTCCTCTCACTGTCAGTCTCGAGCTCATTCTGTTTCCACTAACATACTCATGGTCAACTCCCAGGGTACCCCAGCCTTCATGGCCGTAGAATACCAACGACGCGCACATAAGTTTCTTCCCAAATCGGCTCGGTACAATCACTGGAGAGCCGAGGTGCCTGAGCCGCCATGGTTCAGATTCAACTTCGTTCATGATCTGGAATCGGTCGCTTGGATTTACGCCTGGCATCTTTTCCATACCATTCCAGATGGCCTATGTACACCAACCACGCGCGATGCTCGCCTTGCCATCCGGGATATGGCCCCTGATTTGTTCCACGGATCTGTCGAAGGCTCCACTCTACGCACTCGGTTCATCGAGCGAGCCACGGAGACCGATGGCGTTTTCCAACACGCGCTAGACACGCTCATGTCGGCCTACACCTCCAAGGTCGGAAAATATCTGGTCAAAGGTCTGGGTGCCTTTCAGAGGATCGTCAACTGCTACTTGACGATCGAGGCTTCAACACCGCTTGATGCCGACAACTCAACATTGACGAGGTGGGATCCTGCTCTGTTCACTGATGACTTCCATGGCGCGCTTCGAGATTGGTTCAGGAAGATTCATGGTGCTCTGACGAGGCATACGGAGGGTGCAACTCTTGTGTCTGTCCCGTTGGAGGAACGGCCCTCCATTCCGGAATCGGAGTCGCGCTCGTCTGCCAAGCGAAAAGGAGATGATTCTGACGAGCTCGAGGGCGCGCCGGCAAAGCAACGATTCAGGCCTTCCTCCACCAATGCTAAGACACGGACTGCTCCGAGATGGTCCCAACATACGTCGGGGACAATTAGCGGGACACGGAGAGCTGGTCGGGGTAAAGTTCCTCGAAAGAACCCGATTGCAGCACCCAGGCCATAGTAATTCCATAGACCGCAGACAAACAGTTCCTCGAAGACTGTTGTAGAACTCAAATAACGTTCACACTGCTACTCAAAAATTAGATAGAATGGTGCGGTATCGGTTGACCTAAGACGCTGAGCTTCATGATCTCAAGTATAGAGTCAACAAGTACTGATGGTCAATTCGTGGCGGGCCGTTATAGGCTGATTGGAGACCGCCGGTGGTAGTGTCATCGTAAGAAAGCGGCTTGACTCTGCGCTCCTTCTACATGTCAGCCGACATTGCCTACATCTTGATGCTTGATGCTCTACTTGCAGACGCTCAAAATGTTCGCTCTTTTCCATAGACACTTTGATTAACTCCCTTGTTCAAGACCGACGCACAGGGATAGATGGTATATTACATATGCCTCAGGAAGTCCTGAGTCTATTGCCCCGAACTTGTCTACCAGTGTCTCGCTGCTGCTCTTCATTCAATGTTGGGGGGTCTCTACGCTTCGATGTCCCAGGCTCATTGTCAGCACCACCTTGGGTGCAGCGCAGCACAACCGTGCGCAAAGACACGTAGGCCTCCTCGAATTCCTCGTTCTCGCCGATCCTGAGGAACATATCTCTGAGCGTGTGGTAGAATGCCTGCTTGAAGCAACTGGATTCCCATAGAGTCTGTTTGCTGTTTTCCGGGTATATCGCGACCGTGGATTCGACCTCGGTGTAGAATCCTACAAGCTGCTTAAATGCCCTCAAGCCCTCCAGTAGCTCATGACCATGCGGAAGAGGTGCATAGAGACGTTGCAAGACCAACATGCCGGTTTTTCCTTTCCTACAAAAGTTAGTGCGGTCAGTCGAACCTCGAATTGAACCGTGGAAGATGTCGTCAGACAGTTTCTGGACCTCCAATAGGTGGTCGAGGTCAGGCATATTGTCATGAGCGTAGATAGATCCCGGCACATAATGAAATGTGAACCACGCGTTCATCCACAGAACAGATTCTAAGTCGTGAAGGTAGTTGTACCTGAACCACTCGGGAGCCAAGTGATGATCGGGATCGGTTTGCTCGGAGACTGCATTGGTACGATGAAACCGAGGTTGGACATCTGGGATGACATCTTTGTCATCCGCAATATCTGCTATGTCGTCGTCCAGGTCAAACTGAGCCACAGGCAATCGATCCTTGCTAGGTTTCTGGAAGAAGAGATGAAAACCCCTCTGGTATTCGACAGCCATGAATGCAGGTGTACCCTGAGCGACATGTTCAATGGAATGAGCAATGGCCCACTGAGCCTGAGAGAGTGGATTACCCACAGTGAGAGGAGTGCTCCATTTGGTCGGCTGCTCGTAACGTCGAGCATACTCAAGGTCCGAGATTTTGACCTGCATTGTATCCCGATGTAACAAACAGTTTCCGGGACTGATATCGCGATGGACGAAACCGGCAACCCGCAAGTAGTTAATACCTACACGAACATGTTCAAGTTAATGAGATGAGTGGAACAGAGAGGTGTACCTTCGATAATCTGAGCCAATCCATTCGCAAACTCGCGGTAATTGTTCGGTTTATACAACGTTTCGCAAACTTCATCGAATATGACCCTGCGATGTGTGCGAGCGGGATGCTCATATGATGGCCTGTCCGGTTCATTGGCAAGTGGGCGAGCGGTGTCGTGTCCAAAGGGTATTCCATTGCGCGTAGTGTTGGTCACGGTTGCAGGTTTCGCCGGTATAATAGGCTTACATGCATATTCGAAGTTGGCGAAATCGACTGGGGCAACGGCTTGATCATCTTGACCATTGATGTCCACTGCTGCATCGACGAGAATGGTCATGAAGTACTTTCTGGCGTCTTGTTCAAGGGTTGAACCCGGAGCACACGGAGGTAACTCGACATCCAGTATCTCTCCCCTGGCAAGGTTCTCGTCGAGGCATCGCAGAGATAGAAAGATTGATTCTTGAATCTCGCGTTCGCTCTGTGCCTCCGTGAAGAGCCATACGTCTTTGAGAACTTTTGGCTTTCCAACGGGTACCAGTTCGGTCAAACCTCCCTTCGCTGTCCTTTCGACCATCTGCGAAACACTCCAGACACGCGTCGCTCGCGTCACAATGTCCAGAGCGCGTGATTCATCCAAAGAGTCGATAGTACGGTATACAATACCTTGAATGGAGAATTGATAGTGTATCTTGTTACTTTTGAGATCGCGGACCCGTTTGACATGAGGATCAAAACCGAGAGCGATAGGGGAGGCAAAGCCGAGAAAAATCATGAATCGGACAAAGTCTCGGGGCCTCTGTAGAGAGAGAAGTTACTGTTGTGCTCGACAATGAAGCTACACGACACTTTCCTTGTGATAGTCGAATTCTTCGCTGACTGCAATATGTGACCGCGAGAAGTACCAGAGTCTCATGTCGTTGTCCTCGACTGTTATTCCAAAGGTAAAGCGTCGACATGGGTCATTGTAAAGCATATGACTAGCATTTCCGACCAGTTTAGCTTCATTCTGCGACCCGTATGTGAGTATGAGCCTAAGAAGCGAAGCTGAACTGTCGTGCTCACTTGTGGTCTATCCTTTTTCTTGAGTTTTGCCTCGAGAAAGGCGACAACATCTGCATTCTTGATGTTGTCATTTTCCTTGACCATACTGCGAAGATTGCGCGACCGCCCTGGCGCTTTGGGTGTTTCCAGGGGAACCGTAGAGTCCAAGAGAACAACATCCGCGTCTGTCATCATAGAGCCACCAAGAACTTCAGACTGGCCCTTTTCGCGTGGCCTGCACTTGAGTTCAGAAATCCGTCGCCCTAGCTTCTTCATTATGCCAACGTCCCAAGCGGTACTGTTTTTATAGATTTCGTTGGCGACGTTTTCTAGTCCGTGGAAAGTAGCGTCTTCGTTGCCTGGGATCTTTCGGGTGTCTGACCAGCCCTCTGATGGATCCCAAAGACCACGTCGTTGAAGTCGTTGGATGACATGATCAAGGAGAGTCGATTCGACATCTGCCGAGAGAAGTGGCGCGTACTGTTGATGGAAAGTAGACGCGGACACCTGCACTGTATGAACCGCCGTTGAAACTTGGAGAAGGGAACGCAATTCTTCAAGAGATAGTGCTGCAGCCCAAGGCTCTTTGAGTTCGGAGTGATGTCGAGGTGTAATGAAGGGAGAGGGCACAGAGTATGCAAGGTGACCTTTCATCACAGATTTGGTGGTACAGAAGAGGAATGCTGAGTATCACCTGACAGATGTGTGTTCAAATGCTGTTAGGGGCCACCGTGACCGCTATCGAGTTCATTGTTGGACAATTGTGGGTGGTACTAGTACTAGTTCGAACAAAGGACCCTCTATCACGTGTCTCAATACTTGTAGGCGGCGGTCGGCAGCAGCCCTCGGCCACAAAAAATTTGTTGGCCGGTGAAAGAGAATTATGCTAATCATCTGCGATTCCGTGATATAAGGTCGACTACCACAGATCATCAATCACCATGAAGACCGTATAACATTGTCGGAAAATTACCAACGTCTATATATTCGGGATAGATGTACCATTGAGTCTTCTCAGCGCTAGTATTGCCAAACATGGGCACCACAGGCTCGGCCAGGTGCGCCATCTCATCTCTGCCCAGAGGTCGGGACCTCTATGGTCATCGCGTTGTAATCGAAGACTTCACAGAGCAGCCAGCGTCATAGTCCAGTGATGACAAGATAGGCTCAGGCTGGCAGCTCTGGCAGGCAGGTCACCTACAATGTAGGCTAGCCTAGAAACCCGACTCTAGTAGCGAAGACAGTCGTTCGCTGAATAGAAATGGACGCGCCCTGGGCCCCTGGACGCGTCTATCACGTGTTACTGAACAATATGATGACGAGTCTCCGTTTGAACCACTCATCAACAAATATTCAGCACTCGTACCAATGCTTGAGATTGCCTTCACAGAGGATACATACTCGTATCTTGAGGCTTGCAGCTTGAAAGTAGAGGGTTAAGTGTGTAACAGTAGGAGAAACTGAAGGTTGATGATGACGAACAGGATAAAGGGTCGTCAACGAAATGTCAACTTGAACAAACATTGCCGAACTTGGTAACCAACAGTCACGTCGCCCAGAACAAAGGCCATTGTGCACCGCATAAACGTGAGTTATCACCTCTTTCTCTATCTATTCCTCTCAACAATGCTCCCAAGGACCCCTTCTACGACTCGGACTCACCACTCTGATCCTTTTCCGAAACTTACTCCTCTCAAGTTCACGGACATCAAGAGACGCGACGCTGCTCTCCAGGGTCTCCAGATACAACGCGAAATGCTCAAAGAGTCTACCCGAAACCAAACCATAGAGGTTCCGACATTTGGACAGACATACCTTCCTCTCTTGGCCGAGAAAGACCTCGCCAATCTCATCGACCATGTCATGGACACCATGATCGCACAAAAGCAGTGGTGCGTGGAAGAGGGCTGGTCGGCGACCCAGAAGATTAGCGGAGTCGGCGAGGACGATACTTACGCAGGACTGGCGGTCATCGCAGACGCAATTCACGAGGCTTGTGTTTCTTGGGACAAGGATGTTCACAAACTCGGCCCCCGTACGACGACCTGGTTGTGTGAGCCCCGTCTCACGACGTACTCCGAGGTCTCTGGAGGCTCGATGATCACCGACACGCGCTCACTTCGCGTGAGCTCGTCAACACCCAAAGACCGCCGCCCAAACACGGCTCGCGCCGTACGCTCTTCGACCCTCAACGCGCCTTTTGTAGGGGATCGCCCACAGAGATTCACCTCCGATGTGACCACGCTGGGAGAGGTCAAACTTTCTGAGGAAGATCGAGCAGAGGTACGCGTCGTTCAGTCGTATCTCGACACTGGAACCTGATGCTTGAGTAGAATGAGGCAAAACTACTGAACGCCGCCAGTCACATTCTCTACAGCGATCCGTGTCGCCGGTTTACAAATGGCATGTCGATTGAAGACAGCACCATGCGACTTTGGCATTTCTGCCGATCTCACATCGCTGTATCTAAACCCTTTGATTATCATAAGGTCAGTTCAAGATGTAGGTGTAGTACCATATCTGACAATTTCTACAGGAACCCAAGGAGTTTGCGCGCTTCGTCATCTTTTCCACATTTGCCTCCTACGTTGCTCAGGGCTACGACGAGGACGTCCTTCGGGTTCGGGATGAGGACAACAACATCCAATATCAATTCAAGGTCGGTGGGACAACATACCAAACTCTTGGGTCCCTCGACGAGTCGCGCGCCCTTGACATTGTAACTCGTGCGACCCGTGTGTGGGTAGTGAAAAAAGTCGCCGAGGACGGCGAGCTGGTCGGGGATGAGCTCGTCCTCAAGGACGTTTGGCTGTACTCGGACGCAAAGAGTGAACTCGAAATCCAGAATGAGATTTTCTCCTCTCTGCGAGGATTGGATTCGACGATGCCTACAGATCAAAAGCCCAACGGAGTCGCATCTTTGGAGGATGACGCACGGAAATATTTCCTCACGATCCTTCACGACGAAGCCGTCAGCGTCGGCGATGAGCTGGACGAGGCTATTTTACCCGACAACGGCAGTCCATTTTCTTACGCACCAGAACTCGCTCCCGCCTCCGCGGCCGAGGCTGCCATCTCGGAAGCTATGCGTGGCGCCCTCCCTGTCGGAAACCCTCGACCCATTTTCGTGCCTTTTCGCGATCAGAGAGCTAAAACTGATCACAAACCTCGCACGCACCGTCGTATTGTCTTCAAGGAACGTTGCAAGACCTTCTACGAGGTCAATAAGTACGTCGATCTGACTGAGGGTCTAGCGCAACTCGTTGAGGGTATGTTACCTTTACCTCCCGCCTCTCAAATTAACTAACATCTTGACTAGGGCTCTATTACATGCGATTAGCAGGCTATGTTCATCGTGATATCAGCCCCGGCAACTGTCTCTTCCATGGTGACCAAGTCAAAATATCTGACCTGGAATATGCTCGACGCTACGAAGACATATCATTGAACAGGAGTCCTCTCACTGTCAGTCTCGGGCTCATTCTGTTTCCACTAACATACTCATGGTCAACTCCCAGGGTACACCAGCCTTCATGGCCGTGGAATACCAACAACGCGAACATCTGTTTCTTCCCCAATCGGCCCAGTTCAATTACTTTGAAGCCGAGGTGCTTGAGCCGCCATGGTTCAGATTCAACTTCGTTCATGATCTGGAATCGGTCGCTTGGATCTACGCCTGGCATCTTTTCCATACCATTCCAGATGGTCTATGTACACCGAACACGCGCAATGCTCGCCTTGCCATCCGGGATATGGCCCTTGACTTATTCCATGAATCCGTCGAAGGCTCCACTTCACGCATGCTGTTCATCGAGCGAGCCACGGAGAACGATGGCGTTTTCCGACAAGCGCTAGACGCACTCAGTTCCGCCTACACCTCCAATGTTGGGAAATATTTGGTCAAGGGTCTGGGTGCCTTCCAAAGGATCAACAACTGCTACTTGACGATCGAGGCTTCAACACCGCTTGATGCCGATAACTCAACATTGACGAGGTGGGATCCTGCTCTGTTCACTGATGACTTCCATGGTGCGCTTCGAGATTGGTTCAGGAAGATTCATGGTGCTCTGACGAGGCATACGGAGGGTGCGACTCTTGTGTCTGTCCCGTTGGTGGAACGGCCCTCCACTCCGGATCCGGAGTCGCGCTCGTCTGCCAAGCGAAAAGGAGATGATTCTGACGAGCTCGAGGGCGCGCCGACAAAGCACCGATCCAGGACTTCCTCTACCGATGCTAAGACGCGGACTGCTCCTAGACGGTCCAAACAGAAGTCGGAGACAATCAGCGGGACACAGAGAGCTGCGAGGGGGAAAGCAAGAAGTAAACATTCAAAGTAGATGCTCTGTTTCGTCTTTCAAAAGTATTACGCTTGTCTTGCGACAGTAATTGATGTTGTCTTTTACTACTGAAAATCTGGGTGGAACGGTTGGCCAACGAAAAGGGCACCAAACTATTGAGCCCTTGAAAACATCGCCATGACACTCCTCTTCAATTGTCTGTCAGACTCTCGCGAGTCTATGTATTTGTTTGTATCCAATTCAATCCAAAGTACGGGTCTGTTTGTCCGCTAAACTCACCTCGCATTGTGCTAGTACCGGGAATCCACAAAGAGATTCAAAATGCATCCTACTTCTGGCAGCGCCCACACGCCCCACTAGGTGCGGAAAACGCATCTTCCCTTTGAGAGTCAGTTGAATACAGGTATCACTATATAAACTACATATGCAATAACTCATATCAGTAAATCATCATCATGAATTGATCGACTGCGTAAATCCAGCGACGAAGGATCTTATAGGGCGCAACAGCCACCCGACCACACTACCGCTGGGCGGAGCCTCGTACGTCTCATCCCTCGGTCGGTTCGTTGGCCGCTCCTCCTCCTCCACTCCTGCCTCGTCTTCCTCCAGCTGCCTCTTCTTGCTGGTGACCGGGCTGGCTGCCGGTACGAGGGTAGCTTCCGTCGAGCCTGATACTGAAGGGGTTTTGGGACTGTATAAAAGTGAGTGGAAATTGGATGCCTGAGAGTGGGACTAGACGCACGCGACACATTCGGCCTTGTGTGCTTCCCACTTGTCCAAGTTGTAGTCGGCTCCAGCAAGCTTTACGACGCTACCACACTGTTTGCATTCTATATGGCGCGGAGAGTGGTCCTTCACTTGCGCGTCGTTGATGACGCGTATCTTTCGTTCCGCCATGGCCACGCGTGAGCTAGGCCTGGGATCGTGAGCACACGACAGGGGACATAAGGAATGCGAGCTTACTGGGTATCTGAGCAGATGACTTGATGCTTGTTCCAGTTGTACAACGAATAGGGCGCGTTGTTGTGGACCTTGATCCACTTCTGGCAGCGCTTGCACAGCGCTTGTGAAGGTTCCACCTTTTCAGCGCGCGCGTCATTCTCCAGTATTTCCTTACGCTCTGCCTCGGTCCTGATCTGCACGCTTGGCGTGCTGCCACTTTCGGACTCGGCTTCACTGTATAGACTATTAGACAAAGATGCAAGCAGAGGCACAGGACGCACTACATGGACTTGGGGACCTTCTGATCGCACTTCTCGCGATGTTTCTCCCAAGGGCGTACATTGTACGTGGTCTTCTTGCCCAAGCTGACATACTTTTGACAGCGCGAGCAAAGAACGCGCGTAGGCTCGAGCTCGGCACATTCTGGCTGGTTCTTGAAGTACGCGATGCGCTCTGGCTCAGTTCGGCGGACTTTGCTGAGACTGACAAAAGATTCGGCGACGGAGGCATCATCGTCAATTTCGGATTCGGTTTGGGTTTCTTTCCTGGATTGGAGTGAGGTGGGGTTGGAGTATGTAGCAAGATATGACTGACTGCAAACTGGAGCGCGGTTTGGCGAAGCGGCCCGAAGGCGCTTTGGTCGACGAGGAGGGGGCAATGCCGCGCAGAGAGCCTATTGACGGCCCTCGACCATGGCTGGAGCTCAGTGGCTTGGCCGAGCTCAGTGGCTTGGCTGAGCTTGGTGGCTTGCTTGATTCTGGCCGCTTCGGAGACGGGACCCTACACTTGTTATTGGCGCACGTCAAGATAAGATTGGATGATATAGCGCACTTGAAGTCAATCTTCTTGATCCCGTTACTGCTCGTGGACTGATTGGAGAATTAGGGAGGCGATAGCAACCAAAGGCTGATCCAACCTTCTCGACTGACTTTTTCGCCTTGTTCGTCGTCGCGCTGGTCGTGGACTTGGCATCGGCCGGCATTTCAGAGTCCGAGGCAGAAAACAGGCTGCACGGTGTCAGAGGACGCTGCAGAAACCTGGCACGACACGCACTCTGAATGCTCCTTGCTCTTCTTCTGTGTCCCAGGAGATTGAGGGTGAGATGACGGTGGGTGGAGAAGATTGACGGACCTTTTGACGGTCAAGATATGTGTATTTGATGTTCTTTGACCTGGCCGATGGTCAGAATGGTCCAAGCACAGCGTTGTCAAGAGCATACCTCGGTGATAGTTCCATTCTGACCGCCTGCCGATGGCCGTTCGGTCTAGCCGCGTGCCTTTGTTTGGCTTTGTCACCTTGTCGATTGCATTGAGTAGTACTTATATCCAGCTCATCAATTAGCATCGACATGCCAATTTTTTTTATACACGACCGGGATCTCAAAGCCGTTAGTGAAGATAAGGCATACTCTTAAGTCAGTCACATTCTATGGCAACTGCTTCAACGTCTCAGTTCTTATTGCCAACTGTGAGGTCGTGTCCAGGACTTGATGGATTCTTCAATCTGCTCGTCTAACAGACATTTCAAACGACCGTGACCCATGAATAATCTATTGATGTGTAGGGGTCCTGCAGCTTCTTAGCATAGAATGAGGATTGTCGACGCTAGAGTAGAACACGCGACCAATGCATGCTTTGCTCCAAGCGGACATTCGGACTCTCGATACAAGAATGACCCCCACATCACCCCGGATCCGTCACAAGTTCAGGTTTGACAGATATATAATCCGCATCCGTTGCGCATCCGCCTTCCGTTCCCATATTTCACTCTTCCTTCTGCAGCTGCCCAATATGACCTCCGAGTCTACTCTTCTGGACCAAATCCGCGCCACCCTTACTGTAGATGTGGACTCGATGGACCCGGCGGTGGCGAAGCGGCACACGACTGCACACACAAAGTTTGCGGACATGACCTCGAATCAGGCGATCGTTATGGGCAACGCAAGCCCGGAAGTGATCCAGCGCGCTATTGAGCATGCCAAGTCGAAGTCCGCTGGAAGTTCAGAGATCACGATTGAACGCGTCGTGGACGTTCTGGTCTGTCTTCATCCATCGATATTGATCCGGAGCCAAGTTGACACTTCACTCAACTTATGATCAGACAGTCCTGCTCGCCAAAGAGGTCTTACCCTATCTCACCGGTAACGTCCATGCCCAAACATCGCCAAGCGTCGGGTATAGCGTCGACGGTACTCTGAACGAGGCCCGACGCATCGTGGGTACGTTCGAGGAAATGGGAGTCCCGAGGACAAGGGTGTGCATCAAGATCCCTATAACAGCCGAAGGCGCGCTGGCTTGTCAGGCCCTGAAAGCGGAGGGCATCCAAACTCTGGGAACGTGCGTTTTCAGTCTGGAGCAGGCGTTGGCTGCTGGACAGGCTGGATGTCTGTATTTGGCGCCGTACTTCAATGGTAAGTGATTCAATCAATGTGCATGAGAAGGGTCGTGTCCTGACATTGGGTCGTCAGAGTTGCAGGTCCACTTCGTCGAAGGGACGTGGAAAGCGTACCGTGTTGGTGTCAAGGGGGAGGAACATCCGATGATTGACGTCGTGCGATCTATCGTTAGCGTGTATAAGAAGCTGGGAATCAAGACGTTTGTTATGCCGGCCAGGTGTGTATCGTTTCTTCCGCCACGACAAGGCATAACCAAGGAAATACATAGTATCGTCACTGCACAAGAGGTTGTTTCATTGGCAGCGCTACAGGTGGACCATCTGACATTGTCCGGGGCTGTGCTTGACGAGTTGGCTACTCTACCACCTGTACCCGAGGAGCAACTCAAAGATGCTCTGAAAAGAGATCTCGACGCAGCGGAACTGCAAGGTATGCATGCACTCCCTTTCGACTCTTCCTTTCCAATAAGTTTCCCTCGCTGCAGTGATAGAGAACGACTACCTCGCCGAGGGTGGCAAGCTGCTGTCGGAAGCGCTTACAACGAACGCGGAAGTATCAAGAAAGCTGAAGTATGCTTTGGACAAATTCGACGAATGCGAGAGCAAGACGAAAGAGATGATCAAGAAGCTGCTGGTGTAATGGCCGCCGCTAGCGCAGGTAGGATATCTTCTTCGTATTTTGCGATGACCGCGGAGAGGTATGCGGGTGTATTCTGGTCCTGCATGCTGCTTGGCGGTATCTCGAGCGTGAACGAGGGCGAATACAGAGGGAAGAACTGGTGGTCGTATGGTATTTCGGTGTCATATGGGAGTGGGTCGGATAGCTGCGTCGAAGTAAAGGCCTGAATGCCAAAATCTGAGCAGGAAGAACTTACGGCGATTGAGGTCAGATATGCCCATGCTCGAGCAGCGTTTGGGGAGTTGTATCCTCCTCCGCCGAGAAGGAGCTTCTTGCCAGGAAAGGTGTGGAGAATTTCATGGATGTAGTAGCCCATGGAACCGGGTTGGTCCAGAGGAAGTGACCAGTTCATGACAGCGTGAGGGTCCCCTGCAAGAGCGTCTACACCGCACTGAATGACGATATGTGTGGGTGCGAAGAGCTGGGCAACTTGGCGGATGATGGGGAAGACGTGCAGATAGGTGGCGTTCGATGCACCGCGCTGAAGCGGAATGGAAAGGGTATAAGGGTCAAACGGGATTGTTTCCTGCCCAGGATACTGAATTGCAGACAAGGGCGATACAGGAAAGAACCCCGTCGATGTGTGATGCACGCTCAACGTGAGAACAGAGCTTTGGCCATAGAACGCCTGAGAGACTCCGTCGGAGAAGTGGAGGTCAAGGTCGATGTACATAACTCGTGGACGCGTAGCGTGGACGTCTTTGACGCGTCTGATTGCCAGGATGGCGAGCACGCAATCGGCGACGTAGCAGTAGCCAGAGGCGGACGACTTTTGGGCGTGATGGCGCCCGCCCTCCCATGAGATCGCAATATCAGTAAGCCGGAGAGCTTTCACTGCTATCAAAGTGGCTCCGGCGACGAGCTGTACGTATAGAGAGAGACCAGGAAAGATAGGACAGTCGTGATCGAGGCCATGAGCGGCAGAAGAACTCGTAGAAGGCTCAAATAACGCGTCAATATATTCTGTAGAATGATATTCCGCCAAATCCTGGCGGGTTGCTGGTACCGGCTTCAAAGCATGGACCTTTTTGAGCAGCCCAAGGGCGAAGGCAAGAGAATGAACCAGCGTAGAGCGATTTTTGTTCGAAGGGAGCAGAGAGCCCACCTCGACCAGCTGCGAGCTGATTACGTATGCGACCTTGGCCATGTGGCGGGAGGACAAAGGGACGCAGGGCCGAATATCCAAGTGTGGCACGATCACATGACCATGTTCGATTCTGGCCAGTAACCATCATCAGCACTTTGGCCTTCGGTTGTCTCATGGAAAACATAAGCCCCAATGGTCCTCGCCTTGACCTCGCCAAAGTCGGCCAAGCAAGCAGGGATCCGGCCAGGATGCTGATCAGCCCGCCGCCCGAGGAGGAGCTGAGGCATCAGCGGGTGCGTCCGCCTTTCCCCCATTGTTCTCGCCCTGTTCTGAGCAAGCATATGGCAGACACCGAAGACTGGGTCGATGTCGAAGCGGAAGCGGACGGTCACACAGCCTAACCAACTCACGCCCAATCCCAAGCCGCGCAAGCAGGTCCGCAACGAGCGCACGCCCAGCCCGACCCGATCCCGCTCGCCCGCACCCAAACTAGTCCTACTCCAGTCGCCCCACCTCAACAACCCTAACGCAGACTATCTGCCCGTCCCCGGCCTTCGCCGCCGCAGCGCCACGCCGTCCGTCGTCCCGTACGAGCCGCCCAAGGACGTTTTCACTCCACCACGTGAGGTTGTCATCATCACTCCCGCTGCCAATACGCCTCGCCGCCGCGCTCGAGCCAAAGCAAAGCTGCTCGCCATCAAGACAGAGCCGCCCGTCATCGACCTCTCGGAGCCCATGCCGCCCGCCAGCCCGACCGACGACCCGCTTCTTCTCACCGGCCCGCCCTCGCAGACCTCCCTGCCTCCATCGACCCCGCCCAGACGGCCCTCTTCGAGTCCCAATGACGCTGGCTGGAGCACATCAAATGACAGCATGGATCTCGATACCCGCCCCGTCGTCGACATTCTCTTCCCCAATGCCGCTGATCTCAGTGGGTCCTGGAGCGAGAGCGACAGCGACGACGACGACGAGCTCATGCACGGTGAAAGCGAATTCACTGGCAAATGGCGGATGAGGAAGATTCCAACAAAGCAGGACCCGCCTAGCAGCGCCACTCGTTGCCGGCAAGACAGCTGGGGTCGTCCCATCAGTCCCCACCCATTCCGGCGTCGCGTCTCTAGAGTTGCTGAGGAAGAGGAGGACGAGGAGGACGAAGAGGATACTGCTACACCACACCAGGAGCAGTCTGATGATGAACAAGAAGAGCGCGAGGTTAGAGCAATGTCGGTGGAAGCGGACGATAACGAACGCGACAACGAGGTCCCCGTTGCCGAATATGACGACGATGAGCCTATGGCTGATGCACAGCAGCCGCAGGGCACACCCAACGATATTACTCTGCCCCAAGCGCAAGAGCAAGAGCATAGCGATTACTTCTCCGTGGAAGCCACTGCTCCATCAGATGCAGAAGCAGAGGAGGACGATGAGGCTGAAGAAGAGGAAGTTCGCGCAATGTCAGTGGAAAGAGAGGACGCGGCAGCTCCTCAGCTTTCGCCAAGCCAGATATCTACTCCGAGGACTATTCCCGCGGTTTTGGATACACACCTAGACGCCGACACTGGCGTCGAAGAAGAAGATGACGACGACGAGAGCGACTCCGAGGTCGTCGACGTTGGCCTTGTCAAGATTACGAGCAAGGATCCTCTTGCTGCTGCCACTGTTGCAGCTATATTGAAGCAGGTATGGTCCATACTCTGAGAGTGCTACTTCTTGCTGATTTTGATCAGTACAACTACGACTGTTTCACAAAGGCAAAACTCAAAGGCAATCAAAGCAGACGGAAGACCCTTGACGGCGGCATTCAGAAACAACGATTTGTGACGCCGCCTAGACAGCGTCCCAGAAGCTTCGGTGGCGTCATTGGGGACAAGGTCTATATCCCAGGCAGTCCAGTAACCACTTTGGACAACCTTTTGGAGCAAGCCGAGGTCGAGGTCAAGAGCACCAAGCAACCCCTGAAATTCAAGGATCCCGAGCCGTATGTCTATAACGGTAGCGGCGGTGCGTGGACCAAAGAGGAGTGGAAGGTCCTAGACATGTGCTTCACCGAGGAGCGCTACGAACTCGGAGGTCGCGGAGATGTGATGGTTGACGTAGACGATGTCCAAGTTCCCAACGTCGTTGCCAGATTTGAAGAGTTAGTTCCCTACGGCGAATGGACCAAGTGGGTACTTGCACTCTTCAATCCGCTCTCTCACTGACGTCTTTGACAGGGAAGACGTCGAACGACGCGTTACTGCCATCCGCAATAAGCAACGCGGCGGAAATGTCGCGCCTCCTCTGACTCCTCGCGGTACCCCGACACAATCGAGAGCCAACACTCCGCTTTTGGCCCGTGCACGCGAGGCCAGCATGGAGGTGCCGGACTTCACACCCCTTGGACGACGAGCCATGCCTCCTGCACGCGTCAAGAAGGGATCTGTACCGTCTTTCCGCCTTCCAGAGCCACTCACTCAGGGTGCACCCTTCCAGAACCTGGGCGGACCATCTGCCTTGCTTGCTCCCCGCTATACGCATTTGTTGGACGAAGCTCATGCTATCGCGTCCGGCAAACCGCGCCTCATCGTTCCCGAACCAGGTCCCGAGCCTCAGGAAGACGAGGAAGTGGAGGAAGCTGATACATCCCTCGAAACTAGCATCGACGAGTCCGTCGATACCTCTCAAGACGAATCCTTCGAGGAGATTGTTCAAACGCCTATCCAGCAAACTGCGCGGCGAGCTGCACCTCGAACGAGTATTGGGGGCCGCGTCAAAGGTTTCCTATTCTCATACCTCCCCTCCACAGCCAAGACCGAGCCCGTCAAGAAGCGTTCCGCACCTCGTCCCCATCATCTCCCTCCTCCTCCTATCGGACTGCTTGACAAGCCTCGCGGTCCCATTACAACACCAGTCAAGGCTCCAGAACCCAAGGCGCCCACTCCCAAGGACATCGTCGACCTCCAGCACGTGGAGGAACCAAAGCCAAAGTCGATGATCCCGAGGAAGATGGTGCCGAGGAGGCTGGTGGACCTGAACCACATCAGCCCGGAGAAGGAAGTGCAGAAAAAGCCCGTGGTGGAGATGCGACCAAGGACGAGCAGTGGCGCGAGTGTCAAGGATATGATCAAAGGCTTTGAGGAGTTACGCAAGTCGCAGAGCAAGGCGCCTGAGGTGAAGCGAACGAAGAGTGTCGGTGATCTACGCAACAAGACTGCCCCCGCTGGCCGGCCAGTGTGGAGGTGAGCAGGAATATATGATATAAGGTACCTTTATGATTTAGTTATGGCATGTATGAACCAGATCTGTCGTTTTTTCTCTCTTTCGTCGTCGCAATTTTGTATATACATATGTCGTTATACATGGTATTCACTTACACACATAGTTGTTTAGCTGTCGTTTCTTTATATTCGCTACATCTTGGATCCAAATGTAGACGATTCCACCCACTCCACGTCCCAGACGAATGTCTTTCCCTCGTCTGAGGCACGCGATGTTCGCTCGGCCGTCAAGCCAGCAGCGCGAATGAAAATAGTACCATCGAGAACATCTGCACCAGCAAGCTTGGTGTTGGAGAAGTGACCAGCGGGCGTCTTCCCATAGAGTGTGGCGTAATGCGCAAATGCACGCTGGATTTTACACAGGTGGTCGTCGGGGTGCAATATGGCGTGCTGGTTGATGGCGTACCAAGGGTTCTCTGGATGAGGTGATATAGACCATGAAGGAGGTTTCACGGTCAAGGAAGGAAGACTCGGGGTGGCAGTAGCGAATGCGTAGAAGCCGGCGATATTGAGCTCAGGACGGCCACGGGAGATCCACCAGGCGAGGACGACAGTGAAGTAGCTTTGTAGCAGGACCTTTTGTGAAGTGAAGGAAATGCTGGGGAGATAGGAACCCAGGAACAGCGACGATGTAACGAGATGCATTCTTACACTCAGAGGTGAGCAAAGTACTACTTCGGCAGAAGATAGAGACACTCACAAGGCAAAGTCTGCGTAGAAGGTGCCGTCCTTTCCCTTGTCAAAGTTCGTGACGGCATATAGAAGGCTGACTGTCCATTGGAGTTCTGCGACTCTCTGTGCGGCAATCTCAGCGCTAGTGATGCCATGGGCCCATTCAGCAGCGATGGCCGCCAGCGTCTTGCCATGGGTCTTGGCAACACCTTCGAAGGACGTTTTTGAATCCCATGGTCCATCAAAGGTACTGTCCTTGAGGATACGGTCCAAGAAGTCGAAAGTGTGATTAGGTGTGCTATTTTGAGACGAAACGGGACGGGATGTTGAGTCTAGGACGATGCTTTGGAGCCTAGGAACCAAGTCCTGTGAAAGATCTCCGAGATTTCCGAACAAGAAGGAGGGGAAGAGTGGCGAGGTACGCTCTCCCTTCAGGACTGCAGCCAATGCCAATCCTTCATTGCACTTCACCTTGAGTATTATTACGAGTTCAAACAATAAAGAGATACCTTCGACAATGAGACCAGGAACTCCAAATTCCAGGCCGTATCCCATGTGTATCATGGGATGCACGAGGTTGTCCATGAACCGGCTGAGTGCCTTGGATGAGGAGAACACATATTCATCTAAGACCGCCGAAGAGCCATTCTGCTCAAACTTCTCGCGGTAGAACTCGACGTATGCCGAGTAGTAACTAGCGGCAAGTCACCGAAAGGTAAGACCATGTCAATACGTTGCAGCGAGTACTTACTTGTCATCGCCAAGATGATCATCGTAGTTCGCCGCGGTAATAACATCGGGTGCTTTGATCACTGGATGCTGTACCGCCGCTTCTTGCTGATATGCAGATTCCAATACACTGCGATTCGCACCGAGCGCCCACACAGCCAATGCATGGTGCGCAATATGACTAGATAAAGGTCAGATATAGACGTTCACCTCGGCCATACTGACTTTTGGAACATCAGGGCACGATTGAAGTACCCGTGATGCTTGACATGGTTATCCCAGAGGATCTTTCTGAGCGCGTCTGTCGAGTCGACGTCGGGTCCAGGGAGACGGAAGTAAGCAACAGAGGGCGACGGCGTAGGGAAGAGATCAAGCTTGGCATCCATGTCAATGGGAGTGGGAATGGCCGTCCTATCATCCATTGACACGACGGAGGGTTATATACCGGGCATCGTGTCATCGAAGAATCAGGTGTACAAGTTCGGTTCGCGTAAGCCGTCCATCGAAGAATGATATGCCGAAGAACCAAGAGGACATTCACATTCGCACAGGATAGCCAAAAGTAAAACAGGACCCTGTGATGTCTGCAGATCATCGATCATGGTGGGGTCCTGTCATGATGTTTTGAGCCAATGTAAAACGCTATCTATATGATTCAAGAATAATAAATCCAAGCCGTCGTGGCGTAATGGTAGCGCGTCGCTTTCCTACTCTAGTAGGCGAAGGCTGTGGGTTCGAGTCCCACCGTCGGTAGTGGGTAACCTTTTTGCCGCAGCTCCGTCTCAAGTTAGTTCTTTAGGGCCGTGGGGTAAACCTCCCGAGGCGGTACCATACCTGTTTGGTACCGACCCCGCCGCCTCGCCAGGTTTGGAACCGGTTTGGAACATGTTTGGAACCGGCACGTGCTAAAGCCACGTGATGCCGCTGCGCGCCTCCCGCTGCCAGTCCCGCCATGGTTTTAAGGCTACAGTTCGTTCTCAAAGTTGTTGCTCTCCCATTTCTATGCTTATGAGATACTTTTGAAGGCTGTCACAGTAGTTTCTGTATCTGTTTGCACTGTCAATATGTTCTGTACATAATATCTTGCGCCACATACGCATCTTCCACCTGCCGCTGGCTCAGCACGTGAATATATCATGTGATAGGTTTAAAACCTATCCTCCCAGCCCTCCGAGGTTTGGAACCGGTTCCAAACCAGTTAGTTACCGAGTCAAAGTGTTTTCGGGGGGAACCTAGGTTTCCCCCACGACCCTATGGTTCTTAGGCCTTAAATCCAAAAAAGCTTTCAATTTTCATCCTTTCATGATGGAACCAGTCGAGAGTCGCCTGTGCAGTGCGCACTGCGCAGTGTGCACTGTGTCTGTCCAGTGTTGGGTCGACGGGAGACGCTCGGGAGTGGGCCCGGGCTGTAGACCCAGGGAACTCGCAACGGCTAGTGACTACACTGAGGAGTCGACCATCAACTTGTCGCCGTGGCCACGAAGCCGAGGGCCAGCGTGCAAACTAGACCTAACACTTTGAAGGCTTCAAGCAAGTGATACGTGACAGACAGACAGTAGTCTGCTTCATCATCCACCTTGAATTGCGACACACAAAACAATCTACTCCTCTATGGATGAAGGGAACTCAAACACGTCTTCTGGATCATAGATGGACTTCAGGTTCTGTAGCGTCTGGTAATGCTCTCCATAGTATAAGTGTTGCCCTGGACGCTGTGATCAGTTTGGGATACTTGTAGATGTGTGGTATGAGCTCACAGTTCGCAAGCCTGTCCTCTATGTAGTTGGGATAGGCCCTAGCACGCGAGATTGTGAGACGAAAGACTCTCACATACGCAATTCACGTACCCATGATCCCAGTTAGGAGGCATCGACTCGATGATACTCGACGCCATACCTACAGTAATCTGTTAGTTCGAGAATACGCGTAAGTATCAATCTTTCGTACCACTGACGAATGCGAAACCCTCTTGAGGGAACGGTGGTGTTGTACTCGACCCATACAGCTGCATGGTGAATCGCGAACTTCGATGAGCAAAGGCGGTGCCATTCAAGGGCACTCGGTTGATGGCAGAGTTGCTGCCGCCGTACAGTTCCGTTTCGACAAACCAGGACTATACGGGTTTATCAATGCTTGTAGGGAGCACCGGTATACAATGGACACTTACGACAGGTGCGGAGTACCCCACTGTGGCAAGATATGTGACAAATGATAGCATCGCTTCCTCTGTCATTGGTTCTGCCTCCGGCGTCATAAGCGACTTCGCGTAGAAGGTGTCATTGTTATCTGGTGCACTGGTGTTCAAGGAGGGGAATGAAAGAGCGTTCAAAGTGTCGATCCAATTCCCAGTGAAGAGCGTTGTGTTGTCCGGGTCTGGTAACTTGCCTAGAAATGGCTCCAGCGTGGCATTGAACTGGGCGACGGGTCCAAAATATCCAGCCATATACTCGAGGGTAACCGTACCGTTCTTGGAGCCTGCGAAAAAGTCGAGCTGGGTGCCCAAGTCCGACGGTATCCCACTGTCCACAAACGCTTGGAAGGCGGATAGGGTCTTGGTCGCTTCCAGGATATCCACATCTTCCCATATATAAGTCGCAAACACGCCAGTTTTGGGAACCGGGTGTGTCGAGACGGTGATCAATGTGTTGATACCAAAGGATGAAGCAGAGCCGCGCAAGGCCTCAAGAGAAAGAACGTAAGTTGTTGAGACATGAGGCGACACATCATGAAATCTTACCCAGAAGAGGTCTGGATTCTGAACCTTGGAAGCAGTGGTGATTGTACCGTTCGCAAGGACCACTTCGACGGCAACAACAGCATCTAACGTTAGGCCCCACATTCTAGAGGCGAAGCCATATCCACCGAAGGCTAGTCGTTCTTCATGAGTGTGACCGGAACAAACATGGAAAAGACCATACCTGAATGACCACCTAATCCAACATACGAACACCGTCCATGAGGTATAGCGCGTCCGTACTCATTCAGCGCGAGCGCGATGTCTCCCAACCTATTCCCAACGCCCAGGACGGCAGTATTGTCAGCTTCGTTGACGGCAATGCTGGTGAATGAGCCCAGGTCAATGACCAATGCCCCGTTTTTGCCTCCCAGGCTGTTAGCAATGTAGCTATGCTGAAATCGTGACATGAGCATTCTGCCAAGCAGCTAGAGGCGAGGGGAGAAAGGACATACTCCACCACTTCGCGCGACAACATTGAGATCTTGGGCAGTTCCCGCGAGAAGGGAAGCCGCGACTTGCTCTGTAGTCGTAGGGTATACGACTGCAACGGGTTGGTAATCAAAGCGTAGATTGTCTGAGAAAATCCAGAATCAAGGTCAGTAGTGTAGAGGTAAACTGGGGGGGAGCGAAGGGCAACAAACAAGGTTGGGAAGCATTCGCGTAGCTCGGGTCATCGGGAAACACGGCCTTGACGCCAGCTTCCTTCAGAGCACTGCAAAGCTTCAGGCATTCTTGGCTGAAAACCGACCCGATGGGGAGGAGGAAGAATGCCAACAACGATTTCATGATGCGCTTCGACTAAGGGGGCATTATCATAGCCAGCCTACCTTATAAACCTTTTGTGTTGATGGTCGACCATTGTTTGTAAGGGAGGGTCGGTAACGAGTCCGCTCCTAGATCATCGGCGCCCCCAACAATCTCATGACTTCGCCTGGATCTAAAGCCCGCGTGGTCCATTGACACAGTTGCCGATATGCGTTCCACATTGCTATCGTTGTGGACGGTGTAACGCACGTATGAGCCCGTGGGCCGTAGATTCTCGCCACACTCAGACGATACACCTTGTGGTCTTCAATGATCCCTGTTCAAGTTGTTGACATTCATGTTCCTAAGCGCCGAGCGGGGATAGTCTTTCGAGGAAACGTGATATGTGACCAGGGTTAGGGTTCTCTTTTTGGTCTGAAGGATAATGCATTGTGGCGTTCACAGATCCAAGGTCGATTCTTCCAGCCGTGTAGTGAGTAAGATAACATAGGCCAATTGGCAAAACAAAGCAATTACTTGACACGATCTCCTGTACAGACAAGTAGCGCTTAGGCAGTTGACGAACCTGCGTCCATTCATCAAATTCTCACATCTGATATCTTACACCGGGGGCATGGCCCGTGGCAGCACGGTTGTGGTGCCTTTATGGCACCACCCATGCAACTAGTCGGTGCTCGGAACTCTTCGGGCCGGGTTGCAGCTAGTCTAGTTTTCATCGCGCTACCGATACCGGTAGTCGCCATTCGGCTGTTGCCGACACATGTGACCTTCCGCCTTTGACCAACTTTGCCTCAGTAGTTTGCGTTCAATCCATCTCCTGCGCGTCTAAGACGCGTTATGGCACCTCTTTTGATACTTGTCATCCTATCATACACTTTCGTGACTGCCACATCTCAATCCTCAAATTGTTGACCCAAACAGGTCATGATATGAGATGGGAAGATTAATGGGTTCAAATGTTGCGCATCCTTCAGTGCTTGCATAGAGCTTTTGCAGAGATAGAGATAGGTGTCTGAGACATGACTGAATTCAATGGATTAGACGAGAAATGGACACCATTATGAGCAAGAGGCAATGGAAGGGTCAAATTTCCTTTTTCGTATTTCCCGATTAGGACGAATGCTGAGTACCGGTATCGCATGCGCGAATGAAATCAGACTACTATAAACGGAACTTGTTGCGGCTTTATAGTAGGCTGACTAAGGGAGACTAGGTTGCAGCAGTACGAACTGGTTTGCATCTACACTACAATAGACAACGGGTCGGGGTAATGAATTAAATCGACTTTAATGTTATGTAAGCAGCGTGAACCGGTAAGAGCTGCAACCGGCTGCCGCCTCTGCCGGACCATCAGTTCAATCCTGTGCCGTGCCGAACAATACTTTGACGACGGTTTTGCTTTGTTCCGACGAAGAGCTGACGATGGATCATTGGATGCTTGACCAACAATGATGTTTCTTCAATCTGCATAGACCTAACTTTGACAATGGACTGACAATATGACAGTATACTAAAGATAGTGGTGCCAACAGGGCCCGGAATTGCTGATGAGTCGAATCTGTGCTGCCGTGCCTCTTTGACGTTGATTACCGGTGTGCCACATCTGTGTGAGGGGTGACAGGATAACAATGAAGTACTGATTGTATGCAGAATAATGGATCATGTAGCAACCAGTACCAAGGGCTCAAAGTTGCCAATGAGTTCAATCTGCGGTCTTTCGCCTTGCTGCACCTCTTCACAATGGTTTGTGTTGAGAAATGCTCCTGAGAGTGCTGTAAGAGTAACGATGGAGCTGATGGGACAATTGACACAGCAATCACATAAATTGCAGTGGCATGGGCTGAAGCACTGACTCTGTGTTCTTTCTTACACCATGTTTGCGGATACAAAGTGTGTACAATTCAAGCATGCAGTTTGAGTAGTTCAGCACTCAAAAAGTGTTCATGCCAAGATTGAAGTTGTTGTGCCATGCCAAGTGTAAGCTTGATACAACTACTGAAGTGAAGATGAACAAAAGACGGACCTGAAATAGATGATTGAGTGTGGACAATAGGATGGTAGTGATCAAGATGTACACCACAGCAATCACAATGCTCATAGCCTGCGGATATACTGATCCATGGTCTAATTCTCAGATTTCTCTGTGCCCTACTTACGAGCGCTTACAAGCACAGAGATGATGACATAGAATGAGAGCTGTGATTGATATTGAAGTACCTTAGCAATGAACAGGCTGGCTATAATTAGGCTAATAAGATATGTTGTTATCAACGGGGTTTGGGGCAGAGCCCCAACAAGCTGGAATGACTGCTGTAGGATGGACGTGAGCCTGCGAACGTCCTGCTGGAGGCAGGATTGTAAGCTTGTTGGGTAGATGATCGGACTGGTCTCCGGACTTTGCGGGTGAGATGCATAAGCGGGAGGGCTGGCTCGATGCCTTGACATGATTTTCGATGCTTTTCATGGTGCATCAATAGTGTGTTGTACATCATAAGTTGAGTAAATTAAAATTGAATCAAAGTCCCAATGCATGAAATTACAGAGTCAATAATGCAGTAGTCAAACTATTGCAGGTGGCTACAGTGTGTATATAAGCTATGAGACATGTGTCCAATGTCCATACAGCGGAGGTTTTCCATACATGCACCAAGCTACGGGAGTCTGGCAGAAGGAGTACATGGTCTGGAAATGCCACAAAGAGGGAGAAAGGCAGGTGCTGACCTTCATCTCTGCTCGGCTGCACCTTCAGATTGTTAGTTCTGGCAGCATAGGTATACAGAACTTAGTCAATTCCTTGCTCCTTGATTATCTTATTGTATACTGTTTACAGCACGGGTAATGAGAGATTTACGTGGAGCAACATATCTGATCCCACCTATGTGAGTGCAAGAGCTGCGGGGCAGGTCCAGGAGCTATGATTTGTCATAGACATGGTTGCAAGAGGCAACGGACAGCGGGCAATGGAATGGACATGATGACAGTATAAAACACAGCTGGCAAAAAACCCTAGGTCACATACCAATTGGCTGATCTTACTAAATCTGGCATTCGGGATCCCGCCACAAAGATACTTGCTCTCCATGCCATTGCACAGTGATACACAGTTAATGCTGCAAGCTCCATCGGCTGTATGGACAACACCGATTCAGTATATACAGGTACGCTTAGAGGTGTCAGCAATTGCTGCCTTCAGAAGAGGAGCAGTATGCCACTGCTGTTGCACATCCCGATTTGTTCATGCAGAAACATCTATACCAACAAGATCATAAGCTCAAAAGTTCACACTGCATACCGGTGGTTTATGCTCTGTCATTCGATAATCAGATAGTGCAACAGGAGGAGGCATCAGTACATCACCATCAGTCAAACAGAGCTCGAGCAATACAGGATGATCTCGAGATCATAAGTGAATGCATGCACATGCGCTGCCGAAACATCTGTATTATCGATTCCTCGAATAGGTAGTTCAAAAGTTTAAATTCATGGCTGAGCTGGTTTGCCGCATGTTGCCTCCATCAGAAATGTGATGCGGGGGCGTATCCTCCTGGTGTATGTAAGCAAACTGGTTCGTGTCTCACAAATGACTCCGAAAATCTGTCAGTTACATGTGTGGTGCCATAAAGGCACCACGACCGTGCTGCCACGGACCATGCCCCCGGTGTTACTGTTACTGATGATACAAGCTCTAGGTACCCTCTGAGTCCTCTTTGCAACACTGTCAACAAATTCCCACTAATAGAATCGCTCCTTGAAGCTCGACACCAGGCAAAGCATAGCCCCAACGTTCTGACAATCACAATCAATTGAAAACGAGTCCTCAACCCGATGTAAGAGACTGTCGCTTTGCAACGCCACAAGCAATCACCACCTGCTTGAATCACCGGTCCATGGCGGCCCGCTGTTTATGAACATGTGTTTTTCTTGGCTGGGCCCCAGCTGTGTTATGATTGAGGCACCACCAGGCCGTATGTGTAGATACTTAGCAGGTCGCTCTGATTGTCAGACGAACGTCCGCACCAAGATGTAGCATGCAAACGCTTGAATATAGTATCGGTGGTCCTCGGAAAGGGAAGGCATACAAGAGCGTACATTGAGGCTAGCCCTAATAAATTGTATTAGCTTCACTTCATGTCTCCCACAGTCAGCGGCCACGGTCTCATGTGTGAGATATCCTGCAACCGCTCATCATACAGAATCTTCTCTTCGAGTAGAACAAGCTCACCTGGGAGTCTTCCCAACGTTTGGCAACGATACCATCGTGAAACTGACGGCGTAAGAGAGAACTAGCACTGGGTGTCGTGTGCCGTTTGAACTCATCTCGTTCAAGTATTTCTTGTCGGCGCCGTGACTGCCCCGTACTCGACGAGCCAATGAACGGGCATGGAGCTTCTGACGATAGGTCGGAAAGCTTGCATGAGAGGTATTGGCAGAAGTGTATGATCTCGACGCCACACAGTCAATGTACTGTGAGTCCACATAGTTTACTGACACCAGGAGGAGGGAATCACTAATCTGGATTGCATAGCATATGAATTCCGCGAGGGTCGGCGTGACCTAAAAGCCTATCGCGGCAGTCGAGGGAGGCGGATAGGCAATGGAGAGAGGAACAAGACCGCAGATGACCAGTGCTTTGAGATGAGAGACAACCAAGTCAAATCCTTCCTCGACTACTTATACAACAAATTGAGAACTACAAAAAAAAACGATAAGTCAAGAAATCGGACATCAAGCACGAACGTCCAAGTGGATTCGACATGCACATCATCCTACGTGCCGGCTCCTCCTACTCTTGTTGACCGTCCCACTACGCTCAAGAGCATTCTTCATCCCCTTGATTATCTGCACAATCTCAGCAGCGGACTTTGGAGAGTCCGCCTCAAAGTCGTATCGCTTATTTCCAGCACCACGATTGAGCACCAGCTTGAACACACTCAAGCTCTTGGTGCTCTGCTGTATGTCCGCGATGCTCTTGATGTGATATGAATATGTCTTGCCATTATCAAACACCGCTTTGGCAGCCTTGTTCGTCGAGGGCATGATCTGCGGAATAACTATGAGCAAGCATACACATACGATGTTGGCGAGATGCTCACATGAACATAGACACCGTCAATCGCGAGGGTCTTCTCTTGCTTTGCGACAAGCATTGGCATCTTGCGAGAGATGGTGTATTTCTTGTACGCCGAAGCAAAGTCGAGCTCTGATGACAACTTGACTTCAGCCGGTGTGTCCGACATTCGCTTGAAGATCGACGCTGGAGGACGATAAGCCAAGGAAACGTAGGCAAGAAACAGACGAACCATTCGGATCAGTGGTCTTTCCAGTGGCCTTGAGGACATCCCCGCCAAGCATACTTCTCTTGATGATGACAAGCTCCCGCTTCCCTTGTAAACTCGCGACCGTCCGATCCAGAGGAATCAGGATACTCATATCCCCCAGAACCAACGCGTATTCTTTCGGATTGTCCAGCTTTCGCTTCTTGCACACCATCTCGAGTGCTTCTTGCATGTACATTCCGGCAGAGCTGGTGTAGTATGAGCATACGACACGCCATTAGAGGTAGATAATGCGTACACAGGGATCGTGGTTGATACATGGCCAGCGCCGTCGGCATCTGCCACTCTGATTCGCAGGAACATTTGCGGCCCGTGGCTCGAGGTGGGACCCAAGCTCGTCGATAGAGGCAGAGAGCCCAGAGTTGAGCCTGCCATAGAGCTTGCAGCTATAGTGCCAGCTGGTGGCAGAGGAAGACCTGTGACAGACTTTTCCGACTTCTTGGCGGTCGTGGTCCGCGATGGGCGTCTCTGTATCTTGCTCTCCAATGTCTGATTTTGAGCAACTGATAGCTGTCAATCAAGAGGATTGTTACGATCTAGTTCAAACTTACTTTGACCTGCGTTTGCTTCGATGACTGCGTAACCATCGGCGTTGAACTTGACAATCTTGCCCATCCTGTCAGGAGCTGAAAGGATGATCATAAACACTAATCCGCGTGTCGAAGACACTATAACTCACGAGGGAAATCATCGTCGACCTCGCCGTCATCTTCTGTGATTCGCAGAATCCATCCGACGGCGCTGAGACGTATTGCCCACTTCTCGTCATCTTCTCCAGACAGGCCTTCGTCGAGCTTGGGCTTCCATCCCTCCTCCCAGTATGTCCAGAGGGCGAACCCAATAACTTCCTCTACAGTTGCGTCCTTTCTGACATTGAGATCCATCGCCCGACCGCGAGGTTCGACAGCATGAGGAAAGTAGACCTGCACGTCAGCGGAGGCGTTCTCGCCCCGCCCGCTGATCGCAGCGTACATTTCACTGAAAGGATTGGTAGTGGTACCTGTAGAGTTGAGCATGGCAGATAACGCTGATACCGGCGGTTTGGCGATGGGCAGAACGCGTTTCCGGGTAAAGACCATCTCCGGAGGTCCCTGATTTATTCGTGGCGGAGCAGACGTCTTTCGGGGCCGCGTCTCTCGTGTTTGTGAGGGAGAGTGCGATTTAGGCATGGCTTTCGCGTGGACTTTTTCGGAAACGGGACTCAGACGAGTATGCGAACGCAAATTGGGATGCGATGATGATTCGGGATCGGAGAGGGAGATGACGGAGTTCATATCCGATGCTATATCTGAGGCACTGTCAAAGTTTATTCCGGGTGTGTGGGCTGTGGCTGCGAAGTCGCTGGAGTCGCTAATGAGAAGCTACATGGGCGGATAAGATGGGAACGTACGGATCGAATTCGTCGTCGTCGACGGGATCACCAAAGTCGGAATCCGAATCCTCCACTACGATGGGGTTGTCCTCGTCGCTAGATGACGAAGACGAAGAAGAATCGTCGAAGCTGACTTGGGGCGCAGGAGCTGCCCCAGGTCCGCGCCTGGCCGCCAGCCGCTGCATGCGCCTCTTCTCCATCTCAGCAGCGCCCTTGAAGCGTGGTATGAACTGGGGAACCTTGGCGACCGGCGCCTCCTCGACCATTGTTGGCCCTTGGATCTGCACGTTGACTTCAGCAGACTTGGAAGGCTCCTGCGCTGGCTGTGGAACGACGAGGTCTTCACTGACGGGCGCGTTAGCGCCGATGAAGTTCTTGACCATGTCCTCCTGGCGCGGCGTCCCGGCCAGCGTTGATGCTCTCTTGCTCGTCGACATCCGCTTCGCATTCACCCGCAGTCCCAGCCCGCCGGTCCTGCCTCCCATGATCGTCTGCGTGTACTTGAGCCGTGCGCCGCCGCCAACAGTGGGGCTCTCGTCCTCGCTCAGCTGCGGGCTGCTCGGCATAGCAAGTTCGGGCCATTTATCCACGTCTGCCAAGGAGGCGGCGAGGATGTAGGGATTGGCAGCATGTGACGAATCGAGGCTGATGAGCCGCGGGCCATACGGGTCCTCCACTTCCCGCAAATAGGTCAGACGCAGCCGATGAATGAGATAGCTGTGAAGCAGTCAAAGTTTAGTTTATTTTGGTTGTTAAAACGCACTCAGTATCACTGATTAGAGACATTGTCGGCCTGCAAAGTGACTGTGTCCAATGGTAGCAGTCATGAAGGACTGAAGTGAGATGACGGAAGGAGGCAAGTAACGCCGGAAGTAATAATCAACTGAAATTGATGAGTGATCGAGATCGTAAATTCATGGTCCCGACTCCCGATTCCCGACGCCGTGAAGCGCAACCAGGCTTCATTTAACAACGATTTTACTCCGTTCATCGAAAGGTGTTAGAATTACTGATGCACCGAGTCAATGTCTAATGGTGTGAATCAGGTCCAAGAAGGTCGCAATATTGCGCCACATCAAATCACGTCAAAACAGCGCAAAGTGGTCTCTCCGCAGCCTTGTTTCAGTACACACAAGCACACGTCGAGGTTATTTCCGGAAGAGACCAAAGCTGCTCCACTCTGAGTCTATGAGATCTAGCTCTAGAGTACCGCCAACGATAAGTAATAATAGTCGGCATACTGATGAGAAAGAGATGATATCAATACATCAAGTACAAGCCAGATACCCTCACCTAGAACGTGCAACGACCTGACAACGACTTACTGAACAAACCGCATAGACATGCTTGACGCAATTTGCCGAACATCGTGATCGACCACACCTCCGAAACCCGCTGACGCAGGCCCATCTCTATCTGCGCCACCACGTTCAGCATTGCCTCAATTGAAACAAACAACCAATTTCCCTAATTGCGAACTCTCCATCATTTGGCGTTGTAGGTGCTTCATTGGCTTGTGTGGCGGCTGCCTACTCAATAGATCCCGGATAGTCGTGACGCGATAAACGCCCAACAAGCTCCTCCTCCCTCTGCACACTTATCAAACTCCTTTGAACATGTCCTCTCCAATGTGAGCTTCCATTCCCAGCTTTTCTTTGAGTGGCACGACTCATTCATCTCAGAACACTGAGTGTCCCTTCGCGCGACTCTGAACCCCCGTACGTCCCCAAGCGCGTCATATCACTCCCATTAACCCTCCATCAAGACACCAAACCGAAGCCGAGAAAAGACGCGAACAGAAACTCAGAAGCGACCCTCTAGTGACCATCATAACCCCCCAGCGGGTCGAATGCAACCGCTGTGGCGCAAAGATTAAACTGTCCGACATCTACCCGTACGAGCCCAGCCACTGGAAGGTGCACCGCTCTCGGTGCGTGAAGAAAGTCCTCGGGCCCAATAGCGCCAAACTCAAACGACGCCCCCCACTTGCAGTGAGTCCAGATCTCCCCACGCGTCCGATACGTTCCCTGACCCACAAAACGCAGTCTCGCCCTTCCGAAGCGTCCTCTTCATCATCTTCGACACCTTCTCTGGTCTCGGACGATGACGCGGAGTCTGAACAAGCTCGTTCACCATCGCCGCCGCTTCCGTGTATCGAACCTCTTGTGTGCCCTCCCGTCGTCAACGAATATCTGCTCAGCATGCACGGAAAATCCGCCTATCCCTCCGTGGATGGCGACTGGAGATCCTGGAGCTGGTCGCGCATTCAAACACCCAACTTTCCTCGCACTTCTGCCACCGATGCTCCATCCGAATCCTGATCGGTTCGCTGTGCCCTCTCGAACTTGTTTGCTCGTGTCATCGCCATCGCTCTTCTTTGCATGATACCTATATCAACCTCTTAGTGTAATCTTTCTTGGCAACCTCCTCGTTCAACATATCACACTTATCAAATGGAACTTGATCGTCACTTGCACTCTGTCCGAATCTTACAAGGACACGTCCTTACAGCTGATAAGTCTGGCTGGAATAAATAAGGTATAGGTGGAATGTACAACTCGAAATGCTTTGATACGCTGAAACCTCTTCAGGCCCAAAGAGCCATCACCAAACCGGTGATAGGCGCGAGCGCTAACATTGACATGATAGTAGCAGCACTCGGTGCTCCGCTCGCGCCACTAGTGTTTGACTGTGCAGTCGAGGCCGATGCGTCCGACTTGCTCTTGCTCGAGTTAGTCGCCAAAGCCCCGACTGTCTTCTGGAACTCGAATATGGCGGGACCAGCAACGGTGCTGTCGTCAGAGACGCCGGTCGCATTAGACTGCGCGACGGTCATATAAACAGTTCCGTTGAGTGCCTTGGGGATAGTGACTTTGCCTCCGGATACCGTAGTGTTCAAGGGCGTCAGTCCAGTGATGAAATAGACAATCTGTCCATCGGTGAGACCATCGAATGTGAGGCTGATCTCGTCTCCGGCTTTAGCGGTTGTGGGCGAGTAGGTGAGAGTGGGGAAGGCCTTGACGGGGAGGACGGGATTGGTGTCGGGGCAAGACACAATGAAGGGCGAGGCTAAGGAATAGACTTCGTTGAGTGTGAGGGGAGCCTGGTGAGCATAAGTTCATATTCCGAAAAGACCTGAAGAAGCGCGTGTAAGACGAACATCATAAGGACCGCTCCACGGCTCGACGTCGTTCACAGCCGATGCGACCCAAGCCGCGTGACGAGCTTCAGTAGAAAGAACGACCGCGGCAGCAGTGAGGTAGGCGGGGTTGGTGATGTATTGAGCGGCACCAGCATAGGCGGAGACACCTGTATCAAAGTCAGAGGGGGTCTACACGGCCATGATGATAGGGAGACAGACCAACGCCCTCAAGGATCTGACTTAAAGCGGCGAATTCTTGGGGGGTGCTGTACGGGCTGTAAAGGTTTCAGCTCACAACATCAGCTTTCAGGTAGAGGCGATTTGACGTACAACTTATAGGTGCAGGGCTGAGTAGCGTTGGCGCCCAGCGCTGTGCTGAGGAATTCGACGTGCGCCTTTTCGTGGGCAGCCACCTGCTCGAAGAGACTGCGTGCAGTCGGCGGCAGGCCCCCATCGGTGAAGGCCTTCTCGTCGAACTTCGCCAACGCCTCACTGTAAAAGGCGTTTTCGAGATGCTCAAGGGTGAGCGCGTAGTTCAGGATCGTCGTGTCTGATACGACAAACGATTAGCAAAAGGCGAGGTGAAGAAAGAGGCATAAGCTGATGTCTACCGTCGACTGTGCCGTCCGCGGCGCGCCTAGAAACGGTTGCAGATACAGCGGTGAGAAGGGCGAGTGCGGCGATGGTCTTCATGATTGGATTTCGCGGGTGGAGTGAAGATGGATGTGGAGGGCGGAAAGAGAGAAGGAGACCCAGAGCAGAGGTGGCGCGTATAGGCTTTTATACCAACGGCCAGTCAATGATCGGATTGCTAATCTGACGGTGTAAGTCCCAGATTCTCGTCATTGCACGATTGAGAGACAGTTGAGCGAGAAAAGTGGGACTGTTGTTGATAAATATCGGCAAATGCACGAATCGCGCTCAAGTACTTGAGGGTGTGTCCTTGAAGGGTAATGATTATCAGGGTTGTTGAAGCGGAACCAAAATGGCTGGCGATCGTGGCGTCTGATTTGCGTTCGGATTCTGTCCATGTGATTGTGACCAGGACAGACGATCTTGAAGAATAGGTATGCTCACGAGCAATCCTTGCAAAGCTTCCAGTCCTGTCAATGAAGGCGTCCTCAGAAAGCCCAAAATCATGCACTTTTGATTAGGCCAAGCATGTCAAGGCTAAATTTCTTGATGCCGCGATTCCGACGCTATGCGTGCCCGGGGTCCGGGGAGCTGTTCATTGTTTTTCTAGCTTGGTCAGACATTGCTCGAGGGAATGCATATTATTGGTCATCCTGGGCCTGTAGACTATGTTTCACCTCCTCCTGCCATACTTTCGAGAAGTCGTCGATATCGCGTCCGCTGGCAATGCTCAATGCCTCGAAGGGTATTATGTTATGCTGATTGGCTGGGGCATTGGCATTGGCAGCCGGATGTGCGCGGGAATCGACGACCTTCAGAACAGGAACAGTCTGCTTCCCTTCGTTCTGAGCCTCGTAAATTTCCCAGAGCTCGTCGTACAAAAATAACAAGGGATCTGTGCGTGTCGCATACGGATTGAAGTCGACGATGTGCGCACGAGAGAGATCTCGCGTCAATAAGAGATCGAAAGTGTCTGACAGTGGTCAGGATGAGACTATAGGCAAAGAGGCAAGACGACCGACAATTTGGCCCCCCGGCCCATTTGGGCTTGATCACATCATTCCAAAGGTTTTGAACAGTCGTAGTGATGTTGTCCTGTGTCAAAGCATCGTTCCAGAACTCGTAGTAGTTCATATCTCGTTGCGAGATGCCTGTCCAGTTGAGATTGCATACGAACACGGAGACAAGCAACATACCAAGAAGGATGTTATTCCGCACAAAGCATCGACATTCCCGCCCGCGATCGACAGAATACCACTTCCTCAAGACAAGCTCGAGTTCATACGAGCTGTCCGAGTCGCCACAGCCATCGAATACGGCTTCTTGGCTTAGGTCGTGGGTTATAAAGTCCGAAGATTTCAAGAGCAGATACACATCGGCAGGGGACGTGCATTTTAGCGGGGATGAAGGCGGAAGGATCCACGAGGCATCCTGTACGTTTGTGGTGAGATGGCTTGATCGTTCGCTTGGAAAAAGCTCACCTTTGGCGACGAGAAGTTGAGTTTCGGGAAGACAGCGCCATAGTCCGCGATGGCAGCTCTGATACGTTCATCCAGCTCAGGAAAAGCGTATTTCGTCACTTCTTCCTCTCCCTCTTCCTCATCATCGTCATCTTCCTCCTCTTGATCATCGTCGCTGCCTATACAGTCATTATTTTCGAGGACCCCAGAAACGGACTGATGCGGACAGACGTGTTTTCCAGGCCAGATCCCTCTGGCACAACTACGCCGTCTGCATTGAGGTAATCGACGAACTCGGTCGAGAGCGGTCGGATTATGGTCGATTTGATACTGCTAGATGCAAAGGCAGGATACCAGGAGGAGAATTGGAAGGCAAGGATGTCTGAACGCGATGTTTCGGGTAAGATGGTCATGGCAGAAAAGCAAGACGGTATTTCAAATTTGGGTCCGGGCCGATCATGTTCCTGGAAAGAGTGATGGCCAGCCAGCACTGAGCACAGAACGCGTACTTATTTGCTATTAACTTATGTATGTCGTCGAGAGCGTCTGCGTCTGTGCATCAAAAGTTGCTCGTGCAGCGTCTGTAGTTGCTCATGCAGTGTCTGTATATCCTCAAATATGAAAATCCTAGAGTAATCCGATTTGTGGCCGACACGTCCTCAACATTCGTCGGACAGAGCCTTCACATTGCTACTAGTACTGTTGTCCGCCCTCCACCTCCACCCTTTCGTACAATGAGAGCAGTAGTCCATTTGCACGTAGATCATCCAACATCCCCCTTCACGAGACAGCTTCCATCAAGCATATCGACCACCGCAATGAGCATCCCCACTCAATCCTCCGAAGCAAAGCTGATTCTGATCCTCGCAGCTCATGACGAAGCCCAAGCTCTCATGGCCATCATCATCGACATCGCAAGTCAACACCGACTGCAGCACCTCATCCCGCAAGAGGCCTCTGTGCGCCGAAAGGACCTGGTTGATCTGCGGAATGTAGTGATCTAATGTGTAAGGGTGAGAAGTGACAGCGCATTGAAACTTCTAGATACGAGAAGACTCGCCTGGGTTCTTCTTGTTGAGCGTCAAGCCACAGTAAGTCGCACCCGGAGTGCATTTCCATACATGCCCGGCCAGCACAGAATGGATCAGAGCGGCGAAGATCAAGAGAGCAGTGCTCATGATGCCGTAGTTCATGACGGCTACGAGACGCAAGCAGAAATCACCCGGTCAACGATGCCATCTCTTTATACCGAGCAGCCAGAGCGGCCCTTCGTCGGCGCTTGGATCGCTCACCACTCGGGCCACATGCTCCTTGTCATGCAGTCTATCCGTCTCCATACTACATCGGATCTCTCCTCACCAAACTAGAACATCAAAGTCCGTTCGAAGCCAACGATTGAAAGCTCAATGTCATAAAATTCCAGAAATCCAGTCCCTTGCGTTAAAACTACATACGTGTGAGGCGGGAGGGAAGCGCGCATAAACGTCCCAACCGCAAAAGACAGACAGCATTGCCGAAGAGAAAAACAGATCGATAGCTATCCAGATGATTGTGGGTTCCCAGTGAACCGCTTGAACGTGAAGCTGCCGCACGGCATGAGACCCAAAGGAAGACGCAGCAGAGAAGAGGAAGAACGCACCCCAAGAACGCGAGATCTTTCTCCGCGCCGATAGCTTCGACCTTCTCCAGCTGGCTTGCGACATTCGCGAGCTCGCTCTCGTCGAAATAAGACGTGTCGGTGATAGATTTGAGATGTGGGACGAACGGTGGCTCGATGTTGCGCAACGATGTCCAGTCAGCGCCGTAGAAGAAGGGATGCATCTTGATCTGGTTGACCGTTAGACGCTGGTTCGCCCATGTCATCATCCTGTGAAAAGACGCCATTCAATGAGAGAAGAAAACACAGGCAAGTGTGTATGGCGAACCTGCGTATCAGGTTCTCTCCTTCCTGTGAGATGTAGACGTCCTCAGGGAAGAAGAGGTAATTTGGCCAATCGATGATCTTCTTATACGTGTCTCCAGGGTTCTCAGAGCAGAATGGCGCGTAGCCGACCAGACATTCGAAGAAAATGGCGCCTAATGACCACCAGTCGCATTCCTTGCCGTATCCCTTCATGAGGAAAACTTCGGGCGCAATCTGGGGGACAATTTTGAGGGTTTCATAGCTTGGGAGCAATGAAGGACTCACGTAATCTGGGGTGCCGACAGTAGAATAAGCCTGAGATATAATCACAGAGGATCAGTACACAATACAACGGACCAAGGGGGGGGGGGGGGGGGGCGTACAAGTTTGCGGCGATTGGCTCGCCAGGTTGCTATTTGTTCTCGGCTCATGGTCAGGTTAATCGGGTTCACTTGCACACTATTGCGGGCGGGATTCCGAGTTTTCTCCTCCTCCAAGAAGCGCTTGTAGTACTCGCCGTCGGAGACCTTGTGTAGACCCGTGCTGAGACCAAAGTCGGACAGCTTGAGATGACCGTGTCTGTCTATGAGGACGTTGTCTGGTTTGATGTCTCTGAGTGAGCCATGAGGATGGAACGTAAGAGGTCAAGGTAGCAACCGGTGGCATTTACCGATGAATATAGCCGAGGTTGTGGACGGCCTCGATTGCGAGGATACACT
This sequence comes from Strobilurus luchuensis, assembly GCA_019915105.1. Classification (NCBI taxonomy): domain Eukaryota; kingdom Fungi; phylum Basidiomycota; class Agaricomycetes; order Agaricales; family Physalacriaceae; genus Strobilurus; species Strobilurus luchuensis. The sequence goes on from JAHLMJ010000003.1 coordinate 679,839, forward strand.
CCGCCATGTAGAAACGAGTAACGTCCTCTGAGAAGACCGAGTACTTGATGAGCATCGACATGAGATCGCCTCCGGGAAGAAACTCCATGATGAGGTAGAGATAGAGGGGATCCTGGAACGAATAGAATAGCTGCACCACCCAGGGTGATGTCGACTCGGCAAGCACATCGCGTTCGGCCCGTACGTGCGCTAGCTGTAGAAGGCGTTGAAGACGCAGTGCACCAGACAAGGGGGCGGGAAGCACCGACCTGATCTCGCTTCAACATCTCCGCCTTCTGCAGACTCTTCATGGCATACACCTTTCCAGTGTCCACCTTTTGCACGAGACGCACCTGGGAGCGCAAAACGCGTCAGATGGGCGTAGATCGCCCGCAGAAATGCAGAGGCACCCACCTCGCCAAAAGCACCCTTACCGATGACCTTGACTGTCCTGAAGTCGTCCAGCTTGATCTTTGTCCGCCGCAGGCGCAGATGCTGCGACTCCATCTTGGAGTACTTGCGTATCTCGCGGTCCTTGGCGTCGGGCGTCAGCGTCTGCGATAGTCTGGTCTCGAGTTCTATCCGCCTGGGGGGGTGATGTTAGAGCTTCGCGCGGGACGATGGCAGGAGATACGGCGCACCGGGCGTTGCGCTCAATGGCAGAGTCGACGGCGACCTTGTAGTAGGACACCAGCTTCAGCTTCGCGGCGGTGGAGCGTGCGACGGCCTCTGACGAGAATCCGGCGGTGGACCGCTCAAAGTAGACGTAGTCGTCTGGGCGCGGCTTGACGGCGTCTGGCGGGGGCGCTGGGCTGTGGCGCTGGTGGTGGTTCATGCCTGGCGGGAGTGGGCTAGACGGGCCCGGCGACGGCTGCTGCATGGCTTAGGGTGTCGTGGGCGGGCGAGGTCGAGCAGGCTGGGGCGGTGAGAGGGCGGCTAGCTCGCTGTTCGCAGAGGCCGATTCGGGCCAGCGACAGTGGACGAGGATGGAAGTCAAATAGAGCGCTGATAGATTCGAATGGGCATCACCGTGTTGCCAGAGGAAGTATTATTTACGTAATCAAATGCCAATATTCCGCGACCCTGCGTCTCTCTTCCCTCGACAGCCATGGTGCGCAATATCGGCAAGAACTACGCGCTGCCGGCCAGCGCCCTCTATGCGACCATCCCGCGCTCAGACGGCCACTCGAGCACGTGGCCCAGACAGACCGTCGAGGAGGTCGACAGCGACGGCCTCGTGAACTGGATGAAGCGACTCGACGGCGCCGAGTCGGGCTCTATCAAATGGCGCTGCACCATCGGCGCGGGCCTGGCCGCCCACTTCCAGTGGGAGGGCGACCGTAAGCATATCCCACCCAGTCGCGGCCGCCAGCATAGTGACACGCTTGACAGCGGACAAGTGGGTGCTCAAGGACTGGCCGAACGGCTATGCCCTCTTCGATCACCACAAGGGCAAAGTCGAGAATCCCCGCCACGATCTCTACCTCTACGGTGCGCGAGTCTCAAAGCCCACGTCACAAGACGGCCGCGCTCAGAATCCCTTAGGTTCCAAAGCCAAATTCCGCTCCCCCGCCGAGTTCCTCCCACACGCCATCTGGCTCACCGCAGATGAGGCCGTGCGCCAGCCGTGCAAGTGCAAGTACTGCACAGGCAACACCCAGCGCGAAATCACGCACGAGATGCGCGAGACTGGTATCTACACCGCGTCCCACGCCTTCTCCCCCCGTCCAGGCGCGCGCCGCACGCAACAGCCAAAGAAGAAACCCATCATCCACGACATTGGCCTCCATGCATCCGTCCAGAAGGTCCCCAAAATTGGCCGCTCCGCCGGAGTGGTCAAATCCCCCATGGTTGTCGAACGCAACAACGATCTCCGCGCGTCAACATTCCCATCAAGCTCGAAAATGAAGAGATGGCATCGAGAACAAGAGCTTGTATGGGCATATCTGTCTCCACCCATCACCGGTGCAGGGGAGCATCAATGCATAAAGTTCTGGCCAGGTATAGTTCGGGAATTGAAGGTAGAGAAGACGACGGTGCGGAAATCCCCATCACTCTCTCCCTCGCCGAATGGCGCCTTGTCTGGCGAAGATGCACGGAACGGCAACTCGGAGTCCACAGTCCAAGGCGAACGCGCGCCGCCGCCCTGGTCTGTAGTCGAAAAACAAAAGTACCGGATTCACCTTCTTGGAGTATCTACTGTGTGCCTTCTTCCCGAGGAACACGTCCTACCATATCAGGCTTACGCCCAACCCAGTGGGCTTATTGATGCTCTATCAGCCATTCACCCTTCTGAATATGCCCTTGACGACAATGTGTCTACATTTGATCCTACATCTCCGGACGCAACATGGGACGGTGCTCTATCACCCTATATTCTTGCCATACAAGTAGCGGGGGCTCTGTCATCCTATTGGAACCTGACAGACGAATGGGAAGTCAAAGTCTCGCTTCCCAACTCCTCATCTGCCTCAGCACCACCCGCTCCCAAACCTCCCTCTCAAAACTCTCTGACTGAAGCCTTGAACCAGGCGCACAACCAGAACTCTGCTTCGGCCTCTGCAGGACCCTCTAACGGCGCCTATCGCAGCGTCTTCGCACCCCGGAGAGATTCTACCGAAGCAGAGACTACTCGAACGGCCAAGCGGGCGGTGGGTGAGGCGTCGACGATGGTACCGCATTTCCAAGGGCTGTGGTGGGGCGGGGAGCGAATATGGACGGACGAGCTGATCCGACTCAAGGCGCCACGGCGGTGTTTTGCGCCAGAAGGCACCGAGACGATCTACCCGCCTGCTCCGCCAGGGCCTAAAGGTGTCGAACAACTCGTGGCGCAAGGTCGGGATCCGGCAACGCATGGCGCTGGTCTGCGGGGCATGTTCTTGTTGGTGCAGAGGATCTTCGTGGTGGAGGTTGTGGAGCCTGGGGTCAGGAAGAAGGAGTCGCGCGTGTCGGGGTTGTTGTATGAGTTGGTGGATGAGGATTGGGTCGAGACTCAGGTTGTGCCAGCAGAGGTGAATGAGGGTAATGGCGATGGCGCGCCGACGAGCTTGGGCGGGCTGAGGATCCCAAAGGTTTCGGACGGGCTGTCCCATCCATTGCTCTCGGACCGATTACCGCCACCTCCCCTGGGCTATCGATTCAGGCCTATTCTCAAGCCGGGCCACGAAGCTGTATTATCGCTCACGATGGTGAGCGGGAGGTACTATCCTCGCGTCCTTCTGCATCCACTAGTATCTCCTATGGTGGAAGATATGCTGCAACGAGAGTCCGAGCATGAAGGACATATGCTTTGGGCTCTGGAGGGACTGTCGTCGGGTGTCTTGAACGCTGTGGAACCTATACGGTACATGCCCAATCGCTTGAAGATGATGGAGGTGGCGGACTCGGCGGCGCGGGAGCAGTTGAAGGCGTTCTTTAGAGAAAGGGCCAAAGTCAAGGATGAGGTGCCACCGTTGGGCGAGGCGATGGATGTTGATGGGTAGATGTATCTAATTCTTGTAAGTTGAATGCTGAATTGTTGTACCAAAAACTATGCGACGCGTCTTTAATCGTATCGTGCGACACGCACCAGATGGGAGTAGAGAGTCCGAGTGATATGCAACATGTGCAGCGTGAGAATCTGTCCACCTTTCAGCTCTCGTCCGTCATCGTCGCCGCCCGCGACGCCAGAGGTCCGCCGTTGTCTCGGTCGCATCGTTTTACGAGTCTTATACCCCTTGTAACGACTTTGTGGACAGTGGCAACGACCTCGGCGGCTTCTCGCACCTCGCTTCCTTCCCGCCAGCAAACGCCTTTTCCAATCAGCACGTTCCCTCATTTTGTCTCCGTTTATCCTACACGCTATGTCTTCCTCCGTCATCGTCTCGCCGCCTATGTCTACATCGTCCTCCTATGCTAATATCGATAATGCGCCCACGGCGTCCACGTCCACGCTCTCGCTCGCCTCCGCCTCCGCCTCTGCCAACAACACGGCGGATCAAGGTGCCCTCCGCAATCTACTGTATCATTCTGCGCATCACATTAAACGCGTTTCCCCGCAGAAAACGTCACGTCAAAGCCTAAGCGTGCCTCGCCAAAGAAGGAGGGCAAGCGGAAGAGCGAGGATGATCAGTGCGTCGCCCGTCTCTGCCCAACGATGATGTTCTTACTGCGAATTAGCTCCGCGCTCCTGCCCGCCCTCGTCGTCTCGTCGCAGATGACCGCCACGTCCCTCGCCATCGCCGACATTCAGGCCCGGATATTCTGTGCGTGTCCTTCCCGTTCGTGTGTCCCCCGCTCACAGCGTCGCGGCCAGCCATACAAGAGCTCCGCCATAAATCGCAGGAATTCGGCGACACGACCGGCACCACGAACACGATCGACCAGTCGCTGATGGCGCTCGACGAGAAGCTCGAGAGCCTCGCCAGGGACATGAAAGCCATCGGCGACGCGATGGAGCCGCTCATGCAGCAGTCGCAGACGCCGACGTTCGCCCCGGACGGCGCTGCGAGCGAGACGGCGATGATGCTCCGCAAGCACGCCACGCTCGTCGCCGACTGGGAGAGCGTGCAGGACGAGTCGGACACCCTGCGCGAGGAGCTCAAGGAGGACAAGTGGCTCACCGTCTTCCGCACAGTCACGGATCAGGCGGACGGCATGATGTCCAGCCTCGAGAAGGCCGTCAACCGCTGTCAGGATTTCATCTCCTCCGTCTACCGCCACAGCACGGAGGACGCGTTCTCCCACGGCAACGGCGCCTCGCCGAACGTCGACCTCTTCAATTCTCTTCTGGACTCTTTCGAAGCGAAGAAGAAGTATGTCAAGCTCGTATTCTCTTACATACACCAGCTAAAGCCGCGGCAGACACTACATGCCAGCCACATCCAAGGTCCTCTCCATCATCGACAAGGGCGTGCGGGACCGTGTCACCAAGAACGGAGAAACTCTGCGAAGACATGCCGAATCTGCCCAGAGATGGCGGAATCTGCGCGAGCGTATCACCCGGATAGACGCTGATATGGAAGCAGTGCGGAAATATCTTCTCACAGGCGACACTCCCAGCGAGAACGGCTCCAGTAACTCGGGAACTGCCTCCACGCACAATGGTTACCTGGTCACTCCTCCCAACGGGACACGGACGTCTCGGGCCCCCAGCTCTGCAAGCACCCTCTCGCGCTCAATATCACCCTTCAGGAAGCTGGCCAGGAAGATCAAGGGTACGACGCGACAGTCACTGGCTCCCGTCACCCCGCTATCCGTGAACAAGCGCAACGGCGCGCGCACACCATCTTCCGAATCTGCACCCGCGATGCGAAAGCAGAGGACATCTCTTTTCAACACAATGCGTCCCCAGCCCACGACGCCGACAACCCCAGATCGACCTGGACATAAGCACAGTTACAGTGCAGCGCCTGACACCTCCCCTCGCTCGGCATCCAGGTTTGACAGTAGTAGCAAACGCGGGCCGGCGAAGATACCCTGGAACAGCTCAACAAAAGTCGAGCTTGAGGGTACACTCAAAGGGACGCCCAGTAAACGGTCGCCCTCTGCGGCTGGGATGTACGGTGATGTTCCTCCTCCAGTACCCGGAAGACGGAGTATATCTCGCGCTTCTATGACTTCTTCTCGACCGTTTTCACCGATGACATCTACCACCTCCTTCTCCTCTTCCCACCATGCTCCTCCCATGCCTTCTTTCCGGCCGCCGTCTCGCGCTCAGACACCATCACGGTCGTTCGCTCCTGGATCTGCACCTCCAACACCAAGAGCACGACCAAGAACGCCCAGTCATATACCTGCCCCTACTCAGAAGTTGTTCATGCCTTCCACAGGAGATGACGACGAAGAATATTCAACTCTAATGCAACGAGCATTTTCACCCACATTCTCTACCTCTGGAGCCAGTGCGTCTGGCTCTGGGGTTCTGGCTCATCCCCCCAGGCCACCAAGTCGATCAATGATCCCGGTACCCACTGTGCATCTATCAACTCCATCACGGCCCTCGACCTCCATGTCTACCTATGGACGGTCTGAGAGCCCTACCATGGCATTCCGAATGTCAGCCGCGCGCGCACAAACCCCCGAGTCGACACTTCGAACTCGTGCGCAGCAAGTGCCGGTCTATCAGAGCGGTACGCTCGGTCGTGCTTCCGGCCGACCGTCTCTACAGAAACTCCCGCCATCCAGCTTCCGGGATGGGAACGGCCGAACACCATCCAGGCCCGGCTCTCGTACAGGAGCGTATACGCCTCTAGAATATCCTCTCCATGAATACACACCTGGGAACCCGAAGGACCCTCTCGATGTCGAGGTGGCAGCCGTTGTGAACTCGATTGCGCACGGCTTCCTGGTGGAACGCATCGACCCTCCACTGAAGAAATTACCGAAAGACGGCGAGGAGATCAAGGCGCAGTACGCGTTTTCGAATCAGCTGAGCAAGAAGATCGTGACGTGCCGGTTGACCACGATGACCAGGATCAGCAAAGACGCGACCACCACGACGAAGAAGGTTATGTGTCGTGTTGGTGGAGGTGTGTTTCTTGACGTATCTTATCTGAAACGGTGATTGATCGATGGATAGGCTGGCAAGATCTGAATATGTTCATCTTAAACCGACAGGCTGGCGTGTAGCATTGAGGGTTCGTTTGAGTTCTCGTGGAAGGTCAGTCGGGGGTCCCAACGTTGCATAGACGGAAACGGTTGTGAGTTCATCAGTTGTCTGCCATCATCTGTATCTGTTACGAGTCATGTCCCATGTCCGTTCATCGTCGTGCTGTCGTCCTATGGAATTAATACATTAAGATCATTATACCGCTTTATAGACTAAGTCAATGTTCGACGTCGTGACGGCAGCAATTGAATGGACGCCCGTCGACAGTTTGTGGAGTGTCGGGTAAAGGTATTCAATCGAGTCCAAGCTGGAATGAAGTCCAGGGTCCAGAACATGTGCGATCCGCTCACCACACGACCTGGAGGCGGCCAGCCAGCATGCACAAGACCACGGTGGCCCGACACTACCCTATCTGTTTTGATCTTTTGCCTCATCCGGGGGTCTATTGCGGGGTCCATTGTGTTCAGTGGCGGTGGCTCGAAGGTCCGAGCTGTGCCGAGAATGCTATAAAACGCAGCGGTCCTCAATTGTCACCCTTCCAACATACCAACCCCAAACATGCCCAACTCGTGCACCTTTGAGTCGCCGGCCGTGCATCGCTCTCCCGTGAAAGATGTTGTACAGAAGATGAAGAAGGGAGCCCGGAGAGTGAGGCGGTTCGCCTCGATGAGCCATCTGCCTCATATCGGCATCGGCGGCGGCCACCGTCGGCTTGTCAGTTTGGACGCAACGGCACCGCGTCCAGCCATTGACCCTCTTTCTCTTCCCACCACCACTTCCTCCTCCTCCACCGACACCCGACCCGCCCTTGTCTCCCATCCTTATTCTGATCCACTTCCATACAGATCGCGGTCGGATTCATCCAGCAGCGAGTCTCTCCACGGCCACGACCACGGCCACGACCACAAACGATACTCGTCGTCGTCTTCATCATCCTCAGCGGTTTCGAGCGAACTCATGACGTCGAACATGCTGGACATCGTCGGCGAAGAGTCCGAGAAGGTACCAAGCAAGGCGCCAAGCATGGCGGGCATGCAGCCGATGATTGTGGAGGCCGAGCCAGAGGCCGCCGAGGAAGCAATCGGGGCGATGGACACTGCATACACAGATGTCTATGCGGAGCAGGCGGAGATACCAAACCCATTCCTCATTGACGACGACGACGATAAGAGCTCAGACGACGACGACGCCCACGACAAACCTCCCTCATCCTCAGCATCTGCCGTACTCGAATCGGCGCCGCCGTCTGTACCTCATCCCGACGTACATAAGGACGTGCCGCCGCCGCCGCCCGACAATGACTTGGAGGATGAAGATGCGCCTGACCTGTACCTTCCAGGGCTTGTGCTGCCGACCATGTTCCTGCCTATCCCGAATGTGCGCCGCCCTCTTTCATATGTTCTCATGTGGTGGCTACCGAGAAATTTAACATACACGAGTACCCTTAGACTGATCCGTTGACTACTCTCTTGACGAAATATATCTATCCACCTGACAAGCGTCCTTTCCGAGATGCAAGTGGCGAGTGGCAGAATAGCAACTTCAACACCCTCGTCGTAAGTTGTTCAGATATCGAGGGACGCAAGCATTGAACGACGTCTGCTAGATGACGAACAGCTGGAGAGCCCTGGCCAGGATGGCGCGCGACAGGCTAGTCACCACCAATCCGGAAGATCTAGCGATGATCTTGGACTTGTGGTATCTTCGTCTGGCCTGCCTTGCTCGTCTCAGGCTATTCAACCAAACATCTGCTGAATGCAACAACCTTTTCTCTGTTCTCAACGGCATTACCCCGCAGACTGCGCGTGACTGGGTTTTTGAACGCATCCTGCCCTTTGAGCTTGAGATCATGCAGACCCGCCTCCACTATTGGGCCGGCGACCACCTGGCGTACATCGACGCGCTAAATGCTGTTCTCACGAAATGCCGCGTCCGTGCCCGCAAATGCGTCAACGACCCTACCTCCAAGGCTATGTGGGTCGAGCGTGGAGCGAGAGTCGCACTCATCTTGGCTTCGGAGCTTATGGAATTGAAGGTACACACAGGAATGCCCTGATGATATTTGTTCTCAACTCTATTAGGACTTTGGTGCCGCCACCAAGCTGTTGGAACCGCTGTGCAATCAGCCCGGTACCGCATCTTCCGCGCTCCGGTCCACCGTCGCGCGAATCTATCTACAGGCTGGACAGCTTGGACGGGCGTCCAAGCACTTTGCCGTTATAGCGGCTGACAGCGCGGTCCCACAGGGTGTCAAGGATATGAACGCGGCGTTGATGGCAGTGGCGATGGGCGAATGGTCGGACGCCAGCGAGTCTCTCGTGGAGATTCTGAAAGCGGATGAAGACAACTATGTGGCTGTGAACAATCTCGCCGTTGCGCTGCTAGGCCAGGGCAGGCTAAAAGAGGTGATTTATTCAGTCGTGGCTACCTGTCGGTCGTGTCTAAGACCATGTGCAGGGCATCGAAGTATTGGAGCGGGCTCTAAAGGCGTCTCCATCGAGTGTGGTCGTGGCAGAACCTTTCCTTTTCAATCTCTGTGCGTACCAAACATAATTTCTCGAAGGCTTTATTGACGGTTGATGAAGCTACCTTGTACGAGTTGCGCTCCGCGACGGCTGCAGACAAGAAGAGGGACTTACTGCTTGAGGTTGCACAGTGGAGCGGCGACGGATTGAGAACGACATGCTTGAAGATGCCGACGAACTGACGGAGGTTAGGCAACGTGAACCGTTTGTGGGACAGCAATGTACTTCGGGACGTTCTGAGCTTGCGCTCTCTTCCATCTGTCGTAAGGATTCGAGAATACTTGTGGCATTACGCCACAAGTTGCTTTAGTGAGTTCCTAGGCGAGATCCTCATCTCAGCCGAAAGCCACGTCCCTGCCGATACGTATATGCTTCTGAGCTCCTCGGACTGAATGACACATGCCTTGAGCTACGAAGCTATATTTGACGGCTGTGGCGACTTGGCAGTCAGCTCGCATGAACTTGATATCTCCGCTCCCTGATCATGATGGAATGTTGCTGCTTTGTGCGGAACAATTCGTTGCTTGTCTTCGTGTTTGTATGATTCTTCTCTGCATTTGGATGGGCAGTCCACGACGAGTCAATCACTACGAATCCGAATTTCAGAACGACTCGATAATCCCAGGACACACGCGTTCATATGGTGCGTATAGCCTAGGCATTCTGAACCGGTCTGCGATCCGAGGTCCGAGACGAGTGATCAGATGAGTGAGATGATCAGTTACATTCGTTCCCAACGGCTTACAAGATGCCCCCATTGACGAACTATCGAGTGCTTGTTACGGGCTTTGGAGTGAGTCGCCGATCATGTTCTCCGTACTGAGTGATATGGCATTGACTGTACGGCTCGAAGCCGTTTGGCCCTTACACAGACAACCCGTCTTGGCTTGCTGCTAAAGAGCTTCATGGCACCGTCCTCTCTACGAACAAGCCCAAGGCTAAGGGTATTGCAATCACATCAGTCGAAGTACCCACAGTCTACGAGGACGTTCTTCGTATTGTCCCTGGTCTTCACGCATCACCTCCCATCCTCCCAGCCGAGTTCGCTGACTTGGCGCCGGTCGTGCCATTCTCGCTGATTGTCCATATGGGCGTCGCCCCTCCCGATCTCCTGAGATTTGAGACTCTGGGCCACAAGACAGGCTATCTCAAACCCGACGTCAACTTGAAGTTGGCTGATATCGTTGATGAGACGCAGACCCCACCTTTGCGCGGTTTCGCTGCACCCAAATATGCAGAGCTCCCAGAGGAACTCCTTACTTGGGTGGATGCCGAGTCCATTGTCAAGAAACTTTTCAAGAAGGGCGTGGTACGTGTATTCATCTGAGACTCTGAGTCTCCAAATTCTGAAAGACTTCTAGCAAATAAGGCGCTCTGTCGATGCAGGTCACTTTCTGTGTGACTTCATCTACTACTGCTCCTTGGCGGAGTCAAAGCTCAACGGGAAAGACCTACCAGTCATTTTCATCCATTGTCCACCTATCGGACAGCCACTATCAACGAAAGAAGTTGTGGACGGCGTTCGAGAGATTATCATTGAGATTTGTTCCGCCTTGGATTGAACTTGACGGTATATGCAGGGATGTGTGATATAATAGGCGTCGTATCTAGGCAAGGTCTGTGTCGCGCGTCAGACCTCAGGCCTGCGGCCTGAGCTCGGGTGTGAGTAGTTGGATAAGGCTGTCCAGGAATTTGAGGTATGCGTATAGTACTACGCGGACAGAAATCTAGCGTGAATGCAACACAAGTAACCTAACAAAAGAAAGTAGAGTAGTCTACCAAGTTACGACCCGGCGTACACAGGCGGTAATTCCTCAGTTTGTCGGATTTCGGAGAGATTTCCATTGTGCAATCGCACTCCACTGTCCTCGTGTACACGTAGATCAGTAGCGACGCCACTCATCTGCAGCTCATGCGTCCTTTGGATGGCGCGAGACTGCTCCGCCTTCATCATTGAGATCCGGGATAGATGTGAGGATCCTCCACGAGTAGACACGCTCGCTGAAATATCCGAAGAGAACCTCGGACTGGATGGCATCGCGGAGGCGCGGGAATGGGCGTAAAGTAGAGTGTCTGGAGAAGAAGTGGAGGCTGGCACTGGAAGAGCTGAGCCATTGGCGGATTGGTTATCAATCTGCGTAGCGTTGCGTCGTCGACGGCGCCAGCCGTAGAACAATGCAGCGAGTAAGACGACGAAGACCAATGCGCCTCCCACAATGGCCCCAGCAATGGCTGCTGTGCTGACAGAGTGTCCAGCATGCGAAGTCGTCGATGTTCCAGTCTGTGTAGGCCTCGATGTTCCAGTCTGTGTAGGCCCAGGGGTGGAGGTCGAGGTCGAGAGCGAGGGTTTGATAGCTGACGTATCATTTTGTATAAAGAAGTAGCTTATGCCAAGCCTGTTTCCTCCTCCATGCCACTTGATTGCGATCGAGTGTTCTTCTTCCCCAAGCTGGTCCACCTCGAAGAAAGTCACATCGTAGACGGTATCACTGTCTTGATGGTGGTCCCAGTCTCCGAAGGTCCAGTCTATGGGAAACGATACCGAAGATTGCCCGTCAATAGTGTAATCACCCGTCGTGTTGGTGGTCCAAAACACGTTGAAGCCGATCAAAGCAATGGAACTTCCTGTCGCTCGTTAGTAGGCCCAGGAGATTTCCAAATGGGAGCCCACCATTGAATTTCAATCGAGCGACGGAGTCGACAGTGGTAGGGATGTAGCCTGCTGGATCCTCGGCGCTCCAATCTCCTTCGTATGAAGCTTCTGATTCATTCCAAAAGACTTTCTGCGTTTTCCCATCAAGGTTATCATCGTCGTAAGGCTGATACAAAAAGTAGTCCAGCCAGAGAAAGTTGTTGTGGTCGATGTTGCCCGGTGCGCCAGCGATGTCGATGGTGTGCTCCCCAGTGGAGGACATCTCTTTCGACTGGCTAGAAAAAGAGCAAAGAACATTGGTTTGACTTGTAGGATATGTCGTGCCAAATGTCTTCACGAGACCTTGGTCGATACCGCAGGTGTAAAGCGTTGAATGGTCGAAATCGGTCGAGTTGGTGTACCCATGAACCTCGATGTACGATCCTACATACATGACGATATGAGCCACGACGAGATGCATGACAAAATTCGCAATCACCGTTGAAGGCAAAACTTATGTTACCACCCGTACCTATGGCATGCGAGGTCTTTTTCCAGACCGAGCCGAGGAGGGGATCTGCTGGCCACGAAGTAACAATGCCGCTATACTCAACGGACTCGTCAGAGTCGTCGACCACGACGAGATGCTGCTGAGCTGCCATAACACCACCGCGTGAAGTGCGAGCTTTTGCAAGATAGGTGGCGCGAGACCAATATGACAAGGACTTAAATGGATTTCAGACCACCTTGAAGAATTCGCTCTTTCCGCCATCTGAAACGAGAATCTGCTTCTTTGAGCAACGGCTAATATACTCGATTCAGCGACGCTGATATCAAACCCACCGATGGCATGATGGGGAGGACAGTCCACATGTGCGAAGGCAAGAGGCCGATGATTGGAGGAGACGCCGATCAGAACCTCAGAGGGAATGACAACGATCAGTCCAAGACGAGGCTGTATGGCTCCTGTAGCTGGTTGAAGAGATGGCATCTAAGACAGTAGCCGGCTCAGTCATGATGCATGTGCAAAGGCAAGACGCGTCGCCTCAACAAAGACAAACAACGCGTTCTTTCCACCACGATCAAACGAATGGCAGAACAGGTGCTCAAGGCGTCTGTGCACGATGTTCGCTACTTCTCAGCCCTTCTACGGGGCGTCAGCTTTGTGAATGTAAGCAGGATACTCGAGTTGCGTCCACAACTCACTAGCTGCAGAGAGCAACCATCACTATCACGAAGAGAGGCTTCATTGTCGTGACCGAAGAGGCCCGCACACTTCTGGGCACCGCTTTCATCTTCTCAGGGATATTCGATGAATATGAGTATCATTCTGAACCCGAAGAAGGCGCGGAACCGAAGGCAGAAGACGATGACGACGAGGACGAGGAGAGCGTTGCTTTTGAGATTCCTCTGAATACCTTGATTGAGTGTCTGAACATCTTCGGCACCGCCGGAGGCTCGAACTATACAGGTAACGGCGGTGGTAAATACACGCGATGGAAGAAAGTAGGAGAAGACTCTGAAGGCGAGGAGGACGTCCCGCCGACTAGCAATGGCAAAGGCAAAGGGATACAGCAATACTTCGGCGGCTCTGAGAAGAGAACGGGGATGCGAATGTCTTACGCAGGCGCGGGATATCCCTTGAGTCTTCTTCTGTGAGTCACCATCTCGGCTATACCAGTACGACACTCATTGTTTGCATAGTGCGGAGGACGCCACAGGTCCCACTACGACCTGCGAAATCTCTACCTATGACGCTGAACCACATCTCGAGTTACCATTCGAAAATGAAAGAATGTTCGTCAATCTGATATCCATCAGCATTATATTGACCAAGACTGTAGGGTATTGAAGATCATCTTGAAGGTACTCGCGCTCATGTATAGTTTTTGCCTGTCTGTGAACTCTTGCAGTCATCTTGGCTACGAGACGCACTTTCAGAACTGGACCCCTCGTGCGAAAAGCTAACATTCATTGGCAATCCTCCACCATCGGAAGAACAGCCGGCAGCAAGGAGACCAAAAGTCCCTCTCAAACCTATGCTACGGATACAAGCATCCGGGACCTTTGGGAGTACCGAGGTGGCTACGTCCTCTGCTGTCAGAGAATCTCATCTGAGAATACAGATGGACTACCCAAACGACCGGGATGTGCTTGAATCTTTCGAGTGCTCGAGGACCGTCAGCTTCAGGTATGCATGCATGTCTGATCGTACACCTGAACAACGACGTTTACTAGCGAGATTCCAGCTACAGGTTTGCTCATATAGCGAAAGCTTTGAGAGCTTTGCAAAGTTCTACGAAGACCTCATTACGGATTGATGACGAAGGCTTGCTGAGTCTGCAATTCCTCATGCCTGCACCGTCCTCGAAACCGGGAAAGAGAGACGATGCGACAGACGCCTTCATCGAGTTCAGGGTTCGTCAATTCGCTAGACCTTGATTCTTCCTTTGATGCTTGGGCTTAGTGTCTTGCCTTGGACGAAGACGAGTAATCCAGATGCTGAGCAGCCAATGAATTGGAGATTAGCGATGGCGTGTGGATTCTTTCCTCCTCTCGATGCGGAGCAGTGTAGCTGTATTCGAATGGTTCGTGGGCCGATGTGTACATTATGTACTTGTTGTCAGTTAAGTGTACACTGTTGGTGATTGGTCAGAGATCGTCGCTTGAGATGAGTCCTTTCAGATCGGGTATCCTGTGCTCGAAACGCGCAACAAAGTCCTCAGGAGCAATGTTGATGCCGCCAGTGAACTTGGCAGAGTCAATGGGTGACTTCATGTCCTCGGAGATGTTGAACGCCCACAACAGCATTGCGGCGCATATGAATATTGATCTGTTGAAGCAGAGATGAGCTTATTTGGAGGCACGGATAATAGAGTCCCTCACTTGTCAGCAAGGTGTTGTCCGGGACATACCCTACGGCGTGCGTTAATCATTAGGGGAAGTGAATTGGCAGAAAGGTCGTACCGACGGCCGAATCCGAAGTTGAAGAATGTCACATCATCCTTCAACAGTCCGTGGGTATCTAGCCATCTTTCTGGTCGAAACTCCTCCGGGTCATCGAATAGCAGGGGATCGCGGCAAATAGACCTGGGAGGACGCGTCGGATATGCCTTTCGCTCTAGTGGGTGACCCACCAATGGTTTCCAGTCACTATTGCGCCTTTCGGGATACAGTAATTGCCCTGTGTGGCGTAAGCACGAATACTTTGGCGTGGGCTCTGCGTACCCATAAGATATCCCTGGTGGCGCGATGCGCGAATCCTGAATGGAGAGTTGAAAGAGATCATCTCTGTCAACCATAAGTACTCCGTACCACTGCCCGCCGCTGGCCGCCAGCGATGAGTTTCTAGGATGAATGCAGAAAGCTGGGTCAGCCTGTCCCGGTCCGCAAAGCTGGGCGCTGATGGGAGAGTCAACCACGATGTCGTCTCGTCACCGTCAACGATCGACTCACCGCGTCCTGACCCGACAACCTCATGGAGCTGGGCCTGCACGACTTTCTGCGCCTCTGAAAAACATGCCGCTGCCAATATGATCATACTAATTGTAGAGGCCGTTGTTCCTGTTCCAGCACCGAACATCGTTCCAGCAAGGTACTCAATCTCGGAATCATCCAAGTCAAGCGCCTTTTGATTCAGCAGGAGATACTTCCCGAAACAATCGTCGACCTTGTCCTTGAAGGAACAATATAATCATGCGCCGCCCTAGCTTGAAGAATACGTACAATGTTAGCTCTGACATAGTCAAGCTGAGTTCGGAACAGAGTGAGCTCCTCGTTATGCCAGGTCCGTAGCTCTGTGCCATACCACGGGACATACCTGGATACTCTGGATGAGTCGTGATTTACGAAACTTCGGTGTGATAACACTGACCGTAAGAGAGGATACTTGTCCACCATGTAGGCACCTGGGCGTGTTGTCATTCCTATCCTTTGCAACCCACGGCCAATGGCTACAATCTCCGGGTCATTCGCACTGTTCGTGAACGTCGAGGCCGCCTTCCCATACGTCAAGGACAGGATGAAGGAGGCCGCGAATCTGATGTATATCTTGTCAACAATATTGGTCAGAAACATGGGTAGGGATCACCTTTTGGCGTGGCGCATGTGGCCATCAGGATCTTGCATGATATCCAGGATCAAGTTGCGCGCAACGCGTATCTGCAGGGACTCGTAATTGCCAAGAGCTTTGACCTGAAGGTGACTGTGCAGCGCTCTTCGGACGGACGCGATAGAATGAGGGGCGTGTCCGTGAGGACGAATTTGTAAGTACCTTCTCAATTTACGAAATCGTTTGCCAGCATTGATCAACAGAATCCTCATGCCGCCAGACACCATCTCGCTGGCAGCGACCCACGGGGGACGGTCGCATAGGGACGCGCCTTCCTTCTCCATGAGCTCTAGCGCTTCGTGGCGTCGGCCAATCATGATGACAGGCCGCACACCAGATCGAAGCGTGACGACAGGACCGTACTCTTGGAAGAGGCGCTCCATCTCTTGGAACGACCTGTCCTGGCTCTGTTGGACGCAGACAGAAGAAATAATGAACGAGGCGTACGCGTAAGGAGACGCAGATGGACTGAGCCCAAAGCCGCCTGGCGGGCCAGGAGGAAGAGGCACCTTTTGTCTACGCGTCGAAACGAAGAGGAACGCGACGATGCACGAACAGATCCCGACCAGCAGAGCAATGAGGGCAGGCATGGTGGGGCTGGCGCTTCGGTTGACCAGCTCGTGGCACCTATCTATATATGTGTAGTAAGCCTCCGAGTCGGACATAGGCCAGGGTCAGATTCGCCCTGGGTCCTGCAACTTGTGGAGATGCGAGCCTTCTCAGAGCGCGCATAGAAAACCAGCAACGGCTTCGAGGTAGTCCAGGTATCGATCTGACTAATGAAAGAAGGTTGGGTAACAAGGCAAATATTGGGGCACACGCGTTACGTAGCCGTCGACACACAAGATCAACAGTATCTGGTTCGAAGTGAAGTATGCACACACGGTCGAGATGTCCGGATTGATCAGGCTGTCATTCGTATCAAGGATAGGCTGTAAGGTGTACTTCTCAGTCAAAATTGCAGTTCTTCGCGCGTGAGTTGAACTTCCAAACGAAGAGGGCTAACTGAGCTTCGAGCGCGGCATTTCAGGAACGCTTCACGACCTTCACTCCGAGAGTAGTCCGAGTCGGTTGAGTTGGAGAAAGAGGACGTCTTCAGAACCTCGATCAATCCTATCGGACTGCAAAGTCCATCCTTGAAACTATCAGGCTGCAGAATAAATAAGTACACGGCTGCCTGTTTGCATGTAATAAGTAAGAGAATACAACGGCAGCTATGAATTATATGGAGAAAAAGCTTACTGAACCTAACATCTCAACCCAAACAGCTTAGAACCGCCTCTCGTAGTCCCTTCCAGTCGCACTCCCACCTCCACCTCCGCTTCCACTTTCACGAGCACTTTCACGACCACCATCGCGGCCACCATCGCGGCCACCATCGCGACCGCCGTCGCGTCCACCGTCGCGTCCGCCACCATAGCCACCTCCGCCTTCATAATCACGTCGAGGGGGACGGTCATAATCACGGCCACCGCCACGGTGATCGTCCCTGTCCCTTCTGTCATAGTCCCTCCTGCCGCCGCGGTCATCGCGGTCTCTGGCGTAGCGACTATCATACGGTCTGGGGTCATACGGCCTTTCGAAGCCTCTTCCGCCTCCGCCTCCGTGTTCTTCTGAACGATTCAGTGAGGAGCAGGACTGAGAAATGATATAGACTGACCATCGCCTCTCTTGGGCGGCCCGTAGTACTTGCCCGGCGTCGGGGTCCTTGCCCGACCCCGTCGCGCCTTTTCAATGGACAATGTCCGTCCCATGAATTCTGTCCCATTAAGCGCCGCTATGGCGGCATCTGCCTCTTCTGATGACTCCATGGTGACGAACCCAAACCCGCGCGAATCACGCGTATGCGGGTCCAACATCACATTCGCCTTCTGCACGCGTCCAGTGGGAGCGAAATGTGCAGAAAGCTCTTCGGTCGTCACATTGCGGGCAAGACCGGACACGTGCAGGTTGTTGCCCGGATTGACGCCTCCACCGCCACCGCCACCACCACTTTGCATGCGTGTCAGCCTGGAGGCAGAAAGTTGAAGATGAGAGACTCACTCTCCACCACCGCGTCCACGCCTGTCGTCACGCCTGTCATCGCGTCTGTCGTCACGCCTGTCGTCGCGCCTATCGCTGCGCCGGTCGTCCCGACGCTCTCTGTCGGGGCTGCGACTGCGCATGCGCTCGTCGCCGCCTCCGCCCTGAGCGCCGGTGGTCGCAGTGTCGGCTTGCCATGCTATGGGAGTATTAGGCTGATGACGTAGGGTACGAGACGAGGGCATGGCTGGCGACTTCTGAGTGAAGATGGCTGAAGCGAAATGCCGGATTGGTGGAAGCGAAAGGACGTAATGCTGGTATACAACGGTAGCGACGAACAAGGCATGCTGGCGAGACCCGGAGGCGGTCAAGTTTGCGTGAAGGCAGTGTGCTGGGGCGAAGGAGAAAAGCGAAAAGCGACTGCCGGATGCGGGAAGAAAGAGGCTGCTGGCACGGCGACTGCTGGTGTGGCAGCCAAAAGAAAAGCGACTGCCCGTCTCAAAAAGGCGGCTGCTGGCCTCGGGCACCGACTGGAAAACAGAGCGCTGGCATGCCGCCGGATGGGACGGCCGAGAAAGAGCGCGTACCGTCGTCCATGTTGCTGTGCTTGGCTGTCTTGGTGGTTGGTGGCAGAGTTGGAAGATACCCTGGACCGCCAGTTACCAAGCATATCTACTTACTTCCCACGCTGACGCACGCGCTTTACTTATGCTCTGACTTCACTCACTTCAAACTTTGCAGATGTCTTCTGTATTTCCACCTGAACTTGTACAAATCATAATCAGGGAACTAAACGCCGACAAGCCAGCATTGCGGGCGTGCGCCCTAGTCTGCCACTCTTGGGCACCCGTCGCGCAGCAATGTCTCTTCGCCCTCATCTCCTTTTCCCCCGCGTTTTCCAATCATCCTACGAATCAGAAACTCATCACGCGCTTCCACAAAATCACGTTTATCGCCCCGCACCTTCTCCGCTATGTGCGCGTTCTCGAGTTCGATCCCTCCAACAACGCGGTGTGGCCTCTCTTCGCTAACAGCACAACGCTGGAGGAGGTTCGCCTTGAGGGCTTCCGCGGGGACACGTACAACATGAGAATCATCGCGAAATTACTTTCGCTGCCGTCTGTGACGCGTTTGACTGTCTGCGAGAACTCGACCTACGTAGAGATCATCCCCATCATCCGCCTCTGCCCGCAGCTCCGCTCCCTGACCATCAGCCGCATCATGGTCGACCGCCTCGCCGGGTGCAAGCCCACGACGAGCAAGGCTATCCAGCTCAAATCCTTGTCGGTCGACCGCTTCCACCCACAAAGCCTCGCAGACCTCGCAGAGAACGTCCTCGACCTGACGCAGCTCCGCACTCTTTCGGCACACTTTTATCCCTACATCCACGATCACAGCAGAATAGTGAGAGTGGTCCCCGTTGTCGAGAAGCTTCTTCGATCCATTGATGGCACACTGGAACACCTTCGACTCGATGTCTACCTCCGTGAGCCACTCCACAAGCTTATCAACTTAGCCCGCCTCCGCACTCTCGAAGTGTGTTCGCCCGCTCCTGCGAGGCACCAAATATCTTTCGTGACATACGAAACGACTCTTGGGTGGCTACTTGCCTCGCTCGAGAGCTTAGAATGCACCTCGCTCGAATTCATCACCATCCAGCATGTCCCCACTACAGACACTGCCGTTCAGCTCGCCAGCCAAATTGACTTCCATCTCAGCAAACTGCCCCGCCTGCTGCTCGCAAATGTCAGGATAGCATATGAATCTGTCCCCGCGAGGGATCTCTTCCCGCTTCTTGACGGGCGTGGTGTCCTTAGGCAATACTAACCCACTTATCAATAAGCATTGTGCCCATGTTCAGTCGTACATGTGGGATACTGCTGTAGACGGTGCAAGACTCCATCTGAGCGTCACACAAGTAAGCATACTGTCTACTGGCACAGTCCTATGATGACCATAGCGGACATCGAACTTGAACTTGCACAAGCCGGCAAATGATTGTCAGTCAGCAAGGTACATTGCAGGCCTCGAAGTGCGAATCCCGCAAGGGCCAACGACGAGTAGAGCCTCACGCCGGAAGGTGAATTACCAATGGCAAAGAAATGTCTCAGTGGCAAACATCCATCCCCCTTGTTCTGTCAGTCGTTATCACACTACCCGACCTGTCATTTAGAGTTCCCAATCAACAATCCATCATGGTGTGAAAGATGGGACGAAAGACAATAAGAACAAGCCAGCGCAGAGACATCATGCCATCATGCGCGAACATATAGCGTCCGAGTGCGCAAAGCTTAAATCAATTCTACACTCCGGTGCTGGAATTCGAGTGCAAGACAACAATAAGCAAGATTCGAGTCCACGTGAGGTGGGACGAAAGAACGGAGGGAACTTGGAAGATTAAACACGAGGACTTTGCCTGTCAGTGCGGCGCTATCGCATCGATGGTGATGCCGGGCTCTGAGAAAAAGCAATCAAAGAGTTCACATACATGGTAGAACTGGTACGTTCGAGACCTACACTCCTACACGTCATTTTGGGTGTCACGAAGAGACGAAGTGGGCGTCGGTGGGCCATGTTGTGCATATACACTGCACCTCCTCTCGGTCCCGCACCACACGTCGTCAAACTCTATTACTCCCCCTGGTACAATCACAAGCGGACAGATCCCGCCATACAATGTCTCACCCAAAGCTTAATCGCCAAAATCGTGCCCGCGCTCTTATTGTTCTCCGGTCCATATGTTGCGCGCCACCCACTCTTATTGTTTAGCGTTCCCTAATTGAGACCACTCTTCGCCCAAAGCGGACTAAACAATAAAACGTCTGTGAGATGCGTTCGTGGAAATCTAATTGGCGTGGTGTATAAGAGGTGGAGCCGCGAAGAGGAGGAGAGCATTCGAAAGTCAACAGACCTCAGAACACCTACCCTCTCAACCTACCTCATCCTCCACCCACCCACCCAGCTTCAATGGACTGCTTCGCATTCATCTTCCCCTCCGCCTCCACCTCCGCCTCCACCCAGGAGACCGTCGAGGTCACCGCAACCAACCAGACCGTGGAGGAAGTGATGGACGTCCCCATCGACGAGGCGGACGGCAACGGCTCGAGCTGTGTCATCGCCTAGATTCCGACATCCCCATGCATCTGTAAGTCGTCTTACAGCTCTCCAGTTGTTCCCCCGCTCATCTGTCAGCTGCAGACACTTCTCCTCCACCAATACCAATACGCACCAATACCCCCGCGTGAATATTCGCAATGTCGACTCACGTCGACCCGTTCCTCTGTATTGTGCATCATTCGAGAGAGAGAGAGAAAGGGGAGGGTACCTCCGCGTCGCGATGGGGAGTGGAGGGACCCAGCACTTGACTGCACGCACCTTTCGACCTTCCCGCCGCAGTCCAGTTTCACTTTGTTCAAGGACATTCAGATCATTAGGTTATTCGGGAGCGCATTATCTAAATTCTGTACAATTCGGAAATCATTAGCATTAGCATATCATGTACTGTAGAATGTCATCATCATTTCAGACGGCAAGACGAACTTCGTGGGGAGCTGGGGAGACGCGAAATCGTACACAGAGTTGGTAGCAGAGTGGCCGTGCCAAAGGGACGTCGCTAGAGTGGGAGATGAACTATGTCTCTCACGAGCCACCAGCAAGACAGAAGCCCGCTAAGTAGGATGCCAGTGTCGGCCAGAGCAGTTAAGCGCAGCGTATCACTATATCAATTGACGATCCACATGTAGTCAGTCTGGTGACAGCATAGAACTTGGGCAACACAAACAACAGCAGAGAGTCGTTTCCCACAGGTTGCCATGATTCCTCGTTCAATTTACTGGTGACTGGCAATAATGTGGTGATGCCATCTTGAATCTGCAAGGCGCGCCGACGATCGCGATGACGAATGGGGGGACACAGTAGTCACATAGATGAGCCTTGAAACAGGTTGACTATGTAGGTCTCTTGACGTGCGTCTACATAGACGACGATCTGTGGCGCTCCCTTCGTGTTTGGCCTCTCTTGGGATGCCGGTGTACGTAGTGTGCTGTTATCGATGTACCGGGTGTCCAGATGTTTCATAACAGTTTCTAGCAAGGTTTCTGTCGACGTCAATCGGCGTCACCCAGGTTGAGTGAACTATACAGAACACGCCCTCTCAATCGTACGAGAGCTGAGACTGGAACGTAGGTGCCATCCCGGGGGAGGGTGAATGCAAGATGTCAGAACGTGGTATTGGGTGGTCTGAGCTCAGTGTGGCAGCTTGTCCTAGCCTGTGTAGCAGAATCTGCGTCAAACATTCGTTATGATTGAAACGGGGAACAGATCAAACTTATGTTAAACAAGAAAAAGCTCCCGCCATGAGGATCGCCGAAACAGGACAAAGAGATAAATCCAGATGTATCACTCGTTAGCAAGCTATATCACAAAAGGATTGTGAGACGCGTCCAGGACGCGTATGATTGCTCATCCTCGTGCTGTTAGATGAAGAGTATGATGTAGGCGCGTGTTCATCTATATCAATCAGCTACAGAACACCTCAGGCTGCACATCGATGACACGCACCGCAAGAAGACCATCTCAAGATTTGTGGACACTGAATACGGTGGCGATGAGCGATGACAGCACCCCTCCGCGAGGACCAGAAGAAGGTGAACCACGAACGTTGCCAGTCCAAATTGAGGAACAATACAAAGGCCCGTCAAATAGAGGTGGTCAGGAGGTGGTATAACAACATACGGCCCAATAATAAACTTCAAGTTTGCTGTTTGCCTTGCTTGGGCACAGTTCCTCGTCCATGGAGCTGGCCATAGCAGGGCTGGCATACTTCGTGCCTTGGCACAGTTGAGTGAGGATCTGAAGATGGCCCGCAATCTCTGGGTCTCTTTACAGGTTAGTTTTGTATGTCGACATGTTGGGAGTTCGGATCAAAGGGCGCCGCAGTGTGTACATGTTTCGATGATCCATGAACCAATTTGAGTTCGAGATTTCGATGCGGAGAATGAAAGGTAAGCCTTCAATATCGCATCTCACTCTCGAGATGAACATCCTCGGTGGAGATCTAGGAATCTGGGGCAGCTTGACGAATCGAAGTCAAGACTCGGCGGCAAGTCATGTACGACTGTTACCTCATCTGCTATTCATGCCTAGGGCACGTTGCTTTCATTCATTCATGGCCCGACTCGAAATAGCTTGTTCGTCATCGCTCGTTGCGCGCTTCCTGACCTGAGCTTAACTGGCATACGCGCTGCTTACACGCTGCTTGCTCTCGACCATATCATCAGCTCGCCGTCTCTCCTCCAAAATGGGCATCCTCACTCAACTCAAGCGCTTTATCGTTTCCCTCATGCATCCGAACAGCTCATCCATCTCCACGGAAAACCGCCCCTTTGGCAATGCTCGCGTCTTCTATGAAGAGCTCAAGGTCGACAAGGCGGACGGCTTACTAGAGCTTTTACGAGGGCACTCCCCTCTGGACATAGGCCATTGGTTTGTCAGGCGTGCGACGCTCTTCAAGTATAAGTCCGGTAGCCGGCACGAATACGTCGTTGCTTGGCTCGAGTTCCTGGATGACAAGGGCAAGGTTGTGGAAAATGCCGTGGTCAGGCTGGAGCGCTTTAGTGACCAGCAGCCTGAGGAGGCGAAGAATAGTCAAGCCGTGGCTGGCCAGAGGCAGCAGAACGGTAGACTAGTTGACGGCCCTTCGACAGTCACGGTTGAAGGTGAGCCGCTGCACATCTCACCAAAGCTCAATGCTGATGACCGCGTAGAGCCCATGAACCCGCTGGCGTGGGATGCAGAACCCCTCCAGGCCCTGCCTGATTCCATGGTCCCGGCACCTTCTCCGCCAAGCCGCTCTGGTTCCCCCGTGCCTGCGGGTAGGCCTGTCCCGAAGTCCACAAAGTCTATCTCGAGTGTCAGCCAGTCCATTTCCTCGTCCTCCGACAGCTTCGGCAAACGCAAAGCTGCTGACCATGTGACCTACGGGCTGGGAGACGTGATGAACTGCTCGAACTCAGAGCCCCTCATGCATTTCCAGTTCAATAAGGATGCTAAATTCCGTCTGGAACAACTCCTCACGATGGCGTCTGTCCTGAGCCGGGAATCAACTACATAGAACATTGTGACAACGCAATGTTATTGGTTCGCGGCCATGCTCTGGAGTCTCATTGAAGCACAGCCAGGGGCCATCTCTCAACTTGAGACTGGTTGCGGGAAGCATCAGACATGGGCGGGCATCCCTCCAGCATCATTCGTTAAGCTTCAGGAGAAGCATAAGCTGCCGGCCCTCCAGGTGGCATATCAAGAGCAATGGGTTATCAAGGAGAAGAAACTTTCTGCGGCACACAAGGTCCGTAATCGTTCATTTGCGTCCTAACATCTCTCTCAAGAAACTTATACAGACTTGCAAAACTTACCTGCGGGAACAAGAGACTGCTGCCGCGACGATTGCAGAGATGGCTTCTGAAAGAGCTGAGGCGCAAGCCAGAGCAGCCGCTGATGCCAAGACAATTGCAGAGATGGCCTCCGAGCTGGAGCGCCTACGCAATGGCAGGAACTAAGCACATACGTTTCTTCGACTACAGCCCCCCTTTTTTACGAGTTTTATTGTGTAGTGTTTTTGGCGGATCTATCACTTGGTGGTTGAGCAGGGCTCAATACACGTATCTACGCTGCTATGATTGTAAAAAGTGTTCTTGTTTCCCAAGCCTTTTCATGACGGTTGACAATTGCAAGGGATCCGCCGACGCGAGTTGTCGCCTCTTCATACTGCAATCCCTTTGCCCAAGTAAATCCCCTTCGAGTCGTACTTGAGTGTAGAGGTGTTTCGACTCGCCAATGACCCAGCTTTCCTGGCACGCGCCTGCCGCCTGCCACCATCTCAGTATATACTGTGGTCCATCTGATCATGAGTCGTCAGACAGGACCGCGGCTATCTGTGAGTACATTCTACTCTTTCCTAGGGTATCCTAGATGCCCCAATGTACGCAAACGTCCCTCATACAACTCAAGTGATAGAAGGCACCTCGAAAGTGACTAATGTCGCTCAGTGTCGTTCGACAATTTTTTACCACATTCCGAGTCCTCCTCCTCCGGAATCGATTCCACCAGCCTCAAGTCCTTCGCATCCTCCAGCCTAGTAACCACAGCAAAGGCCAGCGACAGCGAAACCACCAGTCCCCCAAAGTTCAGCCCCACCAGAACCCAAGGCGTGACATTCTGCCTCGACGCAATCGCCCACGCGATCGTCTGCCCCAATGCCTCCACCCCTCTGAACAGCCCCGCATAGCGCGAGAGACTGTTCATCGAGGTCGTGAAATGGGATATCACCCAGTACATGTAGTTCTGCGTCGCCTGGCCTACGAAAGTGTAGAAGAATATCAGCGCATACGCGCGTCCGAAGCCGGAGCTCGTCCAGTCCAGCGTGGGTGGGTTGTTGATGAATTTGCTCTGCAGGATGGACGTCCATGTCCAAATTCCGATCTGGAAGACGAGGATGATCGCCTGGAAAGAAATAAGATTCCGAAGTGTAAGATGAGCGTAAGTCGTACCAAGACGATGCTTCCCCGAACGCGCGCTGATGCGTGTCGGCTATCCAGGTAGTATCCCATGATGTAACTGCTGATGATACCCGCGAACGGGCTCAGAAGACTGGAGAATGCCCGAGCACGGACACTAAAATACAGGCTGAGGAAGTTTGACTGGTACGGCAGGTAGAAGTACGAGAACAAGAAAGCCGGGAGAAGCAGAACAATCTGGAAGAAACGATGTTTGATTGGAAATGGTGAGAGGTGGAGGAACTGGGAAACGTACCCGTCTTTCACGAACTAACTTGAGCACTTCGAATATTTCGCCGAAGAGGCCGTTGCCCCGCTTCAAGGAGATTTTCGTTCCATCAGATCGCCAGATCTTCTCCGGTGCCGGGAGGAGTACTGTCGAATGGTCAGATGGTTCTTCTGAGTCTCTCAAAAGAGAACGACGAACGAGATATGGGTAGTCCCAAGCACATGATCACGATGAAGACGATATACGTCGCTGGTAACTAGTCAGCCTGTAATCGCCTTTGCAGCGCAACGAGGAAGACATACGGCGACTGATGGCACCTGACGTTGAGCGATGAGCATTCACACCCAAGTTCACTGCGCCTCCAATGGC
This sequence comes from Strobilurus luchuensis, assembly GCA_019915105.1. Taxonomy (NCBI): domain Eukaryota; kingdom Fungi; phylum Basidiomycota; class Agaricomycetes; order Agaricales; family Physalacriaceae; genus Strobilurus; species Strobilurus luchuensis. The sequence continues at coordinate 705,848 of JAHLMJ010000003.1, forward strand.
GGGAGCGATGTTCTTCCAGAACGCCCATTGAGCCAGGAACTACAAACAATCAAAATACGGTCAAATATCATCGAAGACTTGAACTCACTTTAGCTTTTTCACCTTCAGCCGGGTATCCAATACTAACAGGCCATCAGCGACGGTTTAGACAAGTCAAGAATCGATACACACTAGATCGTGGCTTCGGCAGCCCAGAAAAATCCGGCTCTGTAAGCAGCTAGTTTAAGAGATTGGAAAGCAGGGGAGAGGTTCTAGGCGTACGATATCCCACAACACGCGCTTCCTGAATAAACGTCATTTAGCACCCATATGCTGATACTTGACACAATTCGTACCAAAAAGCAGGAACCACGACAAAGACGAGTAGCTGTTCGTGTACCTGAGAAAGAGAGGTGATTGAGATCGATCAGTCAAGATTCGAGACAGACTTGACTTACAATCCGGCACCGTATAGAGGGTATCCGATCGTCCCAAGGACCAGCGCCCATTTTAGCCCAAACTTGTTGATGAAGCCTCCTGCGGATATACAGAATATAACCATGAGGCCATAGACGAGCGCATTTGCAGCTGAAACAGCATATGGCTTTGCAGCTCCCCCTGCACCCAGCTGAAGAAAAGAGGTGAGTGGTGTTTCGCGAGCGATCGCTAGTCAACTCACGTTGCCCATGCTAGAAGAAAAATCGGGATTATGGGAGACACAAGCAGTGATTCAATGAACGTACGCGTCAAACATCCCAGGAGCTGTGAAAGTGACCAATCCTGCAATCAAAACCTGCAAAGAATGGTTTAGACACGGAGAGTGGTGTTGATGCCGGATCTACTCACTGCGAACTGGACGCTGCGAAAGAAAGGCCCATTTGTTACGGGGAGCACAGGGTCCGACGAGCTTGCCATGGTCGAGTAGGATAGACGGGGAGTGGAAGGATGCTCGGATCGCTGCAGCAGATTTTCCATCTCGCCATGATCTTCGGCATGCAATTTTGAGGATTGCGCCATAATGGGGTGAATGTGCGAGGCTAGCGCTCCAACTATGAAGCGGATATGCCGAGAGATGACTGCCACTCAAGGCGCAAACATAGAGGTTGAGTTCTCGTTCTCAAGTAACGGTACACGAGAAAGAGACACGCCAAGCACGCCATCTGTCATCAGGGCGAGGACGAATGTCAAAGATAAGAGACCTGACAGGCACAGTGCCACTGATGAGAAAGGCACGCGGTCGCGTGGCAATTTGATCATATTTGCACCATATTAGGAAATGAGCGCCTTGCGTCTTTCCGCCAGATTGCGCCTTGTACGCTGGATTCGAACAGCTGGGCGGTGTCGGTAAAGGTCAACTCATAGGTGGACTTTATTTACAAACTTTTGCTGGGAAGACTGTACCGCGGCGTATGAACATATCAGCAGTGCGGCGACATTGAGCTTGCTTGCTTGTCAGTCTGGTCAGGGTTTGGCAAGACCGGTTGTCGCCATGTTGGTCGCATAAAAGCAACACTGGCCCCTCCAAATGCATGGAATGATTGCAGTCTTGCAAGGAGGAGAACTCTTTAACTCTCACCTGGGCTAGCGCCTTCTCTTCCTCTCAAGAATCGAGTATGACCCAAGTCTTTTCCTTCTGCTATTGTCCAAAACCTGTGCAAGTATTGCATGGTTCGTGGCCTGGGCTTAGCTGAATCTTAGAATAAACACGCTCATTCAGCTTATATCTCCGCAGTGTGTTCTCCGCCGTCCGCGATATGTCCACCTGGTCGGATCACGACGAGAGCATCGGCGGATAAGGCGTCTTGAAAGCTATTGAAGAGGACTATGTACATTCGGGACCAGCCTTAGGAGAAGACACAGCAAAATCTCTTGTTCATGTTTTTCTGAGCATCAGTGAGCAACGTTGTTAGTACTTTGATTCTGTCGTGGACATCTGCCGAGCTACTTTGGCTCTAGTTCTATGTAGAGTGCTTACCGAAAATCCGAGCTCAAGTGTATGTTCCATAGCTTCAGCTACTGATACTGGTACAATAAACAGACTCAATACTCTTCTCAAGAACGAGTTGATGGCGGTGTTTAGACGCAGTGTTTCGTTACGGTGATGACGGTGTTTTGATGAGTTGTTGGAGCCGATCAGGCGCTCGCACATGGCGACGGTTGTCGTCACGCTTTCTTTCTTTCCCTCACCTCTGCTTGTCGTCGACCGCCCTGCTGTCCACCGTCCCGTCCCTCTGTTTTCATTCCGCCCGCACGCTTTGGCCGCATTTATCCATGATCTCCTCGCTGTCGACCCTCGCCCTCGGTTTAGTGGCGCTGCCCCTTGCCTACTCCCAGAACACTGGCGCAGACATCGTGTACGACCTCGCCCACAATGACACCAGTATAGTCGGAACGTGGTCGACTGGCTCGATGGGCGTTGTGACCGGATCTGTGAGCATCTGCTCTTGGCTCGCATGTATATCTCGACTAATACATCTGCAGGGTTTCGCCAACCCAGCAGAAGTCTCGTTCACGTATCCCAAGACTACTGGTGTTTCCGTCTCTTTGTCAGTCCCTTCTCTATACTCTCAGACAAGATACTGACTCGCCACAGCACCGATGATTATTGGTATGAGATTGCGCAGTATTCCTTCGTCTCCAACGGTGCGTATGACGTCGGCCATCCAGCCCGCGCCCTGACCCTCCCTGTGCAGCGAGCGATCCCAGCTGTATCACCGGCTACATGCTCTGGATGCACGGGAAATACTCCCAGGAGCCCAACGGCTCTATGATCCTCACCCCGAACGGCGACGGATATCAGCAGGTGCAGGACGCATGTGGCGCCGTCTCAAACTTCATTGAAAACACCAATGTCACCATCTACATCCCCTGGTGGACCATCGCCACCGACACCGACAAGGGCGAGGTCCTGAAGATGCAAAAGTTTGACCTCACATACTATGCACCCTTCTACCAGGTCTCGACCACGCCCGAGATGCTCCCTCTTGCGCAGCTCAGGAATGTCTCCTCTTCCGCCGAACCCGCGTCCACCCGTAAGCGTGAGCTCCCAGTAAAGCGCAACGGTGCGACCGCCGCCTTCTCGGCAAACAGCCTGCTCCTCGCCGGTGGCGCTCTGCTAGTCGGTCTGCTGTCACTATAGACATCTACCATTATATATAGCCGCCTACCCTCATCCTCGTTGGACATTTTCGGACGTCACTGTACATACAAGCAATCATACCCCAGTAGTACCATTGACATTCGTTCCGTACAGTTATATTACTGCCTCCATCTTCTACTTATCTGTTGGGCTGTTGGTGCATTATCTTGCATTTACCGTAGACCGGCAATGTCACGACTTGATGAGCAGAGATGCATAAGTGTTTCCCAGTTCCAGTGTGTTTGCCTGTTCTACATCTAGGAAGATTGCCGTGGGCATAGTGAGCGTGTAGAGTCAATGTCCTGAACGCGCGAGAGCTCGAGTTGTTATATAGATTAGGGGACTAAGTCAGAGGACGAGAGTGAGTACAGTACTGCGAAAGGAGACGCCACAGTCCAGGCTGTCACGTCACATTGACTTGAACAACAAACTCGTTTGTGATATAAGGGGTGCAGCTCCTTTACAACACTTCCACGTCCCGCCATCATGAACTACTTCCTCCATAAACTGCCAGTCGAGATTCTCCAGTGCATCCTCGAGGAAGTCGCGAACGAGGGTCCCATCGAAAACATCAACATTACTGATTGCCGGCTTGTCTGCCGACTCTTCGCCAACTGTCTTCGTCCCCGCATATTCCGCCACATTGACCTCCTCGCATCGCCAGGCACTGCATTCAAGACCTGCGAGAAATTCTTGGATTTCATTCAAGCCTTTCCACTTGTCCCAAACGCTGTCAAGACGCTTGGCATGCGGCAAGGTTATCACACAGACAACTGGACGCGGGTCGAGGGGGTCCTCCGCCACCTATTGCCGACCCTCCACATGCTGACAGAACTCAGCCTACGCAACATGGACATCCCCGAATCGACTCCATTGACGATGCTGACGCACATTACTAGTCTGAAGCTCAGAGAAGTGAGCTTCGCGGCCAGATCCCCCGTGCCATTCATATCCTCCTTCCCCGAGCTGCAACATCTCTATATTGACAGACTGCGAACCGACTGGGACGCAGTGTCGCCTCACACATCACCCACACCCGTTCTGGACAAGCTCATTTTCCTCGAAGTGGCGCAAAGCGGTTCTGATCATAACGAGATCGAGTACCTCAATCGCATCGTGCTTATGTTCCCGAAGCCGAGCAAGCTGAAGAAGCTGATATATCCATGGGTGAGTCGAGAAGGGGGTGCGCCTCAGCACCATCTCCTCGCGGACAACGCGCCGGACCTCGAAGAGCTCATACTCACGAACGGGAGCTCCCGCCCGGACCCATCACCCTCCATTCCCCGGGTGCACGGCCGCGCACTGAAGAAGCTTACCCTTGAACCCACCTTCCGCACTATATGGACTGATGCGGAGGAAGCGTCGCCGCGGCTGACTCTAGAGTGGCTCGCACGGGTATTCTCGCTGAACGGGAAGGAGGAGGTCACGATCGAGTTCTGTATCGTCAACATTATGCGGGTTGTCCATAAACTGGAGAAGGAATGGGCGGCCCTTGACGAGGCGCTCGCGGGTTTGATGAACAGCACGTTGAAGAGAGTGACGTTGTCATTTGTGGGCTGTTCGGTGTCGTGGTATGGGACGAAGAAGTATTGTATGTGGGACATACTCGACGAAATCGAGCGCATCGGGGGCCTTTTCAGCAGTTGCGCGAAGCAGGGGCAATTAGAAGTGATCCACAACATGAAGAGCGCTTTGCCAGACTGGAGTCATGTACCACTATGAATTATAAAGAACATACTATTTTTTCAAATTCGAATGTCGACGCCTTCCACAATTTGACTACCGTAGTTTCTGACGGCCCATCCTTTGCTCCAATGGTTCGGATGCGAAGCGTCGAATTAGATCCTTCGAACCTAGGCTAACATAGTTACAGTTAAGTGATTACAGGAACTTATCTAGATGCATGAGCTATCCGACTGCTCTAGGTGCTCGGTCGTCGTCATCGGCTTAAGGAGGTTGCATCACGCCACTAGTCAGCATCTCTCTGATGACGGTATCTTCTGTGGCCCGCTCTCCTCTGTGAAGCCAGATGAGTAATTGATATGTCTCGACAGGTAGACAGGATCTTACAAGACACCTCTGACAACGTCCCGCATGATCAAGCCCGATGGAATGTTGATTTTTTCGACCCCAGGGACGTCGTCGGCGCGTGTAGGTCCAACATTGACCATGAGCACAGGCTTCTTCAGATCCAAGGCGTGCTTGAGGAGTCTGAAGGCAGAGTATGTGGCGAGTGTTGTCCCCATGAGTAGAAAACGGTCGCCGCTCTCGACGTCCCGGAAAGAGCGCTCCTTCACTTCCGTCGGTATCGATTCCCCGAAGAAGATGACTTCAGGTTTATGCTAGAAGGAGATAGTTGAGCGAGAAGCTCCGGATTGAGGACTTCAGAACTTTTACCGTGTTGTTTCTTTGGTTCTGCTCCAGGCATATTGGACAGTCCGGTACAACGAAGTCCTCGTAAGATATACCAAGCTGTTCTATTGCGACCTGTAAAGGATTCAGTCTCCAACAACAAGGGATGGAATCAAAGTCAAGAACACACATCACCATCTGGATTAGTGCGTGGCTCGTTTCCTGTCCGCGCAACATCGTCCAGAAACGCTTTCCATTGTGGATTCGCTGTAGTAAGCCGATCCTGGAATTTCGCGCGATCTACCATGTGTCCGTTCTTGCAGCGGACTCGCTGTGGGGTGTGAGATCAAGCGGAAAAGGAAGGAAGTGGATACGCACGTGTAGAGTGCCGTGAAGTTCCAAAATCGCGTTCTGGACACTTACGGGGCTTGTTGTCGACAATGCTAATGCTTTATGGTGAAGACCGTCGACATTCTGGAGCAAATGAGAATCAAGGAGTTTACAGATGAAAGGTGATTGAATACCTGCGTCACGATATGAGGAATAACAGACGCGTATTGCAGAGCAGCTAGTGCGTAATGGGTCGTATTGGGAAGAGCATTGTTTACTGGCATGTATCCCAGGTATGAGCGCAGCCAGTATCGTTGTCTGTGTAAAAGGCTTGAATCAGACGCGTAAACGACGCGAGCGAGTTATCGAGACGCACACCTGAAGGCGGCTCCTTTTGGCGATTCATCGACTAGTTCGTGATAGAATATCGGTCTGTCGCGTTTAAAATCAAGTTGACAAGCAAAAAGGCTACACTTACTTGTAGTTGGGATTCATGTAGCGGCCGTCATGGCCTCTGTACGCCCGTATGCCCGAGTCGACGCTGACACCAGCGCCAGTCACCAAAGTCGTACGCCCGCCCGCTAAGAAAGCAGTCACCCGCTGCACAGCAGCCGCTATCGCTACGCTATCCCACGATGGCGTTGCATAGAGGAGGTCGTGCGGGATGGTAGGGATGGATATCCGCATGCAGGAGGGAGTAAAGAAAGAAAACGATAAAGTGATCACTCAGCTAAGGTGCTCGGATCGAATACTCCGGTCCGGTAGACTCCGCCAGATTAGATTGCTGCTCTCAAACTAGGGACCCACGGCCACGGTCGGGAATAGTCCCTGTGTCTACTGTAGTATTATTTTACAACATTCTCATAGACGAAATACATTCAGGCGGGCATCCCAAGAGCAACTAGCAAGTACACCTTCTTCGTACAATGACCATCCACAGCCTACCACGAACTCAGTATGGGGATCATGTATATACATGAGTCGGGATCCCGTAACTGCAGGAGATGTGTTCCATCTAAGAGAAGTGCTCAGTGGTAATCGCGTTACTGCGAGCGAAACAACCTACACTCTACAAGTCATATCATAGCTCGCACTGGCCAGCACATCGCCATTATGCGGACTCCACTGCACTTTCCGCACAGCGTATTCATGTCCAGGTAAGTGTAGCTCGCACACCCCGCCGACCTTGTTCATCTCGCCCATCTTGATCATGCGGCAGTCCCACACTTTTATCGACTTGTCCACGGAGCCGGTCGCGAACGTGAAGGGACGGTACTTGTTCCAATCGAGGGAGAGGATCTCCGCGCCTGATGCGGGGATTGTGAGGGCGGCCGCTGACATGGGGTTGGTGAAGGCATTGGAGGAGGGCGCGTAGGACGGTGCGCGTAGATCAAAGATCTTCACAGTGCCGTCCGTGGAACAGGTGGCGAGAACGTCGGGCTGATGCGGGGAGAAGAGGGCTTGGTATGTGCAGGAATGGTGTGCTTGGAGGGTCAAGATAGACCGTGGCCGGTCAGGCGTCCAGACCTTGACAGTCCCGTCCCAGCAGGAAGAGGCAAAGTTTTCCTTCTTGATGTTCGACCAGTCAACTGAGAAGACCTCGCGTGAGTGTTCTTGCCAGGCGAAGATGGCAAAGTTCTGTGCAGCATCAGCGAGGGAGTAGTACACCAATAGAAGGCGCTATACATCGAGCACGATGTCCCAGAGTCGTATTGTGCCATCGCCGGACGCGGACACAATTTGGTTTTCGTGTAATTCAGACCAAGCAACGTCGTATAAGCCATCTTGTGTCTCGAAACTACTTGCTTCAGTATCCCAGCGATTAAAGACTATCGGAACACTTACAATTTATTACAGTTCAGGCTCGGCGGCCCGCCAGGCATCTGTGGCGGGCCCATCGTGACAACGTGTAAACGACCATTGCCCACCAATCCAAAATTGGCTGACGACGCGAGTGCGATCCGTGTATTGTGGAATGGGGACCACGCCAGCGAGTAGTGTGCAAAGCCAGGCGTCTGAAGAACAGACGGCGGTGGTTTATGGCCAATCATATACCAAGATGGGGGAAGAGGTCATAGCACGAATGATGGTGATCGGCTACTTTTGGTCCGGATAACTCTGAGGCTCGTGATATTCCTCACGCAGGCGCTGAACTTCAAACTTGAGTTCATAGTAGTGGTACGAAGACTCAAGTTGCATAATCATAGAGTATTGGTACACATGTTGTGGGAGAGATTTATACAAGAAATACACGAAATCGAAGAGTCATATACATCGAACTCAAAGAACCACCGCGTAGCCAGTTCTCGCTACAAATTGCTGGTGTTCTGGAATAACGCCAGTGCGATGCACGGGATCACCAGGTATGCGAAGCATTATGTGGTGCAGAGGATGGCGAGTGCCGTCCTCCATACAATCTGAGCAGAGGTCATAGCCGTCATTGGCACCCCTCGCACATGAAATACTGTTGTATCATTGACTTCGTACCACGACGCAAACCCATGAATGAAGTGACGTACTCTTGACAGCGATAGCGTGGTCCACGAATTGGTGAGAAGCCGCAGGCATCGCAGGTGATACCTAAGAGCTCAGCATGTCTCGTCAAGATTTGAGGCAAGATTGACCCACCACGGTGCCAAGTATGGAGAGCGGGAGACGCCATGCTTATATAGCGGTGATACTTTGGATGTCCGGCTGGCTGGTCATATCTGCAGACGCCACATAGATCGAAATCCGGACACCTAATCCGACCAATCGAGTCAGCGATCGTTCGACTAGAAACAGTTCATGAATTGATACAAACGACTTGCAGTGGTACCGTGTTCCTCTCAAAGGGTCTTGTCCACAGCCATCACAGCCTATCCCAGTATGAACTTGGGCAATAGCCCGCGTCCCTACACGTAGAAAGGTGTGCCATGTTGGATGATCACGAGGAGGGATATCACAGCAGTCCATACAAAGGTCATAGTCTTCGCAACTATTCGTGAAGTTAAAGTTGAGAGAATAAAGAACGAGTCGAGAACGACTCACGATTGGCACTTGTAACGAACTCCGATAATGATAGGTTGGTGGCAGCCATCGCAAGTTATGCCTGGAGCATGGATGGCAGCACCAGCTGATGTACGGGAGGTATCGACGCGCTGCTCTGTGTACTTAGGTGGCTCCTCCTCTGTAATGGCCATGTCGAGTAATTGAGATGAAGTGTGTGGTTGGAGAGAGTTGCAAGTTGTGGCTCGATGATGGAAAGTCAAAGGAAAATCGCAGTAAAGGGGGTTGCAACCATATCTGGACCGTGGACGCGTTTCGGCACCTTCCGAAACTCATCGCGCGAACTTCGCGCAAGCGAATGCTCAAGCCTCACGCGAGGACATGGGAGAGCATAGGTACACTGAGAAAACAGAAAGGGTGTGTGTGTCCACGATACATACTGATTGCTTGTCGGGGGGCTGTCTACAACAAATTGACCATGTAGAGTGATTTACGAACGAGGCGAATGGCGGAAGACCCCAAAAAAGGGAATTGTTGTGTTCATGAAGCTTAGGATGAGGCTCAGAACCCTCTTCCAGGTGGCCGGTTTGGCAGAGGGTATCAACATATAAAAGGGTACGATATCGCTGACCAGTTGAGGCGGCTCCGCGGCGCGTAGTCATCTGGAACGAAATCTGGATCTAGGACCGTGGACGGGTTCAAACGTTATGGAAAGTCATACAGTACTGTATCCCTGCATGAGTCTGGCCAATAGCTCGCGTCCTCACACAGACCCAAGTCAGACAATGTCGTGGCAGGATACCAGAACAGTTTTTCAAAGGTCATCTCGGTACAACTTCCTAGCCAGATAACCTGGCGGTCTTGGCCTACAGTCATGCTCATACCTGTAGGCTAGGTTACCCGGCTAACGACTTCCATGTACATAAGGAGGTACTGACTGCCGTCGGCGCCCAGTCGAGTACAATAAGTCGAACCCCATCAGTGGCATTTAGTCTTTCTTTCTTCCTTCCACATCTATCTACATACATTACTTTCTGGTCATCATCAGACTCGCAATCGTCGTCTCGCCGCGAGATTGGTGTCGCCCTTTCTTTTCACTTGCCCACCCATCCCAGCTTTGTGCAGAGGTACCAGTCTGCCTTGAGGGTTTATCATCTATTGCTGAGAAAAGCAGGATGGTGTCGCGGTACTTGGTCCTTCCTCTTGCTCAGCACCGGTTGACCGAAAATATTCAGTAGGCATTCTTCGCCGTCTTCCAGAAAGAAAAGACCTGTCACTACCAAGTCCCGGCGTATGGCCAACCTGCGGAAGTCTCAAGCCAGCAAGCGTGAACGGTCCCGACGAGAAGCGCACAACGACAGCATGCCTGCTCTCTCCCTCCCCAACGAGCTCCTTATGGAAGTATTCTGTCACGGCCTCCCCTCCGAGTTGGACCACGACGACAGCGACCTCAGCTGGATCGGGGTCAGCCATGTCTGCCGCAAATGGCGGGCCGTCGCCCTCGCGTGTCCCGAGCTCTGGTCGTCATTGGTGTTCTCAAGGCCTAAATGGACAGAGGTCATGCTCGAGCGCAGTGGTTCTTGTCCCCTTTCCGTTCGCGTACATCTTGACTCGCCTGAGCTCTACAGCCGGCTCACTGCCCACTACGATGTCAACTGCCATCGCCTGCAGACTCTCGCCGTCGCTGCATCTGCATCTCTTCTCGAGAGCTTCATTGCAGAAGTTCGATATTCGATAGTGCCACTCTTGGAAACTATCATCATCGTCTCCTCAGCCGTCCCCTCAGACTCGCCGGGTGTCGTCCTTCCCGATGACATGTTCATCAACGTTCCCAATCATGATGGCAAGCAGCGTCTGCGCCACGTCGAACTATCGCGCTGTGCGTTTCCGTGGGACTCACGTTTTTACAGCAATCTCACCTTCCTTGCCCTCGACGATATTCCGAAGCTCCAACAGCCCACCTTTGCGGCTCTGACCAGAATACTGGCTGCGTGTCCGCTCCTTCAGGTCTTGCGCCTTAGTGGAGTTGACACTGGCCAAGATACAAATGTGACTCGCAAGATTTCGCTCCCGCATCTACGCTATGTGAGAATCAAGGACCACCGTAGAGCTTGTTCTTTCATTCTGGGCACAATTGGTTTTCCTACCAACATCCCTACAGTTCTGGACATCATAGCTCTAGGGCGCCCACTGATGTCACCGCAGTATTCAGCGCACTTCAATCTCATCCTCCCTGCTCTGTTTTGCCGACCGCTTGGAAGTGTTCGAGTACTTTGTATGCTGCGCCTTGTATCACAGTGTCTTTTCATGACGATCGATGTGAGCTCCTTTGACTCTGACCCGGACAGGGGCAGGCTTACGGGGTTCACCACAGAGGTCTCTGAGTCTGAACATCTCGAAGCCTTCTTCATGTTTGCGGTTCAACATATGCATCGCAGTGGCTGCAAGATCCGCAGCCTTAGCCTCTCACTAACAGAGGCCAGCAGGCTCTCTGTTCACCAGCTTGTGGCATTCTGGTCCAATCTCTCTATTATGAAAGACTTACAGGACCTCTACATCAAAGATGCAATACCTAGGCTACTGCTTGAGTATATGCTTGAACGGACCATGAGCCGCCTCGGGGTCGGACGACCTATACGCTACCCCGCTGAACCGCATGGTCTGGAACCCACACAAGCTGAGTTTCTGCCCAGCTTGCGCGGAATCCATCTGCAAAGTCTACGATTAAACGCACCCAGTCACTTGAAATCGATGACCTACATGTTGCAGGACAACGTTCGGACCCTAAAGGAAAAGGGCAAGATGGACTTTTCGTCTGCGGTGGGGGATGAAATTGAACGACTACATGGGATACCATCGGTCGGACAGGTCCTTCGTGCATTCCTGTGGGCCCGGAAGGTCTCGGATTTGCCTAACATAACGTCGCTGACCATGTCAGACTGCTCGCAAATTCACACGGACGATTTGGCCCACTTGCGCTTCTTCTGCGACGTTGCTTGGGACGAGGTTGGTCATGATCCTGTAGAGTGGGGGCTTGACGGATGCGAGAGCGTGGAAGAATACTCGGTTGGGGTGTACTCTAGGATGTTTGACTCTTTGACATTCAGAGTCGAGTCACCACAGTATGAGAGCAATTTCCAGTATGAACTGGGCCCTCCGCCGGCGCTGGCGCCACATTGGGATTAGCTCTTTGACAACGTACAATGTAACACTGCTCAGTAAATTTGGTAAACCCTCTAACAACAATGTAAACCCCAACTACAATGTATACAAGTATATAGCTGTAACACTTGGATTGATGTATGTGCCACGAGATTTCATTTGATCGGAAGTGCTGAGCACACTTTTACGTACCGATGAACTTGAACAGACATTTCCACCATGTACTTGGTCCAAATGTTTGTTGTGTCTTTCCCCACGATGGTGAATATCGGGCGGTGAGCGCACCGAATTTGGCGTTCGGACCTCGGAAAAGGGTTGCTGACTCGGGACGGAGATGGACGGATCTTGGCGATTGCGCAATAACATATGGCCTGTCTTTCTACTTTACTTCCACCGTCGTACGACGCGTTCATCGTCCGTCCAGCAACCCTTGAATGGCCTTGCTGTCCTTCACTTCTTGTCTTAAATTCTCCTGTCCTCTGGCGATAAAAAGATCAATGTCGGCCCTTCCCCAGTCAGCCATCCCATGCTTCAACACCGTCGCTGGCTTCCGAAAATGGCGGGAAGCAGCGCGGGATGGAAAGAAATCCGTCGGATTTGTGCCGACAATGGGGGCGCTCCACGATGGCCATATCAGTCTCGGTAGGCTTTGACATTCCTGAAAATTTCGCAGGTACTAACAATGACAAGTGCGGAAGTCCCTGTCAGAGAACGACCTCACCGTTATGTCCATTTTCGTCAATCCTGCACAGTTCGCACCACACGAGGACCTGGCCACGTATCCGAAGACGCTGGAGAGCGACCTTCACCTGGCCGCCCAGGAGAAACACATCCTCGAAGATGGCTCCGTCCGGACCGTCTCAGCCGTCTTTGTCCCCACTGTCTCGGAAATGTACCCCTCAGGCATCTCCCAGTCCGTGTCAGACCAAAAGGGCACCTTCCTCGAAGTCAAAGGCTATGGCGAACAAATGGAAGGCAAGAGCCGACCCACCTTCTTTCGCGGAGTCGCGACTGTGGTCATCAAACTATTCAATGTTGTCGAGGTATCTTTGTTCTGATTTCAACTCCAATGCCCCCATTCACATCGCTCTAGCCAACCCGGACCTACTTCGGGCAAAAGGACATCCAACAAGCCCTTCTCATTAGACGCTTATGCAGAGACCTTCTCCTCTCCCATCCCACGCCGGAGAATCATCGCATAGTGCCGACCAAGCGCGACCCGACAGATGGTCTTGCGCTCTCGTCCAGAAACACCTATCTATCCGCAGAAGGACGACGAGTCGCCCCAACGCTATATGCGGCGCTCCGAGCCGCTCAAACAGCATGGGAGAGTGGTCTTACGAAACGAGAGTGCCTGCAACGTGCTATAGATCTCGTCAACGCCAGGAAATCTTCTGCCGTGGATGTGAGAGTGGACTACATTGAGTTCAATGATTCCGAAACTTTAGAGGATTTAGATGAGCAGGCCACAACATCGCGGGAGGCTGACGCCACTCCTATCATCCTTAGTGGCGCAATTTGGGTAGACAAGACACGTCTTATAGATAACATTATCATCGGGGATACAAGTAGAATCTGGTAGTGTAATCACGGCTCGAAGGAGCTCATTGCATTGAAGATGTTGCATTTTTTCAGCATACAACAAGACTGATTGTCCGAGTGAAGTGACTGAAGTCTAATAATGAAGTCCTGATTGAGCACAAATACAAAACACGGTAACGGACGGACAGTATAACAGTAAAGTACAGAATGAATGAAAGTCAGGCATCAATTGCCGAAGAACGCAGCCTCGACCTGCTTCGTGTTGACCTGTACTGTCGTCAGAGAAAAGGAAGCAAGTAATTAGAACCCTCACATAGCTCAGGTCGAGGTCCTTCGTGTGTGACTCGCCCATCAATGTCACCGTAGTTTGTAACTCAGTTTTGAGCATGTCAATCAACCTCACCACCCCGTCCTCGCCCCAGATGTTGGCGTAGACCGGACTGCGACCCAGCCCAACGGCGCGCGCACCCAAGGCCAAGAGGGCGATAATGTGGCTGCCACGCCTGACGCCACCATCGGCGTATACTTCCATCCCGTCAAACACCTCGGGTGCGTTCCTCCTAATGTCCAAGAGGATCTCAACTGAGGTGGGCGCGCCGTCCAAGACGCGCCCACCGTGATTGGAAACGTAAATTGCAGGGAAGCCTAATTGAAGGCAAGTGCGGGCATCCTCGGCAGTCTTGATACCCTTGGGGACAACAGGGAGAGTGGTGAGGCTCTGAATCTCAGCGAGCGCTTGAAGGTCGAAGGTCGCAGAGTGACCGGTGCTATATTAGAAGGTGAGACTTGATACAACAAACTCAGATAGAAAACAAGGCGTACTCGTCTGAATTTCCGGTAAAGCGCAAGGATCGTGTCCTGTCAAAGAAAAACAATCAGAGCGTTGACACTTGCACAAGCGTCTCAGACAGGATCACACAAACCTGATTCCATTGATTCCGGTGTTATCGACGGTCAGGAAGATGGCTTTGTAGCCCGCGTTTTCCATGCGCCTCAGCTCGTCAAGAAGTCGCGTTCGGTTCGTCCAGACGTACTCTTGATGGAACATGACCTGACCTTCGACAGCGACTGCAGCGATGTCTTCGAGGGACTTCGTGGAAGAGATGCTAGGCTGTATAAGAGCAGGACATTGTTGGGGAAACCCTACCAGAAGCAAGAGGTTCATTGGACTTACCACGTACAGAAGGTTCTCCTTGCCTGCGGCCGTCGCAAGAGATAGTTCTGCCGTAGGGTTGGTGTGTCCCACTTCGGCAGCAGGAGCAATGAAGAACGGAGCGGAAAAGTTGTAGCCAAGGATGGAAGTGCTGGATGACATCAGGTGTGTTAGGAGGGTGCGACGTGCACTAAGTAGCTAACGCACTTCATATTGAAGTCGGAGACGTCTCGAAAACTGAAACCGTTCAATCTAATCTGCTTCCAGATGTTTAGATTATTTTGATATGTAACCTCGTCGAGGGCCGCCGTGCGGTAAGAGGCTGGGAGGTCGTCAAGTGAGTAGCAGTAGACATTGTATGGAACGGCGCGCACCGTAATAGCGTGGAGCTAACACATTTTTCGCTGCAATCTGCATGTCGTTCGCGCACCACATATCTGTCAAGGGGGGCAGTTGTCCAGTGACCCAGGTAGAGGTGTTGAGTCCGGTATCGGGGAGACCTTCCATGTCGATGGTGACGGCGAGTATGGAGGTAAAGAGAGTGGCCAGGATGGCAAGGAAAAGAGCGTGGAATGGAAACATCATTTATAGATGGTAGAGACAGTGGGTTGAAAGGAGTGTGGGCTTGAACTAGCGGGTGAGAAAACTAAGAAAGCTGAGTTATTGAACCACATTCTTCTTAAGTACGGTCTCCACTTGGACGCGCTTCTTTTGCCCAGATACCCGAGTGAATTGACTGGAAAGTACCCGGATCAGTTTCGAGCGTCAGACTCAACATGATGCCAGATGTCTTCAACGGTTTCAACGTGGGCCGATATGCATCTACCATGCGCTGTATCCTGGCAGGTGCATGTGAGTATATGGGCTATGCCGAAGCGAACAGTCAAGTAGCGGCAGGGGTGACCTTGTAGGGCGAGTTGATGAAGATTCTATTCGAGCAAACATTAGAGATACACACAAACTGTTTTACAGTGATAGCAATGAGACGAGCGAGGAGACAAGGTGGAGATGGCTTCATTTGCTTGACATAACGTAGCCAGAAGTGTCCAAGATTGCTTTCCCACAGATGGAACATAGACCCTTCTTGTAGGCACAACCTGCAGGGGGCGTAAGATGAAGAGACGAAGAAGGGTACGTACACAACACACCATGACAGTACTTCGCCTTGTTCTGTGTGACCGACGATTTACAGTCCTTACAACGCCCCTGGTACGGCTGAGCAATGTAAATGTCAGCCAGTGACATCAAACAGATGGAATGTTGCTCACTTGGAAACGGTTCTTGGAGCTTCCCGGCCGACTTAACAGCTTGTTCTCTCCCACTTTCCGCGACCCGTCTTTGATGCTGCTCGAGCTTGCTTGAAATGGATCGGGTGCTGCCACTTTGGACAGTTTCTTTTCACATTTCTTGCAGACCATGGTATGGGCGGAGGAACTTGAAGCGAGATGAGAGTCGGGATTAAGCGGTGTGACTCAGTGACAGTAACGGCCAGACACGGTCACCCCTTTTCTTTCAAGTACCGCTCAAGTCCGCTGATCTCTCACTGAACTTTGTAGCAAGACTGGGCCAAACGCAAATCATCCTCACAATTGCAGCGCGCACAGTCAGAATCTAAACAATTACACTTCATCTACCTTTACGGGGCTCATGTCTGGCTATTATCTGGTGCGGTACGCGTCCAGGCATGCCCGACGCTTAGCTCAGCTCCGCTTTAGGCAGGTCGCGCCCCGACTTATGGCTCCTATTGTCGGTAATTGTTTGCTCTCCTGACGCTTCGTGAGCGATCCGTCCGCTCGTGTCTACATATGGACAAGTTGACATGGCAGCCAATCTTTCTTCATCAACGCGGGTCGGCACTCTCACAAAAAGCCTTATTCCTCACAATGAGCCGCCCTATCGACCAACAATTTTCCCGAGTCCTCAGCCTCAAGTTTCACCTCCCGAAGACAATGCTGGCGCTTGAGTGCTTTGACCTGGCTGGTTGCAATGGTCTTCATGATCCTCGCGCTCTTTTATTCTTTGCCAGGCGATGACAATGACGCGCCGACTATAAAATCTGTCGGTATCTGGAGAGGATGCATCTACAATTCGACATCGCGAGATGCCTCACCATCGGTATCCTTCGAGCACGGTCGTGCGCACCAGGAATCTCTACTTCAAGGTGTCCGACGATGTGCTCATCCAGATTTTGAAATTCCTTGATCCCGCGTTGCTCTGGAAGGCGTCCAAGGTCCGCCAACTACTTTGTTTAGTCATGACCATCGCGCTTAACAGCAATTCTTAGGCCCTCACACGCATCCGCCGTCTGGTACGGGATGTGTCTTCCCTTCGATATACCTTCGAACTAGGTCGATTTGGCTTAATGGACGGCCCGCTATCGCACCGCCGTTTGTCAGTCTTGAAGCGCGCGGAATATCTGCAACTCTATAGGCAACATTGGGACCTGCGCAGGCCTACTAAAGAACTTACCTTAACCTTTCGGGAGCCTGTGATAGTTGGACTGTCGGGCCGCATGCTCTTCAATATCCAACCTCACGGGGTTTTCAACTTGCTCGGCCTGTACGAGCTTCCGTCGCCCAGGTTGACAATCCCCGTCACCCAATGGGTTCCACACCAATGCCCGCATGCCGAGGATATCGCTATAGATCAGGTCCAAGGTTTGTTGATGACCGTTCACTGCCATATGTACGTGCGAATGTTTTGCATTTGTTACAAAACCTCATAAGCTCGAAAAGCAACAATCCTGAGAAGCATGTCAGCCTCAACGTTCACTTCAGGGATTTGCGCACCAGGAATATACACCCGCAGGCTTTCGCACCCGAATACAACATCAACACCCAGGTCTCTGGGCAGATCATGAGAATCGGTAGTACGGTATGCGGGGCAAAGGTCCTCATAGATGTGATTTTCGTTGGGGGAAAGATCTTGCACCTCCTCATGAATTGGCACACTTTTCAAGCTCGGGTGAGTTTCTGTGGTCTCACTTTTCTATCATGTCTCTCACAATGCTCTATTCAGTGGCTAAAAGATCTGGACCTCCATTTCATGGACGAAAGGACCCTTTTGGGCCTTACCAAAGCACCAGATGGCACGCCATATGTGTCCGTTTACGACCTTCAGGACGTTATGACAATGGGCATTAAAGGGCATTTCGTGCTTCCAACGGAATGGGGCGGCGCCAACAGAGTCGAGTTCGCCAATAGTTCATCGCCGCGGTGGGATACCAGACTCCCCTCGAACGCGCTTTTCACGGTCGCCCACGAACAGAAGATGCTGGTGATCGTCACAAAGGCAACCCACCAGGGAGTGGGTCAGAAGTGGCTTTGCGTTCCCGAGAACTTCTTTATGAATAGATGGTGGCCGAGGAGGAAGGCCACCCCAGTACCTTGGAACGACTGGAAGCATGCTTGTCGACCTATCATGAATATCACACCCAACACAAACATCGTTACCGGCCCGTACACTGTGGGCTGCCGCGCGGTTTACGTGGATCACCACGAGAAAGTTCGACGACTATGCATCCTAGATCTCTCCCCATGCCACGATTTGGAGTCGTCGCTTGATTCGAGCAAGGGGCAACACGAAGAACGACATCGCAAAATTGGAGAGTATCTTGTGTCTCGCCGCCCCATTCCCCCACAGGTGTATGATATAAAGGTGACCGAAGATAACCTCTTGCTTTTTTCGGTGAGTGCCACCTATTGTCCGCCTTCAATCCTTCCTGATTATCTCGCCGCAGTTTGATAAACAGCAGGCTCTGAGGACTTGCGAGGTGTGGACGTTTGGAGCGCCACCTTAGCCCGGCGGGCTTTGACAAGGACACGAGAGTGCCTTGGGGCTTGTAGTACTGTGCGGATCCCAGATATGTTTTGTAGCAATTTGAGACTGTGAATGACATACCTATGCCCATTTAAGAGTGATCCAAACGATCCACCGCCTGCGCTCCTTTTCATCCTCGTTTTCGGCTCGTGTAACATCCCAATCCCTCGTTTCACGACCACTAGCTTCCATCTCGATCGCCTGAACGATCTTGAAACCAGCTATTACGACTGACTTCAAGAATGATTCGATGGTGTAGCGGCCCGTGTGGAGACCAACAACCAGATGGGCCTCCGCCTTTTGAGAGGTCTTCAAGGTGAGAGATAAGGTGTCAATGAAGAGGCAGTGGAGATCTGGGTTCCAAAGCGTGTCTGCAGCCACGACAACGTCAAACTTCCCACCCAACTTGGTTGTGTCGTCCCCCCAACCATACGCGACAGCGCATGCATTTTTGTGTGGATTATTATGCGCCACATTATCCGATAATGTCGCGATGAGCTCAGCGTCTGGATAATCGCTGATCACGACCTCGACATGGGGATATGTCTGGGCGATTGTGATGCCCGGCAGCCCAGCTCCTGCGCCCAATTCGAGGACACGAATGGGGGCGGATGGGAGTTTGAGAAGGGGCAAATGATCAACCAAGAAAAGGGAGGAGGCCCATATCGAAGAGGCGTGTAAGGCCCAATTAGATGGTTGAGTGTCGGGAGTCCGCAGGGTGATGGGTTTTCCGTCAGGAGGACTGTAGGTGAAAGCAGCACCAGCGGAGGTCAACGTTATGGGTTCATAACTGTATAAGGTTTTGAGCGACCCCGATAGAATGTCTTCTGGATCCTCTGAGCACATTCACTGTAGTGGTTTTGAACAGAGAGTCTGAGAGACACAGGTCGCCTCTTTCGGGTGAGACATCTCGGCGTTGGCCGCGAAGGAAAAGCCTAACTTAAACAAGGTACGAAAGCGGGTTGAAAGCGGGAATTGTTTACGTTACACGACACTTGTGAGTACAACGACTAGAACCATGAACAGCTAAGAAAACATTGGTGATTGAGGTACTGGATTCCGGGCAGCGTAAGATCGTTGCCTGGAAAGAACATCTACTGGTTCGTCTTGCTCTTCACTGTTATGTTCCTGGTGTTTGGTTTTAGTAGCAGTCTAGTTCGAGAGGTCAAGATCTGCAATAGCTCGTAGGTCGTCAACTAAGACTCACGTTATCAGCGCTACTGCCGTCCTCCGCTCCGTCAGCGTAGCGGGATGTTCTTGAGATGATTGATTCGTTTCGTCCTCTACTCAACCGGTGAATGGGTGCCGTTCCCGTGTTGAAGTCAACGTTGAAGGATAGCGAAACTGCTGATAGTGTATAATCGTCCGTAGGAACCTCTACGCTGCGTCCTCCAACAAATCTGACACGCGCGTTGAACACCTGATGAGCTTGTGAGGGCATTCAGACATGGACATTTCGGTTGACCTACCACCAGCAAGCTATTAGAATACAGCTTTGATAATGCTATAGATGGGGCAAGATGGTAATTGTTGTGTTTATAAACGAGGAAGAAGATTAGATCGAGGAGGGCAAAGGTGGCGCAGATAGCTCTGATTAGAGGCAATCAGAATGAGTCAGTAGAGAGCGTGACTGTCGATAGTGAGAGTTACATACCCTGTCTCGATAGTGAGTCGCACAAATTTGGTTAAGATGAGATTCGTTGCACGAAATCCGGTTCTTGACAGATTTAGGTAGTAAATCATGTTGATAGCAACGATGACATCGCAAAATGCCGTTCCTGCGAGCCATACCTGTACGACTCAGACCTGGAGATACTCATGGTATATGGAAGGCAACGAACCGATGTGACAGCTTCATTTCGAGATTGGACCTCGGAGAAGACACCGACGTAGTGGGAGGATATGCCTGCGTAGATACCTGCCGTTCCTTGGGTCAAAGATAGCTTGGGGTGCGTCAGAATCGTCCCACAGGAAGAAGTAGAGAAAGCCTTACGGCCATTATAGCCACACATATGTACCATCTTTTGCTAAGAATCCATATGCGCCATGAAAAGAATGCTTGTGCAAGCATGCTGACTGCAAAAAAGTCTTCAATTAATCGACGATAGACGAGGAGGGTTCTGAACGCACTGATTGAGCCCATCACGGGCACGCTGAACCAGAGCCATCCCACTCTATCGAGGTCCGCCATGTCCCCCCATTTCGTCCCGAAGTTTCGAAACGCATCTCGCGTCGCAAGGACAGTTTGTAAGAGCTCGAGGACGTATGCAGTAAGAACGATAGTTTTCGACCACCAGCGGTCTCTTGGGAAGGCGAGGTAATATATGTCTAGCTCAAGTGATCAGCAAATGATGATCGCACAATGACTGCACAATGATGAGGTGACTAACACGCTTGAACTGTTAGAACGCCAAATAGTGCCCAGTTGAAGAAATGGCCCAGCAGCTAGTAGGCCATTCAGAAAGTGGGGCTTTTTTGATGTGGCTCGAGCTTCGCTTACAAGTGGCCCTGTCCTGTGGCAACAACGAGAAGTTAGCCTCCTCCAGGACACAGAGATTGGATACCAACAGTCCACCGATATCCGCAGGCAGAGCGGGGGATGACTCGGACATCGTCCCACGAAGAGAATGGAAGAATTGACGAAGAAAACGGACCGGCCGAGCTTCGGGAGGCTTCAGGTGAGCACCACAGGATAAGGGTCTTCAAAGGGTTGCAGATACGTTTCCATATGATGATAGAAGGAACGCCAGGGTCCGATGATGCGATGAGCGCTGCGCGCTGAGCGCTGGCTGAGCGACAAAAATCATATATACTATGTACAGTAAGATAAAGTTGTATGAGTACACATATCTTGCAAGATTAAAAAGACTACGCTACAACATCTAGATCAGTTCTTAGATAATTCCTCTTGCTCTTTCTCCAGTTGGCGTTTGGTATAAATATCTTCGTCGATGGTGTTCTTGGTAACGAAGCGATGAACGTGGACCAACTGCGTTTGTCCGTACCGCACCAATCGACCGACCGCTTGAGTTTCGCACGCCCTATATATCTCCTTCGACGGTGCAAGCAATGGTGACAGAAATATGGCATGGTTAGCGGACGTCAGGTTCGCCCCGCTCGCGCTCTCGTCCATGACGTTTAGAAGCAAGACGCGCTCCTTGCTGTTGTTCTGGAACGCTTCAAGATTTTTACTCTTGACCGTCGCTGTGCCTTTGATTTCCAGATAAGGAATCTTGTTGTAGGCAAAGGCCTCGCCGACTTTCTTCATCAAGTCAGGGAACTGTACGAACACGAGTACGCGTTCATCAGCGCCGATGCCATCCCTGGGAAAGGCAAGATCAGAGCGAAGGCAAGCGACGTCACTCAAAAACTCACTTGACAAGCTTGACGACACGTTCTAGCTTCATCCCAAAGTGTCGCCCCTTGTCTCGAGCCTCATCATCAACACCGAGGGTCTCCGCATTGACGATGTTGACAGCTCGTGCGGCACTTTTGCAGCTTCCGGAAGCAGCATAGACGCACTCCTCTGTATTTGCACACGAGTTGACACATGAAAGGCAGCCCATGTGTCCGCAAGAGGACAAGACTGCAACGTCAGAGACTGGCAGACTTGTCCGACCGCATTTAGGGCAGTCAACGTCAGGCGGTGTCTCCCGCTGCTTCTGGAGATCTCGCACGACCTTGAAATACCGAAGTGATCGTACACGGCCGACAAGCTCCTTGGTGAGACGACGGATCTCGTGTGTCTTCTCCCTGTGCTCCCAGACTGCAGCTGCGACCTTTTCCGTCAACTTGGTGTCGTCCTTCTTAGTCTTGGCTTTGACTACACCGACACCAGCTTTGTCCAAGGTCTGCCGTACGATCTCGATAGCTTCCCGATCCTCCACGCCCTCCTCGCTACGGCAGATGCGAATCCATTCGTTGAACATAGACTCGTTCGGGACGTGACTCAGGGCTTTTTCGCGTTTCATGCCGTCCAGAACCGCTGAAAGTAACTCGGCTTTGCACTCCTCTAATTGGTTTTCGCGCTCCTGGACAATAATGTCGCAAGCCCTCATAGCATTGCGCTGACCGTCGTCGTTCTCGTCCTGATCCTTCTTCTTCTTGCCCTTCTTGGGCTCGTCCGACGCAACGTCAAGATCGAAGTGAGAACAGCGTTTCAGCAGGGCCTCCTCAGCCGACCTGCAAATCATAAGAATTGTGAAGGGGCATGATCTACGTTGAATACTGACTTGCTGTCACCAAGCGCTTTGGCAAGACGCTTTTCTCGGTCACTTTCCGTCTTCTTGCTCTTCTTCATCGTCATGTCAAGATTGCGGAGGTAATGCTCGAGCTCTAAGTAGATAGCTCGCTCAGCAGCAGGCAGGTCAATTTCAACGATCTCCTCCTTCCATGGGATCTCGTCGATCTCCGCAATATTCTGAGACTTCGATCAGAAAATGAAAGTATAGACTTGGACCTTGCTAACCTGACGGACGAACTGGTCGAGGAACGTTTGGCCCAATTGATGTCGATGGGCGTGCCATTCAAGCGTGTGTACCTCTCGGAAGGAATGAAACTTCTCCACGTCTTTGAAGGCAATTAGTTAGGTGGATGTATCTCCACAAGTTCCCTTACCTGTCTGCTCCCTTCTCCGCCTTTTGACTTCGGTCGATTGACCCTCACCATCATCGTCGACACCCAAGTGGATGTCGAGGAAAGCAGCAATGGTCTTGAGTGCAGCAAAGTCGTGAATTGGCGGGGTGCCCGAGAGGACCCAACGTCGCGACGATGTGAGCCGAGTGATGAGCGCGTGGGGCTTGCCGTCCAGGTATGTATATTCATCAACAACGACACGAGAGAAATGGAACATTTCGAACGGAGGAGCTTTCATCTGCGTCCAGTCATTGCGAACTGGCTTGGACTCAAGTTTCCAGGGGTCAGAGTCAACGCGCTTCTGTCGTTTGGCTGGTTGGTCACCGTCAGTTTTCGCCTTCCGCTTTTTGGACTGAGTGCTTGCAGCATCCGAATCGTCGACGTCCATGGCAGCATCGTCGTCAGAGGAAGCAGCAGAGGATGAACCACCTGCAGACTTTTTACGGGATGGTTTGGGCTTCGGCTTCGGCTTTGAAGCTACCTTCTTCACAGGTTTCTTCTTCCTCTTGGGGACGTCTTCCTCACTATCGTCCTCGGCCTCTGAGGAAGAATGCATAGTATCTTCGTCCTCTTCGTCGTTTTCGTCTGCGTCCTCCTCACCGGAAGAACCCATCGAAAAGTCCTCATCATCCGAAGTCGCGCGCTTCGACTTAGACTTCGTCGTCGCCTTTGTGGGTTTGGCCTTCGATTTGGCCTTCTTGGGCTTGACTTCCTCTTCACTGTCCTCTTCGTCTGACAGGATGACCACTGTTTTCGCGGTCTTGCGCCTGGGGCGACGCTTCTCGGTCTCGGAAGCACTTGCATCATCGGCAGCGGAGGAGGACGGAGCGACGGTAGATGAGGGTGAGGAAGAAACTTTGGATGCTGTAGGGCGGCGGAGGGGTATGACGACTTCAACTTTGTCGCCTCGGGGACGTATATTGGATGGACGTTCGGTTGCCGGAGGTGCGGGAGCAGCCTTCTCCTCCCGTATCTCCTGTGCTGCCTCTTTGCGATCTACCGCGTCCCGATACGACTTGCCTTTGAGTCGCTTTGACTGAACGGCCTTGGCAATGCGCTCCTCCTCTTCCTTGACTGCGGAGGTGTTAGACGAAATGTTGTCAGTATGCACGAGTACATACGTCGTTTTTGTGCATCGTGAATCTCCTGCATAACAGCTTGAGAGCCATCGTCTTGAAGGCGGTCGACCTGGCCTTTCATGGCGATAAGGATCTTCTCCAAGACGGCATTGAAATGTCTTCCCTCCTTCGTCGGCAGTTTGCCAGCTCCAGATAGTAACTCAAGGTTCTCGAGATACACGTTGCTCTTGAAGATGTTTGAAGCGACAACGATGTAGTCTGCCTCCATGAAATCCTCGACGGTGACCGAGTTCAAGTTCGAAACGGTCGCAAGCTGCACGACCTTTTTGCCTTTCTTCATGAACTTTCGCACCTCCGACTCCCATTGCCGGGTAAGATGAGGCGGGACAATGACGAGCGTGCCCTTGATTGAAATCTTGCCGGGAACGCGACCCAGCTCTTTGAACTCTCTGGCGACGTCTTGGGAAGTACAATCGGTGAGAGCCAGCGTGATCGCGGTCTTTCCATAACCGACTTGATCGGCAAGAACACCTCCACGAATTTGAACTGGGCGTTGAGCACGTCCTTCTGCACGCCATCCCAAAGCAGCCAAGACGCTCTCAGAGATCTCCTCCTCTATAAATGGAGGGGCCTGTCGAGACTCCTGCTTGATCATCCACTCCAAGGAACGCAGTTGCTCGACACGAAGTGGCAGCTTGAAGTTGGGTGGTTGAGCATGCTCAAGATCGTTCTTGTTGCTCAAAATTTGGAACTTCGAAAGGTCGATGTAGACTGATGGCGTAAAATTAGTGTCAAGTTTCCAGGTGAGATTAGGCGCCTCTGTACGGCGTGCGGATGGAAGGCGGGCGAGGGCGCGATGCAGAAGGGAAGGAATGTTAACTCCGATGCGCACGCGACCGACGCTATCGTCAGTCAGCCTCAGCTGGGTAACGAAGGGGCTGGGGCGACTCTTCAGGCGACGTTCGTACTCCCCAGCCTGAACTGGATCCTCGATAGGCAGAATCTTCTTCCCAACCTGCCTCCATTCGATGCTAGGAGGCTTGGGAGAGCATCGTTCGCAGCTACAGCTCGCATCCTCGAGATGAGCGTCTTGCCAAGAGTTGACGTTTCCACCAACGTCTCGGACGCGCTCTAGGACCCATGCAAGCATCTTGAAGGTCCCTCTCTCGTGAACCTTGTCAACATCCTTCCAATCTCCACGAGTCCATCCAACCGCCGCCTGTTCAGACAACGGCACGGAGCATGTCAAAAGAGCAGTCGCACTTCGGCAGGCGTCACCAGAAGTGTCAATCTGGAGCAGGTCTCCTGGAACGGCGAACATGGCATCCTCAATCTTCGACGGCTACAAAGACGTATGAGCAAGGAAGAAAGCAAACCGCAGGAAAACAACATACAGTCAAAGAGACATTCTCCGACGCAACCCACTTACAATGGAGACGGCATGTCACCTTCTCGCTTCCCTGTTTGTCGCTTTGACGCCAGCGTGAATCGAGCTTGGCAATGATAGGCCTAGATTCTCCGTACTGGTGGCGACGTCTGCTGATGGAGAACACAAAACTGTCGTCGGAGTCATTCGTGCGGTGAGGATCCAAGAGCATGAACAAGGGGGGCAAGGCTTCGTCCTCAATGCACCGCTTGTGCAAAGCACCATTTGCAGTCCCACATTGCTCAAGAAGAGTGTAGACTCCAGAGATATCGCGATCAAGCTGTTTGACGTCCTCATCCGCAACGGTCACCTTGACGTTGGGATAAACCATCTTATCTTTGAACTCAGCCTGCGTGAGTCCAAGCCGTGCTTCCCACGAAGGAACGAGGTCTCCCTGACCCTCAATAGTAACCGCAATTGTGGACAGGTGAGGGAGCGCAAACTCCCATCGGCCATCCAGCAGACCTCCCTGACAGGTGAATCGACCAACCGGAGTCTCAAGTAATTGGCGGATTTCCGCATTAGCGGGCTCGGCCTTCAGAGGCTTCGCAAACAGCCGCCACTCTGGCTGACGGGGGTGCAAGAAGAGTTCGAGAGTCGCATCCGGCGATTCGTACATGACACTCCAGATTTCCTGTCGCTTGGGCTCCACGAAGCGCAGGTCGGATCGAGCCGCGCGAAGAGTAGCAGAGCGCCAGTCGAGCCAGCGCTTTTCCGGAATGTCAACACCAGCAGCAGCCTTGGCGGCATCGATGCATTCTTCTGTGATGCTTGGGAAGGAGATGGACATGGGAAGGATGGCCTTCAGCGTGTTGGCGAAGTCGGATGGTGGCATCCGGGGATTGAGGGTGAGGTCGATGGGTTGGGGTTTGTGCTCTGGCCGTCCGCCGCACTTCTTACAGAAGGGTGTCCCGCAATCCTCGCAGCGCAGGAGCTCACGGGCGGTCATGTCGATCCGCCCCTCACATTCGCACAATCGAGCACTCTTCTCAGCGCTGATGAGCAGCTCGGAAAGCGAATGAGCTCCGGAAGCATCGAGATGCAGTGGATGTACGACAAGAGAGTCCTCGCCGACGATGCGGTCCCCAGGAGCAATGACCTCCGTCGGCTGATCCACCTGCATAGCGTCAGCGTCGACTTCCTCGTCAACCTGGGTTCCCTTCTTCGACTCGTAGGTCTCCGAGTCATCGCCAGCCTTGAGCAGCTTTCTGCCGCAGACTAGAGCTGCTAAGATGCAGGCACCCACGACCGTGGTTGACATGGCGTTGCCTGCAAGGTCTGCAAGCTGATCCTCAGTTTCCCGGGTAAGAAGCAGTTTGTCAACAGGCAGCCCTTGCATCGAGAGCGCCTCCAAGCCAATCATAGGACCTCCTCGGTTGGTGATGTATGGAATCATAGACGGAGTCAGACAAGGGCATATGCCGACCTTGCTCGAGCCAGTACTTCTGTCCACGTTCTGTGACAGGTTCCAAACCTGTCTGCGGAGTACATCAGTTTTGGGACCTCAGGTGATACAAGAACACTTACGTCTTGTACGAAGGATCAATGCCCTTCTTCGCGTCTCTCAACAGACTGATGTCCATCAGATCCCATACCCGTTCGACTTGGCCGATGCCCCAGTCGTTCCAAGCAAAATCTGGCAGTTTACAGAACCCTCCTGGAATGAAATCAGAATTGATGAATACTACAATTTGAATGGTCAACGAACCATCGTCCCAGCCTGTAAGAGGGCGTTTGGGACCCAACCCCTCATCTAGACGAGCCCTCTGATGACGACTTTCGCATCGACTCCAATCAGTCCTGCCAGTTCGTCGGTCAAGCGCGTTGTAGCTCTCTCGGACAAGCTTCTGACGAGCTTGGTGGATACGCGGGTCGTCGGAGGGTAAGAGAAACGCGTCGAGGGTGGCGGAAGCAGGGCGCTTCAGCTTGTTGAGAAGCAAATCCTTCCAATCTGAAGGGATGTCGCTGCGTTTTTTGTCGACTGCAACGAGGTAAACTCGGGTACGCGTATGGGGAATGTAGAATTGCTTGGTATCCACGCGCGAGTATTCGGCGCTATAGCCCTGTTTCTCGAAATACTCTTGCACGCGGTCCCAAGGAGCACTGCAAACGTTCTCTAGGATGACGAGAGGAGGCCGATGATTGGTAACCCAAGACATCATTCCCCTAAAAGTACGACCTGACTCGCCGTTCGCGTCGATATCTTGCTTCTCGTTGTTGAGGTTGGAGTAGTCGACACACGATGTACCAGCCACTAGAAGGTCAACATCGCCGGGCACAGGCGCTAAGGCACCGTAGGCAGTGTGTCTAAGGGCGCGTCAGCATATTCTATGAGAGAAACACGTCGCGTACGCTTCGGGATTTCCCAGCTCACACACGTCGCGAAAGAGAAGAGGCGGGTGGAAATTCCGCTCGATATACGCCTGCTTGAACGGCTCAATCTCGCATGAAAAGACGTGTTCAATGTCGAGCAAGACCCCATGCTGGTCCAAAATAGATTTCTGAATGAGTTCCAGGGCGAGAAGGGGGGATTCGGTCCCAGAGCACATCGTGGCGACGCGTAGCTTGCGGCCGGAGACGTGTTGAGCCACGTCGCCTATCTTTGGTATGCGGCTGACGAGGTCTGAGAATATGGTGGGAATGTCGTGTATAGGAGGGAGGTCGGACGCGTCGATGGCGTTGGCCTTGCCCGTCTTTTTGGCTGGGGCCGGGGAGTCGTCGACCTCCATCTCGACGTCCGAAGACGGATCGTCCTTGACCGTCTCCTCTTTGGCTGGCTTGCCATTCTTTCCAGCAAAGAAGGAGGTGATGGACTTCTGCCCCTTGCCTTTGGGCTTGTCTTTGGCCATGTTGGTGAAAGGAAGAGGACGTTGTCACGAGCGCGTCCCTCTCGTCACGAGTCCTAAGCGTTACAACTGTTACACATTTGTGAATACTTGTCCACTGTCCAGCTCTCGCAACTTGAAGTAAACCTAGTCGCAGGAGTACATAGAGAGTAGGAATAATCGTGTACATGGTAATATACATAAGTTAGAATAATGCTACATGATTAAATAATGCTGCAAGTATCTCAATTCCGTACAAACACCCATTTCCCTTCAACCCGCTGCATGGATCCACCAGTATTTCCGGAAACCGCTGTCGGTGTCGTAGAATGTAATGAGGTATCTGCGATATCTCCCCCACCCAGTACAACCGCCTCGCTGTCGTTGACCCGTCCACCGTTCCAAGCGCCATGGAACTGACCGCGATGTCCCCCTCGACCTCGGCCTCTGTTACCGCCGCCACCGCCGAGCCCAGCGCTAACATCGCTCCCGAAAGTGTTATTCACTTGCGTCGGGTCTGTCATCTGAGCGCCGCCCATCATGATCAGGGCCATGTACTGCATCAACTCCTCCTGCGACGGCTGGTATCCGTTCGTCACCTCCCACATCCTGCCAAGCGATAGCCACGATTCCGGAAGCATGGGGTTGAACAGATGGGGCTGGAATGATTCCAGCCCAAGTTGGACAGGTGCAGCGCTCGGTGTGACGGAAGAAAGCGACGCCGCAGTAGTGGGATCCGCAGAGGGCGCGGAGGCGGTGGTCGATAGTGATGAATCGGGGACTGGTACGGTCGACGGTGTCGGTTCGATGGCGCTGGCGAGCGATGGCTGCGTGACATGACCATTCATCCGGTCATGCGATGGCGAAGGATGCCTGACATTTCGACCAAAATCGTCTTTCTGTCCATCAGCACTAATCTCAGTATTATTTCTGGATTCCACAGGCGCGGTCAATGAGGGTCTCCTAGGTGGGCTATATGGCTTTATGTCTTTCCTACCGCCATATCTACTGGGAGGACTTCTAGAGCGACTGTCTCTTGCCCTAATCCGAGGACTTCGCTCTCGTGGATCTCTTCCCCTGATTTGGTCACGGGGATCCCGACTACTGCGCCCGTCACGATCTCGTATTCGAGGATCGCGCGCCGCTGCCTTTCGGTCATGAGTAGCACCTTTCACAGGGTCGGGACTATTGTATCGATATCCGTGGCCACTGAGTCCGCCCCCTTCGTTTGAAGTGGGAGGTGACTGCGAAGGACCAGCTTCCCACGATGGTGCAGGATAGTTTACGGGGTTAGCATAGTCACTAGGTGACAATGCCGGTGCGGAAGCTGGCGGGTTGAGTTTTTGTGACTGAGCTACCTGAGCCAATTGTTGCAGTAACAGCTGTTGCGCGGATATTGGTGTTCCAGTGTTTGCCGTTGACTGCCTGTTCAAATGTCAGGATTTAGCTTGGTGAGATGGCAAGAAGCGTACTGGGCAGCCTGCTGGAGGAGGGACAGCAATGCGTTTGCGGCAGGCGGTGGAGGCGGCGACCCAACCTTTGGAGGCTGGTGTGTAGCAACGCGGGGATCGGACGACGGGACGACGGTATTTTCGGGTTCTATGGAAAACAAACCATGATGTTTCAGTTTCGACTCGTCAAATTGGTGTGTAAAGCTAAAGCGAGCAGAGAGAAACGAGGTTGTATAGACAGAAGTACTTAACGAATACATGTCAAATTCGAGATAAGCACCTTTATGAATGTCCGTCAAAAGACTCGATAGTCGAGATAGTGTCGACTCTGGGAAAGTTTTTCCTTTTGTCCAGATGTCAAGAATCTTCTTGGTTTTGTCCTGAAGAGAGTGTAGCCAGTCAGGATATGGATATCCAGGTATAGTCATACGCCAGAAAGAGGGTACAAGATGGAGTTTCGGTCTGGCGGGCTGGCGATTGCTTACCTTGAATTCTTGTTGTCCCGATGAAAGCATGTCAAGGAAAAGACCGTCAAGCACTCCATCGACCTTGGAAAGAAAAGTGGCGCAGTTTCCGCTCGGGGTTTCGGCAGAAAGACCTTGCTTGACAACTTTGTGTTTGGCGGCGCGAGCAAGAGCATCGAAGACATAGAGACTGGAGACTTTGTACGAGGATCGAAGAGATTGATGGGTACGATAGAGAATAGAGACCATCTCTGCATCATCCTGCATACCAGATGAGAAACGCCTATACGACAAGAGACGATAGTCACGCACCGCCATTGATTTTATGGCAATATCCGTCAGTTTCGTTATTTTGGAAGCGGAGAGGCGTTTCGCTTGCACGATCTCTTTCAACAACGACTCGAATTCCTGCGTGAAAAGGCAAACATGTCAAGGCGACTCTGAAGAAGATGTTGCAAGGCATACGCACCTCCAGTAGCGCCATTCCGACCGCCACTAGCCAAAAAAAGAAAAGGAAAAAGCGAATTAAAGAACACGAAGATGGTCGCAGAAGAACAAGAGGTGTCTGTTTGCGTATGTTGTCGAACCTGTTACTCCGGACGACGACGATGTCATTCGCGGCCAAAGCGACCTTCGCGGGGGCATGCCTCTTCAGCGCGTTCACGATATGGGCCGTGCATTTCCAACAGACTCAAGAGCGCGAGGTGCGCGGTCGGACTAAACGACAGCAACGTCATGACTCTCACCTCTAGTCACAGACCATGTACCAGGGCGTCCTCAAGGACGATGTCCGCCGGCGCAAAAAGATGCTACAGCGGCAGGCTGCCTTTGACGAGTCTCAGCGGAAACGAGAGCTATACGAGAGCGTACAGAAAGTAGAAACGAGCAACAACAATCCTAGCTAACATTCACTCTACTAGTTTCGTATGCCTTCCAGCTCCTGACTTTGGCGCTTCCAATTGACGCATTTGCTTCAGTCTCGTATCTCATCCTGACTTCTGTGGTCATCGTCTCACCGGCAGAATCAAATACCTTCAAGACAAGTATGAGCATGCTTACCAGGTTGGTTGCACCGCGTGCTCGTTCCGATGTCCCAATAACCTTGACCGGGCAATGCGGGCATTCGTCGTAGTCTCCAGAGGAGCAGAGAGTTTCAACGTTTTGTCCATATACACTACACTTAGCTCATCTACTTACATATTACAGTATCCGCAAACCAGTCCACACTCCTCAGGTATAGATACTTTATAGTGCCATTAGTCAGCCTTTCCAGTCAATGTACCACACGAAACGCAGGTCATTCCGTTAGCGATGCGCCCTAGTAGACAGTCAGTGTCAGGCAGAATGACTACCCGGCAGCAAAGCACCAACATTGCTCTTGACATCCGCGATGCACTGCTTCACCACATTCGTCACACCAGACCATTTCCAGAGCGATTTGCCTGTTCTTCACATCATAGAACCGACTGAAGCATACCGGACAGTCATATGTCTCGGTTTCCGTCCTCTTTTCGCTGGATTTGGCTCGCGATGGAGGGGGCGGAGCGTCGGCGAAGATAGACTCGAGTTCGCTTGTGAGAAGGGCTCTGGATGTGGAGCAGATGAAGCATGACATGATGAGTATGGACTCGCTACGTACTTCTGGTACCACAGATTGGATGATTGGGGTATTCGAAGGACTAGCGAGGGTTCATGATCGGAGACACGAGGAAGAGGGAGTGATGTTACCTCGCCATAGAATGACTAACTGGACACATTGATGAGAATGCAATGGGAGTCGCGTAAAGAAAAGATGCGCGTACGATGTGCTCACAGTGATTCAATCCCTTCTGGCCGTGTGGACCTGAATCAACGCGAATTGGGGCGGTCTGAAGATACAAGGAGCGGAGTCCACTCACAGTCGCATCGCGGTCTCTGAGCAATGGTGACAGTGAATGTCTGAAACAGTCGTTCAACATCGAATCTGCTGACCCTCTTGTAGCACTCACCTTACCTTATCAATTTCGACGTTATTCGTCGTTGCAATCTTGAACTCTTCCTCCAGCTCACTGATCTTCTGCCTACCAAGAACATAATACCTGACAGCCTTGATGAGATATGGATCAGAAAATTGCGAGCAATTGACATACTTTTTGGTCGTCAGAACATAACGTTCACGTACGTCCTCCGGGCATTTGTGCTTGAATCGTGCAAGCCGCTTCTCTGGAGAGTGCTCAGAGGCTGCCTCAGTGCTATTCCTGAATTTCTTCCGCGGCTTTGGGGAAGCCTTGTACGCCGGCATCTTTATCGTTTCCTTTGAATCTACTACGCCGCTGGCTCGACGCGAAGAAGAGGCTGAAGGCATTGCAATGGTCGGCTCAGACTCGGAGCCAGAGACAGCATATTCCTCGTCGTCAGAGTCGACGCGAGCTCTCTTCCTAGTCTTCGTTGACGCCTTGGGAGGCATATCGTAGTTGTGGTAGAGACGAAGATCGTCTTCGTCCGGAACAGGAGGCAAGCCGGCCCGCTGCAACTGATCGCAATGACGCATGATTCACTCTGCGGCGATTCCCGATCCTCCTTGCGTGCAAGTTGCAACTACGTACACTGTCAGACAGAGGTGCATTGGTAGCAAGTTAGCTAGTGGATACATGTCGAGAAGATGCTCATCACTATTGCTGTGAGCCAAGTTCAGTGATGGCGTATCCCGATGGTTGACGCGCCGTACTTATTCAAGAATCAAGCTGGGATGCCAGTGAGTGCGTTGATGCAGACATAGATGTCTGGAGAGGCGGCGACTCGCGTCGGATAATTTGAATCGTCATGCAAAATTCAAGGATTGAAATTAATTATACATACATAGCAGCGTACAGACGTGTATTGAGCCCCGCACAACCACCAAGTAATAAATCCGCCAAAAACACCAAGTACCACGGGAGATTGGAGAAAAAAAATGTAGTCCAAGAGATGGACCTAACCTCTGCCATTGCGTAGACGCTCCAACTCGGAAGCCATATCTGCAATTGCTCTATCAGCGGTGGCTTGGGCGTCAGCAATTGCCTTGTTTGCAGCGGCTTGCGCATCAGCAATTGCCTTGGCTGCAGCGGTTTGCGTGTCAGCTTCTCTGGCGGCGGCGGAGGCTTGCGCTTCAGCTATTGCCATGGCAGCAGCGGTTTGCGTGTCAGCTTCTCTGGTGGCGGCGGCGGCTTGCGCATCAGCTATTGCCTTGGCAGCAGCAGCTTGCGCGTGAGCCTCTCTGGCTGCAGCTCTAGCTTCAGAGCTCTCCAACTTGGAAGTTATCTCCACAATCGTCGCGGCAGCAGTCTCTTGTTCCCGCAGGCGAGTTAGGTGGGTTTTGCCACTCTTTATAAGATTCTTGAGAGAGAGGTTGAGACGCAAATGAATAATCACGGACCTCCTTTGCCGCAGAAAGCTCCTTCTCGTTGATAACCCATTGCTCTTGATATGCCACCCAGAGGGCCGGCAGCTTATGCTTCTCCTGAAGCTTAGCGAATGTTGATGGAGGGATGCCCGCCCAGGTCTGCTGCTTTCCGCAACCAGCCTCGAGTTGAGGGGTGCACCCTGACTCTGCTTTTATGAGATTCCAGAGCATGGCCGCGAACCAATAACATTGCGTTGTCACAATGTTGTATGTGGTTGATTCCCGGCTCAGGACAGACGCCATCGTGAGGAGTTGTTCCAGACGGAATTCATCATCCTTCTCGAAGTGGAATTTCATGAGGGATTCTGAGTTCGGGGTGGGCATCGTGTCTCCCAGCCCGTAAGTCACGTGGTCGGCAGCTTTGCGTTTGCCAAAGCTGTCGGAGGACGAGCTGACACTCGAGATAGACTTGGTGGATTTCAGGACAGGTCTACCCGCAGGCAAGGGGGAGTCAGAGCGGCTTGGCGGCGAAGCTGCCGGGGCCATGGAAGCAGGCAGGGCCTGGAGGGGTTCCGCATCCCCCGCCAGCGGGTTCATGGGCTCTACGCGGTAATTTGCATTGGGCGTCGGTAAAATGTGCAGCTGCTCACCTTCAACCGTGACTGTGGAAGGGTCGTCAACAGGTCTACCGTTCTGCTGCTTCTCGCCAGCCGCGGCTTGACTATTCTTCGCCTCCTGCTGGCCACTAAAACGCTCAAGCTTGACCACGGCATTTTCCACAACCTTGCCGTTGTCACTCAGGAGCTCGAGCCAAGCAACGACGTATTCGTGGCGGCTACCGGACTTATACTTGTAGAGTGTGGCATCCCTGACAAGCCAATGGCCGATGTCCAGAGGGGAGGTCATCATGAGGAGCTCTAGTAAGCCGTCCGCATTTTCGCCCTTGAGGTCTTTTTTGAAGACAGGTTTATTGGCCAAAGCTCGGTTCGAGTCAGAAGAAGATGTAGCGTTCGGATGCATGAGGGAAACGATGAAGCGCTTGAGTCGAGTAAGGATGCCCATTTCAGAGGAGAGACGGCGAGCTTATGATATGGTCGAGAGCAAGCAGCGTGTAAGCAGCGCGTATGCCAGTTAAGCTCAGGTCAGGAAGCGCGCAACGAGCGATGACGAACAAGCTATTTCGAGTCGGGCCATGAATGAATGAAAGCAACGTGCCCTAGGCATGAATAGCAGATGAGGTAACAGTCGTACATGACTTGCCGCCGAGTCTTGACTTCGATTCGTCAAGCTGCCCCAGACTTCTAGATCTCCACCGATGATGTTCCCCTCGAGAGTGAGATGCGAACGATATTGAACGCTTGCCTTTCATTCTCCGCATTGAAATTTCGAACTCGAAGTGGTTCATGGATCATCGAAACATGTACACACTGCGGCGCCCTTTGATCCGAACTCCCAACATGTCGTCGTCGACATACAAACCTATAGAGAAACCCAGAGATTGCGAGCTATCTTCAGATCCTCACTCAACTGTGCCAAAGCACGAAGCATTCCAGCCCTTCTATTGCCATCTCGGAAGACGAGGAGCCGTGCGCAAGCAAGGCAAACAGCAAAGTTTATTGTTGGACCGTATGTTGTTGTTTTACCTCTATTTGACGGGCCTTTGTATTGTTCCTCGATCTGGTCTGGCAACGTTCGTGGTTCACATTCTTCTGGTCCTCGAGGAGGGGTGCTGTCATCGCTCTTCGCCGCCGTATTCAGTCACTCCACAAATCTTGAGATGGTATTTTTCCGGTGCGTGTCATCGATGCGTAAGGCTCGGAGGGATCGTCAACATTCTGTCGCTAGTTGATATAGATGGACACGCCTCTACAAGATACTCTCTATCCTACAGCACGAGGCCGAGCAATCATACGCGTTCTGGTCCTGGACGATCCCTTTGTGATATAACTTATGGGCCGATACATCTGGGTTCATCTCTTTGTCCTTTTTCGGCGGTCCTCGTGGTGAGAGCAAAGCCTGCATCTCTTTCTTGCTCACTGTAGGTTTGAGTTGTGCCCCGTTTCCGTCATAACGAATGTTTGACGCAGACAGCTACACAGTCTAAGGCAAGATGCCACACTGAACTCCGACCACCCAATACCACGTTCTAACACCTTGCATTCAGCCTCCTCGGGCTGGCACATACGTCACAGTTAGCCATCCGATTGAGAGGGCGTGTTCTAATTGGTTCATCGAAGTGGGGAAACGGTCAGACCCCGGCGACTGACGCCGACAGAACTTGGAGCGTTGTCCAAACTATCATAAAACATTGGGACACCTGGAACAACGATAGCAGCATACGTACTACGGCCTCCTACGAGGCCCCAGACACGAAGGGAGCGCCACGGATCGTCGTCTGTGTAGACGCATGTCAAGAGACCCTATGGACGTGATTTCATGTTCATCTATGTGACTATGTCCTCCAATTCGTTATTGCGATCGTCGGCGCGCCTTGCAGGTTCAGAATGGCATGACCGCTTTATGCCAGTCGGTAGAGACATGCCTATAGTATATTCAATTTCACATGCATATCGATCTGACGAGACCGACAGAATGTCTATTCAGGCAATGCCAATTATTGTGAACGCTTCCAAATCCAGCGTCGCCACTGTGACAACAGCGTGTGGCTTTCCGTGCGTGCACTGCGCTAGGGTGTGATCGCTGTCATGTTTCTAGTCAGTCTCCGACGCAGAGGCAGCGGGAGTAGTACAATTCGGCTCGGCACCTTGTGCCTATAAGGTTCTTGCCCATGCTGGCACCAGTGTCGACAGTAGGACTGGTGCCGGTTTTATTAGTTATTGTCTGCTTGGTGCAAAGTCTGCAGACATGGCCCTCGTTGCATTGACATCGCGCAGAAGTCGGAATGGCGGTGTCACGCCGTGATCATAGCTTATCTCATAAATGATACTCACAAGAGTCCAGGTTCTCTCTCGTCCGACCGAGGACGTGCTAGGCTGGCGCACGTTAGCGCTGACCTATGACAGCCCATGACCGCCTCTCGGGAGCCGAATCAGGTCCTCCGCATCACATCACATTTGGTACGCCTTCAAGCAGCCGAGTGAGCAACTGTTTCCACTCTACCTTCTGCCATCATGCCCTCCGAGCCCATAACGTATGCGTCCCATCCAAGTCCATGGACACTCAAATACCGCTCCTGGACCTTCGCGCTCTCACCGCTTCCCAAAAACGTGAACTCCTTCCCTGCTGGCTGGGCAGCGGAGTACGAAGCCGCCGCCCTTGCAGAAGGCGGCGAGTTCGTTGGAGGGGCTGGGGCGATTACGGTGAGTAAGTCACATGACACCAGAGCGCATATTCATGAAATTGAAGCTCATGTCCTACTCCAAATCACCGGTCGGTGAGTGCTACTTACTAACGGATGTCACTGTGTGTGCGCAAAAGAACTGAACATCTGCAGGCCCATGTAAGTCGCACAAAGGTGAACTTCCGGAAGGCTAAATTCTCCCTCAGATGATGAACTCATTTACACCCCCGGAACGTGGAAGTATTCAGACGGCTCAGCCGGCGCACGGATAACACGCATCTACGTCTCATCGCCAGATTCGACCATCAACGGTCGTCGAAATTGGAACATCCCAAGTAAGCACATGTCTCCCTTCCTCATTAATTGAACTCACTCTGACTCTCCCCTTCAGAACAAGTAGCCCACTTCGCGTACACGCTAGACTCCGTGACATCCACCTGGACACTATCTGTCAGCTCCGTCTCCTCACCCAGCACGCCCTTCTTCAGTGTGACCGTCCACCCCATCCCGATCCTCTCCCGCGTCCGCTTTGACCTGTCCCTCCTCCGGCAAGCTACGACCCTCATTCAACCGCCCCTTCTACCCGGAGATCGGGAAGAAGAGGTTGGGACCACAAAGTGGGTGGTGCTCCCAATGAACGGCATGAGAGGCACAGCGCGGATTTGCAGAATGAAAGCAACGCTGGGTAATGGGAAGGCTGTGGGTGATGGCGTGGGGTTCCCCGCAGTCGAGCCGTGGACGGTCGGCTTCACAGCAGAGGGCACGTTGGAGTTTGGTATCCCGGAATTCAAGGACAGTATGACTTGAGACGAAATGAGCACCATACTTATGTTACCATTCGCATCTACAAATAACCCAAACGATAGCAAAGCACGTCTACGGGTTATCTAAATATCAAGTCCAAGCAAAATCTTAGCTGCCCGAGCTTGAGCACCTATATAAGTTAGCACATCGCCATCAGCATCAGTCACCACACCCGCGGAGCAACGCAGCAAAACTCGCCTCCGCCTTCGCCCCAGTCCTCTTCACCTAAAGCTGAGAATAAAGTCAGACAGCACTGAGAATCAGCACAGGTGTCTGAAATGGCAATACGGGTATCCATCTCAGCTGGTGCAAGAAAAAGTTCCAGTTCAATTAGCCTGGGACCACGGGAAAAATACATCTCTTGATGTGGGCGCGCCGAAGGTGACTCCTGGTTGCAGGCTTCCGTCGTCAGATGGTGCCAGGCAAGCCTTGTGTGGCGCACTCCATAAAACTAAACTGCGTACATACCCAAATATACCCCTCGCATTATGCTGCCGCTATACAGACTAGGTCGAGGTTATGCCAGAAAGTTCTTGCCTCTATTGACATAACTAGCAAAACTCGGACGCGATTCCATTTCATCAATTGATCTGAACGTTCAAGAGTCAGTTCGATGTAATGAGATGTAGATGTACACACCGTTTGCTCATTTCGCTTGCCCACGTTATCTCCTTCAGCGGCGGGGCATTTAGCGAAGCGCCAAGTATTCCGAGTATCAGAGCAACAACGGCTTCAACGACAATCTAGCGAGATTTGAGCATTGGGTCGGTGTAGGCAAAGACGTAGATACATCTTGTGGTAGCTGTCCCTCTGGTCTTTCCATTGCCTTCAAGTGCGTCAAATCTTTAGGATTGTCATTGGAATTGTTTGCATGCAACTATATCTGCAGCTTACGTTCATAAGTTGAGAACGCCGCTAAGTATGTTCTCAGAACAGATCAGTGACAATTAGAG
Source organism: Strobilurus luchuensis (assembly GCA_019915105.1). Classification (NCBI taxonomy): domain Eukaryota; kingdom Fungi; phylum Basidiomycota; class Agaricomycetes; order Agaricales; family Physalacriaceae; genus Strobilurus; species Strobilurus luchuensis. Next base: position 744,611 of record JAHLMJ010000003.1, read on the forward strand.
AAGAGCCCACCATGGAATAGTGCGAGGGTTGCAATAAGCAGAAAGGTACGGCCAACGAAGGGCATGACGGCGGGAGGAGAGAGTGACACGTGCAACGCGACTGGCTTTCGCGGTCGCCGTCATGGCATTTCCCATCCCTTCGCACCTCCCCCGGCGAGCGGCGCCTCCGCAAGACGTATCGTCTGCCATTCTTGGCAAACTCGATGCTGCAACGAGCAGGACGCTCAATGCCTCGCTTGCTGCATCATGGCTCCAGGAATTGGACCAAAGCATAAGCGGCACCAAGGTCGGTTTTGCGCCGTACATTTGGTGTATCCACACTCAAGAAACTGCAGAAACAAATGCACGACCGGATACACGAGGACCTGCCGCGATTTGAGCAGCAGGAAACGTCGGCCAAGTCCGTCCAGACACGTCTGCATTCATTAACTACCGACGTCGATGACCTCGTCAACAAGCTGTCGCGACCACAGGTACGCAGCCGCTGCCCAACCATCACTCAATTGCCCATCCATGACAGACAGGGCTTGTGCCGACGCTCATCGACACTCTCACGAGACACGCGGCGCTACAGCAACAAACCACCGATGCTCAAGTGCTATATGACTGCCTTGACCACCTCGCACGTTTCCGGAGCGCTCTGACCGAACTGGACAGTCTAATCCGCGAGGGAAAGCTGCCACAGGCTGTCGCGGCGTACCACGCCATGGATAATATGCTGGAGGAGCACCCACAGCCGTTGGTCGACAGTGACATACTCGCCGATCTCAAAGCCAAGTTCCGGGCGACCAGGGCCCGCGTCGAGGACCAACTCAGCGATGCTTATGACAGGAGCATTCGTGTCTCGCCGGACATCTTGATGATACTACCGACCATGCAAGTGCGGCAATCTCAGACGGTCATCTCCTTTGCCGACATTCTCTCTGCCCTCTCCCCTTCCGCCCTCTTGAACCACCTTAACATCCTCCGCCGTGATCTCATGTCTCTCTATGTTGTACGACTATTCGATCAGCACTACAGTCTCACCCTTGAGGAGCATAAAATCACTTGCTCTCCTGGCTCGTCCAGTCACGACGCGTTGGACAATGTGTCTAGCATTCTGACCTTCCTCTCTACACACCTCTTCGCCGCACTTCCATCACCTCAGAATCTACAATTCCCACTATCCCTACGGAAACCTCTCACACAGAGTGTGCTAAACAACCTCTTGATCCCATCCCTTCCCTCATCCTTCGAACCCCTCATGCCGTATCTGGAGCTCGTGAAGAAAGCGGTCCGCTTCGAGGACGAACTGGTGCATGGCGTGCTTGGTAGCGACCAGACTGAGCGCGTCATTGAGAACTGGGCAAACGGCGTCGATGGTCACTATGAACGACAAAGACGTCTACTCATCCTAGATGCCGCCCGTCAGCTGATAGTCTCACCGCCCTCAAAGTTCGGTACATTCTCAGTAGAAGTGGAGCTGGAAATACAGCCCGCACCTACGGTCGTGCCAGTTCAAGAATCGGAGGACATACCAGAAGATGATGCGTGGGGCTTCGCTGACGAGTCGAAGGCTGATGTCGATGTGAATATGGAGAAGGGGGAAGGAGAGGTTGAAGTGGAGGCAGATGGATGGGGCTTTGACGACGAAGTCATGGCATCCGACCCTCCGCCAGAACACAATGGAAATGGAAACGGGAACGGGAACGCGGAAGATCCTGCTGATGCCTGGGGCTGGAACGACGACTCGGTCGAAGAGGACGATGATCCGTGGGCGAACCCGCCTGAAGACGAGGCCGAGATACCCATACCAGTCACCTCACCACCTAAAGTCGCTAACGGCCTGATGAAGAAGGACAAGAAGCACATCAATGGCGACTCGTCTCCTGCACCGTCTCCGTCAATATCTTCGCCAGCTGTTCCGCAGAAGCCGCCAGAAAAGCGGCCACCTGCCCTTGCACCTTCGAAGCCACCACCGCTGAAAGAGTCTTATCTTGTGTCTTCACAGATGACAGAAATACTGAAGATGATCGAGGCTGTACTGAACGAGGGCAGTCACCTGGCAGCGTCGCACATCTTCACGAATATGAGCAGCTCGCCTGGGACTCTTTTGATGCAGACCGCCCCGTCTATACTTGACTTATACCGGGCTATGTATCCGCTGGTGCTAGGCAAGGAGATGAAGTCCAAGCTGGACACTCCGATGCGGTTCTCGAATGACTGTCTTTATCTCAGCTCAGAGCTCGACAGGATTGTAGTCGGAGCAGGCGTGGCGCAGGAACGCTTGAGAGAGGCGCAGCGTCGGCTGAAGGTGTTGAGCGATAGTTGGTACCACGATACCATTGTATGTTTCACCCATCCCTTTTGTTACTTTTTCTCACTCAACGCATTGTATGTAGGATCAACAGCGCCAGACGGTGGACAAGATCATCGCTGAAGGTGCTGCTGGCTTCACCTTCACTGCCGACCAAGATCGCTACGATGAATGCGAGGCAGCGCTCAGCCGAACACTCGAAACCATCAAGCGTGCCGCGTCGAAATGGGGTGGTGTGCTCACGAAGAGCAAATACTACACGGCCATCGGGTCTATAACGGAGGCGGCTCTGTCGAGGGTGCTCGACGACGTCACGGCGTTGCCCGATATTACCGAAGTCGAATCCCACCAGCTGAGCGAGCTGTGCAAACTACTCTATGCGGTGGAGGCGTTGTTCGTGGAGGATCAGGACAAGGTATCTTTCAGGCTGCTTTCTGTCACACCTCACGAACACCAATTAGTCGTCTTTTGTACTCGCATACGTCCCATCGTGGCTCAAGTTCTCCTACTTATCGGAACTACTGGTGCGTTTCTTCTCTACTCTGCTATCTCTCAGAATCTCAGACCCCGATAGGAAGCGTCCATGGCGGACATCAAAGAGCTCTTCGAGGAGGGGGCGTTGGTGGATTTTGAGATCGAGGAACTGGTCAGGCTTGTTCGTGCCCTTTTCGCGGACACACATCTGCGTACTGAGACTATCAACAAACTCATGACGGGGCACCCCACGCATTCCCCGGCGTTTTGAGGAGAACACACACATATGCCTATCCTACTTCATGGTTCTACTTGTACTTACGCGTCGATATCCAAAACACAGGAATAATCACCTTGCCACGACATCCACTGCTGCCTTGAGAGTGGAATAATACATTTTCTTGCATTTGGATATTACTTCTTCATTCTACATAACCCGTCTTCAAATCATGATATCGTGGCGGTAGGTGGTGGGGAGGGGGAGAGAGCAGCAAGGACGACAACAGCAGCGCGACGAAAGGGTGGTGTATAGTAAGTAGTCAGCTAATGTATGAACGATTGATTATGACAAGTGTGGTTGTGTTGAGGGGAATGTATAGTCCATGGGTGGTTGGTGCTGCGTCTATGCAAAGGAGGGGGGTGGAGGGAGGGGCGTCAATCAAAGGAAAAGAAGGGTGGGTGAGTGCTCGGAGGTATCGGGGTCGTAAACGGATATGTATATCATGCCGCACTGTACAGGAACAGATTGTTCGTAGCAGCGATCTGTAGCAGGTCAATCAGATCAGTCATCGTAGCAGGAGGCAAGGAAGTTGCAGGCACGCACCGCTATTGTATTCTCCCGCGGATGCCAGCTCGCGTGCAGTATCTTCTTGTTAAAGTCCAACGGCTCCTGCGCCATCAGATCTTTATATGGCGTGCCCCCAGGCCGTCCATTCTTCAACCCCAGCTTCGAAGTGGGCATGGCGCCACCCATCTTCCTCGCCTTGAATGCCGACTTGTCAGCTTGTAGCACGACATCATTCAGATTGTCCGAGTCGTATATCCGGAAGTAGTTGTGGTATGAGCCGGTAAGCACATGCCTAGCAAGAACGCCGATCAGATATCAGCGATATAGCAGGCAACACGTCGCGTACTTGTCATCCCCACCCCACACACACTCGAACTTATCAAAGATGCAGTCGTTCTCGTACAGATCGCACAGTTTGCCCCGTAAATGATCGTGGATGGGGATCGTCTTGACGGGTTTGCTCTCCATGTTGATGTCCCATATCTTCAGCGAGAGGTAGTCGCGTGAGAGGATATACCGGCCGTCGTGGCTGAACTTGACGTCGGAGATGGAGGATATGATTTCCGAGAAGAAAGACCGTGTTGAAGGATCCTCTTCCTCCTCGAAGCCTGTGCACGCGACCAAGTTAGTGGGATGTTGGCAGCGAGGCACCAGCCGCAATGAACGCACATTTGGCGTGCCGGTCGCACAGCGCTGATTCACGCATGTCAGCAAGCTTTATATTGCTTTTCGAGCTTGAGTACATGAAGAGGTTGCAGTGTATCGGGTGAAACTCGGTGGCGGTTATAACCTCGGTCAGTTCTTCCATGTTGACGGGCTTGATATCGACGATGTCTAGGAAACGCGTTAGAGGAGCAGATGACGCCTGAGGGAGACGACAGACTGAAGCTCTGGTCGCTGATGTTGAGGTTCCACAGGTTGATCCGCAAATCGTCGGCAGAGATGTAGGTTTCCTGGTCAGAATTGACGGAGATGGAGTGTATGTGGTAAGCGTGGGCGTTGGCGTAGACCTTGCGGGGGACAGCAGCAATGATGTTGTCCTGCATGGCCATACCGGGAAGGGTGAGCTGATTATAGCTTTGGGGTGGAGGTTTCGGGTGCTGTCCGTTGTGGTGGTTCGATTCGGAGACAACCCGTAGTGATTTTTCGAAGACCTTCCATAGCTTGATGGTCTTGTCTGTACACCGACTCAGACGCTGTCAGCCAACCATCGGGGAAGGGCGCACCGTTCGTTGATAGCAGAAAGTGCGCAGAGTTCTGGCGCTTGCACCACTTGATCTTGTTGATCTTCTCCTCGATTTCAAGTGACTTGAGATAGTCGAACTCGGGCTCGTGCGACTGGAACTCTGTGTAAAACTTGTACTCGCAGCCCTTTTTCTGGAGGCCGTGCGGTGCAATCAGCATTCGCCGGCGCCAGGATCTGCGACGGCAGGCAGCAGAAACCACGCACCTGTTCATTCCGCTCGAAGAGCACCACCCGGCCACCCTTGTCGCCTGTCGCGAGATAGTTGCCTGTTGAATCGAACTCCACGGTCGAGATGATGTCAGCTAAAGTGGCGGGGATGTATGATCAGCGGCGGGACACGACAGCGGCGCCAGGAGAGACACGAGGCGGACAGAGCAATGCACACCTTCAGTGATGTCGTCTATATCGCCCTTGTCTCCGAAACACTGAGCGAAACGCCAGCCGCCTGAGCTGAGAGGGTCTTCCATGTCGTTCGGGGCGAAAATCTGTGAGCTCGTCGTGTGCGACGATGAGGAGATGGGCGGCGGTTATGAAGGTGGTGAAGAGAGAGATGTGTCGCTTGTCGTCGACTGGTCGATTGGCGATTGTGGGACTGACAAACCTCGCAGGTCCCAAATCCCAATGGCCTTGTGTTTGTCCGTATTTATAAACCTCCGCCCCGAATCCCTCCTCTGCAACAAACCACCACCATGATAGCTCCCATCGTCGGCAAGCTCAGGAAACGCTTCATCGTCGACATCGGCGCAGGCCTTGGCCTTGGCCTTGCTGGTGGATTCACTTACTGGTGCGCCTTTTGCGTCAATTTCTTTCTGTCTTGCTCATCCATTGCGGCAGGTACGGCTACCACCTCCCTGCGAGTATGACTTCGACTCTTCATTCTTTGCTTCATCATCTCACCGTGTCACTAGTTGCTCACCAGGAAGCATTCTACCTCAAGCTTGAGCGGGCCAAGCTGGCTGCTCGTCAGTAGTGGGGAGGGCGTTGATGTGCTGTCTAGACTCGATCCAGAACCAATAACAATCCATCCGTTCCGTCTCACCCCTGCATGAATTTATCGTCCCCGCCAGCACTGAGAGCTACTTGCGCTGTCCATTACCTATCAATCCCAACACCAGCTACCCTGGAGTCTCGTCTGGTCCTGAACGCACATCTGGCATCAGGCAATCCCACCATACGGCAGGCCTGAGTTGCCTCGACTTGTCTACTATTGCAAGCGACCACTTGTACCTTGTCGATACGTGTTCATACGCTCATGGACACCAGGCAGTCTTGCTTGTAAATGCAGCTGTGTAACGCCTCCTGCAAAATTACCCATGTCATTCTCTACAAACCGGTGTCGATTAGTTAGTTCTTGCATACATAGTGGCGACATATTATTCCTACAATCCATCAACATGCAAGTCAATAAGTTATCGTCGCCGTAGCTGTTCATACTCGACACAGCTCGGTATCACTTCCCTCTCTATAGCCTTCACCTTGTCCCAGTCTGTTCCCAGTCCGAACAACCCTACCTCTGCCTCCCTCCGCCTTTCCTTCTGATCCAGGCCCCGCCGGCAATCCTGATATAGTTCCGTCTTGTAGCTGAGTTCCACGGTAGATTCAAACTTCGACACAGCGGGTCCTGGTTTGCCAGCGCCGTCCTGTGATTTCTGTTTTGCCAATTCCGGGCCCAAGACTGGATGGCTGGTCCACTCCGTGGGGTTGACGTAGTATTTGACGCCCAAGTCTGCCGTTTGCCGTTCGAATGAGTATCGGGAGGTGCTCGAGAACGCGAATCTTGGGTCGGGTACTGGTGCTGTGGTGAACCAGCTGGGTAGGTTGCTTAATATCGACAGCGCAAACAAGATGAGGATAGGCAAGAGCTGCATGAATGTGGACCGCGAGTCGTTGGTAGCAGCTTGTTGGCGAGGAACGCCTCCGCCGCCCATACGAGTCGTCCTGAAACCGCCTGGACCAAACGTTGTGGTGAACACTTGGAAAGTCAATACCAGATACTCGGCCAGTTGACAGGTCACACACCAGGTCCCCCACCAAAGCCATTCCCAGCAAATCCGCCGCCGCCCCCTCCAAAGAACATGTTGAACAGATCTTCGGGACTCATTTCGCCGCCATCGAAGCCGGCGCGTGCGAAACCAGCATTTGAGAAGCCCGACGAGCGCGAGCGCATACCGCCTGAGCGATCTTCTGGGTCTGCGCCGCTCTGGTCGTATATTGCCCGTTTCTGCGGATCGGAGAGCACTTGGAAGGCTTTTGATACCACTGAGGAATACGTCGTCAGTTTTTGCGAAGTAGCGGCGGATAAGACACACTTTTGAAGGCCTCGTCAGCACCAGGAGCACCGTTCTTGTCAGGATGTAGAGCTAGAGCAAGCTACGCGAGTTCAATGCAAACGTAGTTCATGGGAAAGAGTATCACGGACCTTGCGATACGCCTTCTTGATGTCGCCTTCCTCGCAGGACTTGGTGATGGCCAGAATCTCGTAGTATTCCGTCACTTTGCAGCCCCGCACCCGCTTGACGACAGTCAACTGCTCAGCAGTATACTCCCGCTTCTCGCCGCCCATTCCGCCAGACGTCCCGTTGCGGGCGCCACTGCCGGTACTCCGCTGTGACGCCGATGATGTGTTCTTCTCCGTCGACGACGACGATGCCGACGTAGAAGCACCTGGAGACCTGGCCTCCGCGGCGTTTATGGATGCCAGCAACGACAGCGCCTCAGGCATCTCGAACAGCGACATTGACTTTTGCACAAACTTGCGCGCGGCCTCGTAGTTGCCCTCTTCCCGGCGCTTCTGGGCGATGCCGAGGCAGCGGATGGCCTCATCCTTGTTGCTCTCCATCTCGGACGTGGAAGCAGAGGAGAAGAATGACGACGTGTTAAGGTTAGGGCTTCGGCTCGAACGGGCCGACGTGTGCTTGACCAATCTCAGATCATTATGATTCACTCTAATGCAACCAGCACCAGACTCGGACGAGCTCGCCCGCTTTAGGGCGGAATGGCGCGCAGAGGTCGAGCGGAGAAAGGCCGCCGTCGCTGTTGAGCACAGCGAGGGCAGCAGTAGACCACTCGAGATACCACTACCCACCCCCGCCGCGGCTTCCAAGGCTTCTGTTGTCTCATCCTACCCCAATGCTCCGCTCTCCTCCACACAAGGCTCTGCGCTCGCTGACTATCGTAAAGCTGTTGAGCACGAACGACTTGGGCAGCTTGATGAAGCCCTGAAACTATATCGTATAGCGTTCAGGAAGGATCCCAATGTCGACCGGGCCTACCATCGCGAGGAAATAATATCCTCTGTTGCTGCGAACAAGGTTCACGTTGAACACCCTCATTCTCAACACCACGATACGTCTACTCCTACGAAGGACACTACGACTATCTCTGTCGCGACCAAGACCCTCGCCAAGGTGGTTGCAGGCTTCCCAGAACACTTGACCTTCGATCCAGAAGTGGAGGAAACAAATGTCCCGCTCAACGTTCTTCCCGACGAGATCCTCGTCAAGATCCTCATGAGACTCGACCCGACTTCCCTGGAACGCTTCGCGGTGGTCAACAGGAAAGCACGAGTGTTCACCCTTGACTCTGCCATCTGGAGGTGTGTACTTATCTATATGGTCGGTCGTGTGCCTGTACTCACAGAGGTAAAGAGAGCTTGTGAACGCTTCCTATAAGCCCCCTCAGTTGCCTGATCGTGCATCATTGGATTCTATCATAGACCAGTGTCTGTACGACTATCGGAAAGTATTCGTCGAGCAGCCGCGAGTGCGCATGGACGGCGTGTACATATCCGTGTGTCATTATGTGTAGGTTTACCCGTTTACGTCAAGCGACGCGCTCTGAACACTACCAGACGTGCCGGGCTGAGCGAGAATCAGTGGGTCAACGTGTGTACGCTATCTCATCCTTGTACTAGTGCTGACCCGCCCTGTCGCAGATCAACCATTTGATAACATACCACCGCTACCTTCGGTTCTTCCCCAACGGCACAGTCATCTCCCTCCGCACCAACGAAGAACATCCTCCAAACGAGATCATACCCGTCCTCAAGCCCAACCTTCGTATGAAGGTAGGCCTGCTTTCTCTCTTTCTTCCTAATTTAATTTCACCCTATCTCATTCACACCGTAGGGCTTATTCTTTGGTCGCTGGAGTCTCGTCGACGACACCGTCTACATCACAAACCTCATGGAAGCCAACGGGCACATCCCAATATCCATCGAGTCGGAGCTCACGGAGGTCGTGTTCACGCACCCGAACACCTTCCGCTATGTGTTCACGATGGCGCTGCACTTGAGGTCTCGCCCGCTTGGCAGGTGGAATAGGCTGGATATCACGGCGTTTGACTCGGTGAACGTTGGCTCGGGGGACATCTCGCCTGTCATGACCAAGTCTGAGAGACCGTTCTGGTTCTCGAAAGTGCGCTCGTACGCTTGAGGGGTCTGGTGGAGATGCGAGGAGGAGAACTTAGATGTATACCTAGTGCATAGATGTAACACGGCTCTTGATCCGGGAGTGGTGCGGTGCAAGCAATGGTCGCCTTTTGTATAATCAGACTAATCTTCGTAGCAACAACCCATCTACAAGGAGCCGGACCAAGACAAGACATCGAGCTGGTCACAATAATCGGAATTCTTTGACGCTTTTGTCCAAGATAATCTACGGAAGAGAAGGTAGAGGCGGACTGAACTGGGCCACACTCGTAATATGGAGGTCCTTATTCTTGAAGTGAAGATGGGAGAGGTCTTTTCTCTATAGCAATTATGTGGTTGAATTGACGCGCAGGCTCTAGTGGCGATCGGATGAGCATGGTCACCTTTCAGTGAAGTCAGGAAGAGCCTCCGCCTAGCACGCAATGTCTGATAAAGTAGTCATGAAAGCGGTCGTCCTGAGTAAGCTCTGGGTGGAAAGTTGTGAGCATGTGGAGTCCTTGTCGGAGGGCCACGATAGTTCTGTGATCGTCCTGGTCAAGGTCCGACAGTGAGGGCGGTAGTAGATGAGGGGGCAGGCGCGCAATGACTTGGATGGTGGCATCATCTGTGGATGGAGTCAACTCGAGAACGACCTGGAAGTCAACAGTTAGAGCATCGCCAATTCATGATATGTAGGAAGAGAACATGATACACACAGGCGCTCTGATAAATATTCCCGTGAACGGACGCGTTGGATCATCCATTCCCTCTACGTGAAGAGGAACCTCGAAGGACTCTGTCTACATAAATCATCAGCACCACACCGGAAGGGCTCGAGAGATATGCCTCATACTTGAGATCCCCATCCATTCCGGGCTATAGATATAGTGATACCGCCCAGGAGTTCTTGTCCTCCCTTCTTAGCGCCTACAACAGACTGCGACATCAAAATAGCACCAGCACAGGTCCCCCAGACTGGCTTGGTCTTGATGAACTCCCGTAATGGATCGAGGAGTCCGGAACGCTGAGCTACGAGGGCCATCGTCGTGGACTCTGTCAAGGTAGGTGTATGAGTTGATGTGTTGATGTATAGAGCGTCGAGCGTACCACCGCCTGGAATGACAAGCGCGGTACAGCTGGCGAGATCGGCTGGCGTACGGACCAGGACGACATCCAGCCGTTCGGGTAAGGATAACCGCTGGATGGCGGCTTTGTGTTCGGCGAATGCGCCTTGGAGGGCTTGAACAACGATCAGGATCAAAGCGACTGTTAAAACGAGCGGGTATATTCACCTAGGATACCGACAGTATGACTCGACATGGGAGAGAGAAGAGAGCTGAGAAGAGCGTCGTGCAAATCGCGATCGGAATCCGAGTCACGCTCGCGGATCGTCTGATCAGGCGAGCTCAGGAGCTGATTTACTTAGCCCCGAAAGCAGTCGCACCGAGAAACATCTGCAGTCGATGGCGGACAGTGGGACTCAAGAGCGACGGAAGATGCGATTTGAGGATCTCTTTGTTCAAGCCGACATTCTTGTACTTCACTAATCATGGAAATAAGTTGTCTCAAAGACGGTATGAGCCTCGCACATAGAGGAGGACAATGATACTCAGATTCTGACATCAAAGTCGCGGTATGAGTAGCGGTAACATTGTGCAAAGATGCAGTCAACAAGATGAATCATGCCATGAATGTAAAAGCCAAGTCCTCTCCGTCAATCTCCATCGCCCCATCACCTCTACCCAACGCCTTATCCCTCATCCTAGCCAGCTTCCGCTCCTTCTTCCTCTCCTTCTTCATATTACCGCGGTTCAGCGGGTTCTTCGCTGCAATATGCGTATCGTCCATCAGCGGATCCTTCGCCCTCCGCTGCCTCTTCGTTTGTCGCGATTCATTTGGCGGTGTCGCTATGTCCATGGCATCCGGTGGGGGTATCGGAGATGGAGAGCGGGCATGCTTTCCTAGACTCTGTCTCCGAGTCCCGCTGGATATCCGCTCCTCCACCTGCATGTCAGGTTCGTCAAAGTCCTCTTGCGCATCGTAGAATACGTCCTCTTCCATAGCGTCGTCGTCCCCGAATGCGCCTGCATCGGCGACACCGAACAGAGCTCCGGGATCTAGGCCAGGAAGAGTGAAGGGTTGGGAGAACTCGGTAAGGATCTGAGCTTGGCCGACGTTTTCGGCACCAGGTCGAATCTCATCGTTCGCGACTGTAACGAACTTGTCAGATAAGGTGAAGTTGGGAAGAGATTGACGTACGTCGTGAAGGTATTTGCGATGGATGGATGGCGGGTGGTTCACTGAAGTAACGAATCTTCTGGTGATTCCAATCGTTCAGAACGTGGCGGGCAGCCGATATCAGATCCGGCGTGCCGCCCTGTATACATGAGGATATAGAACGAACTGTGTGTATATATGACATACTTTGAGTAATCGTCCACTCTTCAGAGCGAGCATAGTGGCAAACTCGAGTGTGCTTCCAAACTCTGGGAGATCATACAATTTCTGTATTGTCTCCTGTGGCGTTCGCGCCAATATTTGTTCCACTAGATTGAATTAGACACGTCCATCGAGCGAAGAGCGTTGACATACCAACAGCAAGAGGATCCTCCATATCCTCGACCTTCAATACGTTTCGCAGTAGAATGCTGCCCTTGCTGCTCTCGCCCTTCTCTTGGAAATCTTCCTCGTCAAAGACGACACCGGGAGAGTCAACGATGCGCATTCCCCGCTCGAGCTGTATCGATTGTAGCTCTTTGGTGTGTCCGGCCTGCGCTGCAACAGCGCAGACCTTGCTCCGTTTCAGCGAGTTGATTAGACTACTCTTGCCGACATTAGGATAGCCAACGACGCCGACAGTGACGCTCCCTGTCTTGGGCTTGTAAGCCTTTAGCAACTTCATCAGAGCCGGAGCGGTGGAGGTGTATTTTCCAGATGATGAAGATGTGGAGGGTGCACGGAAGGGTAAAGTAGGCGTTGAGTGTCGTAGATGGGTCAGCCATGCTTGCGCATTGGACTTGGGAATGAGGTCTAGCTGTTCATTAGACCAGGGAATAATAAGTGGTCCTCCACTTACCAACTTTATTTAGCACGAACACTAAGGTCTTGTCGTGTCTGCGGACTTCCTCCTCGACGAGTCGACTTCTGCAGCCCTCGGGATCTCGTGCATCGAGGACGAGTACAACGATGTCACTCTGTTCGATGACTTTGTGCAGTGTGCGCAGATAGTACTTTCGTAATTGTTCTTTCGTTTTCGTGGTGCCCGTTGAGCTTGAGGAGGGTTCGTCGTCAATCTGCCGAGCCAGAGTCTCGAGCGTAGGTTCTGAGGCCATTACAGCATCGCCGTCGGTGGGCTGGCCCATCATCTTCTTGGCATTGTAAGCCCGTTGTTTCTCAGCATTGCGGACTTTGAGGTCAGGTAGCCGAGGAATGCCCGGATCTTTCTTGAGTTCTGCAGGATATCAAGAATATAATCGGATGAATAATGACCGCCACACACTCGACTTTTGAGGTACGGCGACCTTTTTTGTCTTCGTGCGGCCCATCATGACAATCAAGAGAGAGGCTGATCAAAAAGAGTGATCGAGGCCAAAATATCGAAACCCTAACCTTACCCACGCACCACCACCATCCCATGCTCCGCTGAGCTGCTCGCTCTCATGGCCCGCGGGAACACACGTCAATCGGAGTCAGTGGCGCCGCCAACTAAGCCGCCTCTTCCCGAAGTCAAGGTCGTCCAGGTCGACACGAGCAACTTCCCAAATGGCGTGCACGACAAGCAGATGAAGGCCTATGGATGTACGCGTTCAGAGTGCTCTGCCTCGAGAACCTCGGCCTAAACTACGCCTCATAGTCAACGATCTCACGCCATATGCACGTCCGGACCATTATGTGCGCTATATCGGTGCGTTGTTCGCGGTGTACACGACCGGACTGCTGACAAGCACTTCAGAACCACTCGACATTGACCTGTCGCGACAGGTGGAGTACGACATGGACGAGCAAGGTGAATCTGATGTGCTTCTCCCCGCGTTCGCCTGCTCACGGGTTATAGATGAGGAGTGGCTGCTGGCAGTGAATGCCGAGCGCAAGCAGCAACAGATCAACACGGTCTCGTACGAGGTTTTCGAGGTCATCATGGACCGAATCGAGAAGGAATACTTTGACGTGGTGCGTGGCGCTACGCCCTCGTGTGATAGTAACTGTCCTCAACCTATCGCATGCAGAGCAAACACCTACCCAAGCCTACTTTGGAAATCTCCGAGGACTCTCCCTGTGCAATTTGCGACGACTCTGAGGGCGAAAACTCCAATGTCATCGTGTTTTGCGACGGATGCAATCTGGCCGTTCACCAAGGTGCGAATGTGTCATCTACCCCGCATTGGTTCTAACGATCGTCCAGAGTGTTATGGTGTGCCTTACATCCCCGAAGGACAATGGCTCTGTCGGAAATGCAAAGTCTCTCCTTCCCATCCCGTCGACTGCATATTGTGTCCCAATGAGGGCGGCGCGTTCAAGCAAACGGACGCTGGTGACTGGGTCCATCTACTATGCTTTTTCTGGACTCCTGGATGCACGTTCGAGAATCAGGGGACGAAGGAGCCTCGCAACATCACCGGTATCGATCCAAAGCGCTACAAGCTCAAGTGCTATATCTGCGGTCTCAGCGGGAAAGAACACGGTGCCTGTATACAATGCCGCAAGCAGTCTTGCTCCCTGGCCTACCATATCACCTGCGCGCGCAAATGGAAGCTTCTGCTGCCTATGAAGGGGGGCCCCGACCTGTTGTCATTCTGCCACCAACATATTCCCGTCAGTGTGTCCCCTCCACGCACGAGCACACTTATACTAACAAACCAGCAGGAAGAATACAAGGAGACTCATTTGCAAGCTCGGGCTGCAATCGAGGATAACGAGGACAGCGGCCAGTCCGAGGACAAAGCTGCTCGGGCATATGCCAAAACTTACGAAGCATCAGCCCCAGTCGTACCTTGGATCATAGCCGACAGAATAACACAGTATATCGGCCGCATCGCGATTCGCAAGAAGCAAGAATTTGTGATGGCTGTATGCAAGTACTGGAGCTTGAAGAGAGAACATAGACGTGGCGCACCTCTCCTCAAACGCCTGCACATGGAGGCATGGCCGACCAATGCACAGAATCATCTGGATACGAAGGAGAAGCAGAAATTCAAACTCGAGGTCGGTTGTTAGTGTCTCTCGCTGTAGCATCGAGATTTACCCCAACTGCAGATGCTTCAAGACCTCCGAGAAGATCTACAGAAAGCCAGGGACATTGCAGAGTTGGTTCGGAAACGCGAGAGTCGCAAGCTACGCCAAATACGCATCGTACACGACGTTGTTTCTCGCGCAATCTTTGCACATGAGCCCGTGTTGCGTACCACATTCGCGCGTATCACAGCGTAAAAAATACTTTTCACGTCTATTCGCCTACTAAAGCCTTCGCAGAATGGACAGGGTGCACAATCATTTCCAAAACCCAGTCTCAAAGCTACACTTGCCCGACTACTTCGATATCATTAAGAAACCGATGTGTTGGAAATTCATTCAGGAAAGATTGGATAGACACGAATATTGGGATGTGCAGTCTTTCAAGGTAATTTCCCACCTTTTCATTGTTGCTGTCCAGCTCTGATCGCATTTTCTTAGGACGACGTTACCCTGGTGTGCCAGAATGCCAAGGTCTACAATGCGCCAGGAACAACCCACTATCGTACTGCTGACAGGATTGAAGCGCAACTTCCAACACATTTCCAAGCACTGGACGCTTTTCGTACCGCTCACGCGGAGAACACAGGCGCAGTTATCAAGGAGGAAACAAATGGGAATCTCGATGAGCTTGGCTTTGAGTTCCCGCTCACAGAAGTTGGAGACCTCGAACCACACATCAACGTTTTGCATATGCTGTACTCCGCGGGTTCCATCCAAGAAGGGTTAGAGTATATCATCGACAAAGATCCTGTCAGCTCCTTGTTCAACTTCGAGCTAGGGCAGATCAGACCACCTCCTCCACCTCCGACGCCGCCACCAGCGCCTCCCAAGCGGGACAGGAAGGGGAAGTCCAAGTCCTCGAAGTCGCACAAGAAGAAGGAGAAGCCAGCGCCAGCGCCAGAGGTAGCAGCGGAGGTCACTCAGAAGCAACTCGACAGTGCGCCTGGATTCCGTGCACCGAGATCTTCGAAAAGCCGGCATCACAAATCGACTACGAGCGATCCGGAGGACAATCAAGTGCCATGGGCGGGGCAGTCTGCGGTGCCTAAGCTTTCGGACAAGATCGAGGGCTTGGATTCCTTCTTGCACTTCGACTCTGGTTGGATCCTACCCGAAGGGTCCAAAAGAAGGAGCAGTATGGGTGGGCCATCGATCTCTCAAGCCCCACCGTCGAGGCCTCCAGCCAAGAAGCGCAAAAGTATGTGTGCCCACGGTAGAATCGAAGCTGAATTGCTGACAATCAAATCATAGTCTCGAAGAAGAAATCGGTGTCTGTGACGGTTTCAGAGATCAGACAGAACTCGAGCGTTGTTCCAGATGTGGATGGGCAAGCGGACGAAGAAGACGGAGCGCTAGATCAAACAATGCCCGAGTCATCGGTGACTCCTTTGCATGCTGGCGAAACGGAGGACATGGAAAGGGAAGACACTAATGATGCCGACATGGAAGACGAAACAATGCGTGACTCGTCGCTTGTCCCTATCGAGGCAGAGGTGGAGAGGGAAAGTTTGAGTGCTGTTCGGGATTTAGACATCGCTGAGCAATCGATGCGCTACTCGTCGGTCACATCGACCGAGGCAGAGGTGGACAGAGAAATCCGGGATCTGGACGCCCCAGGTCAATCGACGCGCGACTCTTCGTCCGCACCTGCTGCGCAAGATCAGGCAAGATACAATGGTTCGTTCTGGTTTGTCTTTGTCTACGGGTCTGACCTTACTGTCACAGATCATTCATCACAAATACTTGAGCCGCAGTCTCCTGGCGAAGTCGCGATGGACGACGTGATTCCAGACCTGAACACGGAGGATGAGGATGAGAGTCCGGTGGAAATTCCAGCAGCTGGACAGGACAGGCTTGAGGCCTCGATATCCCCTTCTGAGGTAGATAGCATCCCAGACGGAGAGGATTCGGCAGGCGGCGGAGAGGTGCCGGATGTGGATGTGGGAGTCGACGCTGCTGGCGCGTCCGAGATAGGGAGTGACGATGATGTCGCTGCAGAGGTGTCCGAGCACTCGGTAGAACCTCAGACCTCAGACAACGACGTGCTGCAAGACACAGACGCGGTCAGTGCTGGGCCGGCAATGCCGAACGTGCCGGACGGAGAAGGGCGGCCGTTGGATCCGCCCGCCGGCCTCAGCCGAGCGTCCTCTCTTGCTCCACCACCGTCGCCTTCGAAAAATTTTTCCTCGTCCTCTGGACCCGAGATTCCAGCCGCTCCTTCCACGTTCCAGTCATCCAAGCTCGAGATGGACAATTCGCCTTTCTTGGACGACACCGACACTTCTCCGCCGCCTGCAGAGGTCGCGCCCACTGTCGACGCGTCTGACTTACCGGAGGTCGCGGCATCTGAAGAGCCTGCTCCCGCTCCGGTGGTCACTGAGGACGCCTCCGACGCGTCAAAAGACGCAGAGGAGCCGCCTCCCGTTACTGCTGCCGATGCTTCGACCGAGAACCCGCCTACGCCGCCTTCCGCCACCGACACGGTAGTTGCCGGCGAGACATCGCCTGACGAGGCAGTCAATACAAAGTTGACAGAGGCACATGATCAAGAAGACGCGGAGATGGCTTCAGAGACGACTGTACCCAAGGGCCTCAACGACCTTCCCACCGACTCCACAGCACCCGCAGAGCCGGCGCCCGCTCCTGCTGCCGATGAAGCGGCTACAACTGATTCTGTTCCTCCCGTCGACGCGATCTCCTCCACGGAAGACATGCCCGCCGTGGACGGTGCCACCACTGCCGATGCAGTCCCGTCTGCAGAGGCCATTTTGGCCGACCCTGCATCTGCAGAACCTATACCCATGGAGGTTGACGCGGCAACAGAGACTGCCAAAGAGCCTTCCGCCGCTGACGATGCCACGCCTGGCATTGAAGTCGTTGCCCCAACCGTGGCCCCCACTGATTCCACAGCCTCTCCAAAGGCTGCACCTCCCGCCACAACGGAGTCCGCCGCTCCAGTGGGAGAAGACCTAGCTGACGCAGATCTTGCTGATGCCTCTGGCGAGGAGGATGACGGTGAGGGCGACGAGGAACCGGAGCTCACAATTGAGGAAGTGCGCGCGAAGAATCCTGGCAGGATTGTCACTCAAGTCAATGGAACTTACATCATCACGGAAATTGTGACTGCAGAATCTCGTCGTCAGAAGGGCTTGCAGAGGAAGGCTTCGACTTTGGACAAGAAGAAGGAGAAGGTCGCGGAGCGCGGCACGTTCCCTGAAGGCACCAAAGTTGAAAGCGGGACGCTGGGTATGTGGTTGACTTGATGCTGATAGATTCTTACCATCTGACTTCTCTCTCTTCAGTTTGGGCGCTAGTCCGTGAGTTCTGCATGGACATTTATGGTCTTCACTTTCTCACGTTCTCTCAGAGTCGCATCCATGGTATCCCGCCGTTACTTTCGATGACGATGTCGCTGGGGTGCCCTCATCAGTCATCAAGACGCTCCGAAAGTCTACCAACAAGCATACTCCTCATATTGTCAGATTCTACGACGAGAAGCTAACATGGTGAGAACATTAACGATATGGGCTTCTATGTAGCGCTGACATCGCTCCAGGGGTGTCTGTGGCTTGAATTGCCTGCGCCAACTGGGCGAGATCAAAGGTCAGTCTCTCAGCTATGCCCAAGTCTGTGGTCACAAACGAGTCTCGCAGAGTTGGACGATGAGTTTCTGGCCCAAGAAAAGTCAAAGGCAGGCAAGCCTATCCCACCACAGCGGAGAAAAGAAATCCAGCAGGCCTACAAGTGAGTCACTTTGCAAGCCTGAGCTACCACTTTTAACCGTGTGTCAGCCGCGCTATAGATGAGCGGGACAGCGAGAACGAGGATGGGCCGAAGGAAGATGCTGTGGCAGGAGATCGACCGGAAGCTCCCCCTGCGGAAGGAGAGGTAGAACAAGCTCCAGAAGCGCCTGCCAAACCCAAGCGTAAAGGCAGGAAGAGCAGCGTCAAGGCTGTCAAGGCTGACGAGGAAGACACTACCCCGGCTGGTGATTTGGACGCAGAGAAGCAGACTCCCAGCGCAGCGCCGAAGCAGGGGAAGAAACGTGGCCGCAAGCCAAAGGCCGCTGCTGATGTCGATGAGGCGGCAATGGATGTAGACGCACCGTCCCAGGAAGCTAGCACCAGTACGAGTGCGAGGCAGTCACGGAAGCGCAAAGCCCGCGCGTCGAGTGCTGCACAGGCTGAGAACGATGTTGATGGCGATGGCGAGGACGAAGTGGAGGAGAAAACACCCGCCAGGAAGAGGCAGAGGTCCACCAAGGCCAAAGCTGCCGAGTGAATTATTGTGTATCATTGAATATCTGAACCCCTTACTCTTATTCCTATGTTGTCGTCTACTTGTATCTTCTACATATCACCATTCTACTGTACCTCTATGTCGAAATTTTTGATGAATGCTCACCGACCGTCGATCATGCGTCTAAATTTGGCCATCGAATTTTGCTCTCGTTCATCATCATGTTGTCCGACTCTGAGTCGGAAGGCGAGGCTACCAATCAGCTTACCATCAACGAGCATTATGCGAAGGCTTTTCATTATCGAAAAGAACGCGAAGAGCTGGAGAAGCGTGCGTGGTTGTTCTGTTACGCCTGTCTTTTTATCGAATCCGTGCAGTCAAGGCAAAATATGGCTCCGACTACGAGATGGACGACGACGAGGAGGAAGAAGAAACCGACAGTGAATCTGCCGAGTCGGAAGATGAAGACGGCGAGGAGCTTACTCCTGCTGTGGACGCCGCTATCCTTCGGACCCTTGCACGCATCAAGCAAAGGGACCCGGCGATCTACAATGCGGAGAAAAATATCTTTGGCGGTGTGTGTTGCGCATGAGCGGTCGTTGCACTTGATCTTACATGACGAAATAGAGGAGCAGTCACGAATATCGACATCCAAGCCAGCTCTTCGCGCTAAAACGAAGGCAAGCATTCATCTCCGACATGGTCTACCGCTCATCACTGAACCCTCTGGCAGGACTCAAAACCCGTCACTCTCCGCCAAGTCGTCCTCGAGTCCACCTTGAACCCAACGTCGCGCTCACCGTCCCCGGAACTCACTCACGTCGAAGCCCAACGCGAACTTCGCGATGAAACTATTGCTGCGTTCCAGGCCAACGACGACAATGAAGAAGAGGACGACCTCTTGGTTCCTCGGGAGAAGACCAAGGACGAGCAAGAGCAGGAGGAAGAGGAATACAAGGCTTTCCTGGAACGCGAAGTCGGCAAGGATCTCAATACTCTGATCGAGTTCGACAAGTCGGACGTGTTGCCGGATCAGGAGGAGGAAGAACCTTCTGCGTCGACAGACAAGAAGTCCAAGAAGAAGAAAAAGGACAAGAAGAAGAACGCGGAGGGTAGCAAGTCGAAGGACGAGGAGAACCAAGAGTTTTTGATGAAGTTTGTGGTCATTGCATTCTTGTTTCTCTGCTCCGCCTGACCTTATTGGCAGTTACATCCTCAACCGCGGCTGGATTGACAAAACGTCTAGACGCGTCCCCACGTACCGCGAAGTCACTTCCAAGGGCAAGGGCAAGGAAAAGGCTTCTGATGAAGAGTCGGACGAGGAGGTAGATGAGACTCCCGAGGGCGAGCGACCAACGATCTATTCCGACGTGGATGAAGAAGAGTTCGAAGACACCATCGAGCGCTTCGAGGTCTCGTACAACCATCGCTTTGAGGAACCGTAAGTGTACACTCTGATACTCTCCCTACGACGACTAACATATTCTGTAGCGACGCGTTGGAGATCAAAGCGTATCCTCGTAATCTACCGTCTCTGGTTCGTCGAGAGGACACAACTAGGAAGGATGCGCGCGAGCGCAAGAAGCAACGGAAAGCTGAGGAACTGAAGCAAAAGAAGGAAGAGGTGAAGCGCCTCAAGTCCCTCAAGATGAAGGAAATCCGTGCTAAGCTGGAGCGCATCGGGCGGGAGGGCGGGAAAAGTTTCGAGGAAGATCCTGGTACGTTGTTCATCTCGGTGCTACCTTCCCGCTTACATGCATTTGTGTAGCTTTACAAGGCTTGGATCTGGATGCCGACTGGGACCCCGAAGCGCACGACGCGCAAATGTCAGGTCTATATGGCGATGACGATGAATTCGACGTGGATGAAAAGCCATCGTGGGACGACGACATTGACATTGGCGACATTGCACCTGACGCGGAAGAGGACACCAAATCGAAGAAGAAGAAGAAAAAGAAAAAGAAGAAGGGTGAAGAGGCGGTGGAAGATGGCGTGGACATGGATGCCATGGATGCAGATGTTGAGCGTGGGGACGATGAGGAAGAGTGGGACGGTACGGAGGAGATGCGCAAGCAGAAACTCGACAAGTACCTGGACGAGCTCTATGAGCTTGACTTCAACGATATGGTCTGTATTTTGCCTTGCCTCAATGATCCTGACGAGACACTTGCTCACACACATAAATCTAGGTTGGCGGCATGAAAACCAAATTCCGCTACACCCCAGTCCAACCGCAGAATTTTGCTCTCACGGCAGCTGAGATTTTGATGGCTACCGACGCCGAGCTGAACGAGTACATGGGTGTCAAGAAGTACGCGCCGTACAGGAAGGACGCCAGATGGGATCCCAACCGCAACGACAAGCTGAAGGACCTGAAGTCGAAGATCTCTGAACGTGTCGGCGCGCCGCTGGCCAAATCACTCACCTCGGCGGAGCAGACGCAGAAGCCGGCGAAGAAGCGCAAAGGAAAGAAGGAGCGTATGAAGGCGAAGCTGGACAACCCCGGTGGGGAGGAAGAGGAAGATGGTGATGGTGAGGGTGAGGAGGAAGTGGAAAAGGTGGTTGTCGAGAAGGAGAAACGGAAGCGGTCGCCAGAGGATGAGGGTGAGGTACATGAGACTGCCGTGGCCACAAAGAAGAAGAAACGAAGACATAAGAAGAAAACCGAGGGAGTAGAGGCTGATTAGCATGCTGTGCTACAGTGTGTCCTGAATGCCAGCCATCATTCTACGCGAAGTTCCGGTCTAAGTATGGCATTGAGACTCGAGCACCCGGAATATATGAACGATCTCTCCAGTGAATTCCGCCGCCGCCGCCGAGAAATCCTAATTAGTGTATACGTACCGTTGCACGAAACAATGATGCTTGATATGATTCGGTGGACCCTGCCGCCTTTACAGCAGTTGTAAGTAGTGGGATCACTGAATCTGGCATGGTAGCACGAACAGGATCCAACTCATTCGGAAACAACCACAATCATCCACCCATTTCCCGGAACTTCTTGTGTTGCAGAATTGTTGTTGCTCTTCGCGAGGCTGATCTTCCGTCTTGCCTAACCTGAATCGCGGATCTGGTTCACAATAGCGACGCTGTTGTGTCAAGGAACAAGCCCTGAATTCACTCTCAACCTCCCTCATCTTTGCACCAAGCCATTGCTTTCAGGTTTACCTGTAGCTCATACAAATCCAATGGAGACCACCTCATCATTGCTACCAAAATTTGAACTCGGCGCGCATATGTTGCTCGCCGCGTCGCGCTATCTCGATCCCACTCCGACGCCACTACCACCCTGCATTGCAGTCGAGTACGCCGACATAAGAGACGAAGCAAGTAATCGCCACTACGTCGAACGTCTCGGAGATTATGTCCTTGTTGTTTCGTCCTTTGCGCCACACCACGACAAATTCTACCCCACCATCTATCCGGTCGCCGAGACTCCTCTCGTTGTCATTCAATCCATCGACAGCCACACTCTGGAGCGAAGGAGGACAGGACCGTTTTGTTCTTGTCCCGAGTGCCAACGGTTACGATCTGGGAATGGAGACCTTGTCCCGCTTCCGGATACAACAATCGACGCGGGCTGCACTTCGCCTTTGATCGCTAATATCAAAGAAGCTGAAGCCTTGTCACCGCCACCACAATCTACAGTTATACATTCTCCAAGAACAACTCGTTCCGTCACGGCACGCCACAATTCGCGTCGACCACAACCTGGGAGGACCACCGGCAACGCGGTTTCGTCGACTTCGTTGGAGACTGATAGAAAGGCCAGCAGTCCTCCACTACCGCCAAAGAAGAAAGCGACCAAGAAGTCCGCCAAGCAGACGGTTGTTGCCAGTGCTTCAAACGATCGAAGCAAGAAACGACGCACCAAGAAGTCCGAACAAGGAGAATTGCGAAAGCTCATCCAAGACCCTTGGAGAGCGCTACACGAGAAGGTCTTTGAAGACTTTACACCACATCCACCAGAACGATGGAATGAAATTCTAGCCAAAAAAGCCGATTGGTTGAGTGGTCATGTAGAGAGAAGACAAGATCAATACTCATTGGGTTCTACTTAGGAGCCCCAGCAGCACCTTTAATTGGTTTAACAATAGAGGAAGGAATTACAAGGGTATAAAGCACGAGAAACGCTCGGTTCCCGTTCTGTCGGCATCAGGCCAGAAAATGCAGATATGGGAATGGCAGGATGCCAGCCGGCAGGATGAGCCCTTTGACTCGAGATGGGGCGCTCCCGAGGGCTGGACAGACGAAAAGTTCGAGAGGGTGTTGGACGAGATTATCGAGACTGAGCTGGAAGACACAATATTACCAGATCATCTCGAAAAAAGAAAGTCGAACTTTACTGGGGCGCGATGGGAGGGATTCGACGGGAGAGCGCCGAGACCGCCTAGAGCAGGGATTGAGGCGTGTAGTTAGAATTGTACGTTGTTGTTCACTTGTGTTAGAAATGTCAAGAAGCAGCCCGAAGTGATTTGTGGCGGGCGTCGGGCTCGGGCTTGGCTGACAAATACGGTTGCAAACCTTATTTGAACATAGACGAAAAGCGGACCAAACAACTTTCGTATCTTGTCCCGGTTCTTGCTTGTGTCAAAGACTCCACCGTTCAGTTCGTTGGATAGACAGAGGCGTCCGTCGCAAAGATGCAGATCTTCGTAAAGACGTGTGTTTCCTGCATTTCTGCGCTGATTTTTGCTGACAAAATTGCAGCCTAACGGGCAAAACCATCACTCTCGAGGAATCCTCCGACACCATCGA
Organism: Strobilurus luchuensis; assembly: GCA_019915105.1. NCBI lineage: Eukaryota > Fungi > Basidiomycota > Agaricomycetes > Agaricales > Physalacriaceae > Strobilurus > Strobilurus luchuensis. The sequence goes on from JAHLMJ010000003.1 coordinate 768,051, forward strand.
CAATGTCAAAGCCAAAATTCAGGACAAGGAGGGGTGCGTCGCCTGGTCAACTTCAAGGCAAGCGTACTCATTGCTTGGCAGGATTCCTCCCGACCAGCAGCGCCTGATCTTCGCTGGAAAGCAGCTCGAGGACGGCCGTACCCTCAGCGACTACAACATCCAGAAGGAGTCCACTCTTCATCTTGTGCTGCGTCTCCGTGGTGGTGCCAAGAAGCGCAAGAAGAAGACCTACAACGTACGCAAACTATCGTCTGCCCAAGGACATATCCTTACCTATCTGTATAGACCCCCAAGAAGATCAAGCATAAGCGAAAGAAAGTCAAGATGGCCATCCTCAAGTACTACAAGGTCGACTCTGACGGCAAGATCAAGCGCCTCCGCCGTGAATGTCCCTCCGCTGAGTGTGGTGCCGGTATATTCGTAAGCATATTCCGCCTCACTTGATCCCGGTTATTGACAACTACTTAGATGGCTTTCCACCATGACCGCCAGTACTGCGGGAAATGTGGCTTGACCTACACTTTCCAGCCTGGATCCAACCCTCCCACTGCTTAGTCTATGTACAGCTGCAAATCTTTGTTCTGTTTGGTCAATTGACAGTTGTTCAAATATTCTTCTGCCGATCTCGTTCTCAACTGCCTTTGGCCTCTGCACCATTTTGCAAAATTTGTCAAAGTATTGGCTCTTTGAGGGCAATCTTCCAAGCAATGTGTTTTCATCGTCAAGCGCAGCCTGCGGTCATATCTCCGTTGCCAATAACATGATCTTCGTGGCTTTTTCCAGAGTCACGGATGAAGCGCCGGTCAGTGACTGTTCGAGAAGGCGTCAAGTCTCGTCTTATCGACACGAGGAATACAGATTGAAGACGATAACGTCGCCCCGAAACACGAGTGCTTACTGGCGGAAGAATCAGCTTGAAGTCACAGTAAGTTTGACGAACACTCGCGCACTGGCCCGTGCCTGTACCACTCAGTCATTATCGCGGTCCCCGACCTGTCACTTATAGTTCTCAGTCATGCTGGATTTACAGTTCCCAGTCATGGTGGAAGATTCGCCAACTGGACGAAAGACAATAAGCAAGCGCAGGGAGATGTCATCATTCGCGAACATAAAACCTCCGCACGTCGAAAGCCTATCATCTATCGCCTCAAGGGCTGGAAGACGTACCTGAGGAGCGTCCGTGCGCAAGTGAACAATAAGCGAATTTTGAGCCCGCCCATGTGAGAACGAAGAATGGAAAGGCTTAGCGCTTAGGACCGAGACTACGGCCACGGGTCAGCGTCGGATTATCCGAATCGCACCGGAGGAGCCGACTCGGAGACATCATCATACATCGACCCGCTCAAGCCGTCGTCGAGTCTGTGGGCATCTCTCGACGTCCGTCGCTCACTCCATATCTACGCGTATTGCTTTGGTCGCAGGAAGCTCTGGCGGCGAATTTACTTCGCACCTAGTCTCGGTCCCGATGATCATATCGTAAGTATACCCTCTCGCCCATCCTAATCACGAGCTGACAGTTCCCGCCATACAATGTACCAGACATTGTACAATGTTTAACTCGCCAAAAACGTGCCTGCGCTCTTATTGTTCGGCCTTCTAGACGTTACGCGGCACTCACTCTTATTGTTTTCCTGTGTTCCTGAGTCCTGCCTACTGTTCGCCCAAAGTGGATGTAACAATAAGACGAGCGCGCCGTTCGTCCGTGTGGGTCTGGAGTGCGTAGGGTATAAGTAAGGTGAAGAGAAAACAGAGGAGAGCAATCGAAAACTCATCGATACCTTCAGCGCCACCCTCCAAACTACCCTCATCCTCCATCAACTCACCCGCTGCAATGGACTGCTTCGAATTCATCGCCCCCACCACCTCCAACTCCGCCCAGGAGACCGTCGCTGTCATCGACACCAGACAAACTGTTGAGGAAGACATCGATTCCTGCGTTCCCCTCGACGAGGCGGACAGCAATAGCTCGGGATGCGTCATCGCATAAGCGTGGCCAATGACTTATCATTATCTCCATGCATTGTAAGTTCTCCAAAACCTGTCAGTCATCAATAGCGCTTACCTTTCGACGGCAGATTTTCCCTTCTTCGCCAATACGCATCATAACCTGCGTGATATTCGCAATATCGACATCGTCGACCCATTCCTATGCATTGTGCGTCATTTGAGAGGAACGAAGGGAGTGAGAGAGATGTGGGAGGAGCTCCGCGTCGCGATGGGGAGTGGACCTGGTTATCATGTTCAGCACTTGACTGCCGCACCTTTCGACCTTCTCGCGCAGTCAGGTTGGGGTTTCGGGCGGTAGAACGACGATTTCGGAAGAGCATCAACTCTGTACAACTCCAAGCATCATTAGCATATGTACTTTACTGACCATAGAATGTCATCATCATCACAGACGGCAACGCGAAGACTTGTACTGAGAAAGCTAGAAGTAGTACTCCAAGCTCTATCGTCCGGGGAGTTCATGGCGTCTTGTAGTACAGAATCATGGACGGCAAGCATTCGAGTAAGAGCGAGGTTGAGTGAGGTGTCAATGAGGTGTCACAAGTTACGCCACACGAAGATGCGCTGGCAATTCTGTCCTAGTCGGCGGGCTGTAGTATCCTGTGAGGCCATCCCGAGTTGAAGTTGGTAGAATTCACATCTACCACAGACATCATCCAGCTGGCAGAAGTTGTGTTCAAGTATGAGGGAAAAAGTTGACACCGGAGAAAAGGGTTTGTCTTTGTCGTTGCAAAGCGCCCGCTGATCTCACGTCGGTGGCGATGCTGGAAGTGTTCAGTATGTTGGCATCGCATGACTAGCTGTGAAAGTCGTCAGATCGATATGTATGTGCGAGTCAAACATACTACGTGTGGCATGTCATGTCTCCTTTGGTACCAGCTGCCGACTGGCAATAGCGCGGTCATGCCATCTTGAATCTGCAAAGCGCGCCGACAATTGCAATGACGGACTGGGGGACATAGTCACATAGATAAGCATCAGACCATGTTCTTTGTGAGTCTCTTAACACGCGTCTACACAGACGACGTTCCGTGGCGTCTAGATTTGACGGTCTGAGCTAAGCTTCTGTCGACGTTTAGTCGGCGTCTCCCCAGTCTAGTGCCCCCATCAGAACACGCCCCCTCAAGTGTAAGAACGCTAAACCCAGAACGTATGTGCCAGCCTGGAGCAGGTAAATTGAGGTTGTCAGAACGTGGTATTGGGTCGACTGACCTTTATGTACAACACTGATGTCTGGCATCAGTCTTGCGTGATACTCTTATTCTCTGCCTTGTGGTCCGAGTTCAGTGTAGCAGCGCTGAGCTGCCCTAGGCTGTGTGGTAATCTGCGTGAAACATTCTCTATGACGGAAACGGGGCACAGATCAAATTGACGGCGAACAAGGAAGGGATGTAGTCTCGTAAACCATTCTCTACGGTGATGAAGAAACGACGTTCATCTCTAGTAGAGTCTGGATCCTATGTTGGGGGTGCCTCGCAGGTGTGCCTCGGAGTTCCAAATGTGTGATGGCCTTGCGGCATCGCGGTTTCTTCCTGCTGGGCGGAGGGTCGCGCTGATGGCATGTCCAGGGCGCGTTGCTGGAATTTGCCTTGCCTTCACGGCCATCAGCTGGCCATCACAGCTTTTCAAAGTCCGAGGCACACCTGCGAGGGACCCCCCACATAGGGCCAAGACTAGAAGGGATGCAGGCTTTTTTCTCGCCACGAGAACCGCCTGAAAAGGACAAAACGATGAACCCGGATGTATCGGCGCGTTGGCAAGCTATATCACAAAAGAATCGTCCAGGACCAGGACGCGTATGATTGCTGATCCTCGTGCTATAAGACGAACGATATCCTGCAGACGCGTGCCCATCTCTATCAATCAGCTACAGAACAATATGTAAGTGTACAGATTGCTAAGAGCCTTGGTCTCAGAACTGCAGATACGGGGTGGGTTGTCCATACAGTACGAAGTACAATACTATATACTGTAGCTATGAGCATGTGAATATGTGTGATACACGGAGCGTGCTACTAAAGAGATGTGCTATCATGACAGTGTGATATTATAAGATGGTGCTCTTAGCGCGTAGCGCACCTTGAAACCCTACATCCCATACAAACTTTTAAACATCGACCTCCTGGTTGATCCCGACCCGATCCGTCGGCCGTGTGAATTCGGTCTCAATGCGGCAACGTCGGGAGTCAGGACCTCCCTCTTGCCGTCAACCTGCATCTCGAAAAATTTGTACCCGCGCCATCTCGCCTTCCTTGACACAGCAACAGTGCAAGCGACTGCTCTTGAACGGAAATGTCCTGGCAATGGCAGTGCAGTCGTGTAGGAGATGACCATGGGCATCAGCTAGGGACATGGTTGCGTGGACGGCTGCGAGCGGAGCAACGGAGGGGGTAGAGTCGGACGCATGCTGGATTTCAGCGGTATCGTTTCGGCTATCTTCGTTGGTGAGTGCATCCGACCTGGTTCTCGTTACTTCTGCATCTAATGCTTTCGGTAGCATTGTCGTCTCTTCGTCTTCTATCGTAGCATCCTCGTGTCCTGCGGCGAACATCTCCTCCTCTACATCACTCACCAAATCACCCGCCTCATTGTCATCATGCAAGGAACGCCGATCCTCTCTGGCATTCTGTGGAAATTCTCCTGTGCAGAACATGTCCATTTGTCCCAGCAGGGATGGATGGAATGGCTGTGGAATCAACTCGGTGTCGGTAACAGTGCTGGTAATGGTGCTGCTGTCGGTGTCGGTGTCGGCGCTGCTGTCGGTGTCGATGTCGGTGTTGGTGTCGGTGTCAGTGTCGGTCTCTGTGTCGGTGTCGGTATCGGTGGTGCTGGTGGTGCCGGCCTCGGCGGTGCTTTTGTTGGGTGTGTCCTCTTCGTTTCTTTCTTGGTGGCTGAACTTAACCTCCTCTTCTCCCTCTACCAGACTCTCCTCGGCATCGGTGTCATCATCATCATCATCAGAATCCTCTTCATCATCTTCTCTATCGTCCAAATCTTTACTAAGACTGTATCGGGCGGCATCGAGGACTGCAGCAATATCTGGCGCGGAATCTCCATCCCATGACCTGTCGTACCGAGCTATGCATACGGAGAGGCGGTCTCGGAGACTGCACGGGACACCCTTCCAAAAATATCGGCGCAAATCTCGCTTCGTAACGACGCTGGTCTTCTTCAGATGTCGTGAAGCAACCTGGAACCTGATGTGGTAGCGCTCGAGGTCACGGTACGATGACATTCTTTTCCGCTGCGTGTCGCGGATGAGATCGTCGAGAGCGCGGGTGGTATAGCGGCAGGTGAGTTCATCTTTGAAAGTGGACCAATCACAACGGCTGACCCGGTCGTCATAGCCGTCAAACAACTTCCAGTACTCCCGAGTGTCGCGGTCAGCGTAGCGTATGATAGCATGGACCTTCTCGCGACTGGTGAGTCCGTGTTGTCTAGCCAATGCCCGGAACTGAAAAAGAAACTCCTCAAAATCTTCAGGTTCATCAGAATAGAAACGCGGAGCGCGCCTGTCTCGACGACTTGGCAAGTCATCAAGAGCATCAGAGGATGGCATTTGGCAGCATGCGTCGGCAATCTGAGGCGTCGGCAGATGGCGGCGATGGTGGTTTGGCGGATGGGCAGGGAAGCGGGTGACTGACGGTCAGCTGCGGCAATGCTGCACACAGTCTACAGATGGGAGTATCGGCGGAAAGGAAGAAAGGAGCTGTGAACGGCGGTAGGCTGTATGTCGTGTGAAGAGCGCCAGCAGCAGCGGCGGATGGAAATTGAGAATCGGAATGGACGGCGATAGCGGTTCTGAAGGCCGGTCGACGTTCAACGAGCAGTGGGTAATGCGGAATAAAGGTAAAGGCGGTTCCGAAGGCTGGTCAACGTTCGACGAGCGGTGGGCTCCAGATGTAAGTGTACAGATTGCTAAGAGCCTTGGTCTCAGAACTGCAGATACGGGGTGGGTTGTCCATACAGTACGAAGTACGATACTATATACTGTAGCTATGAGCATGTGAATATGTGTGATACACGGAGCGTGCTACTAAAGAGATGTGCTATCATGACAGTGTGATATTATAAGATGGTGCTCTTAGCGCGTAGCGCACCTTGAAACCCTACAAATATGTTGACGATCCTTCCGAGCCATACGCATCGATGACACGCACCGCAAAAAGACCATCTCAAGATTTGTGGACACTGAATACGGCGGCGAAGAGCAATGACAGCACCCCTCCGCGAAGACCAGAAGAAGGTGAACGACGAACGTTGCCAGACCAGATCGAGGAACAATACATCGAAGGCCCGTCAAATAGAGGTGGAAATTGAACAAGATACGGTCCAATAATAAGCTTTGCTGTTTGCCTTGCTTGGGCACGATTCCTCGACCATAGAGCTGGCCATAGAAGGGCTGGCATACTTAGTGCCTTGGCACAGTTGAATGAGAATCTGAAAATGGCCGCGCAATCTCTGGGTTTTTCCGTAGGTTCTGTAAATCGACAAGTTGGGAGTTCGGATCAAAGTGCGCCGCAGTATGTTGCACCGTGACCATATCAAGTTCGGTAAGCGTTCAAGATCGTTCGTATCTCACTCTCGAAAGGAACATCATCCGTAGAGATCTAAGAATCCGGAGCAGCTTCACGAATCGAAATCAAGACTCGGCGGCAAGTCATGTATACGACTGTTACCTCATCTGCTATTCCTGCCTAGGGCACGTTGCTTTCATTCACTCATGGCCTGACTCGAAATAGCTTGTTCGTCATGGCTCGTTGCGCATTTCCTGGCCTGGGCTTAAATGGCATACGCGCTGCTTGCACGCTGCTTGCTCTCGACCATATCATCAGCTCGCCGTCTCTCCTCTAAAATGAGCATCCTCACTCGACTCAAGCGCTTCATCATTTCCCTCATGCATCCGAACGCTGGATCTCCCTCCGACTCGAAGCGAGCTGCTGTCAATAAACAGGTCTTCTACAAAAAGCTCCATAGCACTGATGCGGACGGCTTACTGGAGTATCTACGAGGGCACTCCCCTCTGGACATCGGCCATTGGTTTGTCAGGCGTGCGACGCTCTTCAAGTATAAGTCCGGTAGCCGGCACGAATACGTCGTTGCTTGGCTCGAGCTCCTGGATGACAATGGCAAGGTTGTGGAAAATGCCGTGGTCAAGCTTGAGCGTTTTAGTGGCCAGCAGGAGGCGAAGAATAGTCAAGCCGCGGCTGGCGAGAAGCAGCAGAACGGTAGACCAGTTGACGACCCTTCCACAGTCACGGTTGAAGGTGAGCAGCTGCACATTTTACCAGCGCCCAATGCAAATTACCGCGCAGAGCCCATGAACCCGCTGGCGTTAGATCCAGAAACCCTCCAGGCCCTGCCTGCTTCCATGGCCCCACCTTCGCCGCCAAGCCGCTCTGGCTCCCCCGTGCCTGCGGGTAGGCCCGCCCTGAAGTCCACAATGTCTATCTCGAGTGTCAGCCAGTCCATTGCCCCGTCCACTGACGGTGACCTGAGCTTTGGCACACGGCAAGCTGCTGACCATGTGACGTACGGGCTTGGGAGCTCGGTGTCCAGCCCGCCGTCGAATTCCCTCATGCATCTCCAGTTCAAGAAGGATGCTAATTTCCGTCTAGAAGAACTCCTCACGATGGCGTCTGTCCTGAGCCGGGATTCAACCACATACAACTTTGTGACGACTCAATGTTACTGGTTCGCGGGCATGCTCTGGAGCCTTATAGAGGCACAGCCAGGGGCCATACATGAACGCGAGTTTTGTTGGGGAAAGTGGAAAAAATGGCCAGGCTTCCCTCCCGCAGCATTTGCGAAGCTTACGGAGAGGCATAAGCTGCCGGCCCTCCTGGTGGCATATGAAGAGCAATGGATTCTCAACGAGAAGGAGCTTTCTGCGGCTCACGAGGTCTAATCATTCATTTGTGTCTCAACCTCTTTCTCAAGCATCTTATACAGAGTATCCAGACTTTGCTGCATAGACACGAGACTGCTGCCAAGACGATTGCAGAGCTGGCTTCCAGAATTGCAGCTAGAGAAGCCGACGCGCAAACTGCTGCTGCTGAGGAAATTGCTGATGTGGAAGCCGCTGCAGCCAGAGTAGCCGACGTGCAAGCCGCTGTTGCCAAGGCAATCGCTGATGCGCAAGCCAGAGCAGCCGCTGATGCAAAGACAATTGCAGAGATGGCTTCCGAGTTGGAGCGTCTACGCAATGGCGGAAGTTAGGCTCATTTCTTTGACTACAATACCGTATTTCTACTAATTTCATGGTACTTGGTGTCTTAAATGGATTCACGAACTTACTTGACGGTCAAGCAGGATTTTTCCATGTATGTAGGCTGTTGTGTTTGTATACATTGTACATGTATCTACTCGGATGCCCAAATCCTTGAGGCCTTGCAGAGCGGTCAACAAGGCTCCGCCAACACGAGTCGCCGCCTCTCCGTACGTCTAGGTATATCATTTAGACCGACATCAACGCGCTTATGCCATCTCAAATACTATTGCACGTCTGTCTCGTAGCAAGTATGCACCCTTTTGAACTCAACCATAGGTCATCGCGCCTATGGCAATATTTCAAATGGAGACTGTTTGATGCCGATCAATGGGACTGCCCCTTTTGAAACCCACCTCCACCCTCAACTTTCTTTCTGAGGTCAATCTTGAGCGCTCTCTGGAGCTCTATAGGACCTGTATAACGCTTGTTTGCCCAGCATGATGGCGAGCGATGAGACCACTCCCCGGGTGCTTGCGAATGATCTTTTGGTGAGTCCTTCCGGTCAACACGCGTCGAATGGCTATAGACAAGCGATATGTACTCAGCAAGCTGCCGGGAACCGCTCTGTATTGGTTCTGGATGCACTAGCCGAGCGCGTAGTGAGCAGCCCTGCGACCTTCATCAACCTGCTCGACACCATTGAAACACACATACGCGGCGACGCGCCTTCCGCGGCGAACCTCTACGACCCGGAGAAGCTCCAAACATACAGCGCATGCTTCATCAACCTCTCCGAATCATTTCGTCTTGCCAGGTGGCGTATTCTAGCACTGTCTCGGAACAAGAAAGCCCTTCTTGAGTTTTGGTCACGCTCGCGAAGCTGGATGGAGGCGTTCCAGGTGTTCGTATTTAGGGAAAGCATGGACAACCTCGAGGGACACGTAACGCCTGCTGGTATTCACGACGTGTGGGACCTGGCTGGCTGGGTCAGTCTCGTCTTGTACGAGTTTGCGCTCATTCCCGAGATTGTGCGGTACATGAAGGAAAACCGCTTTCAGGCCATCCAGATTCGTCTCTGGGTGAGGGTGCGAGTATGTTCGCGTCCACGTATTCTCCTCGAGGACCGCATTGGCGATGTCATGGACCTGATACTCAACCGTAATGGTCACAATCCCGTCTTCGCAAGAACGCTAGAGGAGTTCCCGGAATCTTTCATCCTCGAGTGCTATCATCGTGTTATAGGCAGAGTCCGCAACCGGAAGTTTGCGACCAAGGGCTATGACACATGGACCTCCTGCTTCCGTTTCGTCCAGATAGTCTTCATGAACAGCGAGCCCCTCTGGTTGTTGTTCATGGCTAACGGGTGCTTGTACTTTCAGTTGTACGCATTCCGGAGGCATATGTCTCCTCATTCTCATATCAAGGGTCGCGATGCATACCTCAAGTTCTTCTCAGCTGTGGCGCACGCCACCGCACCAGCACTTGCTGACTCGCCGTCGTGGATACCACAAGCCATTGACAGCCATCTTTTGCCTATCATCGTCGGAAGTGCCGCCCTCTTTCCTGAGATTCAGCGCGCCGATAGTTCCGTCGTGGAAGCAATGGATTACATTTTTCGATATCTCACTGCTAGTTTGATACATCGGTCTGTGCTCAAGGGCGTACTTCGCTCATTACACCAGCTCAACAAGAAGTATGGCAATCTTGAAGGACTTTTCGAGGGTCAGGTACACGAACTATGGGCAGCGTTTCTAAGTCGGGCTGAAGAGATGAGGAAATTCTCCGCCTACCTGAAGACATCGGGCTTGGATTTTTCAGACTGTTCATATCCTGTTGTGAGTATTGCCATGTCTTTTCCTTCTGTCACCGATAGACAGCTGACCAATACGTGTCTGTAGTGCCAGAAGAATAGCGACACGCCTCCGAAACAATGCAACGCATGTCGACGGGCCTTCTACTGTTCTTCAGAATGTCAAAAGGCACACTGGAAAGACCACCGAAACGACTGCAAAAAGGCCTTGGCCGAGAGGGAAAAAGGTAGATTCAAGCCGTCGTCTTTGATAGGGAGACTGACTTGCACACAGGCACTGTACTCCTACATGCCGACGCTCGACACAAAGCTTTCGTGCTAGAGCATGCCAAATACACGATCGCAGTTGAAGGAAAGTTTACGGAGTTGCTTGAGAGCTTCCAGGCATCTTATCCCAGAGCATCGAGACAGCATCTCGTCACCACTCTTGACTACACAACGAGCCCTCCAAAGCTGTCAGTTGTGCATGCCGCCACCTACATGAGCGAGAAGGACTGGGCCGCTCTCGTCGACAAAGCTGACAAAGGCCTGGGACAACTGGCGTTCATTCAGATCCCTTACGTCGCGAACGAGCACCAAACGTTCTTTGAACTACTGGAGTATCCGATGGATACCTCTTCGCTGCAACTCGGTCGACCAGTAGTACCTTCCTCCGAGCCAGGGCAACTGGTACTGCGTGGCAGCAATGCGAGGGAGGAGTTGGATTGAAGCTACATGTATATGAATATTAATCTTGGTTCCGTATCACTAATTCAAAGGTCAAATTACTACACATGTCGGGAGGTCAAAGATCGATGTAGCATTTGTACTGGTCCTGGTCAGGTCCAAGCCAATCAACTAGGCAAGACTGTTAGCCGTGTAATCAGCTTCTCACAGAACACTCACTGCAGTGCCAACAATCCAAAATGTGATTGGGGTCGCTGATTATCTCGTTGACACCAAATGCTACAGGGTAAGGCGAAACCGACTCACTATTTTTGTTTGATTTTCACCAATGCATCGTAATTGCTTCCCCAGAAGGACGCTATGAATCATGATCAGGAAATTTCGATTCACACAAGAGGTCTAGACTGACTTTGATAGTCGGGCTCATAGACGTCGGCCTCGTTCTGATGCATACGCATAAGAGGACTGGAAGGTTATGCTGGGCAACGCTACATACCACATAGGCTCCCGAATTAGGCGTGATCTTCCTCACAGCATCAACAGCGCTCGTTAGAGCACTGTAATCAGTAGCGCGGTCTGGTTCGGTGGTATTCCAGTTCCAGTGCCCAGAGAACAACGCCTGTTATATCTCAGAGGCAAGCAAGGTGAAAGATCCATTGCGGATACTCACATGCCACATAGACGTCCTCCATATTGGGTTGATACTGGTCTCTTCCGTAGCGTTGAACAAGTACGGTGTAACAGCCATTATCAACCCTCCGGCGCCCGTATTCAAAGTGGCGAGCATCGCATCCAGTAATTCCTCCTGTTTCTCTGGCACGAAGTTTTCAGTAGGAATCATGCGTGAGCTGAGAATGAGCGGCAATCCAACGGGCTTCCGAATACGTGAGTTGGAAGACGGATCCTCGTGACGAAGGACGTACAACGATTGTATCTAGATATTTGTTGTAGATGCTGGTAAAGGTGGGCTCGCTAGTGAGTATATACGTTGCATTGAGCGCAGCGCTGAGATTTTTGAGAGGAGCAAGCTGCACGGCGGCTTCATCGACCGTGATCAATGGGTTGACAAAGGTAACAAAACTTCTGGGCTATTCCAAAGTAAGTAATTGATTCAGGCAGCAACCGGAACACGACATACGTTGATATATCCTCCCCACCCGCTCTCCGCGTAGGGAATCGAATTGTTGATCATGAAGTCGAGGATCGGCGCCATATTAGCATTGCTGCCGTTTAGCGTGATGTGTACTCTGGTGGAAGTTGTACTACATTGAGCTGACTCAAATCAGAGGGACGTACGTCGCGAGAGGAACCTGAGGGAAAGCCTTTTCCGTGACCTCCGTAACAACTCCGAACGTACCACCCCCACCGCCTCGCAAGGCAAAGAAGAGGTCAGTGTTCTGGCACGAGTTGACGGTCAGGTAATCTCCAGTGGGCGTAACGACTTTGAACTGCAACTGGAGGAGGAGATGTCAGGGCACTGATCCGTCCACCTTCCTCGAGACCTACAACACGATCCACGGCCAAGCCATACGTATTTGTGAGTGGACTGTGACCACCACCCTATGAGAGGTCGTGAATAAGATACATAACATCACTTGAAGGCATCACGGAGCGTACTTGGACATAGGCACCTCCTGCGCCGACAGTTTTGTGTCCTCCACCAGGTAGCAGAATTCTGTTTTCATCGGCAAATGCGTATAGATCGCCGTGAGTTACTCCGGCCTGCGGCTCGAGTGAGTATCTTCCAAGGGCGAAGGAAATCACAGGTGAGATACCCCAAACGACACAGCAGGCGTCCCTGCCGATGTGCAGCCCTCGGGAACAAACTCTGCACTGTAAACGATCTGCTCATATGAGGTCACTGAATGGACGACGTAAGTCACGAACTGACCGAGTTCAGGTTATGTGTCCACAATCCGAGACCCTCAGGAACAGAACTGCGGCCGATGTAATCGTGCTGGTCAAATTGTCAGCAGAGCAAGTCCCCCAAGGTGCCACAAACGTACGCCTGTGCCTTTGATGGCAAGCTTGACGCCACTGGAATTTGAGAAAGCCAAAGCGGCTTGGATGTCCGAAGGAGAATCCACGACAATCTGAAAAGTAGCCGAGCATCACTCAACTGATGGTCATCTTTATTGAAGTGTCGAATTGCGTACATAGTACGGTGCGATGCTTCCGAGCTTGCATGGCACGCTCAACGGGGTTGTGTCGTTGATGTTCAGGTTGTTCAGCAGGCACTGATCCGGAACAGTTGAGCTTTGACACTGTTCCCATTGCGTCTATACGATTCAATCAGTTTACGAGGAGGACACGAAGTAGACGACAGCTTACGTTCATATAGCCTTCAAAGGTGGCGAGACGAAATGCTGCAACAAAATGTCAGATATTACGATACGAGACATGTGAAGATGGTTCTTACTGTCGACTTGATAGTTCGCCTTGATCGTGGCGCACTGAGAACTGGTCCAATCGTCGAAGCACGGTTTCGCGATGGGCGCTGACTGTTTCAGTTTTCCACCCAGTGTCTTATTGAGCGCTGCATAGTCTTGAGCATGTCCATGACGCGCGGTCACCAGAAGAGAGAGCGAGAGTCCGGCAACAGCACCGAGTCTTGCCATGATCCGTAAAGTTGAACAGAATGATGCGCGCCGGCCTTTATATACTCGCTCGGGCAGGAGTCGGGCACACGATCGGACGTTAATTTGTTCCTAAGAGGAGCGTTTCAGTCCTGTATACTTGAAGAGATGAATTTGGGCTGGCACTGGCAGCACCACATCAAAGTCCGTCAAAAGGCTACGGCAACATCAGGTTCACTAGGGGAGTCGGGTTACGGCGTTGCGCTAAGAATATGTAGACCCTCTCCCGAGTGAAGGTCTCGGGAGAAGTCAACAAGCAAGGCTAATCGATAGCTATTAGACATGACACTTTATGGCTTCCGATCGACAGTAGTATAAAGAGAGCCGGGGAATAAGTGGAGGACGAAGTTCGGACCAGGTTCGGACGCAAAGTGACCCTCCTAGTGATTGATCATGATGTTGGGTTTGATTCTTGCCATTGACACCCTGATTATTCGCGATGAGATCGGCGACACACAGGTCGGAGGAAATGAAAATGGATGCTGGAATGAAGAGAGGTAAGTGCTAAGTGTCATTGGCGAATCAACGACTAGGATGATAGTTGAGTTCGATCGGAGTACAGCTTCCCCAGTCGTCAAGTTCCAGCTTTGGAAGATCCTTGCCCCAGTGAGGTTCTTTGTCCGGGACTATCTGAGCCCTATCAATGATGCTGTCAATCCTTGACTATGAGATGCAGACAGCGCATAATGACGCGTATATCTGGAATCGGGTTAGCTGTTATAGAGCAGCCCCAAGTAAAGCGCACCCAATCATCCACTCGGCCAAATTACCCAGAGCCCTTTCCGCGTTTCTTTTTCTTGGACTTCGCTGTCATGTCCGGACTGGAAGTAGTGTCTTCCCGACTCCGTTTCTTGGACGCGTCTGTAGCTTCTAAGGATGCCGCTTCGGTCACTAAGACTGACGGTAGTGCATCGTGAGCCGGTTGTGCATCAGTTGCTTCTTCGGTTTGTTGGAGCGGTACCACCAACTGCGGTTCGGACAGAACGGCGCGATACGTTTTGCGAGTTTCTGCATGCCAGGTCAGCAAGACTTTTGTAGATAAAAGCGACGCGTTGTCTTACGAGCGCGTAAGACCAGGGACTTTGGAGTGTTTGTCACTGAACTGTGGGCAATATCTTGTGGTACACCGAGTAGAGTGATCCTGATAGAAACAGATCAGTATCGACGCTACCGACTGTTGAATTGGCGTACAGATTTTTGACATCATCAGGCGCTCGAAAATCAAGGTCCGCGGTGACACCTGAACTCGTCATGAGGCCCTTGCCCTTGGTAACACGCGTCAACTCCCTGGCCGCGCCCCACCAATTGCGCTTAGCACCTGCACCATTTTCTGCGGCGTCTGCCTCTGACAGGGTGATATCGTTTTCACCGCCGATGGCGCCCACATAGTTAATCTCGAACACAGCGCCGTTTTTGATGGCTGTTCGGATGAGAGTATGTTTGAGATTGAAGGGGAGGCGGGCAAGCGTGAGAGGGAGTGATATGATGTGCGCAGTTAGAGGAGATGGCTGAGTGTGAGTCAAGCAGGCAAGGGCAAGGGTTGCTTGATTGGTGGGCACAAGGCTTATGAGATCGTAAGCGTTGAAGAGGGATGTCTGCGCGTTGATCTAGACACGCGTCGTCATTGCTATTAGTCGGCCTCTAACGGGTCAACGTACTAGTCCAAATCCCTTCTCACTGTCCTCATCCAGGATGATCGTAAGTCGCTTCATGTACAGAATCTCCTTGCGTGGTTTCAACTGTTTCAACAGAACATCCAAGATGTTGATGTGCGTCTTCGGATCCACTTTTTTGTTGACAGTCTGGTTGAAGGCAATTGCAGTGTATCCTACTGCAATTCTGTCAATCGTGGTTATAGAACTGGATGACCGAACACGCACAATGAATGAGCAGGTCCACGCGGGTTTCGAGGACCGCAAGTTGCGCCGACGTGTAGCGAAGAGCATTGTTGACCGCTGGCTGCTTGCCTTTCGCCGTCTTTTTGCTATTGTTGACGCCTAGGAAGGAACTTGATATTGGCACATTGAGGTCAAACATGAAGGAAGCGGATGTCGGTCCGTTAGCCGAGCAGATCAAAACTCTGACCATCCCGCTTTCATCCCGCCTCCATCCCGCCTCCTTCGCTTGTTCGTCGGCCTTTGAACCAGAGGATACCCGGCAAAACTTTTTGGCATTACGAACATGTCACTCAAACACCAAATCGTATGCTTGGAGAACTGCCACAACTACATAGCGCCACGTTGACCGACTATACTAGTATTCTGGAAGTTTTCCATAATCGACCTATCGCCAAGAATGCTGTGTAACTTCTTCATCTGGATTCTGCTAGCATTTGCTCCGCTATAGCCGCCATCTAATTGATCCGTTATCATTTGTTTTCCGACGTGATAGATATGCGGCAGTTCCGTGCTCTTGTGGTCCAATCTTCTGGGGTGGTCCTCGAGTGCCCGGATATCTTGTCATTTCCAAGGCGTTACTCTCTTACGCGCTCATTCAGCAGACCAGGGCCTGGGAGACTCTACAATGGCTCATGCTGCGTGTTCACAGGGCTAACGCGCTTTCGGCAAACTCCGATTTCATGTCAATTTTGAAACTTGATCTCACGTGAAAATTTTCCCATCTTTTTCTTCAACGACGAACGTGGAGGGCTGACAGTGCGGAATCCATGCATTCCATCCTTTTCATCGACGAGATTCTCCGCGAAATCTTCCAGTGGTGCGCCATTTCTGGTGGCAGCGACCTCCCGCGAGCAGCGAGGACTTGTCAGGCATGGAAGGATCCCGCTCTGGACGCCCTATACAACCACCTCAGTTCGCTGAAGCCTTTACTCTCCCTCCTTCCAGATTTCCTTGAAGGCGATGAGGTCTTTTCCATTTATTTTTTGTTTGAACGCATACTAACGCTCAACAGGCGTTCTTGACCGTCGAACACCTCCGGACCTTTCATTCGTACGCCAGGCGCGTCAAACACTTGGCTCATTCTACTCGGTTCTACCACGGATCAACTCCACGTTCTTTCATGCTGCTCTCCGCCGCTGACGACAGTCTATCGACATGCCTTCTCCCGTGCTTACAGACAGCCAAGATCTCCCTTCCGTCGAGGACGATATGCTCTTTCCCCGCAACTCTGTCCCTTTCCCCAGAATTGCGCGAACTGCACCTTGACGAGGGGTTCAACAGTCGCAAAATCCAGGACCGCACCCCGGATTACCTCAAGTACGCCGCCGCCGCCGCGCCGCGTCTAGAAAGCCTCACTTTCAGAGGCCTTGCCTCCGCCGAGACGAACAGGCAACTCTCGGCCATGAGTAAACTCCGCACCCTTCGCTTGCGCACCGCTAACACCTTGAGTGTCGATACTCTTGCTTCCATCGCCGCATTCCCGCAGTTGGAGGTTCTCGAGATACATGCGAAAGAAATATCGGCGGCCGGCCTGAAAGATTCATGGTCCTCTACCTCTCCCCGCCCTCTCTTTGGCGCTCTCCGGAATCTCTGGATACGCTGTACTCCGGATCTGTTTGCGTTTCTCACGAGCAAAATAGAATCTACAGAGTTACATACCCTGTATGTCGACCTAGAAACTCCCCACCAGAACACCTCTTTCTGGCATACCCTCTTCGATAATATCCGGAAGTCTTTCTCTTCCTCCCTGCGGGACCTATCCGTCATGCATCTCTTAGACCACGACGATGCCACCAATAGAGAAACACGCGATCTGAATACCATTGGCATGAAAGATCTTCGGCCTCTTTCTCACTGCCATCATATCAGCCGACTAGATTTTGGCACCACTTTTCCTGTGAACGTCTGCGATGCGGACTTTGTGCACATCGTAAAGTGGTGGCCAGACTTAGAATCCCTAGAATTGTCATCCGAGATCACGAACGAACGTTCCCCACCGATGCCCGGAGTGACTTTTGAGACCCTTCGCGTCATCTCAACCTCGCTCTCGAAGCTGACGTATCTCGCTCTTCCTGTCGATACTGCCGGTATCACAGAGGAGACGCTCGAGAACCTCGCTATTACAGGACAACGGGCCTTGAAGACTCTGTCTATCATGTTCCCTCACCTGCCGGACACAACGCTACTCCCCCGTTTCTTGTACATCCTCTTCCCCGACCTGCCCGAGGTCGAATACTCTTCAGAGCAGTGGTGCGCGGATTGGGTCAAGGTCACTTCTAGCGTGCGTGGACTGCAGCTCAAATGCACCAAAAGTATCTGTGTTTAGACTAATACGTATGTTTCCTAGAAGACTTTAGAGCTTTGGTATCTATAGATACAGAAGCACAGTGGATTAGAACCGTAGACATAGACAGATAGACTTCTACATTCCCATTCTACGTGCCCACGAGTAATGCCAAATGTTGTAGCGGCGTTGTTGGAGCTCCTTGAAGTACTCTTCCTCCCATATGGCTAGCATTCTTGGCGTGACACCACTTTGCAAAGCAGCCTGGCGCGCATTACGGAAAAAATCCTGTCATGATGCCACACTAAAGTCAGCTTGACCGCTCAGGCAGGCATTCGTGGAAGCAGGCCCACCCTCATGTTATGGTCCATGATCGTGCCCATCTTCTCCCCATTCGCGATGCCGAGACCGCCCCAGTTGATGGGTGTGAAGTAAGTGTTCGAATGGATGTCCTTGAAGCATCCGTTCTCGCGCAGAAGTACGTCGACGGGCTTGTACTTCCTGCTGCGCGTGAGCTTACCCAGAAGATGCAGCCAGCCCGCGTAGAACGAGCGGTCTCTGAGGTTGGCGCGTTGCACGTCCTCAGGCAGGTCCGCGTTGAAGACGAAGGGAACGAGTGGCGTTTTGTTGTGGTCAAATGCAACCCAGTCACCGTCCGCCAGGAGCAGTAAACCATCTGTGTGAATGTTGAGAAAACCTCACGTCAAGACGTTGTGAACCCCTCTTACCGGGCTTTAGTAGGTTGGCGATAAGCGCGATTAAGCCTGGCGGGTCAGACACCTGCCATTCATGGGGTTCAGAAGCGGCTTTGATAGGAGCGGGACACCTACGTGCTGAGCTACACAACGACAATGAATGACATCAAACCTGAGTGGACGGAGATCACTGGGCAGGCCTTTGGCAATATCCGCACGGGTGAATCTGATCGTGGCGCTGTCAACGAAAATTGGATGGCTTGCATTTAGGCAGACATACTGGAAGTTTGCAGGAGTATTTCTGCATCGGGTTCCGTTAGTCTACACCGACCCGAACAGGAGTTAGGAAAAAAACGACTTACGAACGAGCATGCCATTCATTAATGTCACATCCCACAATCAATGCCTGCGGAAACCTTCGAGCCATATCAATTGCCCTACGGACACGGAACACCGTCAGTTATTATAGGGCGCGCATAGATCATTACACGCGTTCTCACCAGATGCCAGAGCCACAGCCGATGTCCAGGACGGTCGGGACTTGCTTCTCAGGAGTCCGCCTTAGCGCACGCTCAACAGTGTGGGCTAGAGCGGTAGGATAAATGTCCCCAATCATGAGCTTCCACAGTCGATGCTGCGTCGCCAGTCTCTGTACTCACAACGACGATGAGAGGCCGTCATTACGATACACATAGCGGCAGACAAATACCTCAGTTTCTGCTGCATCGGTGGGTAACAGGTAGGTCTGCGCGTACTAGCGCATCAGTGGGAGGTGCAAGAATCATCGTAGATGCTTACCTCATCCACAGCCATGGTATACCGTGGAGAAAGTGTGATGACCAGACAACGGAAAGAAAAACTTGGTATATATACTTACCTCCACCACCCTCGTGAAATGCCTGACGGGTCGCATCTGCCGGCATAAAAGAGACCTCTTATTGTCCGACCGTCCTGTCCTCGGGGTCACATATAGACCAGCGAAGCTCCATTCCACCAATCACCTTTGGAGGACAGTGCGAGATTGCCGCCGGGAGAGAGTGTGAATGGGTATGACGGGACTTTGATACATAGTTGACGCTATCGGGTGCCAAACATTGCGTTCCGTGCGAGGCCTCGAGGGGGCGAAGATGGCATTCCTGGTCTAAATCTTTACGCACACCTGCAGGCACATTGACGCGACTTGCATTCTGGGCGTGGCGGAGTTGAGTCGAGGTAAGCTAAGGACAAATGAACCTCGGATAGACCAGATACCTGGAACCAAATTTCAACGGCGCGGTGGCTTATAAGTCTTTGTAGTTACTAGATTGAAAGGGAAAGGATCGCGATAACACGTGTGAATGTCCCAGATATAATCGAAATGCCTGTTAGGTAGGCACCGGCAGAGATGCATACTCTGTTGAGATATTGACGGTGAGTACAGGGGAACAAAAATACGCATCAGTTACTCGATGCGCCCTTTTTCTCTTGATACGACTGTAATCTTAGATCCGTATCAGAAAATTGCACGTCCTGGAAGACTGGGAAGAAGCTGACCTTTTATAATCCCTCTCCGCTTTTGCCTCAGCGCTGATCTTCTTGGCCTCGCCAGAGTCATCCTTCTTGGCCTTGCCTTTATCCTTCCTTTTCCTCTTCTTATCAGCTGATCCTGCTGCCTGATCAAGAGCGAGTAAGTCCTTGATTGATGGGACTGAGGAACCCTCCAGAGGAACAAGCCGCATAGGCACGCTCTCCTCCGTTTCCCCGTCTGGATCGGTAGGGATCATGACACGCGGAGACGGAGGTTGAGGTCGAGACGAGGAACGGACGGGGTCTGGCGATGGCGAGCGTTCGTCAAACCAATTTCGGGGACGTGATGGTGGCAAAGGGGATGTCCTTTCTACGGCGACATGTCGCGGGATGCTGTCGTCGGAGTCTTCATCCTCATCTCCGACATTCAGACCTTCATAGTCCCCGGCACCCTGAAAGATGTCGAAATCCTCGGCAGGTTCGGGCTCCTCGACAGGTAGCGGTGCAGACGGTAGCGGAACGGGTGCAGTAGAGGCTTCTGCCTGGGGTGCAACCTCTGTGATGTCAAGTTTCCGCTTCTTCTTCTTGCCACCGTCCTCGTCCACCACTTTTGTTTTCTTCTTCTTCTTCTTTACGCCCTGCTCGGCACCGATGGGTTTGAAACCAATGGGTTTGAATTTGCTGCTATTCTGGATTGGCGCGTCCGTGGTAGGCCCCGTTTCTTTCGCGCGTTTCTCCTTGAGTTCACGCACGATGTCTTCCCTGGTTCGTTTCTTTGGTACTTCGGCAAATGCCTGTTCGAGATCGGCGTCGTCTGTCGCAGATACGGCTGCTTTTGCCTTGTTTTGTTCCAGGAGTGCGAAGTCGAGGCCCTTGACCAGTATGGTATGTTCGCTGTCCCCACCCAGGTAGCGGCGTTTCTCGTCTACCTGGTGATGATTCAATTCATATCAGTTCAGCAAGTGATGTACACGTACGGTGTCTTTGTCTTCCTTCGCAGTCTTCTCATTGAACTCCTCCAGTATGGCCTCAACCTAGCTCGCTGATCAGAAAATGCAAGGACAAGACGGCCAAAGACAACGCGCCTGTGCATAATCCTGGTCATCGCCAACTCGACGCTCTGCAGCCCTATCTCTGTATTTGCCTTCCTTCTTCACTTTTCGTGGCTTGAAGGCAGGCTCAGAAGCACTGATGGTCTTGGGTCTGTTACTGAATGTCAGCACTCTGGGTTGGGAAACCAGAAACACGTACTGCTTCTTGCCATAACGCGAGGACTGCCCCGCCGAGCCTGACGACGACGATAACATAGAGCGAAACGCATCCTATACATTTGCTCAGGTTCTGGTAGATACGGCAATGCGATAGATACCAACTTGATCCATATCGTTGAAGGTGAACGAAAGAAGGATAGAGGCTCGGTCGCTATAGGCTATAGCCGAGCATCGGAATCACCGTGCCGACTTCCGAGTTTGATCCCCGGTATTCATGCAAACTCTAAGTAATCCAGAGTAGTCCTCAGGTAGTCCTGCGTCAGAGTGTGCTTAATGTTTCCGCAATGATAGTGCAATGATTCAGAAGCAAGATCCATTGTTCTGACACAGGCTCTGGGCTGGTGGGAGCTCGTGTGAGCTCATATGGCTGTTACGTAGTATCTCATCATGGCGGGAATTGCCGCGGACGGAAGCTGCCACTGCCAGCCGCACTAGACTCTGCGCGTCTGTCGCGTTTTTGGCTTTCATTTCGTCTGGTTCTCTCTTTCGATCCGTGCGCGTGCTGCAACGATTTTGAATTTGTAGCAATTATCGATTCACACAGTAAATATGTGCAGCAAAGCTCTGTCCGAGCAGCGGTCGGCGACACACAGCCAAACACCAACCCTGCGCTCCTGCCGATGACGCCCTTTGCTGCATCATACCACGATACCCGCCGCACATACCACAGACTATTGACAGTCTACTCTGGCCATGGAGACAGACTCTATCCCTCCCGTGAACGCGCGCACCGCAAGCGGCGGCTTTGAGACGGCCAACGGCACTATCTACGTCTCCAAGCCATACCGGTCGCGGGCTTCCAAAAAGCTGCGCGCACTCATCACGTTTGCGCCCAGAAACTCGCATTTCGACATCAACAACGAGCGTTCCGGGACCAATGAATTCAGAGTGAGCCGTCTTGCTGCTGCCAATCTCATATGCGATACTAAATAAGCGAAATAGGGCTTTTTCTCGTTGTTTTGGATATCAATCTTCATCTTCATGCTGCGGACGTATATCTCGAGCTGGGAATCGAGCGGGTCGCCCTTGAATTTCAGATTCGCTACTCTACTGTCTAAAGACGCGAGAACGCTTGCGCTCAGTGACGCGGTCCTCGTCGTGAGCACCGGAATATGTGTCCCCTTCGCGAAGGCTATCAGCAAAGGATGGATCCGCTACTATTGGATTGGCGTTGTCATACAACATACGCTTCAGACCATCATTCTGGCGATTGCCGTTACTTGGACTTTCAACCGGTGTGTACTCATCTCATCTATCCGTCATCGGACTCTCATCACCCGCAGCCAATGGCCTTGGGTCCAATCGGGTTTCCTCACTCTGCATTCCCTCGTCCTCATCATGAAAATGCACTCTTACATGACCGTCAACGGCTATCTGCAATACGTCACCGGAGAATCTCAGACGTTACTGGACGAGCTGCGCAAAGTCACCAAGCGCGTCGGTGGTTGGGACCAAGCGATCTCGGACGCGACTGCCCGCCGTGCAGAGATTGACGCATCGACCATGACCACCAGCTCCACCAACTCCGAGAGCAGCACCCCATCTCTAGCCACGCCTCCCGTCGCAGTTGGCGTCCAGGCTTCCTACATGGACGCTGATGCCGCTTCCGTACTCCGGAAACGTCTCATCGACGCGTCACCGAAAACAGACCAGGTCACGGTAAACGCTGAGAAATCAAAGACTGATCAGCCCGTCCCATCTCCTGCTGAACCTCATCCTCTTGTCGACCATTCCGATGCGGAGATATCCGACCTGGCGAAGGAATATTCCGAGCTGCAGGGCGAACTGAGGAGTCCTGGACCCGACTACGTCGTCTGGCCGAACAACATCACATGGAAGAACTTTGCAGTCTACATGCTCATCCCCACACTCGTTTACGAACTAGAGTACCCTCGGACCAATAAGTATAGTGCAGTGTTCCAAATATTCGGCGTGCATGACTGACTGCCTTGCAGGATAAGACCGTTGTACGTGTTTGAAAAGACCGTCGCGACCTTTGGGACGTTTGCGCTCCTGTATTCGGTCACGGAGACGTTCATTCTTCCTCGTTGTCCGACAGCCAGTGACTCCTTCCTCCGGGCTCTTCTGGATCTAGCACTACCTTTCATGCTTGCATATCTATTATTGTTCTACATCATCTTTGGTGAGTCATCTCATTGTACATCCTTGACACCAAAAGCTGACACCTGAATGCAGAATGCATCTGTAACGCGTTTGCAGAGCTATCATAGTAAGTTATATAGGCCGTATCTACCACAGGCTCTTACTCTCGACAGTTTTGCAGACCGGCAATTTTACGAGGACTGGTCAGTGGGTTATGTCTCCTGGATACGTGTTCCTGATACACTTGGTACAGGTGGAACTCAACGTCCTGGGATGAGTTTTC
The DNA here is from genome assembly GCA_019915105.1 of Strobilurus luchuensis. Taxonomy (NCBI): domain Eukaryota; kingdom Fungi; phylum Basidiomycota; class Agaricomycetes; order Agaricales; family Physalacriaceae; genus Strobilurus; species Strobilurus luchuensis. The sequence goes on from JAHLMJ010000003.1 coordinate 791,421, forward strand.
ACGGAAATGGAACAAGCCAGTACACGCCTTCCTCCTGCGACACGTCTATGCCTCGACGATGGCGAGCTACAAACTATCAAGGTCGTCCGCCATGTTCATCACGTTCCTGCTCAGCGCGTGCGTTCATGAACTCGTCATGGTCATCGTCACCCAGAAGATACGGTGTGTCTTTTCTTTCCTTTCCAAGTGCAAGAACGCAGTTCTGAGGCTGTGATAGGATGTATCTCTTCCTCTTGCAGCTCATCCAGATTCCGCTGATCGCCATGAGTCGCACGCCGTACATCAGGAATAACAAGCTCCTAGGGAACGTCGTGTTTTGGTTAGGTCTTTACGCAGGCTTCCCGTTACTTTGTGTGGCGTATGTCGCCTACTAGGTGGTATGGACGGACATCGGCACTCTCCATGGCACTACATCTCCCAATCTTTGGACTCTTATTCGCTATCAGCTGTTGGATTATCTATTCTACGTCATGACACATTCACGACCGTAATTGAGGGCGCCCATTGCTCTGGGCCTACATATGAGCAGTCCGGATTGATGAATTGCCCCGCCTATGGTCGACCGTCAACTTCTGATGTCGACTTTGCACTGTCACGTACAGGTACTTTGATTGGTGTTGTTCGACGCCTGTGGCACCAGTCAACCAACTGACTCGATCCTTCGTGAATATCTCAACCCTCGGCTTGAGCTTCGTCTCATGCAGGTTGAAATCATCCACCGTCCCGATCCTGAGAAAGCTCGTCTCCGGCGTGCCGCTGCTACGTCTGTACATCAGCGTTCCGCAGATTGAACAGAAGCTGTTCTCCATAGTGTTGCCAGTCGCGATGGTTCTCGATTGGGCGTATCTGGTGAGCTTGTCCTCCCCACGCTCGTGCCTGAGCGATGAGTTCGCGACGGTGAAGTTTGACGCGAACATGGAGGCGGTGACCTTGCGGCAGTCGGTGCAGTTGCAGATGAAGGTTTCGATGAGACCTTCACCCTCGGTTGGCTGATAGAGAGGTGGTCAAGACACACTGGCAGCCCTCGTTCAATTGTGGACATCTGCCTACGAATGAGAGCTGTACAGCACCACAAAAGCATGTAGCAGTAGCCCTGTCTTTGGTGGTCCAACCATCATTGCCATGGGGGATGTATGATTGTGGAGATGTCATTTCTTGTCCTCGGGTGTGCAGGTCGATCCAGGCAAAAGTCTCTTGCTTATATACAACTAAGTGCGCTCTGACACGCGAGAGGTTACTTACCATTCTTCCCGCGTGACCTTCTTCCCGCGTGGACCGCGCTGGATAAGTAATACGCTGAATCATGCTGGGTTGACAATCAACTGAATCTCTGAATTTCGTTTATAGAGTCTGGCTTGGCTTGGTAAGGTCTACTTTGTCAACAACGTCTGTATCGGCCGAAGCCTGCGGTGGTGTAGAGCAGATAGAAGAACTTCAAGACAAGCGTCTGCCGACGCCGTGTGACACCCATTACTTCTATACAGCCCCAAGCTCCTTTTTATGGTACAGCTCAGAGTCAGGACCTAGTGTTCAACACTAAGCATCGTCACTTGCGGCAAATTGCGACTGGACCTCGGTCGGAGTTGCGTCTAAGAGACTAAGACTCTAAGGTGGCATTTGAAACTGCCGCCTCTCCTGGAGTCCTGACTAGTACTTCGGCCTCGCTGCTGCTACTGGCAGGCTGCTTCCCCGCATCAAAACGCCTCAGAGAAGATTCCCATCACCTTGCTTGTCAAGGTCCTTCCACTGTCGATATTATGCCGTCGGGTTGTTTCTACCAAATAACTACAAACCGACGGCTTGCTCCGGGCCGATTCCCCGCCACCTTCGCGGAGGGGCGCGGCCGAACATCAACCATGTTCAGAATCATTGCCCTCTAACTCTCTTTCCTCAGAGCCTATCGGCTTCAAATAAGCGAGTAACATACTCTCAAGATGCATATAGAGATTCTCGAGGTATGCAAACACTCCAGTTCGTATCACGTCTTTGCTCCCAGCTGTTTGAATCTGTCGCAACTGGAAAGAAGGCCTCGAGAAAATACATGTCTTATAAGTGCTCCGACTATGAGTAGAGCTTTGTGGGCTGAACTAGAGGTACTCAAGAGTGTGAACTGTGAGATGAGCATAATTGAAGGTCTTCCAGCGACCGGGAACAAAACGGGACTCAACATCCGGGTGTATCAGTGCCAACGAGTCCCAAGATATTCTGCCGTGGGTAGTACACTGTCCACAGTATGAGGGCATGTTCTCTCATCACAGGGCCAATATAGACGGCGGAATCATCATGACAGATGTGAGTAACTATTGTCTCCTTGCACCAAGCGAGTACCGGACCCACCATCACTCATTTTGAAGGTGCTTTTGCTCTCTTTTGCTGATGTAACAGGTTAGCTTCACACTGACCCATTGCATCATTAGGAGGAAGCAAGACATCAAGAACATTTTTGTGGCGGACATCAATGGCATTATCATCTACCCCAGCCTGCTCACCTGGCGTTGTGACCCTGTGGAAGCACCGCATCTTTGCTGTTCACCCGTCATCTCCTACCAGGAAGTTGAAGACCTCCCCCGGTCCTTAACTACCCAGCTGGATTTACCATTCCTGTACTTACAAACTTTCATTCCATGATTACGGACGCGACTCACTCACATCCACGCGCCAAGTTTTTCAAGCAAGGGTTCCGCGCCGCCGTAGGCGGCACTTCCCGAGTCTTACAGATACTACGCGTTCGGCCACATCGGTATATCATTATTATCTGTCTACGGCGTCCATAAGTATATGTCAATAGATAGCAAGCGTGAAGCCATCACTGGCAGAGAGAGGCTCGTCGAAAGAAATGGACAAGGACTCCGAATGTTCGTCGAAGCTTGTCTGTAGATGGGTTTCACCAATGTGAACTGCCTTCGGTTTCGAGCCGACGCCAAGCAACCGCACACTTTTCAGTCGTGAAGCCGTGTAGTATCCAAATGAACCTGCCACCTTCAACCAGTGACCATCGAAGGTGAAGTTGATTTCGCTCGTATGCTTCTGTTCCAAGGAGACACCATCATCGAGATACAAGCTCCCCTTTGCGTGGCCACTTCTTGAGGGAGCGATCACAAGCTCAAAGTCCTGTTCTCGCAACTCCGCTGTGGTCATCGTCGATTGAGCACGTAGCGGCAGAATCGTTCCGCCTCGAATGTATACAGGGATTTCCGTGAAGTTGACACTGGGAAGATTGACTGTGGATCCATGCCCATCGATGCGCTTGAATGTGGTGAAATCGTAGAAGACATCGTCGGGTAGGTAGATGTCAACCGTCGTGGAGTTCTCTTCCGTGACCGGAGAGACGAGAATTGCATCCCCGTAGAAGAACTGAAGGTCGATGGGATAGGTGTTGGTGTCGTGCGGATACTGGAACCACAGAGGCTGGAGCACAGGCGTTCCATCGACGCTAGCTTTGTGGAAAGCGGTGTAGATGTAATCCATCAGACGATAGCGTATATCGAGAACATTGCGAGCAGCCTCGGCAACGACGGGCCAACGGTAGAATTCCTGGCTGATGCCAGTATCGGCGTTGTGCTAAGTAAACAGTCAGTTTCTATCTTCTCATCAACACGATGGAAGACTCACGTTTCTCATGAACGGATAGAAGCCACCCAACATGGCCCAACGGGCGCAAAGTGTCTCGGTGGTGTTGTCGCCAAAGCCACATATATCAGATCCGACCATGGGGATTTGGTAGATTGACGCCATTCCCAACATGCCAGCGATGCTATTCCTGTAATGCTCCCAATCACTGAGGTTATCGCCCAACCACTTTCCGACTTTACTGCCAGCACCTGCGAAGGTCGACCGTGTAATGACAAGGGTGCGAAGACCAGGCCTACGCTTGAGAAGGGCTTCACGCGTGGCAGCCGACATCATGGTTCCAAACAGATTATGTGTATCGTATTCAACGAGACCATTAGCGTGAGTGGCATTTGACTGTGCAAGTGTGAGCGTCATGGAACCAGGCTTGCGTGTTTCCAGGAACGGCTCACCCATGCGGTTTTACTCGAAAGTTCACCTGCTGCATTGTCTATGGCATATGGCGGTGTCAAGAGGTCTCGTTTTCCACGCCGAGACAACGAGGAAGAGTTTCCAAATATCGGCGTGTCATGGGCGGGAGGCGGACTCGTACGAGGCGGGGGCAACACTTGCTGAACAGCCTGCTCGAATATATCGGTGCAGGGTAGGTTGCAGAACTAGGAAGTCTTAGGCAAATTTAAGACTACATGATCACGAGTAAAGCTCACACTCGCAGGTTCATTCATGTCTATCCAAACGCCATCAATATCAATGCCCGTGTCTTTGTTGTAGAAGCTGTCAAACTCAGTGTTCCAATACCTGTCCACAAGCATGTTGTGAGTGAAGATATTTCCGGATGGTGAAGAACGGGACTGACGTTTGGATATCTGGGTGGAACCAATCTGGTTGGGTCAATATGAGCAAAACTCCTAGATGTTTTCTGACAGGTCTTACCGGGATATACAGTAACGCCTAGAGACGTAGATCAGTAACGAACTTGACGTGGTTTACGAAGACGCGTACCAGGCCAGACCAGCCCAAGAGAGTAACTGCCATTGGGGAGTTTGAGCCAAATGTCCATGTCTACGCCTCTGTCGAACGGCTCGTATCCTTCCACATACGCAACGGCAGGATCAGTCATCAATACTGTTTGCTCTATGAGCACACACATAGTGATAAGTGCCTGATAACTCACTATACTGTTGGTCGTGTTCGTGCAAGTAGTCTACGATTTCGCGCATCCTATCCAAAGGGAAGTAGTCCGGATCAACGGTGAAGATCCTTCGACGGTCCATGTAGTCAATATCTGTCCACATAGTCTCCAGAGGAATATTGGCCGCCGAATAGTTGGTGATGACACCAGCAACATCGACGAAATCTAGGCACCGTCAGCTTCGAACAGCCGTCAAACACACTATGTGTACGTGTAGCTTACCTTTATAGCCGAAGCGACATTGATGTAAGCCGAAGGACCAGTAGGGCACTTCAGCAGGCTGGCCCACTACTTCCGCGTATTGTTTCGCGACCTCGACGGGGCTAGTCTCACTTCCAGCAAGGAAGTAAAAGTCAAGGATTCCGCCAAGAACATTGTATTCCAGAGTGGCACCACCTTCGCTTGTTTCATTCAGCTTAATGTCCATCCCATTAGAATTGAGCAGGAACACGCCGTGGGTACCAGTTGTTCGATGTTCGAAGTAGATCGGATGGTTGCCGTATAGGTTCGTGCCTGTGGGAATGCCATACGCATCGCGAGACCAGAAAGTGCGTGTGGTGTTGAACTCGGGAAGCCTGAAAGGATCTGAGTGCTCTCCCAAGCCGTAAATGTTGGGCGAGGCTGGTAGAGACGTTTTGAGGCGGAGGTATTGAGGCTCAAATATGAGCGGGTAGGAAGCCGTTGAGAACAGAACTTCGGCAGTAGACGTTCGGTAAATCGTAAATGAGAAGGGATTGTCGGTGTAGTTGAACTGAATGGCCGCAGTTTTCGGAGAAGCCCACTTGTTGGTGCTGGGGCGAGGTAGAACGGACTCTGGGACTTCATAGCGCGAATTGTTCGCGTCCTTAATGGTGAGATGAATGCGAGCGTCTACCAGGTCGTCAGTTGACCAACTAGATTAAAGACATTTTCAACTTCGCCCTCACCAGTTTCGTATACGACCTCAAGTGACAGACTCTTGATGTCTGGACCGAACGCAGAGCAGTTCCCAGCCAAGACGAGATCGCCTTTGAAAGTGGCACCGTGCGTCTGTGGATTGTGGAGGATATATCCGGGGCAGGCGTCAAGGACAGTCTGGTCGACCCACTCTGCGCTGACAAGCGCCAGCAAGGCGAGAGCCCACACGTGCTTGAAGACCATGGTGGGCGTGGAGGCCTCAAAATGACGAGCGAGCCCATCTTATACCCTCATTCAGATTGATGATTGAATCGAACGTAAGTAGGTTCAGTCCAGCTGACCGAAGGTCAATGTGACTGCCAGATCTCTTCTCTGTCGAAACCTGCAGGGTAATTCGTAACGTCAAATGCGCACACATGTGCCATGAAGATTTCCGGTCCTGATGCGCCGTGCCCTCAAGCTTATGACTTATCGTAGTTACTGCAGTGGGTGAGACATGTTAGTGCCGGCGAGAACAAGTCATCATTCATGAACTTGTGGACGTACACTTCAGAAACTGACTGTAAGCCTTGAAAGCAAACATTGCCTGGAAGTAAAACGAGAAGGAAAATCACAGTGCGAGCATTCGACGATTGCAAGCCGCAAATATGGTGGTGGAATTCGAGATGATGGCATTGGAGAGGATCGCAGGGGGATCGGGACACCGAGTGGCGCGATCACATGTGGCGTTTCAAGCATACTGATTCGGTCACTGTCGGGTCAGCTGCGTCGCCAACCTCTGTATTACGCGCGCCCTTTCTGCCGTCATCGCTAACGCCAAGATCTGTTTCTGGTTGCAATTCTGAAGGAGGAGGTCGTGAGGCTCAGAGCGTAAGGCGACGTTTCACGCTCCGGCATATTCAGGCGCGAAACGAGCCAAGCTGAACCAATACATTCAAATACGAAAACAATGCAAATGCTAGGCATACAATTGCGTAGATAGATACTCGTTAAAAGCACAGGACCGAGACGTTGCACAGGACAAGAATAAATAGACGTTCAGAAAGAGAAGATTGAAACAGGTCCTGCCGTTTAGATGATACCGTCGCGAACTTTTTGCATGAACCCAGATACGCGGCCAATGTCTATCACCTGGTCTTCACTCTCAACAGCTGCAATCAGGCTCTCAAGCATCTAGCGGCGCGGTCAAAACTAGGCAGTACGAAGTCGAAGGAGGTTACCTCTTCCACTTTGTCCACGGGAACTCCAGTGCACAGAGCTATTATCTTTCTGCACATAAACTCCTTCTCCGCACTGGCTCCTCGCAGCCCCTTCATGCGCTGCTCCATGATCTCCTCCATGCGGTCGTACCACATCTTCATACGGCGTAACCGTATTAGACCCTGCAGATCATCTATCATCGGTAGAGTTGGATCCGGCTCGACCGTGATCACAGGCGCCTGAGTTCCGACCATAGTCGAGGATGCGCCGCGGTACCGAAACGCCGGATTCTTCGACTCTGCAACAGGATCATCGTCCTCTCCACCTCTGCCCGTCCAGTCAAATTGAATCTCGTCCTCTATCGCGCGTTCAACGTTCTTGACGCGTTGCGCAAACGTGTCGAGCTCCCCGCACCGCCCTTGCCACATTTGTATTTGCTTCCGCTGCTCACTCAATTCACGCGTCGCGGCGCGAAGATGGGCTTGCGTAACGTCCAATGCATCCTGTTTCGCCTTAATTTCGGCTTGGAAGTCCGTGGATAGAGTCTGAATCATTTGTGTCATGTCGGCGATGACATCCTGGGATTTCTGCACCGGAATTGGAGGGATTGCACGAAGAGTTGACAGAATGTCGTCCGCCTTGGGGCCGCCATTTAGCTCCTGCATGAATCAGTGGCGAGCCAAAACATGCATACATAGGTACGCACCTCGCTCTCAACACCAAAGTCGCCAGGACGTAAGCCAAGTTTATTCATGAGCATTTTGTTTGCACCGACTTCGACAAGGGTCCGGACCAAGGACCGACTCCCGACCCTCGCAGCGACATTGAGTGCTGTATCTCCGTGCTCGTCCTGCAAATCCACGATCTTGCTGAAGTCGCCTCCGTCCTGGTTAACTATCCACATGAATATTTGATCCAGATAGTACCGCGCAACCGGCGGGCGGCCCTTGACGCCGGCTAGTGCGACAATGTGATGAATCACGCTCTTTCTTGACGTGTCCAATGTCATGATGCTCTGCGAAAGACCAAAGGAAAGCAGCTGAGGGAGCGTTTGTGCGTCATAGCAATGCGTGGAGAGAATAGTGCGGATTAGAGGCGTCTCTCCAAGGTGGTTCCCGCGATGCACGTCAGCGGTGCTTCCGACGAGTGCCTGGACAGTGTTTAGACGCGACAAGGAGCAGGCCAAATGGAGGGCAGTATGCCCTTGGTCATCGAGAATTGTATCAATGTCCGAAGGAGAGACCTCGCGTAAAAGATTGAGAACTTGATTCGGATCATCCGCCTGGCAGATAGCGGCGACGATAGCGGCGCGCCGGGTGTCTTTCAGAGGGACAGAGGGGTCGATGTTGCGAGGGATGGATGGTTTTGAGGCCAGACGAGGCGTGACTCCGGGAATAGGCTGCTTTTCCGAAGTGCTTGCTGGCGACTCATCCTTCCTGGCGCGTTTCGTTGGGGAAGGCCCTTCGTCAGCAGGAGCACCGTTCTGCGCGGTCGCGTCGCCCATTGTCACGTCTGTCGTAGCATCGTCAGAACGTGTCCGTTTCAGGGAGGAGTGGGTGGCCGGTGGTGGTGGCGGTGTTTGGGAGTAAGGCGAGTGGGAGTATGGATGTGGCGAGGGCCTGTGGGCGGTGAAAGACGAGGAGGAGGGCGTGAATAGGCCCTGTGCGCGGCCCTGGTTGAGGAGACGAAGAGCGGAGCCGGGCATTATGGGCGGCGGGGCAAGCGGGTTGGACATCATATAGTTGTTCGGGGCCGAGCCAGGCGGCATGGACCCATAGGAGGACGACGCGGATAACGGCCGCGGAGAGACAGAGATGTTGGGCGTCGACACGGGTAGAGCAGACAACGAGTGGGTCGATGGCGTGAAGTCGAATAATGGAGCGAGAAGAGGGGCGACGCCGTACTGCATGGCGATGTCGCGCCCGCGGTCGAGCGGAATCCTGGGTGTTCCCTCAGCATTTGTCGCGCGCAAAAAGTCGTGGAATGTGGCGGCTCACCAGGTGCCTTGGTATTTTCCGTATCCACCTTGCACAATCTCGTGTATTCCGGGCAGAATCTCCTTTTCCAAAATCTTCGTGCGACGGCCCTTGTCAACGCCGGCGACCTTGAGGATCTGGGTCGCGTTCACATAAGAGTCGTTGCGCCTGCGCATCACCGCTATTCCTCGGATCATGCATTCGTACACCTTCGCCAGCAGATTAGTTGGCCACAGTGAGCGAAAAGGCATCGACCGCACCTGCACGGACGAGTAGACCGCATTGTATATTTTCACGGGCGGCTGGTTCGGGGCCTGTCGACCGGACTGCATCGTCAAGCGGAAGAAACAGCAGGCGCTGCTGCGGGTAGATGGACGGAGGACGCGACTGTGAGGTGTCACGCGTTGCCTGTTACAGGTGCGATTACTCAATCAAAAGGGAGGTAAGCTCCATTACCAACGTAGTCTAGAACATAAGTACACACATGTGCTACGCGATGTCCTCTGGGGCAAAGAGCTGGAAGTTACGATTGTATGTTCCACTTGCCAAAAGGTTCCCATCACTCGAGATATCCACCGACATGACCTTGCCAGCATCCGTGGTCAACGTTCTCAAGAGCTGCCAGTCATCTGCACTCCATATCTTCACCAGGCCATCGTACCCCGATGAGGCAAAGAACAGCCCAGAGCGGTACTCCCACTCCTCCTTCGCACTCTTCCCATCCCCTTCTTCAGTTGGTGCCTTGTAATACATATTGTTAGCATAAAAGAACCGCACGTCCGACACGTTGGATAAATGTGCAGGTATCGTGTACAGCGACCTCAGCGACCGCATGTCCCATATGCGAATGGTATCATCGCCCGCGCCCGTCGCAATCTGGTACCTAGAAGAGCGAACAAGTCCCAGTCAGTAAAGTTGACACAACGCATGATACATCCGAACCCATTAGGAGAGAAACCTATCGAGTATATGGCATGGACGTGACCATCCAGTACCATGGCAGTACGTCCGGTTCGCATATCCCAGACGCGTCCAATCGCGTCCAAACCACTGTGGTTCGTTCGTCAGTACTCTCCACGGACAAGTGACATGCCAAGATCGCCCACCCTGATGCCACAAGCGCGCCGTCATTCTGGAATTCGACAGCATATACCTCTTTGGAATGCCCTTCTTGCAGAAGCAATTCCCTTGTCGTATTGACATCCCAGAGACGCCATGTCGTGTCAAAACTGGCGCTAGCGACATAATCACCAGAAGGATGGAATGCAACCCTACACACGCGTTGCAGGTGCCCCTTCATCACTGCTAGTGGCGCGTCACTACCTTCCGTCAGATTCCAGACTCAGCTAGTAGAGACGTGGACAACGGACCTGTTCAGCGACCACAGATTAACCTGGCCATCTCCTGCCCCACTCACAATATTGGCTACGTCTCCCCCGAGTGATAATGTTGCCTGAGGGTGCCACGCCACGCCTCCAACCCTATCACTGTGCCCTAACCCATAATTAGAAATGAAAACCAACACCAAGCAGACGGTTCTTACCCCGCATGGTACGTATAGGTGTACAAGCTGGCACATTCCAAAGTCTCACTGTGCCAGACCAACTCGAGGTCGCCAAAATCTCATTATTCGGCGCGAATCTCACCTGCGAAATTGGTCTTTCGTCGCCAATCTGCGAGCCAAGGTTCGCGAATTTCTGTGGCAATAGTTGTTGATTATGACATTCGAAGAAGAGGATATACGCACTTTGACTTCGGCAAAGACCTTCTTCCGTATGTCCACAATCCTTCCCAGATCCATTTTACTGTCGATCCTCTGTTGGGCGACGCGCTTTTGAGCTCTGCGTTGGGAGAACACAAAGAACTGCAGTAAGCACCTTGGACTTTCAGCCTATCGGGTGGAATTTGACCTGGGAAGTGAATATTCGGCTATTCGTCTGCGCGCTTCTAACAGCTCAAGTGACCCCGGAGAGTAGAATTCTTCCTCCTGAACACATATGTGAGATGGTGTCTTTGCTATGCAAGATTGAGCACACACCTCCTCCTCGCTGTCGCTATCCGAATCATCATCCACCTGCATTCCATCCTCGCCACGAGCGGCATTTATTTGGGTTAAGACATAGATGAGGCGGTCCCTACGATCTGCGGCCTAGCAGGAGCTCAGGACATGTCTACAGCAAACCAACTCGGCACTCACGCGTTCTCCGAACAGTGTTATAGGCTCCCCAATTTCCCTGAGGCGCATCTTGACCTTATTGTCATCGGTAGGCACCGCGGTCGTGCGCGCTCTTTTCTTCCTCTCCAATTCGTCCAAAATGACCTGGTTCTCTATCCTGGCGCGCTCGGATCCCTGGAAGCCCACATCCTCCATCAGCGAGTCATAGTCGGGCATGTTGGGCAACGCGGATGGTGGCTATCGCCTACAGTGGGTCGCGAGGCGCTTGTTATAGTTCGCGACGATGAGCGGCAGACGAAAGGGTGGTAGCAAGCATGCGCAAATACGGGCGCGGTATATAGTTTGCCGATCAAAAAATCGGCAGTCTCGTTTTCCTTCTTGACACTCTGCATTGACATGCGCAATAAATATCAATACGTGGGCACTGTAAAGGCCTCTCGTTCGAGTCGCCCTGATCTGTCAGCAAGTGACAGAGAAGGGATGTCGGCGATATCCTCCGAGCCAAGCGATACCGGATAATCGTCGGATCGCTTGCGTGTCCATTCTCTTGATTGCCGGCAGCGCTCAATGGGCCGGACGCTCCGGACCATGTTGGACGGATAGGGTAAGAGCGCTTTTCCCTCTGCCCACTACTCCCGCCGCCATTGCGCCACTTCTCACCACCCCCTCAGCGACTGCCTCACTTCCACCTTCTTCAAGCCAATGGTAATTACTATAGCAGGTAGGTGCAGGCATGCTTGCGCATTGTCCCATCCTAACCACCTTTTTCAGCAGCAATGATTCACACTTCCGCCCTCTCAGACTCACCCGCTACAGTACGGCGCAAAGTCAGTCTCTTTGCTCTTTGAGAGCAATGCTCACAGCTCTGGTCACCATAGTGTCTCTCAAGGCCGTGGATCTCGCGACCGTAGGTCTACTCTGGAGACGATCATCCCCAACAAGCTAGCACCGTCCTCGATCACTACGTCCTTCGTCCTTGCACGTCTGTCTAGGCCCCCGGCATGCCGCCTAAGAGGTCCGATCCAAAAGTGCCGGATTTGGGGTCTTTCTGTCAGCACCATCGTGTCCGAATATGTACGAGTTTTGGATCAGGGCATGGGTTTTGAGCCCCAAGATGTCCGACTTTCCGATCGGACCTCTTCGAGGACAGTATATGTCCGACTTTCCGATCGGACCTCTTCGAGGACAGTATATGTACGACTTTCTGATCGGACCTCTTTGAGGACAGTGACCGAGCACTAAGAGTAGTCATGTCAAGTAGTATAGGTGTGTAGTTGGCATAAGTCAGTAATTTATGAACAAAAATAGCGGTATAGTATGTAGCAGTAATCAGACGAACATTCAGTATCTCAACCTGACTCCGTGATTTCCTCTCCCTCAGCGATACTTTCGGACTCGATGATTGCAGGACGCGCAGTGAGGATTGCGACTGCTGCATAGAGATCCTCCTTCCGTGATTCGCACTTGGCAATGAGCGCCCTTGCTTCTTCACAGAAAGTGACCACTGTGAACGGAGTACCGGTGTCGAGTTCAATCTTTGTGAGGGAGGAAGAGTAGCACGCCAGAGAGAAGATGATATGCGTGCGGGGAATCTGGAGGATTGTAGAGCACCCGAGCTCGCTACAAGTCATAGTCGTCATTGCAATACCAGCAAACGCCGAATATGTGCGGATGTAGATGTAGGATGCACTTCCGACGCTCTCAAGAACGGGTGCATGCTCATGAGGAGCACCACGGTAGCCCGCTTGGGAGTACATGGTAATGACTGGAAGGGATGATCAGCCGGGAGATAATGTATAAGAGGTGTTGTAGTTTCAAACCTTCGCCCACGAGAACGTGCTTCTGCTCCGCCTTTGCCTTCTTGGAAACCGGCTTGAGGACAATAACATAGTCACCGGCCTTGAGAGGTTTGATGGTCGGAACGATATTTGCACAATACATGTGTTCGTGAATATCTTGAACTTGGGTGAAAGCGGTTGTTCGGGCAAGTACAAAGCTCTGTAAAAGGCGTGAGGATGAGGTCTGGCGCTGATGGTATGGACTCCCACCTTAGCCGCTTCCGATTGAACTATACCTTTATTACGCGCACGTACAGAGGTGTCCCCAGTGTCAGGCGAAGAGTACGATCCTGTATGACGAATATGCCTGTTGGCTCCAGCAGTAGTGCTTCCATCTCCGCAGTCCGATGGTAGACACTCGGCAATCCGCTTCAGTATGGCATTACGCAGATGAACCTTGGTAGTCTTTGCGCTGTTCGAAGCCGGGGCAGATGGCTGTGAAAGTATGAGTGATACGCGACCATGTTGACGAATAGCCTTGGAGGCAGCCTTCGTCTGATGTAAAGACCGTTCAGCCACCATGGGTTTGAGCGAAGGGCGTTTGTCGACGGTCAGAGGAAGTGCGCAGAAGCGCGACGCTGTAACTACGGGTTTGGGAACGGTAGACTGTAATCATGCAGAATTTATCGTTAGGATGTGTAAAGAGCAAGTCATTCACATACCTGAATGTTTTCCCTTGACTCAGCCAACGTAGCAGAGACCGATTTCGAAACAGCCTCCACGTCAGCCTCCGTGGAATCCGGAAGACTTTGTCTGAAGTCAAGTGAGCCGGGGAAGTGAACAACGATTATACTACATACATTTGGATCGAACCGTCCGCACTTTCGGCGGCCAGTGCCATCTCACAGGCATCTAGAATGTCTTGCTTTTTTTTCTGAAGCGATGTTGCTGGGAGGGCTTGGTGGTGAAGCGAAAGCATTTCGAGAATCGTGCCTCCAAATGGACGTGGGACAGTGCGTATGTCCGTTGTTGGCTCTGGTGCAACATATCGTGCAAGCATTTCATGGCCATCGATCCCGAGGACGCTGAGGAGTTGAACGGCTTCATCGAGCGCCCACGTTGAAGCATCCTGGAGATCACCTTCAGTAGGATACTCCATGAGAGCCTTGGTATCCAGATCATCGGTGTGAAAGTATGTGTGATGATAACCGGCAGCTGTTTGACTAGCCTTTTCGTCGTCGGTTAGGCGAGAGAAGTCGCCCATGAGAAGGACACGAAGCTTACGCACAAGATGCAGAAAGTCAACAAATGTGAAGTCTTTCTTCAGCTGGCGAAGAACACCAAAGACGTGTTCGCAAGGCTCGGTTGAGTGCAACCAGGGAAGGAGTGGATATGTCGGGTAGAATCGACGATACACAACAATCAAGGACAGCAAGCTATCACAAAGAGTGATGAAGATATCATAGCTTTGTCGAGAGATGAACTGGGTATGAATGCTGTAGTCCGGATGAAGTATGGTGTGGGTCCGCCAGGCCATCAAGAAGAACCGAGCTCGAAGAACCATACGTGCACGCTCGAGATGGCTAATGTTGCGATTTTGCCAAGCATCAACAAGCTCGCCGAGAACAAAGAGGTATATGGAGAGGGCTGGGTCGTGTTTATGCTCAGGCGAGTTCATGTGGAACTTCAAGGTTTCTGCTGCAAACAGACGAGCTGCTGCCCGATCATCTTGTCTATCAACGCGCTCGACGTCGCGGACAAATAGTGGACTGGCATTATCGCACGCGATGGCTCGAATCTGTGCGTAGAATGCAGCGTAAAAACCTAGTACAAGGATCCTTGCACCGGTGAAGAGCTGGTTCCGAGCGGTCTTCAAGGCATGCTTGGAGTCCTGTACAATGACGAATGGGTACTTGTCATGGGCAAGCGGCACCCTGAGGTCGACGTTGCATCCAGGCTTGGAATTGAAGATGGTATACGGATAGTATGTTTCTGCGGCACCCGAAATGAGTTGTTGCGTAGATCGTTCGACATCGGTTCCATCGGAAGAAAGTGAGACAGGATGGATATCGTGTCTGTGAAGAAGCTCCTCGACCTCAAAATGCATCTTCGTAAGAGCTTGTGCATCATCGTCAGAACCTCGGGCGACTGCAGCTATGACAATGGGCGGGATGCGAGGTAATGGAACTGTTAACATCCACAGACGTAACTGGTGAATGTTCATCAGGTGTATGGCTCCAGAAGTGAAATCAAACTGACCTTCGACGCTTTGTGCTCCAGGGCCTTCTCGAATGCTTCATCCAGATTTTCTTCAGATTCAACACGGAGAACACCAAGGCTACTTCCAAGCACAAGGTAGGCAGCCTTCGATTCTTGATAGAGGGCGATAGCTTCCTCCAGTGCAGTATCGTCCCATGACAACGCAACCGGCCCATCGTACTTGTATTTCTCGAGTGTCACTTTGGCCTCAAGAACATTATCATCGACTATACCGGGCTGAAAGCGCGGCGACTTGGATCGTAGATGACTATGAAAGGATTGAGTATCCAGAAAGCGCCGCTGTTGCTCAAAATGAGCTCACCGTAGACTTCGAACAGTACGTCCACCAAAATGCGCTTGGAACGTCTGATAGGCGCGTGTGGACAATGCCGCAAGATTGGCACAGAAATCATCGAAGCCAGATGAATATGACATGCCCTTGAGGGTGAAGCCTTTGCGCAATCGTTCCGACTTTGAGACAAGTGCTTCGACCAGACCCAGTACCATTTCCGACTTGAACGTGCCATCTGCTGCACCCTGGGCAAACTTCAGCCAAGGAGAACGGCCATCCTTCTGGAGACATGAGTGAGAAAGGACCAAGATTGTGTAAGGAAACATACCAGTTCTACAATTTGCCGGAGGCCCTTGTGTTTGAGATATAACTGCCCAAGCTCAGCGCATCGCCACGCCTTTGGAACAAACCTCATGTTGTCTTCTTCAGGCATTGCAAGTCCGATCCGAACTTGGAACAGATGGAGCGAGCGAAGATCGCAACATGCAGAACAAGCTGGAGGGTCCTCGCCTACGCGAGTCTTGACCAGAGCGTTGCATGTCGAGGACACCACAGAACCGAGACTGAAGAGATTCCGCCAGCGATACAGCTTCTCCTCTTGGAGCAAGACCATTCGCTGTTGCTTGACGCTGAGCTCTGACCACAGCCCAGTATGATCAAATAGGTCGGTAGCAATCTTCTTCCGGGATGGAGAACCACCGCCAGGAGCGGCCGTGCGAGAAAGGTAGCGGTCAATTTTTGGGTCAGATTCACGAGTGAGCCCGGGACATGGAAGGTCGATGAGAGGAGCAGGGGATTCGGAAGGTTTGGACTTGAAACCAAACGCCGTCAATGGCAAAGTAACCAAGCCGTCACGCTGGCCTCGTTGACACTTTCTCGTGTTCCGATGAGTGCGCCAGTGAAGGAGATCGCCGACAGAGCGCATCTGAAGCCACACTGCACACGTGGAACAACGAACTTTGAGGACAGCGTTGTCATCGAATGTAGCCTTCGAGTCATCCTTCAGAACGGCGGCTCGAAAGCGTGCTAGCTTTTGCCGATCTGGTGCAAAGTTTGGCTCCCTAGCTGCGTTGCGCTGCTTTTTCACATATCGCCACGACGAGCGTAGACGCTTTCCTAATTGGACAGGCATATCCGCATCGGACTCCAGATCGCTGTCAGAGCTCAAGTCGACACGGGGAGAGGAAGGTGAAGGAGAGGAAGGACTGTATTCTGAGCCCGAGAGAGTGGGAGACTTGGTTGTGGGGAAAGAGAGGAGAGTACGGGCATGTTTTCGTGGACTTGAGTCGAGATCGACTCCGCCTGAGACGATAGACTCGAAGTCGACGTCCATCTCGCTGCCCTCCATCTCTGTTGACGTTGAAATCATAGGAGTTAATTCAACATCCATCTCATCCTCCGACTCCACAAAAACCTCTGACAATCGTAGGAACCATTCCATTCTATGGTACGACGCTGTCGCGGGTGACCAGGCATTGAATCCCAGCAAGAGGGAGGCTAGCATGCAGAGAACGACAACCCCACATGAGTCATTGTCAAGTTGCTGGGGCATTTCGAAGGAGGGGCGAACCATACTGAACCCGGTGAGAGTTTCCTGAAGACCGCATAGCCACCACTGGAGAAGACTGAAGGTCTCGGAAGGGAAGATAGCTTGAGAGTCAAGGGAGTCAGAGTAGGACATTGTGCGCTGAACGATGTCGATGTGAATGAGAGCCCAGTGATTGTCATTGACATGGATGGGGATATACACATGGTCGAGAAGGCTCTCGCGAACGAGCTTCTCCAGCGGGGTGAGACGCGAAGGTTGATACTTCTCCGCACCGTCTCGACGACTGAGAGACTCCATGAACAGGCAGTTCATGATGCGCACTCGGTCCCAAACATTCATGCGGCGCATGATCCAATCAGCGCCGGCATTGATCATCTCATCGTTGAGCCAGTGAACGGCATCCTCGCCGAGGAATTGAGCTAGGTCCTGCGTCGTTAACAGGAAGGATTTGTTCCGCAATGGAACTGGTTTGTTCCAAGGAATAAGATCAAAGCGCTCCCGGCATTGATCGATGATATCGATGAGCCCAAGCGGCGCCTCGAGAGGCGGTCGGACAGCAAGATGATCCAACCACTGCTGAGCCAACACCCAGGAACGGCGACGACGGAAGTAGGTAGTCGTCTGCCCCAGAAGATTTTCAAACCAGAGGGGAAGACACGTCCTTGCGACGCGTATGGAGCGTGAACCCGCAAGCCACGCGTTGTCAAAGCCAATCCGGACGGACGGATTGAAGGTGACGGCATTGTTGAGTGCTTTGGAGAGGGTAGGGATGGAAGGCTGGGGATCACATTCATCGTCACTGTATTGCGGCTGAACGGGGGTTGGATTGCGAGCTGGAAGCAAAAAGTCCTTGGAGCTGAGACAGGTGGCCACAGAAACTGCTGGGTCGGGGAGTAGTGCTGCCAGAACGGCTGGCGGAACAATGCGAGAGAGGCTGCGGGCCTCATGGACAGGATCCGGCAGCGAATCATCCCACTCGAGACCGCGGCCTATCCAGTCTTCAGTATGGAAGTTTGGAGAGTCCAGCTCAGACTCGCTGGATCGTCCGCCGCCACGAAGCCGAATGCGGTGTTCGGGTGAGCAACAGGCAGCTCTACGACGAAGAGTAAAGCTGATCAGTCGAAGGAGTGGCTTGAAGAGAGCAGTGGAGCTGCAGCATGGGAAGAGGCTGGCCTGTGTTGAGAGAGCATCATGAAAGACGATACATTGACTTACGTGGTCAGAGGGTGCGGTGGCTTCATTGCTACAAGCTTGCTGTTCAGTACAGCCCTCTTGAGAAGGTCCATGCGCATATGGGAGATGTGTCCGCGTCGGTAGCGAATGCGGCCAAACGAGACAGACCGTTTGAGGGAGTGTGGGACGGCGAAAAGTGCTTTTGCACAAAGTGAGCGTCATAAAAAGGGTGTGAGCACTGTTCATACCGATTAGAGACAGGCCGAGGGTGATTTCGAGGAGTATTAGTGTGGCTCCACCTGCCAAGTTGACGGGAGACAGGCCCGACAACTCTGCCGTATGTTTGAAGAGTGCAGGGAATGTGGGGCAAGTCAGAATGATCATGACTGAATAGAGCACTACAGAGAGAGAGACGGCATATGAGCGAAATGAGGCGCTTCCCGAAAGCCCCACTGTGGATGCCCGCAGACAGGGCTTGACTCGATGATTACCGCTGGGCGGTACCCGGTCTTGACGAGGTATTAGAAAGGTAATGAGATGATGATAGAACACGGACCTTTCTTCCGTGCCATGGGTCAATTAAAGCAAGTATATAGAGGTGAGGAGCAAGTTGGAAAGGCTACGAAGCAGTGAGTTGTAGGGAATGGATGTGGAAGGAAGGTAGGGCTGGTTTGAAATTTTCAAACAAGGTTGTGAGCCATACATACCTCCAGGCACACTCAAAACCAAATTCAAAGCCAGCAAGGATGTGTAATTTGCAATTAGCATTGGCTACTATCTGGACTTGTGAAGGAAACGGCATGTTAGAGCGCAAAAAATAACGACACTAGACTTCCATGGTAACCCAGAACAACACGACGAGTGAAGCGGGCAGTAGAATTGAGACAAGCACTGTTGCATTGAAAACATGTAGAGTGTGTTGTGTAGTAGGAGAGGTCGCCACAGTCTAGCGTGCGTTTGCATGTTGCTGGGTTTGGTTGTGGTCGTGGTCACGATCGAAGCCCAAATTTGTCCGACTTCGCGATCGGACCTCACAATCCCTCAACCAAATTTGTACGACAAAACTATCGGACCTATTGCTACTTACGGTCACAAATGTACGACAAAAGATCGGACATTGAGGGTAAATTACGACCAAATATGTCCGACTTTCGGATCGGACCTCTTAGGCGGCATGCCGGGGGCCTGTCTGTCTGTCTTCAAGTCACATCTACCCCCGGATTATGGATCGTTCTCTTGTGCACCTGAATTAATCTAGCTCCGGTGCGCGCATTTTTTCTGTTCCCGATGGCAACCGCAATTTAATTCGACATCCAGAGTCATCCCTTCCTTCTCCCGCTACTCCCATGTCCAACGTTATCTTCAACTTCAACGTTGGCTCAGGCAGGGGCGGCCAGCAAGTCTCACAGAGAGGCGGACGAGCCGCTGCCTCAGCCTTGCACCCTTTGTCTGAGGTGAAGGAACCCGCCTTACATCCAGTCGAACTTGGACTTCGTACATCGGACCCATCTGGAGCGCGTCTTGGCGACATCCAGAAACTCATTGAACAAGCCATCTCTCATGGGTACATACTTACCGTGATGAGGGAGCCTCCGGCCGACCATTCAAAGTGGGCGATCGCTAGTTGGGAAAGGTAAGCATGCGCTCTTGTTTTCTTGAATTCTCTGACTGGGTCCCAGACCAATTCGCACCATCAGCAAGACTTCCGGCCTTCCTACGTACCATGGACCAGGCGCTTTCTTGGGTCTCTTTACCAGCGGGGATGTCTTGCGGCCTCTTTGCCCTGTTCATGGACTGAACCCGTTCCGGGAGACCCAGAACGTGGAGATGGTTCACGGAAAGGTGTCCAAGGGCGACTCTGATGGCTGGACTTTTTGGTGCACGGTACCCAAGTGCAAGATTGCCTGTGAGTTTATCTCCCGTCCTCATTGACGCTCTTTTCAACCGCTTTTAGTTCCTATTTTGGCTCGGAGTAAGATTCCCGGACCCGTACCAACCATTCGCAAGATTCCAACCGAGACAGATACACCGTGTAAGTGTTGCTTACCTTGGAGATCTTTTGTGCTGACAGATTACTCAGTTGCGCACTTGACCGACGAAGAAGCCCCCGCCGCGCCCAAGAGGAAGAAGACCAATACGAATGTCGAGATCATCGACATTGACGACTCCGATGAAGACCAAGTCCGCAAGAAGAGCAAGGGCAAGGGTCCCGAGTGAGTCTCGAGGCCTTATGCATATGTGCCTCCCGGTCGCGCCTCGCCTCCCAATCCTCCTTTCCCCACCAAGCCCACTTCGTTCAGGTCCACCCCTATCAAGTCTTCCACCTCTTCTCGGCCTGCTTCTTCCGTTGGTACCGCCTCTCCGGCCACCTCTTCAACTTCGTCTTCGTCCCCTGCCTCCACCTTCTCTTTACGCCGCGAATCCAGACCCTATTCGTTCTCAAGCAGCTCCATTCCCAGCGCCAAGCCCATCACTTCTAGGATTCAGGTGGACCGTCCACCTCTCGTCGACGGTTTCTTCAGTCGATTCGCCTCTGAACAGGCTGAAGCGCGGAAGCAGGGCGGTAAGAGTCTTGTCTCCGTCTGTGCTTACACTGACGCTTCCCATAGACACAGTCCTCCTAGCAGTCCTCAAGAAGTTCTTGGACGACAGAGTCACAGGTGAGCTCTATTTCTGCATGGAATGTTTCGAACTGCTGACACTCATTTTCAGACTACACTACTCATCCAGCCTGGGAAGGGCACTCTGTCCTAGATGTTTACGACCAATCCAAGACGTCCGCTGCCTTCACTGATCGCTTTCGCTATATCTTCGAGGAGACCAGTCATGGAGCGGCAATTCGATGTCTTACGACCGCCGTGGGATTGCCCTGGAGCAGTGTCGAAAACTGTCTTCTGAACATCGGTTGTAAGTCGGGCTGTCTTTGCTGCTTCTCGCATGACGGATACCGAGCACACATCACCTCTGGATGCTGTGGAAACCAGCCGACGCAGGTTGAAGGTCAGTGATGTCTCATCTTTACTGCAAATACTAAACTCTGTACAGTTCCCACTCTTCCTGACGGTGTAGAAAACGAGCCGGACATCCCTCTTCGCGAATACCCAGCATCGCTTCCTGCAGCCAATCATCCGGAGATCCGCCATTTCTTTGAATACGGGTCCGACGATTCTTTCGCAAATGCTTGGCGTGAATGGAATTCCCCGCTCGGAGTGCCCCACGATGTCTGGGCGGTTATCAGCAGTGCAATCGTCGAGTGTGGTGACTGCCAGCTTGCACGAACCTACCCCGCTCATCGTGCCCATTTGAACGCCACAGGTGGTTGTGCTGATGTTGGTGGTGCAGAGGTATGACTACTGCACTCTTTCATCGACCTGTTCTCATCTCCTCGAAGGCAAAACTGGCGTAGAACCACTAGTCTGTCCTTTTCTATTATCATGCAGCACTGAATGACGGACCCCGAACTACGGTAGATACATTATAATCACTGCTAGATATGTTACCTGCTGTCTCTCGCATACTTTGCTTCGAATCAATTTACACTTGCAAGATGTAATAAGAAGGACAACGCCTTGCTCAGAAGTGTCAAGGTGTCAAACCTTCAGCCTAGTCAGTAGACGTCTTCCTAACACCCTCCTTACACCCTCACCATGAATCACTGGGTCGACGTGCCAGACTTGCGGGAGTTGATTGCTGACGAGCTTGTACGCCAAGTTGTGAGTACAAGTATCACTTCGAATACTCCACCTAATGTCAGTTATCAGCTTACACCGGCAAATGAGGCCCTGATCAAACTGTACTCTCCTGCCTTCGAAGACTCTATTGCTCTCACCAGACAATACAACGACCTGCAATATGTAGAGAGTTTTCTAGGGGAATTCATGGCTTATTTCGACGGGAACAATCCAATCGAAGTCACTGAGAATCGTACGGTCGCCCTTGTCAGGACACTTGTTGCTGTCCGAAGAAAAGTATATCTCAGTACTGGAGCCCATTTGTGCTGGTCTGAATTTTTGACAGATCCTTGTGTACATCTGGACACAACTCGTCTCTGATGAGGAATGGATGAGGACGTTGAGACCGGCTCGAGGTCCGTTGGTGTTCGGATTCACCTACGCAACTCGAGGTGGTGGTACATGGATCCGCCAGTCGGCTGAGAATCTTCCCAACGCTGTACGCGCATCCGCCGCTCGCGTCCGCCGCAGGACTTGGGAGTCGTCTGGAGAGGTCCCTCTTGAATTGGTCATGGAACGCCTGGCGTTGTTCACACGGGGCCACATTGGCAACGAGGGAGATACCGACAACGAGGGGGCCTCTGACGGTGGGGACAGTGAAACAAATGAGGACACGGACGGCGGCACTGATGAAGAAGATTAAAGTAATTTGTTTTTGGTCCGACCGCTAATTCTGTAAGATGAAGTACTGTTCATTGACAAGCTCGAACGTGGTCCAAACATATTCGCGTCCGTGGATGATATGAGTAAGTCTTGGGTCGGTTGTCGTGTCTGAGCCTTTGGGGTTGGCGCAGCTCATATGGCGAGAGGTTAGTCTTCTTCAGAACTGAATCGAATCCCGACTTACCGTTGAACGAACTCAAAAGCGGCGTTGTGCGCCTGATCCTGGTTGAAGGACCCACAGAGTGCGACAATCGCGTCTTTGCCAGTGACGCCAGGCGCGATGGCGTCCTCGGACGGCTTGCTGTCGCCGCACATGAACGTGTTCGCATCGCGGTACAGGTTGTCGGCGGCTAGTTGCTGCCCTAGGCTTGTTGGGAGGAGCTGAAAGAGATGTGAGCTTGCAGAGTGAAGGATGAATGGGAAGCGCGTACCGCCGATGACGATGAGCCTGAGCCCCGTGTCGGGTTGAACGCTGAGAGGGTCCCAGGCGCTGACCCCATTTGCTTGTTGTACGCAGCGAGGTCCGGCTTGATATGATCCAAGTCCTTCTTGTACCGCCTCCGCGCTGCATGAGCGTCGTCCACCAAACATTGTCAGCACATAATCTCCTCCCGTACTTGACGCACGCACCATACCACTGTCTCGTTCAACATCTGGGGCCGCAGACGATGAGGATCCAGACACCGAGTCACAAGGCAACGAGCAGGCAGGCGACTGGGGTGGTTGCAGAGGATGAATATCCGTGGCTACCGGGCAGGTAGAGTGGTATGTTGGAGAGTTTTTGCGCCAGGAAAGAGCACACGTGAGCGCGTGCAGGTTCGCGGAACGCTGACCAAGGTATGTTTTCCGTGTTTTCCTTGTTTGTTTCCCCTCACCACACAACCACACACACACACGCGTCGAACGCGCTTTGTTGACGGACACCGGGGTATATAAAGGTGAGTGCTCTTACCTTCTGTCCCCAGACTGAGCAACAGTGCTGACAGCAGACGCTGCAGCACTCGGCCTTCGCACCAGCCAGTCCCACGGGCTGCTCACGCGCCTAAAGCAGCTCGCTGCCGCTGTCGTGCACCTCCTCACCACAATTCTGCCATGGTCGCTCTTACTCGCCGAGGACTACGCGATTTCATCGCCAAACTTTTCGCCACACCCAGGTCAGTGCCACCCCCGATTGTTTGTTCGTCCACAGCCGCCCTCAACAAAAAGAAACAACAGCATCATGGACGAATGCACTCGTGGCGAAGAGGTTACGCTCAACGTTGACCTCGAGTCGATTGCTTTGATTCGTGACCGGGATACGGTTTCAGA
Organism: Strobilurus luchuensis; assembly: GCA_019915105.1. Classification (NCBI taxonomy): domain Eukaryota; kingdom Fungi; phylum Basidiomycota; class Agaricomycetes; order Agaricales; family Physalacriaceae; genus Strobilurus; species Strobilurus luchuensis. Next base: position 815,185 of record JAHLMJ010000003.1, read on the forward strand.
ATCACAGAACCGGGACCCCGCGATCCAAGCGCTCTTGGACCACCATGCGGAGGCCCTCACATCGACCGCCACCCTACGCGCCGCGGACTCGTCAATCTCTGGGCCGTTCACTTTCTCCACGCCGCGGTCCCGCGACACACCACCAGCCGCCCAACCGCAATCGTCAAACACCACCACCGCCGCATCCGCAAGCCTCACAGCCGCGCCGCCTTTGGCTGCCATCACCGCGCGTCGCCCTCAACGCCGACGTGCCCAAGGCCTTGACACCTCAGCGAGTCACCCCGGCGCCTCATCATCACATGCCCCACCTTCATCCACAAACCTTGGTCCAGCTCGCAAGACATCGCGCGCACCTGCGACCAAGCCAAAGCGCGCCAAAAAGCGGCAGCGCCCCACCCACGGGCCGACGCCGACTCCCCCCATGAAACGCGCAAAGACGGACGGTATCAACAGACCGTCCGTTGAGTATACGCGGTACGTCGTGACCACCAGCCACAACCCCACGGAGCAAGGCTGACACAGCACCAAGTTACAACAATGCAGCAGAGTCCCAGTTCACCGTCCCCGCAGGTCCAAAGATGCACCGCGATCACCGCAGGAAACTCCTCCGCAAGCACAGGATAAACCACACAGAGGCGGAGACTCTGCGCGCAACCAACGTCTTGAAGGTAGAGGCTCTTCCAGCCTCATCCACCTGGTGGCAGGGTACACATTTTGCAGCCAATGCCGCGAAAATTCTGCGCGCTGCCCATGGCAACCTGGAGGATGTGTGGACTCATCTCAAGGGCATTATTTTTGTTCCATACAACGGGTACGCCAGCTCTTTGATGCCGTAAACAATTCTCACCACTCTGCAGGGTTGCCACGAAGTTTCTCGATACCTCTGGCCGAACTATCATTTTCCGCTCAAAGGTCACCCAAGCGGCGCTCGACATCATGCCCGACTTCATCGCACAGGCAAAGCAGTTTGTGCATGATTGTAAGCCGATGCCTGCAGCTGACATTGACGCTAACCAGCGTGGACGGCATTGGTTCTGTGTGGCGGGCTATGACCGCAACAACAAGGATGTGAGTGTCTTCCTTCGTGAGCCTCCTGCAATGCCCCTAAGAAGCAACTAGAAACCAAAGCTGTCTGCCTGGCACAAAGACAACAGCAGTCATATTGAGGCTGCCTTTGCCCCAGGTACCGCCTTCTCCAAAGTCAAGTAAGTTTCCCCCTCTTCTTTCGTAGTGAGACACACAGACTTAAGAATTCCTCGCAGCGGCATGGCCGACAGCCTTCTTCACAGTGTCTTTCCTGGCATTGCGGCGCGATTCCTGCACGGCGCATACTCAATTCACGACTCTTTCGGATTTTGGCCCCAGTTCGGTCTATTTTGGAATTGGTGCTTGAATGCGACGAGAGAGGGCGTGAAGCGCGTGTACTGCGATCCACATGTTGACTCCAAGAACCTCGCCCTTGGGGTTTGTATCATCTTCATTTATGGTTTGTCTCACGTTCTCCACAACACACCACAACTGAGAGCACTTCAGGCGTTTTCAACCATCATGAAAAGGCATGGCTTGTCATTTGGGAGGCCAACGTATGTGTAGAGCTACCGCCTGGGGTATTTCTGTTATATTCTTCATCATTGTTCTACCATTTCAACATCGATGTCAACGGTAAGTCCTTGTCTTGTGAGCATTAGCCCTTGCAGCTCATAGCCTCCTTCGGGACAGACTTGAGGTTTGTGACCACTGAGAACGGCGAGAAACCCACACCAGAAAACTCACGACCACTTTGTCGGCCTCCGTTACCACGCCCCGAAGGAGTATCTGAGGAGGACTGGGAGGCTGGGAGTGGGCGAGGCTCAGTCGTCTGGTTCAACCAGGCCTCGATGTTCCAGACCTCCGAGACGGGGTACCCCACGCTGATCAAGGCGCGTCAAGCTGGCCACACTGGTAACGCGGATGCAGACCGTTTTCTTAATGGTGAAAACCCTGTGTTTCCTCAAGCGTAGATATGTATAAATCTGTTTCATTCATGCCCATACCGTCATCAATCCTGTGTAAGTACAACTGGCTTGATACGCCCCGATCCAGCGGGTAAACCGGCCTGTAACTTGACCACCGCCTCATAGGACCCTTTGGTCACTGCTACAGCCAATGTCGCCTTCTCCTTGGCCTTCTTCGCCGCATCAAAAGCTGTCTGACTTGGCGCTGAGTCGCGAGTGACAAGAAGTTGGAATTTCTGGTCAGCGCTGTCCCTGGCTTCACATGCTCCCCGGTAGTCATTCAGCGCCTTCTGTGCACGAGCATTGTATGACATGATCTTATCGTCTTGTGATTTGAGGGTGCGTTTACGAGCCAGATCTGAAATGCTCTGAGCATCGGCAAATGGAAAGGTAGAGCACATACAGTTGCGCTTGACGTTTCTCGCCATATTCTCACTAGGGTGTCCCGTCTGATAGTATGGACGGACACCGAGATCCTCGATTGCCTGTAGAAAGTCAGAACAAGTTCCGAAAGTCTAACAGAACTGACATTTGCAGTAGCGAAGCGGCCATAGTCGATTTGATAACCTGTTTCTATTCCCCCGACCAGCGTCAAGTGTTTGCCGTTCTCGTAGCTGAACTGGTGAAGGATTTCGATGATGTTAGTCGTCCGGTCACCAGAAATCCAAATGATCTTGGGGACCAGACTTCGTTGCCAACAGATTGCTTGAAAGGCAAATCCGCTGACAATCTTGTTCTGAACCCAATCTACGCCACAAGTCAGGATCAACGAACTTGATCAGAAGATAGCACATACCGTTCCCAACCTTTCCGCCCTTTGTGCAGATAAGCTCCAGCGTCTCATCCCAAACCTCTTGTCTCATCTCCATGCAGTAGAGACTTCGCATTGCATTGCGTACTTCTTTCGGAGCCTTGCTTTCCCGAATGTTGCGAAAGAAATGAGCAATACACAGGCGTACAATCCGATGAAGGTGTTCGTATGGTCCAAGATCCGACCTCAGACGGGTAGGCTCATGAAGATCTGGGGCAGGAGGAAGACATCCGGCACGAGCTTGAAGATACAATCCAAAACCTGAGGTGGGAGTCAGAAACGCCTTCTCCAGGCCACCATCTCTCACCTTTGGCCTGCCCGCCGCCTTGATCAAGGGTAACGAGCAAGACACAATCATCATAGTCTTCCAAGTACATCCCAGTGAGATGCCTCCATCTCATTCTTGACCCGGTGTCTGTCTCAACAAGAGCATCGATTTCCTCAAAGATCAGCTTGTGCAGCTCGGCCGTTTGTCGTGTAATAAAGACGCGCGCAAAGACGACACCTGTAACACTGATCAAACATACTCAAGTGGGTGAGGCAGCGAACCCTTACTCATTTGATTGATTCGATCCCAAGCACCAATTTCGAACTCATGCCACCCTGCCACTCTCTTGTATGAAGCGTCGAACTGAATGTACTGAGATTGGCGCATGCGACGGCTTCCTTCCGGGGCCATGCATATGACGATCTTGGCCGTGTCTTCACCATCGGAGGAGGACGAGTCATCCTCTGGGTGAATTGCTAGACTACGCGCGTCCACCGTCAAGTACTTGCGAATATATCTTGCTTCCACGGGATAGGTCTCCATCTCGATTCTATACAGATTGAGCATTCCTAATAGGTACAATTCAGTCTTGCAAGTCAGGCCAAGTGAATTGTGTCTTACCTGTCCAACCCGTTCCCTCTGGATATGCCTCTTGCTTTGCTTGGCGGATGTACATCGCCAGATGAGACTGGTTCGCCAGAGATATGTGAATGTCAGCCAGCTTGGCCGTGGGGTTGTCCGGGAAGCACTTTGCAACATACGCGGTGACCACCTCATGCTGAATGAAGCGACGGGGGGTCAGTGAAGCCAGAGAGCCGCCCATATCTCCGAAGAGGGAAAAGATCTGCTGTCGAAGAAGGGGTGGCGTTTTTGTGGGAAGTGGAGGCGGATGGGTGTGAGCTCCTTGTAGAAATACCAGGACATAGGGACACTCTTGACGAAACTGCTCCAAGGGCTCGAAGATATGGATCTTGACGGAGCATCCAAGAATTTCTAACCTTCCCTGCTCCAGAAGGCCACTATCGGCATTACGATGGTCGAATGCTATTGATCGCTAAGTGAGTTGTCAAGAATTGAAAATCTGACAACTTACGGCAATGTTCTCTCTTGGAGGTGTAGTTTGCGACCGTGGTGCAATCGACGAGTGGCCCGTATGCTTCCGAGTAGGCCTCCTCCTCAATACGCTCAATCTCGGCGGTATCGTCGGTGAAGACTGCCTCCAGGTATCCGATATCCAGGTGACAACCGTCGATGGTCTGGAAATGGTGGTCTTGGCTGACATCGCTATCATAGTATTCGCACCTGTACTGGTGTCAGAGCGAGCATGAAGAGGGAAAGGATACTGACTGGAGACAGGGTTTTGAATGCTCATTCCACTCGAAGACGATGCGACCATTGCAGCGCCCAGGCCGTTCCTTGGTGCGAGCAATTCCAAACTTTGTCCGCCTTGCTGCAGATTGCTCCTCAAAGACGTCCTCGGTCTTCCACTCATCCGCATGACATCCAACGCGACGCAGACCCGTTATCAAGGCAGCAGTCCTCTCAAAAACATGGTAATCGGGGCGCTGGAGCGCCACCCGATGCTCTGTATCGGTGGCCAATCGTTCAAATATATCCTGACGTGTTGCGGCCAGATGAGGCTTTGTGAACTTTTCCTTGTCCGCGTACGAGCAGATCTTGGACCCCAAACCTACCGAAAAGCGTCAATCTGAGAACCAACAAGAGAATAAGGGCACATACAAGTATAATGGCTGGAGACACAAGGCACGCTTTCGCCTTGAGTGTCCTGCAGTAGCTGAGTGTACCGTAGATCTCCGGCGATGGTTTGACCGCCCGGTTTTCCGAACGAGTACACAAAATTCTCCGTGGGCAACACCCAGTGTGCCGGATCAAGACGAAAGCGATAGCCAATAGGTTTGGTTTCCCCAGACTCGGGATACTCAATATAGGCGTTGACTTCGTTATAGGTATACAGCGTCCGCAGAACAGTTTTGCGAGTGGCACGAACGTCATGCGAAACGGTCGCATGCGAGGTCGAGCTGTCAAAGACACGGGGATATAACTTGTGTGGTACGGGAGGCGCATCGGCAAGTGCAGGCAAGATACTAGCAAAGGAGGAAAGCGAGTCCTGAATGTGTGCAGGAGCCCGAACGCTTCCGTACCGTTGACCGTGAAGGTGAAGCCGTTCAATAAGAGGGAGGATGTCGACTTCAGGAGGCCCAGTGAGCAAGGACGCGATGTTCATCGGTGGACAAGGATATTCATTACAGGACTATACTACAGAGAGGTGAGTTTAAGAGTCAACCATGAACAACCTAGAAGCTCACCAGAGGCTGATATACTCAAAGACTGTCACCACACTCCCTCAAGCCCTCAAAAAACATGACAGGAAGTTTCCTAGTATCCAGCCCGCTCACATCGCAGAAACTCGCGCCCTTGGATCGTCGTCGTCATGCCCTCCACTCCGAAGGCGCACCAGATGCTCCCATGCGTGCTTGGAACGCGAATCTGAGCCCTCCCGGGGATATCGTTGCATCTCCAGATTGGAGGAGGCGCCAGATGGACAGGAAGTAGAGTGGCACCTGTCAAGTGTTGGAAGAGAGCGCAAACCGAACTGGGGACGAGCTCTGGGCCTCTGGCGGGCCGGACGATGACACGTGAGCCGGTTACTCAGTGGATATCTTATCCGCTTGGTCAGACTTCTTCAGGGACTCCTAGGTCTTCGCTGTCACCGGCAGCCTGATCGAATAAGAGGGCTTTGCAGGTTCCTCTATCAATACCGCCTTTCATTTCAGCCTGAAGTCGTCTTCGCATCTTCGCCGGGCTTATCTACGCCTTGCATTTGCATATTACATGCTTGGACGTTAAACTACCCGGCAACATCGACGCGTGCTCTTCTATCTATTGGCACTCCAGCACTAACTGGATCGCTTTTCTCGATGGCGCGCGACAGTCCTGTCGTTGTTATATAGACCTACATCAATGCCATTCTTCGTTGCAACACTCGCACATCGCCATGTTGGCCCATAACACAAAGCTAGCTTGAGCTCTGTGAGAACTCGTCGTAGAGCTCTGGTCGTCGAGACTCAAGTTTGAACAGTCGAGGCTAAATCCTTCAAGACGAAGGCTATCCAGGCAAGTCCCAGAAACCCAATGAAAACTTCAATCGTGAGATACGTATACTTGACAGATATGTAGCATGCGGTGTATATACGATGGCCGAGGTATAGATATATAGATGAGCAGATAGATACAGAAAACGAACGAAAGCATGGAGTTACAAGGGAACGTCGGAGGGTGTGAGGGCAGCATGGCTGACCCTTGCACTGACATTTTGCATGGGAATCTGATTTTGAGGACTGGAATTCCAAGCCTGCCGCCTCTGTCTGTCGTATTCGACATAGCGCTGGGTCACGGCATCAATGTCTTCCGCCATACGGTCGGGGTACATTGTGCGAAGAGGCATGACAGGGTTCGAGATGCTGCCAGCCTCTGCGCTCGCGCGTACGTGTGGGTTGAACGGGGCCGGAGACGCGAACAGAGATGAGCTGGAGGGCGGGGACGAAATGAGGGACGGGAAGCGAGGCTCATGCGGGGTGGGAGAGGGCGGGGCTGTGCGCGTCCAGATTGGGAGATCGGCAAGCTGGCGCCACCGACCATTTTCGACCGAGTGGGTCGTGGTGGACGTGTCGGTGACGCGGCGGATAAGGAGGCTGTCGAGCGCGTTGTTGTGCCTTTCCCTGCTCGCCGCGTCTATCGCCTCTCTCGCCGCTCTGTTTCTCTCTCGCGTAACGCGCACGGTGTCCTCCAGAGCGCTCAGGCGCTGAACAAGGGCCTCCCTGCTGGCTAAGGCTGAGGTCCGGCGAGCAGCCGTTCCCATGCTACGAGCAGGCCATATCCTCTGAGTTTCCTCTGAAGTTGGCGGAGGCGAAGGCGACCGTAACAGTCGACGCTCGCCTGGGACTGAGGCCCAGTCCCGGGCCACCGGGGAAGGAATGCTACGAATGTCGTCGGGCCGCGTGCCCTCGCTCGAAGTATCGTCGTCGCTGTCTATGAATGCCTCATATTCCGCGTCGACGAAGAACTCATCCGAGTCGGGATCGAATTGCGCCTCGTCCCAGGTCAACGGAGGGTGTACGTGTAGCGCCGAGGCACTGTCGTCCTCCAGCGGCGATTCTGAGCGAAGAGGGTTGGCTGGTGTACCGGCGGTTTCGACCACAGATACTTTTGGTTCCGTGGGGGTAGAAATGGAGGTGTAGCGAGTAGAGTACAGTGCGCGGCCCATTTTCTGTTCGGTTTCAGCGCGTCAAGTTGGTTATTGCTAGCAGGAGACGCAATGTAACGCACTATAATGTATAAGATACTTTTGTCTTCGCGTCAAGCAGAGATAGCGTGTTGGGAATAAAGTGATAGTGACTGTCGCTGTGATAGACGCGCTGTGTGAATTTTGCTTGGCAATTGATCAACATATCCTTTTGAACTCCGCTCTGATCTGATGATCCCGCTGCGGCTCAATATGTCATTGTCTGGTTATTGCTACGCGCCTCTTATGAAGAATTATTGTCTGTATGGTCACGTCTACGTAGTTCGCTCCTTATGATACACTGAATCTTCTCACATAACGCAGAGAATGAATACAGCAGCCACTCTGGACCGCCGGTAGCCCATAGCCGGCCCGCAAACGCCGCACTGAATCTGCCGCGAACATTGAGAATGCGCATCTGTCGCCACCCTGCTCATCTAATCACCGCTGCCAGAGTTCAAAGCAGCCGTTCTAGCTTCCCCGTGTCGGACGGGACGGCCGCCAAGTACAGGCTTCAAGTTATCACCGCTGTACTTCTCCCTTCCTGGGCCCGAGCCTCATCGGTAATCTTCGCAGCGATGAACGTCGAAAAGCGTCAAACATGACCCCCATTATGCTTGCAAGAAGCATAGTCCCAGTGAATAAGATGAGTGGCCCCTTTGCATTGTCAGAAGCACGAAGCCCACGCCACAGCATGTTGACTTACATATCCCTGTACACCATATGGAAAGTGAGATTTTCCTGTCCCTTGCCATGGCTTCATCAGTCCCGAGGCAACAGGCGCACTGAGCACATTTCCGATACCTCTTCCAGCGATGAAGATGCACATCAGCGTAGCGCCCTCGCCAGGATCGTCTCTACCTCGTCTCGATAACGTCACAAACCTAGGCCATAGCGCAGACCAGCTGGGACCCAGGAAGCCGTATACGCAGGCAAAGACAAGGAGTGGAGCTAAACTTGACGCGAAGCCCCAAATGAGAAAGACGGAGAGAGCTGAGCCTAGTGCCGATATGGTGATAACAGCGCGCAGGTCGAATCTGTCGGACAAATGGCCCATGAATATGAGCCCTGGAGCAGATGCGCCTGGATACGTAGACAGATGAGTCTGAATTGCTCCGACAGTATACGAGAGGCATGCCGTTTATGAGAGATAACGCAATAGTGCCGCCGTCGCCCATCTTGAGGTCCGAAGCAAATGCTTTGAGCCCTCCCTCAATACTGCAATCAGAAGAGGAGAATCAAAGCGTACTGGGCATGTACAGAGTGGGCAAGAACGTCCCCAATCCTTGAATGATATTCGCCGTGAACAAGATCCAGAAGGGACTGTACTTCAGGAATTCTGTGTTCATTTGCCGCAAACCAACAACGTGCGATACAGGAGCCCGCGGTTTGATGAACGGGAATGCCAGTAGCATGCTCAAAAAGCTCACTGCCATTGACAGCAGTGTGGTGCGCGATCCGTAGCGATCCAATAAGGCTTGAATCACAATTGGCATGATTACGCCGCCGATGCCTGACAGTGCTTAGAAATAAGTAATGTCGCTGGAGAGAGACATACTTGCACCCGAGAATATCACTCCATTTGCCTATCTTTTGTCAGAGAGTAACCAGGTAGACCATGAAAGAGCGCGTACCAATCCTTTTCTTTCCGAAAACCATTCCCAGAGATATGTCGTGACCGTGAAATACAGAATGCCTGTCATGTTCTCTCAGTTTCATGAAGCTTGTCAAAAAAAGGTGGATCAGCACGTACTGCCACCCAAAGCGTACAAGACGCCCTGCGTCAGGATCAGCTGCCAGGCCTCCTTCGCGAACGCAGCCCCGACCAGACTCGATGTGCACACTCCGAGACCAACATACATAAACTTCCGTTTGTGATACGGGTATCGATTGATCAGAGGGAGAACCACTAGTGAGAGAAGGTAGAGAAGACCCATAGATGTGGATCCAACGAGTGAGAGAGTAGAGGTCGGAACATGAGAAAACTCGTGTGTCGCGTAGTGGTTGAGGAAGACGCCGTAAGAGAAAGGATACGACCAGATGAGGAAGTCCACAATCCAGGCGCTGACAAGGTAGGCCCAGGCATGAAACCCACGATCCATTGGTGGGAGGGATGGGGCGGCGTTTACAAGGCCAGAAGAAAGCTCGTCATTGTCTGGTGGAAGGGGTGGTGCCTCCGAGTCCTCGACGCCATTACTTGTCCGTCATGTCAACGAAGATACAGGATCATATGCTGAAAGGCTTACAGTGACGCGCCTAGAGCATCCAGGGCTGTTGCTCCCTTCTGAGTCACAGCCATCGTAAGAGTCGAAACGATATCGGATAGAGGCAGGATAGAGGTCACCCTGAAGTCACCACCAAACTAAACTTATGAGTCATCTTTCAGCATATGTCATAAGTAGTGGGTAAGTACTGTATAGAATAAGATGGAATAGGTTGGGCTAACGGACATAAGTCTCATGACGGAAAAAATCTCATCCGCGTCGCAATGTTAACGAGAACACCGGGCCAATATGAACACGACATCAGACTGATCATCCTAGGGGAGTGAGACGGATGTTCTCCGAAACCTGCGAGGTAAACGTTGCAAGAACGGTTGCTCGAACGTGTGATGTATGATTCCAACTGTGCCTGTGAGCATCATGATACCTGTGAACAAGATAAGAGGACCCTTGAATTATTTCAGAAACGGCGTTGGAAGCATAGAAATGAAGCGCTCACATAACCCTCGACACCATACGGGAAGGAGGATTTGCCTGTTCCCGCCCATGGTTTCAGCAGGCCAGACGCGATTGGCGCGCTCAAAACGTTCCCGATGCCTCGGCCGGCAACGAAAATACACATCAACGTGGCGCTCTCACTGGGGTCCTCGCCACCTGTGCTTCTTGCTTTCGAAAGTGTCACGAAGCGGGGCCATAAAGCGGACCAACTTGGGGCAAGGAAACCGTAGATGCAAGCAAAGACGAGAAGTGGGGCTAGGCTGGAGGCGAAGCCCCATATAAGGAGCACAGCTATGCCAGAACCAAGTGAAGACAAAAGTATGGAGACGCGAAGGTCGAACCGGTCAGAGAGATATCCCAGAAATATGAGACCAGGAGCAGAGGCGCCTGCGATATTGGTGAACAAAGAAAATGCAAGCCAAGCAATGATAGTCACCGTTCATGAGGGACAACGCAATCGTGCCACCGTTGTTCATCTTGAGATCCGTTGCGAATGCTAAGAGCAATCAGTAAAGCACTCAAGGATTGTAAATTGGTCCCACTAGGCAGATATAGCGTTGGCAGAAACGTGCCCAATCCTTGCAATAGATTCGCCGCAAACAATATCCAGAATGGATTGTATGTGAGGAACTTGGTGTTCAATTTGCGTGGAGCCACGACCTGTGATACTGGGGCACGCGACTTGATGAAGGGGAAAGCAGGGATGATGGCAGCAAAGCTGAGTCCCTACAAGCGGTAATAATCAACTTGCAAGGCCTTGTCACCGTCTGAAAAGTAGACAAATGCTCACGAGGGCAAGTAAAGTAGTCCGCGAACCGTAATGGTCGAGTAGAGACTGGACAACGAGAGGCACAACAACGCCGCCTACACCTGACTCCAGATGAAGTGATGATCAGTAGACTTCGACGAATTTCCCCTACCTGTCCCAGAGAAAATCAGACCATTGGCCTACAGAATTCCTCGGTAATGTCACAGATGGAAAGCGCAACACGGACGTACGAGTCCCTTCCTTTCTGAGAACCACTCCCAGACATACGTCGTCACTGTAAAATAGAGCATACCTGACACGCATGCATCAATCTGGATCCACATGACTCGGAGGAAGGGAGTTTACGCACTTCCACCAGATGCGTAAATCACTCCTTGTGTGAGAATCAACTGCCACGCCTCTTTGGCGAATGCCGCACCAACTAGACCACCCATGCACAGGCATAGACCGATGTACATGAGCTTACGCTTATGATACGGATATCGGTTCATAAATGGGAGAATGATGAGGGAGAGGAGGTACATCAATCCTGACGACGTGGATCCAACAAGGGAGAGAGTAGATGAAGACACGTGCGAGAACTCGTGTGTTGCGTAGTGATTGAGGAATACACCGTAGGAGAAGGGGTAGGACCAGACGAGAAATTCGACAGCCCACGCGCTGACAAGGTAAGCCCAGGCATGAAAGCCTCGATCCATTGGTGGAAGAGACAGTGTCGTGTTCAAAGGCGCGCTGAGTGCATCATGTGCAACTTCTTCGTTGGCCAGTCGTTTCGTAGCATTGCGCGCACTGGTCAATAAAATCAACAGATGTATTGACTTGCGATCGAAGACACGTACATGGACGCATTCGATGCTGGCTGGGTGAAGTCATCTTTCCGTAAGTCCATCGAGCTTCTGTCCTCCATTTCGACGTTGATGGTCATTGCGCGAGTTTGCAGTCTATATGTAAGTTTGTATCTGACTCATCTCCTCAGGTTCACAAGGGTCCACGCGTCCACGCCGCGGCGATCATGTATATCACGGTCTTGTAGCAGTAGCAACAGGACGAAGAGAGCGGTTTTGAGCGGCGACTTTTGTGCAGATGAGGGTGCGAGGAGGATCTTCATGCTCTATTCAGGTAATAGTGGTGGCAAGTGTCAAGCCGTAAAAGGATAATGCCGCCAGCTCTACATCAGGCTGTCTGAACGGGCCGAATGTTCAATGTAAACAGAGCTGACTCCAGACAGGGAATTGAACCCACGCCCGTTCAATGTCCACGCCCGTCTGGGTATTGGAGGGTGCGTATACTCCTCGCGTTGAGAATGTACATTGTCGTCAAGTTGGCTCAATTTGACCTATCCTTTGAACAGCCTTGCTGAGTTGCTCGGTCGAACATGACACCAAGTACTAAGATGCATGAACCTCTGCATTTCTGACTATGTTCTGCTAGTGTACGTAGGACTTCCTTTTGGGAAGTTCCTGGTCAAGGAGCATCTTACCCTCGGGATGATCAAGGACAAAACCTCTTCCGCGTCGCAACACGCCAAGATGAACACAACAGCAGTTGACATGTTTTATGGAAGCGAGCTCGACGCTTTCCTAAATCTGCGTGGTAACCGTTGCAACACCGGATGATCGAACGTGTGATAAACGATTCCGACCGCGCTTGTGAGCATCATGACACCCGTGAACATGATGAGAGGACCCTTCGATAATTTCAGAGCCAGCATTGGAGGTTTAACGGAAGAGCTCACATAGCCACCCACACCATACGGGAATGATGATCTACCTGTCCCCGCCCAGGGCTTCAATAGGCCAGACGCAATTGGCGCGCTCAAGACATTCCCGACGCCTCGGCCGGCGATGAAAATACACATCAACGTGGCGTTTTCACTGGGGTCCTCGCCACCCGTGCTTCTTGCTTTCGAAAGTGTCACGAAGCGAGGCCATAAGGCGGACCAACTTAGGGAAAGGAAGCCGTAGATGCATGAGAAGACAAAGAGCGGGGCTAAGCTGGAGGCGAAGCCCCATATGAGGAGCACAGCTATGCCAGAACCAAGTGAAGACAGAAGTATGGAGACGCGAAGGTCGAACCGGTCAGAGAGATATCCCAAAAATATGAGACCAGGAGCAGAGGCGCCTGCAACATTAGCGAACAACAAGATGCCAGTCAAACAACGTTACTCACCGTTCATGAGGGACAGCGCAATCGTGCCACCGTCGTTCATGTTCAGATCCGTGGCGAATGCTAAGAATAATCAAAAACGCGCTTCAGGACGGGGAGTCAAACCCACTAGGCAGATACAGCGTTGGCAGAAAAGAGCCTAGTCCTTGCAATATATTCGCCACAAACAAGATCCAGAATGGATTGTATTTTAGGAACTCGGTGTTCATTTTGCGTGGTGGACCAACGACCTGTGATACGGGGGCCCGCGACTTGATGAAGGGAAAAGCAGGTATGATGATAGCAAAGCTGAGTCCCTGAGAACGGCAATGGTAAACTTGCAAGGCCTTATCAGCAAAGTAAATGGTCATGCTCACGAGGGCGAGTAAAGCAGTCCGCGATCCGTAATTGTTCAGTAGAGACTGAATAACGAGAGGCATAACAACGCCGCCCACACCTTACTCGAGGTGAGATGTTGATCAATATACGTCGACTAAAATCCCGACCTGTCCCAGAGAAAATCAATCCGTTGGCCTGCGACATTGCTCAGTAACGTTGTTGATGGAAATCGCAAACGGACGTACGAGTCCTTTCTTCTCAGAGAACCACTCCCATAGATACGAAGTCACTGGGAAATAGAGCATACCTAGCAAGCAGGCCGGGCGTCAATATGGTTTCACATGAATTGAGAGGGCATCGACGCACTTCCGCCACACGCATAGATCACTCCTTGCGTGAGGATCAACTGCCACGCCTCTTTGGCAAATGCCGCACCAACTAGACCACCCATGCACAGGCATAGACCGATGTACATGAGCTTCCGCTTATGATACGGATATCGGTTCATGAATGGGAGGATGACGAGGGAGAGGAGAAACAGCAATCCTGACGAAGTGGACCCGACAAGGGAGAGAGTAGATGAGGACACGTGCGAGAACTCGTGTGTTGCGTAGTGATTGAGGAATACACCGTAGGAGAAGGGGTATGACCAGACAAGAAAATCGATGGCCCACGCGCTGACAAGGTAAGCCCAGGCATGGAAGCCGCGATCCATTGGTGGGAGGGATAGTGCCGTGTGCAAAGGCGCGTTGAGTGCATCGGGTCCATCTTCGCCGCCAGGAGGTTGTTCCGTAGCATTGCTCGCACTGAAAGATCAAATCAGCAGATGTAGTGAATGGCGAACCAAGACACTTACATGGACGCAGGTGATGTTTGTTGGGTGAAATCATCTTTCCGTGATTCCAGCGAGCGTCTGTCCTCCATTTCGACGTTGGCGGCCATTGCGCGAGGTTGCAGTCTAAGTTTGCATCACCTTGCTTGTCAAGGTCCTTCGTCCGTTGAAATTAGCCGCCGGGATACTTACAGTAAATAAGGACAAACCGGATGCAAGTTTACCCCGGTCTGCCGCGTTACCAAAGCAGGATGATGCGTCGCCGAACGCGCTTGGCGCCCTTCCATATTCAACCTGTCCACCCGCCTCCTCCATTGGATCTTGTTTCCATTTTCATTTTCTAATCAATTCTACCATACACAATGCTGCACATGCATCAGTCTGCACCATCATCAAGCTCATCTCAACACCAACCACTGTAAAAACCGAAGTGGCCTGCATGCATTGCACACTTCACTATCCAGATTCATAGATTTCTTTGATGATTAGACTACAACAGGAGAGTGGTCCAGAAGATAGCATGCCGTCCGGATCCAACCAACATCCATGTCACTCTACAAGGACCAATCAATGGCGACGTGTGCCATGGCACAAGGGTTCATTGAACACCGCTGCACATCCGTGCAGGTCCCTGCTGTAGTGGTGCGCTTTCAGTAAGGCACTGCCACACAAGAGGGAGAGTGGGTGTTATTGCCGAACATCAGCATCATAGACTTGCAAACCCATTGCATCAATACTTCAGTCAAGTCAAATTTAGATTTTTGTAGAGCACAGCTTGGAGGTTCAAGTAGTGTCCGTCTGTTTTCCGCCAGTAGTGATTCGTGAATAGGCTTCCTTGTCATCCACATGATGATTCTGGAAGCAGTATTGAGTCATGCTCAGTGGTAGCCATGCTTGTGAGCATGAGTTGGTGGTGGCAAGAGACAAGCATCTTCGTCACGGTCAAAATCTGGACAGCTTATGATTCCATGACATTCATAGACTCTCCTGCCGCGCTGTACTCAGAGTTCTTCCTCTTTGATGACAGGATGTACACAGACCTCAGCCCTGACTAGACCTGACTTTGTACGTGCACAATCTGGTGCCATAAGTGTAAGTAGGAGCCGGCGCTCGCATGCGCCGTTATCTTGCTCGGTACCCACCTCAGCCGCGCCAAGGGCTTGTTCATCTGGCTCTCATATTCTCTTGTGGATATCTCGTCAGTACGGACTTTGTATTCATGTACCCACCATACACATCCAAATCCATGGACAGTACTGAGTGTATTCCAAAAGCGTACATTTGCTAATCCACAAGCAAGGTTGCGCGCCGCCGCAGGCGGCACTTCCCGAGTCTGACAGTGACTCGTTTTTTCAGGTTATTATTATTACCAAAAGGGTCCACGCCGCGAGTACGCCGCGGCGGACGTGTATGTCACGGTGTCGTGATTAGTAACATGATCAAGAAGGATCAAGACTTAGAGAACGACTTTGAGCAGCAGGAGTGAATTATGCTGGAATTATGTGCGGATGAGCGAGCGATCTACCTGGTAGTGGTAAGCATCAAGCCGGGACACTGGAAGGAAACTGCCGGCAGCTTTACAGATTACATACAGTTGATATCGGGCCGAACCACGACCCCTTCTTTAGACCTTGAGAAGCCTTGTCGACAGCAGCTTGACAGTGTGTATCAACAGCATCTTGGCCTGCGGATAGTGCGTTATTGAGCCTATCATGGTGAGATCTAGAACTGCATCTCTATACTCCACCCATACTCCCTTCTCGTGCAAAACAAGTGAGCAGTCATCAAAGTCAAACACTCTGCCCATTCAACTCTCGCGGTACATCGTGATTTTCTTTACTGGAGTTCATTCGGGCAACATTCACATTGCGAGTCTTCGTCGAAACCGACAGGAACCCCTGGCAACTGGACTAGTCTACTTGGACACTCGAGTGACCCAGGTGAGTAAGGACCGCAAAATCCTCTAGTCCATACTTAGCATCCTTCAAGTTGTAAATGCCGCCACGAAGAAACGTATATATGCGCATATGACCTGCCACCTCTGCCAACTCCACCGGGCATTCCGAAGCAGGCTACGCTCCATCTAAGATGGCGGAGGGTTCATCACTTGTTTCTAGTACGCTTTCGTGACCGACCCGACTGGGAACGAGTCAAGCGCGTAGGCCAGCAAGCCGCGTTCGACTACGCGTCCTTCTACGATACCGGAGCCCTCGATGGCGTGGAAAGGTCGAGCATACGAAGCGTAGGAAGGACGGCTAAACCTCCAGAGGCTCCAGTCTTGGGGCGAGAGCCCCTTGCAGGGAACATCACGAGGACTATTAGGGCGCCAATCCTGCGGACCAGACATGCGGCCTCTCAATGACGGATACTAGGCTTTTGATTTGGCGCATCTTTGACTTGGGCAAAAGGGAGTACCCTTGTCAAGCGCGCATGACGATGTTGCACTCGATTTTAGCTTGATTCTGTTGCGCTTGGCGTGTTGATGCCTTGGGACTGAACTCACCCATCTGGCTTCTGGAGGGCGGAGTACTCTTCGGCGTCCAAGGATGCACGTCTTCAATCTGCGTCTTCGCTCAAGATGTCCTTCCCCACGGCCTCGCTCAGCCGAACATGGCACCATGTACCATACCGCGCAAGCCTCGGCATTTCTGACTCTAAAGTATTATCTACTAGTGTATGGCTTCCCCTGAAAAGTTCCTGGCTGAGAAGCATCTCATCTTAATCTCGGGACATTCGTGTCATCCTGGACGCAGATGCGCACCAACTTCGGGCTCTCGACACTCTTTCACCTCCGAATCACATTTCTCTGGACTCAAAGACTGTATTGCAGGTTCAACACTTTGTTGATCCCCTCTTCATCCAGACTTCATCATGGCGACTGACTGGTGAGCAAGCTCAGAGTTCCATGGTCTACTTGCTTTGAGTTGTGAGAGATTGTTGTAGTGGGCACCAGAGAGTCGGTAGCAGTCAGAATCCAGAGCAACATCTATTCCGTCCAACATACAAGCTATTTAGAAATGAGGAGTGGCCTCGACTACGGTACATACAACGACTACATAGATACTACAGGCGATACTTAGATCGTATTTACATTTTCTCCGAGACGTTTTGGCACAAAATAATATCACGAAATGGGTATCCAACATCGCGAACAGCATACAGTTCATCGCTATCGCCTTCTTACGCCGCAAGCTTGGGAATGACCTTCATCATCTGATCAATGTCCACGAATTGGACCCAAGTGTCCAACTTGCGTTTCTCGTCATTCCAGATAAATGTTGACTCCTTCGTTCCCCGGAAGAATGCACAGACACAAATGTAGAGCTCCTCGACGATCCGGTCTTGACGGGCGACGCCTAAGCTTGCGTTCCAGAGCCGGAATTCCCAGCCCTGAAGAGGTGCCCCGTCTCCCCAAGCCCTCTCCGCGGGTACGTCAAACTGCAGACGGGAATAGTCAAAGCCTATAGGTTGACCGATGGCGTGGATGTATGCCTCCTTCAAACAAAGCATGATAAACAGGCGACGCAGCGCGGTTTCGTCGCCTTCGTCTTTGGGAATCAAGTGATACTCTTCCTCAGTGAGCTGTACGAGCAGATTGGATGACATGTAGAGGGGTTGAGAAGAGGGCACTCACTTTATGCTTCATGGAATCGATGAAGTCCATGACACTGATCCCTCGCGGATGCACAGCGATTTGCTTAATTCCTAGACCGATGTTGACCACGCGCTTTTGGAAGCCCTGGGTCATAGCGATGCCGCAGAGGGATGGTCCGCACTCAATGTGGTAGCCTATCATGGAATGGAGAAACTTTTCGGGAGGCATTCCGTCAGGCATCTGGGCGGACCGAATGAGTGACAGGTCTACAGCCATGAGGCACACTGACCTGCTCTATCCAGTGCTTGCCTTGTATAGAGACGCAGTCCCGCCACTTGGAGCGAGGAATGCGGCGGTGGCGCATCATGAGGACGGGTAAGAGTTGAGTTATGCAAAATCCTAACGGAGCAATGAGATATGAGGCGGCGATGGGAGAGGATGTACGCACTGAATGAGTCAGCGTTTTCTGGGGCACGAGTAGGTAGTTTGACGTGAGGAGTGAATTCTTTGAGAAAATTGAAGCAAGCATCATATTCCTGCAACGTGTAAGCTGGTGGCGACGTCGGTCGAGATAACAACACACCTCTTCTGTGTACTCGCGATTGAGAGATAGCATCCAGATGAGGATGGGAAACTCGTTGGGATTGCGCATGATTTGCGGGTGAACACCTGGAGGCGGTGGCGGCTGCATGCTGGGATGCGGTTGGGCCAAGCCTGTTGCTTGTTGGCCTTGCATGGGCGCGTACTGGGCGTTACTGGGGCCCGGCATGGGGTTCTGTGACATGATGGTGAATCTAGTAGATATCGGCAGCAAGAAGATGGGGCAATAATAGTGTCCTGGTCGTGAGTGTCGTGAAGAACAGGCTGGCAATCAGATGTAGTGGTTCAAGTTGAAGAATAAACGGAGTTGTCGTTTCAAATTCCGGATGACGTGAGGCCTTTTTAGGTCCGCGCACATGGAAGATCGGGCTGTACCTGGGGCCCTGAGGCGCTTCTTGCCAAATACAGCTATGTTTACTCGCATAGGCGCCTGGCTCTACAGCCTTGCGAGCCTCGCTGGGACGCCTGAACAAGCTGGGAAGAGAAGCTGGAATATTCTCTCATTGGACTCGCTTGTCTGCATGGGGATTGAAGGCCAGTGTGGCGGTGCACGGCCTCTCAACGGTGCCGTCTTTGTTGACAGAGCTGGTGACAACGTCTGACTGACCTCCAGACGTTCAACGATGGTACACAAGGTTCCCAACGCACACCATCTCCCTAGCCTTTGTAATGTCCGCTAGCGATGGATGCATTCTTACATCTCAATGGGGGCTTCCCGAACCTCAGGCCTCAGGCCTCAGCGGTCACGTCCTCTGATCGACACCTTGACTCTTCGTAAGGCTGTTGAAGCATCACCGGAACTCCTTGCGCAAGTGAAACTCATTGACGAGTATCATCTCACTGCTCTTTTGAAGGCCGAACACCGCCAGTCACGGACCAGCCTCAGTGATGATTCCGCTGCACAATCAATGTAGGCTGCATCTGTGCTGTCGGTAAGTTCTTTCAACAGTCAATCTCGAACTCCATGCACTTCAATATCCTTTAGCTCTGGGAGGAAAGGAGCATGAAGGCAGTTACATGGGCGGCCGGGCAAACAGCTCGACGCGACAGATCTCCACAAGCGATTTTAACATCACTTTGACCCAAACACCGACCTCGGCGTACCCAAAGGCATCGAGTCTCACCATCTGGTCAATGTCCTATTGCTTCGTCCCTCAATTGCTAAACCATCTCGCCTATACACACCATCTTGAACACTCTTTCAAGGAGCCCTATTGCAATCTAGCTGGTCAACAAATCCATCGCGGCTCTTCAGGCTTGCAGATGCCGCACAGCGCTTCGAGACATACAAGCTCACAATGCTAGCCTACAGCTGCATCCTCAAAGAATCAATTGGAAAGGGTACAGACATGTTGTTTGCGCAAAATCCTCGGTCGAACAGATGACACTCGTTCTGAGGCTGTTCGAGAATCCTCGTAATCTCAATTAGTGCACTGCGGCGGCGGCAAAGGGAGTGCGTGGGTCGACCTCGCAGCAAACGGACTCGGGCTCCCAAAACCGCATCAAGAATACCAGAGATGTCGGCGATAGATGCCATAGCTGCGCTTCGTCTGGTTCGGCCTGGCTTGCGATGAGCTGCTGCAGAGCCTCTCTCCGTCAGTCGGGATTCCCAAATTTCTTCGTACTCGCACGAATCTATCTCATACACGCGTCTACCGGACATGTTCGTTGCCTTTGACTTCTATGACCGATTCACGTCGACTTTCAAAGATCGCCAGAGGTCTCCGAGTGCCTTAGCTGCTACCTCTATACAAAGTCTAGACGCTACCAGAAGATGCGTTGAGGGATATGGTGGAGAACTGGTCATTGTTCTGTGATGGACGCGTGGAAGGCGTGTATAGTGGAGAAGCATGGACGTGTTGTTCCACGAGCAAAGGTTGTTTGGGGTGATGTTACCGCTGGCAACAATCATTGGACGAGAAGAACGCTCGAAGTGACAAGCATCACGATGAATGCGTTGTGGAACAGATCGTGTGCTTGTCATGGTTGGAGAAGGACGTGTTAATCACTCGTTCGACTGAGTCAGGATTCGCATACAAAGGAAGGCAGCGCTGCTTTATTTCCTCTCAGACGGTGAGCGCAGCAGTAGCACTGACTGCGCCGCTCCCTCGTCCAGGATTGGAATGCCACAACCGCTGGTGTGCGATGCAGGGGAAAACAATCCACGTCGAGTTGATATGTTGCGGCAGTCGCAAGAGTACATTCTATTGTGTACGTGTCAAATATATATTTCATTGATCTCTCATCTCATCCTACTATCTTCGCAGTTCGAGAAATCTCAGAAAGCGGACCGGACATTGCACATATCTGTTTGCTCTCCGCAGACTGGCCCTCCGTCGGGATACACAGTGGCGAGGCATTTTGCAAAGAGCCGAAGCGTACGGACAAGGCTCTGGAGGACTTTACGATGGAATTCAGGCCTGCGGGTATGAATCAAGTATCAGGGCCAGCCTGGGGCCAGCTGCGAAGGCCCTGCAAGGTGCACCGTTTGCCCTTTCTTCATAAGGAACGCCACATGAACGGCATCCACAGAGCTCAAGCAGTCGTTATTGCTTGCTCAGTACACTCGCAAACCCTTGGGCGCAACGATGCCTCCATCCGCATGCCGTTCGTTCTTATGACACGCATTCTCCCCATCGCCCATATAGCCGCCCTTCCGATCGACTTCAATTGAACGGAGAACTAACTTATCTCAATCTGCCTTCGGCCGAAGGCTCTGTTTTCTACGCTCACCCCGCGTCCAGCGGATCTGAGCCCGGGAGGATATGACCAGTTTCCAAGACTCGGGTTCGTGAGCTCATTCACAGAGCTCGGGGAGAGCCACAAGTTCAATGAGGAAGAGAAGAAACGTGAGATTGACCCGCCAGTAGAACTGATGGGCCACCTTGGGCCGCCCACATGGGCCAAGCGTTTTTCTCCAGTTCCGCTAGCATCTTGTACCAGACCTGCCAGCGGTTCACTCGTAAGCACTAGCGCCTCTCAGCCATTGTGCCAGCACTCCTGCTAGACACTGCTAGCGCTGTCCGGCGACCTGCTGGCACAGTGTACAGAGACTGTTAGCAGCACTACCCATTTCCTAATCGAGAAGACTGCGCCCTCACTCCGCCCCGCCCCGCCCCGCCCCTCACCCCAAGAAGATGATATTCCCCACCCCCTACCCCAACCTCTAACCAACCCCAACCTTTAACCGACCCTAACCCTCACCTAACCACTAACCAAGCAACTTAGAGCTCGGTGCCCGAGCTCTAAGTTGAACGCGCTCCGCGCGCAAGTGATACATGTGAGACACAAAAGAGCGCTGGCACAGCCAAGCTGGAGTGCTGGCGTAGGCAGACTGAAGTGCTGGTACGGGTGGTCAGGAGTGCTGGCGCGACGAAAGGAGGCGCTGGCGTGAACGGGAGGAAGCGCTCGGGCGGCCCATCAGTGACGTGACGGGCCCACCTGTTCTAAGGGCGGGACAAATTGAGAAACGTTGGCTAGATCTAACATTGGCAACCCATCAACTGTGGGATGAATGCTAAGTTAGCATGTATAGACCTTAGCATGGGCAGACGTCGAATTGGACTTGGGACTAGTAACATCACTGGCGCTTCAGCCTTCAATCAGGTGTGTCTTCAGATGGACTACATGGTATCGTTCAGCAGTCAGCTTGTATAAGTGATCATTCGATGTGGGAACTTGCCGCCGTGCGCCGATCGATCGACCCTACGACGTCTTCTTTGTCCATTTGTGAACGCGCAGCGCAACTACTTACTTACCAACGCTAACCATTCTCGTCTGGATCTACTTTGTTGTGCTTGGTTGACAGTTCATCACTGAGAATAGAACAAACGTCGTAGATGGAAATACGGTCAATTGACAAAGATCCAGATGCCACGACCGGATTAAGTTATCATTTTCTCTTCACTCCCTCACGACGTACGTACGAGATACTCAGATTGACACGATCATGTCGCTACCCTCCAATCGCTCTCCTGCATTGCTGTCTTCGACGTCGAGCTACTCATCTACCAAGGCAGCTATGCCCAAATTTGACAAAGCTGCCGCAGCGAGTCAGATATATGACGACGGAACGAGCCTTACAGCCAATCTCGGGTCAAGTAGCAATGCTTCATCCGGACCCAATTTGGCAGCGCTTCAAGGTCTCCAGGACGTCTGCGAAGCAATCTCAGGACTTCCCTGTGTCAAGTACATCGCGACCGTGGGGATAACAATCTTGAAAATTTCATCTGTGAGTGCCTAACAAGTGTCCCCCATCTCTCATAGAAACGACGTATGGCGGTAGGAAGTACGTGCGAACAACGATGCTCTCAAGCAGATGGCCACGAGGGCTGGCGACATTGCACTTGCGGTGGCGCAATCATGTGAAGGTATCGAAGCGAGTTCTTCCGAGAGCTTGCAAAAGGACTTGGCGCAGTTGACCAGGTACGTGTTTCCGCCCGCAACATCTAACACGTTCGCGATTGCCAATCGGACTTATAGCACCATGGATGACATTCTCCAATTTACGCAGAAGCAGGCAGCACAAAGAGGCGTCAAGAAGATACTCTTCAGGAGCGACATATCCACTTCTGTCACTATCCTTGAGCGCCGACTCGAACACGCCTTCGACATATTCCATGTCAGAACTTCTACCTACTAGTGGTGGAGATTACTGAGCTTACGGAATTTTAAGTAGCTCAAATCAATGTCCACCGTACGCGTTGGGATTGACGAGATCCTTGTACGCACAAGTCCACTTTCGCCGTCAGCTTTGACCACTTCTGTACGTCCAAGCAATTCCTTCTTCGCAGAGATTCTCGTTGACTTCAGTGTTCTAGAATCCTGGACCTCTACCCACATTCCCTGTATCAAACCAGATTCTCGAGATTCCAATCGGGATCTACATCCTGCAGAGTGTCAGTGACATGCGGGTCATTGAGGCGGAGAAAAATGCAGCTGGACACGTATTTCTCTCAAAGCTGCGTTCGGGACCTGCGCATACACAACTCTTTCTCATCTACCAAATCCACGGGGAATCAATTGTACAGTATGGGATACGGAATTTGGCGACCGGAATGTTGTTGGATCTGTGGAGGGAAAATGCGACGGAAGGAACGCAAGTGGTACCTTGGCCTGGATCTGATTGGGCTGGTCCGAACCAGTCATGGACCTTTCATGCTGTGCATGTAGATGGGTACGTGCAGTGCGCTCAATCCATAAGCTTTTCCGTCCTGGCTCATCCGATCAACGTTAACGCAGAAGGATCTGTTGTGTAATTCGGAACGCCGGCTCTTCCAGGAAATCTGTGTTCGATGCGAAATGTCCGACGAGATCAAATTGCGATTGCTTGCATTGTACCCATCTCCAGTCCAACACTGCACAACGGAGTCAAATCTGGCACCTGTCTCGTTTTCCTGTCTCTGTATCACCACAAGGCAGGCCGTCCACACTATTCACTCCAACTCGTCGGAAGTTCCTCCTCCAGAACGTACACTCTCAGCGATACATGTCTCTCCACCATGAGGACCCGCGGAGGCCCAATGTTTTAACTCAAACAGACCGTGCAACCGCTGGGGAATGGCATTTTGTCTACAACACGGAGGCGGGATGCAAAACCAATACATTTCTGCTCGTTCTTGTTCTATCGCCCACAAAATGGTATACCCTTGATCTTTGGGGCTCTCAGCACGTCAACGCGTCGAGATGGGACCCACGCAGCCCACACCATCAATGGCATGTTCTCCCTCGAGGGGATGCATTCGTGTTCAAGAACAGGGCGACGGGGCAGCTGCTCGCGGAAATCGGAAATGGCAATAATCCTTGGGTGCATATTCAGGACTCGACACAATTCAATGATCCAGCGTGTCACTGGCGCTTGATGGACAGCATCAATGGTGCTGTATGTCCCATCTTCTGCGACTCAATGCTCAACGTTCTTCCGCACGAGTATGTGCCACCGCCTATCCCAACTCCAGCCTTGTCGGGACACAGGTCGGGCGGCTTTGAGCCAAATTCCGCTACGCCCGAGATGCAGGCAAAATATGCTGCAAGCCTGACGTGCGAGCACAACACGATCAGAGATCTACTCAAGCTTGGATGTCGGGCGCTCACCGTGGCACCAGGATTGATCGTTGGGTGGAAGGGCGGTCGGATCATCGAGGTTTCTGTAGGCACTGAAGAAGAACAAGATGCGAGCGGGTTCGAGGAAAAGAAATGGCGTGGGCCGGATAGTTTCGACCAGTGTTTCGTATAGAAGATGTCGAAATAGCTCCGGTAGGTGCTGCGCAGGACTAGCTTTAACAGTGTATACCTTTAACGACATCTGGATTTTGAACTCCCAGTCATCAGAAATTTTCCTCGAGCGAGTCAAACCAAAATTAAAACATCCAAATTTCACCTCCATAAATGTGATCTACGCGCCTACACTCATCTCCAATAGCCCCTCTAAACTCCGCTCGACGTTGCCACCGTTCGCATCGAGCACCATCTCGACAATCTCACGATCCATGCCCGGGAATATCTGCAACAGGGTGTCCATCTTAGCAGCAGTCTCATCCTCTGCCAAATTGAGATCTTGCTGCGGTGGAGGGTGGAACGGTGATATCGGCTGCCCAGGGTGTATCTGTTGTCCGAAATTCGGCTGTGGGTTGAATTGGGGCTGGCGGGATGAAGGTGTGGCGGAGCCGTAATCTTCGTCAGGTTGATTTAATATCGTAGACGACCGCGATGGAGTTTCGAATGACGGAGACGGTGAGACGCGTCTGACACGCGGCTGGTAAGGCGTCTGGTATCCATTTGGAGGAACAGTACCAGATGGCGTTTGAAGTCCGCCAAAGGAGTGCGGCCGACTTCCACCAACCTGAGCATTCTCCCTCAAGCCAGTACCAGTGGTCCTCCCAACCGTGGTAGAGGAAGGTCTAGTAGCAGTGTTCACCTGGGGAGGCGGTGGACGTGGATCGAAGGCGCCATCGACGCCCTCAACGACCTCATTGAACATTCGCCCGATCGCACTACCGGTCTTCTGTAGTAACCGTTCCACTGCGGGCAGAGACAGCGCATCAGGTGTGAAGGGTCTAGAGAGTGACGGATTAGGCGTAGTTGAGCGCGACGGTGGCGCTGGCGTGGCCGTTGTCGCCGTAGTAGAAGTTAGTAACGGGGAGCTCTCCTCCATGTCCCTGATGGCGTGTTCTACGTTCTTCTCGAATTCCTCCTTACTTATCGTAAGCCCGCTCTTCCCTCCCTCACTCCAATCGCTCAGGCTTTCGATCCATCCAACGGCAGCCTCTAGACTGCTGAGATAGTACATGCCCTCGCCTCCCATTCGGTCCGGGCTTCGGAAGCGGGTGATGAAATTGATGTTGGAAACAAGGTGAGGTGGATTGCATCTCACAACGACGTATATCAGATATGGGAGGAACTCGTCAGCACCGGCAGTGACCATTTCGGGAGGCGGCTTGGGGGAGGACGAAGATGATGATGGTGATGTTGTGGATGATGGTGTAACCGACTGCAGATGTCGAATAAGCCCAAATATCACCTTACAACAGTTCAAGATGCATATGAGTTTATCGCGGGGTGCCTTGTACGAGTTGACCTTGAGAAGTTCTTGTTGGGCGAACGCCAAGAAGCCTTCCTCGTTCCCGCCTCCAGAAGGTAGATCAAGGTGACGAGGTTCTATCCAGCGAAATAGCATGATTCGTTGTGAAAGAACACGATCTCGCTCGAGATCGTCGGCCGTTATTGAACTGCGTCGTGTTGTTTGCGCAATGGCGGGAGTAAAAGTGCTAAAGACTGTAAGTCTCACCGCAGTTGCTGAGAGCGACTACTTCTTACTATTGGTATAGTTGATTCATGACGAGTTTTTCCATGCCCTCCAACGCGTTGTCGAATTCGGTATCAGACGCGTCCCGCCATACATCGACGTCGCGCATCTGTTTCGCGATGAACACCATAAAGTCATTTATGATCTTTATCTGGTCGGCTACGGTGAAAGTTCGTTTTGCGAAGTTATTGAGAAAGCTAACTCTTGTTGAGACACAATGACGGGGCAATTGAGGCAAGACTTACGATTTCAAGTATTTGCTCACAGGCTCTGCAGGTCGTGTCTTCATCTGGTCCAAGAACTTTTGGAAATCAAAGGATTGCACTCCGCTGTTCTGTGAACGCGCTTCATTTCCGCTGCGGTCTTCTTCTGATCTAGATGATTCTCCCTGTTCCGCCTCCGTCGTCCTGTTTTCAGCCTCTGATTCTTGCCGTAACGAGGAGCTCGGCGGCGGAACCGGAGGTGCTGCTTGCTGCTGCGCGAAGCCACTAAGCGTTCGTGGACTGGGTACTGCCGCGGCCGCATCGACACTGATTATCCGTTTGTGCTTTGGGATGCTGAATGAGCGAGCAAGAGCAGCGATGTTGGTGAATGGAGAGGAGGAGGAGGAGGAGGAGGATGGAATAGATGCCTGTATCGGCTGAGATGATGATGAAGGCAACTGGGAGTCTGGCGCTGTCGGTGAGGCCGACTCGGGAGTGGGCGGTAGAGGTTGTTTCTCTTTATCTCTGACCGAGTCGGCCCACATATTCTCGGCCCCGCCTCCAGCCATAACTGGATCAAACTCTGCCAGAATTTCCCGTTCCTGGTCGGCGGATACTCGTCGTGCAACAATCTCGTCGTCGTCGCTCTTGCCCTCCAATCCGTGTATATTCTCGTCCAGCGTCGCCGGATCAGGCGTCTTTAGTCTGTTGGGCTGTATTGGCGGCACGGAGTCCTGCCATGGGTTCTCGTCCTCGGGAGCATCCACGGGTTTTGCCACAGACGTTGGCGTCGAATGACGGTCGTCAATGTTCAGCGCATCCAGATCTCTTTCCAGTGCTGCGCCTGCCATTGTCATGTATAGCGTGTCGTGGTAGAGTGATAGCGATCCGACGCGCAGCGCTCTGTGGTCGACGTACGGCAGGAACCTTTGCCATGTGCTACATGCATGCCATCATCGATCATGCGACTGCCCAAAAAGGGAAGCACTGCTGATCCGCCTCGGTTGACTTGTTCCTCGTTGACCTTCACATCTGGATGATGTTTTGTCTGCAAGTATACCGAAAAGTATACAGAAGCACTTCTCACACACTGTGGCCCTGGTATAATGACAGACATCAGGACTGGAACTTGTGTAATTGATACATTATCATGTACTACCCGATTGGGCCGTCGGTATTGGGATATGGGCGCGATTGAACGCGATGTTTCTTGAGCGTTTGCGCCACGTCGGCACGCTCTCACAAAATCAAGGAAGCATAAAAAAAGACTATCATGGCGCTATATACTTGATTGTGTCTCAGCTATCGCTGGAATATGTAGCAACATAATTGACTTTCCACTTCGCATCTTAAGATTCAAAGAAAGTGAGCAATACTTCTTGACCCAGATGAGGCTATACATACTTGCATAGTTCGATGGATCCTTTACAAGGGCAGCACATGAGTCACCGCAGCCCGCGCTATTGAAAGCATTCGGATTACCCGCCGCGTCCCCACAGAGAGTGACATCGAAGGTCAACGCATGGTCGACAAAGGAATTGGAGACATCGCACTTATCGCCATTTGCGAGGAAGGAAGCGGGCGTGGGCCAACTCGATGGGTTGGGCGTCTTTGAAGTTATATCGCTAGGTATTTGGTCCCGTGGGAAGAACCAGATGGCGATTCCACTAGAGTCCCGTCTGTGGGCGTATACACCCCCACCACCGGCATTGAATCCTTGTCCAAATGACACTTGTGATTGGTCGGTCATTCCGCAACCGCTGTTCCCAGAGCCGCCCCCGGATTCACACTGAGTGCTGAGGATGTGCGCTGTCATTTTCTGACTGTCGTCGAGCGTGCAGCTGCTGCCTGTATGGTAGGTGTATTGATTGGCCTTGTTGTTGTTGACACCTTCAAGAACGTCTATCTCTCCTACGAAGAGGAAGTACGACGTATAAGCTCACGGTTGGCGGGAAATGGACAGCGGCTTACCCTTATTTGGCCAGTCACCACCGACAGTCCTGTGGTAGACATTTGGTCTCAGGTCGTGTATACTGGCATGCATAAAGAGCGCCTTACCACCAAGCTGGCCATACAGAACAACCGTACGGCATCAGTGCGATGTCAGCAATGAACAGGCCGTCGTTGTATGTTTTCGGAGAACTTATGCGAGTACTGCAAGTCCCAATGTCGTTAACAGGGCCCTCGCAGAGAAGAGCTTTCACGTACGCATTCCTGAATTGGTTCTCACTCAGCTGAGTTTTGTCATCAACAGTCATCCAGAAAGCCCCATCATCATCGACATATGCAAGCTCTTGAGCACGAGCCGCGTCCGTGTTCTGGAAGTGGACCATTCCGTTTGTCGGGTCGGCTTGATCAAAGAAATTCCACCTGTGGCGCTGTCAGACAGTGCGGCATTTGAGACAACTGACATCAGCCTCACGAGTAGAAGTCTTTTCCTT
Organism: Strobilurus luchuensis; assembly: GCA_019915105.1. Classification (NCBI taxonomy): domain Eukaryota; kingdom Fungi; phylum Basidiomycota; class Agaricomycetes; order Agaricales; family Physalacriaceae; genus Strobilurus; species Strobilurus luchuensis. The sequence goes on from JAHLMJ010000003.1 coordinate 844,009, forward strand.
GGAACATATCAACCAGTTTATATGCGCTAGCGTCGCCTGCAACGTCACCAGTCTCAATCTCATTGGGACCGCCCGCGATTGTCTCGTCAATAGCAGGTACGTCCATGTCGTCGCGGGGCTGTTTGCGTTCACTGAGCAATTTGTACTTGGAAGGATCCATATCCAGAGGCGATACTCCACCAAGGACTCGGACTGATGACACGCGCCGCGGTGCTGGCGTTTGAGGGTACAGCAGAACAGGAATCGCAGCTGAGAGAGAGAGCATCACAAAGAAGGCGATGATGCGCAGCATCTTAAAAATTGGAGGAACACGGTTCGGAGAGGGAAGGACAAGAAGACCAGCTTGCAATTGTGGCCAGCACACTGGGGGAGTCAGGATGGGGTCAACCGAAGAAGACGACGGCGTCCTGAGCTGGTACTATATAGCATTCCCGGTACATGGCAACAATGAGGGCTTGTCGGGAGACGTGGTAATAGATTGGGGGCACGGTGGGGGCGTTGCTGCAGATGCCCGCCTGGAATCGGGCATGTAACACGCTCAGAGCCTCTTGGGCACGGTTTCTTGATGGCATTCGGCCAGACAGCGCTCAGCGGAATCCCAAAGTCATGGTCACCAAGGGGAAGCAGAGTTTGCCAAGTGCGGAGCCGCCCTTCTACACGCAGAGCATGGTAATGGTAGTAACAATTTCGAGGTAACCCGCCGGATCAATTTGATCTGATTCCGCCTTCACGAAACTTATGCCTCCCAGTTGCCTCACGCGCTCAGCAGCGACAGGCGAAGTCCAGAGATCATAATGTTGTGCGATAGCATCTCTATTTCTTTGAATAATATGCGTGATGCAACCTGTTAATACGAGCACCGTAGAGATCATTCAAAGGACTCGGATAGAGCCAGAAGCATTGCACGTCAATGTGAGGAGGTGCGGAGGCTAGCATCCGCGCGATTGCGAGCATGTATGATACAGCGAGTATGAGTTCAAAGATATAGATATACGAGTCTCATGGTAGAGTGTCAACGATCCGACGCGCAGCATAGTCGAAACTTGAAAGTTAGTCGACGTACGCGGTACGGCAGCCTCATCGATCACGCGACTTCCCAAAGAGGGAACCACTGCTGATCCGCCTCGGTTGACTTGTTCCTCCCCGACCTCGACGTCTTCACGATGTTTTGCCTGCAAGTATAGTGGGAAGTATACATAAGTGCTCTATAAACACTAAAGCTCTACTTAGATGACAGACATCAAGATTTGAACATGCAATATTGATACATGATCATGTACTACCGAATTTAGACGTCGGGAATCTGGATCGGGATGTAGGCGCAAATCTACGTGATGAAGTTCATTGAGCGATTGCGCCACTCCGACACGCTCTCAATGGATGAAGGAGCCATGCCAAGAGAACACCAGAAAATATATTAGTTATGTACTCGTGTCTCAGCTACCGCTGGAATATGTAGCCACATAATTGACTTTCCACTTCGCATCTGGACATTGAAAAGAATAAGCAACACTTTTTGACCCGGATGGGCTATACATACTTGAATAGTTCGATGGATCCATTACAGTGGCAGCGCATGAGTCACCGCATCCCGCGCTCTTGAAACTACTGGGATCACCCGCCCAGTCCCCACAGAGAGTGACATCAAAGGTCAACACATGGTCAACAAAAGAATTCGGGACATCGCAATTATTGCCATTCGCGAGGAAAGAAGTGGGCGTGGGCCAATTCGACGGGTCGGGCATCTTTGAAGTGATATCGCTAGGGATCTGGTCCCGCGCAAAGAACCAGATGGCGATTCCACTTGAGTCCCGTCTATGGGCGAATACACCCCCTCCGCCGGCATTGAATCCTTGTCCGAATGAAGCTTGAGATTGGTCGGTCATTCCACAACCGCCATTCCCAAGAGCCCCACCGACTTCACATTGAGTGCTGAGGATATGCGCTGTCATTTGCTGGCTTTCGTCCAGCGTGCAGTTGCTGCCTGTATGGTAGGTATATTGATTGGCCATGTTGTTGTTGACACCTTCAAGGACGTCTATCTCTCCTACAAAGAGGAAGCACGACTATCAGCTCACATGTCAATGGAGAACGAACAGTACCTTACCCTTGTTGGGCCAATCACCACCAACAGTCCTGTGGTAGACATTTGATCTCAGGTCATGTCACACTGGTATGCATAAAAAGCGCCTTACCACCACGCTGGCCATACAGAGCAACCGTAGGGCATCATTGCGATATCTGCAATGAACAGGCCGTCGTTGTATGTATTTGGGGAGCTTATGCGAGTACTGCAGGTACCGATGTCGTCAACAGAGCCGGCACACCCGAAGACGACCTTTTACATACGCATTTCTGTATTGATTGTCACTGAGTTGGGTCTTGTCATCGACAGCCATCCAGAAAGCCCCGTCATCATCGACATATGCGAGCTCTTGAGCACGAGCCGCGTCCATGTCTTGGAAGAGGACCATTCCATTTGTGGGGTCGGCTTGATCGAAGAAATTCCATCTGTGGCGCTGTGCAGTCAGGCAGTGCATCCGACAACCAGCATCAATCTCACGAGTAAAAGTCTTTGCCTTGGAACATATCAACCAGTTGATAAGTGCCCGCGTCGCCGGTAAGGTCACCATCCCCAGTTCCGCCATCGTCGCCGGTCGTTTCGTTCATAGCGCGCATGACCAGGTCATTGCGGAACCGTTCACGCGCATCCAGCGGTTTGTACTTGGAAGGATCCATATCAAGAGGCGAGACTCCACTAGGGACTCGGACGGATGGCACACGCCGCGGTGTAGGTGTACGAGGAACCAGCGGAATAGGAAGCGCGACTGAGAGAGAGAGCACGAGGAAGAAGGCAACGATGCGCAGCATCTTGAGAGACGGAGAAGTACGACTCGGAAAGGAGGGGACAAGACCAGCTTGCGACTGTGGCCAGCACACTGGGAGAGTCAGCCTGAGGATGGGATCAACCGATGAAGATGACCGCGTCCGCTGGTATACTATATAACATTCCCGGTACATGGCAACACTGGGACTTGGTATGGAGACGTGGCAATAGACTGGAGGGCACGTTGGGGGCGCTGCTAGAGGTAACGGCCTGAAATACGTTCAGCGCAGCATGAGATATGTTGATGGTCTTCGGCCTGACAATGCTGGGCGTAATTCTAGGACTGAGGTCACCAAGGAGATACAGATTCACGGGAGCGTAGCCGCACAATGCAGACGCAGAGCATAGTAGTAGCAGCTGCTTCAAGATAAGTAACATGCAGTATGAATTTCGATGCCTTCACGGGATGTTAACGTTGTACAGGACATGATGCATGATGACTCACTCAATTCTCAGCAGCGACAAGCGAAGTCCAGGCAAACCGATGCTTTGCGTAAGAAATTCTATTTCTTCGTTATGCGTAATACAACCTGATAATACGACCACCGTAGATACCAAAAAATGAAATCATAATCCAAGAGATAAAACCAAAACCAGCACGTCAACGTGAGTAGGTGCGGATGCTAGCATCCGCGGGACTGTAAGCATGTATGATACAGCGAGTGATAAGTCGAAAAGATACAGATATGCGAGGGATTTGCGTGAGTGGTTTCATGAGGACTGGTAGACAGCAATGTAGTGGATGTCCCATTTGGCGGCTGGAAAGATTGATGAGTATACGAGCAATCAGACATTGGCTGACAACTCACTGTGGAAGTTGGACGGATCTTTGATGTAGTCCGCACATGTTCCCGGGCAACCGTCGCCTGAGAATGCCGAACCAGCCCAGTCCCCGCAAAGCGTGGTGTCGATGACTATGGAGTGGTCGTAGAAATGGTCCGAAGAGCAGTCATCGAAGGGGAACGAGGCCACCGGAGTTCCCCAGCTGGTCGGGTCGGGGTTCTGCGCCTCGATATCGGCTGGGATCTCGGTGCGAGAGAAGAACCACGTGCTGATACCAGTGCTGTCCCAGAGGGTGGCGTAGACACCTCCTGCCTGCGCATTGAAGCCATGACCGTAGGAGCGCGTGTCGGACACTGAGAACGCGCAACCAGTGTTATCTCCGTTGATAGTCGCACATTGGGTTCCGAGGAGATTGGAAATGGACGAAACCTCGTCTGTCAATGATGAAGCCAATGTACAGCCTTCGCTGGTGTGTAGCGTTAACTGATTGGTGGTCCCAGTGTTAACACCTTCGATGATGTCGATCTCTCCACCTGCTGGCCAGTCGGGTCCAACAGTCCTATCAATCGATCATCAGCAATGACCCATGGGACGAAAACAATAGGAGGTACCAGTAAGCTGGCCATGTCGAGCAACCGTGGGGCATGGTCCAGAAGTCCGCAATGAACAAACCCCCATTGAAAGACTTCTGCGATGTGATACGAACACTGGAATATCGTCAGTCATTTCTCGAAACCCAGTGGAAGACAATTGACGCACGAATCACGCATAGGGTTGGAACCGCTCAACGTCGTCGTGTTATCCACCCGAAGAACAGTTGTGCCATCGGCTTGAACATAGGCAAGATCCGCTGCCACAGCCTGTGACTTAGAGAGGTAGTTCACGTTGCCGTTGGTAGGGTCCGAGTAATCAAAGAAATCCCACTCGCTGCGGAAAAGATGAGCGCCGAAACACGTAAGACAGGAGGAGACTGCGCACTTCAGGAAGTCCTCGCCTTGGTACATGACCTCGAGCTCATACGATGTGTTCTTTGAGCGCTTGGAGGAGCGAGCATCACGAGCGATCTTGCGGTGGTGAGTAGCAGGGGGGAGCATGTTCTGGAAGCCTGCATTGACGAGGACGGGAAGAACCACAAAAAGAGAGGTGATGGATAGCATTTCGGCCAGATGGTAGCGGAGAGCGAGGGTGATCTTGACCAGCAATAGATGTAAATGGGCGGCGAAAAGGAGGGGCGGCTACCAAGAGGAGATGGGGCGGTGGTCGTAAGGAAGGGGGACCTTGTGCAAACCAAATGCCAATTTCTCCTTTAAAGCTCAAACCCATTGTTCTAGCAATCACTGCATCCCTGATCGATTGATCTTCTAAGGCTTACTCCAGCAAAAAATCCGGCGGAGGAATCCGGACCCGGGTGGAATCTGAATTCCCTGTTGTGGTACGTGAGTCATCACCTCATCGTCACAGACTGCTCGGAACATTGCGCACGCTGTCGGAAGCTTCGCGCTCTCCCGTACAGTGCCCGCACCCTGGAGCGGGGCACTCTTTTCACTTCTAAAACGACTCAAAAATGTGGCAGATGCAAAGAAAATGTAATTGTGAATATCATACAGTAATAGCAGTGTTCAAAAATAATTAGAAAATCACCCGCCAGTAGAGGCGGGATAGGCGGGAGGTTGCTCGGCCTATGCGGGATTGCTCGGAATTGCGAGGACGAGGGCCGGCAAGTGCCTTGACCTTGTGGTCGTGACTCATCTACCAGGACAGGGAATTCGGATTCCACCCGGATCCGGATTTTCCAGCCCGGAATTGTTGCTGGAGTAAGCCTAAAGAACGGTCTTACGATGCCGGCGTTGCCGTGCTTGACGGGCGGTACAATCTCGCCCCATTGAGCACTCCGAGCTGGCTCCGCTCGGACGACGTCCAAGCGCCAAATGAGCGATGATCTGACGAAAGGGAGCCACATCCAGTGAAAGGAGAGCTGTGCAGGAGTCCGACTGGTTATTACCCTTTATTCCCACTCCCAATTATGTGTTGTGGACGCCACGACCTCTCCAACCTTTGATCATGATGACTTGATAACAGTCGAACGTCATGCGAGGTAAAGTGGGGATGCAGATTGGAAGTATTCAGAAATCTGGCTTTGCGCGTGCGTGTGGATAGTCCATGCGGCTCTCATTCCGAAGTTTCGCGATTCCCCTGAGTAGGGAATTGAGACAGCTGGGCAGTCCGGTGTTGAAGGGTGTTCCCTGCTACTAAAGATACCCAGGTCAAAAAAAAGCAAGACGAAGACCTTCACGAAGACCTACAAAGGATGCTTTTGCAGCTTTCTGCGGCAGAAGCGTGTCGCCTCGAGCTAGAGCAAATGCATAATTGACTGACATCGACGCTTGACCGATGACCCTCGAACGAAAATTTTCATCGACATGCGCACGTCGGGCCAGATACCTAGAGAATGGAGAGGCCGTTCCTTCCCTGACTCGTCTCAAGCGGTAACGGCCTGTATCGGCTACGACCAGCGGACGTCCAAGTTGTGTAGCGACAGCTTGATCGGAGGTCTTTTGCTCGGTGGAAGGTCCGATCTTTTGTTCGGTGAATGGTACGAGGAGGTGTATCGGATAGTGATTGTGTCTCGAGAAAGGGCTTTCCATCAATGTACACAGAGTAGAAGGTCGAGCACAGTGTTACTCCTTTTTCTTTGAGGGGGATGAATGGCGCTTTTCCCATTCAACTCTCCATCTCTGCCATTCTTCGCCGCGACCACCATCTGCCCAGACATCCCAGCCGTCGCGTATTTCAAGCCAAGAAGAGATGGGATTTTCGATGAGAAAGGCTTTGATCTTACCAAAGACGGAGTTTGGGTACCGCCGAGGCAAGTATTCCGCCACAGCATAGAGGGACAGACCCAGGAAGACGCCAATTCCAAACCCCCAGCCGATCTGATGTGGGTTGTGGTAGCCAAGACGATACCTAGGCAGGCTTGAGTTCTAGAGACATCATGATTGAGTGTGTTCATAGTCACCGTGAATATGCAACTAGACCGGCCCAAGCGGAGATCCCAGAGTACACGGTTGCGCGCCACGTCGCGTCCAGTAGTCGAGACCCAGTGGAGATAAATTGATGTCGGAAGAACATGTGGCAAATGAGAAATGAGGCGAAGTAGCCCATGTACTGGCTATGAGACGAGGGAAAGCCATAGCCGTTCCCGATGGATTCTGCACGCTGAACCATGTCAGTATATGTAACCGCTAATGACGATCGACACGCACCTATAGGTCTGTCCTGCTTGACGGCTCGCTTTACGATCCAGTTGAGTCCTTCACAAGCGAATTGGCCAGCCCACATGACAATGATCGTCAATTCGCGAGTCTGAACGGCGAGCGCAGCGTACGCGGGCTGAGAGACATGGGGTTGAGGGTATGTGATATGGCATGCTCGATAACGCATACCATCAGCAGAATTGGGCTTAGTGTCAACAGCGCCAGGAATAGGGAGGTTTTGGACGAATCATCGTCTAGAATGCCGTTGACATGAGCGCTGTGGTTGGTCGAGGGCGAAGAGTAGGCCTACATAGAACGTGGGTCAGGTCGAGAGAGGCCTGGGGTCCCTCTGAGCTGGCCATTGCAATTGAACGCCTTCAGTAACCCGGGGCTAACAAGGAGACCAAGGGAGCGACCAGGCGACGAGTTAAACTTGAGATCAGTGTCGACTTCCAAGAGTAACACTTGCGGCACGTGGCTTCTGACGTCAATATTTATTGCTCTTGCCAGATTCCAGAACGCCTCTTGCTCTGCTCCTACCATGTCTTTTCCTATCAAAGAAATCGCGACCAAGCCCTTTGAGGGCCAAAAGCCGGGCACGTCCGGCCTGAGGAAGAGGTGTGTGCCCCTGCAGCACCTTGCCAGTGAACACCACTGACGGCACTGACAGGGTCAAGGTCTTCCAGCAGGAGGTAAGCACAAAAACGCGTGGATATACACTTCTTGACATCGACGCACCCGCAGCACTACACAGAGAACTTCGTGCAGGCCATCTTCGATTCTATCAACGCCAAGGGCGCTACCCTTGTCATCGGTGGTGACGGCCGCTACTTCTCCCCAGAGGCCGTCCAGGTGATCCTCAAGATCGGTTCTGCCAACGGCGTCGCCAAGTTCATCGTCGGAAAGGACGGCATCCTGTCCACGCCTGCTGCGTCCAACGTCATCAGGAAGTACAAGGCGTACGGTGGCATTCTCCTGACTGCCAGTCACAACCCGGGCGGTCCCAATAACGACTTTGGTATCAAATACAACGTCTCGAACGGCGGCCCCGCCCCCGAGAGCGTCACTGACAAGATCTTCGAGATCACCAAGACCATCTCCAGCTACAAGATCATCGAAGACGCGCCGGTAAGCCCGGAATGGCTTGCCTTCTTGGTTCGACTGCTCACAATCTCTCAATCAGGTCGATCTGGGCAAAATCGGAGAGTTCACCTACGGTCCTTCGACGGTCTCCATCATCGACTCCGTCGCTGACTACCTCGTTCTCTTGGAGGACATCTTCGACTTCCCCCTCATCAAGAGTTTCCTTTCTTCCCACACAAATGACTATCGCGTCTTGTTCGATGGCTTGCACGGTGTCACCGGCCCTTACGCGTCGAAAATCTTTGTTGACACCTTGGGCCTCCCCCCTTCATCTGTCCAGAACTGCGTTCCCCTTCCCGACTTTGGTGGAGGACACCCTGATCCCAACTTGACCTACGCTCACACTCTTGTCGAGGCTGTCGAGAAGGACGGCATCGAGTTTGGTGCTGCTAGCGATGGTGACGGTGATCGCAACATGATCTACGGAAAGGGCGCGTTCGTTACGCCTTCCGACTCAGTTGCTGTCATTGCCCATTGGGCCGATGTCATTCCATACTTCAAGAAGCAGGGCGGCGTCAAGGGCCTGGCCAGGAGTATGCCCACCAGCAAGGCCATCGATCTTGTCGCCCAGAAGAAGGGTTTGGAATACTTCGAGGTACCAACTGGTCCGTGACGATTTGGGAAATCCTTCGGTAGTGATTCTGACGCACGTTTCCTGCAGGATGGAAGTTCTTCGGAAACTTGATGGATGCTGGACGCCTCTCGATCTGTGGTGAGGAATCCTTCGGTACCGGCTCGGACCACATTCGTGAGAAGGATGGTCTGTGGGCCGTTGTAGGTACGTCGACGATACTCTGAGTTTATCATTTCACTTATCACGATGTGCATCAGCTTGGTTGAACATCATCGCGGCTGCTAACCGCGACTCGCCGAACAAGCTCGTTGGCATCAATGACATCTTAGAGTCTTTCTACGAGATCTACGGCCGCTCGTTCTTCAGCCGATACGACTACGAAGAGGTCCCCTCAGAGGGTGCTGGCGAGATGGTTGCGCACATCAACAAGGCTCTCAACTCTGGCTCCTTGACCGACACCACGCACACCTCTGCGTCGACGGGCGAGAAGTACACCGTATCGGGGATGTACAACTTTGCGTACACCGATCCCATTGACAAGAGCGTGTCCAAGAACCAGGGACAGGTCATCACTTTCTCGGATGGATCGCGGGTGGTGTTCAGGTTGAGTGGAACCGGCAGCCAGGGCGCGACGGTTAGGATGTACGTCGAGAGGTATCTCGCGCCTGAGGCTGGCAAGGAGGCGCTGAGCAAGGATGCCGCGGAGGGCCTGAAGGGACTGATTGAGGTCGCTCTGGAGCTCAGCAAGCTCAAGGAGTTCCTTGGTCGCGAGAAGCCCACTGTCATCACTGTAAGTTGGTTCTTGCCACGTTCGTTCAGTGACTAAATATCTGGCTTCTAGTGAACGAGATATCTAATGGGTGTAGGGAAATGGACAATATGGATTGTATAGTAACAACTAGACATGCGCAGAAATATGAATTCGAGAAGTGACCTTGATTGGGACTCTGACAGCAAATGCTTGTCTGCGAATCTCTTGGCTCGAGCTTACCCTAGCATAGTTTCAGCCTTGCCTGGAAGACAAGTAGCCCCCAGATGGGAACATGGCTGTCCTGTTCACGTACTTATGTATACAGGACTTGAAGCTTTGGGGCGGGTGGTCGCTCAGTCCGGCTTGATACTGATCGATGACCTCGCACCGACTTTGTACAAGCAACTGGTCAATCGCGAATGCCAGTGAGAACTTGGTACCAAGTCTGGTGTTTGCGTGGCGGGTGGTGCACACAACCGTGCTTCCAGTCTTCTTATCAGTGAATCTGGCGCCCACCGGTCGTTTCATTGATGTAACATACGGATCAGGTTCTTTTGCCACTATGCTCAGAGTATCAGCTCCAAGAATAAGTAGAGGGAATGTTCGCATGTCAAGATCAGTCGAAGCACCGACTCCTTCGCGTCGCTTCCAGTGGCATACGTCGTTCATATCAAATTTCAGAACTAGCAATAGTGCGACACGCTGTAGTAGGGGTTGGAGTGCCCTGAGATGAATGCTACGGTCGAACAGTACGCAATTGCAACGAGGGAAGCCTTTCAGTTTGATTAGATTAGATGGTGATTGGTGATCACGTAACTCAATTATAGGCGTGGGGCCTTCACGAGCTTCGGTCATCTTTCCTGCCACCGTCTTACTGCCACCTCCCGCACGAAGGTCTCCACCAAACCACCCAAGGCAGCACTCAGTCTGCATTATTGAAGCCCTCATTTTGGACTCGCCAATTCAGAATGTCATGAATTTACCACGCCCATTGAATGGGCAGCTGCTACACCCAATTCCCATTGACTCGGAATCAGACTGGAAGTGCGCGCGCATCCATTCATTGACAGTGATATCGATCAACTGTCATTGAAAGGAACTTTAAAACGCATAGTACCTGCCCGTTTCGTACGTTCTGGAGTCTCTGGCGCTGATATCAACCGATGTTTTCGGCATCTTGAATGTGAGTATAATTTCATGCTTGCTCTGATCAACGCCGACCACAACTTCCCAGCTTTTCACCCTCCTGGACACGCGTAACTTGCAAGCGTTATGCAATTTGGAGGACATCCGAAGCAGCTACATGACTTTGCGTCTGACAACGTGCCTTTCAAAACAGCGGATCATCATGTCACGTCCAGCGACGCAGGAATGGAGACTAAGTTTCCAAGGTTGAGCAGACCGCTGCTTATGATGCGCCCGGAATACGATGTTGTCGCTGTGGGCTCTGGATACGGAGGAGCTGTAGCGGCCAGTAGAATGGCCAGAGCAGGAAAGAGCGTGGCGATCCTGGAGCTCGGTAGGGAGAAGTGGCGTAAGTGATGCTAGAGTCTCTGTGCAACGCTTCTGCCTGTATCGAGCTGATCGCATCATTCAGCGGGTGAGTATCCCAGTACCTTGAGGGACGTGTTGCCAGAGCTCCATTTGTCTGGCAATACAACCATTGGCAGGTCGAACGGACTCTATCATCTGATTCGAGGTGACGGTCAAAACGTGTTCGTCGGAAATGGTAAGTATCTTATATACGCGTTGACGAGTCGTACTGACTGAATCAGGGCTCGGAGGGTCGTCCTTGCTGAACGCCAATGTATTTTTGGAAGCGGATAAGCGAACACTACAGCTACCAGAGTGGCCGGACGAAACCCGCCAGGATCCTGCTTGTCTTGAACCATGTGAGACGATATCCTGTGAGACGCTTCGAATACTGATATAGATATGCAGACTACGTGCGCGCTGCTGATATGCTTCAGCCCACTCCTTATCCAGAAAACTACACAACACCTAAGAAGCTCAAGGTTCTAGAAAAACAGGCCAAGGCCCTCGGGCATGAGAATAACTTCCGGCGCGTACCGCTGACGACTTTCTTTCAAAACGGCCTCAACAACGCTGGAGTTGAAATGAAGGCATCGACAGCGTCCGGACAAGACTGCACAGGAGTCAACGATGGCTCGAAGCATTCCGTTCTGATGAACTACCTTCCAGATGCCTGGAACTGGGGTGCTGAGATCTTCTGCGAGTGCGAAGTCCGACATGTTTGCAAGAATCCGAAGGACGGTGGATATATTGTCTTTTTCGCTTACCACGGAGACGGTAGAAAGAAATTCAAGGATAATCTCTACAGTGATCTTATGTGGGTGCGGGCGGTATGTGAGTCATCTTTCCTCGACTGGCCTCGAGCTTATTCGGATGTAGAAAGAGTTCTGTTTCCTGGGAGCGGGTGCTCTTGGGACTACTGAGATCCTGCTGCGGTCCAAATCACACGGGCTGAGATTGTCTCGCTTTGTTGGCCAGAAGCTATCCACTAACGGCAACATCCTTAGCTTTGGTACGTCGTCTTCTGGCTTGCGAAACTGCCGATCATGGATTGACTGTGGTGATGAAAAGGTTACAATTCAGACCACATTGTCAACGGTGTTGGACGTGAACTCTCACCCGCCGACGATCCGTGCGGTTGCGCAATAACAGGTGCCATTGATACTCGAGGGCCCGAGTCGTCGCCGAACGTGCTCGACAGTTATGTACTCGAAGAAGGCGCCATTCCGCAAGCTCTTGCGCCTGTGATTCAAGAAATGCTTGAGGTGTCACAAGGAAAGGAATCACCCACGTATGTGGTATCAGGACGCTTCCGACGCTTCCTTTCTCGGCTCACAAGCATGTTTTTCGGTCCTTATGCCAAGGGCGGCGCTGTGAATAGGACGCAGACATACTTGGTCATGTCGCACGACAATAACGAAGGTATCATGACTCTGGAGAAAGACAAGCCGTACCTGCAATTCTCAGGTGTTGAGAGGACCGAGCACGTCAAGAAGCTAGATGACATGCTTTCTCATGCGACGAAAGCCATTGGTGGGACACTGATAAACTCGCCTTTTCATGACGGTGAGCACTGATAGCCTCGAACAGTAAGTTTTCACTGATGAAAGCAGTTGTAGGCCAGGGGCACAAACTCACGGTACATCCTCTGGGTGGTGCTATCATGAGCTCCGACGGGACTGGGCGGAATGGAACGACCAACCACATTGGCCAGGTTTTCACGGGAGCTGGGACGGAAGTGCATCAGGGTCTGGTTTGTGTCGATGCATCGGTGATACCGACTGCTCTCGGTAACGTTGCTTCTTAGGGATCAGACATTTAATATTCATTCACCTCTCCAAGGCGTCAATCCGCTTGCCACCATCACTGCTCTCGCTGAGCGCTCCGTTGATATCCTTGCGAAGAAGGATGGTCTGAACGTCGCCACGTCAAAGAATGGAAGACTAGATCTTTTCGGGACACCTGCAAGATCTTTTGCATTGCCCGCAGATACCCTCGCAGCGAGCAAAAGGGCCCAATCGACGAGCTTGTCTGGGGGAGGTGTTCGGTTCACTGAAATCATGACCGGCCATATTCATATCGGAGATGATGATATCGACGATTTTTCCATTGCCGAGAACGTTGCCAAGGGAGCTGCGAGCTTTGCGAGACTCTACATCAGTGTTGATGTGTCTAGCGTCAAGAACCGTACGTTAAGTTCAGCTCTGATATCTCCCTCGGCTGAAGAGAAGTCAGTCAGCAAGCGCCCCGCCCCTGCATCTCTAGCAACGGGAACGTTTTCTTGCGCTGCTCTTTCCAGGTATCCCATGATGATCTTGCAGGGCGAAGTTCAGTTCTTCACCGTGGACGAGACTGTCTCGGATGGCTGCACCTTCACCTATAAGCTTACACTGCGCAGCACGGAGGGAGAAATCTATCTGCTAGATGGTAACAAAAAAATCGATTCAAGCATCGCATTCTCCGTCTCCAAGACATGGAACGCGACGACGGCGTTGTATACCATGATCACACGCATTGATGGCTCAATTGTTGGCCGGGGTATACTTCGCATTTCTCTAGGAGATTTTGTATCCCAGCTGGAGAGTTTTGAGTCAACAAATACTGGAGGGCTCTTCAAAAGGATGACTCAACTCCCTTCCCTTCGGTTCTTCAGCTACTTTGTCCGGAATTTGGCCCACTACTTCTTCGCTCCGTTCTCGCAGCTCCAATATCCCGATGAAACTCACAACGGATACTTCCCTAAGGCACCCCCTTCGCAAATAGTCTCGCTCACCGCAAAAGATGGCGTGCAGACTACGATGAAAGTTTGGATCCCAGAGGGTAACCGAGGCCATGTTGGCGTCGTTGGAAAGAAGCTGCCAATCCTGATGATCCCAGGAGCCTCGGTCGACGACCAGATATTCTCCTGTCCCACCATACCTACCAATACCGTCGAGTACTTCACGTCGCGGGGCTACACCGTCTATGTACCCACTCTCCGGTTTGGGCGTACGCCAGCGGCAGAGAAAGGGGACACAGCGTACGACACCCGGCTGGACATTGCGGCAGCGATGAACTTCGTTCATGATCAGCATCAGGACAAGATGTATATCCTTTGCCACTGCGTAGGCGCCATCGCGACTTCGATGGGCCTGCTAGATGGGACGCTGCCGCCGGAGTGGCTACAGGGCCTCACAGCCAGTCAGGTATTCTTCACTCAGCAATTCAGTCCCGACAATGATCTCAAAGCTCATACTACCCTCCTCGCAAACACCTACAAGGTCAGTTCGGCTTTCTGGTCTGCACTCATCTGGCACTGATGACACCTACACCACAGTTCCTCTGTGGCCCTTGGTTCCCCATGAACAGCACTCCCCGCGATACTTCCATTCTTCAAGGCCTCTTCGACCAGCTCCTCCGATTTTACCCAGTGGGCTCCGCCGCCGAGCGGTGCACGTCAACTGTCTGCCACCGCTGCTCTTTGGTCTTCGGTCGCCTTTGGAACCACGCCAACCTCACACACGCGACACACAAGCATCTCATCAACTTCTTCGGCGGCATCCACATGAACATGCTCGCGCACCTCATGCGCACGGGCACCGCGCGCCACTCGCTCGACAACGCGGGCAACGACCTCGTCACGGAAGAGAACCTCGCCCGCCTGCGCGGTGTGCCTATCCAGTTCATCAGCGGTGGTGCCAGCGCTGTGTTCACACCCGTCAGCACGAGCATGGGCTATGATATGCTCCGGGAGCGGTTCGGTACCGCGCTGTATAGGCGCGTCGTTCTAGGCGGGTACGGGCATCTGGATACGTGGATGGGAAAGCGAAGCAAGGAAGATGTATATCCGATTGTGAGGGAGCATGTAGAATGGTGTGAGACTCTTGGGGCGTGAATTCACGGTGATTCGGTTTCTCCTGAGATATCGTACAGATGATTGGCAGGTGTGGCGTTGTGTAAAGAGTGGTATTAGTACTGAGAAATATCTCATCGCTCTAACTACACAAGTTGGATCTCCGACCCGGCGTTACGGTCGGGGTCAACCACAAGCCTCCATCTTCGTCCGCGGCAGCTTACCAGGCTCGAGGCCCAAGCCTGTTGAGTAGTCTGACCAGTGAGCGGAGGATAGCATATCAAGTCCATCTCAGTGCAGGCTGGACGTAATCGAGCACGGCGCTGTTGAGAGCATCGAAAGAGTCTAGCAGCATATGCTCGGTTCCGCTCGAGTATAATCTCGTAACTGGCCACCGGCAGCCATGTCGCCGCGAAAAAAGACTCGGACACGGATAACGCCCAAGCCCAAGTCGCACAGCAGGACCAGCTACGCCAGCACCAAGGAGTATCGGGAGATGCGGGCGGACGGGACGCCCACGGAGGAGCAGTTCCAGTCCTGGGATTCGTATGGCCGATTTGTGGTGACCGACATGGACGCCGTGAACCACGAAGTGCACAAAGGAGATTGGTGCGTCTCTTGATCTCCTGCCACCATGCACATAATGAACCCAGCCTTGCCAGCGTTCTGGTCCTCCCACCCGAGCCAGAGCACCCTTCTCTCTCCGATTTCTGGGTCGCCAAAGTGCGCGCCATCCGCTCGCCGTCGTCCGAGACAACGAACGTCTGGCTGCTCGTCCAGTGGTACTACTCGCCCGCGGATCTGTCTAGCCTGGTCAAAGCATACGCGTCTTCCCTGCCTCCCTCCGCATCCTCCTCGTCCTCCGTCTCCTTCTGCGCCTACGAGCGTATATTCTCTGACCATCTCGACATCATACACCACGCTACAATCGACGGCGTCGTCTCCGTGACGCGCTACGAAGAGCTCGATCTCTCTCCTTCGCGCATCGAACCTGATGGCTTCTGGACACGTTACGATTACGAACGCGTGATGCGTGCTGTCCGTCCCAAGCCGCTGCCCTTTGCCTGCGTGACCGAGTCAGAAACGGAGGTGCTTGATGACAAGAAGGGAAAGAGGAAGCTGAAGAGGGCGGAGACGCGAAGGTGTGGCGCGTATCACCCGTGTGAGGAGATGCATCTATGTCCGAATGCGTCTTGCATGCACTGGTGGCATGCCCGCTGCCTCTCTCCAGCCCCGCCCGCCTTCAGTTCTGAAGATTCTCCTCTTCTACCTCATCGTAAGCGTCCACGTTCCAGCAAGCTTGTCAATACAACGCCCCTCATGGACTGGCTATCTATCCAACGCGTACTCTCTTCGTCATCGAATATGAAACCCGCCGCGTTCAGGAAGGAACTTCTCACAGGGATCCCCTCAGAGGTCCTCGCTGCCGCTGGACAACCCATCGTTCGAGGCGGACGATTCGGGATAGTGGGAAATGTCCGGGAGGTGACTGAAGCGCGGACAGAGGTTTTGAGGGCTTTGGGTGACCCTGCCTTTGCAGAGGAGGAGGAGACTGAATCGCCGAGAAAGAAACAGAAGAAACGTCTCGAGAGCATGGGGCCAAGTGCATCTGCTGTTGTGCTCACGGCGCCATCCACCGGCAAGAAGAAGGAGATGTCGCCAATCATGTGGACAAACGCGACGGTTGAAGGGGTGGAGGCATATACATGTCCGCGCTGTGGGAACGCCATCTGAATGGCGAGGTCGGTGAATTGTGTGCTTGGGATCTCATTTGTGAATTGTAAATAAGTTATCTAGTTCGGACTTGTACGGTGTACCTCATTGCTATTTGCTTGCTTTCTGTACATACTCATTCGATTGTAATTATTTGTATCATCTGCCACCATGCTGCACTGGTTCCCACCAAAAGTGGGTTTGAGAACATCTTCTCGATGGAAATGAGTTCCGCAAAGAGTCCGGACTCAGCAGAGTCAGCACTGACTGAGTGCGCCACAAAGTGGTGGTGAATCATGCAAAACGATGGGCCTGACCGGGAATTGAACCCGGGACCTCCTCGAAACAGTCGTGAAACCCTAACAAGGAATCATACTACTAGACCATCAGGCCATACAACATGCGGCTATCTTGACATCACAGCATGAGCGGCTTCGCAATGCCTGGAGTCATGGTGAGGGGGGGCTTGACGTGTGCTCCGTCTAGCTCCAATGCCTTGCACAGAACTCAATCAAGCAAAGACCAGTCGCTAATCTTCTGGCGATCCAACTACAGTATTTCGCTGTCGAAGCGTGAGGTAGTCCTCACGTAGACAAATTTGTATGACGAGTCGCCGAAGACCGGAAGCGTGAGCGGAGTGTGTGAGGTGGCGCCGAGTGTGGCGGACGGCAGTCCGTGAGGAGTCGACGCGGTGTATGTAGATAGAAGATAACAAGAGTAAGCTTAGAGTCAGAGATCCAGAGTGAGAAGAGTCGAATTGAGAGTACGGGTGGTCCAAGACAAAGGCTACCTATCTAGGTACAGAGGTATATAAGGAGTGATCCTAGGGGCTGTAACAAGGTACAAGTAGAGGGCGCGACAGCGCCAATTTGCACTCGTGGTCTGGTAAGTAGTCTAAATGGTCTGGTATGGGAAAGATAGTGAGCGTTGTCACGGTACGGAAGTGTTTGACACGATTCCTCTACCGGAACGAGTTCGGTGGGTAGAAAGCTATCGAGATAGCTGTGTGGCTGGTGGAAGGTGGTAAACGTGCTTGAGGGCTAGTCTGCTGCTTTGATTAAGAGCTCCTAGGCACCTGAATATACTTGTCTTGCTTGCTTGTCTTGCTTGAGGGCTAGTCTGCTACGTCGTGTAACTCCTAGGCACCTGATTCTGATACTTGTCTTGCTTGAGGGCTAGTCTGTTATGTCGTATAACTCCTAGGCACCTAATTCTTGCCTGCTTGTCTTGCTTGTGGGCTAGTCTGTTACTTCGTGTAACTCCTAGGCACCAATCCTTGTTACTTGTCTTGTTGCGTGCGAAAGAAGTACCTAACTTAGTCAGCGATGTGCTGCTTGCTTAGGCTTGAGAGCGGGTTCAAAGGTCTCAGAGCTGTCTGATGACTGTTAAGCAGATAATGTAAACTTGGGGTGCTTGCCTTCTTGGGGCCGAGCTGCTCCCTATTTATATTCTTTTGGTACAGGCTATAAATAACTTCTTACTGACTACAATTGACTGTTTCTGACTATGTATGACTCATTTCGACTCAGTCTGACTCATTCTGACTTATTCTGAGTCAGTTGAAATGGCTTGGCTTGTGTTGACTCAGAGTGAGTCATTGTGAGTCGTGCTGAATCATTCCTGAGTCGGTTCTATTAATAGAGCGTTCATGTTTAAATTTGGAAAGTGATGGTTATTCTTGATGATTACTTTTGTACTCTGTCAAATGAATACTTTCTGTGTGGTGACATTCGCGGGGCACGAATAAATTTGATCGTCCTCGATCATTATTTTGACAGAATACAAAGTACAAATATCAAGAATAAATCAACAATAGTTATTCAACTTTCGTGCGACCTGATCAACTCCCGTGTAGCTGTACTCCACCAAGTTCCTTTTCCTGCCTCTGCTTGCTTGTCTATAGCTTCCCACGAATATGATGGAGCTTGCTGCCAGACGGCAGGATTGACCTGTCTTTGTCTCATCTGTCGCTGATATCGGGGACAAAGGAACTGGTAGGGAACTGCGAGGAGTCGAGGATGTGTTGTGGTGGTAGGTTCATCAGCGACGTTGCA
The DNA here is from genome assembly GCA_019915105.1 of Strobilurus luchuensis. Lineage (NCBI taxonomy): Eukaryota > Fungi > Basidiomycota > Agaricomycetes > Agaricales > Physalacriaceae > Strobilurus > Strobilurus luchuensis. Next base: position 862,533 of record JAHLMJ010000003.1, read on the forward strand.
GCTACTGCACATGAGTATAGCGATTCCTTCGCAATCCTGATAGAATCCATCAACCCTGAAATTGCCCATCCTGGTGCCGCTATGCCCATAGAACCAGGGTCCGATGGCGTGTTTTGAATAGACAATGGTCAGGAATAATTGGCGATTGGGAAGATAGGCTAGGTAGGCCATCTCGACTTCGTAGGTGATTTCCGTGTGCAGACGCTCTATTCCAATGTAAGAAGGGGGTCCGCTGGTCACAGAAATATAAGGGACAGCATGCCCTATGATGGTCTCAATCTCTTGTCGAGAGAAAGAGGAGGAGATGATACCATTTGTCGAAGCAGTGGCAGTGTCTGTCGCAAGGGACCTAGTGGACTCGTTTCGAGCATAATGTGCATATAGACGTGTGCCGTTCACAAGTTCGTCATAGAATGGGCTGACGAGATGGTCTGTGCTGGCAGTAACTCAAAGCATGGGTGCAAGTTCGGAGAGTGTTTGCGCCATCTCAGGTGATAATTCTGGCAGAACGAAGCGGCTAGATTCATGTAGATGCGCGGCTGTGGGGAATCTAGGGGGTCGGGGAAGCACCCATCGCTGGTGTGGATAGATAAATGCCTCTTCGTATGAGGGAGGGTTCGACGGTTGCTATGATCATTCTTGTCAAGCGAGTGAATGTCGTTGGGAAGGCGCATACCTCGTTTGGTTCTCGAGGCTCTTCCGTGGTAATTTCCTCAGTTGTTTCCGTTGTTTGCCTGTTTATAATGCGCAGGAGGCGTCGGAACATGGTGCTGGTAATGGGCATGATGGTGGTGCGATGATGAATTTCCCAAGTCATTTTGACTTGCTAGATACAGGGCGCGTAACGTTCTACGTAATTTTAACTCGTTTTTCCATGAATAGTTTATCGAGATCCGCATCGTGCTTCGCCGAAACCTTCATCCATCTTTTGGGGTTTGGTGTGACTCTCGCATCTGGCTCCATTCCTACAAACAGCTCCAAATGTTCATTGGTGATGACAATTCGCTGGAAGGAATGATAGGCGAACTGAAGGGTGTCTTCCAGACACTGAATGTAGGCGTAACGGACGCCCTCGTTTCGTCGATGATCGATGTGCGTAATGATGAAGTTTCCGAGACGGTTGCTGAAGCAAAGGAGGTTGGTGCGCAACCCATGGGTTGCGGCGGTGCATCCTAGAAGGAGCTCCCCCAGTATCCTGTCGTAGACATAGTCCGTGGTGATATAGCGTGCATTCAGTCGCGGCAGTGGCGCAAGCACTGGTTGGGTATACACAATACTGGGGAGGAAAAAGCTGCGAAGCTGTTCTTCGGCAAGCTCAATGTCCCCCTTGAAGACTTCATGGATGACTATGTCGTTGGGCTTGTGTGGATCATAGATGATCTCGGCATTTCCGCCAATCCAGAATGCATGCACGGGCCCGTCAATAGGTCCCAGTTGTGTGCGACTGAAGAGGTCGGTTCTGCTGTTTTATTAATGTGAGAGTCTTGTCTGAGGGATAGCTGACCGACGGTTCGTATTTGTAGGAGAACTCGAATTTTGACATGGCGGCTCTTGATGAGTTACGAGTGAATTGATTACTCATCCTTAGCGCCTATATTACTTTCGTCATCGGTTTCCTCGGGCGTCTGATTTCTGATGGAGACATGTTCTAGTCCATCCTCCAAAAGCCTTATCAGTCCCTCACGTCGAGTAACATACGGTATTATGCGGAAGCCTGCAATAAGGTCCTGAAATTTGGTTCCATCAATTTCGGCTAGTCGGTAATTTCCCCTTTGGGATCGATAGCGAACCACATACGGCCCTAAGTACCTCGGGTTTGTCTTCTTGTTGACTTGGTAAGATGTTGTGTATCGAACGTCCCTGACCAGTACCAGATCTCCGGGTTCATATTGCTGTTTTTGCAAACAGTGCCAATATCTTTTATTGAACTGTTCGCGATTTCGTAGTCGGCTCTTCTGAAGTGTTTGAACGGCCTTGGATATATTTTCTTCTCTTCTTTCTAGCTGCTGAATGCGTTTTTCCAGGAGCTCAGTGGTAGAGAGGTCAGTCGGAAAGATGATGTCAGAACATGTGAAGTCTAGAAGGTCTATGGGTAATACCGGTTCTACCCCGTGTAAGAGGTAGTATGGTGAATATCCCGTTGCTGAGTTGACTGTGACGCGGTCTGCAAATAGAGCTATTCGAAGCTTAGTGTGCCATTGCTTGGGTGCCCCAGTCGTGACATCCTTGTCGCATGATCGTATGATGGCCTCTCTTAATATATAGTGTCCTCGTTCTACTTGTCCGTTAGCGTGTTTGTTATACGGAGTTATGGTCACGTGAGGAATTCCTAAGCGGGCCGTTAATTGCCGAAATGCTCCTTGGACTTCGGCACCATTGTCTGTAATTACTTTTCCAATTACTCCATATCGACAATAGACGTCTTCTTCCAGGAACTTGGCTATGGCCTCTGCTTTGACTTGTCGTAATGCTCGTGCTTCCGTGACTCCAGTTAAGTCGTCTTTTATAGCCACTATGGCGATATATCCTGCACTTGGTGGCATGAACATGACGTCTAGGAACACCTTTTGCATGATGTGAGTTGGCCGGGAAATCGTAGGTGGAATTTGAACTTTTATCAGGTTTCTAATCTGGCATTCATGACAGGAGACAATGAAGTCGTGTACATCTTTTTGCATGTATGGCCAGTAGAATCTTTGTCGTAAAAGCTCCATTACGGTATGAATTCCACGGTGTCCCAGTTTATCGTGAGCCCATTCCAGGATTGTTGGTCGTGATTTTGAATCAAAGATCACTTTGATGGGTTGGTTTTGTCCGTTTCGTTTATACATTCGTCCGTTTTTTACAAAGAATTGCAGCGTCTTTTTAATGAAACGCTTTCTGGCTTGTATGGTTGGGAATGCTTGACTTATTTGCAACTGGGAGCTTTCTTCGCTATTCAGATATTTGAATATCTTACTCAGCTCTTTGTCCACAGTTGCCTGTCTACGTATTCCGGCTCCTTCGTCTGGTGCCTGGGCGGCCTCAAGCTGTGCGTCTAGTTGGTCATTTCCTAGCTGATATATATCTGGGTTAGGAATGAGCGATATTAAGGCTATATTATCCAGCCACTCGTCATCTTCATGTTGGAACTCATCGGGTTCTTCTCCTGGTGCCGGTCTTCGGCGTGATAGCCCATCTGGTCCTTTGAACCTGGTGGCTGGTATGTGTTCCAACTGGAAGTCGAACATTAATATTCCCTGTATCCATCGATTGATGACTGCCGTGGGTTGTAGGTCAGGCTCATTGAGCATTCCTTTGATATACTTGGCATCCATCTCGACTATAAGCGCTGGTGCACCAATTAGGTATATTCTCCAGTGTCGCAAGGCTCGATATAATCCATATAACTCCAACTTTGGTTGTGAGTATTTGCTTTCTGTGGTATTTAGCGGTAGTGATCCATATCTAGCTGGCCGCCGTATTCCTCGATCATCTTTCTGTGATAGGATCATTCCTACTGCTATGAAACTTGTGTCCACTGACAGTATGATTGGGCTCTTGGATTTATAGTCTATTGCCCGTAATGTTGGTGCGGTTGAGACTTTGATTTTTAAAATCTCAAATGCTTGGTTTCGTGCGTCTGTCCAGACAAAGTCCCTATTTGCTCTTGTTAATTCTGTGAGTGGTCTTGCCAGTAATGAATAGTTTTCTATCCAGATACGCACGGTTCCGCATAGGCCCAGGAATCCTCGTACTTCTGTTACATTACTGGGTGCAGGCCATTTTAGAATTTTGCTGACTCTTTCTTGGTCTGGTGTACGTCCTTTGGCACTACAAGTTTGTCCCACAATGATGGCTTCTGGACGACAGATTTGAACCTTTTTGGGTGAAAAGGTTGCTCCGGCGCACTCTACTCTATGCATGACACGATGTACATCCTGTGCGTGTTCCCATATGAAACGTCTGATTCCCGGATTCTCTTTCAGGGTTTCAGGTTTTCCATTGTTATCAAGGTATGCCGTTTTGGGACCTTTAACTCCTAGGTCGTCTATGAATATATTGGCTGATTCAGGAATTTCAGGTTGTAGAACAAATGTCATGCAGTTCTGAAATTCTGCCGGGGAATTAGTATATCCCATTGGTAGCACTGTAAGTCGTAGCAATCCTAGTGGCGTATAGAATGCAGTAAGGTCTCGTGATTTAGGGTGGACCAGTCGTGCATCAAATCCCCAATACAGATCAAATACTGTGAAGCATTGACTTCCACCAAAGGGTTCGACAAAGTCATCGATTATTGGTAATTGTCCTGCATCCCTGATTGATACTCTGTTCAAAGGCTGCAGATCGTGTATCATTCGAAGAGTTCCATTCTTTTTCAGTACACAGAACCATCTGCATCTGTAGGACGACTGACTTGGTTCATATACTCCTGCTGCCATTTTGCCTTTGAGTATTTCCACAACTTTGTCTCGTATCCCAGGGGGTATCGGAATGTTTTTATACTCCCATGGAACATGCGGTATGGTAGCCATTATGTAATCAGAAAAATATTCTCTGCTGAGTGTGCCTCTATCTTTTTCCTCATAAGGAAGAGTTCTTTCATGCATGCGTAATATGTGTTTGAACAATTTTTCTTCTTCTGGAAGCAAGAAGTTGTCCTTATTTACACACAAATCATCTATTCTTTCCATGGTTAATCGTTCTGAAGGAATGAACTCTGGCGGATGTACTGGCAACACTTCTAGTGTTAGTAATGGGTCTCTAGGAATAACTCGCTTGACCCTTGCTTCTTCTGGAAATGTTCCTGACACCGGTTTGATTTTCTTATCCACATGTTTGTACATGGTGAATATATCCGCGCTGTTGCCTGGGTACGGGTCGTCTTGTGTACAGCAGATTAATAAATCTGTATCTTCTAGTTTGTATTCGTTGGTGAAGTATGTTGCCATGTCTAGCTTGTACTCCATTACACTGCTATATAAAGCCAGGTTTACCACCCCTTCATCGGCCCTTTTTAAATTAAAGTGCTTCTTCATCTTTAATTTACTTGTCTCCTGCCTTAGTGTTTGCATGGTTTTCACAAGGTTCAACACGGAACAAAAGATTGCAAGTACAAGTACAAAGGACACGGTACAGTAGTGATGGAATGGAGTGGTGTAGTGGTAGGTCTCAGTATAGTAGTACATGTGATATGGAGTTGGGTGGGACGGTCTGAAAGCGTAACTATCGGTAGTACATTGAAGCGGTCCGCTGACTGGCGTGGGTTCGAATAGCGAGGATTTGGAATACATAGTGACAAGACCTGTTGAAGGTCTGATGGTACTGAATGGAGTTGTGAAGTTCCGGGCGCAGCGTCCACGGTGGTCAAGAGACAAAATGAGAAAAAAGAGCTTGAGAAATCGCGAGGTGGTGTTACATTGTGTGCGGGGTCGTCTGATCATTGTCAGCCACCGAATGCCAGTATTATGATAAGTAATGCTTACATTACAACTTGTTAGCCATGAAGCTTCACCTAAATCCAGAATCGTCGAAGGAGTCGAGTGTGTCGACATATCCCTGTTCCAAAAGGCGGTACACGTCGTCCAGTAGCATAATTCTCTGGTTGCGAATCGTTCGAATGGTATTTGCGAGCTGCTCGCGGCCCCCTGCTTCGAGTGTAAGTGCAGAATGGTGGAGAAACTCGTCGTCTTGCCAGGTGAGTAACGGATTCTGCGGAATGAGTGGCGCGTGCGCCTCCAGCCTCCCGTCTCGAATTCGTCCCCCGTGCAGGCATAACGCCTGAAATCCTTGGTCTGCGGATGTTGTGTTATCGAGGAAACGAAAAAAAAGGCAGTGGTGGCGGAAGTAATGGTGTGTATCATCGGAATCGGGAAACCCGTCAATGATGTTTCGCCATGGCAATGTGAGGAGGGATTGGGCAAGTCTGTTCATACCTTGAACCAGATAATGCCTTCCATATCTCAGCGCGGAGATTTTCTTGACCCATGGCGTGTTACGGTTTTCCAGTGCCGTTGCGCAATCTGTTCGCAGGTACTTCATTACTATCGCCGTATCGGGGTTCCGCAATGTCTCGATCCGTTCCGGGTAAAGGTTTGCTAAGAGAACGTCCTTGCATTTGCGAGTAAACGGCTCTTCAATAGCAAGAGACATAGTCCCTCGCCCATAGGTAAGGAGGTCCGCAAAAATAGTAACATCGTTAGTATGGAGGCCAGGTATGCTGTCAATCGTGCGGCTTTCCAGATCCAAGAATGGAGCAGCGGAGGCTGCTTCGATCCCGTTTACTATCCTTCGCCTGTTGATTTCGGTGAAGACGTCTTGAGCGCAAGGCCAGTCGTCTAGTTGAAGAGTGGCCGTAAAAATGAATTCGGCGGCCAGCCGGAACGGCATGCCTATGTGGCAGTCTATGGTAGATACCCAGTTGAAGCAGTCGACCGTGTCCGGGTCGAGTAGCCCGTTTCCATGAAACCGCAGCGGATGGTTATCTTGCGCTCCGTGGAATATGAGCACTTCCTTCTGGCGCGGCAGGATGTCTCCGTTCTGGTAACGAGGAAGTTCCCGGGCCGTATTTGCTACCAATTCGAATGATTCAAAGTGATCGGGCGGCCTCTGTCAGCACTGACTTAACCACAGGGCTAAACCAGGCACCACACAGTCAATCTAACTAAGAAGGAGCAAAGAGCAAGTGAAGAGATCTGGCTAGGCCAGGTGTATAGACGAGATCGAAGCTACAGACTACACTGTAATCTACTTGCTTATATACATGTCCATTACTGACTACCCTTTGCCCTGACTCCTTGCCCAAACCTGTTTCCTCCAGGGATATTAAAGCACTGCCTTGGTTCTATGACGCTCCAGATTCCCTCCTTGTGTTCTGTGCATGGTAGTAGCCTGCTAACCATGAGGTATGATGTCAGACCATGCTGCCAACATGTTGCGTGTCAAGGAGTATGAATGATGTCACTAGGAGGCATCTCTGAGACACGGATAAGGGATAAGATATGATGAAGAGATATGATAGGTGATGAGATGTGATAGATAAGATGAAAAGATGGTCCATTCGTAACATTACCCCCTCCTTAAGGCGCAGGTTCCATTATGCGCTAGCTTGTTCGCTAAAGCTTCACTTGGCATGGAACTAGGAGTGGGTTCTGTGTCCGGTTGTGGCATAGGTCGGAAGAGATGAGTAGGAAATTGGGAAATAGGGATCTCGATGCGTGCTAGTTTTGGAGGCTTTGGCTTGTCTGGGAAGCGCTTGTGGAACTCTGCAATGGCCTCGGCAGCATGTTCTAGGTTGCGTATTGGTTCCCATGTTTGCTCATGGGCACCATAGCCCTTCCATTTCACCTTGTACCGGAATGTGCCTCGGTACTTCCCAGAGTTGACTATCTCCTCTACTTCCCATTCAGGTTCCTCTCCTTCTACTGCTGGTGGTGGCTGTGTGTTTCGTGGTTGTGACGGGAATTCAGGTGGATGATACGGGGATAGAAGAACTTCGTTAAAGACCGGATGAATGTTTTTCCATGTGCGCGGTAGCTCAAGTTTGTATGAGCTATGTCCGACCTTCTGGACTACCTTGAAAGGTCCAAACCGCTTGTCCCCCATCTTCTTTGCTGGCCTGTCCGTGCTCAGATTGGTCCCTTCCAACCACACCATGTCCCCGGGTTTGTACTCAACCGCCTCTGACCTCTTCTTATCATAGTGTCTCTTCATGTCCTCTGCCGCCTTCTTCAAAGCAGCCTCTACTTCTTCCCTGACCTTCCGCATCCCATCGGCAAACTCCTGAGCCGTCTGATTTTTTGACATCATCTGCGGCGCTGTTCCCTTGTATGGGTGACGTCCATTGTCGGCAAAGAACGGAGTAGTCTTAGTCGCCGAGTGCTCTCGGTCATTCAAGACAAACTCTGCCGTTGGCAGCCACTGGTCCCAATCGCTCTGATGATAATTGACAAATAGCCGTAGGTAGTGCTCTATCTCCTGGTTCATCCGCTCCGTCTGCCCATTGGTCTGAGGATGATATGCCGTGGTAAAGTTTCCCTCGATGCCAAGTAACCGGTACAACTCCTTCATGAACTGGGAGTGGTATTGGGGTCCTCGATCATGAACTATTTTGCGTGGTAGTCCATGGATCGGAAAGATCCGGTCGCGGTAGATCCTTGCCATGCCTTCTGACGTCAGAGACATATGTGTTGGTACAAGTCGTACACGCTTGGTAAAGTGATCCACTGTGACGCTGATGGCATTGTATCCTCCTGACTCTGGCAATTCCCCTATCAAATCTGTCCCAATTGTCTGCCAAGGCTCGGTAGGTGCATCATGTGGGTGAAGCATGCCGGTGGGCTTTGAGCGATGTGCTTTAGTGGCTTGGCACTTTTCGCAGCCTGTGACGTAAGTGCGTACGTCTCGGCTAATCCCTGGCCACCAGTAGTTACGCGTGATAAGCTCCTGGGTTTTGTACCGGCCCGGATGTCCCGTCAGCACCGTGTCGTGATGCGCCTGAATGATCCGCCCTCTCAAGTCTCTGTCCTTTGGTACATAAATACGTCCTTGCCATGTAACTACTCCATCATCCGTTTCTATCCAGTCTTTTTCCTTCTTTTCTAATGCTACTTGTACGTACTTGTCCCTATTTGCTTTTCTTTGTTTGATTTTTGTAAGTAATATGTCCTCTGGTGCATCTACACTATGTGTATTTAAGGAAAAATGAATTCGCGATATAAAATATTCTGGTTTCAATAGCGTAACGTTCTCATTGTCTTTCTCCCCCCGGTCAAGGCCTGTCATCCTTGACAAGGCATCAGCCTTTCCCATCGTCTTTCCGGGTTTGTGCGTCAACTGAATATCATACTCCCCCAACTCTGTGACCCATCGTGCCTGCCTCCGATTAAGCTTCTGGGGTTTTCTGAAATACTGCAGGTTCTGATGGTCTGTAAATACTTCAATCGTCTCCTTTGCTCCTAATAAATACTGTCTCCACTCCTCCATCGAGTCCATAATAGCCATCATTTCTTTATCGTAAATCTCGTAATTCCTCTCTGTCTCATTCAGTGCTCATGACCTAAAAGCGACCGGTCGCCATTTTCCGTCAACAAACTGGGATAGTACAGCCCCATTTGCATAGTCCGAAGAGTCTGCTTCCACACGGAACTTGCCCTGTTCACGTGGGATGAGTAATACCGGATCCTCAGCAATTCTTCTCTTCAACTCGTCAAAAGCATCCTGCTGCTCCTGCTTCCAGACCCACTCGGCATTGCCAGTGAGTTGGGTAAGTGGTCTAGCCACTCCGCTGAACCCTCGAATAAAGCGTCGGAAGAAGTTGCAAAAGCCCAAGAAGGATTGGACTTCCTTCTTTTTGGTTGGCTCCTTCCATCCCGTCACTGCCGACACCTTCTTCGGATCCATCCTAATCTTCCCACTACCTACAATAACTCCTAAGTACTCTACCTCGTTCACCTCAAACTCGCACTTCTCTGGCTTTAAATACAGTTTGTTCTTACGTAGTATCTCTAATACTCGTCGTACGATCTGCCTATGCTCTTCAAGAGTATTGGTAAAAATAAGAATATCATCCAAATATACTATGACATGTCCTTCGTCTATGAGCTCCTTCAGAATGTGATTCATGAAGGACTGGAAGGTTGCCGGCGAGTTTGTGAGCCCAAAGAACATTACCAAGGGTTCGAACAAACCCCGGTTAGTTCTAAAGGCCGCCTTCCATTCATCTCCGTCCTTGATGCGTACATTGTTGAAACCCCATCTGACATCCATCTTCGTAAACCACTTTGCTCCCTTCAGCTTGTCAATGAGTTCTTGGATCAGCGGCAGTGGGTACCGGTTCTTGATAGTCATATCGTTGAGTTTACGATAATCCTGAACTGGTCGCAAACTGCCATCCTTTTTCCGTACAAAGAAGAAAGGAGACGCCATTGGTGAAGTGGATGACCGAATGCGTCCCGTGCGAATATTCTCCTCTAAGAACTCATCTAATGCCTTCTGCTCTGCTGGATTAAGAGGATACACCTTGCAGTCAATCGGTTTGGAGCCTGGGGTGAGTTCGATTGCATGATCCCACGGTCTCCGCTCCGGTAACTGGTCAAAGTCCGCCTTGCTGAACACGTCGGCAAACTCATCGAGATAAGGAGTGGCTGCTGGTGAAGCTTGTGCTCTCAGCTTCTGTCCAGTGTTGCGGTATCCATCCCAGTCCATCCAGAAAATCCTCTCACCCTCTTCCAACTTCTCTTCTACATCTTCATCGTCATCCTCTGGAGAGCCGTACTCAGGCATGTACCCGCAGCGTTCTGGACAGCGATCAAATGTCAATGTGGACTCGGCCCAGTCAACATTCGGATTGTGATATCGCAGCCAGTCTAGACCTAGGAATATGTCCGTCTTTCCCAGATTGGTAACTGCTAGTTCAATCCTTTCCGCATGGTCTCCAACCAACATCCGTACTTCTACAAACCCTTCAATCGCTCCTCCCTCATTCAAGGTACCATCAGCATTGTAGACAGGTAACGGAAGCGGAAGCTTCTTGATTTGTAACCCTTGTGTTTCAACATAGTCCTTATTGACACAGGACCCTGTCGCACCACTGTCTAACAACGCATCTGCTTCGTACTGAGAGCCAGTGGCCAGACTCTCAATAGTAACCCGGAGTTTCAAGTCCTGCCCCTTGGTTCCTCGAATGAACTTCCTCCCACGCTTCATTTCCGACACAACTTCTACTGCTTCCTTCGTTGTCAACTTTCTGATTGTCAACACCTTCTCCTCCGTTGCTTCCCGTACCCTTTTCTCAGGCATCCATGCTCTCAGGATTCCGACTGCCCTGGACAAATCGTCTTCCCTTAGCCTCTCTTCGATCCACTCAGGGGTAAAGGGCTTGTGTCTAGTCCCTTCCCTTGGTGTCGCAGTCTTTGGTGATGAAGTCGCCGATGATAAATTACATGTCTCTGCTACAGGAGTACCAGTACTCGCATAATTATTGGTAGAAACATCAGGCGACTCATTCTTGGGGGGCCCCGGCAGTGCTGCGTCTACTGCTGGGGCTTCGCAAAACCCAAGTCCTCTGCCAGCTTCTTCCGCTCATCCTCCGACATAGCCATCCAAAGGCCGCGAACCTGCTGGGGTCGCTTCTTGGGGCAGTTTCGCCCAATATGCCCAACTTCGCCGCAGTTGAAACAGGCACCCTTGCGTCGTGCCTCATCTAAGTCCATGGGTTTACCAGCTCCACCAAAGGTAGTGCCGGTGGCATCGTGTCGGTCCTTGGGAACCCAAGGCTTTGGGGCTGTTTTAGCGGCCTGGGCCTGTGCAGCAGGCTGCTGAGCCCCCGACTTGGCATGACTACCAAGCTTCTTGCTCTCTTCTCTGCGTTTCCACAGTTGGTCGAGCCTGATGATCGCTGCCTTCCAGTCGGCATAGGATTCGGGAAGGTCGTACTGGGTTGAGTAGATCTGGTCGACGATCCGCTCATTGATGTTCATCTCGAGGAGTCTAACGACATAGGCATCCTCCTTCTTGTACCCTGCTTGAGTAAGCAGAGTCTCGAACTTCTGGAAGAAGTCCTCGGCAGTGTCAGTGCCTTGGCGCAACTTCTCGATCGCAATCTGGGCCTTGCGGGCAGTGTTGGAGTCAACAAAGCGCGCCTGTAGGTCCTTCTTGAAGGTGATCCAGGTCACCTCCCATTCCTCCTCGTCTTCATCAAAGTTTTCCTCTGTGTAGTTCTGCACCCAGACGTCAACCTCATTGCCTCGGATATAGGACAGACAGATGTCAATCCGTTCTCCATCATCGGTGATCTGGTTCTTGGCATCCCTAATATAGGTAGACATCGTGCGCCACCATGACTTGAACTTGGTCTTGTCACCATTGAAGATGTCAGGTTTGTTGACCAAGGAGCGGCCATGGCGGGGAGTGGGGATCTCGGGTTCGACGTCAATGTGTGGGGTCTGCTGCGGCATCTCGTTGTCGCCTGCGTCAGACATGATGTGTGAGTGTCGAAGTGGGATGGGAGTAGATAGGATAGGGGGTGCGGAGATAGGAGTTGGTGATGCGACGGAGGTAGTGGTGAAAGGGTGGTGTGGGAAGGTTGTATCGTAAAGGTATAGTAAGAGTAGGTAAAGGTAAGTAGGGTATCTATGCTAGTCTACACAACAGGTATCGGTTACGTAGTTCTACGGAGCCCAAGAACTTGCCGTACGTTCGCAGTTGCCCAGCCGACGTCCTCTCGTTTGTGAGCGAGAGTAGCCGAAGTCTATCTGGGAGCAGGAATTGGCCTGCAAACAGCTCACAGTGAAGTGAAACTGCCAAGAGTTCGTTCGCACGAAAGTGGCTACTTCGGTATGTCCATGGGCACCTTGCTCTAGGTGTTAGCACGGGGAGACCGGGATGACCTGTGTGAAAGAAAAGCGGATGGGGATGTGATGGATAGAAGTGTGGGTGGAGGTGGGTGTAGGGAAACGTCAAACGGCAGCGTGCCGAGCGACAAGGGTGTGTGGTGGGTGGTAGGAGGGTAGCTTCGATCTTCTGTCAGCACTGACTTAACCACAGGGCTAAACCAGGCACCACACAGTCAATCTAACTAAGAAGGAGCAAAGAGCAAGTGAAGAGATCTGGCTAGGCCAGGTGTATAGACGAGATCGAAGCTACAGACTACACTGTAATCTACTTGCTTATATACATGTCCATTACTGACTACCCTTTGCCCTGACTCCTTGCCCAAACCTGTTTCCTCCAGGGATATTAAAGCACTGCCTTGGTTCTATGACGCTCCAGATTCCCTCCTTGTGTTCTGTGCATGGTAGTAGCCTGCTAACCATGAGGTATGATGTCAGACCATGCTGCCAACATGTTGCGTGTCAAGGAGTATGAATGATGTCACTAGGAGGCATCTCTGAGACACGGATAAGGGATAAGATATGATGAAGAGATATGATAGGTGATGAGATGTGATAGATAAGATGAAAAGATGGTCCATTCGTAACAGCCTCGATCCGTGCACTCGAATGTTGTATGAGTCGTAGAAGTTGAATCCGTCAGACTCGGGTTGGCGGGTAGGAAGAGCATAAAATGCTTCTCGAACAGGTGACTCGTTTATCACAATATTGACGCTGGATATGGATTGATAGTCGAGTTCGTCGAGGTCGTGTGAGTAGACCGATAAGATGCTCGATGACAGTGAAGAGCAGGCGGGACTTTTGTCTTCGCCAGTCAGTGATGAGTCTTCTGCTATAGCCATCTCCTCGGTATCTGTACTCGGCGTGTATTCCCGTAACCGAGAGGGCGCGTAGTTGCTGGCCATCTTGGCATCGGAATCCTCAGTGCAGATTCTCTTGGGCGCAGGTGTTTGCGCAGGGGATCGCTGCTTGCATTTCCCGCTGGTGAGTGCGTTAGCCAGAATATGGTGCCCCATAGCCTCGCGTCTGAGTAGGTCTGAGTTCGGTATCTCCATTCGCTGAGTATCTATGGGAATTTGGGCGACCGAGTCTGGGAAAATTGTGTAAATGAGATGCCCTCTGTCGATGGTAACAGGTTGGGCATCACCTTCGTGGCGCACCATCACGCTGGCATCCTTTAATACTCCTTTTCGAAAAGGGACTCCTCCCGTGTCTTTCGGCGCCGATATGACTGCGGCTTCCGAGGCCAGCATCACCGAGTAGACCGTAAGTGGTGCTTCCTGTATTGTGGACTGTATTTCTTCTGTAATGACATGGTTGATCAGCATGGCGTCGGCGTACTCAGTGAAACCATTGCTACCTAGACTGAGAGCGTGCGATTCGTGTACGACGGTGGTATGTATTTGCGCCGGTTGACTCATCGAAATGGCTGGCTGCGGCAAGCCGTCGTCCATGTCATCGGGCGGCTCAATCGATGCTGAAGACTGGCTGGTCTCTGATTCCTCCATGGGTAGGTCGGCATCGAGAATGAAAGTATAGAAGCAGTGCACTTCTGAAGCGTATGGATCGTCATCTTGGAGCAATAGCGCTTCAACAGCTACTCCTGATTCGATAACCGCGTTCCCATATTTCTGTGTAGGAAGCTTGAAAACGTGATCGCAGTCAAAATCGATTCTCCATCGTCGTTCCGATGTTTGAGGCTGTGGTCGTTTGGCAGCACGCTGAGTACTTCGTGCTGCCGTAAGAATAGCATCAAGAAATTTCGGCGAGAAGGCGGGTGCTAGGCGGGGTACTAGTTGCACGCCTGGTACGCGCAGCTGCCTTCTAGGTGGGTCGTGTATGGATGCTGGTGTGTCCAGGCCCCGGACTTTTGGAACTGGCGGGGGTTTGGGTACTCGACCGTATGTTGCCAGATGTCGATTCTGTAAGTCCAAAAATCTACGTGCGTCTGCATTGGCACAGTTAACGAATTCTTGGTACTGTTCGTAGGTGCATCCGTCTTCGTCAACGCCATTGTTGAGTTCCCAATATGCGTTGTACTTTTCCTCGGGGTAGTCGTCATCGAACGATGGATTGTGGTGTCTGGGATCGGCGTACCCGGGCAGCTGTCGATCGTCTATCATCCATAGCTGGAGTGTCCCCTTCTTAGAGATGGCCACTCCAAAGTCATGGTATTGGTACAATAAGACACTAGGCATCAGCAGCTGCTGGATGCAAAGGTGTCCCATCTGCAAGGGTGGCAGCATAATGGCGTCTTGGCATGTCGTCTGCAGAACGTGCATGAGCTGCGGGTCGAACCGCGTGGGTGGCAGCAGTGAGTTCAACAAGGTGTCGTCGTGTATGTGCCTGAAGCGCCTAAATACTGCACACATGGTGGCCCATATGGTGAGTAGGTCTTCCTCTTCATACTCGGGCTGCAGGTATGTGTTGGGCTCCGGGTAGTCGTTCATGAACGTGGCGGCCATCGCTTCCCATTCGGCGCTATTGGGCGGGTTGAGGACTCGCTCTAATGCCATTGTTACAATCAGGTTCTTGTGAAAAATTATTTGCTCACGTAGCGGATCAACAACAGTGAAGTCTGGCGACACTGTGGCATGTCTCCTGACTCTAGGAGGAATGTAGACTTGAAGACGGGTGTCAAAGGTAGCTGACCGATGAACCCTCAACGAGCGCCGGTCAAAGGGCGGCTTGGCAAGGTAAAACCAGTTCAAGTATGATGGAAGAGGTCTGAAGTATTGTGGAACGTGGGGAGGGAATGAGTTGCGGAAATAGATCTGCCCCCGCTCGTATGTTACTCCGGCGTAGGAGTCTTCCGTTGGGTCCGTTGAGGCGTAGCGTGGTACGCCATCTTCATCGATAGTCCTAATAAGCAAGGATGGATACACATCCTCGGTTACCCATCTTTCGCTTCCGACCTTGATTCGGACAAAGTTTCCTACGTCGCCGGTGGTCTGTTTTTCAAATCTTTCTCGTCCCTCCACGAATCCAACATCCGTCCGGCTAAGGATTCCTTGCTTGTGTACATCGACGGGATCGGGCTCACAGCCATAAATGAGTACCACCAACGCCGGTCCGAGCAAGTCGGGGCTACCTTCGTTGGTGACCACAGCGTCGAACAATACCCCAGTGCGCAAGAGGCAGGTGTCTCCCAGGCGCGTGGCTTCAAGTGCTGTCCAGACTCGGCCGTGGATGCGAATCTCGTGAGTGCATAACTCTCCTTGTTTTTTGTTATCACTTCTTCGTTCTCGAGCTCGGTAATGTCCGCAAACGCTGGTTAGTAGCTCCTTCAAGTTATCGAGGTTGACATATGGTGCGTCAATGACCGAGTTTGGTCGCCGGGATGGCGCAGGAATGTGGTGAGCCGGCCCGAGGGGCGCGTCATGCGCTGAGGTAGTGAACGGCTTCGACGCTACATGAAATCCCAAGTTCATGAGGTCGGACGCAAGGGTTCCATATGTGGAGGCGTCAATTTGGTAACATAGCGCATGGGCGGTGTGGGGTTCGCGGTCCGGCCCGCTGATTCGTGCATCTAAGAGGATCATGTTTCTGATGGTTTCCTCCATCCTTTCGCGTGGCGGTAACTGTACGGCGATTTTAGAATGGATGTGGTAGGCACCAGTGGCAGATATTCCGCGTGCGTGGTTCCGAAGCCCCGGTTCGCCCCACTTCAGTAATTCACTCTTGGCTAGGAAGATTGTTTCGGCTACTTTTCCTGCAGGAATAACGGTGAAAAGGTTTGTCTTCGTAGTACGCGACGGGTATTCATAACTTTTGGCCGGGAGTTTGCCCCGACGTTTCCTCCGGCGTCGTTGTCGCTGTTCGTCATCTATTACTGGATGAGTAACGAGTTTAGGTGTTCTGGGGATATTCTCACCCTCGTCGCCGTGATCTTCGTTATCACTGCTTTCCTCGTTACTCGTCCCCCATGGATCTTCCTCTTCCGAGCTGTCATTGGAGGCCGCATTATGAGGTGGAACAGACGAGTCCTCCTCGGATTCGCCATCTTCAGCGGCCCAGTCCAAGTCCCACATCGCTGGCCGTAGATTTGGCAGCAGGGGCATTATGGTCCAGAATAAGAGCCCCGTTTTGACTTCGCCCCCTGCGCATCGGTATTGTGCGCTGAAGATGACGCCGGATATGGTGGTCTCGTGGCCAGTATTGTATGGTGGGTAGACCGCACCAATGCCGCGCGACTCAAACGCGTGAAAACAGGGATAATCCGCTCTGGTTATGATGTCATCGGTACTCATTTCTGCCGCGGCACAAGCATAAGCAGATTGAACCTGCATGGTGGCGATGCGTATTTCATGCAGGTCGTCTTTGTGCAACGGCGAATGCTCGTTCAGAGACGTATAAGGATAGACGGATCCGCCTGTAGTCTGCTGTAGTCCAGTGGGTAGCTCGATCACTTCAGAAGGAGTGGGTTCAGGGTCCCAGGGCATTCTTGCGCATGATTCTCTGAGTCCTAATAATGAGCCTGCATAGTATTGAGTATTAAATGTGGCGTGTACCAATTCAGACGTACCTCCAGTTTCCATGGTGCGAGGCACATACGATTTTACGCGTGTCACCCATTGTTCGGCATGTTCCATCCCTTCCGCGTATCTTTTCTCGCTGATTCCCTTGTTGTCGAACGTCACCAGTCCACGTCCTAGTCGGTAGTAAATATACCCTTGAAAGGGTGGACACACGCCGCGTACTAGCGCGCCCCCTAGCAGCACTCCTGATTCAAAGATTCGGTCGCCGACGCGCTCAGGTGGAAAATGGATGGATTGTTCCGCGAAGATCTGCATAGGCTGGTAGCTGGAGAGCGACTCGGGTGGATGGAACGGTTCATATTGGTCGACGCCATAGTTGGTGTCGATAAACCGCCTGTACGTTGAATGTTCGAGTCGATGGTGGATGTCGGCTACACGGTATGAGTGTCCCCCGGTAGTGCGATCAGGGCCAAAGACAGGTCCTTCGATAGGGTACTGCGGAAAATAAACGGTTTTACAGAGGTTGTTGGGCGTGGCGGCAGGTAGAATGGTGGCATGAGAAGGATAGCGACCGGTAATGACCGTGTTGGCTAAGTGTTCGCGGTACTGGTGAACATGGTCGTTTGCCCGGGGTTCATACGCCGGGCCGGCCATTGCCGGAGAGTGCTGGTTCGTTGTTGGTTGTTTCTCAGGCGGGTAATGCTCTCTTTCTTCGCTCTCTCTGGTTCTTTTATCGTCCTCCTCGCTACTTAGCGCGCGCTTCCGTGGCCTTTCGGCTCCTGCTGCTATTACTCCCTTGAGCCAATAAATTGCTGCAAAAACCAAACCTGCCCAGCATAAGCTTTTGCTCGTACGCCAGTTTTCTTCTCTCCAGACCTTTTTGTCACTCGGCCCGTGCATCCATCGCTTGTATAAGCATCGTATACTTTCGGCGATGCTGACGTGCGCATCGGCTGTCTTCGAGACTTTCGCCTCAGCGGCGCGTGAGTCGTCTTCTGACTCACTCCCAGTCATTGTTTCTATATCCACGCCAGACTGACTCTTGCCTTTGACGTCGGAGTAGTCATATACAACGTACGTACCCTCGGCCAAATCTTTTAGTTCGATATTTGCTTCTCCTTCAGCAGGAATACGCGTCAAGCGGTACTCAGATGGCTTTGGGACGCCTAGGGCCCGGAATACATGGCGACGCGTTCCAGTGGGGTCTTGAAGGTCCTTGTATAGGAGGTATGTCCCCTCGCTTCTTTCATCTATGCAAATTAAATTTCCTCGCTGCCAAGGACGTCCTAGTAGTAGATCGAACGGGAACGTTTCCAAACCTACAAATAGATTGGCTTTCGTTTTGACCTGTCCGGACCCTTGAGACAGTTCTGCTTTGCGAATGAAGCCCCGCATTTGCGTATTCCGTCCGCTCGCATCCCGCATAGTAGTGATGACCGCTTCATCAATTACCAGCCCTAGATTTTCCGCGGCGGATCGCTTGATTATATTGAGCTGCGAGCCGGTATCAACTATCACATTGACTGTTTCTCCATTGGCCATCAGTGGAATGGTGATTAGTACCCCTCGGTCGAAGACCTCTTCCACCTGCAATAATATTGGGATTTCTTCCGATTTTATGTTTAGGTCTACTGTTGCGCCATCCTTTTGATTCCTTTTTCGAAGCAGTTCCGAGAGCGCCTCACTGATGTCCTGGGACGCACCCAGTAATTCAAACATTTTAAGGGTGATGTCGGTGTTTAGAATCACTTTCATAAGGTCAGTCTTGTCCGTCATTTTGCTTATTTCCGAGACACGCTTTGGCGACTTGGGTTTCTTTATGGCCTCCTCTGTTGCTTGAGGGTTTTTTGACTGACTTTTGTTGTCAGGCGGAACCTCTTTTCTGACGGAAGTGGCCGGTGGTGAGTCCATGTCCATTGGAGCATATGTTTTCCTGTCCAGTTTTACTGGCATTCGGACGTCAATAGGCTTCGGTTCCGGGAATTGCACAGGTTTTTGAATGACAACGGGTTGACTCCCAGCTTTATCAGGATTCTCCTTTTTTGAAGCGGCCTTTGCTTTTTGACTGGTGGAACCCTTGGGCGGCTTGAACTGTTCTTCCATGGCTTGCGCTCTGGCGCTTCGAGTGATGCTTCGCTTCGGTCTGTCCGCACTGTAGGCCTTTCCTTTATTGCTGACCCAGTATGATGGGTATTCTTCCTCATCCTCCGTTTCTTCCTCATGCTGGGACGTTTCTGTACCCAAGTATATTTGACTCTCTTCAACATCAGAGTTTGTCAGTTCGATATAATTGGTTCGGTAAGATTGGTCCGAAGTCTCTTGGATATAAGAAGATGCTGATGGGGCTGTAGATGCACTGGTGCGGCCAAGCTGTCTTTGAGCAGCATTTGCTATGGTCTCATTATTGTATCTCATGACAGGTCCTCCGTCTCCCATGACGATTCGTCCATCGGGCTTTTGTGCCAAGACTTTGTCCCTGATCATGTCCTTTATTATTGGACAACTCCTCAGGGTATGATTTGGGTCATTGCATCCATAACACGTGACTCTTCTTGCAGAGCTTGGATATGGTGCTGGTCGATACCCGGGTTGGGATGCCATTTGAGTTGGGTAATTGTTGGGTTCTGAAGGCACTCTCATGGTGCTCCTATATAGTGCAGGTGGTGGGACGGGCGCAGCAAGCATTCGGGCTGCAGATGGATTTCGCTGCAAGGCCTGATAGTACAATGACGCGTAGTGAATGCTGTACTGTGGGTCTTCAAGAGATAACTTTCCCATTTTGTGAATGATATCCTCTAGCCCTTCATTCTCTGCTTTGATTGCCACCTCCTTGTTTATGCTGTGTGACTTCTTTCTGTTGTCTGTAGATAGCTTGGTGCGTCTGGCCCTTCGCCTTATTTTAGCTCCTGATTCCTCGTCTGATGAATCGGAATCGTCTTCCTCACTGTCTGAATCAGAAACATAGCCTTTATTTGAAGTTTCTGAATCTGTTTCAGAGTCTGAGTCTGCAAGATTATTCTCAAAGCGGTTTCGCTCCAAAATGGTGCGGGCGATTTGATTGACGGTATCGTGGCTAAAAGCTTGTGCCAGATTGGTATTGGGGTCTCGTGAGATATGAATTTTTTCTATATCTCTCCTTAACCGTTTATGTATCCCGTGCCAGAAATAGGCATTGAAGTCGTCGTCGGTAAGCTTGCCTTTGCCTTGTAACCAGCCGGCTATTGTTACGAACTCTCGTCTATATTTCTTCCATTGGTCCAGTCCATGTATGCTCTTGTGTCGCCAATGGTTTGTAAGTTTTTTAAGATGCTTGGGTTGATAATAATTATTTATTTTATCAACGTCGTAATACTCCAGTATGTCTTCTTTCAGAAGCGTATAATTGGGTGTACGATAATTGGTGCATCCTTCTAAGAACTTTACGACTTTGGGCGACATGTATTCGATCATTACTTCGACTTTATCTCGATTGGTTGTTACTGCATAACGCTGGAATAAGTGCTCTAGTCGTTTAAAGAATGGCTTGAGATCTCGGGGTTTGCCTTTAAATGTCTTGATGGCATCACGGGTATTCCCCATGAGGATATCTGCTGGAGTACGGAGTGGCTGTGACATATTTTGTGATGATGTTCCAGTGTAATTTGTGGATGAACTGCTGCTTGCTTGATTGGACTGAGCGTTGGCAGAATAGAGGGTAATAAACGGAGTTTCTAGGGCAGTAATTTGTCTCTGTAACTCACGTAGGTCAATAGGTGGTTGATATCGTTCTTCGGATGTCGATGTTCCTGAAGAGGTAGGTGTTCCTGATCTTGATGGAAATTCTGATATGCTTTGCTGCATATAGTTATTTGTGCAAAAGGGTGATTTTACCCCCTCGCGGTGGGCTCCAAATTAATGTCACGGTACGGAAGTGTTTGACACGATTCCTCTACCGGAACGAGTTCGGTGGGTAGAAAGCTATCGAGATAGCTGTGTGGCTGGTGGAAGGTGGTAAACGTGCTTGAGGGCTAGTCTGCTGCTTTGATTAAGAGCTCCTAGGCACCTGAATATACTTGTCTTGCTTGCTTGTCTTGCTTGAGGGCTAGTCTGCTACGTCGTGTAACTCCTAGGCACCTGATTCTGATACTTGTCTTGCTTGAGGGCTAGTCTGTTATGTCGTATAACTCCTAGGCACCTAATTCTTGCTTGCTTGTCTTGCTTGTGGGCTAGTCTGTTACTTCGTGTAACTCCTAGGCACCAATCCTTATTACTTGTCTTGTTGCGTGCGAAAGAAGTACCTAACTTAGTCAGCGATGTGCTGCTTGCTTAGGCTTGAGAGCGGGTTCAAAGGTCTCAGAGCTGTCTGATGACTGTTAAGCAGATAATGTAAACTTGGGGTGCTTGCCTTCTTGGGGCCGAGCTGCTCCCTATTTATATTCTTTTGGTACAGGCTATAAATAACTTCTTACTGACTACAATTGACTGTTTCTGACTATGTATGACTCGTTTCGACTCAGTCTGACTCATTCTGACTTATTCTGAGTCAGTTGAGATGGCTTGGCTTGTGTTGACTCAGAGTGAGTCATTGTGAGTCGTGCTGAATCATTCCTGAGTCGGTTCTATTAATAGAGCGTTCATGTTTAAATTTGGAAAGTGATGGTTATTCTTGATGATTACTTTTGTACTCTGTCAAATGAATACTTTCTGTGTGGTGACAGCGTATGGGTGAAAAGAGAGCGAGAGACTGGGCGTATAAGTAAAAGGAAAGTGATCGTGTCCAAGAAAGGGTATATAGCCTAAACGGGAAGGTGATGGCAAACCGGCGTTTCACGTGCACAACGATGCGCACTCCCACAGTGGGTTAAACAAATTTGAGGTCGTCCCGAGCTCACACGTAGTGTTCGTCAATTTGACCGTCGTTGATGAGCGCGGTGCCGCGATCCGTGCGATACCTGTCGTCGACATAGTTGTCGTCCATCCAATCTTCCTTCATCGAGGGCTGCTTCAGCGCAAACTTCCAAAACTCCAGCATCCTCCAGATACCGTCCATATGCCATCTGTCGAAGCGATCGTGCATATCTTCGAAACAGCCAATGGGCCCCCTAGAGTAGAACTGACGCGGGTCCTCCATGTACATCTGCAAGGCACACTGCTCGAGGCCGGTCGCCCGCTCATCCACCTCTTCTCCCGAGTACCGGTCTACGAGTGTGAACTCGGAGAACGTCGGCTCGCGATCAAGGTATCGGACCTCCCTATCGTTCGCAACATCGATGTCGTTCTGCATTTGACGCCACTCATCGCGCGTCAGGAAGCGTTGGGCGATGCGGGCGAAGTACATGGCGTTGAATGGTTGGGCGTAAGGATCATGTAGGTAGCGAGATGGGATAAGGTTCCGTGAGGGTGTGTCCTTTGCGTACTGGAACCAGTGGATCTCAACCCAGAGGAGGTTGGGGTCGGCGACATACACGATGGCGGTGTTGAACTGAGGGTTGTAGAGCGCACCGAAGGAGAGGGGGTAAAGAGTCATCATGAAGTTGTGGAAGCAGCGAGCATTGAGTAGCCCGTGATCGGCGTGGTGAAAGGGAAGTGGGTGGCAAGTGTAAGCCGGCAGTCCAGCTGCGACGTCTTCGCCTTCGTAGTGCAAGACCCCGCCTTCGTCGTCGACTCGATTGCTGATGACGGCGTTGTTGACTTCGAAGATGTACGAGTCATGAGGGAGGCACGGGACCGTACACCCGAATGCTCTGCGCCACCTCTCCTCGTGTAGGGCGCGGTCGAACGTCAGGCCGTTGACTGGAAAGTTAGGGAAAGGGATAGACGCATCGACGGAGGGCTCCGTGATCAACGCCAGGGGGTAGTATACGCGACGCCAGTGTCCGGTAAGGCGTCCAACGTTCCGCACAACTCTGTACCGCACCGCGGCAGTGAGGCGATGAGCTGCGTGAGGGGGTTCGATGTTGACGAGAGTGGCCATGGTGGGGAAAGAGAAAGAATGTGGTGGGGTATTCGAGGCGTGTGTTTGAGTCGAGAATGGATTAGAGAGTGTGTAAGGTACCAAAGATAACAACAACAGAGAGGGGGGGTATCCTGGAGGATAGTGCCTAGGTTCCTGGCCTTTGACACGTCTCCTGCGGGCGCGGTTCGTGTATGTCAGCTGTCCCGAGGAGTTGAAATTGGTGACTCGCCAGTTACCAGGCGCCATGCGCCACTCTGTATGCGTAGACCTCGTCGAGTCGGCACAGGGAGCTAGGAGCCGTGACGGTGGCTTTCTTTTTAGCGTCCAGAGTCGAGCGCAGCGTCTGGTTATCGGGTCGGAAGTAGAACAATCGAAGACGGCGGATGTTGACATGACCTTTCAGTATAGCTCCAGAGAGCTCACGCAGTATGAACGCGTCGTGTCCTCGCTTCTCGTGTATGATGTAGGGACCGGCGTACGTCCATTCACCCTTTCCTCCTTTGATTTCGTCGAGTTTGGATTCCCGAAGCCAGACGTACATCCCTTCTTCGTAGTCAGAGAAGTCGAACTTATAGTGAGCGCGCTTAGCTTGGTCTTCTATGGCGCGTTTACGCGCGTCCTTTAAGTTCTTCAGTGCTTCCACCATCTTTTCGTTCTTGCGAGAGATCTGTCTTGCGCATATTACGATCAGATCGTCGTGAGTTTTGACCTTGTCCCAGTCGAGGATCTGCCATGTAACCTCTTTTAAGTCGAACGAGAATACCGGCTGCTGTCCGTAGAGCAAATAGAATGGCGAGAATCCCGTAGACCTGCTAACCGTCGTACGCATTGCGAATAGTACTGCATGGATGAACAATGGCCAGTTCCCCTTGGCGTCACCAGCCAGTTTGAACAGCGCATTCACCAAAGGTTGATGAGCTTGTTCGATGGGCGCATTGCCCTCTGGGTGGTATGGGGTAGAAATGATCACTGTGCAATTGTACAAGGAACGCAGGAGGAAGATAACCTCGCCTTGGAATTCGGCTCCGCCGTCCATAGTGATGACGGGGACGCATGAGTATCTGCATACGATGTCCTCGTAGATGAACTTCGCAACTGTTCGGGCGTTCGCTGCCTTGATTGCTCTAGCCTCAGGCCATAAGATGGTGCGTTCGATGGCCTGAATGATGTACTCGACGCCGCCTACGCCGGTGGTCATGTGAATAGTATCGAGATCGAAGTGTCGTAGTAGTGGCGCTGTCCACGATTCGTTATATGGAAGGATGGGTCTGTGTACCATCGCCTTCTGGCATTCAATGCACGAGCATACGAACCATGCAACGTTGTCGTAGAGGTTTGGCCAGTAGAAGCGGTCGGAAAGCAGTTTGTAAGTGGCGTCCCTGCCACGATGGCCAGTTTGAAGGTGAGCGTCCGCAATGAGCTTCTCTCGTCTGTGTCGTTCGGTGATGACGACTCGAGGCATTAAGCCAGACGTCTTCTTCGGCACCAACCAGAGACGTCCTTCGTTGAGTACAAAGCGTCTCGAACGACGCATGAACTTCAATCGCTCCGAGTCGGTCGTTAGCCTCGATGGGTAACGCCCTGATTGTAGAAAATCACGTAGCTCAGACCAATACTCATCATCGTCTCGGTCCCGCTGCCCTATACGATGTCCAACCGTCGGGCTCGCGTAGACGACGTCCGTCGAGGGGTCTGATTTCGTTTGAGCAATGGTAGAGAGTGCCGCGTTGTAAATGTATCCTTCCAGCTCTACGAGTTCGCCGGCAAACGTGCAGACAAACGACGTTCGAACAATCGAAGGTCGTGGAGCAAAGTCCGGACAGGAACGAGTGTTCCATGGCTGAACGTTTCGTAAGGCGCAGCGGGCAAACAGTGAATAAGGATGCGTAGCTTCGACTGATGAAAACATCTTGTTGTACGCATGTTCTGGCGCGAAGTTGATCGCTGATGATCGTCTGTAGATCGGTATCGTTGCGTGTGGGTCCCGGAGAGCGGCGAATGGGTTCGAATGTTTCAATGCTAGCAAGCGCAGCACAAACCGGACCAGGTGCGTAGCTGAACGCTCAGACCTAGGTATCGTATCTCTTGAGCCGTAGGCCACGTCGTACGCGTCCAGAAACTCCTCAGCGTCATCAGCCGCGTTGGGGTAGTCCGTCTTGATGTCCGTACGCGACAACGCGTCCTCCATCTTGAACGACGAGGCTGGGACGTGACGCGTCTCGAAATCGAATAGTTGGATCCAGTAGATCCAGCGAAGCATCGGCGCGTTCGGGACGTCGTCTGGGTCTCTAAGCATCTTTGCAAGTGAGATAGCGTCATGTTCCAGACAGAAGTGTACTCCCCAAACGCGGTGACGGAAGTCTTTGAGTGCACAGAACACGCCGAAGACCTCCGACTTCGGTTGGCCGTAGTTCTGCTGAGTCTTGTTGAACGTACACGATCCAAACATAGCAGTGACCTGGTACATCACCCATCCTAATCCCATCCAACTCGAGTCGACGCCGAGTACAAGTAGCCCTTCGTCCGATTCGCGTGGGGGTAAACTTACGGCTTTCGCCTTATCGTAGTCAACACGAACAAGTATGGGTGCGGTCGTCAATCGGTGTTTGAGGTGCTCTACCGCGTCGATTGCAGCGTCTGTGATCTGGAAGGGTTCGTCGATATCGATATCAATCAGGAGGGTGGTGAGGGGCTTAGCAATCATAGCAAAGTTTCTTATCCACCGTCGAGCTCCTCCCGCTAGTCCCAAGAACATCCTGACCTCTTGGACGCTGATCGGGACCGGCCACTTGGCGATCTTAGAGACAAGGTCTGGCGGCAAGATCCACCCCTCTAGCGCAACCAGAGAGCCGGCAATGGTTAGTTTCAGCGTCGCCATCATCGTCTTAGGGCCAGAGATCGTGATACCAGCTGCCTCTAATGCGCCTAGAAACTCGTCGACATTCTCAGCGAATTCCCACATGAATCTTCGTATGTGTCGATTTGTAGGTATAGGCTCGTCATTGTATCTGGATGGGGGTCCTCGTACGCCGCAGTCGTCGATAAAGTTGTCGCATATCCCTTTATCCCTGACGTTCTTCAGAGCATGCAGCGTTCGTCGAGAGAATTCCTGTATCGAGTTCGTGTATCCTTGGACCAAGGTCGTCTGCTGAAGAGCACCTTCTACGCAAGAGAAAGCCTGCAGTGGGCGCGAGACTACGTCAACTCGACAAGCGTCGAATCCTGAGAATAGATCTCCGAGGAAGTACACCGCATACCCAGCAAACGATTCAGCAAAGTCATTTATGTTCGGAGGTAGTGCTGCGTCCCTCACCGTAACGGCGTTGAGCTCTTCAACATTCAGGATCAACCTGACTGGTGGTTTCGATCCCGGTTTCTTTGCTACAGCAAACAACGGTGAACGGTAACTCGACGCAGTAGGTTCGAACTTCCCGATTTTGATACACCGTCGAATTTCTTCGCGAACGTCCGACACGATTGCTCGCGATAGCGTGATGGGCGAACGCTGCCACGGTGTGTGCTCGATAACGGGTATGATGTAGTTTGGGTAGTACGCCGGTGAGAATTCTCCCTTCTCCGTGATATCGAACGCGAACGCCTTCGAGCGTTCTATAAACACGTGAGCGAGTAAGTCAACTTCCGCTTCACTGAAGTCATCGGTATTGACTTTCGAGACCAGCATCTCCATTCGTTCGCGCGTAATTCGGTCGTCGAACATCTGCTGGCGCCAGGGTACAGGGTGCGTAGGGAGTTGAAGTTTAGGTGGGGGTGGTATAGGTTTGAAGTATTGCGCCTCGGGGTCCGGCATGTACGTGGGTACAGGTCTGTACCGTTGGTGCTCGTTTTTGTAGCGACATCCTGTCTTCTTAGGACGAGGAGTCGTCGTAGTCGAGTGTGCGTTTGAAATGAGTGTGGGTACGGCGCGTGCCGTCCATGGAGTCAAAGGAAGGGCGATTGGATCGATTGCATGCTCGCAGATATAAGCGTGAATCAACGAGTCGTATTGTGGCGGTGGATTAAGAGACAATAAGGTATCATGTTCGAGAAAGTTGATGTTCCCCATAAGACATTCGAAGGATCTTCCCAGCGTGGCTGAGTGGGAACGGAAGACCTCCGTGCTCTGTTCCCCCTTCAAAAATCCTCCACGTCGTCGTCGAAGATCTCCTCGATTCGAGACGCCGCGTGCTCGCGATGAGCGTGTTGTGGGGGAGGATGTGGTCGTGGTTTAATGGCTGTCTTGTTTCTAGAGTCTCCGGGCTGCACGATGGCTATGGACAGAGTGGGCTGATGCGAGCGGTCACCATCTTTCCAAAGAACAAGGCGAACTTCACCTGAGCGGGAATACTCAAGACGCGCGGCGAACCAATGCAAGAACGGCTGTCCGAGAATTATGTCGAAGTTCCCAATGCTTTCGTTACGCGACACGAAAAGCGAGTGGTTGAATTCATGCGACCCGATTTTGAACGGTACCTCCGAACAGAGACCGTTCAGACGCTCAGGGAGTCCGTGGATACCCTTCAGTGACCAGTTCGACCCTTGGAAGTCGAGGGGCAGAGAGCAATCGTCCGCCACAAGCCTGTCTCCGAGCGAGACTTCGGAGCCCGTGTCAATCATGGCGATCTTCGTAACGCCGTTAATTTTGACCTGGAAGGTCCCAGTGACCATAGCCAGGAAGGGTATGTCCTGGAGCGGCAATGCGTGCGACGCCTGTCGTATAAGGTCTGGTAGCTCGGCTGGGTCTATGGCCAGCTTCGCCGATCCGTAGGGTGAGCGCGCGGCCTGGTCGATTATGGGAACTACGTCGACGTTGAGCAGGTAACTGAAGTCATCGTGTTCGAGTAACTCAGCTCCGTTGGACTTGTACTCGCGGCGCGTCTTCGTCGCCGTATTGAGGAGCTTCTGTAGCTCGGGGCTGATTCCGATGAGATCTCTGATGGGGACTTGGATCTCCCGAGACATCATTGCCTCGTAGACGCCTAACGCGTTCGCGTTCTCCTGGATGTCCGAAGTAAAGTGGTAACGCTTAGTTTGATCTGACTTATCTCGAGTATCATCCTTCATCTCGACATCCTTCGGATTGCGAGAAGGCAACGACTTCTTCCATCCTTCTTGTCTGTTGATTGGGTTCGTCGGTGGAGGGATGGTAACGTTCTTCTGCGGCGGCTTGTTCGCCGGCTGGGGTGCAGGCGTTGAAGGCTCTGGCACTTGCGCGTTACCAGGAGGCGTCGTTGTCGTTGGTTTGAACACCGGTTCTATGTCTCGGGCCTTCCCTTTCTCGGGGCGCGCCATCGGGTTGAATCGGTTATCTGCGTTAGATTTGCTACGCGTCTCAACAGGATTTGCGTACGCAGGGGCTGCTCTAGCTGTGATCGACCCATCCATCCCTGTGTCGTCACTGAAAACCACCGAGATCGCGCTTGTACGCGTTGTAGGTGGTGTCGGGTAGTTCGCGTCGAGGTACGCAGGGAGTCCTCCTTCGTAGAAACGTGGGACATACGGCAACTTCGATCCGTCTGGCAGCACGTACAGACCCGTCTCTGGGCTAAGTCGAACGCGTCCGGCGGCAACGAGTCCTCGGAGCGTGGAGCAGTTTCGTAGGCCCCGCGGATGGTTCGGATTGAGGACTGCGCACATGAAGCAGTATTCGTCGGCGGCGTGGACGTGCGGCGCTTGCTGTGACGTGGTCGTCGGAGGTTGAGAGGTGTTTACGGCACCCTGCTCGGTTCTGCCTTCGGTGACTCCGCCGAGCGCGGCCAGAACGCCTGCAAGGTCGGCGAGCACTTGATTCCCGTTCTGCCTGCTTGCTGCATTGATGTGTAGGCCCTCTAGTCTCTTAGCGAGGTCGGCAATAGGATCCGAAGTGGTAGACTTAGCTGGTGGCGGCGCTGTAGTGCGCCAATTCACCTCTTCACCGTCCTCAGAGTCCAGTCGCTTGTCATCATCGTCGAATCGAACCGACTTGTCCTGCTTCTCGTCCTTCCAGGGTTCGTACAGCAGACTCGTCTTGTCGCACCTGAGTTCGAGGATCTCAACGCTTTCTGTAAGCGCTGGAGCCTTTGTTGAGTCGCGATTGGCCTCTGGGACTTGTAGGTTGAACCACTCTTTCATCGAAGACGGGATGCCTTGGATGAAGTACGCGTTGTACTGAGCTTCCGTGATCTTTTTCGTCTTTTTGAGCGGCGCGGCGAGCTTGAGATATTCGCGATAGTAAGTCTCAACTTCGGTCGAATTTTTGAAGGGTGACTTAGCGGCTGAGTCTCTAATGAACGTCTTGAGTTCGTCGATTCTGACGTCGCGGGGTTTATTACGCGACGCGTAGAGCTTCCTCAAGACTTTCACGGCCTTGTCCCAAGTCTTGCCTGGCTCGTCTTCATCGAATTCTGGAAGGTCGCGGATGTGTTCCTTAACCTCGTCTGATGAATACTTGTAGATGTATTCGACGAGATTGTCCTTGTCGGGGATATTCGCCGCAAGTCCGTAGAGGACTAAGTTGTCGAGGAAGAACTTGGTATCGTACCCGTTGTATTTGGGTGCATTGGCCGTACCTGGTATGGGCATAGGCTGGTAGAGCTGAGAGAACTGAACTGGAGCGGGTTGCGACATTGTAGTCTGTTGCGTCCGTTGCGTTGTGTGAGCCACAGGCTGCGGTGTAATCGGGTGTGGCAACGAGGAAAGGTTCGGAATTGGCATGCGGTGGCGACCCAGGGGATCGCAAGACAGTCAGGAGGGGGAGTTTGTAATGGATAGGTGTGTTTCTGGAAGGTGGACAAATTCTTCTTGAGACGTCGCAGCAAGAGAAACAGAAAGGAGTCTGATTCTAGAATAGAGAGCGCTGAGTTCCGTGTGCGTTGGAGAGGAGGACTACGTCCAAGATAATGTGAGGTGGTTGTACTCAGCTTATGCTGCCTGTGTTCGGCTTCCCCTCGCGGTGGGCTCCACTGTCGAAGCGTGAGGTAGTCCTCACGTAGACAAATTTGTATGACGAGTCGCCGAAGACCGGAAGCGTGAGCGGAGTGTGTGAGGTGGCGCCGAGTGTGGCGGACGGCAGTCCGTGAGGAGTCGACGCGGTGTATGTAGATAGAAGATAACAAGAGTAAGCTTAGAGTCAGAGATCCAGAGTGAGAAGAGTCGAATTGAGAGTACGGGTGGTCCAAGACAAAGGCTACCTATCTAGGTACAGAGGTATATAAGGAGTGATCCTAGGGGCTGTAACAAGGTACAAGTAGAGGGCGCGACAGCGCCAATTTGCACTCGTGGTCTGGTAAGTAGTCTAAATGGTCTGGTATGGGAAAGATAGTGAGCGTATGGGTGAAAAGAGAGTGAGAGACTGAGCGTATAAGTAAAAGGAAAGTGATCGTGTCCAAGAAAGGGTATATAGCCTAAATGGGAAGGTGATGGCAAACCGGCGTTTCACGTGCACAACGATGCGCACTCCCACATCGCAACTATCGCAACTAGATTACCGGAATCACGGGCTTAAAGGAAACCTAGAGTACGACGGGGGGGGGCCCTTGGTACGACCAACTTGCCACTACTGAATTACAACACGCCGTGTGGCCATACTTCTGCTCGGTCGGGACCTCCTTCCTTCCTGCTCTAAATGACGAAGGGCTGCGCACGCCAGTGGATCATATATTTCTTCATACGAGCGTTCGTCTCCAAATTGTTGAAGGCATCGCGTCACTCAGATATAGACGCGCTCCGGAAATTATTGGCTTGGCTACTGGGCTTGGTCAACGTCAAGGGGTCTTACAGGCATCTCACCTCGTTCCAGGGGGTATCGGTGCCTGAGAATGCCTGAGACCCACCGTTATAGAGGTGGTACCACCTTGCGTAAGCACGGCAGCCCGACGGCAGCTGCACTGTCCATCAGTAGATCACTCACTTGCCGATGTATGCCTTGTCCACCTGGAACTGCAATCTGGAAGTACAATGCTTTGTATCATCTTGTTACCCAGCATAGCTACGCAAAAGGGAGCAGCTTAGAGCTCCCGAAGCTTCCAGCTCGGATGTGGATGAATATGTATATCTCATCCGAAGAGGAGATGTTGATTGGGGTGTCTCGGGAGACCCTGGGCAGTGCAAGAGATCGTGATGCACTGCCGGACATCGACTCCATTGAATGGTTAGGTGGAGAGGTAGTCAAGGGTGTGGTACAACTTCTTTTTTTTTTTTGGATGCACATTGGGCGGTGCTTGCACCGTCCTAGAAACTCAGAGCCGATGTTACCGGTCGACGAATCCATGTGGGAAGAGAGAAAAGGAGGTCGGTCAAAATGCAGTAACGCACGCGGATCTACCGCAGTGTGGGACTCGGGCTAGCTTCCTGGAAAAAACTTCCCAGGAAAGTTGCTAGCCCCCTACCCACTAAAACCCCGACCGGCCCGACATGGGCTCGTGCTCCCTCTTCTCCCTTGTCGTCAATGTTTGCTAATTTTCTCCAGGTACTTCGTACTGTGGCGTTTGCAAGAGCCTTTGCACCGTATTTCGAGCGGTTTAGCATTGCAAAGTCCGTGCTCGCCGTTTCCCGAATTATCGCATACAGTCTATTCAGGATCTCCGGTTCTGTTTGATGTTTCGTCGGATCATCTTCAAATTCGATTCTCCTCTTATTTCTCAGAGTCCATATAAGTCTTGCCCCTTCGGATATGAGTTTCCTCCATAGACGGTTCAGTCCGTCTCTGGTCTCTCTGCCCCCTTTACTCACTGGTTTTCCGCCGCCGCAGCCAAGGATGGTGCCATACGTTAGTTCTGGCCATTCCTCGCCTGTTGTCTCCCAAATGCGGCGAATTTCCGACCATACAATTTCATGTGAGCCGATATTGCATTCTAGTAGAATATGTTCCAATGATTCTAGCATCCCGCATTGCGGGCATGTTGCCACCTGTGCCAAGTTCTCCATTCTCTCGAAGAAGGCTCCGGTTGCGTGGGCCTCATGGATGCTCCGCCAGCGGAAAGTTTGTGATTTCTTGCTGGTGTCTGGGCATCTTACTGCGTGCCATACTTGCGTCTTCGTCGGGGCCTTACCATTTAGGTCTCTCAGTGCGTATCTGATTCTTTCCACGTTCGCCTCAGTGGCGCGACGTTTCTCAGTTCGCAGATCCGCTCTCAGTAGCTGATACGCTTTCTTCTGCGTTATGCCTTTCAGGGGTATTCCGGTTAGCAGGGAGTCGGATTTCTCTAGTATCGGGATAGGATCGGATTCACGTCCAGATGTATACCGTTCTGCGGCTGCTAGCGCCAACATGTCTGCTCCTTTGATTCCAGGGTGGCGATCGCTCTTTTCTATCTGGAACCGCGTCGGCGCTGTTCTTTCTCGCAGTCGGGCGGTGACTCCTTGCAGTACTGCACGTTCTTGCTTCGAGTGTCTATACCACCCATTAAATTCATTTTTGTTCAAAGACATTGTGAGTTCTTTAACTACTCGTTTTGATTTGGTGTGTATTGTTAGCGGTACATCTTCGAGAGTGACCTCGATTGCTCTTTGGATGCCCCAGGCAAGCAAGGCAACCTCGTCACTGATGTTCTCCGGGACTACCACGCTGGCGTTCCTCGCATCGCTTCCAGCGAGCCATATCCCTACTCCTGGGTCGTTGAAGGAGTTCGTTCGGTACGTGATCCACACCGACCTGGCTGCCTCGTTTTGATTGATATTCGTCCTTGGTTCAAACTGGTTATGCCCTCTCAACTCGGTGCCGGCGGTGAAGATCCGCCACATGTCTGCATTGCTTGTTACTGGCGTAGGTGTGTTAGGCACTTGTAACGCGTTATTTTGTCCTTCGTTTTCATGCTCCGCGGCGTCGCGGTTCTTTCTGGGGTCCCATTTCGGGTCAAGCGCATTGAGCAGACTACCTGCTACTCGTTGACACGTTTCGGGGTGCGTGCACTGTTTGATTTCCTCGGCGTTCCCTTCCACTACATCCACGGCTTCTCCGACTGTGTATACGTGGTGCGTGGTCTGCAGGCATTTACTGTACTTATCATTCATCTTCCTGTTTCTATCAGCTCGCCAGCCTTGGTGTAGCCATATAGGCTGTTCTCGCAGTACTTCGTTCGTAATGGCAAGACCGTCAGCCATGAGACCGTGCTCTTTGGCCAGCTTGATCATCCTTTTCATGTCATTCGGGAGAGCGACTTTGTTCGTGTCCCATGTTTGTACAAACACGTTTGCTAAAACATGCTTATTCACATTCTTATACATCGTTAATACCTTCTCCCGCATAGCATCCTCTAGGATTAGGGCCCATTTCGGTCTAGTGCCCGTAAGGCCCAGGAAGTTAGCGAGGTGTACAATATGTACGGCGTCATTTTTCAGCTTGATGTCAACTAGGTTCTGACCCCCTTCTGTTAGGGGTAGTTTGACTGTCTGCTTGTTCACCCTGGCCATTTTCTGATCCCAGAAGAATTGCATGAGTATCCTCTCGAATTGCCTCTCCACTGATCTCGGCATGTCTTCCGCCGTCGAAAGGTACTGTGTTTTCGACACGGCATACGTCTGTATACCGACTCGTTTTCCACTCATTGTTGGATGCAGTTTCTGGACCTTGTCCAGAACGTCTTTTGCTGCCTTCATAATTCCACTCCATGGCGTTGTTGGATCAAGTTCGTTCCCTATGAAGGAACCCAAGGAACGGGATCCTTCTCCGTCTTCGGCAATGTGTATTGACTCAGGGATCGGTTCTAGCATTCTGGGTGTTTTTCGGTCGTTCATAAGCTTCAGTCTGTGTTGTACTGAGCCTATTGGAATAACGACTGTCTTGTTAATGTTGAACTTTGCTCCTGATGCCGAGCACCAGGTGTTGAGAATCTCTTGTAGGTCGGAGAATCGGTCGGACGCTGCCAGATATATTGTTGTGTCATCCGCAAACAGGGTGACGATCAGTCTCTCTACAGCGCCTGGGAGTCTGTATCCTTCCAGGGCCGAGGCTCGTAGCATGGATGCGAGCGGCTCTATGGCCAGGTTGAACAGGAGACAGGATAGTGGGTCACCTTGCCTGACCCCACGAGTGACTTTGAAGCCTGCACTCATCTCACCGTTAATGATTACCTTTGTCGTCGCATTTGTGTATAACTGTCTAGTAGTTTCGATAAAGGACGGTGCTAGATCATGGCGCTCCATCACGCGCCATAGATAGTCGTGTAGTATTTTATCATAGACCTTCTCCTGGTCAAGGAGAACGATCATCCCATCATGTTCCGTCGCGTCGGCATGATATATGATTGACTTCGCGAGTTTAATCTGATCAATGATGCTTCTTCCCTTAACGAATCCTGCTTGATCCGAGTGTATCAGTTGCGGCGCTCTTTCTGCCAGCATGACCGCCATGGCTTTCGTCATGATCTTGTAATCCGTGTTCAGCAGCGTAATTGGACGATAATTCGCCATCTCAGTTCTGTCTGCCTTCTTATATAGAGGGCACAACCATCCATCCGCGAAGGTCGACCCCTCTATCAGCCCATACAATTCGATGTCGTTGTACAGGACGCATAGCGTCCTTACTATGTTAAAGGTGCTCGCCTCCTTATTTGTTCCGATTGCCTTCCTCCATTCTTTATCCCAGTGCTGGTATAAGTCGTACTGCCAGCCATCTAGGCCGGCACCTGATCCTGACTTTGAGCCTAGGAGTGCTTCGCGTATTCGTTCCTCGGTCATCAACTTTCCTGTTTCTGTTTTGTCTTCTGGTGATAGCTTCTCGACGGAGCTTTGGAAGACCGTTTCAATGTCCCGTGTTCTATTCGCCGGGGCGTTGATATCCTTGCTCTGTAGGTCGTCGTGATAGCTGTTCAGCATGTTGGCCATCTCTTTCGGGTTCCGTTGGAAGCGTGGAGGGTTCGTGTTTGGTATCTTGAAGGAGACTATCGGGTCGCGGGGCTTGTCGCCTTTGATGAGTCTAGTATAATACTTGCTGTTCGCTTCACCTAGGATCTCTCTGTTCGCTTTGGCCGAGGCTTTTTTGTCCTGCCACACTTCTTCGCCAAGGTCTGTTATCTTCTTTTCGATTTCGGCCGTTCGCTGTTGCTTGACCTCATCCACCAGGTCCTCGTTGTTTGTTACCAGGTCTAATTCTTCGTTCAGTTCGGCCATTTTTTTCTTCGCCTTAGGAATTCGCTGTTTGGCCTCCTGCCGCATTTCTTTGGTTCTGGAGACCTTCCATGTTCCCCACAGTGTTTGCGGATTTCTTTCTCGTGTTCGGTTTTCTTTGGAGCTCGCTAACATGTCCTTCATTAGCATCGTCCCCGTCTCGTTGACTCTTTTCTTCATCGGGGCCGTCTTCGCTATATATGGGGGAACTGTGTACCTCCCTGTACCCTGTTCTGGGGCGTTGGCTGTGGTCATCTCACACGACACACGTTTGTGGTCTGACTTGATTCCATCTGGGCTTGCGGATTCTATGTCCCAGCTTCGCGACCGCGCGTAGCAGCATTTCTTGATGTATATTCGATCTATTCTCGATTGGCTTGGACGAGATGTTCCTTGAGAAAAGGTGAATGCTATCTTGTCTGGATTCTCTGTCCGCCATCCGTCGATGAGGTCGCATGTCCGGAGGAAAGCTTGCATCGCTAGTACTACATCCGCCCTATCTTCGTGTGCTGGCAGTCGATCAATCGCTGCCTCGACTCTATTCGCATCGAAGCATGCTATATCTGGTTTCCAGGTGGGGTTGGCAGCAAAGAATGTGTCGCATGCCTCCCAGTACGCCTTACTTTCGTTTTCGTCGTTTGGGGCATATCCGACCATGATTTTCAGGGTGTCGTTATCGTGCCAAGGTGTCGACACCACCATGGCCCTTCCAGGTATAATTTCCACTTTTGTGATCCCGGAGACATTCGTTGTTGGCTTGTAGAATATCAGTGCGACACCTTCGGCTTTGGAGGCGCTGCGGCCTATCGGACGGGAGTATTCTATATGAATGGTGTCACCAAATCTTTGGACAATCTCAGCCACGTAGTCTTCGGTATAGTGTGACTCGTGGATTGCCAAAATGTTGACCTTGTTGTTCCTCATGAGGTTTGGGATTTCGTTGATTTTCTCCCCCTTCGACCCATTTGTGGTCGTTAGAGAGCGCCCCTTCACATTAAGGGAGGATATTCGCAGGTGGGCTTTTGTTTTAAGCTTGAGTCTCGCTCGTCGCACCGTTCTTGTGTTCCTTGTACGTTTCTCTTTTTTGGTGACGTTTTGTTCATCACTTTCTTCTCCTCTCTCATTGTTGCTTCCTTCTGTAACGTTTCCTGTCTGCCTTGATCGTTCATCGCTATCCGTTCTTGGCTGCTGTCCTCGACCGTATCTGTGGGGTCTACTCAGCCCCCCTCGCGCTGTGCTATGTTGTCTCTTGATTCCGTCTCTACGGTTCTGATTGATATGTGATAAATTCGATACTCGGTCACAGTCTCGGGGCGTGGCGTTATCCGTCTCCACTTCGAACCTGTGCCTAGCATCATTGGATGTGCTCTTAGCAGAGCCGGGAGACACGGACCCATCGTCCATCTCCCCTAGACTTTCATCAGGAACGTCGCCGATGGGTTGGCTTATGTTCCCTCGAGTCCTAGGGAGGTATAAGCCGGTACCATCTTCGGAGGTCGCCGTAATTACATCTTGTATGTGTCTCGTCATATTCATGAATTAGCCTGGCTTCGAGAGTACGGGGGCTAGTGCGCACTGCCTCGGGCAATTTCTGTGTTAGTCCTTTGCCATTAGGACTTGAGACCTCACAATGTGGATATAGTAGGGTCAAGTATAAGATTGAAGGTGTTGTAGTACAGGGAGTATTTTTTTAGATTATTCTATGGTTTTTGGTGTAGACGAGTGATGAAAAGAAATCTATCTTGACTCTGAATCGTGTATAAGAGTATGTCCATATGGTACTTCGGAATTCTATGCGCGCGACGACGACAGACTAGTCACCACGCTGCTTGCCTTTGCCTTTGCCTTTAGCGTTGGCTTGGTCAAAGCCGCGGATGCGAGAGGACAGGTTGCCGGAATCGACGAAGCCTTTGATGCGAGTAAGAGGACACATGCCAGATGGATGGTCCGCGCCATGGCAGTTTCCGCATGTCTTCCCCTCGATAGCTTTGCCCTGACCTGAAATGCCGTATTCATCCATGTACGAGAGGCGCTCGGCACCCTTGGTGATCGCCTTCCAATTCTTCGGATCCTTCGTGACGTTGGGCATGTACCCACACCAGTTCGTTGTTCCGGCACGCCCAAGCTTGGCACTCCCGGCGAGGACGACTGGAAGGAAGTAGATACTGTTGATGGCGGAGTCAACTCTTTCAGCAGGGGAGACGTCGTTGGGGAAGTTATCGCAGGCTCCGGCCATGGTGATGAGGAAGGGCGCATTCGCGAGCATCACATCCTCGACGAGTTTTTCGACTTTCCCGGGTTGGGACTGCGGAATGTTCAGGTTGCCGATAGTGACGAAGTGCTCTGGGAGGATATCCGTCGGATCGAGGAAGATGAGGTTCTCGAGGGAGTTTAAGCAGACTCCGTGGTTCGCCATCACCGCTCGCTTCGCTGTGGCGGTTACTCCGTAGACGATGAAAATAAAAGGAGCGATGTTTCCATCTCCCCTCTTTGCCGGTGCTGCGTTGGGGTCGGCTATGGGTGCGACGATCTCCATTTTGAGGAGGGTTTCCCCGCTGCGGGCGCGCAGGATCTTCATTCCATTCTCGACCGTGTTCGAGAAGTCGGATTGATAGGTCCTTCCCATCGGGAAGAAAAGGACCATGTTCGGATCGTCGCGTTTCTTCATGGACGAGATTATCTTCGGGTGGTGGCGTTCCCACATCGTGAAGACGTTCACCTGGGGGCGATACACCGAGGAGTCGAGGGGAAGGAAGGTAATGGTGGAGTTGGTGCCTTGGATGGAGGTGCTCTGGCCTTCCTCAAGGAGGGCCTCAAGCTGGGCGAAGCGGCTCGTCTTGGGTTTCTCCGTGGCGGCGTCTACGTCCATGTCGTTGTCGTCTGCAAGGACTTGGAAGGTATTCGTGTTGG
Organism: Strobilurus luchuensis; assembly: GCA_019915105.1. Taxonomy (NCBI): domain Eukaryota; kingdom Fungi; phylum Basidiomycota; class Agaricomycetes; order Agaricales; family Physalacriaceae; genus Strobilurus; species Strobilurus luchuensis. The sequence continues at coordinate 900,308 of JAHLMJ010000003.1, forward strand.
TTGCGAATGGGTTCCCGCGGCTTGGACCTTTTGCAATGGTTAGCTCTGTAAGGTGTTGTGGTTGTTGGTCGAACCTTTTGTTCTCTTCCTTTCCGTCTGCTGTTGAGCTTCAGCTTCGGATTCCTCGTCGTCTGTTTGCTCATTAGAGTTTGCTAGTTGGTCTGATTGCACTTTTACCTTCGAGCTCAGGGATTGCATTGAAGAAGCCGCTGTTCGGTCCTTTGTCGGGAACGTCCTCGACTTGTTCTTGAGCAGTGTCGCTTGGTCCCGCTTCTGTGACCTCGGTTCTCGCCCGTTTCGCTTCCGCGTTTTTCTCGACGATGGAGTAGCCTACTCCGAGGCTGACGAGGGTCGTCGCCGTTGGGAAGTCGACCTCGAGGGCATCTCCATAGGGGGAGATGATCGTGACTATCCAATCCTCTTCGCGGACTCGTTTACCTGAAGGTAAGTAAACAAGCGTCTTCCAGGTGAGTGTATACACAACACACCTTTTCCTTTCGCGAACGATTTCATTATAGCCGCGGCTGTGGTGTGCATCGTCGCGGCAGGGGGCAGTGGTTCCTCCTCTTCGTCTTGGACGAGTACCTCGTTTCCTTGGTCGTCGAGTCTGGTCAGTGGATCGTTCTCCGGTTCGATGTTGTAGTAGTCGAGGTCGTTGGTCTGGGCTTCCTCATGTTGGGCCTCCTCTTCTTTGCTCGCATCTGCAACCTCGTCTTCCTCGGTCTCCTTGTTGATTTGGTCGAGAGCGTTGTTGACGAGGCGGGTGAAAGGAATCGTTTCGGTGGAAGGCTCGGGGCTGTAAACTGGGCTCGAGGCTCTCTCCTCTGGCTGAGTCTGTTGACTCCCCATCGCAGCGGGCTCATTGATGATCTGTTTCTGTTGTTGTTAGAGGCTATTCTGCTTTCCCGCCGGTGTGGCACGCACCTGGTTGGTTTCGCCTTCATCTTCGGCTTCGATGGATGGAGCACGGAGGGAGGTTTCCACCTCGTCCAGTTCCTTTCATGCATGTAAGTAAGAGTATGTTTTGGGTCGCGTCGACGTACCGGAGTTTCTTTGTCGACAGCTAGCGCAAAGTTGGGCTCGACGGTAGGCATCTTGCCTCCTTCCAACGCTCTCTGGATGGCCAACTTGGATGGAGAAGGAGGCGCAGTGGATGTGGTACTGTTGGAAGCCTTCTTGGTGGGAGGCGACGGGATCTGGGAGATGCGAGGTTTGTTGCCTGAGCTCGCACCACTGGAGGGGCGCGGGGTGGAGGTGTTGTTCTTTGGTTGGTTGGGGAGGGACGGGGGAGTAGGGTTGGCGTTTGCTTGCTTGCGGCCGAGGCGGGTTACACGCTGTGTCTGCTGGGCGGTCATGATTCGAGCGTGATGAGAGCGGTGCTTGCGTTTCTGTCGAGTAGGGAGTAGATGTGGGATGAGGGTTAGATCAACCGGGGCATTAGTCCTTATATTTGTTTTAATGTCGCTTACGCTCCATCCATTGAGTTTGGGCAAACCGACGAAATCTAGTGGTAGTCCCCCGAAATAGCGGATCGCCGGACGGAATTTAGAGTGCGGCATGTTCTCCGGGGCTTCTGGACGTGTCCCACTGCTTTATCAACGCCATCTTGGGCTATGCGGGCAGAGGGTTCGGGCGTAGTTGGCGTCGATTTGTTATTTTGGGTGTGGGTGAAAGAGAAATATGACGCGATCTATGTCACGGTCACTCAATGTGGCTTTACACGCGTTTGGTTTCTTTCACCTGTCTGATCGTGTGTCTGGGCTTTGCTTCCACTCTTCACAATTTCACTTGACTCACAGGGTGTACTGGCTTTCAGGCGGTGTCCCTCTTATTAGGCTCACGGAAGTTGCGATAGCCACCTTCTCGGAAGGCTGACGGGTTGGCATTTGCACAGCCACACGCCCAGGTCCGCACCATAATGGGTGGGCCCCGCAGGGGGGAAAAAATGAATCTTCCGCGCCATTCCTCATCCAGATAGGGCGGTATACGGCACTAATTGTCCAGCGCTTCAGGACGAAATCAGCGGGGGACGGTATTCCTCCTCAATCGCCATGCCGGTCATCGGCAATGGCAGTCAGGTCATCGGCAATGGCTAATCCTCGGCATCAATCCCACGCAATTTCTTGCTTTTCCTCCCGATTCTCACAGACGTGGCGCACGCTCTTCACCAAGCAGTCACGGCGCGCTGCCTTGCTCTCGATCTATCGAAAAAGTCCGCTCTCGTTGCGTGCCGAGCGCAGTGGACCGGTCCTTTCCGACACCAGATCACGCGAACACATGGCGGTCCGGCACAAGCGACAAACGGACGTCGGGCGCACAGAGCGTGCTGGAGGGCCGGGCGGCGGGATGCAAAGATTACAGCGGGCGAAAGGGCGGAGCACGCCATAGGGTCCAAGCGCGGCGGACCCATATGGCTGTCTGCCCATCAATCGGTTGTGCGGGTGCGTCAAACCTCACCCTCGTTCTCTCTCTTGCTGATCCCTCGAAGATATCTCCCTATCCTACTTGTCTCCCATTCCATGCACACACGGTCCTACCCTACTATCTATTTCATAGTCATTGCTAGTTTTCCTCCCTCTTACTTCATGTACCTCACCACATCCCCTCCTATTTCCTCGATGAATGAAACCTTGTTCACGTTTCGCGGAGCATTGCGCGAGATACGAAAATGACAATTGTCAATGAGGAGCACATCCGCCAGACAACCATAAAAAAATATGTCACCAACAATCGAAACCCGCACACATGAAGGATTCGAACCATCGACGCCTCACGCCGACTAATTTGAACACTGCAGCAATTGCCACTAAACCATGTACTGGTACCAGTGGGTGTCATTGTGGCAGCACATACCCTTTTACCTATCGGTCAACAGGGTTTCTACCTCAGCATCAAACAATGCAGTGGAGACCAGGCTGAATAAAAGATATTATATATACGGTAGTACGATACATCATTGTGGTACATTCGAGCAAGAAAAACTTTACAATTCAGAATTCGCCGCCGCTGTGAAAACCCAAATGGCGTCTTCAACCGCCAGTGTCCAAGCAGCGTGGCAAGCTGTGCGACGTTTCTTGGCAGTGATCAAATCAACCGTTCTCCCCCACCAGGCCAGACAGGTCATAACCGAGTAGAAGCCATTGATCCCTGACTTTCGCATGCCGGCCCAAGGCCCCATTCCACGATCTTCTGAGGTCAAAGGGCGATTGAGACCTGCAACCCCACGCCAGGCCGGTTGCAATGCACTCCACCACATGCAGAAGCCCGACACGAAAAGATCGTACTCCTTCGGCAGCTCAAAAGTGAACTCGGGTTGGCGGCGTGACTTGATCCAACTTGCCACCTCGGCGGGGCGGCATTTATGCGAATTGAGGGCGTTTTGTCCGGAGCGGAAGTCATCCCGAGCCTCCAACAACGTCCAAGCAAAAACGAGACTCTTCCAGCTGTCGTCAGTCAAAGTTGGACCGAGCTCTCCATCGAAATCCAGATACTTGCGTGCTTCGACGAACCAAGTCGGCCACGCTCCACGCTCCAGCAAACCGGTGTCAATCCGTGCAACAGGAAACTCTTCCGAACGTTCCGTCGGAGTCGTCGACTGATCCGGCAAAGGACTCGCTCTTGGCAAGATGGCAGCCTGCGCATCAGGGATCGGGATGGTCGTTTGTCCATCTGGACTAGCCCACTGTCCCGACACCTTCACAGAGAATCTCATGTCCAGCCCGTCGTTCGGTCCGCCGATCAACCAAGGGGCCACAGAGACATCTGCCTCAGGCGGTGGAGAGACAGCCGGCGCGGATATGACCGGAGTGGCAGTTCGTTGGTGCGACAGAAGACTAGGATCGATATGTGGATCGATGGGCTCGAGAGAGACAAGACCATCGTCAAGAGATGACGGAGGCTCTACCACGCTCGTTCCGGATGGTTCCGCTGCAGGCGGCGTTGGATTCAGAGCGGTCGCAATCATAGCAAGGGTGGTGGAAGCATCTGGATGCGTCGCTGGTCGTATAGCGTCTCTGTTCTTGACACGAGTGTTAGGATCGCCCGCGAAAGAGACTCCACCCGTAGCCCCGACCGGTTGGTCGGACGTTTTCTTCTTCTTCTTCTTCGGAGGTTCCTCGAGTCCTCCTTTTTCCCCCCCAGCACGCTTCTTCCGGCCGACTGTCTGGACAACCGAGTCCGAGTCCTTCTCTTTGACCCCGGAGGTAAGCAGAGCATCGCCGAAAACTATCGGCGTATCGGCACACCCAGAATTGTTTTCTACGAGCCATGCGGGGCCTTCGGGGGTGACGATGAGGCGTCGCATGCGAAGGCCGGCTGCACGCTCCTGTGGCGGCACTGAAGCTTCTGGGTTGCGGCCATCTGCGAGCGGGAGAGCTCTCGATTTCTCGATCTCCTCCGCTAAGTAATTTATCATGAGACTGGACCGTTGAGGAGACGAAGCCCGACATACTGGAATTCTGGAAACACCAAGCAGAGAAATTGTTGACCCAGGGCCGAAACAAACTCTCATTTGCGTCAAAGTGCACTGGAACCGGTCCAATACTCTTTCCAAAATGCATTCTGTCCCGGAAAGAGTATAGTGTCAGTACGGTAGCTAAGCGCGTGAAGGGGAAGAACAGGTACTCACGTCATCACGTTGGGACGTCCTTCATCGCGCGGTTCGTTGCCGCCGACTGCAACACTGATATACATACCACTCATCTTCGACAGTACATCGCAGATGGGGTGAAGAGTGCCCATCATGCGATCGATCAACCTGGTCATTGTGAGCACAGTAAAACAGAGAAGGCACATATGAACAACTTACTTTTGTGCCTCTGCAGGGGCGAGAGGCTCCTCGGACTTCGCGTACAACGCGTCGCGTGCACTCTGCGCCTCCTTGGTCGCCCGGGCGGCCTGCTCCTTGAATTCCTTCTTGACGTCGTCCGGTTCTTTTGCAAATTCTGTCGCCCAATAGTGCGAGCGGAAGCCGTTCTTATCGCCAATTGAACCAGACCCAGAAGACGACTCCTCCATTGCCCGCCGACAAGCTTCCTTCATCAACGGCTGTGTCTCCGCCCAGAGCTGATACGGGTGAGCACCTCGGAGTCCGCCTCCGTCATCTCCAAGCGCTCGAGCGATGATGACGGCCAGAGGGTCCTTCGATGCTTTGGCGCTTTTCTTGATCTCAACCGTCCCTTTGGGGACTGCTTCGGCGAGAGTCTTCAGCTTGCGCAGCATACCCTGTAAATCGTGTAAGTGTCAGTCTTGAGTCATACCAGAAATTCTATGGACTCACAGCTCGCGTCTTGGTGACAATAGCGTTATACGCGTCCTGCTCATCAGGTCGAATCACGTCCTTCCCGTGATCGTATGCAGCTTCGCCTTCACTGGGGCTGCGGAGAGGGCGACGCCACTCGTATCGTAAGAGAAGCGCGTTGGCAGCGCTGTCGGCAATATCTTTTTGAGCCAGGTGGTTCGCCGTCTTGCGAGCCGTTAAGAACTGGGGGAGGAATTCAGCCTTGAGAGCGTCCTCGGGCTGGCCAGTCAACCATCCACGGAGGTTTGTACCACTGGCGAAGGCGTTCAGCTCCTCGAGCATTGACGCATTGAGCGGAGGTGGGGCGTAAGCCGGAATGCCACTGCTTGAAGTGAGAGTTGAGTGATGTCATCTCCCTTGACAAAAAACGGAAACATAACACTCACGCTGTGACATTCTCCATGTTGGCTCTCTCCTCCATGTCGTCTCGCGTCCGAGTGCTCGAATCGGCCTCGTCAACCATTTCTTTCTGTCCACGGAGCAAGAAGACAGAAGCCAGTCAGCGCGACGGCGTTCAAGTAATTCAATTGCTCGCATTTACCTCATAAGTCGCCAACGGCCTTCAAAAAGGTGAGCTCTCACAGTTTTTGCCCATCCTTCCTTCCCCTCCCACTTTCATCCCCCCTCTGCCCTCGACCATGACTGATACCAACTCGCCTGTTTCACCTCACGTTGTCCTCTCCAGCGAGGTCATGCGTAAGTTCCTACGTCTCGTCAACCATAGCGCAGCACTGACACGATGATGACAGAGCTCGCCGTCCGCCTGGAAGCCCTCGGCATCGACACTGCCCAGGCCGGGATCCTATACCACACGGCGCGTGCTCTGGTACAGAGCGGGATGAGTGGAGCGGCGTCCGCTCCTGCTGCCGCGCCAGCCCCAATCGCTGCGCCGATCCCAGCCCCAGTCCCGGTCCCAGTCGCTGCGCCAGCCCCAGCCCAAGTCGCTGCGCCGGTCCCTGCGCCAGCCCAAGTCGCTGCGCCAGTCCCTGCGCCAGTCGCCGCGCCAGTCCAAGTCCCTGCCCCTGCCCAAGTCGCTGCGCCGGTCCCTGCGCCAGCCCAAGTCCCTGCGCCAGTCGCCGCGCCAGTCCAAGTCGCTGCGCCAGTCCCTGCGCCAGTCGCCGCGCCAGTCCAAGTCGCTGCGCCAGTCCCTGCGCCAGTCGCCGCGCCAGTCCAAGTCGCTGCGCCTGCCCCAGTCGCTGCGCCGGTGCCAGTCGCTGCGCCGGTGCCAGTCGCTGCGCCGGTGCCAGTCGCTGCGCCGGTGCCAGTCGCTGCGCCGGTGCCAGTCGCTGCGCCGGTGGCTGCGCCGGTCGCTGCGCCAGCCCCAGTCGCTGCGCCAGCCCCAGTCGCTGCGCCAGCCCCAGCTGCTGCTCCAGCCCCAGTCGCTGCCCCGCCCAACCTCCCCCCCCTCCTCACCACGGTCGTCCCCCTCGGGTACGACTTCGAGGTTCCGCTGGCCAACGCGTCCCCCCCCTATTACGTCGTCACGCGCGGCACCAGGATTGGTGTCTTTGCAGGATGGTCAGTTTTTTCTTTATATTCTCTTGCCACACGCTGACGAGCCTCCCTCTTTACGTGATCTGTAGGACCGTTACCAGCCCCCTTGTCACCGGTGTGCGAACTGCGGCCTTCAACAAGACGGGCTCCATCGTCTCGGGGATCTCTGCCATGGTGGACGCCATCCGAGCGCAGACGGCGGTGATCATCAACTGAGTCATCCGCCGTACGCCGGCAGTCGAAGACCGGCTTCACAGGCGACACGCTCATGTCGTACTAATCTCTTGGGCTGTAGTATACTGCGTTGCGGCCGTTATTTATATGATTGTTGACATGTAGAAACTTAGTGTATATAGTGTGAATCAACAATCGTCTCCCTGCTCAAACCCATTATGTGTCCTTCGTGTTATGTGTGTGTTGCGCCAATGTATATACGAGGTGTCCACGGCTTGTTGCCCCTTGCGTGCGAACTTGGCTCTCAGCGCCAAGTTCCCACGATATGTCATGCTATTATGTGACATCGCAAATACATTCACAATATGTTCTGGGGCCATTGTCATCCGAGCGACCTCTAAATAGGCTGGAATATGATGAAACAATCACACCCAGTGTAAGATAAGTATCTGTCAAAGGTGAGAATTGATAAGTGGAATGACCTGAGGTTGGGCAATTCAAGCTATGTACTTGCATGGACGTGTATGCTTTGTATGTGCCAATAAGATGTGTTTTTGCAGCTAATTCTCAAAGTTTGAGCCCTTCGTCCTGGGATGCCATGGCGACTAATCCGACGGAAGCACGTCCTCCCAAACGCACAACATAGCACTCACATCGTGCATAAACCGTTAATCTGGGATTTGCCGAACAGGTTGATCCAAGCACGGGCATGTACTCGTCTCCTCTTCAACCATCACTGTGACTGCTATGAACGACCAACAACAACGTCAACAAGCTCGGGCAGATGCCAGTCGGCGATGGGCAATCAAGTACGCTCGGCCCCTGGCCATATGCTGTACGCGCTGTCGCCAAACTAACGAAAGAGGGTAGTCACCGAGACACTGTCAACAGGCGGCGACGAGACCGCGCTCGATATCAGCGCAACAAGGCGTCTCAGGAGAGGTTTGAAGAGGGGCTTCGTCTAGCGTATGTATACGTCTGATCTTTCCCTGGTTCACTGGCTCATATTCATTCCCAGGACTGACGAAACCAACTCGACATTTCTGCTCGCGCGTCTGCAAATACTGGTCACGAAACTCGGTCGTCTCATGCATGGCGACGCCGCTGGTCGCGCACACTTTCTGGCTAATCGAGCATTAGGATCGAAAGACCCTATGGCGCGTGTATCAAGCGTGTTGAAGGAGTTGCAGGACCTCCGGGGTGACGCCCTTGACTTCTTCGAGATGTTGGAAGAGAAATACGGCGACGGGGAGGCGTGCGATACCGCGTCTGGGTGGATTTCGCAATTCGAGGGACCCATTCTCATGTTCCGTGCCATCGTCGACATTCTCCAAACAGGCGGTCGCGATGCTCTTCGTCAAGGCCTCGCGCTCGGCCAGCTTTATCACCAATGTCAAATGCCCTAGCCAGTCACCGCTCTAGGTCTAATATATGTGCTTCTTCTCAGTGTCCGGTTTAGATGTTCGACGGCCGACAGACAGTTCGCCGGACGAACAGACAGCTTCCCGGACGTATAAGAACCAACTCGGAGTCCACCGGTTCGTCCCACCCAATCTTTCTTATTCACCCTCACCAAAAGACCCCCAAGTTCTCAAGACCAACAAAAATCATGCCAGCTGGACACAAAGTAAGCACCAGACGTCGCTTGAGCTTGATTCCTCGCTAACATCATCCGTTTTTGCTCGCAGAAATCCGTCGCGCCTGTCTCCTCCGTCTTCCCTCTTCGGCCGGAGCAGTTGAGGCGCGCTGGCAGGGACGGTCTTTTCCTCATCGCCGTGGAAAATCGTATTCAGCTGGGTCTCTTGCCCCAGGCAGCTCTGGACGCCATCAAGGAGCGTTTGGCGCTCTTTTGGTGCGAAGTTCTCTACGGAGATGCCCTCCGCAACAAGGAGGATACCCGAGTCGCTTGGCACTTTGATAAGGAGGTAAGTTCTATCCACTCTCTCTCCATGTGACTAGCACTGATTTCAATTTACAGAAGCTCTTCCGTCGCATGCGATGGCAAGCCTGGACGCCCTGGCCCAACCGCGCACGTATTCAGGCCGATGTCGACACCTGGGTCGACACCCATGTCGATTGGGCGGATGGCAGCATCATTGAGCACCAGGTAGCTTGTCCTCTGCCAGAGGAGCTCGAGCGTCACGCCAGGGGAGTTCGCGACTCTGACGCCGACGCCGAGAGCGCCTCTCAGGTTGACGCTGCTCACGGTACACCTGAGCCAGTTACGCCGAGTCGACACAACCCGGTGATTTCCCTTGTCTCGCCCACAGCCTCCAGCGTTAGGCGAGTGATGATTATACTCCGCTTTGCGTACACCCCAGCTAATGCGAGATTTTTCAGCCTCAACTCAGTTCTTGAAGGCGAGACAGCGAGCTTGACTTCGTCGGACAGGGTCGAAATTCTGTAAGTCGTTTGGGCAGTAGTTTCATTTCTCGCCCGACTGATAGCAGCCGCTTCAGTCTCACGCACCCTACGCACGCGGACAATGCAGACGAATTCGCCGACGAAAACAGGGACTACGCTCGCACGCCAGACTTCACTCAGACTGGCCATGACAATACTACCTGCGACTGTTGTCTCCATACGGATAGAGAGCGGCAAGTCCTCTGTTTTATCTCCACCTCGAGCTCGTTATTAATCTCTAGCTTAGTTTGTCATCGGAGAGTCGTCTCCTTGTTGGAGAACGCGCTGGTGGCTCCAACGCGCTGGGTGCCAAGGCTCTTGCCTTGGCCAATGTCACAGTCTCCTACGACACCGCCTGTCAACGCGAAAACCACGCCAAACCGTGCCCGCATGGTTTCTTCATTCAGGTTCCGCCGCGCGTCACCATGAACTCCTTGGCTCATAAGTCCCACTGCACTGTCAAATGGCGCTCCTCACTTCACCCTGATGACGGGGAAACTAGCAAGCGTTTGGAGACCGTGGCTCGCTCTCCCATTCCTGAGGAGGTGGCTTTGGGTCGCAGAGAGCGCTCTCCGGACTCTGGTGAGGAGACTCGCGATGGCATGGCCTCGCCCGTCAAGAAGAAGGGACGCTTGAGCGCTGGAGACCTCAATCGAGTGAACCTCAAGCTCTCTCGAGCCCCGGTTTTCTCGACTTGGAGCCCCGCAACTTAGAAAATTTACCGTTCCCTCTCGTCCACTGTCATTACAAGTCTCATCCTCTGTCGTTACAAGTCGCATCCTCTGTCGTTTTCTGTCTGTCTTTACAAGTCACAGCCTGTTGTTTACCTTTTGAGATCTGCTATCTATACTTCTGTACATACATTGCTCCAAAATATAGTATCCTGCATTGTGAATAGAAAGGCAATATGTCAGTAATATGTCCTACTTATTGTTGTTCTCCGGAGAATTCAGTGGCTCGGTGACGTCATATGCCTGGTCCAGACCTTCTCGTTGGGACCCACGTCTTCTTTTTCATTTCTCGCCAACCATCACCAGCGACAGCGAAGCCGCCGCCTCTCTCTTTGTTTGAACGCCGTTGCTCTTCGGGACGAGATTGCAATGCCTCGAACAAAATACGTGTCATATCCTCGTATGTGCGCAAGGACACAGGGAACGTGCAGCGTTCAATTACACGGACAGTGGGTAGCCCTCTTTCGAATGTGTAAAGTCCATCATAACCCATATCTCAAAATCATCCAGCTCTTCCACCAGCGGCGTTTCAGCACGCGAGAAGCCCAACTGGAGTCTCGCCCGCGTCTTCTTCTCTGCACGTCGGCTTTCACATTTCCCCCGAGCCAAGTCGGCTATCGCCAACGCAATTTCCTGTATGGAGAAATCAGCTATCGGTTCTGTTAGGCCGCGGACAATACACCGCATACCTTGCAGCGAGTAGCCCGGCGCTCTTTGTCCTCGGGGAAGAGCCTGTACCAATGCTGGTACAGAGCGAGGAGGTAATCATCGCGACCCCACGTCGGCTGACCAGCAAGAACTCGGATCAGCGAGTCGACTTCGCCACACAGCACCTCGTACTGGGCCATGGAGAATTTGAAGACAGTTCTAGGATACAGGTCAGTGAAACTACGCCACATAGAAAGTATTCATCTTACCCAGTGGGCCAGGTTGGGGGGACTTCAGCAGGGGAAGCGGCGACGTTAACAGTCGTGGCTTGTTGGACATACTGGGAGATGATGGGCGCCATCGGGAAGAGTAGAGAGAGCGAAGGTCGAAGCAAACGGGCACCTAAATAGGTGAATATGGTTCTTGGATTTGTACGTCAACTGTCTCTCGCTTTAGGTGACTCTTGACTAATGAAGCCCCCAGCTCAAATCCTCCAAACGCTAAAGGGGGTACCCTTACGACTTTCTTCATTTTGGTCGATTTCTCCATATTCTCAACGAACGATGAGAAAGCCTCCACGAGTGCGCCGAGAGGCCGTACCTACAAGCGTTCAAGTCCGCACCTATTATCTCGCTCGCCAGAACGGGACTTTGTCTCAACGCGGATGCCGACCGGCGAATGTTACTCGAGCGTCTGGCCGACGCAGCGATGGACATGCTTCCATGATTCACGACGACGACGACCTCTCAATGGGCGAGGACAACGGCATGGACGGCAGCCAATTCCCCGCCGTCGAGCACGTCTTCGAGGTGTTGCAGCGCGCTCGCGAGAGGCGCAAGCGAGGCGGACAATCAAGCAAGAAGGTTACTTAGTTCGAGCTCCTCACATTCTTCATTGACCACTGACCTTTCATTCTGTAGATTCGCGAGCTTGATCTCTGGACTGGGAGGTATGGCGGCGTTGATTACAGCCAGGAGTACCTCAACGAGATGATTCGGGGAAAGGGGCGGGGTGGTAATCGTGCCGGACTGTGTACATGCGCGAAGAACTTACCCCCGCGCGATAGTATGCCGAGTGTCGAGGCGGACGCTCTGGCATTGGAGCGAGCTGCCATCTATCGCTGTGTAGCTTGTCATCCGACGCGTCGAGAATGCCAATCCTGTTGTCTTTCGCGTCATAGAACTATGCCGTGTCATGTTCTGACTGTGCGTATGTCTGGCTCTTGCAGCGACCACCACTTACTCAGAACATTGCAGGTCTGGACTGGCCAAAGCTTCGTCGTCAAGTCTCTCAAATCAATTGGTCTGCGATACCAGCTTGGACATGAGGACGACTCCGCTTGTTTGGTACCCACTGTCGCTCACTCGAAGTTCACCATTATCTCCAGCGGTATTCTTCACGAAGTCGCCGTGGATTTCTGTGGATGCACGCGCCAGCAGCCAGCGCGCATTCAACTTCTACGCGCCGCTCTCTTTCCCTCAACCATAACTGCCCCTAGGACTGCAGCGAGCTTTGAAGGTCTCGACCAATTCCACGCGCTCACTTTGACCGGCAAAGTTACCGCCTACGACTATTACAAGCAGCTAGTATATCGAACGGATGCTCTTGGACTTCGCGTTCCTAAAGTACACTCTTTCCTTTTTTTGTTGACCTTGTCTGACCTTCTGTCTCTTTTAGGACCGTTACAAACCCTTTCTTCGCATGGCTCGACAGTATCGGCACTTGAAGATGGTCATACGCGCCGGCAAGGGTTGCGAGCCAAACGGCATGAGCAACATTGGCATCGGGGAGCTCGCTCTGGCATGCCCGGCCTGTCCACGACCTAGTATCAATCTTCCGGTGAATTGGCGAGACGCTACTCCTGAGACCGAGTAAGTATCGCATTTACTTTGTTGGAGCTCTCATGTCAACTAACGATTGCTGGCAGATTCCTTTACACGAAAATCCAGGCTACTGATGCGAATTTCCGTCTTCAAAACCTCTTCCGTTCCGATGAGGCCACCGACCCAAGTTTGCATAACGGCCTCGCCTACTTCTGCAAGAACGAACGGTATCGCGAGCATATACTCAAATATGCGACACAGAAAGACATATGTAAGTTCCTGGTTATCTTCGTTGCAATCCTGACTGCGGATACAGATATCAACGTGCAGCGGGTTCAAAACGCTAGCACATGCAGAAACAAAGAACTCCGTCGGCCTACGCTCTACCGGCGTCGTCATGACCGCGTGCGCACGTCATGAGATGGTACCGGGACAAGGTGTTGGAGATCTACAGAAGGGGGAACGGTAGGCCGCCTTTTCACTCATTCTTTTTGAATAAATACTCATCACGGTACAGATACTGTAATACGGACTACGTGGTCGCCTCCGGCTTGAAGCCCATCACGCAGAAGAGGATTTTCTTCTCGTATGACGTGGCGTGCCAGTGGGAGCTGAATCGACCCGAGAGATTCGAAGGGCTGCCGGAAGACTTGAGGTTGCCTGCGGACGTGATAGTTGACGCCGGGGTGCCAAAGCTGCATTGCAAGGGTCATAAGCTCACCTGTCAGCTGGTATACTCTCTGAATCTGATACCGGGCGTGGGGAGGACTGACGGAGAGGGAATTGAACGAATCTGGGCCTTTCTGAATGGATGCGCGTCGAGTACCAGGGAGATGGGCCCAGGGCACCGCCACGACACGATCGATGACCATTTCAACTATCTGAACTGGTGCAAATACGTGAACTTCGGTCAGTCGAATCGTGCTTGCTCTCTATGTGTCATCGGACTGTAACTGATTCATGTTACAGGTGTTTCGCTCCTTAAAAAACGCAAGCTGGCTCGCTTTCAAAAAGACCGCCAGTCTCACATTCACCGTGAATTCACGAAGATTGTTCCAGGCGAAACGACCATCGCCGATTGGACGAAAGAGGTTGAGACGTGGGAGAAGGATCGTCGGGGTCTTCCTAGCCCGTATGGCAAGGTCGTGAAACGTATGTTCACGTTATCTGTCTCCCAATTGCGAGGTCTAATGGCTGCTGGCTGGTAGACGAATCGGAACAGCGTTTGCGTCTACGCCTGGCCGAAGAAGATCGAAAACGTCGCGAGGCGGGAGAATTGATGCTTGTGAAGACTACAGCGGCAGGATTTTTGGCATATGCATTTGATGTAGAAGAGATCCAGTGAGCATTGACCAGAACCTTGACCGCATTATACTGATGGATCATCCGAAAGGTTGACAATTCGTCGCATGCGCAAGGGAACCGACGACGCTCCTCTGACCACCCATCAGGCAGCGGAATTGCATCGGAAACGCGTCGGACTACGACGTCGCATAAGTCATTTGCGAGGCATGCAGTCGGCGTATATGCCCGGAGCTGCCATCAAGTGTCGCACAGCGGTAGTTTCATTGTCTGGTCCTGCCGATGTGGAGGACGAGATGCTTTGGCTTCCATCCGACTTCCCTTCGAGTGAGCACCAGAAGGCTTTCACAGAGGGTCTCGTCGAGCTGGAGGTCGCACATCGGATGTCGCAGATGCGCGACGCTCTGGAGACGGTGCGATCTAGTCAGACTCTGATCGCACACAACAACATCTTTCGCAAAAAGAATCTCCGGGGTCAGCATGCCTGGACGCGTTCAGAAGCTTTCGTGGAGCAGGAGGCGGCCCGGTCTTTGGAGGCGAGGGAGCGATATATGTTCTGCCGGTCAACTCTAGCGAGGCTGAAGGGTTTGGACGTGTCCTGGCAGGGAGAGTTCAAGGAGTTGTACGCTGCAGACTGCGTCTCGTTGAATGGGTCAAGTGTTGATATCGATACGCTCTTTCCTATAGGCCAAGGGACGACCGTCATGTCTTGGATTTGGCGTGTGACAGGCGCGTTTGGGGATGGATCATCGGCCCCAATGTTGGAGATGGCGAAGGTGGAGTGGTTGAAGAGTAGGGCAAGGGTCGCTCGGTGGACGGAGGAGCTCTCCTTAGTGGAGGAGGAAATGCGGCGTGTTCGCGTAACACTTAGTTTCATGGAGCGGTGGTGGAACAATCGTGCGGATCTGCGCACCTCGGAGGATGCTGCCCTTTTTGAGGGCTCGAAGGCGTATGCAATCCAACAGGCAACCGTACAACGGGACTTGCGGAAATCCTTCGTCGCCTTGTGGGACGTTCCGGATGAGGACGACGACTATCAGGATATGGCATGGCAGGACTCGGATATCACTGGAGCTGGAGCAGGGGCAGATGGAGAAGACGAGGATGAGGATGAGGACGATGGAGCAGTACGCGCCGGGGGTATCGTCATGGCTGCAAGTACGAGCGCAGGGGAGATTGTTCAGGGGCGGGAAGAGCGAGTTGAAGAGACGGTGGCCACGGACACTTCGGATATGGACACTTCGAACATGTAGAACATATTGTCCTCATTCATACATACATCTTGAGTAGATACTTACAAACGATCCGGTACTTGACCTTGGTGTGAGTTTTCTAAGTCCTTTGTGGTACTCGATCCCAATCGGGTTGCTGCCGCGACACTGCCGCAAGGCTGCCGACTGACGGTATCGTTCGGAAAGCCGTGTTGGGACAGCCGCTGCCTTTTGCGAGTGCCGAGGGAGGTGCCGTAGCATTTCAGCAGTGAGAGAGACCATAAGCGGTAGGTGGGCTTGGGGATCAGGAAAGGGAATTAACCTCCTGAGGTGGCTGTGCAATTGCTCCGCTGATGAGCCTCTTGGCAAAGTGTCCATGATCACCTATTAGCCTCATACCAATGACAATGGTTGTGGCTTTTGCATTGTTTCGCTAGATACGGCGACACACGTTTTTATTTCTCCGCTCTTTTCAAGGTGCTATTTCGTTTTATTACTGTTACGGGAGGTAGTGGAAATATTTCGGTTCGTGCTTTTAGAGAGAAAGATATTGTATTCTAGGTATCGTGGACTATGAGGCGTTCTCGAGGTAGCATCCATTGGTTGTATGGTCGATGCCGAAGCAGTGGAGACAAATGATTGGGATGTACGTATGATCTATTCCTTCATAACCGTTTGGGATATGGATTTCAGTCTCCTCGAAAACCTTCAGGAAGGAGGGTAGCACTTGGGCGTTGGGGAAGGGAGGTGAAATTCGAACTACAAATATGGTGTCACATTCGGGGTTGGTCGAGGTGGGATGGTATGGTCGGGAGTCGACTCGAATGGACTCGATCACCGCGTGCGTGATCTGATCTCCCAGCATCTCGTCTTCGTCTATGGTGAGGTAGCTCTGAATGAAGTTTCATAAGTTGGGTGCTATGCGTAGCGTATCCTGTAAGGCTTTCCTCCATAAATCGCATCCTGCCACCGTGTTTGGAGTCGACATTCCAATATAGAATCCAATTATGTCTTTGTATCCATTGGATGTGCCCGTGAAAACCACCCCGATTTCGCGCTCCGTCCCTCTCTGTATGAGCGCCTTCCATTCAGGGTAGTTCAAGCCATTGATGGCTGTGATTGGAGCGGGGAAGATTTTTCTCTCCTCGGGGTAGGGTGACTCCCCCAGGAAGGTGAAGGTGATGGTCTCTCTTACTGGGGTGATCTTTCCGATCGCGTCACTGACTAACTCGTGTAGTCGCGTTTCGGAGATGGTGTCGTACGTGTGACTCAACGCGTACGCGAGGATCGTGAAGGGCGACCATACGGCACGGGCCGATGAAAGGATCTCGGGATTCGTGCTGAGGATGTGGAAGCCCGGTGGTAGGTTGGGTGTGTTGTGTTGGGCGGTGCGCGTCGGTACTACGAGGGTGGACATAGTGTTTCTCAGCTGAGTGGTTGTTGGAGGATGCTACGTTATTTTCGTTTCCTCGTCTATTTATATGTGATAGGTATGAGTGGCTATTCTTTCATCGTTTGTGCGTACCCGTCCGGGTCAAAAGCGGTTTTCTTCTACCGACAGTCTTGTCGATAAAGGTTCTTTTCGTCGCTAGGGAGACCACTTGGGAGGACTTCGCATTGGTATGCTTCGTTCTGAACCTTGCGCTTCCGCTCAATCAACTTTTTGAGTTGACATCATCGTGGTTACGGATCAAGGGCCTCCGTGTGGTACAACTTCATCGAGGCACAATACGGAATCGCTCTGGGACTGAATCTATTAACCTCATCGACTTCTCATAGACCATCAAAATATGCTAGAGCTTAATGTATTACAGTCTTAGTGTACAGGGAATCTGGAATAATGCGCTGTAGTAACCCGACAAGGCGTCATTTTGCGGGATGACACAAGCTACCCTCGAAGTTCACATCGCCTGTAGTCATTTTCGAGGACGGCGGCTCGGCCAGATGCACATGTGCCGTTCATCGGCTGATGGCTGGCTGGTCGGCATGTTCATCAAGGGTTCTCTATTTCGTCCGCGCTCTGACCCACGGAATTCCAGGCACGAGACCCCCCTGCCTCGTTCGATTCAGGTATGGCCAGTTGCCTACGAGTCCATGCGGCCGTGTACTGCTTCTCTCATCCGTGGATCGATACTCTCATAGATCGTCCTCATTTTGAACGACTCACCTGGCTCTTTTCGAGGTCACTCATCTCAATGATATCTGCCGAGCTACATACCGAACCCAGGAGGGCCCGTCGATGAAGACGGAATTCTTCGAGACCGTGGAAGTCAGTCTGCTTCATCGATCCGTTTTCCACCTAACCACCAAGGCATTCAAGTGGTCGGCGGCGGAACCACTAACGCACATTTGACAGACGGTATGCTGGGATTCTTGCCTATCGGCGCGCAAGCGCATCAGAGGGATCTGAACTATTCGGCGTTCCATGATCTCCTCGTCCCTGCTCGAATGGGGAGGAGCATTTACTTTTTTATGATTTTAATTATCCGCAGACCTGACGAGTATTACATACTTCTTATGCAGGAACACCGTCCAGGAGCCGTCGGACCTGTGGAGGAGGGATATTAACATACTAGGTCGCAGAAAGGTTCTCACTGTTACATCTATCCAATAGTCTGAAAGCGTACTCGTTCACCATTGGTGTTGTCTCAAATTTGAGGTGTCCGAGGTGAGCTGGAGGTTGAAGTACCCGTAGCAGAGTCAGCAACGATTTGACTTCATGTCGTTTCCTGAGATTTGATTACCGTTATCTACCTCGAATCTGTATGTAACAGTGCTTGGCAACATGAAATGAACATGTCCCGTGGTCTTGCCGACAGCTACAGGCTACAGCATAGAATGCAGACCAGAGCACTCTTCCAAAATGGGATATCGGACTCTCTTGTTTCTGAACTTTGACTATGAATCCAAACATGGACGGAGTCGCTACTCACAGAGCACTACAGCATGCCTTAGCAGTGACAAGGGCTGCCCAACTTCCCAAAGTAGGACTGGTGAATATACAACCGCTGTATTTGTTGCCGCCACACTAATTCGATCGTGATCTGCTTGCAGGCATGCTCAGGTTGCCGGTGTGTGATGTTCTCCAAGCTCATCACCATACATAATGGACTGAACCGCAACAATCAGACGGGACAAGGTCAAGTGCAATCAGGGAGAGTAGGTACCTCTGGGAGTTCCTCTCCGCTAGTGCTTAATTTGCTCCAGGCCGTGCGATGTTTGCCTCAAGAGGGGTATTCCAGACGAGTGTAACATTGGCTGCGTTGCGTGTCGAAAGGCAAGAGTGAAATGCCAGCCGGGTCTCGAAAGTCGATGTCGAAATTGCGAGAATATGGACCAGGACTGTATCGATGCCCGGCAGGCCTCCATTACCTCAAAGGTGCGACATCGACGCGACGATTCTCACAAACTGCCCTATGGCGATCGAGTCAAGATGGCCTGCCAGTCTTGCCGTAGGGACAACAAGAAGGTAATGTCTGAGCGTATCGATTGTTAGTTTGTGACCGACGATCTCCTCAGTGTGACGCAGAGAGACCGTGTACGCGTTGCATCGCAAAGAAGAAGCAGTGTCTCGAAGGAGAAAGAGGTCCCAAGTCAACGAAGCTCCGTTGTGACGCGTGTCGCCGGACTAACAAGAGATGTGGCGAGGTGCGGCCTTGTCCACAGTGTTCAGAAAGTGGCCAAGAGTGCATCGAGAATGATAAGCGCCGAGGTGGTCCCGGGACGCGAATGAAGCAGGTACGCGTAGTCAATCTTACATGGAAGCCCCGTTTACCTAGATGCTGCACAAGGCGTGCTTCCATTGCAGGTATTTTGGTTGATTACTTCAACACCTGTAATTGGTTTTCATTGGCCCTAGACGCGACAAGGTTCGGTGCGACGAAGACTAGTAAGCGCCGTGGCGTCTACCTACGATTCTCGCACTCATCGGTGACGACTCGACAGTCCTTGTGGGCCATGCGATCGCAAGAACTACGAGTGCAGTAATGGGGCACTTCCGCCGCCACTCCCGAGTCGCCTGGCGGCGTCTACGGATGATCAGCCTCCTCGTACATTTCCCGAGACCTATTCTGGTATGCTGAGAAGCCTAATTGTGCGAAGCTCTGACAACCCTTTTCTTCTAGAAGCTGGCTTTCCAAGTCCCCTCGAGGATAACACCGGGGTACACACGAGATATTACCAAAGTGAGGTCGTCGAACAGCGGCAGATGAACTTCGACTACGCCACCAATATCACCTACCCTGATCATTCTGAATACTTCCAGCCGAGAATGTATGTTGAACCTCAGACAACGTAGCAACCAATGCCTTGGTTTCTCGGGTTACAAGACGGCGTCGGGGAAATTTACACTCATGAATGATGATCTGCCTGAGATATGCTCAGCGTGCTTCACTTGGGCGGCGTCTCCGAGCCCTTAAACCAGACGTAATACTTCTTATGTATGTACGTACCGACCTCTTTGCAATTGGTAGAATCAGGGTAGAATATCACACGTGTCCCGTTCTTCAAATAACTTCATCCTGCGCCTGTTTTCGAAGTGATCCACTTTGGCCGCCGTCGTCTTACATACAGTCAACCCAACTCATTCACAGTAAACGGTATGCACTCCCACGACTCTGTTGTACTCGCTATCAAACAAATTTCCTAGCACTATTCAAGTCACCGCCATGGGAGATCGGCGCTCTCCTCGCTACGTTGATAGACCAGTAGTCAGCACTGCCTCCTCTGAAGAGTTGCGCAAGCTTCTTGTGAAGCATTTCCACGTAGGTGAGGCATATGGTATGGGAATAGCCGCGGTCCACCTCCAGATTGAGTCTTGGAGAAAGGCCGAAAAGGAGGCGGTTAAGCAAAGCGACTCGTTGGAAATTTTTGGCGTTGATTTCAGTGCGGTGCTCGGCTCCGGTGCTCACACAACCGTCGAGGATATTCAGGAACTTCTCAAGACGAAGGCAGTCAACATCAATGACGCACGACGCGTCTGGACGTGGAAACGCCTGCCATTCGCCGTGAGACAGGTTGGGTTGCTCACGCGATCAGGGGTGGACACTCAAGCGAGCGACGACGGAGAGCGGCAGAAAAAGAAAGTCAAGGTTGAGCGCGAAGAGGAGTTGATCGAGGACGAGGATGAATGGTACTGTCTGCAGACGCGTCGCACTGTCTTCCTTTCTGATATCGCGTCTTAGGATCATTCAGAACGAGCACTATCTTCGACTGCTTTCGCGCAAAACCGCTTTGAACGCTGGAGACGCTCGGCCGTGGACTTATGGACTTGTTGGGCTCGATGACCTTCGCCTCGTCCTCACTGAAAAGTGCTCGGAAATATCGTCATCCGGCAGCCCTGCGGCTTTGTCCATCGAGAGGCAAATGGACGCGTCTTCACTTCCGGGATTCACTTTTCTTGCAGACAAGCGCAAGCCTCACATATACGTCCAAGCATCGCAGAGCACCTTCAATGCCAATTGGGAAGCCATGACCGACCACCTTCTCCAAGGCCTGGATTGGAGTAATGTCTTCGTGGCCGGTGGGCTTGTCCTCGGGACGCTCTTGACTCCCCAGATACCCATCGAAGGAGTTCATAAGCGCGAGGAATGGCTGTCGTCTGACATAGATCTCTATATTCACGGACTCTCCGCCCAGGAGGCCGAGAACAAGATCAAGCACATCGCGGAGATATACCAGAAGAACCTTCCTCCCAACACACCATTTCTTGTGGTGCGGAACTCACAGACGATCACATTCTACTCTGCTTGGCCCAAGAAGCGCGTCCAAATTGTTCTGAAACTCGTCAACAGCCCGAGGGAGGTTCTGATGAACTTTGACCTTGATCCCTGCGCGGTCGGATTCGACGGAACGACGACCTGGATGCTCCCTCGTTTCGTCCGAGCCTTGGAAAGTATGTGATCAATCCATGATATCGCGCCTTCGCTGATAATCGTACACAGCGGGGACGACCATCTTCACTATGGACATCGTGAACGGGCATTATCTCGGAGACCGTAAAGCAACGCGAGATCCTCGGTACGGACTGTCACTCGCTTCCAGTCACCTTCACTCACTCTTGGAATTAGTGTCTTCAAATATGCGAACAAAGGTTTCGGGATGCGAATCCTACCTTCTTACTTGTCCTCTTTGTCTACATATTCGACGTCGACTAAGAAGCAGATGGCCCTTGTTTCACGAGGCGAGAATCTCCTCCCAGCTCCGCTCTCCGTGGAAACACTAAGCGAGAAGTCTCGCAAGTGGACCAGCGCGTGCATCCGGAATTACCTTAAGCGTGGTCATCACTCGCTACCTTTCTACTGGCCACATCGTCACAGCAAATTCCCTCCGCTGAAGAGTGCACTTCCCGTTTTTTCGCATGCAATGCTGGAAAGTAACATGCAAAGATCGAGCGAGCCTCTGGGAAGAAGCTGTCTGACAGGTTTCTCTTTGTTCATGAGGCATGTTGCCCTGTGGGAAGAAGAGGTGAAAGGAAAGATTGTGTACGTGCCCAAGAGGTCTCTATGTAAGGTTTACTCATACGAGATGGTTTTACAGCATATATGACCAGCTATGGGCAGAGAACACATATGGAGAAGGCCTTGCATGCATAGCCTACGACGACACACCCGAGTAAGCCGACGTCAATAAGTTCGAATGATTACCATCCTGACAACTCTCAGATATAAATGGGATAAGGACTTCAACATGCCCGAATTTTGCAAGAGTATTGACGATTTCAATGCCAAGGAGACACGCGGTTTCAGCGAGAACCTATCGTACATTGGCCTTGAAGAAGATATTCCTGACTCTTCGGTTCAGAGATTGACATACGGACCCTCTGTAGAAGAGGTTTTGTCGGCCGCCAAAGATATTGTCATTTTCCTCGTCCTGTCACCGGAATTCGTCGAGTTCGCCAATTCCTTGATTCTGGAGGTTTTGACGGAGGCAGGGCTCCCGAATGCCAGTCCGCCACTCGAGATCTATCAGACTCAACCCGATGTCGATGAGTGCGTCGTGACTTGGCGTCTCAATTCCACCTTGAACTGGCAGATGATGGATCGGAGACTTGACGAGTAAGTGTTGCCCGTCTTCGTTATATAACATTGACTCATGTCTTGTGCCCAGAGTGCGAGAAATGCTCTGGGCTTTTCATCGGGCCAACGAAAGACTGATGTACGAGGAAAGAATTAACCACGTCGTGGTTCAGATCTCGAAACGAGCTATTCGCACTAGCGTAGAGGAGGAGATGGAAGCGTTCATGATCTGGGTGGGTCGCCGGCCGTATCACACCTCACCAAAGATAAACGGCCATTTCTTGGTTGAGGATATGGTTGGTCTGGCTGTGAATTACGACGATGACGAGGAGGAAGATGAGGAGGGCCAGGACGAGGAGGACGAGTGAGGCTCTGATCTGATGACTGTTTGTCTTCTTGTTTCGCGATATACTCTCACAAATATACATGGTTTGATGACTAGGGTACAACACGACGAACGCGTAGGGGCATCCCGTCCGCAGGTTCTATCGATGCATCGAGGTTGAGATTGATCAGGTGGGACAAGTTTTAGTCAACTTACTCATCGTGATAGCAGCAGCAGGTTTTGCGACTTGTCCTTCATAAGCCGGGCGGAACTCGAACTGTGCGATGAGCGAGCTAGACAGGCGTAAGCGATGCGGAGTAGCAGAGAGCAAATAGAATAGATAGCTCTTACGCAAGTACAGCCTTCATTTCCATGAGCGCCATCGTCTTTCCGATACAAGCATGCGGCCCAGTGATGAACGAAAGGAAGGAGAACACTGGATCGTAGTTCTCAGGCAGATTTTGCCACCTGCTCGGTCGGAATCTACACGATATATATCAGCATGACCAATCTGGAGTTTGCGGTAGCCGTCTACTCTTCAGCGTCTTCGCCCCAGACAGACTTTGAGGTGTTCACACTTCGTATCTGTTGATCTCGATCAGACATCATGTTTACTCTCGAGGCGGTGGCCCGGCGACCTACGCCAATATGCAGCAAAGTTCCCTTCGGAACAAGATACCCATCGAGGTAATCAGTTCTTTCCGCTCTTCGCACCGTCATGGGAGCTGGTGGCATAACCCGCAGGCTCTCCATTCTGTGGAAGTCAATCAACATGGAATCTACAACTGAGTCGTTCTCACCGTACATGACGCATTCGAGGACCTGCATCTCTTTTAGCGTCTTGTAATCGGGTCTCGGGTTGTCGGCAAGGACAGGTTTGACTTCGTCGCGTAGTTGTTGTTGCACTTCAAGATTGCTGGCCAGGAGCCAGAGGGTCTGAACACGCGCATGAGAAGACAAGCAAGCTTGGTCAGAAGCTCAAGAGAGAATCACCCATGACAGACCACTAGCGGTCGTCTCATGACCGGCGCCCAAGAAAGTTAACTAGGTGGGACAAATTTCAGTCCTGTGAGTAGTAGGACTCATAAGGACGTACGACTTGATCCATCATCGCTTCATCGGTCATGGTATACTCGCTAGTATTCTTGCTGAGATCATTCTGTCGGGCACGAACGAGAAGGCTCATTATATCCTTCTTCGTGTGCATATCTTCTGCAGATATGCCTGAGGTCTCTAATATCTTCTCAGCGAGCATCTGCTGGGATATGTTTCGAACGGTCCGTATCGATTCCAGAAGGGTCGACAGTGGGGCTATAGTAAGCATTCAAGGTAAGCTTACAGTTGCCAAGTCGATAACGTAGCAGATGCACACCTAGGAAAGGTATAGCTCTGAACCATGAATGATGCTCGGAAGCCCAATCGGAGGCCAAAAGCCTGAAACCTCCCGGAAGGCATATGAAGAATATTAAGCAAGCAATATTCGGCCCTACATAACATAGGGTCAGACGAGAGACAACTGGCAGATGACGAACGCGACCTGATTGTAGGTCGGCAATATTCCCATAAGCTTTTGCCAGCGCATTGTCAGGATCGTGCAATGAGTCGGTACGATACCCAAAAGCAGTCTCGCATATGATGTCCAATGTCACCTTGCTCACTACGGCTCCATCAATTTCGCCTTTGAGCAGAAAGAAATACAAACATACGCCACTCATACATCAACACCGTTGTCGAGGCGGTGTCCGCATCGGACTGAGTCTGTATGAGTCCATCGAGAATGTCGATAAATCTACTGTGATCAGTATGTGTGTATGCGAGTGCAGCTGGAACGCGTGCATACCCCTCAATTGGCTCGTAGTACGCGTCAATCTCTGTCGAGCTTAGTGAAATCCTCGCAGCTGAGGATGAAGAAGTACACATACGCGCCGTCAGATTGACTAGAGAGAACGCTGGGTTCATCACCCTTCGCATTCGTTTATGGGTCTCGCCAGTATTGGTCAAGAGACCATTCCCGAGGAGCATGCCGAGAATACGTCGAGCATACCTAGGCTGTTGCGAATGCATATGAGGATACAGCCAGACGCGGAAAGATGGTCCGTCTCACCCGAGGATAATCCAGCCAGTCTTTGACGAAAACTTGTTGGAGAGCTTCGGGACTGAGAACAATGAGACGCTCCATGCCAATGGGACCAACAACGCGGATAATTGAACCGTGTTCTTTGATCCATTCACGTTGAGCAGGAGTCGCTTCGTCAAGCATATGAGCAGCTTGTCCCAAGAAGAGATTCCCCAAGGGTGGTCCTGGTATAGTGCGAAGGGGAGACAGAAAGTAGGGATAGAGAATCAACTGGTGGAGTACTTTGTAGAGAACATATACTACGCTTGTCCGTGAGTGGCCTGGGATGATGCAAGTTCGAGGTGGAACGCACTGGCAAACGCGTACAGAAAGTTACGCAGGGTAAGATAGGCATAGAACGACGATTCGCTGCCCGTAGTATGAGGAGGAGACGACATGATGATGAAGGACTCAGTGCAATGCCTGGGAAAGCTGGGACCATGATATGAATCATTGAATCTGATGTGGGTGGAAGGTGGAAGTAAACTTGAAACTCAAATTGTGATGTCAATGATGCTGACACATAGCGAACCGGTCCGTGCCACGGGTCAAGGTCAAATTGCGGCCCAATGTGCTCTCACCAATTCTTCGAACACCAGAGAGATAAGTATCACATAAGGTTACTCAGAATATAGCACTAGTCCAATGGTCTGAAGAACACAACGACAGGAAGGTAGCGTACAAGAAGGGAAGCGATATCAGCGAAACCAAAGTCCATGCTACTATGCGCCCCCATCTAGCAGGTGGATGTGAAGGTGGAGTCAAAATCATGGCGACTTGACGCGTAACCTCTTCTGAAAATTCCGGCAGTGCGAAGTCATTGTCAAACGCACGATCCACTGTCTGGATGATGTCCCAGTAATCATCGAGTAAATCGCTTTTTTCGACTACGCCTTCCGTCAATGCCCCGGACGTGGTTGACATAACGACTAAATATGGCGAGAGCATAGTCGAAGTGTATACCGACGCAGTGTGAGGTTCAGCATCCGGATTTGCGATTCTGGGATTCGCGTTGACTAGGCCCTGCAAGCTGTTGAGTCACTTGAATGTACTAGGGCAGTGAGGACAACCTACCCATCGAGGGCACGAGTAGCTGAAGCACGGTGATAGGCCGGAGCAAGTAGGTACATAACACCGTGCGAGTATAGGCAAAATTCCGGATGGAGAATCTCGCTTCTCATCTTTGAAGAAATAAACATTGCTCTGTAGTCGTTTTTGAACAGGGACTACACTCTCAATAAATCCTTGACATAGGAGGCTCCAGGCAATATCTGACGCCAAGGACGCAGATGGCAACGGTTCTTGTAACGAATTGTGCCTGTTCTTCAACATTGACTCGATTGTTGTCTGTCAGAGTATGTGAGGCAGGCTGAATAGTATAGCGACGCTTGAACTTACGATCAAGTCATCATTAATGAACGAGTTGGCGTAAGTTTCGCCTTTCCACACACAGAGCTCGCGAGGAACATTCTGTTCGACGAAGGTGGCGATGTCTGACAAGGACGGAATGGAATCTTTTCTATCGTCGAGCCATTCATTTTCGGTCCACTTGTCAGCTGCCTCGGTTTGGTAGATATTGGTCCCAGTAACAGCTACGTATTGTGGTATAATGAAGGTGTTATCGGTTTTGCGAGGGGAAACAAGGAGGTCCGGGTCAAAGAAGGACGACGACGATGAGTCGGCATCTTCAGCGAGCTCCTTATATGTGGAAGAAGTAGAAGAAGAAGAGGAAGAAAAAGAACGGTCTGAGGCAGCATCATCTACCTCACTAGGAGGCTTCGGAAGTGTTGTATGAGCAAGTGACTGAGCTTGTGTCTTTATACGAGCAAAGACCGCTGTTCGATAACGATCCTGGTGTTGCGCCGTAGTGTGAGGATGCGAATAGTGCAAACGATGCACTGGGAGAGGGGCTGGTCTCAGGCCTGCAGCTGGTGTCTCTGGGTGTGGCGCCACAGCTGGAACATGACGCTTCGGTTCTAGACTGGCCATGCGTGTGGTCTGAGGCAAAGCGGGAGGGAGGTCAAAATAAACACGTCGGACAGAGCTACTGGCGTGACGCCGTTCCAAGGAGGGCGTGTCTCCAGTAGGTAGCAGGTCTGATGCTGTCCCATAGTCGGTCACGCCTCCGATCAATTGACCAACGTCTGGGGTAGGTATCCCGACCTCAGCGAACGGAAGTGCTTGCAAAGGAGGCTGAAAGAATATCGTCAGTCACACCGACAGACTTTCCCACTATAGCTACTCACGTGTGGTAAGTCTTTCACAGTGATAACCACGTCCTTTGCTGTAGGGCGGTCCAGAAACGTAGGGCTCCAGCAAGCTTGCATGAGCATCCAGAGGTCATCCGAGAAGCTGGGATCGATGTCTGTTCGTCTTTCTGGGCGTTGTCCCTCGGTGACTTTCAGTATGATGGCAGGATCATGGTAGATTTCATGGAAGGGAACTTGACCGGTGTACAGCTACGCGGAAAAGTGTCACACTGTCATCCATCCAGACCGGCAGAGCAAACCCACCTCGAGACAAACGCAACCAAATGCGTAGACATCGCTTGCCGGAGTGAGTCGGAACCGTTCCATGCCAAAAGTCTGAGGCATAAAGAGCTCTGGTGCCATCCAACGCACAGAACCTTCGTGCCTCGAGGTATACGTCGCTGGTGTCGCATCATTGAAGACTGTCAAACCAAAGTCCGTCAAGCACGCTTGCCAGTCGTCGTTGATCAGAATATTAGACTGCGAGAGAGTTAACCAGATAGTGGTCAGATCTAAAGACGAGCAAGACGTACTCCTCGAAGATCACCATGAACGATGTGCTGTGAATGCAGGTACTCGAGCCCTTGCGCAATCTCATACAGCTGTGAAAGGGATGGTTAATGAGATGAACTCAGTATGTTTCACTTGTACATACGCGTTTGTTGACATTCGCGCGCCCATTATCAGCAAGATGCTTGAGTACTGTACCGTGCCTCATCCAAGGGGATATCATACAAAGCATGGTCGGGAACTCTTCTCCGACAATCCCAAGAAAAGGCACTATATATTCATGCCTCAAGCTTTGCCATGTTAGGGCCTCTTGACAGAATTTCTGAAGACAAGGGTGAGCTAACGAAGGAGTCATAAGCATGAGACACCTACCCGACGTTTCTGGGGGAGATCGTTATCTCTCTGGAATATCCTCATACGCTTCAAAGCCACAACCTGCCCCTTATACCTTGCCCGAAATACGTCACCAAACCCGCCACCAAAGGAAGCATGCTCCTCTAAACGCGTCACTCCATCGATGAAAAGCTTCGATGGCAGCTTGTAGCAATTCGCGGATAGCTTTACAAGGAGTCGACGAGCCTGCGCGCTTTCAGCAGGATCGTGCAGTAAGAATCCACGATCCAGGACCTGCACAACATGAGCGCCAATCAGCGTGCAAAGCCGAGCGCAGACTCACATCCTGTACGACATTCAGGAAACTCTGCGCCTCGT
Source organism: Strobilurus luchuensis (assembly GCA_019915105.1). Taxonomy (NCBI): domain Eukaryota; kingdom Fungi; phylum Basidiomycota; class Agaricomycetes; order Agaricales; family Physalacriaceae; genus Strobilurus; species Strobilurus luchuensis. The sequence goes on from JAHLMJ010000003.1 coordinate 928,320, forward strand.
CACCTTCGAGCGCAATGACTGCCTCGCGATCGACATCCGAAAGAGATACGCGGTTCAATATGCTCGCGATATCCGTCTCGTCAGCCTGTAATGCGCGTCTCACGCGAGGATCGTCGGACAAGCCTAGGACTGACGCAATCTGAAGCAAAAGAAGTGAGAGTCGGTGTTACTTAGGTGGATCAGACTCACCTGCAGCAAACTCCCTCGATAGATGTGGCATCTTACGAGGGATGTAACCGCATCGAATGAACGTAATGACTCCGCATATTCATTCAGAGTCTCAATAACACTTGCATTGTTTCCATGAGATAGTGACAATAGATGAGGATTGAAAGACAAACCTCATGTTTGCAGTCGTACTATTGACCGGAGACACTTCCATCAGTAGAAGGGACATGATATTCTAAAGTGCGTCAGTAAGCGCCGAGTGGTTGATACCAAGAGAAGCAAATTCCTACGCACATGGTACAATGGCTTGAATGGACTCTGGCGTCCGGGCGTTAGATGTTCCTCGATCTGAGAGAGACGCTGAGGGACTTCCGAGCTCTGTAGATACGGTTTGTCTTCAAGCCCTGACCGGTTGAAAACAAAAAAATGAGAGTCGTAGGACGGTGCCTTCTCTGAGCTGGCCGACAAGTGTTCCGGCTGGGCCAAGTTGGTGCTCGAGGTAAGGTTGGGGAGCGGTAGGGGACGAGAACGAGAGGGTTCAGCCTCTACACCTTCGCCGAAGGATACCGAGGGTGAAAAAGATACAGATGCCTTGCCATTTGAATAGCCCAATGAACGCAAGGGCGACGGTTTGTATACGCTCGGGACGTCGGCATAAGCTGGCGGTGCGTCTCCTCCGTCGGCCCACTCATCGAAAGGGCGGTAATGATTCTTTTCTTCGCTGTGAGACGTCAATTGGTCTGGCTGAACGGGGATGGAGCTCGCGTCTACAGCTTCCGGCTTTCTCATCGGTTCCAGGACGTGTCTGTGTTGCAGATCCTCCTCCTCATCCGGATGCTAGATAATCTGTGGTTACAGCCGGGCGTGCGGCGGGTGGTAGAAAGACACACATGAGATAGACCGCCCACCGACGATGTGGTGGCCTGCTGACTCCATTCATCACTCCTGGAAGGAGTGCATCGATAACGGAAGCAGCTCGAGGTCGTTTCGTTATGTGAAGAAACTCCAGCAAGCCCAAGACACCCCTCCTTGTCTTGTCGCCTCTTCTTGAACGCTTCCTCCGGGGTCCTCTTGGCGGGACGGGGTGGCTCCGGGATCCAGACACCGTGAGAAGTGGTTGTGAATTGGGGGCAGGTGGGGGTGGAGGAGTTCTGTGCACATTAGAGTGGTCGTCCGCAGTTGGACTTGGCCATGGCCATGGATTCACGGTGTAGTCAATCAAGCCAGGAACTGAGATGAAGTAGGACGCGCCGGCCGGGTCCCTCCCGCCAGCAGCGTAGTATTGAGCCCAGGCTTGGACATTCGGGTCCTCGTAGATACCATCCGGATCGAAAGCATAGGACGGTGCTACGACGCGGCGCGACTGGTTGTCGGAGGAGGACATGTCAGCGGTCAAAGCAGGAGCAAAGCATAGGACAAGATGAACCTCAAGCGTCGCATGCGGTGCTTGGGTAAGTTGACACGGAAGGGTCGCTTTGAATACATGTATAGCCAGGGCGCGAACAGTTACCATCAATCATTCTCGACGCTGATCAGTGCAATCCTGTATCATTGCGGTGCAGATGAGCGCAAGTCGCGCGGCGGGGTTCGCGCAGGGTGGCGATTGACTGGTGGCTGTTCAAGTCAAAGGCTGTCCCAGTGGCTGTGTCCCGTACGATCATTCATGAACTCACGCTCGGCTTTTTCCGCGCCTCCCGACGCGTACTCCCATGTCCAATCACTCAGCATCGCGTCTACTCTCCAATGGAGGAAATTTCGACGCTCGACATTGCTATGGATGTCTGTAGGATGTCTGTACTAAACGCGCATCCGCTTACAGGCTAAAGACATTCGAGGTCTTGGACCGGCTCAATACCGGCAGAGTCTAAATTCGGGTTACAAAATCTTCCTACCGCAGAACCGCCACATAATAATTTCGAACACTGCCAGAGCCTGTTTCTCCGGTACTCATCAGTACTGAGCATACACCAAGTAAAGAGATACTGTTGTAGGACCTGTCCGATAGCCGGCACATTTTCGGGATTGTGGAGCGGACCGTGAACCGGTCCTCCGCCACTCGCGACATCCTCGTTCTGGTTCTTTGGTCTCGTGGCCCGTGATTCGATATCGAAAAAAGACTCAGTGTGCAGGAGCCGGTTCAGTTTTCGCCCCTTGTTGCCACCCCTGCCGAACTCCGAGACAGTCAGCCTCCATATAAGGCCTGGTATCTCCTCTTCATCATCTACAATCAACCATGGTGACCCAAAACCCGTCCATCTACGACCCCGCCAAGGTCCTGCAGCATGCCGAGTTCAAGATTCTGGCTCCTGGAGAAAAGACTGACAGCGATGCCAACATCGCCGCGTTCTACAACCCCGCCCACGAGATCCACCTTGTTCAAAAGCCCAAGCCCACCCCAGGACCGGGCCAGGTCTTACTGCACGTCCGAGCAACAGGTATCTGCGGGCAAGTCGTCTTACTACTCTGATCGACCATCCACTCAATCCATCATTCTATTTCTCAGAAGTGACGTTCATTTCTGGAGGCATGGCGGTATTGGATCTATGATCGTGACGGATGAGGTAGGTCCTTGTGTGCGCGTCGGCCCTTCGTAGTATTCAATTGTACTGTTCAGTGCGGATCAGGCCACGAGTCTGCCGGTGAGATTGTGGAGGTTGGCGAAGGCGTTACGCAGTGGAAAGTCGGTCAGTCTGAATGTGCTGCTGCACGGCCTGTCCTCACGATCAGCAGGCGATCGCGTCGCAATGGAGGTCGGCATACCTTGTTCCCAGCCCTCTTGTACGCCTTGTCGAACAGGCAGGTACAACGGATGCCCCGATGTCGTCTTCTTCTCAACTCCCCCATACCATGGTGAGTGACTTCTCTGTTCAGGTCTCGCCACGCCCTTCTCTAAGTTATTATCTTACGCTAGGTACTCTGACTCGCTGGCATGTTCACCCAGAGCAATGGCTCCACCGACTCCCAGATAATGTTTCCTTCGAGGAAGGTGCTCTGTGCGAGCCTCTCGCCGTTGCTTTGGCGGGAATAGATCGCGCCGGTCTTCGTCTCGGTGATCCCGTCCTGATCTGGTTTGTCTTTTCCTTGATTACGCGTGAGTCCTGAGCTGACGACCGCGCAGCGGTGCTGGCCCTATTGGTCTTGTATCTCTACTAGCTGCTCGTGCAGCGGGCGCTGAACCCATAGTCATAACCGATCTTTTCCAAAGCCGTCTCGACTTCGCGAAGAAGCTTGTCCCAAGTGTCAGAACAGTGACTATAGAACGTGATCTGTCACCTCAAGAGCAAGCTGCGAAGATCAAGGAGGTCGCCGGTGAGGAGCTCAAGCTCTCACTAGAATGTACTGGTGTGGAAAGCAGTATAAGCACCGCAATTTTTGCAAGTCACCTTTTCATTCCTTCCGGGGCGAAGCTCATCTTTGCGTCAGTCTGTGCAATTTGGCGGTCAAGTCTTCGTTATCGGTGTCGGCAAAAGCGAACAGAAGGTAAGTGATATGGAATTGTGAAGTGACACGTTCTGACCGTCTCTCTTAGTTTCCGTTCATGCATCTGAGCGCGAACGAAATAGACCTGAAGTTCCAATACCGCTATGCTGACCAGGTAAGATTACTCTCATTTGACACATTTCACGTTTAATTAATTGTTCCTAGTACCCCAAGGCCATTCGGCTTGTCGCTGGAGGCTTGATCAATCTGAAGCCTCTGGTGACCCATCGGTTTGCGTTGGAGGAGGCCATATCAGCGTTCCACGTCGCCGCGGATCCTGCGCAAGGCGCCATCAAAGTCCAAATCCAGGACTAATTATTCACTTGCATATGTATTCTTATGTGTGTACTATTGAGAACAAAGAAGAAGTTATCATGTATGACTGAACTGTCGGACCGATGTAAGCTGCAACTGCGTGCTCTGCTCAAGTCGCGCATGATTCCATTTTTGGGCTTGAACATCCTTTCTCCACTACGCCCACACCGACAACCCGAACATGGCCAACATTGGCAGTGCATTTCTTGGAGACACGAAGCGAATACGAGTGCTCTCTTCGTCGTCGTCACCACCATCATCACCCCCGCCGACGTCTCTCATGTCGGGCATGATGTCGGGTCTATCCTCACCACCACCATCAAGCGCATCGCCAGGGGCTACCGTGTCGACCTTTCCGCCAGAGCCCACGTATGACCTACCGCCGCCGCCGCCGCCAGCAACCATCGCCCCGGAGCTATCGCTCGAGCTACGTTTGCGGTGGCTCGAGGCCATCGTCTTCGGCGTCAAGAAGGACAGCAAAGGCAAAGGGAGGGCGCCCTCGAACCAAACCTTGCTACGCGCGGCAGATGGCCTACAACGCAAACTGGACACAATCGTGGAGGGGAACGATGGGCTCAAGAAATTCATGAGCCAATGTACGCGACGCCCGCCTTTGCTCTCCCCGTCCGTTGACCATAATCCACAGACGACAAACATGCACACTTGCTCACTCCCTCATTCGCATTAGCCGGCCTCCTACCAGACTCTCCAGCACATCAGAACATGTCGCATGAAGCACTGGACGCCCTGATCACAGAGATGGAGAACGATATACGCGCGGCGGACCGCGACATGCAGGAGATAGAGGCGCTGCAGAAGAGAGGCGTCACAGGCGCCGGGAAACTAGCGAGTGAGTTGGATACTATCATTCTTTCTTCAAGTGCTCAACGGTACTGTAGGTTACGAGCAGCTACAGCCGCGGCTGGAAGCGCTGATGCACGCTCAGGACGAGGATATCGCACACGCCGCCGCACTAGAAAACCGAATTGCATCTATAATGGACCGCCACGCGACGCAGGTCAGTGCTTTGCTTGCGCAGCCTGCAAGAGTACTCATGAACTGACGCCTGTCAGATCGACGCTCTATCGGAGCTCTTCGTAGCATGGGATGATACCCTCACAGACGCAGAGGATAAGGTCTCAAAGATGGAACGAGAACGAGCAGAAAGAAACAGATTAGGACTTGAATAGTCCATTTGCGCATCCCCTGGCAGTACAAGAACATGTATTTTTTATATTGGGTATCATTTAGATTGACAGTGTGGGCTTTTACCAAGTCTTTAGATCTTCAAGAAGGGGTACATATGCCGAGAACGAGATAACGAACAAGATGAGTATAAGTACGCTAATAGAGAAAACAACATAGACCAGCGCAGAGCGCAGGGAATAACAAAATAAGAGTAATAAGTCACTAAAAGTCTCGAAAAGAATCAAGGCCAGCGTGGAGGACTGGCCGAAGCACCCTCCCCTTTCCGGCGAGGCCAACCTGAATCAACAGGACGATGGGTATCCGGGCTGTGCCCACCGCCACGTCCTGCGCCACCTCTTCCCCGTCCTCTTCCCCTGCCTCCCCTTCCGCCTCCGCGCGGCGCAGATTGTGCGTTCTGCCCCGAAAAATGCTGCTGCGGCGAACCTGGATAGTGTTGTGGCGAAATCGGAAATTGCTGAGCTGGAGGTGGTGGCGGAAGTGGAGGAAGGGGTTGGAAGCCGTACATTGGCGGTGGCGGCACAATTTGAGGGATGTTGGAAGGCGGCCACGGCATCGAGGGTCCAGGCATGGGTGGAGGTCCCTGGTGGTTCATGACAGGTTGTTGTTGTTGTGTGAGCGGCGGCGGTGGCGCGCCGGCCACAGGCACCACAGGCGCAAGCGGCAAAGAGGGTGCCAAAGACTGTAGCAGCTGCTGTATCTGCTCGGGTGTTAGAGCCGCAACTTCTGCTGCCAAGGCTGTTGGCTGCACTGGAGGTGCGGAAGCAGCCGGTGGAGGCAGAAGACTCGTCAGCGCTGGGATGTCTGTCTTCGAAGGAGTGGCGGCAGAAGACGAAGAGGTAATAGGGACAGGTGGGGGTATTTTCGGGGCATCGGCAGGTGTACCTGCGGACACGGGAGGTGCCTTGAGTTGACCTTTGTTCAAGATCCAGATACCGACGATGTAATCTGTAGTCCGAAGTCTGGGTAAACGGAGGTCGTCCAAAACTTCGATATAGTCCGGCACGGGATGGCTCGCAAGCAACGGAATGAGGTACAATTCACGTCCAGGGTCCTTCGAGCGCTGTCCCCAAGGGAATACAAGTCCATGTCGCCTGAAATAATGAAAACCTGGTTAACGAAGTGTCACGGCTTAGATACATGTAGAACACACACCCTTTCGTTATCAAGAACGTCGAAAATTGGTTGAATTCTTCAGATCTGTCGGACGGAGAGAACACAACAGCGATCAGCTCCTTGGATGCGTTTCGTTTGGTGGCGATCAGGAACTGCGCTGAATCCGCGACGGGTACCCTGCCAGCGATGGTGAGCATCGGGGCAGGGAACAGAGTTCGCCAAAGTGGTGACTCTACATCCAAAGAGCGACCTCCGATTTGACGGGCCACAACAGGTGCCTCTTGAGGTATAGTCGAGTCCAAAGGCATCGTGAGCTAGAACATAGATGGTTAGTTAAAGATTGTCATATATTGCACAGAGTAGGATTGCATTTACCTTTCCAGTCCACACCGGCGGGAGCGCATCGAATGCCACCTGTATGGAATGTGGCGACATGGGACGCTCGGGCTCTTTCTCCTCGAGGAACATGTCGAAATCTTGATCGTCCGCTAGAATTGCAGTCTCCGGTTCCACAGGACGCGTAGTCTGATCGACAGCCAGCGCGGGAGATTCATTGTCTGGTTTGGTTTCCTTTGCTTCCGAAGGACCCCAAATTGCATTGAGGTCGAAAGAGGACTTCGGCGCCTCGGGTTGGGAAGGGCGAGACGCGAATGGAGATATGCCTATGATGGGGGAGGCAGAGGAAGGGGTGGGTGGATGGGAGTCGCGTCCAGCGGAGGGCGCTACGACCTCTTGTCCAGACCGAACATCAACCATGGGGTCATCGTCGATGTTGATCAGATCAGCGAGGTTCAGCTCTGGCTCGCTGGGTAGCTCCATGGTCGCGTGTTCAAAAAGTGGAGGGCGCGTCGCGTCCTGTTCGTGCACAGGAGAAGGCAGGGGCGGCGGTGCGCCCCACGGCGCGCTCTGAGTCGAAGGCGACATGGGGGACTCAGGCGGAATGGACATGGACACGGTACGCTGCCTAGCCGCGGACTGTTGCGCCGCGCGCAATCTTGCGAGGCGCTCACGCTCCATGCGCTGCTGCTCTTCCTCCTCACGCTCGCGTTCGCGGTCATGGTCACGCCAGCCACCGTTGATATCCTCGATATCCTGCAGTCCCTTGTGCGTGATCTTGGCACGAGGAGCAGCACTCTTCTGTAAGATCGAATGCTCCAGTGCTTCCTGCTCAGCGAGTTTGATTGATTGCTTGGTATCCTCGTCGGCTAGATCAGTGGATGACATTGTGGATATTTCTTTGGGCAATATCTGCCCAGAGACTATGCGCTTATGAAGAAGAACGCGATCAACTTTCGTAAGATTGAATTGAAGAGTCCTGAACCGATCCCTGTAAGATGAGGTCACACGTTAGCAAGATTTTCTCGGTAATGAAAGACGAACGACGACTCACTTATACTTTGCACCAGCATGCTTATCCGGTTCACAATATATCTCAAACACGCAGCTTTCAAGCTCCCTCGCGAACTGATTCGCCGAACTCAAAACAGACTCTTTCTCCCCCTCAGTCAAATCCTCCTCGGTCTTCGCGACCTCGGCGTCGAAGCCGTCAATATGTACATGGGGATATCTGAGGAAAATATCTCGAAAAACGTCCTGCAGCTTGCTGAGGCAATAGGCCCTGGTGGGATCTTCATGAGAGTCTGCCCTCTTCGGTTTCTTGGCAGGCTGTGACGCGGTGGCAAGAGAAGGCGCTTTGCGCTTCAAACGGTGCTTGGAATGGCGAGACGATGCATCGGATCCAGATTCTGAGTGGTCGGAGAAGGACAGGCGTCGTGCTTGACGCTGTAGAGCGGATGTTAGAATCACAGTATCCGAGAAAGACTTGTAACGTACTCTAGGCTTCGCCTTGCTCTCCGAGGCGTATTCATCTTCGCTGCTGTCTTCCTTCTTGTCGGAGTCGGATGCTGAATCGACCTCGGCCTTCACAGTCGGCTCGCTGGATTTCCTAGGCATTGGTGACTGGGCGCGAGTGTCCTCAGTGGCCTCTTCGAGGGCATTTGGGCCCTCCCATGTCACTACGACAACACCGTTAGTAACGTTATCTCACTTTGAAAGGACAGGCAAAAGAGACAAAGGCAGATTAATAGCGAAACAATAGCAAAATCATGCGCCGCCGAATGCTACTTTGCCGATCACCAAAGCTACTATCTACACCAAGCAGCCTCACGATAGAATTTCACGTTGGCAGTTCGTGTACAATCGATGGTTGGTTCGGCATATAGATTGACCAACACACAGAAGCAACAGAAAGGAATGTACAAGTAGGCTACGCAGTGGAGAGACGCAAGACCGAAGATGTGACTCACTTGCAGTTTGGCGCCCAGTATTTTCGGTGCACGAAGGGCACACGTACGCGGCTGGAATGGGAAACGTGAGCGACAGTGACAGCATCCGATGGAGCGTAGCGCTTACCGATGTCTTCTGCCTCCCGAGTGGACAGATTGATACAAGAAAAGTGGAACCTGTGGAAAAAATTGAGCATACGGCGCGAAATCAGGCCGTTGTGAAAAGCGCACCAGTCTGCGCAATTTGCGCACTGAATCATCGGGCTGCCATCGTCAAGGCCCTTGCACACACAAAAAGCCTTCTTACTGTTCCGCTTGGCGGCCTTTGACGAGACTTTAGAGCGAGACTTCTCATTTTCCTTCGCGGAATGAGCATGTGCCTGTTTGTTAGACTGAGTCGAACGACCTTTTGCTTTTGGGACAGTCTTTGGCGGAGGAGAGGGTTTCGCAGTGGATGGCCCGGCGGCAGCGGCCGCCTGTGCTCGTGTCGTCCTGGTGCTCATCGTCGTCAACAATGAAAAGGCAACGCCCCAATCCACATGACTCCCACGATGAGGCGTGGGAATACTGACCAATGACGAATAATCATCTCTCGGGAGTCGCCGTGTTGTTGTTCTTGAGTCTTGACTCTCGACTCTCACGACACCCTCGGCTACTTTGCTCTGTCCCGACCTCCGTCTCTGCATTGATTCACGTTATTCGGTCTTGTCTGGGCTCTTTTCTTCAATTCGTCTCGCCACGACGACCACAATGTCACCTCGGTCTTGCGCTAGCATTGATCCCTTACCGGAACTCAGATATGACCTACGCGGACGCTGTGCCTATTGACAGATCTCCTTGCGGGCCACTAGTCGCTATGTCATTACTGGGTCCTGTGCACCGACACACAGAGTCCAGACACTGAGACAGACCTCCTTAGTTCGTTATGACGGTATTCACGTCATGCAATTACCTCGAGGCTCTGACAGGTCGACCGTGGCGTTCATTCTATTTGTCATGAAGTACTGCGACTTGTGTTCCGTCTTGTCTGTGAATTGTATTCGGTCGGACCATTGCTTGACGGTCATTGCTCGGTTCTTTGGAACGGCTTCTCTTGCCCCATCGCTGGGCTCTCGTCATGCGCACTCGGCATTGGTCAATGTGCTTTCGGGATTAGATGCTTCTGTCCACCGTCAAAGGAACAGCCTTTCCAATAACCCGAGCCTTAAATGGATGTTTCTGATTGTTCAGCAGGCCAAGTGACCAGGGCATGGTACACGTTCCCCAGACGTTACCTGATGATTATGGGAAGATACGGACCAAAAGGCCTTTTCTAATTCTCTATGCCCCGTAAGGAAGAAACGCGTCCTCATTTTACGCACGTGATCGCCTTTTGGTACGGATCTGCTACAGATCTGACCCAGGTGGATACCTTATCGCCTATGTGTAGCTTCGCTATCAAGGGCGTGCACGCTTCTGAGACGTGCTTCGCCTAGTGCGGGGAGGGTCGGGCATGAAGCGTGCAGCAGTGGCGTCGGAATAGGTGAGACTAAACCTGCAGTCCGTCCTCCTCCGTCCCAGCTTCCATCTGACTGTGCGGGTAACACTCGGCACGCGTGTCTATCGCTGATGGGCATCTCCACTGCTACTCCCTCGTCATACTATACATCATTGCATGGTTTATGAAATACTGTCGACAGTCCTCTATGTCCGTTTTGAAAATGTCAAGTCCGTTGTTTCGCCCGCCCTACAAGGCACGCTTGCAGTCAATTTTCCGAAGGAAAGCTAAGTCAAGTGGGTCAGACTGTAATCATAGACAAGTCCAGAGCACCAGTTCGTAGTTGAGGAGGAGCGATTTACGCTCAATTTAAATCATGATAATGTGCCGGTGTGATATGCCTGATCGAAGCAAGTCTTCAAACTTGGTCCTTCCTCCGACCTTGGCCTCAACAGGCCATCGCTGCTCCGGTCTCGCTTGCTGGCGTCGACGTCCGCAACACTCTTGACAGTCCCACACTCGGCCAGCCGTTGGCGCGACAGTGTATTGATTGGCGGTCGGACGCATTATACATCCTTCGTGCCGGTATCCGACCCTGGTCAGCCCTGGTCTCGGGGCGATTTCTGTGCGATTCCCACTTTGATTCAGCGCGGCTGTCACCAACGACGAGCAGCTTGGGCTCCCGACAGTCTCACGGTCAGCCGTGCGCCCGCTCAGAAGGACGGGGCTCTGCAGGACGCCTGCTACCCGGGCGACATAGCCTCGCAGGTGTGTAAATAACCGGTCGTCTTTGCCTTTCCCGTCGTCCTTCTCGCCGATAACTCTGCGCCTCTCGCGCCTTACGTTGCTGCTCCAGTGCCTCATGCCATCTCCCAGTCACAGTCAATCATTTGCCATTGTACTCATTAGCCTGCTTTCCTAGGACGTTTTCTCACCGATCGACGGTTTTACTCTCCTTTACTCCGCCCGCGCTGATCCCAGTGCTCGCTATTCATCGGGACCGACCCTTTACAGCTTTGGCCTGCACTCTCCTCTAATCTATGGCCGCTGCGGTCCTCACGACCCCCAACGTCGCGGTGTCTGTCTCTGGTCCTTACACCATGTCCGCCCATCAACGCTCCCCTCCGACTGCTTCATCCTCTCGTTCCAAACAAGCGTCCTCTTCCTCCCAACCGCCAGCAGCAGCGGAGACCTCCAAACCTCTCACTCGCCTCCGTTCGTCACTTGAACAGAGTCTCCGGACAGCTACCAGATCAAAGAAACAACCTCCTCTCCCCGTCGACGAGTTTGCAACCCTCACCCCCAAGACCAGCAAGGGAAAGGAGCGGGCGTCTGAGAGCTCAGGTAAAGCTAGTCCAAAGCCTGGGATGTTACGGAAACTAGGGTCGGGAGTCAACTTCCGTCTTGGCTCTGGCATTGGCAGAGATTCAGTAACTCCTTCGCCCGTCCCCCCTCCTGCTGACGCTGCAGAGAAGGTCAGACAAGCAGGCTTCACGAGCTTCATAACACCTTCTCTGCGACAGGGCTCTATGTCGTCACCAACGTTGCATCTCCCTTCCTCTTCATTCTTCGAGCCGGACACAAACAGCCCAGCTGTGGCGACTCCCAGCAAGGTCAAGGTCAAGCGGACTAGCAGCACCCATCAGTCTCCAATATCATCACCCACGCACGCCGATAACCGCGCTGAGTCGGGATCGAAGGACCCTGCTTCGAAGCACCGCTCTACGAAGTCCATACCAATCAACATACCATCGACACCTACCAGCAGATCCTTTGCTCAGCCTCCGGAGACTCCTCCCAGGCGTCGGGAGCCTAGTAGTCCCCCAAGTTCACCGACTCCCATGTCGCGATCTCGGGGGCAGCTCGGACATACCTCGTCGAGATCCGCAGCTATGAGCTCTGGGCATCTCCCGCTCTCGTCTTCCCCGCCGCCTCTCTTACGGACAGACAGTCCTCTGCGCACTACGTCTCCGTCGACATCTCGCCATCGCGTCAATTCGCCTACCAGTCCGACCCACCGCTCAACCTCTTCCACCCACCTTCCAATATCACCGCCGAGTCCATCACCACGTCGACCGTCAGTTGATTCAGGTCGGCAACCGTTAACCGAGTCTCCACGTCGTGCATCACTCGATGCGCCCCGCGCACCATATGGCAGAGAAGACTCGCCTTCTCCTGTCAGACCGCGTCCGATATCACCCAATCAACGGTCATATTCGCAGAACCGGCATTTCAACATGTCCAGTGCTTCATTGACGTTGGTGTCGAACCCGGAACATCGGGATCTTCTTCGAACAGCGACTACGTTGCTCTGTAGAGAGGTTGTCAAGCCTCCTGTACACGCTGGGCGTACGGAGGCGGGGATCAAAGATTGGGAGGAGGTCGAGGTGCGAACACGCGCTTTGGCGCGATTGGAGCGTATCTGGGGGAAGAGTGGCGTGTCGGGCAGTTCGAGTAACGTCAATGTCAATCAACTCTCCTCGGGCGGCTTGAGTGCTAGTGGCGAAGAGAGGGAGCGGAGGCTGTTCACAGAGGCTCTGAGAGATGGCTTTGTTCTTTGCCAGTGCGTAGTCTCTTCAACGTTGATTGATCCGTGTTTGCTAACTGTGAGGCATCATTAGCTTGATGAACAAACTTCGAGCCAGCTCTGTTGTTCGCCCTGATCCTCGAGAAGATGGCTTTGTACGGACAGGCAACATCACGAAATTCCTTGCGTCCTGTGCCTCCTGGGGGCTTGCCGATGAGGACCTCTTCCATCGCGACGACTTCCTTGAGGCCTCAAGCGAGTCACTCGCTCGTGTCGCAAAGACAATCATCGCACTGGTCAAGTATGCCGAGGAGACACCTGCGGATCGCTCAAAGATTATCTTGGGTCACACCAAGAGGCCTTCGTTGCCCTACTCCGGCTCCAGTCGGGCCGCCGCATCTTCGCCAAATTTGAATGCGCCGAGTCCTTCGAGTCCTTCTCCACAACCTTCGTCACCTGGGCGGAAACGGTGGAGTCCGCCTTCTGGTCTGCCCACTGTACGATCAAATAGTCCAGGCGAAGCTACCGTTAAGAAGGATAGCACACCTGTTCAACCTGAAGCTGGCCAGGTAGTCGACCGCGATCATGCCAGTCCTGTTCCGATCTTGGCTCCACCTCCTAGGTCCCCTCTACGCGCCCGTAGTCCCAAGCAAGTCTTCGAAGACGACGATGGGAATGGCCTGTTCACTTGGGCTGTGAAGCCGATGACGCCACAACGATCGCAGGCATCGAGATCGTCTTCCATTGCCCCCGACGACGCGTCCCAAAGCGCTGCTCCCGACCCATCTGTTCGCCATTCCACTGCGTCGTCCAGTATGACCGATACCACGACGGGCACCATGTTCTCGAGCTTGTTGGACGCTGGAAGAGCCAGCTATAACAAGTATGGGACCATCCGGACGGTCACCACCGAAGCTACCTCCGAGTCGCCTTCTATCACACGCACCGAGGGTAGCCTGATCGCCGAAGATCTTCGGAAGAGGGTCGATTCGACGGGTGGAAAATACGACAGGAGACTCAGCGATGCCGTTGTTGACTTGACTAGGGTGATAGAAGAGGCTGAAGAAAGCGGGTCGAGTTCCAGGGGTCACGGTGGGTGCCCGAAACTTCGTATTGAGCCTGAAGCAAGCCGAGATCGTATCGAGAAGCCAGCGCTGCGTCTAGGCAAAGGTAAATGGCCAGACGACTTTCTTGATGTTCTGCAGGCGCACAATCAGCGACCTCCCGTCAGGTCTTCCGATGACACTGTTGATGACCGTCAAGGCTTCCCACCTTCACCAATCTCTTCGTCTCCTCCCCGCAAGATCGCTATTGTCGGTGCCAACAGGCGCAATGAAAGCGTCGAGTCTCTGCCACAATTCCCAAGACGACCCGCTCACCGATCTCGACATTCTGTTGATGTTCCTCCTTCTCTCCTCCCGAGGGAAACGTCACGTCCCCGAGATGTCAGTCCTGATGGCCTCCCGTCCGGAAGTCGTGTGATCCTTCGCCGGCATAGTACCAAGCCCCCTCAGCGCAGCGGTTCGTATATACCCAGGGGAAGCATCGACGAACCAAGAAGCCCTGACAAAGACTCAACTGTTCCCTTCCCGTCAGCATCCGGAGAGCACACACCTACTGGGGTGTCCTCGCGTTCTTCTTCTGGAGACGAGCCGGCACCATCGTATGACCAGCCTCGTCCTCTTCGCGGCCGTTTCCAGAGTGATGTGGAGGGATCTAGTCGGCGACGACCTCGTCCAAGTTCCTACGATGAGCTGGGAGCGAAGCCAGCAGCGCGGTCTCGGTTTGAGAGTATGGTGAACTTGGGCAGCGGTAATCCGAGCGCCAGTGATCTCTTGAATCGGGAATCCGTGGATGGTAGCGCAGTTCGCAAAGCGCTCATCATCAGGGAAGAGGGCAAGACGCCTACTCACTTTGTAAGGATCTATGCGTCACACATCCATTGTTACAACCACTGACAAAGCCTTTCACAGCAATTGGGCAACTGTATTGGTCGCGGCCAGTTTGGATCTGTGTATCGCGCATTAAATTTGAACACGGGTCAGATGGTGGCGGTGAAGCGAATTAGGCTGGAAGGTCTCAAGGAGGATGAGGTGACAACGCTGATGAAGGAGGTTGATCTGGTGAAACGTCTTTCGCACCCGAGTATCGTCAAGTATGAGGGAATGGCCCGAGATGAAGATACTCTGAGTATCGTCCTTGAGTGCGTGAAATCACCTCTTCTTGCTCGTGTTTATGCTGATTGGCGCGGCGTACGTAGGTACGCAGAGAACGGATCCCTGGGACAAACCCTGAAGGCCTTTGGTAAACTGAACGAGCGGCTGATTGCGAGTTACGTGGTGAAGATTCTTGAAGGTCTTCACTACCTCCATCAGAGTGACGTTGTGCATTGCGATCTGAAGGCTGCCAATATTCTTACCACCAAGAACGGCAATGTCAAGCTGTCGGACTTTGGTGTCTCCCTCAATATGCGCGCCATGGAGCGGGAGATCAAGGACGTTGCTGGGACGCCCAATTGGATGGCGCCCGAGGTCATCGAGTTGAAGGGTGCCTCGCCGAAGTCGGATATATGGTCACTGGCATGTACGGTCATCGAGTTGCTCACAGGACGCCCGCCCTATGGTGATATCGCCAACAGCATGACCGGTAAGATCTATGGCACATATTGTGGTCGTCGGCTTATTTTGACAATCAGTAATGTTCCGAATTGTCGAGGATGACATGCCTCCAATTCCCGAAGGGTGCTCGCCTCTTCTCGAAGACTTCCTCAGGCAGTGTTTCAACAAGGACCCAACAAAGCGTCCCGGTGCGGAATTGCTCTGTGAACACCAGTGGTTGAAGAAGAACTGGGGTGCTCACAAGGTACGACTTGACTTCTTCTGCTTCGCCTTATCTAACTCTTGGATAGGAGCTGCGTCCGCAAGATAGCATACCATTCCTCCGCCGTGTCAGCGCAGACATTCAGAAAACGGAGGCCGTTCGCTTCCTCTCGCAGATCGACATGCCTGATACCCCGCCTGTCGGAGAAGATCATGCTGATGAGCCTCTCATCATTGGGTCACCCCCTCGCTCGCCTCGTCGTAGATCCAACTCTTCTGCTCGTCCTATGGCCGATAACGACATCTCACCTCGTGAGCATACCTTTGTGAAGACGACGTTCAGCAAACGTAAGTAGTCAGTTCCCATCGATACCGATTGAAGCTGATCGTCCTGCCTTGCAGCCATGGTGTGCCGGGTGTGCCTATTGAACGTGAAGAAGAGTGCGGTTCTTTGCGCTCAATGCAGTCTTATATCGCATTCCAAGTGCGCAGTAAACGCGCCGCCAACCTGCGATCTCCGTGCGCAGCTGCTCTTATACGCTCAGTACGCTGAGAAAGGGAATCCTGGGAGCGCCTACTCCAATCCAGCGGATCTTCTTCGTGATGGCCATCCTACCAGCCCCATGTCAGATGTCTCATACGTCGCACATACTCAAACCCCCCGAACGAGTATCGATACCCCAACACCCCCACTAACGGGCCCCCTGGCCTCCTCGCCCCCTCCCGGCGCGTACAAGTTCATGGGCGCCTTCAAGCGGCGCTCGCGCAGTAATCTGACGCCGGAACCTGTGTCAGCGTCGACCTCTCCCGAGAAGCGAAGCAACCTGACGGGTGCGATGCTCCAGCGGAGGGGGACAGCGCAGGAGCGACCGCCGTCTCTGTCCAGCAACAGTACCAGCACCGGAGCCAATGCAAGCAGCTTGAGGAGCGCAGCCACCGCGCCCGAAAGCGCCAGCACCGGCAGAAAGTCCACCTTATCTGCCCCAGAGACCGACGCTGGAACGCGCGTGACGTTCTCGCCCATCGACGAGAGCACGCCTTCCCGGTTTACATCTGGCTCGGGACGCTCGGACGCAGACGATGAGGGAACGCGCATCCCGGGGGCGCTGTCCGATGATTTATCACGACGACATAAAAAAGCAAAGTCGTCTGGTAACTGCATAGTGCAGTGAACTTTTTTATTCAGTATATCCTTCCTTCTCCTCCTACTTCAGTACGCTAATAGCCATGATCTCATGGCAAATGTTCCCGAATCTCCCTGCATTCTCTCGTTTGATAACATATCGCATTCTGTACAATATATAACCCTCCTTTCTGTGTACATTGGTTTTCTTTGCATCCCCTCATATCTCTCATTACATTTAGCATATGCGTACGTAGATACGTTCTTTTTCTTCGGGCGACGTACATAGTCCATGGTGAACTTTTTCTCTGTAGATGAACAATGTACGATATTTTGATTTGGTGAACGGGCAGATCATACAAGAATGAGGAAATACTTCGCGAAGATGCAGGGCTTTAGAGATGTAGGCTCGTGACGGCGTCTATTTGACTGAGGGCCGGCTGAAGGGTCCTCGATCTCATTGGGCGCACAACCGTTTGTTCACCACCCGCTTGAAAGAGGAAGTTCCACGAGTGTGGCCCTCTCCTCTTCGCCTCGTTGTCCTTGATTCGCCTGACAATGAACACAGATATCGATCGCGAAGAGCGGTCCATCAGCGCCCTATCAATCACGTATGCCATTTTCCGCGGTGCGTGCGAGCCGCCAGAGGCACTGCCGGCCCAGTCTGGCGACCTGTTCTTGCGTTTCACGCTCGACGGCAGGAAATACAAGTCGGCCAAGCTGCTGGCGCGCGTGGACCGCGAATGGAAACCCTGGCGCAGCGGCAACTCCCTCGCGCATCCATCCCATCCGGACTATGTCCTCTACATCAACGACACATTCTTTGGCTGGAGTGAGCGCGCGAGGATAGCCAAGTGGGCCGCAATCGGTGTGCCGGCTGTCTTTTCTTTCACATTCCATCTCAATGTCTTTGTTCGCAGGCGACCCCGGTCCTTCGCTGTTGAAGCAGCTTGAGATGAGCAGGAAACGCGAGGGCAGCGGGGGCAGCGCGCCGAACCCGAAGCGGCAGAAAGTCGTGCTGCCCACGGCGCCCTCGACCCCCGCCCAGCCCCGCCTGTCGACGTCGAGCCTGC
Source organism: Strobilurus luchuensis (assembly GCA_019915105.1). Classification (NCBI taxonomy): domain Eukaryota; kingdom Fungi; phylum Basidiomycota; class Agaricomycetes; order Agaricales; family Physalacriaceae; genus Strobilurus; species Strobilurus luchuensis. Next base: position 945,909 of record JAHLMJ010000003.1, read on the forward strand.
CCAGCCCTGGTCTGCACTCCACGCCTTTCACGCCCTTTGGACCGCCCTTTTTGACGGCTACCGTATCACCCTTTCTGGAGACTCCTTCCCCGATGTCACCATTTCCACCGGCTACTACACACCCGCCCAGCACACCCGCCGACACCACTACTCCGCACCCCGTCCGTCGCTTGGACCTCTCAAAGCTTGGTTCGTCCAGGAAACCACGGTCCTCTGGCCCAAAGAGTAAAGGTCTTTCATCACGTACCCCCAACTCTTTGACTTCGCCTACTCGCAAGTCTCCTACCATCACCAAAGCGCAGCGTGTAGTACCCAATCCCACAAGTGCTTCCGCTGCAGGGCCATCTCGCCAATCGGTCGCCTCGCCGTCTCATGATGCACCCCAGAAATCTATCACAGAATACTCGCAGCAGGTCGGTAAACGCGTCGAGAAGGGCAAAGGGAAGGAGGTGGGTCTACACTTCATTTCCTCCATCTGGTATCTCAATGGTTGCAGAAGGAAGTACCACAGCCAACCGACGCATCCAAGGACAAGGGAAAGGCGGTGAGCTGATATCTCGTTCTGGCACGAACATTGTCCTGACGCTGTCGTAGAAGGAAGCAGCAGTCAACCACCAACCTCAGTCCTTGCCTTCCTCCAATGCGTCGAAGAAGGACAATGGGAAAGCGGTTAGTCGATATACCTTCCCCTCGAGTGTCGTCCTCATTTTGTCTTAGAAGGAAGCCATTGTCGTCAAATGCGAGAAACCGTCTTCGTCTGCCAGCGCACCCAGACCCATCCCAGAGATCATCGATTTGACATTCGACGATGAAGATGAAGCTGTCCCTCTGGGTGCTCCGATGATAATCGACCACGAACCTCCGATTGTCATTCCCCTTTCTGCGACTGCGACAGATAACCTCTCACTGCCACCGTTGCGTGATCCCGACGATTGGACGCTAACCTATCCCGACTCTCCCACCCCCGATCCCCCTGCGGCTGTTGCGCCAAATGTGGAGGAGCTTACAGCGGCACAGTTAGGACGCTTCAACGGTCAGTGCTTGGAACGTTGATTGAGTTGGGCACGACTCATCCCTTCCCTTCCAGACATATTCGCGGAACTGAATCCCTCACTGTACGAATCTGTGTACACTTCTCTGTTAGGGGGTCTGGTTCGCGCCTGCGTCATCTGCAAGTACGTTTCCTCCTCCCGCATCTGTGACTCTCCCCTCAATCCCCCATCAAGCAGTACCTTGCACGGCGAAGAGCACAGCGCGATGTACATCTTCAAGTCGGAAGAGGGTACTAAAGTCTCGGATGAAGACTACGCGCAAAAACAGCTCCTCCTCCATATCCTACGGGATCATTATGACTTCAAGACACGCCATGACGAATTCGACACAAACGCCTTTCTTGATTATTTGCGCAGTTTTGTTCTACCGGTTCCTTAGCTTTCGTTGTTGCACAGTTACTGTACATATTGTATTCTTCTACTTATCTGTTATCGCTACATATACCATCTACTAGTTCTATGCTATCATCTCGGTTTCGTTGCACTCGTGAAAGGACTGGCTCGCTCGAAGAGTCTGGATTTAGGAAGTCCTGCATGATCGCTTGACGATGTATGACAGGAGGGTTCTCAATCTTTTGAGTGTTTTGGGACGCTCCGGCTTGGGTGAAGGTGCACTCTTCGGGTCTACTACTTCTTTCAATCTCTGAGGCAATGGCGATGAGGGCAAAGACGCTTGTACATTCGGAAGAGAACCGGAATGACCGGAGTTCGTACTGCCTGGGAGATTTAAGGGCGCTGGGTCATCGTCAGACTGTGTGTGTACAGCACGACGGTGCGCCGCAATCAAAGCATCAGTGCCCCCCTTCCAGCCTTCTGGCGTTGCGAATGAGCCGGCCGCTTCGATCATAGGTGTGAAGTCGACTCCATTGTGGCGCTGTAACTCAAGTTCCAGTTCAGCCTCAAGCTCCTGCGCGGCCCCGCGAGTAGCATCATTGAGGCTTTTAACACGTTCGTTCAGATTCTGGTCCAGCTCCAATAACCAGTCTAGCTCGAGCAGGTCTGAGTCAGGCCAGTTCTCGATTGTGTGGCCGGATAGGTTTAGGATCTCAAGGACCTCTTTTGTACGGGGAAGCTCAGTAAGATCGAAGGGCGCAAAGTCAGGGATGGGCTGAAGGGCTTCCTCAAAAGAATAAAGTTGTTGTTCATGGGCATCCTGGGTGGCGACCGGAACAGCAGAGAGAGTGCCGTACATCGCTTCATCCAGTCTTTGCGTATCCGAAATTCTGGCCCTCAATCGTCTCAGAGCTGTAATCTGGACTCTATGAAATAATAGTCACCATTGGTTGCTGAAGAGAAAGCTACAAAAGCTAACCTCTCGAGGGACCACATGTCGTAATAGAACGTCCATGGGTTAGAGAACTCTTCATCCGCAAGAGAGTCAAGGTCAAATGTGTAGTCGAAGATACCTATTTCAGACAGCCAATCGTGATCATACAAGTCCTGCGGGATCGAAGACAAGATGGTGCCAGTGCCGGGCGGTACAATTTTGGAGGCTATCATCTTCTGAAGGATGCCTTCGCGCCACTCAAAGTCCAAATCCGAGAGCTGAACAAGTACCGTAGTCTGTGTGTCTGGAAAGAGTGCATAGCGCGCCTTTGGCAGTGGACTATAGGGATCGCCAAAGATGACTCGAATTCGCATTCTCAGAAATGTAGGGTGACAGCAATCTGGCCAGGGAAGTGGGGGATCGCAGCGAAAGGTTGGACGTCCAAGAGGATGTGGCAACGTGTTAGAGCCGATGGGAGTAGACATTTCAGGAATGAAGCTGGGATCAAGGCCTTGTACCATGCCACGCGAAACCAGTCCTACCTCAAGAATGTACGGCTCGCCCGGGCAGCCTATGCCACTACACCACTACGGAAGGCCTGAGTCCTGTCATACGTCATATGAAATGAATCGCGCACCGTCAGAACACAAGCAACAAATTTCCTTGGTTTCATGGCGCGACACGCCTCGGTGGCTTCTGTGTCTTCGAAGTGCTCGACGGACGCCACTGGATTGAGTTGAATGATGATGTAAGAGCCGACAAAAGGAAGAGGCATGGTTGTGCCAACGAGCGTTAAGCTTGATGTGAGGCCTAAGTATGTGTGGCTCAGTGTTAGTAACTGCGCAAGCCACGTTGAGGTAGATGACAAGCACTGGCAGCGATTCAGTTGATTAAGTATTGATCGGAACCTTTTCCGTACTTACCTTGTTCGTGGTTTGACTCAGGAAATGGCTACCTTGCCATTGACGGTTTGAAGCTCTCCAGTACTTGTACTGTACCGTTGTGATTGTGCGGTCGCCCCCAGAGATATTGCCAGCCAGGTATCAAATTTGCAAACTATGTCGTCGCAGGGCGTGGCCAGCGAACAACACGTGGTAACGCGAACTAGGAGCGCATTGCTAATTACTTGGTGTCAAGGAGATACATAGGTGTACGATAATCTATGTAACGTTCGAAAACGATGGGTAACAATAACGACGAGAGCATGATGATAGCAATGTGGGTATGAGAACTGTAAAGCGATAGAAAGAACATCCTTCGGCCTGAAGTTCATCAGGTACTAGTCCCGCGCAACCGCTTGAAGATGGAAGACAAGAAGGCCTTCAATCCCTTCGGTTCGCCGGAACGCTCCGCTTCGGGTGAGAATGTGCTCCTCGGGTCTACTTCCGATATCTGAGGCAGTGGTGATGAGGGCAAAGATGCTTGTGCATCCGGAGGAGAACGTGAGAGCGACCTTGGATGCGCGATCTTGATGATCTTTGCGGCTCGTGCGGCTAGACTGCGCGACGAAAGGTTTGAGGGTATACGGGAACGCTTCTTGCCAGTGGCGCCCATCGTCGCCGGTGGTTGCGAAACGGGTTCCGGGGATGGATCTCGTGAAGAGACAGGAGAGGCGAGCGACGTCTTCACAGGAGTTGTGGGAGGGAGAAGAACCGTAGGTTCTGAGGGAAAAGTCAGCAAGCGACTATTCAAGCAGTGCCACTTTCGTACCAATGCTAGGAAGAGATGGGGACTCTGGGCCAGTCAAGGCTTCATCAGATTGTGTCTCTGCAGCACGACGATGTGCGGAGATCAAAGCCTCGACACCCCCCTTCCAGCCATCTGGCGTTTCGAATGAGCCGGCCGCTTCGATCATAGGTGTGAAGTCGACTCCGTTGTGGCGCTCCCGTTCCAATTCAGCCTCACGCTCTTTCGCGGCCCCGCGCGTAGAGTCGTTGAGGGCTTTGACACGTTCATTCAGGTCCGCATCCAGCTCCAACAACCAGTCCAATTCGAGCAGGTCTGAGTCAGGCCAGTTCTCAATCGTATGTCCGGATATATTCAAGATTTCGAGGACTTCTTCTGTACGAGGAAGCTCAGTAAAGTCAAAGGGCGGAAAGTCAGGGATGGGCAGAAGGCCTTTTTTTGAGGAACGTGGTTCCGTGACATCCTCATTTGTGGCAAGCGAAATTGCAGATGGAGTACCGTACAGCGCTTCGTCCAGCTCTTGCGTAGCTGAAATTTTGGCCCTCAGTCGTCTCAAAGCTGCGACCTGGACTCTACAAGAAAGAGGTTATCTGAGGATGGTGAGAAGCTGAGACTATTCACCTTTCCAGAGACCTCATGTCGTAATAGAACGTCCACGGGTTAGAGAAATCTTGATCCGCCAGAGAGTTGAGATCGAACGAGTAGTCGAAGATCCCTATTTCAGACAACCAATCATGATCATACAAGTCCGGCGGAATTGAGGAGGGGATGATACCAGTGCCGGGCGGGACGATGTTGGAGGATATCAGTTTGTAGAGGATCTCTTGGCGCCAGTCATAATCCAGATCCGACAGCTGAACAATTACCGTGGTCTGGGTGTCTGGAAAGAGCGCATATTGCGCCTTTGGCAGGGGCCCATAGGGATCGCCAAAGATGACCTGAATCCGCATTCTCAAAAATGTAGGGTGGCAGCAATCCGGCCAGGGAAGAGGGGGATCGCAGCGGAAACTAGGACGTCCAAGGGGATGTGGCGGGGTGTTGGAACCAATGAAATTAGACATTTCAGGTATGAAGCTGGGGTCAAGGCCTTGGACCATGCCACGCGAGACCAGTCCGACCTCGAGGATGTAGGGCTGGCCAGGGCAGCCCATGCCACTACACCACTATGTAGAGCTCAAGTCCTATCATTGCAGCTATTTGATACAGACCGCGTACCTCCAGAACACAGGCAACGAACTTTCTTGGTCTCAAGGCGCGACATGCCTCGGTGGCTTCAAAGTCTTCAAAATGCTCGATGGACGCCACAGGGTTGAGTTGGATGACAATGTAGGAGCCAACGAGAGGAAGAGGCATGTTCCCACCAGTCCCCGATGCTCGTTGTCAGTCGATGCGTTGGTTTGTGAACCCTACTGAAAGCGTGGCTATCCCGTGCAGGTCGCCGAATCGTCGGCAACCGTTCGATCAAAATTGATCGGAATATCCCGTCACAGCGGGTTCATGCTCTTTCAAGTTGTTGTCGATGATCCTCACGGCAGCGGCGACTGCGATTCTGACTCAATTCTCCGACTATACGGTTATGGTCATTTCTATGCTCCTTGGCATTTGGACTCTAGCCTTCCGATTGAAAATGATAACTGATCAGATCGCGATGTCTAGTACACATTTGGAAGTTAGAGTCTAACAGTGTATCAGGAAGCACGCACTCTGTCACGATGACTTGAGGTCTAGACATGCGGAGTACACGCTTCTGATTATCTGAAGGGACTTGTGTCTCCAAGTACCATGTCGCAGCTCTGAGTACACGCCGTCGAACATTCACATACCAGGAATCTTTGACCATACCTCCACACATGGGGGACCGCCCGAATGCCTGGAATCGTACCGGCCCTCATCCTTGGCAGCAGCGACCGCCGTCGCTTCTTCAGGTGCTGCTGCCGCATCTACCAGCCCAGCCAGACCACGACCAATTGCCGCAGGCTCAGGCTCACGCTCGACTCGCAAGGCTGCCCATAAATCAGCCAAGTGAGGTTGACCACCGCCTGTCAGACCAATCAACAGACAATCAGCAGTACCCCTCGTCCCATTCTCATGTTTGCGCGGACCCACGAGGTCCCACCCGTGATACGTTTCCCCAAGAGCTGTTCAATGCAGACAATCAGACGCGGCGCCATAGCTACCACATGAGGCCACCACCACCACAGCAGCAATATTTCGAGTCTATACAGCAGCAGCCCCATCGATTGGGCCCACCCATCTCTCCTTCGCGACCATCACAAAGACCCCAGCCTCAGTATGCGCGCGGCCATCATGACCATCTCCCTGAACCAAATGCATGGGCCTTGCCACCCCCTTGGCAAGCCCGGCGTACACAGAATGTGCCAGATCAGCAGCAGTCCCTCCTTCCTCAGAAGCCGCGTCCACCTCAGGATGTTCGGCGCGGGCCGCAGCCTGGGCGACCCGTTCTTCCTTCCCAGCCGGTACCACAGGCTTTGCCCCCCGATCCTATGTGGCAAAACAACTTTCAGGAACTGCTCAACAATCAGCGCACCAGACAGGCTGCTCAGCTAAATGCACAAGTCGCAACGGCAAGGCCTCCCCTTGGCCTCCCTGCTCGCTTGCCGCATCAGCGAACAGTGCACAACGAAGGGTCAAACGTGCTTGATAATAACACGGCGCGACCACCTGTCGAGGTTCCGTTGATAGACCTTCAACGGACTCCGAGACCAAGTTGGCAGTAGACCCTCAACGAACTCCGCGACCCGAAGAGTCTGCACCCCAGAGGACAACTGGCCGTCCAGATGCTGACGACCAAGCACTTGCTTCTCCAGCACCAGAAGAGGAGTCCACACAGCAGCCCGTCGATGAGAACTACACAGACATGAACGGGTTTTCCGTATACTGGCAGGTCTATGCGGTCCCAAATTCCCTCATACTGCCAGTGGTCAAGCTCTGCCATTGGTTGACTAAAACCACATACAATCAGTTTCCCGAGGGTTCAAATGACTACAAGACGCGCAAGACCATCTCTGACCATCTGGAAAAGGAGATACCGAAGATCGAGGATATTGTTTCCAAAAGAACGGATTGCAGAGAGCGTCCTGGGGTCTTGATTCGTTTCAAGCCCGAAGCGCTTGCCAAGATTCCCATCGAGCTCTCTCCCTCTCCAGAAGAGCTTGCAGCGAATTATCACATTCTCCCCATGGGTACATTCGAGGGCTCCAAGAAGCCGCCTCCGGGTCTTGAGCTCTTTTCATATCCGATTGCGACCGAGCATTTCCCAACTGGCACCATTCGAACCATACCTCAATGGATACCAAAAGTGGGCACGGAGAAGGCGTGGATCGTTGTGGTACCAATGATCATCAAGGGTGGAGAGTTGCCAACCAGTCTGTGGAAGATGGGTACTCGGCAGGGCCCAACTACATTCTTCCTGTCGAACAACTCTCAAAAGCGAGTGTTCCAGCTCTACCGAGCATCACTGATGAGATTTGCCCGGCTCTCGTCCACAGGGGAACATGACGCTGATGGCGTGCTGCTCCGGACTGGTAGCGAATGGCTGGGGGACTTCTCATCCAAGTTGACCGGGGTTCGTTATTGAGTCATCGAACATCCGAGTCTTGACGCATACTGTACTATAATTTCTGTTTCTATCGATTGTGACCGTCTCTTGTTGAATCAGACTTGTTCTGTATCGATGTATAGTTGCGTAAGTAGTTAGTGGCCTAGTAAGTATAATCAGCTCAACTCAATCACTTTGATTCACGCCTGCGGCCTCACGCCGGATGACTGAGCTACTGCGCCTCGATGCCCGCCATTAAGTTCTTCTGTGTATCTTCCGTATAGGGGTATACAGGGCCTCTGCGTCATTGCAAGTCGGCCGGGGGCCGTTCGCTATCCCGGCTTTTAGAGTCTCAGTTCACAACTTCACTCCTCACCAGCAAGAGTTTGCATGGAGAGCATCATCAAGCGCTTGTTGTCAAGCATATCTTTAGGGTGCCAATAAGTGATAACGAGGACAATAAACCCACATGTACTATATCCTCTGAATCCCTGAGCTATTTCAAGTTGTTTGCAGATATATATCATTCTAATATCAGTCATCGGTCATCGTGACCTATGAAATTCGCCGACTCTATCCTCAGATATTGGATTCGCGTCTTTGCGTGGCCGTCGTGAAAGATGTGGACTGTGGTTCAGAGCCTACATTGGGAAGGCGCTCGACCGAGCCGTCTGGATCCATGTAGCTGCAGCATCAGGAAACTGAAAGGCCGGATGTGAGTGTTTCGTGCAACTGTGAAGATCCTCCTCACCTGCCACACCATCAGACCACCATCTGTGAGCAAAGTCAAGATATAGAAGATCTCACTGAGGAACGGCTGTGAGGCTTACTCCATCCGACATCCCGCGCCTCGCGAACACATGACGCCAACGTCGAAGCCGACATGTAGCCGTTGCTTGCCGATCTGGAGTTGGCTGGCTTGCCGATAACAAGTTTCTCCCAAGGAATGCCGCTGTATGCGATCTCGAACAGAGATGTTCCTGGCCAGGTACTGGAGGACTCCCAAAGCAGGCTGTCGCAACTCGTGTACTCCGATGCGCCCTCTAGATCATCATTGACTGTATTGCCACGAGGGACATCGAGACAGACTCACGGTCGTAGTACTGCGCATCATGTCATGAATTGAAGAACAAAGACTTGGCGAGGTATATAGCTCACCTGAACGTTGTACCAGTCTATCAGGTTACCGACCTGGGCATGAACGGTACGGTAAGCACCGCCACGGTACTTATGGGGTGACCACCATGGGGCCACGGCTGTAACGCGATAAATGAGCACGTCATCACATTGTATGGTGGAACTTACGGGCATGACTGAGGATATAGGTGCCCTGAGGAAGATGGACGCGAAGTTGACGCGTGAAGCTTATCAACCAAGCCTAAAAGAGACAGTTCAAGTTCAAAGCAAGGTGGAACAACCAGGACATTACTTCAACTTTGCCATCCCCAGCGTCCATTGCGCTAAAATCCTGCCCGAGGCCGACACGTTAGGTTTGTGGAATTTGACGCTGAAGAGGAGGAGGAGGTTACCTCATAGTCTACATCAACACCGTCGAGGCCGTATTGAATGACCCATGTAGCCACAGTGTTTGCGGTGGCGATGGGATCGGCGTGCGTAGTAGTGGGCACGTCGGTCGATCCGAATACAGACACGATGAGCTTGATACCCGCGGCAACGTACTGGGCCTTGATGATACTCCGTTGACTCGCCGAGAGCGACGCCCATTCCTGGGCCTGTAATGGACGCCACTCAGCTCCAGATTCGAGCAAATTCTACATTTACGAGGAACAAACCTTGTCCCAAGGACCTTCGAGAAGAAGGAAGGACAATGCACTGGAAGGGAGTCAGAATGGTGCCCATCACGAGGAGACAAGTACTTACAAAACAGTGTATCCCTGTAGTTGGGAAGAGTCAGAAGTCTGCGCCTGTGAGCACTGGATGAGAGGAACGCTCACGCGTAATTGAGAGACTGGCGGCGGTCCTGTCATGCCCGATACGTACTTGTCGCCGTATATAACGAAGTGAGGAGGGCCCGGTACCGCCAGAAGGTCGCGAGTGTCTATGCGTGTGGCGTTCGCCGGCGATTCGTTGTAGGACGCGTCAAAAGGAGGAAGACAGTACACCTTTCCAAAAGCGGTGAGAGCCATACACGCGAGAAGAGCAAGACCAATATTGAAGACCATGATGCAGTGATAGACGGCTGAAGTGCTGGGAGGTTTCCAACCTGAGCTTATATATACAGTCTTGCAAGAACCGACGCCAAGGTTATAGACAACTGTTGCCAGAGACTCCAAGGCACTTCACCTCATGGTACATTCTTGAGAATCTAGCAGAGAAGCTAAAGAGCTGGACAGATGCAAGACGTCGCCGGAGAAATTGCGATCGTTTTTGGGAAGAGTTACGAGACGAATTGCACCCCAGATATACCCAGATAAGACCATAGGATGCTCTGAGAAGGCGCTAGAGCTCCCCGCGCCTCTTTCAGGCGAGATAAAGGGTGTATCGACAGCCGATTTAGTTGACGGGCGTGGCCTCGCCTCTCAAGAACAATTTGCGACTCTGACATCGGGATAGTGTACGATGCACGGCAGTGGAATGGCAACGCGTTTCTCGGTACAGTCATCGACATCTTCCAATTTCGGACACGCCAGACCTCTGCGTCAGACCTTAAACCTGGTCGCTATCGCACTTGTCAACCGCGTTCTTAGGTAACGCACGGCTACCACTGACGAGGAAACTGTCGAGAGTCGTTGTGCAGCCTTCAAGCCAGCAGCGATACAGTTATCGGGTCGTGATAGGGATAAGGATAAGGATAAGAGCAAAAGATGGAAGCGTGGCAAAGGTCGCCATCTTGGGTCGTGTGTTGTCGGGTAAGTACAAGTTAGCAAGACTTCGGCGGCGATCAAAGATTTCCACCACGTGTCGCAGATCTAGAACTCTGAACCGTGAACGATCTTGCGAATCCGGATCGACTCATGTATTTCAGCTGGGAGGATCTCGAGGATTATATTTACATGAAGCGGAAAGGACTGCTAGCGATGTTGTACCCAAAAGAAAAAGAATGGACAGATTAACGAAAGAGTATAGAGAAGGTGATTCGTGAATGGAAGTGTTGCTGAATGGGTCATTATTACACAGGCCAAGACAACGAGCGGACTGTCTGGATCCAGCTCTCGTCGGCATCGGGAAACTAATGGCTAGTCAGATTCATATCAGAAAAGGGAGAAGACCATATCACGTACCTCCCAAACCATTGCGCCTCCCACTAAATGAACGCCGTTGATGAGTACGGCGGTGAATGTCACATGGAAGAATGAACGCACCCCAGCCCTGGGCTTTAGCAGTCTGCAAGCATGTAGCCAAGGTAGAAGGCGCCATGTATCCGTTGGTAGCGTCCCCTGACGTCGCGGGCTTGCCAATAACCACCTTGGATGAAGCGACGCCACTGGCGATGATTTGGAACAGCGCGCTTCCGGGCCATGTGCTCGATGATGCGGTCAAGAGTCCGCTGCAGGTGGTGTATTCAGATGTGCCCTCTACAGTGCATGCATGAGAATCAAGTAGCTTCGAGTAAACCCCAGTTGCTTACGGTTGTAGAACTGCATGACGAGGGTAGGGAGATGAGTTTGTGCGTTGACTGTATTATGGTATGGTTGTCACGAACTTGGACATTGTACCAATCAATCAAGCTTCCAACCGATTTGTCGACCTTGAGATATCCACCACCGCTATACTTCGAGGTATCCGTAGTGAACCACGGTGCCACAGCTATCACTTGGGTTGAGCGGGCCAGACATAATTTCGCGTCGTCTTGACTTACGGGCATGGGTGATGATATACTGGCCGGCAGGTAGCAGTGCGCGAAGTTCCGTGGTGAAGGAGATCAACCAAGCCTGAGTTCGGAATCTTGAGCGAAATGTGGTGAAAGAGATGGCAATTGTCTCACCTCAGCGGTACCCGCAGCAAATGCATTGAAGTCCTATAGCTTTTTGTTAGATTTGAGGCCTCGTTTGTGAACCCTAGAGAGTATACTACCTCGTAGTCAACGTCGACACCATCCAGGCTGTACTGGATAACCCAAGCAGCCACAGTCTTGGCGGTCGCAACTGGGTCTGCCCCACTACTTGTAGGGACATCGGTCGAGCCGAAGACGGAAACTATAAGCTTGATGCCAGCGGCAGCGTACTGGGCCTTGATCGTAGTCCTCTGGGCGGCAGTGAGTGTGGTCCATTCGTAGGCCTTGTCCCAAGCTCCTTCGGTCAAGAGGAACGAGAGTGCACTGGAAGGTTGTCTAGCATTAGATGATCACAGCTATCGACGAACTTACAAGACGTTGTAGCCCTTGGAGGAGTTGTATTAGATGTTGACGGTAGAGAAGAAAAGTTCTTACCGCAACAGCTGTGACATTCGGGGGTCCAGTGGTACCAGAGACATACTTGTCAGAGTAGATGACCCAGTGGGGAGCGGCCGGAGTAGCCCTTTCGACGATGTTCAGCGCCCTGTCATCGAGCCCAGAGGGGACGGGATTGGCGGTCACGAAGGCAGACATGCAAAGCCCTGAGGCGAGGGCAAAGAGTGAGGAGAGAAGCATCCCGAGAAGAAGGAACGGCGAGGGTGAGGATGAGGGCAGTGGGGCGTGCTGTCCTCTATCAATCGGAGAGCACTTTATACCTCAGCGTTCCCGTGTTTGCAAACCCATGGTTTATCTGGTCATGTTAACACGCATTGATCATTTCACGTCGAAAGGAGCCTGACGAAATGGAAGAGACAGCTAGACAAAGAGAGTATCCAGTTCCTGGAAACCGGACGCGCATGGCTGTGGGAGATCCACGAAATAGACTAGATGTACGCGTGTCTCCCAGAGTCTAAACGAACCCAGCAAGCGAGCGATTGCTGAGGAGTTGATTTTGAGACGTCCACTAGTCGTACCTTGGAAGGATTCGCCTCAGAATGACCAAAGAAAGCCACTAACGTCGCCTCTCCGAGTAGTAACACTGAAAAAGGCAGCACATGGTATCAAAGTCAACCATACTGCTCTCCTCATGTCATGTTAACACGGAGAGATGGGCGAAATCAGGAAGTTCGATAGAGACGCCTATTTCACCAGATGCGTGCTCCGAGTCTCTATTTTTGAAACCTGCGCATAAGTGAACTGTGCCTAAGAAGACTGACCAGGCTGGTGCAGCGGAAGCCGCCGAGAACGTATTGGTCGGAAGATTGGCAAGGCCAGAAATAGCCCTTAGTGAGGCCTATCGTCTCTTGTTATCTTGCAATGTTAGGTCGATATCCTGGAATGATTCCGAGGCCACAAAATCAACCGAAGTGTGGTTGGGGACCTGTTGGGGACTAAGGTCCATTTCCACCGGCACGATACGGGAGCTCGGTGAGTAGACACGTGTGACGAAGGACCATGCTTCTGACGAAACTACTCCGAGGCTATTTCAGCAGTATTCACGGTTCACGGGCCTGTCTTCGCGATAATGTCAGGACGAGACAGGCGAAGTTGCATCTTCCACTAGATGAGTCCGGTCCGAATGCAATTCAGACGCCAAAATGAAGGGGTGGACGTCGATTACGGAGGAGTCTCAATCTCGTAGACTAGAGATAACCAATCTCATTGCTTTCCTCTTGGGTCTGTCACAGACTGTCGCATCTGAAGGCCCAAACCCTCGATTCGTGGACTTCAAGCAAGATAGCTGACAGCCTGAGGATTGTTGGACCCAACGTGTTTGTATAAATAATCGATCGATAAACAAGGAAGAGTGGCAGGTACGTATAATGAATGACAGTAGGTATACAGAGATTGTGGGTGTGTAAGGAAAGTGATTTCGTGAATGGACGTGTCTTCCTGGCTGTCGTATGATTACACGGGCCAAGAAAGGGAGCGGACCGTTTCGATCCAGCTCTCGTCGGCATCGGGGAACTATTTGGCGAGTCAGATTGCTTCCAGTGGAGAGCGAGGATCATATCACGTACCTCCCAAGCCATCGCGCCTCCCTCTGAATGAACGCCGTCGATGAGCACAATGATGAATTCATAAAGCGAGAGAACGTACCCCAGCCCTGGCCTTTGGCAGTTTGCAGGCACTGAGCTAAAGTTGAAGGGTCCATGTATCCGTTGGTGGAGTCTCCTGCGGTGCCGGGCTTGCCAATAACGAGCTTGGATGAATCGACGCCACTGGCAATAATCTGGAACAGCGCGCTGCCAGGCCATGTAGCCGAGGATGTGTTCAGAAGTCCGTCGCAGGTGGTGTACTCATCTGTGCCCTCTGCAGTGCACGCGTCAGCGCTAGAGAGATACCAAAAAACGTTGAATACGTACGGTTGTAGAACTGCGAGTTGGGTAAAGCAATCAGTTTGAGCTTGGATGTATCAAAGATGGGAAATCACGCACTTGGATGTTGTACCAGTCAATTGAGTCTCCAACCGATTCGTGGACCTTGAGATATCCACCACCGCTGTACTTCGTGGCATCCGAGGTGAACCACGGTGCCACAGCTGTCACTTGGTCAAAATTTTGGACATGATTCTACCTCATCTGGACTCACGAGCATGGGTGATGATATATTGGTCCTGAGGCAGCAGTGTACGAAGTTCCGTGGTGAATGAGATTAGCCAGGCCTGCATTTAGACGGTTCAGAGAATCGTCGTAAGAGAGTTGGTGATCGCTTCACCTCAGCGGTTCCGGCCTTGAAGGCATCAAAGTCCTACAACTTTTATGAGTTACTGATCACTCGACTCTGGGCGACAGGATAATTACCTCGTAGTCGACGTCAATACCATCCAGGCTGTACTGGATAACCCAAGCAGCCATAGACTGTGCTGTCGCGATTGGGTCTGCCCCAGAAGTTGTTGGAACATCAGTCGAACCAAAGGCGGAAACCATAAGCTTGATGCCAGCGTCGGCGTACTCGGTCTTGATGGTAGCTCTCTCATCGTCAGTGAGCTCGGTCCATTCGTAGGCCTTGTCCCAAGCTCCTTCAAGTAGGAGGAACGAGAGAGAACTGGAAAGACTTGTCCAGCTTCCCAGTATCACAGCTAGTGACGAACTTACAAGACGTTGAAGCCCTTCAAGGGGTTGGATCAAGTGTCGATTGAGAAGAGAAAACACATACCTCAATAGTTGTTGCATTCGGCGGTCCAACGGCGCCAGTACTCTTATCAGAGTAGACGACCCAGTGAGGAGCAGCCGCAGTGGACCTTTCGACGAAGTTGAGGGCCTTGTCACCAAGCCCGGAGGGAATGGGATTGGCGGTCACGAAGGCAGACATGCAGAGCCCAGAAGCGAGGGTAAGGAGTGTGGAGAAAACCATCTTGAGGAGAAAGAACGACGAGGGAGAAGCTGAGGACAGTGGGGACGTCTGTCATTGCACTTTATAGTCTGCGTTGGTTTATGCGTCTTCCGTGTTGCAAAACGAAGGCTCCACCAGCACAAGGAATAGCACGCAGGAATTGTTTCGACGAAAGGAGCATGATAATAGACGAAGAGAGTATTCAGGGTCCGAGACGCGCATGGTCGTGGGGAATTCGCAAAAGAGACAATGATACACGCGCCGTAGTCTAAACGACCCGAGGAGATGCTGAGGAGATGGGTTTGAGACGCTCCCTGATTTCCAATGGTAGAAAGAGATAGTCGCTCCAGGATGAGCAGAAAGCTAGTAGTACTACGGAAGTCTGACGCCAGTAGGTCGTCTCAGGCAAGGAGCAGCGTTGTGAAAGTAGCACATGGTATCAAAGTACGCCATCTCTTCAGCTCTGTCGACAAGGATTGATGGTCGGTATGAGGAAGTTGATAGCGTAGCCTATTGGTACCGTCAGTAGTGAACAAGTATGCGATTCGAATCCCCACGGTTGGAGTCTGTTCGGTGTCCGTGTAATCTCCCCGGAGGACTCGGCCCAGTCCCCTCCTCTCGCCTGATTCGCCTAGGGAGTCGCAAGCTGGTGGAGCAGAGCCGCTAGAAAAGTATGGGTCGAAAGATGTGTTTCATTGGCAGCCCTAAGAGTCAGTTCGGCCACGGGCCAGGATCAGGATCAGGCTTGGCCCACCTTCCTAAACCAGTAGCCGTGACAGACCAACCTAAACCGACGGCCCGCAATGACCCGCGCAAGATGTGCCGACTTCTCATCACTGTGTCCGCCTCCCTCAGAATGTCCCGACGTTGGCGGTATCGCGCGCCCTTCAGCCGCCGTTGGTCATTACTTAGCTTCCCGCACTCGGTTTCTTGAAAATTATCTACAACATTGATTGAGTGCTACACACCCTGGTATTGGCCTGGTCAATGAAAACTTCAAGCCCTCCTGAAAATGTCAGTGGCGGCGGTGAGACGGGCGGGATGTGGGGGCATTGGCCGGATGATCGGTGAGCTCATTCGTGGACCGCGGTCCAGGCTGAGTCTGTCACGGCTACTGGTTTAGGAAGGTGGGCCAGGCCTGATCCTGATCCTGGCCCGTGGCCGAACTGACTCTTATAATCTATCTTCTCGGTCATGTCGGTGGTAACAGATGAAGCCTTCTGAGCGGACTCCGACTCTAAGCTGTCCTCGTCAAAGGAGGCCTCGGCCTCATAGTGTTCCGTTTCTCCTGATCCCTTGACGGCAGCCTCTATTTCGGCTTCCTTTGGCGTGCCTAGCTCGCCAATGGCCTTGATAATGATTCTCGTGGCTTGGTTTGTGACATACTGCAGATTCAGGTCAGGCAGGCAACGTGTTGTCCCGAAGGTGATTGACCGACCTGCACTGGAAGCACGTTGACCTCTGCTATCCTGGTCGTCTCGGGGTCAGCACCTGCCTCGACAGCTTTGGAAATAGCTTGACTCTTGAGGATGTCGAGTGTATCCTGGAGGTTCTTGCCTTCGAGGATCTCTATGGTATCTATATCCCCGGAAACGTTAGCGATAGCGGCACCGACGGCGTTCGCAACGCTATGGAATGGCGGCAAACTAAGCCTACAGTGAGCGAGTGCGACTGCATTGGTGGGAAGTAGAAAATATACATGATTTCCCCGACACCTTTCAAGAAGGTCGGAGCGACAACAGAACCTCCACCAACGAGCAGAAGGGTGCAATCCCCCGGCGCGGTCTTCATCCGATCAACAACGCCCTGTGTTGAGGTACTGGTCAAAATCACAACAGTTGTCAATATTCAGAGACTCGCCTCTAGCAAGCGTTTAGCAGCCGCTTGTGCTTTCTTCGTCACTTCATCAGAGATACCAGATACCAGAGAGACATTCCCAATTCCCTTCTCTCCCGCGCGTACAGCGATGTCTGTAGCGGTCAGAACATTACCACCAAATACTTTAGCATCCCGGGTTAGCTGTTATGTAGATGATACAGGTCAGAGTAGATCTGGCCAGAGCAGAGAACGCACGTAATGGCCAACTGAGTCGGGCCCTACAGTAACTTTGTCGCCGTCGAGATGGATCCTTGACCCGCCACCCAGACCAATTGAGTGTACATCAGGCATGGAAAAGCTTAGAGAGATTAGTCAAGCGAGGATGCCAATCAAGAGAAGCCTACTTCGTCCGTACACCACCAACTATAGGTTGCATTAGCTAAGACAACAGAGACAGTCGAAGACAGACTGATTACCTTCAATGAACGCAGCCGCCTGTCGAGGGAACCCGCTAGGTAGTAACATACCAACATCCGTCGTAGTGCCGCCGATATCAGCAACGAGCATGCTCTTTCCCGTTCCGTCTTTCTTCTTCAAATCAATACCAGCCAGATATGAAGCGCCACGCATAGAGTTGGTTGCCCCCGAAGAGAAGGTCCTGATGGGGAGACGTGCAGCATCAGCGGCGCTTGTCAAAGTTCCGTCATTCTGGGTGATATAGAGAGGACACGTCAACCCCAGTCGCGTCATGGCGCGCTCAAATCCGCGAATGGTATGCTGTGCAAACTCGGTGATGGAAGCATTAAGGATCGACGCGTTCTCGCGCTCCAAGAAACCGACTTGTCCCACTGTAGAGACGCGATCAGAAACTAGTGATCAAAGCAAGTATGCAGATGAAACCGACCGTCGCGTGAGCATACAATATTGACAGATTTGCCTAGTTCCCGGGTGAGTATGTCCCGAACTTTGTATTCGTTCTGCCCAGAGACATCAAGGGGAGAGACTGCATAGCAATCAGTTGAAGGTTCGATTGCATGTATGCTACGAGCTCACAGACGCCAATAACGACGATGTTGCGGAGTCCTTTCGCCTTGATCTGGATGGCTTGCTCGACAACCTTGGCTTCGTCAATCTCGTTGATCGGACGCCCGTCTCTGTAAGGAGGCCAATCGTAAGCACGGTGCAGTCACGGCATTGGAGCAACTGACATTTGAAGGCCGCCTTTGATAATAGCTGTATGTCCATTCATGAGATGCATCAGATTCTCGGGAAAGTCAACGAACTGTGAATGATGACTGTCAGTCAGACCTAAGCCTCCTTCGCGAACGAGCTTACTGGTGGAACTTCTTCCGAGTAAGGCGCAGCAAGCCGTATAATGGCCACTTTCTTCAATCTCCTCGCGTCGGATTGGACCACAGCGTTGATGAAGTGCTGTGAAGTCTCTATTGAGCCTGTGCGCTGGAACCAGTGGAAGAACTCTTACCGTTGTACCGATGGTCAGACTGAGAACCTTTCCGTCGCGGGGATCAACACCTGCATCGGCGAGAACCGTGCGTACGGCAGCCTCAATGCCATCGGTTACATTGACTGTCGTTTCATGCTTGAAAGACGCGACAACGCCGCGCGTCTTGGGATCGCTAGTCTTCGAGAGGTCGATGATAACACCGTCAGTGTTAGTTCCTAAGCAGATCCGCGTCACGATTCAGCTTCAAGGGCAAGACATAGCTCGACTGACCGCCAACATCGACACCAATCCTGTACATGATAGCAAGTGGTAAAGCCTGGAAAGGTGACGCGGCGCCGCTTATCACAGCATTAGATACTTTGATTCATGTGTTTGCTCGCCACGGCCAATCTGCCAATGAGTGAACACTCTTGGCAGGCTTGACTCCTAAATCATAGCGGGAGACAGCAATCTTCGGCTCTGTCGTTCGACTGCCAATTGCCATCGGTGTTGCAGTCCAGGAGGCTGAGGATGACCGACAATGCCGATGGCGTCACAATCACTTCTTTCACGTGATCATGGGATTTGTGACACGACTCGGAAGTTCCAAGTTGACCAGAACTCATGCATCATGAAGCGTAGAGGAAACAGTACAGCCGGCCTGGACATCTCGAATATGCCCTTGAGCTAACCGTCTTGTCATTGGCGTCTTTCGTTTGTATCACAGGAACAAACACTTGTGCGCTCAGCTTTTTTCCCGAACCACCTTTGATCCCTAGAATTTTGCAGGTAATTTACAGTCGAGGTCCTCTTTGACTGAGAGAGTCGAGCCATCCGCGCCTCCGAGCTTCAGAAGACCAAGACCAGTCTCATGACTGGCCTCATGGAGATTCTGCGTGCTTTAGCCTGGCGCTGTCGAGGACTCCGAGTCGGGATATGGATCGATCTAAGTACGCACTACGTGAAGATCGTCGACGTCCTCGACACTCTCTCAAGTGGCTACCTGCATCTCGACGCCGATATGATTCCCTCCATATCACCACCATCTCAATCAACGGCAACACCGCGCGGGTCTTCGATGTTCACTATTCAATTTCGGATGTTCCTCCTAGCATGCTAACCTGAGGATCATCATGCAGCAAGACTGTCAGTGCGATCTAGTCTTGTGCATGCCTACAGTGATATTTCTTATGTGTACAACTCTAGCTCCAGCTCCAGGCGGGGCGGGCGCGACCCATCAGGCCATCTGGGAAGTTCAATGATATGGCATGAAGAAGCTTCACGACAATTGATGTGCTTCACGATCATCTATCACAGTGATAGCCTCGGAAATTCAGAGGCTGCATCGTGTACCGACGATCAATCTTCAGTGCATCAAGTCAGGGAAAGAACACGCGCCACTCCTAGTCGGTACCACGTGTGGCGCTTTGATTTCTTGAAGACGAAGGACCAGTCACCAGGTATATGTACATACGTCGACATCGGTTCCGTGATCACTGATCTGAACTCAAGTTGCGATGGTCCGTGGAGGTCTTTTGTAGATGCACTTCAGATCTTTCTGGGCTCCGAAACGGAGGATTAAATTGAAAGATCAATGAATTCCGCGCTTGGGGTGATGGGACCATAGAAGGGAGAGCCTTTACATACCTTCAAGTTCTATTTGGAAGCTAAGGGAACAACAAGAAGAAAGGCGAGCTTTGACTCAGACAAGGGCGGTAGGACGGATGACAGATCAATTTCATCGATATGTACCTTCCAAGAAGACATGAGGCGGGTCGAGACAAACAGGTTGATGTTACGACAGGTGCATGAAAGGCAAGGCAGTTTCTTTCTGCACTAAGGCTGGCCTAGATATGTAGCAGGTGGCCATGCAGGCAGCTGTCAAGAGTGGAGAGAGCGAAGAAAGGCAAGAAAGGCGTACCAAACGGGGTGGGCGGACCGATGATGTCCGAAAATGCCGACGGCCAAGATGCATTTCGGAGGCATTTATGTAAAGCTCCGAATCTCATTTTCTCTCAGTCTGTGACTATACCACCACCACCGCCCCTTCTCCTCCGCCTCCTCCGCCTCCGCCTCCTCCTCCATGTCTGCCAAGCTCGCCAACATCTGGGAGCTGCCACCGCAGCGACCACATCACGATGCGGAGGCAAATGCATTGATCACCACCAGGTACGGCATCCTTCCCTCGGGTACCTGCCTCTCCTTGACGCTGACCATGTCGGCCAGCAAGCTTGAAGCTGCGCTGAAAAAGGTGTCCAAGCAGGCATCGCAGTATGAATTCCAGATGCGAGATCTTGAGGTATGTTTTCATTCCCATCGTCCTACACCAGACTCAATAATTTCTGCATTGCCTCAGTCCAAACTGACTGAGAACCTCTCCAATTTCCGCGCCATCGATAGTCTGCTGCAGGAAGCTTTCGCCGTGCTGCGCGTACGTGCGCTCTTTTTGCCTATGCTCGCAGTCAATGTCCTGACTTTCATAGCGAAATTCACGGCGCGCGGACAAAGCGCTCACCAGCCAGATACCCGAGATCACTGCGGAGCTCGACGACTCGCTGGAGGCGCTGTCTGAACTATCTGAGACTCTGCCCACCATCCAGACGCAAGTGGCAGACATACGTGCCGTCTATGACTCTGGGCGAAGCAAGGTTCGCTCTTTCCTCGGCTCGTGCCAGCGTGGTGAATACTGATGCTCTGTCAAAGGCGCAAGCTCTCGTCGCAGACCTGACATGGCTGAACACGGAGTTCTACGAACGCTGGAGGGCCATCATCTTTACTTCGTCCAGCCCCGTGTCCTGGCGGTGGAAGGTCTCCTTGCGCCTGCTCTTTGTAATCACATTCATCGTGTGCTCGTGGGTTACCTGGATTGCGCTACTCGGCGGCTACAGGGCGTACCGGCACAAACTCGTGTGGGGCGAACGACTTCCGTTTTGAAAGAGTCACGACGTCCGGCTACGGCTACATTTTTCTGGGACACTGCTATTGGATTGCTTTACTTATTGACGATTTATCACGTTCCTTCTTTCCTTCATCTTCTTCTCGTATAGCTACTTTATCTCGTTTCTCGTTGCACTGTACCACCATCGCATGCTGTAAAGTATATACAGTACCCTTGACCGCCGACCGTACAAAGTATCCACCTGGGGAGTGGTGCTGCACATTCATCCGCCGTGCTTCCAATGCCGTGAATTATATTGTGAATTGCTATCCTGCTTGCATTCCTGATGTCATGCCAGTGCCACAGTCTCCAACTTGCCCTCTGCCTCAAGAATAAATAGAAGGCTATGTACTTATGGATATTGCGAGACTGAGTTTGCCTTTGGGTGTAAGTATGAATTCAAGATGCTCAAATGAGACCGATTACTGCGGCGCGTCGGCATTGCCGAATCCGTCCAAGCTCAGGCTCTCACCGTGACCGCGATGGACGGCTTTGACGATTTAATGTCTCCGTCCCGCAGCGCCCTCGAGGACAACCCATTTTCAGACCCGTTCGGTAAGCGGTCGGGCTCGCCGGACCCATGGGCGACGCCATTCGCCTCGCAGACGGAGGACATATACCACCAGCCATTCGCCAGCCAGGATGAGCCATCCAGCCCGCGCTTACCGATGGAACAGCCCGAGCTGCATCCCGCAGAACTCGAGACAATCGACTCCGCCGATCCGCTCGACTCCGCCGCCGCCAACGTGCCCGACCCCGACGAAGAAGAGCGCCCCGCCCTTCCCGTTCAACGTGCCTCCACCACCTCGATCACTACCATCAGCACCGCGACCACCGCGACTTCCGGCTTTCGCGAAAGCATACCCGAGCCAGAGCCAGAGCCAGAGCCAGCACCGCCCAAGCAGCCTTCCGAGCCAGTGACTTTCTCCGAGACGGCCACCATTCGACCATCGGAGCCTGAGGAAACCATACCCGACCCTCCTCCGCCTGTCACAGCGCATACGGACCCCGCATGGGCGCCCGGTCCTCTCGAACAGCCGCAGCCAGCGCAAAGCAGTCATGCCGGGCTCGCACTCGGCGGTGAGTCTATGAACGGCTGGAAAGGCGAGGCCGAGAACTGGAGCAACGACCGCGCCGCCTCGCGCTTCCCCACCGAGACGGACGACGACAGCGACGACGACAAGCCCATTGCCACTCTGCGTTCTCCAGAACGCAAAGCGGAGGTACGCCGCGTGTCTCTCTATTCATCCATCCAGCCAACGACTGTCCTAGCTTCGGAAGCAAAATGAGCAACCGACATTCGTCATCACCGTCGACGATCCGCAGAAAGTTGGCGACCCCATCCGCTCATTCACGATGTACACCGTCCACACGCGCACCACCTCAACGCTCTACCAAAAATCGGCCTTCTCCGTTCTGAGGCGGTACTCCGACTTTCTATGGCTCTACGAGACCCTCAGTATAAACAATCCGGGCGTGGTAGTGCCGCCAGTGCCGGAGAAGAACACGTTCGGGCGATTCGATGACCAGTTCGTGCGACAGCGTCGGCTGGGGCTGGAGAAGTGCATCCAGAAGATCGCGAACCATCCTGTCCTAGGCAAGGACGAGGATCTCAAGTTGTTCTTGGAGAGCGATACATTCTCGCTTGACGTGGGTCCTACAATTCATGGCACATATGCGCGCGCGCTGACTCCCTTTAGATTAAACATCGGAAAGCTGAGATCGCTAATGAGCGAGGCGGCTTGATGGCCACCCTTGGTCAGACTCTGACTGGGCCGCGGTTCAACGAGACAGACGAGGTTGGACACTACTTGTACCTTCAATTATCATCCTTGTTGAGCTGTCTTCGTACAGTGGTTCGATAGGCAGAAGACCTACTTGGACAGCCTGGAGTCTCAGCTTCGCGGCTTGGCAAAAGCTATCGAGCTTGTCGCGAAGCAACGCACAGGTGAGAGTAGTGCCTTTATGCTGTAGACATTCGTATTTAAGTGTGGTGTGCAGACATTGCTGTTGCCATCGGAGAATTCGCGCAGTCGGTCAGCGACCTCTCATCATGCGATGTGGGGAAACAGCTCGCACAGTCCTTGGCCGGCCTGGCGGATGTCGAACGCAAGGCGCAAGACATGCAGAACATTCAATCCGAAGAAGACTTGTCGTCGATCATGGCAACAGGTATGTGTTCCTCCTTTCCTTCCTTCCCATCTGAACTTACCTCTATGAAGTCGACGAGTACGCGAGACTGATCAACTCTGTTCGGGTAGGGCGATCCTCCTCTTCTTTCATGTGTGTGTGATGTTGAAACCCACTACTGTAGATGGCATTTTCGTCTCGGATCCGCACGTATCATTCGTGGCGCAATATGGAGAGCGAACTCGTTCGCACCAGGCAGAACCACGAGCGAAACCGCGCTCAAGGCCGGATACCCAATGACCGAGTGGGATACGCCTTGAACCAGATTGCTGAGGTTCGTCCCCCTTGTCGTCCTCGTCCCCATTGCGATACACTTAGTAAACTCTAGGCCGAACGTCGCGCGCTGGATGCCAAGCGCGAATTCGAGAACGTGTCCAGGCTGACAAAGACGGAGGTTGCGCGGTTCGAGCAGGAGCGGATCGAGGACATGCGCGATGCGCTGAACGTCTTCCTCGAGGGCATGATCACGCGGCAGAAGCAGGTGAGACCCGATTTCAGTGGTGTGGTGTACGGGACGTGTGGCTGAAATGAACCGAATTTAGTTGATCAGTAATTGGGAGAATTACCAGCAGATGTTGTTGAAGAAGGTTGGAGGCGGACAGGGGATGACGGCGAATATTTCGTGAGATGGACACTACTTACCCGGCGGATTGGGCTCTGTTACTACTGTGGAATGTATGGGCGTTACTGAATATACCTCAGAGACCCGGTGATTGGGACACCACGACCTCCATGGGCACTACAGAGTCTACTACTGTAGCATTATTTGTACGATTAACCAGTCTCTGATACCCACTGGGTATGCACACTGTTCATGAGCTGGGCTGCACGAAGAGAATGCAGGCTTCAGTACGGCTTCCACACCAAAACCCGAAAGAGGAGGGGAGGCACGCTCGCTGCCGCCAGACTATATGTTGCTCCGGTCCAAGCTTGCTGCGGCCAAAAAGAAAGGACATAGAGGGAAACGAAAAGAGTGAGAGGGTGGCGAATACATAGGATATATTCATTGCCTAGAAAGCGGAGGCTTCCGCACCCAAAACATGTAATTGCAAGCAGTAGACCCGAATGCATCGCGAGGGCCCAAAATCCATTTTGACGAGAGCGGATTGTATATCAGGCCGCGTACTTCAGCTTCAGTCCGGGTGGGTGGGATTGTCGTGACCCAAGACATTTCTCTGAAGTACTCGAGGAGTTCTTCGGGGTTGATATACTTCTCCCAGGTATGAGTGCCGGGTGAGACCTTGCGGAGGACCTTCTCCGCCATGAAGATGGTGAGGAAGTACGCGAGGGGAGTGCGCGCCATTGTGGACAGGAATAGATGGCCGGATGGCTGATCGAACGGTCAGTAAACGGCGAGATGAAAAGAGACAATGTCGCACCTTGAGTAGGTCGGCACACGTCTGAATGAACATAGCGGGGTTGTCGACGTGTTCTATGACCTCCATGGAGCAGACCACATCATAGCGTTTTTCGCTGTCCAGCAGTTTCTCGGCCGATGTATGGCTATAAGTGAGATTGTCTTGTAATTTGTAGTCGGTGGACGCATGATGTCTGGCAATGGCGATATTAGACTCTGACGCGTCTACGCCAAGGGTCCGGGCACCCAGTCGCGCTAGACTCTACACACAATGAGCTGCTATAAACCAATTGTGAATTTGATTCACCTCTGACAGTAGGCCTCCTCCGCAACCGACGTCCAGCACATCCAAGCCCTTCAGCGACGTTTCTGCCTCGTCGCAGATCTTTTGGCGTATGAACTGCATTCGGACCGGGTTCATCTGGTGCAGAAATGCAAATTCGCCTGTTTCGTCCCACCATTGCGAGGACAGGCGCGAGAAATGCGCGATCTCAGCAGCATTGACGGTCGAACGGAGTAGTTTCGTCGGAAGCATCGTGACTGCAGCTTGTCACAGGCGTGGCAGTGCCGTATTCTGCCGCCGGCAGTTTCAACCATCTTCTGACCACCTCTTCCAACATGATCTACCTTGGATTATCTCTGATTCACAAGGCATAGTAGACCTGGCTTCGAACAGTATTCGAACCCACCTCGCATCTGGGAAGCTTCCAGGATGCTGCAGTGTACCTTCACTAAGTTTGTGGCCGTCTAGGATGTTACTGATCTCGCAGGACAAATCAGAGTCGATAAGCGTCTCTTAGAGTCAGTTCGGCCACGGGCCAGGATCAGGATCAGGCCTGGCCCACCTTCCTAAACCAGTAGCCGTGACAGACTCAGCCTGGACCGCGGTCCACGAATGAGCTCACCGATCATCCGGCCAATGCCCCCACATCCCGCCCGTCTCACCGCCGCCACTGACATTTTCAGGAGGGCTTGAAGTTTTCATTGACCAGGCCAATACCAGGGTGTGTAGCACTCAATCAATGTTGTAGATAATTTTCAAGAAACCGAGTGCGGGAAGCTAAGTAATGACCAACGGCGGCTGAAGGGCGCGCGATACCGCCAACGTCGGGACATTCTGAGGGAGGCGGACACAGTGATGAGAAGTCGGCACATCTTGCGCGGGTCATTGCGGGCCGTCGGTTTAGGTTGGTCTGTCACGGCTACTGGTTTAGGAAGGTGGGCCAAGCCTGATCCTGATCCTGGCCCGTGGCCGAACTGACTCTAAGACTTACAGACCAAAGATCGTGGGACACGAATGGATCCTCAGCGAAACGGACCTTTGTGCGTCTATCCTGGATCCTCAAAGCTTCGTGCTAACGGCGTATGGCTACCAGTCTTCATGATGGAAGGATGTGGTGTCCTTGGGACTGTGGGTTGCTGAACACCGCGCCTCTCTTCTCTTGCATTGACACGAGATTAGGGTGGTGGCGGCTCTCCTTATCCGGCTTTCTTAATCGCGCGGCAAATTCTCAGAAATGGGGGAACAATCAAGATAGTTGATCATTCTTCCCTTCCAGATGATGCGCCAGTCGCAAGGGGTGGAGGTATGGGCTCACCCTCTGTCAGTTCCGAGCGTCTCTGGGGTGCACAGCCGATCCTTATGGCTGCGCAAGAGCTTGCAAGTTATTGCGGGATCAAACAATATGCCGCCACGATATGGTACGTCTGTACATTATCAACAAGGTTTAATGTCAGTTTAAAATACCCATGTAGCGACGAAATTGGTGGTGGGAATGGAATGAAGTCTCTAATCACGTCACAGTAAAGGCTTTCATGCAACCTTGTAGACGTTCCTCACCGATTCTTAGCTATCACAAGGCACCTGCTTTAGACGGTGATTTGATGGGACGAGGTATGTTGGCTCTCTCGAGTTCTGGTGCCGCATGCTAAGGCGTCATTAGCCTATCCAACTCTGCATCAGATTCTCCCAGGTCAGCAGCCTATCCAGTGAAGGTCCGTTGCTTTGTATTCATCGTGTCATCAGCTGTCTACGGACTACCAAATGCGTGAGTTTACCGGCTTGAAGTTCCACAGGACTCAAAGGAACGTCGTAGACTCATTCCCGCTTCGCTTTGCGACGGCGACGGCAACGTTATGGTAACACCGAGCAGCCATAAGTCTATCGCATCTAGCTCACCCATCCTTAGCTGCTTACCAAAGTCAAGGACATGTATGCCGTCGAAACTTTTATGCGGATCGTCACGACTCAGATGGGGTCATCGGCTGCATTGTGCACGCCACCTATCGATGTCGCCACGACGCAGAAATACGGCGTTCCAGGGACTCAAAGTCAAGCATGGAGGATAGGGCGAGCTATTGCTTCTTGTCGACAACAGAAGTATGCAATCTACTCACTAGCAGAGACATACGACAGAGCTGATGTTGATTGTTTACAGCGACTTGAAGAGTGTTCCGCACGAGATACTTAAGCTGCAGAACGGCAAACTCGTCTTCATTGGGAAGATTGTAGACGTGAACAGGGTGCGGTCATTCCTACAAGCTCAATGTTGAGGTTTGACGTTAAAGATGTGCAGGAAGTTCGCGCAGGCTTTACGTGGGGTGAAATTAAGATTGCACCTCTCCAAGATGACGAACTTGAGGATACCTCGGGATCGCAGGACTTCGGGTGCAATGCAGACGATCTTATGGTTATTCCATTCCAGAACGAGAATCTGGCGGCGTACCACGAGCATCCCGATGGGTCAAGGACTGTACGTCCAACACTGCGTGACAAGGACCGAGATTCATTGTCGCTTAGGTCGCGGCCGTTGTTCCTGACCTCATCATTGTCCTTGATTCTCAAAGCGGTTCCCATCTTGGCACGCAAACATGTATGTGTTGACCACCAGTATCAATGCAATTCTCAATCTGACCTGAGGTTAGACTCGTATGGACTGCGTGTAACTGGTGCGGATCTCATCCCAAATTGCTGGCAGATTACTAATTTGTATCGCACACTAGTCATTGTCCTGGCCGGATCGCCCTTGTGGCAAACTGACCAAGGTCTCAAGATAGGCGGACCCAAAGCATTCGGGTACGTGTGTTGCCCTACTAAGAAGTGGTTTGCTGACTCCGTTGGTGCAGTCTCGACCATGTATACATTCCTGTCGGCGAGTATAAAACCCCAAGATCGGTAATTGAAGAATACAAGGTATAAATATTATCAGGTCGTATTTTTGAATGTCTCGATGACCCAATCCACCACTTTTCGTGAGAAATCAGAGTACTTCTCCCTCTTCTTCCCATCAAACTCCCAGAGAAAGTCGTCATGGACTCCTGCCTTTTGGAGCATGAATCTCGCATCGTCGTGCGCAGGATGAATAAGTTTCTCATACAACTCCATCTGTGCGTCCACGAGACACTCATTTTCGCCGGCGGTGACGAGGATACGAGTCACGACAGCCGGAATGCCCACGAACCATCCTCTGTCAGCTTTGACTGCATCCACATAGGAAATATCTGATAATGGCACTGTTGACATCACCGTCTTGCCCCAGGAGCGCAGGGAAGATTCACGGATGACATCCTTCGAACTGTTGGTGGCAAATGACTGTGCACAAACGTCGCCCAAAAGCGATACCCACGGCGAGATAATGAAAGCTCCCCCGAAGCAGATGTTGGGACGAAAAGCCTCCACAGAATGGAGAGGGCGGACAATATGCGCTAGTATCTGGAGAATGAGGTTGCCGCCAGCCGAGTCACCCATCACGATGATATCTTGGGGTCGTACGCCCGCTTCCAGAAGCGCGTCGATAGCCACCTTGGCCTGGCGAAGTGGGCTTGGAAACCCTGCCTCCGGTACAAGGTCTATGATGCTCACGTTGGATTCCTAGTGAATGTGGAATGTCACACCGTTGCCTCACCATAAGACAATGCCGCAATCCCGACACCGATTCCATTTCTCTCTAGTTCGCCATGCAGGTAATCAAGAAAATGAAGATGTGTGAGCATGATCGGGAGGAAGTATGCTCCGCCTACAAGTAGCAAGGCATCAGCATCAACGTACGACACGAAGAGTTGACAGTACTCGTAGACGGACCATGAAAGAAAAGCAGGACTTTGTCAGTTCGTTTTGGTCCAATCCACATCAATCTGGCTCCGTGTTGTGATCCCTCAATCAGGGCCTCCCGTCGACTTGCTGTGCACCACTTTCCATACGTGCTGTCATCTGTCCCAGAGATCCACTGAAGTTGGGAGACGGATAAGTGACCTGTAAGGAAGCGGAGGCTAGCCTGTCCAACGATCTGTGTGATAGTTTTGCCCTTGTCACTGCTGAACGGAGACATCACGATCCTCGACGCGATGTACAGAGCTTTTCGTCGATTCAAGGCGAGAGTTCAAGCAGGGTGTTGCAGACTCACGGAAGGCAGCCATCATCGCAAAGATTCCGAGCCTCTCGACAAAGTTGACCTCTGCATATTTTGGTAGCTTCATCGGAGCGACGTGAGATTGGAGGGAGGATATCATAGGCTGCCGCTTTATATGCATATGAAAGTTGGCCGCGAAGCACGTAACTTGGATATCGGTCGTGTGAAAAGACGAAGAAATCGAAGGTACAGAAAGCGGACACGTCATGTAATTGCCACTCATGGAAGGCTGCTGAGCTTTCGAGGCAGCGTCGATGTACACGAGATGTCGCGGCCGAAAGCATATCAGTGCGGCGCACGATGCAGATGTCAAGTGAGTGTGTATGCGATGAATGAGTCGTGACAGATCGTGAGATGTGGGTATACATAGCATCAGTAGTCCGATAATCAGCCTAGATTTCGAGGCTCATTCGAAAGGCATCCCATCCACGCCTTCAGAAAGAGACACCCAATTTTGGAAAATACTTTCCGAAAACTCCTGTTCCTCCCTCGTAAATGTTTGAACCAAAACTGTAACAAGCGTGTTCTCGCGATTATGCAGAACCGCCCTTAGTTCATGCCACATGCTGCGAAAGTGGTCAGTAGACTCCCTCACGAGGTAGACCGAAACCTTACCAAGCACGGATGAACACCCGGCGACTTAATTGCGATAAGATCGTGGCTTGGTCCTTCTCATAGAGCGCGCTGAGACGCTCTACTTCCTCCTGCCAACCGTCCTTCTGTTGTGCCCTTACGCCCTCCAGCTTGAGGGACGTACTCTCAACCCGCTTCTTCAAACGTTCCACTTGGTCGATGGAGAATCGATCGTGTCTAATCAAAAGATCACGAACAGCAACGTACAAGTCGCGCTGAGCCTTGGGGCAAGGTGAATACATTTTATCCATGGACCGGTGTTTAGATAACTAACCTTCAACGCTTCCAAAGTAGTGTCGAACAAAGTACGCGTCTAGAGGTGGATTTAGAACATTCATCTTGAACACGACAACCAACGCACCCGAAGCTCGGATAGCTCAGTGTGCCTTTGGCAGTGGGCAGCGACCTGTTCAAGGCCCATCCGCACGCCATTGGATAGCTCGCACTCATCCCCCCGCCAGCAACGTTCATTGACTTCCACAACAGATCGGATAGTATTTGTCAATCTAGCCAGATCCCCCTGCGATTCGATGGCCGAGGAATGCGACGACAAGAATTCCATGAAAGAGTTGGTCGAAGGAGCACCAGAGGCAATGGAAGAGTGGGTTGACATGGTCGGAGAGGCAGGTGCAGAGTGCGAGAAAGGGAAAGAGGCCGAGTGAGTCGGGAAAAAAGGACGTCGGAACGGTGGGCCTCGTACCGCAGCTGATTCGCGCCTCTTTATGATGCGTTCCGCGAGAATACAGATCCTCTGCCACTGGTCGATGAGCGGATTGACTCTCCCTCGGACAGATCTGGGGAAACTCAGCGAAACGGGTACCGTGAACATCTACAATAACGTACGCAATCTTATCCTCCAAGTCACTGGGGATGGCCATCTCCTCAACTTTGTCAACGTGCTTCCCGGTCGACTCTTCATCAAGAGACACTGATGTCTGCTTGCGCCAGTCCTCAAAGTTGGGATGGGTCAAAAACACTGCCAGTACGGCATCCTCTTTGATGATGGGATGATTCCTGGTGGACACTTAGAGACAGAGATGTCTTGACGTGTATGTGCATACCTGACAAAGTTGAGACAACGCACGAGTCCACGACGCCGTTGTTCAAGGAAGTAGTCGTCTGGTCCGACGCGCTTTGGTGGTAAAGCTGGAAACAGACGGAAGGGATATCGCCGGGTGAGCACGTCCCACAAGAAGACGAACTCGGAATATCGTCGAGAAACAGGGGCACCAAGCTAAGTATGAGAAGTCAGTCTGGGGAAAGGTGTATATAGAACGAAGGATATATCTGACCTCAGTTTTAATCTGATAGACAGTATATCGATTCAGGATGAAGCCCTGTTGTCCCAGTATCGTGACCGAAACCGTGTCTTGTCTCTTCCACCAGTCCGGAGGAAGGCCACTACCGGCTAAAGATGACGGGGCACCGGTACGGGGAGGGCCATCGAATCCACCCATATTCGAAGGTCCGCCAACCGCGCGACTAGTGTTCCATGGGTCGTCGGAAGCAAAAGTGGGCACCGTCGGACGCCCTAGACCGCTATTGTTTTGCTTGAAGGGAGGAGGCGAGAACGTGGATGGCTGCAGATGGCTCAAGTCGAGTCTTGGTTCGGGAAGCGTGTTCAAGGCTGCAACTTGCTCCACGCTGACATCTGGGGATGGAATGAGGACAGTGAGCTAGAAAAGCTATAGTAGCCGTACCCTTTCCGTCCTGAGCCAACGCAACAAGCGCAAGGGCGACGAAGAACTGATCCTTGGACACACGCGACTGGGCTTCGCTGACTACATTCACGATCTGGAGGAAGAGGCGGATGGGTACAGCAACAATAGACGAGCGACGAGCTGCATACCCTATCAATGGTGGATGCCGGCAGAGACGAAGTCGACAACACTCGCGATAACGAGCCCACTGACACTGAGCCGGTACTCCCTGGGTCAACGGCAGAGAATGCAGTGTTGTATATCGACGGCACGGTCGCATGGGCTGCATTGGACGTAAGCGAAAGCAAACAAAGCCGAAACTACGTGCAGACCTATCACCGAGCTGAATCCGGACGTCGCAGGCGGCATTGGTGTAGGAGATGGACTCGGCGCTGCACTCCAAGGGTCGAGGCCGTCGTACACCGAGCTGGAAAGCGGGTTTTCATCGACAAAGCTGCCTCCAAAGCCATTGCTCGTCGTCGACGGTCCGCCGTAGGGCTGCACAGGGCGTGGGCTATTGAACATCTTCGCCGCAATGACGGAGACTTATGGGCCTTGGAGAGTGGCTGTGCAACAGCATTCCTTTCGCGGCCATGATGCTCGGCCCGCAGCTCCGAAAGCAATGTGGCGCAATCGTCGCAGACGAAGTCTTTTGTAGATATCTCTGGTTGTTCCTACACTGTCTATATTCCGTGGTCCTCTAAGTATCAACGGCCACACTCTAATCTATGAGACCAAATTCAGTAAAAGTATACAAGCACGCCATGCCCTCAGGCTCCCTCGTCACTGTAGGCCAGGCTAGCAATAGTTCACTTGTCGTTTTCTCCTTGACTGGAATCCGGAGTAGGTCTCACGGTCTCCGTTGGCAGTACATTCCCCATCTCTATATCCCTCGCCTCAAGTCTCGCCTTCTCGTCCAGCCGCAACTTTTGCCGCTCCTCAAAGTCAGCATTTAGGTCCTTATGCCGAATCATCACGTAGCTAATGATAACAGCCGATGACACGAGCGCCGCATTCAAGTAGAACACGTCTTTGAACCCAGCCGTATAGCCGTAATCTAGGATATAGTTTCTGGTCGTCGCTGTTATGTTCAGGTCAGAGTCGTAGAGGGTGGATGGGTCGTCCACGATCTGAGAAATCATCGACTCTGGAATGTTAATGTTCTCCATTGCCGAGCGAAGACGATTGTTGCTGGGAAGACGCGAGTCATGAGCCAAGTCAAAAAATCAATCGGAACATGTATGCTCACATAGTAGCGGCCCCAACTGCAAGAGAGAGTGTACCGCCAAGGGTGCGGACGAACTAAGGAAGTTTGTAAATTTGGGTGCGACTTGTAGATACGGCGAAAGACCACACGTTTCTGAACGCAGTGACGACGGACATGTCTCGTCTGGGAACACT
This sequence comes from Strobilurus luchuensis, assembly GCA_019915105.1. Taxonomy (NCBI): domain Eukaryota; kingdom Fungi; phylum Basidiomycota; class Agaricomycetes; order Agaricales; family Physalacriaceae; genus Strobilurus; species Strobilurus luchuensis. The sequence goes on from JAHLMJ010000003.1 coordinate 978,654, forward strand.
GACTTGCGCCGCAATTGTGGTTGGCTGTAGAGTCTGAGGCCGTCTTGAGATCGCTTCCGTTAACAGAATACAGTTTCCACTCACCTGCCCGGCGCCAATTCCTGACAGCAGCATGAAGATCACCATCGCAGCCTGTGCAGTCTCGGCGTGAACTGTCGAAATACATCCGCACCCAATAGCCCAGATGGCGAAACCGCTCCAAATGATTGGCTAGTGAGGTTGGGCGCAGTGCTCAGTTGGTTGTGATATTCTAAAACGCAAAGTTCCTTACGACATAATGCCCAGTTTTGCTGATGACAATGCCCTATGATTTGTAGAGTCAGACCTTGCTCGAAGTTAGAGCAGGCAATCCACTGACCGAGACCCAGCTAGCAGTCATCTGTCCGACCAACAGCGGAATGAGAAACATTGCTGAGGACATGCGATGATCAGATAGTTGGTTCGTCGTGACACGAAACAGGGAGATTCGCACATGCATGTATTGGAGTGTAATTGAGGACAGTTTGGAAGAACTGCGGTAGGTAATACAGAGACGAGAAGAACACAAATCCGCTTGGAACATGTCAGTTGAGATGCAAGGCATTAATGGAAGTGCACTTACTTCATGAACATAATGATGTAGACACCGGTAACAGTCATATGTTTGAAAATATACACTGCAGAGGGATTCAGCCTGTCGTAGGAGAGGATTACGGCCGGTACTCACTAGGTACAATTGGGAGGCGCGCGCCTTTCCATTCCCACATACAGAACAAAGCGATGAGCACGACTCCCGAAATCATGGGCGCAAGAATGACCGTCGAATTCCACGGAAATGTGACACCACCCTAGCAAAGAAGTTCAGCGGACAATGGCAAGTACAAAGGACCAGGTCATACCCAAATGAGAGGTAACATGATCAACGTAGACGCCGCAAGCGTTAGGAAGGAACCGACATAATCAATCGAGAGCAGCTTTCTAAGATAAGTTTAGGTCTGGATTTGTGCTTATGGAAGGAACATCAGTACCTACGAATGCCCGGCTCAACAGACTTGAGAGGAAGTATAAACCATACGATGAGACTGGCAACGAGAGAAACAGGAAGTGTTATCCAGAAGGACCACTAAAGGCATCACAATGAGTAGCGTGTTCTCGAGCTCTGCGGCAGGTCTTACCCTCCATCCGACACTTTGGGAGAGAGCACCACCGATGAGAGGTCCCACGGTGTAACCGATGGCCACTATGCCTTGTATGATTCCCTGATATTTGCCTCTACGAAGTCATGTTCATTGAGAAACAAGATGGGACAGTATAGATGTTATAACGACTGACCTCTCTCTGAGAGTCACAATATCCGAGACGACGATCTGCATCATGCTCACGATCGCGCCGCCGCCAACACCAGCCATCCCTCTGAAGATGATAACCTGTATGATCGTTTTGGAGAATCCAGCAAGCAAATTGCCAAACATAAATATGCCCATAGCCATCACCAGCGTCAATTTGCGTCCGAAGATATCGCTCAGCCTCCCATAGAGAGGTTGAAATGCGGCGGAGGTCAACATATACGCGGATGGAACCCACGAGACAACGCCTCCAGCATGAAAGGAAGTATTTATCGTGGGCAGGGATGTCGCGACGATAACAGAGTCAAGAGCTGAGACGAAGACGCACAGGCCCAGCCCAAGAAAGACCGTCAGAATCTTTTTGAAAGGGAGGATATTCGTTTGGTCTGTGAGCTGGACATCGTTCTTCTTCTTCTCTTTCAGTGATTTGACGTCCGTCGGTGTGAATGCTCCAGGGCCTTGCTCGACGGCGGGAAGGGGGATGTCTTCGTGGCTGATGGTCTTGGAATCATGGTCAGAAGTCGTCCGTTCGTCGAGCAGCGTGGGGACCTCAGTGATAGAAGCTGCAGACATAATTGCCCGGGTCTTGCAACTGCAACGATGCGCGGCAGCAAGGATTCTCCTACTTTTATACCATTCCCCACGCGCTCCAGCGGCTATTTTAGTAGGGCGTTTGGGCCTTCGGCAAATAATCCGATTGTCATGTCCGAAAGCCTCGAGGGTAATTGGCCGGGGAACATGGGGTATACTTGTACACTCTCCCAGTTGGTATAGACAGCATGATAGATATATCTTGACCCTGATCAGACATGGAGGAAAGCCAAGGGGGGACAATTGCAGTCGTGTGAGGGGATGGATCCACTTCAGACGTGAACTATCCGGAAGAGCGGTCCGACTCCTATGTTCCCTGTCATGAATGACTCAGCGGATCTTTGGCGGATCAAAACCCCTGGCTCTTCATCCCGGCGGCAGTACTGTAACTCTACTCGAGACTCGAGTGACCGACCTTTCAAAGCCTATTGAGAAACGGGAGAAGTTCTTGACTGCTTGCATGTACGCCAGCGAATGTCAGACGGATATCATCAGTCCGACTGAATGCATCCATCTTCGCCAATAATGTAGAGTCCGACCCAACTTTCACACTTCGATTGTTACAGAGTATATGATAGTACATAGATAGCCAATAGAGCAACGAACGTTATAGCAACGAGCTTAGCGAGCAAGTACAGTAAGTAGCAGCATACACAAGAAAGCAAATCAGACGCGAGACATCTCCACAGGCAATGGACTATATCCATTCTGCATAGTTCTTCGGCTGCCACCGATGGTCTTAACCACATCCCAAGCATCGCCTACAACGTCCTTCGCGCCGCCCCACCACGCATCCTTCTCGCCTTCGAGCACTTCATCAGGCATGACACTATCCCTCGGGCGCGTCCACCACTTCAGCGTCAACGAGCTCGACACGACGCTCACACTCGAGAAGGCCATCGCCGCGCCAGCCAGCATGGGATGCATGTAGATGCCCCAAGGTAGGAGGACACCCATAGCCAGCGGAATGCCGAGGACGTTGTAGATGCAAGCCCATACTAGGTTGCGCCGGATAACAGCGAATATCTTGCGGGAGAGGTGGAGAGCAGCAACGACATCGAGAAGGTCCGAGCGCATGAGGACGATGTCGGCAGCCTCGATGGCGACGGAGGTGCCGGAAGATAACGCGATACCGACAGTAGCGGCGACAAGAGCGGGAGAATCGTTGATACCGTCTCCGACCTGGAAATGATAAGCAAAGGTGAATACAATTCGAGTACGGAAACAAACCATTGCTACACCGTCTCCGTATTTCTCGACGAGTTCGGTGACCATTGTAGCCTTGCCCGCCGGTGAAATGCCAGCCCACACGCACTCAGGTTTGATACCGACCTGCTTCGCTATAGCGAGAGCAGTCGCCTTCTGGTCACCGGTAATCATGCTGACCTCAATCCCCATCTTCTGCAGAGCACGGACAGCGTGCTTGCTCGACGGCTTGGGTGAATCCGACAGCGAGACCGCCAGCGCAAGAACCGGTGGTCGCAAAGACGAACGCTGGATCGACACATAGATGACAGTACGTCCCAAAGTCGTCTCCTGCAGCTCGAAAGCTGAAAAAGGACCGGAAAGATCATCCTGAGTGACGAATTTAGCAGTGCCGACGTAAACCGTAGCCTTCATGCCTCCACAGGTAACGGCAGCCTTGACACCCTGGCCAGTGATGCTCTCAAACTGGTCCACTGATGCTTCCGGAGCGCGGTCACCCAAAGCCTCCTTACCGTGAAGCGCGATTGCTTTCGCGAGAGGGTGTTCCGACTTCGCCTCGGTAGACGCGACAATCGCCACCAGAGTCCTCCGAGGCGTCTGGCCGTCTGCACACAGGCCGTCCAGTCCACGAGCTTCAGCTCCCCAGAACATGTCGACGACGCTGAGTTTCCCGACAGTGACAGTTCCGGTCTTATCAAAGACGATGCGCTTGATGTTCTTGCTCGCTTCCAAAGCTCGACCTCCCTTGATGAGGATACCGTTCTTCGCGCCAATGCCAGTGCCGACCATGATGGCAGTGGGAGTACTGAGACCCAGCGCACAAGGACATGCGACAACGACGACACTGATGCACATCTGCAAGCAGACAGCGAATTTACCAGCATGGGGGTTGTGGAACATCTTGGGGAGATGATCCTCGTCCACGACGAGGGAGACGAATGTCCAGATAATAAAGGTGATGACAGCAAGCGAGATGACGGTAGGCACGAAGAACCCGGCCACACGGTCAGCGAAAGCTTGAATCGGTGCCTTCGAAGTCTGTGCTTCCTCAACGAGTCGGACAATCTGCGCGAGAGCAGTGTCCTTGCCCGCGCGCGTGACACGCATGTCAAACGTCCCGAGACCGTTGACTGTGCCGCCAATGACTTGATCACCAATCTGTTTGACCACAGGAACCGCCTCGCCGGTGACAGCGCTTTCATCAACGCTCGACGACCCTCGTACCACCGTTCCGTCTGCCGGGACCTTGTCCCCGGGTACAAGCTTGACAGTGTCACCCACTTCGACTAGCTCGGTGGGGATACGCTTCTCCTGAGCGAAGGTCGGTGGATCTGTGTAAATGGTGGCCATGCTCGGTGCAAGTGCCATCAGATCAGTGAGTGCGGCACTCGTGCGACCTTTGGCCTTGTTCTCGAGGTAGCGGCCAAGAGACACAAACATGATGAGCATGGTGCTCGTGTCAAAGAACAGCATCGGGCGATAGTCGGGGTCCGAGTTGAATAGCGCAAAGACCATGACGCCGAGAGAGTAAAAATAAGCTGCAGACGTGCCCAGCATGACCAAAACGTCCATAGTGGCCGAGCGATGTTTCAGCGCCTTCATAGCATTGCGGTAGAACTTGGCTCCGACCCAGAATTGAGCAGGCGTGGTGATCACCAGCAATAGCACATCGCCGATATGAACCGCGTTGAAGACGTGGATGGCAAGGATAGACTCAAAGAAGGGGAACCGCGGAAGAATCATGGAAATCAGGAAGACGGGGACGGCAAATACCACGGCCCACATGAAGCGCGAGCGCCATTCGAGAATCTCCTTGGTGCGCGTGAGGGACTGCACCTGGGTGGCGTCGTTCTGGTCGGACAGCATGGCGTCAAAGCCCATGTCTTCAATCCGATCGACCATCTCCCGTGGACCAATGAACGTTCTATCGAAGCGAATGGTTGCAGTATTGGTTGCCAACGAGACAGCGACGCTGAGAATTCCAGGGACGGCGGCGAGTCCACTCTCAACGGTGCTTGTGCACGATGAGCAGGTCATTCCATAGACGCGCAGGACGACAGTGTCCTCCTTCTCGGGGGCAATGGGGGAGGCGTCGAATCCAATGTCCTCAATTTCTCCAGCTATCTTCTCCGGAGTCCAAATTGTGGGGTCGTACTCGACAACGCCGCGTTCGGCGAGGAGAGCGACTTTGACTGAGATGATGCCGCTTTGGGTGCGGAGCATGCCTTCTATCGACTTGAGGCCAGTCAGACATGATGCTGTCAAAGAGCAAGGAACACACACACCTCTACGCATGCCCCGCATGTCATGCCGCTAATTCTGAAATCAGCCTTCTCCGCAGCTGGGGCATCGAGGTCAAGTTCGCTGGCGCCAGCAGCCATGAGAGGCTCCGTTGAGCCCAGAGGGAACTCGGTGCGGGTCGGGGTGAGTCTCGCCCAAATGTTGTTCAGAATGGTGGCCATTCAGTATAAATACGTGAGAGATAGTTAGAGGGAAAAAGGGAAGAAAACAGTGCGAAAGCCGGAGAGAAGGGAAGACGGTGGGAGGAAGAGAGAAAGGGAGTGGATGCTGATCAAAGCAAGAAACAAGTGCCGGCAGACTGAGCGCTCGCGCTGACTGTGTCTGAGAAAGAGAAGTGAAACGGACGGTCCCAAAAGGGCAACTGCGCTAATTTTGCTTTTCTGGCGTAGCCGATGCTCGGTCGCCTGGCCATCAGTCAGCTGAGATGGAATATGTACACAGGCACTCTGTGCTCTTCTATACAGAGATGAGAATGGGCGCTGGCAAATGTCGAGCCGGGGGCGGGTTTGAGACCCTCTTCGGTGCACTATCCGGGCCTCTCTTGTCATGCATGTCATGGCGGAACAGATGTAAGGAACAGGTCGGCGATTGACTGTGATAACACGGCCCAGACGCGGCCTGTGCCGCGTATCGCATCGGTGGGAACTCAACCACGATCGTGTCATGTAGACTCGCAGGACGTGTTCTGCACTGGAAAGCACACACACTAAGTATATGCCTGGATGACGCATCAGGCCAAACTGCGCGTATTTCGCTCACACTTGACTTCAGAGTCCAGCTAAAGAATGCAAAGTCGGCGGACATCAACTCTATTCCGATTGGTAATTTTGCTCGCCAAGGGCTTGAAAGTCTCTTGCTCCGCTCAACCACCGGCGTTCCGAGTATCGCTACACCTGGATCTGGATTCTGAAGGGCCCTCATCCCCGTCTGTCTCAGGTCGACTCAAGGAAACTCTTGCATAATTCCCATACCGATGCATTGTCATCACCAGGTCATTACGAATAACGGACTCAACTGAAGGCCCTGAAGCCTATTGTATCGACGACTAAGGATTGACCAAAGACACCCCGCCGTCGACTCTGACGATAGCCCCGTTGACGTAGTCCGTCGTCGCCAAATACAGTGCAGTCGACGCCATCTCTTCCGGCCTGGCAAACAGTCAAGGACGTTCTAAGTCATGCAAAAAATCCCAACTAACGTTCCGAGCCTCTTAGCAGGCGCCACAGCAACGAAACCTGGCATCAGGGTGGTCCCGCCGGTATCGAGCAAACCCGGAACCTGGACTGCCAGCTCCGAAATGAACGCGCCAGGCTGTATCGCGTTGACGCGGATGGGCATGCCTCTCATAGCAAAGCTTGTGGCTAAAGCGACTGTGAGATGGTCCAGAGCCGCTTTCGTCGATGAGTAGGCGAACTGTTGAGCGCTCTCAGTTGACAGAGCAACTCTGAACGAAACCAACCCACGGAGGCAGCCGTGGCGGACAGCTTGATGGCGGCAGCCGCGCTGGAGATGTTGATGACGCTAGAGGTAGCCTGCTCTCCACGGGCGCGCGCACCCTCGAGAAGAAGCTCGTTGAATGCGCGAACGATGAAGAAGGGCGCAATAGTGTTCAACGAGAACATATCCTGCCAGTCCTTGACGGTCTCAGGCTCAAATGGATCCAAAGAGGCCATTTTCTTGTCGATGAACTGAGCATTCCCGGTGATTGGTCCACTGACACCTGCACTGATGTTAAAAGTCAGTGAGATGCTGAGTATGTGGTCAATGCCACGAACTTGTTCACCAAGATATCGAGCTTGCCGTCTGACTTCCTGATGACTTCGACCACTTCACGAACGGATGCCTCATCTGTGGCGTCCATCTTGACACTACATTCACTATGAGCACGGCGGCGGTATATGATTCGAGAATAGTAAACTTACGGCACAATTGAACCGCTCAGATAGCTTGTTGAAGCCGTAGCTTTCTGCAGGACCTCCAAACGTCTTCCAGTGATGTACACCTTGGCACCACTTTGGGCAAAAGCAGAAGCGATCATGAATCCACTGCAGAACGCTATGAGTTCGGCAGAGGGCGGGAGAGCTATAGGACTCACACTCCTGTACCACCCCCAGTGATGACGGCGACGCGTCCAGAGAGTGATTGGGTAGACATCTCAGACGAAGCTGAAGATGCAGATCCAGTTCCCCTGGTCTTATATGGCGAGATGGCAAGCGGTATCCCGAGCGCGCGATAACCGCCCGACTCCGCGAGAGTGGAATAGACTTCCTTCAGCCAATATCAAAGCTGCAATGGGCACGGGGCCGCGAGCGTTATCACTATCAACGCTGACATCTCTCAGCGAGGAATCCAATGTAACAATTCAGACAAGCATGAGAAGAATGTGATTGGCTTCATTCACTTCGATCAGCCGGTAAGTATGCCATCTCTTGCCTTTGACTTGTCTTGACTCCGGGACCAATGTATAGATATCGTCAGTCCTGTAGAGTGGTTGGGTAGAGGTAATCAATTCGAGCTGTAGTAGATCCTGGAAATATCACAAGTAGAAAGCTGGACGATATTCACAGACCACGCGCCATCGTGACGCATCAGCACGAACCACGTTTAGTGAGCCTCAGTACAGTACTTCTCCAAGCCAGAGGGCACCTGATAGAGCAAAGTCGACAGACGTTGGCTTCGTCTCGCCGTTCTTTCCGTACGCCAAGCACTCACCGGCATTTGTCTCCCAAGTATTGGAGAACTTGTGAAGAAATTCGGACCTGTGTGAGTACGTCGTAGCAGACGAAGAGGCGTGTCGAAGGCGAAGCCCAAAACGGCAAGCCATCAATGATGCTTACCTAAAGAAGTTGAACCTGCTCGCGCGAAAGGACTGCGACCCGTAAAATTGCTTCAATTCTCCCCATCTCCATGCCGCCCTCGTCGTCGTCCCCGACGGGCAAGGCGCTCCGCCAGCGCAAGCCACTGTCGCATGTCGACGTTACGCAGGAAGACGAAGAGGCCGAACACGTGTACAAAGCCCCAGTGCGTTCCCATGCTCGTCCCGCCACGTCCCGCGAGCTAACGTCGCACCGACAGCGAGACCCGCATCCCATAGAGCGATTCTTGGACACAGACCGTGCCAGCGCCATTGTGGTAGCAGTGCTGACCTTCTTGGGCTTCGCGCTGCGTCTGTACAAGCTCAATCAACCCGACCAGGTCGTGTACGTGCCCCATCGTCTCCGGCCCTAAGCCGGCCAGCCTGACCGCGCCCACAGATTCGACGAAGTCCACTTTGGAAAGTTCGCCTCGTACTACATCCTGCGCACCTACTACTTCGACGTGCACCCTCCGTTCGCCAAGCTTCTCTTTGGACTCGCGGGTTGGTTTGTGGGCTTTGACGGCAACTTCCAATTCGACAACATCGGCGACAGCTATTCGGTCCACCATGTGCCCTACATCGGCATGCGCGCTCTACCCGCCATCCTGGGCAGCCTCACCATCCCCGTCGTATATGCCATCATGAAGCAAACCGGCCATTCCACAGTCATCGCTGCGTTCTCCGCCCTCTTGATCCTCTTCGGTGCGTGTTCGTGTCTGATTGGTGTACATGCCTTTGACTAGCGTCCAGATAACGCCCACGTCGCCCAGTCGCGTCTCATTCTCCTCGATGCCACTCTCATTTTCTTCATGTCCCTCACCATCTATGCCTACATCCGCTTCCAGAAGCTGCGATACTGGTATGCTTCCAATCGCAATCTCAGAAACGCGTACTGAAGGTGGCCAACAGGGAATTCTCCGCCCAATGGTACTTCTGGCTCATCTTGACTGGTGTCTTCATGGCGTGTACTTGGGGCTCCAAGGTCAACGGTATCCTCACTGTTGCCACTGTCGGTGTCGCTACCTGTGTTGACCTCTGGGATATACTCGACTACAAAAAGGGCACCATGGTGAGCATACTCTCTTACATATCTTACATCGTCTAATGGTGCAATAGGAATACTTCTGGAAGCACTTCCGCGCCCGCGCCATTGGTTTCATCTTGGTGCCATTCGTGATCTACCTGTCGTTCTTCTACATCCATTTCGCTGTCCTCACCAAGTCCGGTCCTGGTGATTCTTTCATGAGCCCTGCCTTCCAGGAAACCCTTGCGGGCAACGATATGTTGCTCAACAGTCACGGTGAGATCTTATATACCCAATCAAGTCTGGAGCTCATGAGGCTCAGAGATTCGCTACTTCGACACTATCAACATGCGACACAAGGACACGAAAGTCTTCTTGCACTCTCATATTGAAAAGTATCCTCTCAAGTACGACGACGGCCGCATCAGTAGTCAAGGTGAGTTCGTGATGTATACGTGTCGCGGTGTCAATAACCCTCATTAGGGCAACAGGTCACTGGTTATGGCCACAACGATACCAACAACGACTGGCTAATCGTCCCCACCAAATCTCTACCTGAAAGTGGCCGTGGACGCATCGTTCGCCACGACGATATCATTCAGCTCCTGCACGTCAACACCAATACACTTCTTTTGACTCACGATGTCGCGTCGCCGCTCATGCCCACTAACCAAGAATTCACGACATGGCCTCGGGATGACCTATCACGCTACAACGACACGCTTTTCAGGCTCAGCATCCTTGATGCACACGACGGGGAGGCATGGAAGACCAAGTCTGGCTACTTCCGTCTCATTCACGTTCCCACACGCGTCTCCATGTGGACTCACAACAAGCAGCTGCCTGAGTGGGCGTTCAAGCAGCAGGAGATCAACGGAAACAAGAACCCGACAGAAAAGACTGCGACTTGGTATGTGGACCAGATCACGGCCACTGAGAGTAGGTTCTGTTCGTCTTCGCTTCGTACCTGGACTGATCTCTCGACTCGCAGGGGGTGACGATTATACGCAACGTCTTGGACCCAGCCCTGCGAAGATCCCCAAGAGCATGAACTTCTTCCGTAAATGGGCCGAGCTGCAGCTGTTGATGATGCAGCACAATGCCGGCCTGACTGCCTCTCATCCTTATGCCAGTAGCCCAATCAACTGGCCCTTCCTCTTGAGTGGTATCAGTTTCTGGACGGAAAACGAAGACCAGAAGCAGATTTACCTAATTGGAAACATCATCGGCTGGTGGACGTGTGTGGTCGCGTTGTCCGTCTTTGTGGGCATCCTTGGTGCAGATCTGTTGGCCCGTAGACGAAACCAGCGTCCGATTGATGATCGTGAGTCGTTCGTCCATTTTGTTGTCGCGTTTATATTGAGATGTTTCTGTGCAGCTACTCGTAACCGACTATGGAACTCGACAGGTTTCTTCTTTATCGTTTGGGGCGTGCACTATGCGCCATTCTTCCTGATGAACCGACAACTTTTCATTCACCACTATCTGCCTTCGCATCTCGCTTCGGCCCTGATAGCTGGCTCGGTGCTCAACTTCATGCTCTCGGATACGGTAAACTACCCCATATCAATCCAAGGCCCGAAAGTCGTTCGGCCCAAAAAGACAGAGCATGCCGACCTCGGATTGAAGGGACCGATAATCGTCGTCATTTACGCAGTTCTGCTCTTCATCATGTACATGTACATTGCGCCTCTGACATATGGCACGCCAGGGTGCGTTCACTCACTTTCTTCCCCTTGCCAATTCGCGTTTACTGATGAGCGCTCTTTTGCAGCCTTACTGGGGAACAGGTCAACTCGAAGCGACTTCTCTCATCGTGGACTCTTCACTTTGCTGCAAAGACGACGGCGGAGGTTCCTGCGTAAGGATTACGGACGTTGTATATATACTACAGTAGTGGATTGGGGAAAGAAAACTCACATGGAAATCCTTTCGTATATAATTGGAGATGGTCTTGGATTGTGACTGTGCGAACGATTTCGTTTAAGTACAGAATTTCGATGTGGACAAATTGGACAGATCTTGGACTAGCATTCTTGGAGGCAATCGACTGGTACGCACTTACTATCACCTTCACTTGCCAGTAGTGACAATGCCCGGTTTACAGTCAATACTTGTAAGCTCTGTTTCCCATCACACAAAGGCTGTCTATGTTCCAGGCGTGTCCGATCCTCGCTCTGAGTCAGTGCAGTGCTTCGGAAAGCTTATATGCTTACAATTGTGAGACCGCCCGTGGTACGGATGCTGATCCCCAGCAACAGCTCATTCTTCCTGCAATGATGGCTGGAGCCTCACAATCCGATAGACAAGCTCTTCAAGCGCGAGAGCAAACAGTCGAAGGACTCAGGGAACGAGTTCGGGACCACGAGGAGCAAGTTCGAAATTTTAAAGCAGAGCTCTTAATCCAGGAGATAGCCTTGGACCACTACAGGCGCAGACTCGAGCTAGCCGCTGGTGGTCTTGGCATAGAAGACATCAATGTCGACGATGAACCCAGGACGAACTATCTCACGGACGAATTCCTCTGGGATCTTGAGCTGAGCACGTATCGTTCGAAGGTTTTCAAGTTTGAGCAGTATCGGTATCCCCAAAAAGGGTGCGTAGCTCGTACCGTCTACATTGTCCCCGTCTGATGTTTGGCAGTGTCGCAAACGCCTGTCTTGACGGAAGAGACGTGATATGCGTTATGGCTACTGGTACGATCTTCTACTACTGTCGGTGCAACACTTCTAATAGTCGACCGACACTAGGTGGTGGCAAGTCATTTGCGTTCTACCTCTCTGCGCTTCGCTCTTCTGGGACTACGGTGGTGGTGTCACCGCTGCTTGCCTTGATTAAGGACCAGCTTTCACAGCTTGCAAGCCTCGGACTTGGTGGTACGTAGGTTTCTCGTCTCTCATAGACTTTTTTTCTTGATGCGAAGCACTAGTTGTAACGGCACAACTAACTGGCTCGACTTCTACGGAAGATTGGAACCGCATTATGCATGATCTCAGTCAAGTGGCTCTAGGAAATCACAATGCTGGACGCTCTCCAATCAAGCTCCTCTACACAACAGTGCGGCTCAGATACGACTCTTTACTTTCAGCTCATCAATTGACAGCCCGAGAAAATCTCACGAAGCAAAGCGTTACAAGACGTGCTTGATCTGCTCTACACCAACAAGAAACTTCGTACGGTTTCCTTGTTGACTTGCAATCACCACCTAATCATAGTATTTTCAGGTCGATTTGTCATTGATGAAGCACAGTGCGCCTCCGTGGAGGGCAGATTCCGACCGGAATATCAGCAGTTGCACTTTCTACGGGACCGGATGCCCGAGGTCCCTATGACCTTCTTGACGGCCACGTTCACGCAACAAGTCCGTGTAGACCTTGACAAGGTGTTCAAGATTGGAAAGGTGACGCCAGGCGACTGTGCGTACTACAAGCTATTTGGGTGTCCTCGTACTGACCGCCGGTGCAGGTGCGGCCCCAGATGGCACTGTCTTCTTCCAGGCACCGTTACATCGAGAGAATTTACACTATGCCATCAGGCCCAAATCCTGCCAGTGGGACCAGCATGTCCGTGAAATGGCAGAATGGATCATGCAGAGGCACTCTCGTCACTCGGGGATCATCTATTGTCGAACAAAAAGGGTTTGCATTCCTCTGTTATCGCCTTTGTATGACTGGTAGTGAACACATTGCTCAGGAAGCAGAACAAGTATCTTCTGCTATGCGAGAGCTCACGCAAGGAAGAATACGGACAGCATACTATCATGCGGACCGCAGCGAACAAAAAAGAGAGTCCATTCAGGAGCAATGGCAAGATGGGCAAATCCAAGTCATTTGTGCCACCATTGGTCAGTGCTTTCCCTGTAGTTCATGAACCGCTTGTAAAGCCGGAACAGCATTCGGTATGGGCATCAACAAAAGCAATGTTAGATTCGTGATTCATAGCACAGTACGTCTCTGCTTGAAGTGCTTAACATTGACTGATCTTGCTTGTAGCTTCCGGTAAGCATATGGTCTCTGTGAACATCTAATTTCAGCTCATTGTACACAAAGAGGTCGCTAGATGGATTCTTCCAAGAGTCTGGCAGGGCAGGGCGGGATGGGAAGGAAGCAGATTGTGTGGTGTTCTATCGGCCTCGAGATGTGTGGAACTTGATGAAGATGAATCGCGATCCAGCTCCGGAGTATGAGGCTCTGTGTGAGTTTGTGTTTCCTGTGATTGACGAGTATTGAACCAGGTCCAGTGCTACGCATAGTTCAATTTGCACAGGAGAGGGAGGAGTGTCGCAAGACCATACTTGTCAAGTTTGTCCCAGCCTTTGGTTGTCTGGTCCTCTCTTTTTCTTACAACTAGGCCTTTTTTCTCGCAGGTACTTCAGCTCGGAACTCCTTGACACAATACCTGATGACAGTGTGCCTTGTGGGACGTGCGACAACTGCACACGCTTGGAGTTGCCTGAGTCGGATGTGACAGTCCCAGCGTGGCAGCTGTTGAAGCTATTGAAGTTCTTGTGCGACTCGTACTACAAGGTCACTGCGCTGAAGTTGGCCAAGGCAGCTTGTCACGAGAAGGGATTGTATGACTGTGGCAACAATAGGCTGCAGTGTGTCGACTTAAACAAGGTGTGCGGTGGGAGGGTCTCATTGCACCAAGAGGTATGTACTGCAGCTTCGAACCTGGCGAACAGCTCACACCATCCACAGGACATCGAGTATCTCCTGGTCCTCCTTTGGACGAGGAATTACATGAACATTCACCGCCAGTCAGTCGGGCACGGGCAATACAACCAGCTCGTAGCCTATATCACACCGGGTCCACTGGCCCCTCAACTCGTTAATCTATCCCTAGCAGAAATCAAAGGCGGCAAGGCAGGGGCAGTCATGTGTACTTTTCCAGTGGCAAGGAATCGAAGGACGGTCCGCGTTCACTTTGTCTCTCGCAGACAAATTGACTCGGAGGAGAGTGGCGACGAATCCGCATGCCCTATGCACATGGAGAGGACAAATAGTTCGGATGCCTCCTGCGGACACAGCGATTTGGAGGAGAGTGACGACGAACCCGCACCCTGTAGGCCCATCAAAAGGAAAGAAATACCTGATGACCGTAAGCTTGTCGATGGTTCGTCGCATTATAATTTACGTCCCCACAAGAGACGGAAGCATCACAGGTGACTAAACGCCTTGTTCTGTATTACTCTCACTCAATTTGATTACTACCGTTATTGAGCCCGGTCCGCGCATTTCCGATGTTGATCGTGTAGTACATAGCCGTCCCTCTTGAACAACCTCTATCTCTCGTAATCTTTCTACGGTCACTGCGGCATTGCTTGTCCAACTGAACAAATGTTTCGCGACTTTACTCATCCGAGTCGCGTGGCTCCACGAGGAACTGAATGGGTTGATTGACGCCATCTTCCGCCTAAAATGCGCTACTTGATGATTCTTGCCTGGGCCGCTAGTCATCCTTTATTTAGGCTGTCTGAGAAAGCTTTCTGATTGACTACTGCTCTGCGCACCATGAAGATCTCAAGCGGTGTCTATCTGTCTGGCCTCATAGCAGGCGTTGTGGCCCAGTATTCCCAGGTTCCATTCTCTGCAGATTGGGACATCCCTCCGTTCGAGAGTGGAGGCGACGACTATAAGTTCGAGTGGCCGATACACAAGGTTGCTGTCATTGGGGCTGGTGTCGGGTATGTGGGTCTTGGTACATGGCCGTTTCTTCGATTGACACCATTATCACAGTGGCCTGGTCACATACCGCGAGCTCAAAACTGAGGGGTTCGATGTGCGAGTGTTTGAACGCGACGATGTACCGGGAGGAAATTGGCATTACACCGAAGCCACTGCTGGCCCTCCTCCGATCCCGAATGTCGACCCATCGCGGGCGGATTACGACCCCATACTACCTGATGAGATCCCACACCACGAAATCTACCATGACAGCACCGAACAGGCCGTGATAGCTCGCTTAAATGAGCATAAGCGGCCACGCCCGTTGTTCCATTCTTTGGAGACAACTTCTCCATCCGTAAGCATCTTGTATGTGTACCATCTGGTCTACAGCTAATCGTACCTGCATAGGTTATACAACGAGTGGGTCTATTTGAATGATACCCGTGGGACTCATTTATCTGAACTTCACTAGATTCGCGAGTTTCCGTGGCCTGTTGGGACCCCTCTGCGTATGACTCTTGTCTTTTGTCAATCTCATGTAGTTATTGACGGAATTCTAGAACTGACTCATCAGCTCGTTCAACGCTATCTTCGCTCCTTTGCTTCATGGCAGGGAATCAATGTGGGCGATGACAGTGCTGACATCTCCTACAACACTCGCGTTGAGAAGGTGGTCAAGCGCTTCGAGAACGGAAAGCCTCGGGGATGGACCCTCACTGTGAAACGGCTCACGAGGACAGGCGTCAACTCCTCGACGGCTGAGTGGTGGTCTGAAGTAAGTTCGAGGAAACGAAGAACTGCCGCAAAACGCTAATGAAGCCTGTGTTCATGGCAGGACTTTGACGCAGTAGCGGTGGCTAGTGGACGGTTCAGCGCTCCGCATATTCCTGATATTCCTGGACTTGAAGCTTGGGCAGCGAAGTTCCCGGACAGCATATCACACTCGAATCAGTATCGTCGTCCAGGACAGTTCTTCAACAAGACAGTACTCGTCGTGGGAGGCTCAGTGCGTTCCGTTTCTCTCTGAACGCTTCCATCACAAACTGTCAACAGGTCAGTGCAGTCGAGATTGCTAGAGACATCAACGCCGACGCTGCAAATGTTTTTGAGTCAGTACGGGTAAGCACCGGAAAACCCTTTACCTCGTGAGATGCTGACCACACACAGTCCGTGCGAAGTACGTTTCGCGTATGCAGCTGCTTGCTAGTACTGTCTACTGACTTGCTATTTCTTCAAAGCATTTCCTTCTTTGCCCAAGGGAACGAGCTTCCTGTCACGGCTTCCAAGGAACACAACAGTCCTGCCAGAGATCAAGTCATTTGGATCCGTCGAAGGTCTATCGGCCATCTCGAAAGGGGAGATACACCTGATAAACGGAAGCGTCGTCACCGGTATCGACCGCATCGTCTTTGGAACCGGCTACAGATATTCTTACCCGTTCTTGAGTCAATATCACAACAGCTCTCTGGGGCCAAACGACAGGGCTCCGCCTGGACATGTCCAGCCATTGGTAACCGATGGGTCCCATGTTCGTTCGCTATTCAAGGACTTCGTATACATCGAGGAACCTACGCTTGGGTTTATCAATGGTACTAGTCCCGGTCTAAATGCTGGACAAGTCCTATTTGACTGACTTATGCTTCAAACAGTGAACCAAGGGATCGAGACGTTCTTGATATCTGAGTACACATCTCTTGCACTGGCACGGCTGTGGCGCGGACAGGCCAAGCTACCATCACAAGCGACGCTCTGGAAGTGGCACGAGAAACGAGTAACGGAATCGGGGGGATATGGGAGGCGCTTCAATACTGTCTATCGTTCGGATGGTGAGGTCCTTGATTCACTTTGTCGGGCTTTGCTGATGAACGGACGAAGAACTGTATCGCTTCTTTGTCGGATGGCTCAACAGCGTCGCTTTTGTGGCCGGCGGCAAACTCCTAGATCCACCGCCTGACAATTCTGAGTTGCAGCTACTGTGGATGACCGGTCGGTATTTCCAAGGTCCAGCGATAAATTCACCGACCAAATCTTTCGTGGACGCGGAATCCCTCATCACCTTGGACGATTGGTAGAATTCTACGAACTTGCCAACTAGAACTAGGTTGTACACGATACATGAACACCGTTGATTTACGAATACATAGTACCATGATGACCACCCTTGCGTGTACGTGCAAGGTCGTACCCCGCAGAATGAACCAAGGTTTTGAGTGAGTAACATACAATCCATGATACGCTACAGTGGCGATACAGTTACAAGAGGAGTTACAGTTCCCAAATGTCAATGATGCTAATCCGTACAACAGAGTCCAAATGCCAATGCGATGGTCGTCAATGCCAAATCCCGAGTCTATGCGAGTATCATCACGCCTTAGGTGTGAGCGTCAAGTTCCCCATGACATCTGCTACATCCTGCCCCATGGTAGAGTTCCACACCGAGCCCGAACCCAGCCCCTTCGTGGTGGTCTTCGCTGCCTGATCCAAAAGACCCTCGTAAAAAGGCTTGTTGAATCCGACGCACTGCAGCCCAATGCACGCGACCTTGAGGGCGCCCGCGGCATACAGTTGAGACGTCTCGTAGATGTTCTGCGGTGAGATGTTCTTCCGATTGGTCAGGGTTTCTTTGATAAGAGATTGGACCGTCTGGACCAAAGATGAGTCAAATGACGCGAAGAACGACGAGAACAAACCTCGTTAGACAGTGCCTCCCATTCCTTGATTGTGAGGTCGTCCATTCTAAATGCCTTGTAGACACCTGCGTAGTACCACGTTCCATCCTTATTAAAGAAGCATTCTGGTAGCTGGCTGTTAGAGACATCACGACGATGGAGGAGACGTCCTACCGATTGCTTTGTTCATCCTGGCCATGACATCGACCGCGTTCCAGCGATGAGCAGTCGCGACGCGAGGGTTCGTGTTGCATTTGAAGACAGCTGCGAGCATATATCCATGTTCCTCGCGTTCAGGGCACCAGGAAGTGGTGAGTTCCTGGAAAACTCTGTAGTTAGGCAGTCTAAAAGGCGTCGGCTTGAAATATGTGATATGACGGAAAGGTGGACGCGTACGATGTTCTCAGAGCCTGATGAGAGTATCAGCGTCTGCAAGAGAAGTGCCCTGAGGGAGGCCTACCAGGCAAGCATCAGCTAGAAAGTCGTGTAACGTTGTTGAGGGCGATAGAACGATGGGCTTGAGAGTATCGTCAGGTGCTTCCAATGGGAGGGGTATAGCGGCAAGAATCTTATTTCTTTGATCTATGATATCTTCGGCATCGAGAGCGGATTGAGTGAATTGAGAGACAGAGCGGGTAATCTGCTCAGTGCTGCCTATCAAATTGTGGTGACAATGCAGGCAAGTTCCTCACTGCAAATTCGAGATCACTGTTTTCTCGTTTAATAGCTGGTCGAATGCTGTGATTTTCGGTGGTGACGGAAGACACGGAGGCTTGGGAGGGACAGCGGGACAGGTTAGGCGGGGTGTCGGAGAAGGCAGGACGGAGGGACCAAGGCATGTCGAACTTAGGGAGGTTCTGATGTCCATTCGCTTAAAGCATGGTTTGAGTAGCACCAAAGGACACGTACCTTGAACATCGGTTCCTCGTACTTTGGGGGTGGGGCAGTCTCCTTCTCTCGCAGCTTTTCCTTGAGTTCGAGTACATCCCCAGTCAGCGCCTTGACCTGCTCTTCCAGGCGACTTATCTCGCCCTTGAGACGAGCAATCTCCTGCTGCTCTGGCGTCGGTTTGGTATCGTACGGATCGCGTTGCAGCCTTTCAATGATGGCGATCTTCTGGCGGAGGGACACATAGGCGTCAGCAAGGCGGAGCACAGCGGCGTCGCGCGCTGCCATCGCGTCGACGACCTTCATGCGTTCTGCGGCTATGTCAATGGCCAGGTCCACTGTCCTAAATGGATCCTTTGTAGCATTTTAGTAGCAGATTGACGCGCATATATGCACCTCACCATGGGCTTGAAGAAGTCCAGCGCTTGACGCGCTTTGGAGAGGTCGGGAAAAGTGCTATCGGATGTCATCATTCAGTTATCGGAATACTATTCTGCAGCATGAATGCAGGGGCGGCTCGTGGATGCGAGCAAAGGAAGATGATGATTGTTGGAAGTCAAGGCGTACGGGACCCATTCCGATCCACAAGCGCAAGCTGATGCCAATTTGACAAACATCTTGGCACCGCCACCCATGCCTGTTCGCCGTCCGGAGCGGTTTGAGGGACCCGGGCAGAACTGAGAAACACTTGTTGCCATCATGCCTCGTGCACCTACCAGTCGCTCTGCCACAAAACACCGACACCAGCCTCTATATGATGATATTCTTGGTCCGGCAGAGGATTCCCTTGCTAAGCCAAAGATAAAAGCCCGACCTCGCCGCCGGAACGATGACGACAATCGTGACCTTGACTCTCGTGAAACGAAAGATATTCTCAGCCTCGCTCTACTCCAGCAAGAGGAGGTAGAATTAGAGGACCACGAACATGACGCGGAGCAAGTATCTGATCTCGCTCTAGCGGCGAGGTCCCACGAAGATGTAGATTCGGACGGAGAAGATGACGGCGCACTTTCAGAGCACTTGCCCTTCGACATGGTGGGATGGCCCCATCATGGTAATATATCATCTCATTATCTTTTCTGTCAGGCAATGAACCATGAGGACGAAGACGCTTTCGAATCACTCTTTCCAGCGAGCACAGCTCAACGCCTCACCCTCGCCGATATAATCTTCTCCAAACTAAATGGCAGTCAGGTAGACGAAATGGCTTCGAACCTGGCGCAGGATCGTGCATTAGCTTGCACACGCTCGCGTACATCGACTCCGACATCTGTAGGACATACGAACCGTTCTGACCCCTCGTTCGGTCTTGACCCAAGGCTGGTCGCGATGTTCGAAAAGTATGCGATCATCATAACACAGACTGCACTGGTAGACTGATCGCTGAGCCGTTAGGCTCGGAGAAACGTTGCGAGGAAACGGCACTCTCCATAAAAGCATGAAAATACTGCCATCGTTGCCTCAATGGAAGCGTTTTCTGGCACTGACCCATCCCGAGCTATGGAGTCCCTTCATGATGCGAAAGATAACCAACGTATTCATGTCCAACATGAATGTAGAGCAAGCTTGCTTCTTTCTACGCCATGTCCTTCTACCCGCTGTTCGAGATGACATCGCCACACCGAAGGCGAAAAGCAATCGCAAGCTGGATATTCATCTGTACGAGGCGTCCCTCAAGGCGTTATATAAACCGGCGCCCTTCTCCAAGGGATTCTTGTTCCCTCTTCTCGATGTGAGTCCTCCACCTTTGTGCCATTTTGAGTGTACATACATATCCAATCGTAGGACGGCTGCACACTCAAGGAAACTGTCGTCGTCGCATCAATCCTCTCAAAAAAGGCTATCCCCTCTGTTCATCTTGGTGCAGTTTTGATCAAGATTGCGGGCCAAGACTTCTCAGGTATGTCAATCTTCGTCTATTCGTTGGAACGATTCTCAATAGATTTCTTGGGCAGGGCCTCGCGCTCTCATCATGCGTGTCCTGCTGGACAAGAAGAAGGATCTACCCTTCAAAGTATTGGACGAGCTTGTTTTTCATTTCATCCGCGCCTCGAACGCTTACAAAAACAGGGAACTTCCAGTTCTCTGGCACCAGAGTCTTCTCGTCTTTGTACAAAGGTCAGGATTGATACAATTTCCTGGCTACCGCAGTCTCATCGAACGGTCCCCAGATATTCACAGCATCTGACCGACGACCAACGGAACGCGCTATTGGATGTTGTTCGAGTCCATTTCCATCGAGAAATCGGGTTGGAGATTCGCCGGGAATTGATATCGGCGGCGCGCGATGCTGACAAAATGGAAGAGTAGCCACGCTGCCGCAGTGTTTCCCTAGTTTTGTTGCAGCGTGTTTCCGAGGTTTCTTGGTCAGTCGTTGTCGTTACAAGTTGAAAGACGCCTCGTTGTTTGTCTTGTGGTCATCACCGAATCGCTGACACGTAGTCTTGTCGCGCGCCGACCAGCGGGAATCATTGTTCATTATTCAAATGTCAAGCAGTGCAAAGTCGGCAGTGGCAAGTACAATTACAAATGATTGATACACTATCATATGCCCGCAATGATAACCTTCGCAGGCGAAGTGATCTCCCACTCAAGTGAGAGATTGAGCTTCCCCTGTGCGGGAACAGTGCAGAGGAAGTTGATCTTGCCATCCTTTCCTAGAGACGAGACATCCACATCGGTGTCATCCGATCCCTCCCATTGAGCGAGAACACCATCCTCGACAACCACATGCGGTAGTCCTCGCGCCAGCGCCGAAGACGACGCGTCTCTGCTTTTCCTAGTCCCCGACATCAACCCAGGAAGAGATAGTGCCGGCTTGATCAGCTTGACAGTAACTTGCTCATCCTCTGAGACAGGTATCTGATCGAGAATCTTCAAATTCTCAACCAGGAAGGAAGGTTTGCTGTTGTGCACGGTGATGCGCTGCGAGTAGACATGGACGGAGGATTTGTTGTAGAAGCCGGTCTGGGATTTCTTCTTGCTCTGCGGGTGGTATGTGACCCGGACAGAGGGGTCCAAGCCGAGTGAGCAGTCGAACGTCTCTTGGGGGCTCACGGTCGCCAAGTAGGTCCTCGAAATGAAGCTACCATCAAGGTATACGCTAGCATCGCCGGAGAGCAGAGTGTAGTCGGAGGAGTTCTTGATCTTTGCCTTCAGACAGCATTAGCTTGAGAGCAGATTCCACAATCGTGTCGCGTACCTTTAGGTGCGTCTTTGGATCAACCTTGGGCACAGAGATCCAAGACATGGATGCATCGAGCTTGAGCTCAACGATAGTGAAGGTCTTTTCCGTTCCATCAGCAGGAATGCTGACCTGACCCGGAATTCTGTAGGTTGCGCTGACGTTTCCTTGCGAGGTGACATTCGAGCCGACATGGGCCATTCCATCGTCATCGTCGAAAAGTGCGAATCCCATGTCCTCGTCGCTTCTCCCCGCTCTCTCTGTCTCTGCCGAGTCTCTGTCTGACTCTACAGACCTCAACATTGAGATGCCTGATCTGCGATTGACTGGCTTTCGCTGGATTTCAGGTCGAACAACGGATAGTTTCCAGGGGTGCAGGAACGGGACATCGAGACCGAATGTAGGGGCTGCAGTTTCCAGTGTTATCGGTACATTTTCCCAAGGCTGGAACGCTCGTTGAACCACTGAACGAAACGTGGGAAGCAACGCTTACCTCGCCTGTGTCCTGGTTTATGAGCGCCTTATAAACGAGTGTGACCGGCGACCCTTTCTCTTGTAAGGCAACGCGTATATCATAGCTCGCACTCCATGTAGAGCTATGTACGGCTGAGGTTTGGTTGTGAGTTTAATGATCTACTCGAACGCAGCACTTACCGTAGAGAACAACAAGCTGGACTTCGCAGTCTTCCTGCGCCACAACACCAACAGAAACCCGTTGGGTAAGGCGTGGATCGAAGACCGTATCAGCTGGATGCCTCAAGCGATCCTTTTCAGCAGTGATAGCTGCTTCCAGGTCCTTGATTCGTTTCTCCAACTCGATCATCTTCCTGTCCACTTTCTCGCCGGCAATATCGTAGTTGTCCATGACGAGGTTCAGAGAGGTGGGCTCGGTATGTTGAACATTGATCGTATTGATGAACGCTTCCATGGCTTGGATAGACTTTTTACAGCGCTCCAAGGCTTTTCTCGCGAGGTCGCGCTCCTCCATCAGGGAAGTAAGCTCGGGGGACGTCTGGGGGGTGCTCGGAGGAGAGATACGCGAAAGGGTCACATCGTGAATGGTGGCTTTGCCGCGACCTTCAACTCTTGGAAACGATGAGACAAGCAACGCAAGGTAACAGTCAACACGACGTACCTCAGTGACTTGGAGTCCAAGACGTTGGGAAGACCAGATAGATGCACCTGGTTCTGCCCCGCCTTGACCTTGAATGTGCACCGTCTTGTGATCTCCGCTCGCTGTTCGTACACACTGACGCGAACGATACTGGAGTCATTCTTGGTGGAGAGGTCGATAGTGGTAACAGTGTTGTCCATTGTCGCACTGCCGTCAACTGGGGTGTAGTTCGTATCTGGACAAAAGCCAGGCGAAAAAGCTGTATATATATGAGGTAACAAGGAATGCAGTGAAGGCTAAGTGGAGTCCTGTGTCGGCACTGCCGCTACCGCGTTGCATCATCATGGCTGAAGGGAAGAAGGGTTCTGGACGACGGTGCCTGACTTAGCCTCAAATTTGACTCTTCTTGGCGCACTTCTGACTTCAACTTGACTTCAACGCCTTGGAACCTCAGATAATGTACACGATAATATTGATTGACATTTGACTCCATTTCAATATACCGGAAGTTGACCATCAAACGACATCTCTAAGAAGTATCGCATGGCAAAATTGAACAATTTGCTATCCTGACTCAAAGCTGTAAATCATTGGTTCATCTTCTGTGTTGCAGTGTACTTGAAGCCTTACCAAAGTGGCCCGTTTGAGGAAGAATAAGTTGTCCCGCAAAGCGCGTCCAAGCAGCCTGAGAAACAGGCAGTATGAATTGTCGTTATGAAGACAAACGAGCATATAAGTACCATGGCATCGAGCTGACTCCGCGAAACAGCTGCATCTCTATCTCCTCCAACAATCCACACCGGGGCTTCTATCATTTGGAACGCTTGTTCATTCCAAACAGGTTCGGTCGCCCACATTCTGGCCACGGCCGCGTTACTCTCTTTCTCCTTCCCCGGCATCAGTGGAGAGAGGTTGGCGTAACTGAAGGCATCATCTCGCTCTTGCGCATGTATATGTTCAGTATGCGTGACATCTTCGCTAAAAGGTAAAGGAGTTCCCTTGCACTCATAGAGTGACTGATTATGATGAGCGTTCCTACAGAAGCAAAGCTGGGTCACGAAGGAAATCTACGCGACTTGAAGCTGCAGCAGACTCACGGAGCAAGCGCAAAAACTCTATCAACACGGTCCGTGAAGTTCATGGCCATGTTCAGACCTGTTCCAAATAAGTAATGAGATTGGCGCGGGGGGTAAGATACATGCCAGTTATGGCCCCGTCACTCCAGCCCACGATGGCAGCTTTCGAGATGTTCAGATGATCCATGAGGGCTACAGTATCTCGAGCGATATCATCATAGTGCATGTCCGTAAATCCGGAGTATGGCGAACGACCTTGACCGCGGGTGCTACCGGACGATCTCATTCATGAGAACAGCGCAAGAGCATCATCGCAAACAGGCCTACTCCGTCACCACAACATAGCGATCCTTCACGAGCTCAGCGGCTTGCAGGTACATCTGATTGCTCTATAATCAAGACGTCAGGTCGGTATACATACTCAGGAACAAAGAAACCTGCATTTCCTTGGCCGCCATGAAGCAACACAATCGGTGTATTCTTGTCTTTATGCTCGCTTCCCAGCTCAGCGTACCAAATTGAAACGCCATTGTCTTGTTCCAATAAATGGCCTTTCGGGCTTCCCGGCAGAGGCCCAGAGGGCGGGGACCATTGCCATCGAGGTATGCTTGTTCCGGCGCCTAAACTGGAGCTTGAATTGCGTCTTTCATTAAACCAGTTCCAGGCTGAGGCGACGAGAGGTATCTCAACAACCCGTGCCATGTCGCTGAATGCCGGCAAGAATTGATACCCTTGGGCCTCATGCATCCCCGAAAACAACACAGTAGCAGCCACAAGGATCCGCGGCAGAGTGCAGGCTGAGCGCATGGTTGTCAAGATGAGAGTTCAGGTTAATGTTCACTGGCTGGCAGTATCCTATTTATCAATAGCACTATTGATCCGAACAGGTCAATTCGCTGTGGATTGAAACCGACTTGAGGCAAGAGAGCGGCATGATTGCTCGCCCAAAACGCTGCTTTCCGAGACTTCCAGGCGTTTCGAATTCAGCGAGGTCAAGGAGGAAAAGATACTCCCATTAGATTGTAGCCCGGTCAAAATGTTCTCACGCTGATGTCAGACTGCAGCGTTGCAGAGAGCACTGGAGAACATGAGAAGGCTCACAGCAGCCCTCATCAGGTTCCCTTGCCCAGCATTGTCTCCTCAGAGGATATGTCATACTACCCATCCTTGCATGACAACGACGTTGATGTCAATCCACGTCCGAAGCAGACTCAGTGAGAATTGAGAACTGAGTACTGACAGCGAGTACTAGTGACTGGTTGGTTCAAGGTTGGTTGGTTCCCATCATCAGCTTCATAAGTACGATACTGTTCACAAGATATTTGGCCTTTGACTTGAACTGGACCGCCTCCAAGAAGCGCTCTCCAGAGGGATTCGGTCTCAATTACAAGGTGATATCTTTGTCATGTTCATTGGTGTCCTCCTGGTGTCCTCGCGCGTGTGAGTGTAGAAATAAGTTAAATTGTTGAACAAATAGTATGAAACCGCGCTACTTAGAGCGACCGATCTACTCTTGCTGGTTTGGTGCGTCGTCTGGACTCCAGTTACCCAGACGGGTACCCGAACCACCTTGACCGGCCCAATCCTCATTGCTAGGGAGCTGTTAACTAGTCTCTTTGAATTGAATGAATACCGGACTGACGACATCGGATAGCCCTGGGGTGCATTGAGTTGCGCGCGACGAGCAGGACCATAACCAACAATGCCACGACGATTGATGACGATCCCGGGCACGCCACTACAAACGAATCAGTTATGTATCAAGATAAGGCTGGCAGTTGTTGCGCACCGAGACCAAGCGTTTAGATGGTCGGCGGTCGAGGGGACAGCGGCGTTCCCGCCGTACGAGTCTCCCATCTGTAGCAGGAATTTAGGGCAATGAATTTCAATTGGGTCTTGAGGCAACACGTACCGGATGGGTGTGGAACGTAGCAACAAGGACGAAACCTGCAGGTGGAGGACGTCCAGAGCCGCCTTCCGGGTTCCAGAGATTGATTCCAGCAACGGAGCTAGGAGGAGGTCGAAGTTGATTCATGGGCGTTGAACGATCGGCAGGAGCACGACGGATGTAGATGCGTGAAGGATCTACAGAAGCTCTCATCAATCGGCTTATGCCTTGTCATCGGAACATACTGTTTTGATCAGCGTAGATCCAGCCACCAGTCTCCCGAGCGGTGGTCGGTGTATTGAACGAGTCGTTCCAAGCTTCCTTGTAGGACGTCAGAGCTGGTACAGGATGCAAAAGGGCATCAGCATACCTGGAATGCATTTTGCGCTGTTGTAGACGAGGCGATCTCTTCAGCAGAAGGTCCTTCTGCTCCCCCACCTTGCCAGGCAGCAGGTATTTGCGGGAACAGGTCGGGTTGCGGACGAGGGAGCCAGAATGGAGCACAGTACTTGTCTCGCTTTTCCAGTGAGCGGAAAGCATGTGCTGGGCTTGTACCACTGCTGACGTGAAGACTGTGGGAGCGAAGACGGTGTTTAGCAGCTTGGTGTCGGTAGTAGCCTGATAGGGCATGGGTCCCGTTGGCGGCAGCGGCGCGAGCGTACTCGGTCTGATTGGCAATTTGGGGGACAAGGTTGTCGCGCTGTGAAACGACAACAGCATCGCTGTTCATGAGCCGAGAGTCGCCTGTGGGAGAATTGAGGAACCGCGGAAAGGTGCCAACGAGATAAGACGTACCGCTGCAGTCAGCGCATCCTCCAGTGTTATAGTCCCACACCTTGTCATCAGGGCAAGGAGGGACACCGCAAGTCGTGTCTTGGGTTTCGAAGACACCCCAGATACCGGCTTTGGATACGATTAGCTTGCGTCATTGAGGGAAAGTCGACATAGGTATACTCACTGATGTGCTTCTCACATTTACTGAACAAGACTGGTCAGTCATCATAAATCCAACCGAGCGAACAATGGAAGCTTACGTGGGCACCTCGAAGTACTCGTTTTTGACCACAGCGTCACGGTTTTTACAGGCGTGCTAGAATTGTTCCTTGAGATTGAGAAGCTTGCTCAGTCACGGTGAGCGCACCTCCCAAGAGCCAACAATATCAAACAGCTTGCTGGACCATTCACGACGTCCAAGGGTGTCGGAGCAACCATTGTCCCTAGAGAGTATCTTGTTCAATCTGGGAATCGTACATCTCGTAGTGAAGACTTACTTGAAGCTTCCCCAAGAGCCCTTGCAGTTGTCGTCTGGGACGAACCAAACTGTGGAAGGTTCAGTATAACCAACGTTCAGAGACGAGGAGCAAACCACGAACTCCCGAGTTCACCGCCCAAGAACGACTCGTCGTCACAGGTGTTGGGGCTATGAGGGGACGAGAATCAGCAAGTATGTAAGTGGAATTGAGCAGGAGGTACCCACTGGTCATACGTATTGCCGTCGATGGTGATCGGTGTGCTACTGCACATTGTGTACCAATCAACTCCGCTGGGTATACCCCTTTGAGGAAGATTGGTCGGTAGATGGCGAGACAAACGGTTGAGTACACATACCAGAGACGAGACCACCAGCGATGTTCACCGAAACCGGAGCAGCCATCGTCACCGAGACTGCCCCAGTGCGGTTTGCAGTGACTGTCGTCGCTGCTGACGTACCACTTGCCAATGAGACCTCCGCTGAAGCCCTGATCATCACACTCATCGGGCCTATGTGCTATGATGAACTCCCTGCAGTGCTGGTAACATAAGTGCTCACGAATCATAAGTAACACCGTTGATGGTGACAGGACTCTCTTCACAGGCTTGTACCCAATCGTAGCCGCTAGGGATGCCCCATAATCTAGCGCTCCAGATACCTAAACATGATTTAGATGAGAGCATGTTTCGCCAGTGCACGAGCCACTAACGAGTCCCATAGCCAGAGCAATCATTTGTCTTGGCTGGAGTTGCCCAGTATGCGCCGAGCTTCG
The DNA here is from genome assembly GCA_019915105.1 of Strobilurus luchuensis. Taxonomy (NCBI): domain Eukaryota; kingdom Fungi; phylum Basidiomycota; class Agaricomycetes; order Agaricales; family Physalacriaceae; genus Strobilurus; species Strobilurus luchuensis. The sequence continues at coordinate 1,006,470 of JAHLMJ010000003.1, forward strand.
GGTTCAGTGATTTTTCTACGAGGATGTCGGTCCCAGGAGTTGCGTTATCTAGAGAGGACACATAAGACAAAGACCGGTCTTATGAACACAAGTGGCTCACCCTTGGGAAGCTGTTGATCGATAGACCAGATCATATCACCTCCGAAGCAAGTCTGGCCCTGAGAAAAGTTGAGATTATGCACTTGGAACTGGGATATAACTTACAGCCCAGGTCGACTTTGCAGCCCGAGTATCGTCATCATCAAAAGTGATCAAGTCGCCGTTATAGGTGAACCACCTGGTCTGCGAATTCTTGTCGAGTACTGGCCTGACACTGGCATCAATCATGAGATCGGTGATCTCAAAGCCGGCTAGAACACCACCTGATGAGAGAAAGTAGAGATTGTCAGAGCGAGAAAAGAAGGCAAATGGCTATCAGAAGCTTACTCTCGCCAGTACACTTTCCCTTTGTGCCACCAGCAGTCATATCGCATCCGTAGCCCGCGCAATTGCGGTCCGCCAGAGCATAGGTGCGCCCGTACCAGGCGAGACCGATATTGATCTTGTGGAGGTCCACGCCAGCCTTACTGTAGAGCTTAGCTGAATCGATCATGTCGAGAAGAGAGGATTGAGGTTCGGCAGTGGAGTTCGATCCAGCGACGGTGGTGTCCCAGGGACCGTCTGGGCACAAAGATACACAATCAGAAAGAGCTTCGCCAGATGACTGAGGCACTCACGGTAATCGTAGCTCATCATGTTGATGAAGTCAAGGTTCTTCGTAATCTTGTCGAGCTCGAAGCCTTTCAAAAACCAGTATCCGGCGGGTGTGGCCAAAGAAATCAATGAGCTACCGACCGCTGCACGGAACTCATTGAAGAACGAAGTCAGATTGGGTGTATCATCGGGAGGAGCCTGACGTTCGATGGCGGCAGGATATTCTGAGAAGGTGTTAGGTTCACATGGAGTCGGAAGAGGCAACTGTAAGTGGTATACCAAAGTCGATGTCGATTCCGGCAATACCGTAGTTCGAAATGAAGGTTTTGGCCGAGTTAATGAAGGTGGCACGGGTGGCGGAGCTGCCAATCATGGTTGAGAACCTATCCTTGTCCGCTCCTTCCGAGAACGTCCAGCCGCCAACAGCAACCATGACCTTCGTCGTGCTACCAGCCTTTGTCACCAACTCCTTGAGCCGATCAACATCAGAGGAATCATCAAAACCAATTGTGCCATCCTCTTGTATCACAGCGAAAGAGTAACTGCGTAGGATGGCCGTTAGCAGACATGAGCGACCACACTGACGAGGGTAGACGTACATGACATGAGTCAGGTTGGAGAGATCCAGTTGTGAGGGTGTGACAGGATCGCAGGTACGCTTCGCAGCCCAACCGGCATAATAGCCAACGTGGCGTGTCATCTGAGAACCGTCACAAGTCGGTAAAGTGGCGTAACCACAATTGGAGATACTAGTGGAAACGTCAGACAGTGTGTTTCAGAACATGAACAGAAGCTATACCAGGGGTCGCCGTTAGGTGCAGCTTCACAAAATTCAGATGTGATACCACAGTACCCGTAGGCGGAGCAACAGGCCTTGAGAGGACAATCGCCACCGCTCGGAGACTCGGGCCCACATTGAAGGTCAGGATTGACTGGTGGGAACATGAGTGAGAGGAAAACATAATGAAGCGGGGGGGAGATCCTTACTAGGGATTGGTGGAGGAGTACCAGTAGAAACGCAAATAACCTGATTGACTTGGAGGTTTGAACACCCTTTCCATTTGTAGGTCTGGAGAGTATAATGGGAAAGAGACTTATTGATAAGAAGGCGAAGACTTACGTTGACATTGAACTGCTCAATTTGGGCAGCAGTGATTCCTTCTTTCGTGCCAATGAGAGCGCAGTAGTCGTCTGCTACCACCTAGAACCAAAATCAGAAAGTTAGCGATCGAGTCAGTACACACACGTACTGTGTAGGTGGCGCATGATCCGTCGGGATTTTGGGGAGGGCCAGAGGACGGAAGGTCACCCGCCGTGACACAAAGCTTCTGTCCCAACTGTAAAGCATCACAATTGAGGCCAGGGTTATATTGAATGAGCGTATCAGTGCTGATCATCGCTGCAGTCTAGCATACGAAGGTGAATCGTACGTCGAAAGGATTCAAGAATTCACGCACAGCGATGTCCCAGCAGTCAGAATATGGCGAGCCGACGGTGGCAGTCGTACAATCGGCAGCACGTGCATGTTGAATGAAAAATGAGAGGAAGGTGGCCGCAAGAATGGCGGCCATCGTGTCAAAGAAAAAAGAGCGACGAACAAGAGCAGAAAGCCTGAAGCCAGTCGAATGCACCTGCCTATTTTATATCGAACGCACGAAGCATGCAAGAATTCCTGAGAAGCCCAATGTTTCAGGTTCGGCGTCAATGACTTTTGAGCCTGGGTTGCATATCCGCCATACAGGACGCAACTATGGGCAAAACCATACGCTGCATGTTCCTGGCGCTGTTGAATCATTAGAGTTTGGTGATGAAGAGAGAGATGAACACACGTACTTTGATGCATCGCATCAGTTTCATGATATGTACATAGCACCTTGGTGGAAGTAGAAATGCCAAGCCAGGGCGACTAAACGCTGCCCCCGAGCTATACGCTCCCAAGGTCGCCCGCCCATTCTCGAAGTCTATGGATGAGATGCAACGGGCAGCTCCCCCTTCGAGCTATGATTTCTGTAGATACACTGTCTATGGACACGGGCGGGCTGACATGCAGAGAGGAAAGATTGTGAGCAGAGCACCGGGCATGCACTGGCAAAGGTCACTTGAGAAAATAATGTCGATGATAGAGCCATTCGTATCTCATTTGCGCTGTAGTGTGCGATGAAGTCAAAAGTACCACGGAATAGAGCAGTGCTGCAGACGCTCATGTACTCCAACTGCAGGATTCGGAGCAGAGGTTTGTGCGCTGTTTGTGCGCAAGGCCATCGAAGGTGAAAGCCCAGATCAGGCCCCCCCTGCCAAGGATCTGCACATGATCCACGTGTGATCCGAGATGCCGTGGCCTTCTCGATCGATCCTATGACTCTGAGTCTCTATAGACTCTGACTCGTAACTCAAGTAGTCGCACCAAGCCTGAGGCAGGACACACCTGGAACACCTCCAGTACACCCTCTGGCGTGCAGTCGTAGTATGTGAGTCATGGCAAGCTACATTGGTGACAGAGGCTGGTCCGCTGGGATCGGTCTCCCATGGAACTCAGGCTTAAGAAACTCATCAGCGCGTGGACCACCTGGCGGTGTACACTGTATTACTCACTACTGTTTCACTACATAGGGTCTGTCTCCTAGCTCTAGCCTGACAGTGACAAGAATCTCTCAAACTTCTAAGTACTAATTTATTCAAGATTCATTGGTATCAAATACAGTTTCCCTGTTCAAACCACTCATGACGGCTTTGTCCGGGTGGGACGGCCGCTGCCAATGCAAGATGACAACGAGGAAGATCTGGATGTGGCCACTGACCAACGTCTGTCTGGGCCGACGACGTCGGTGAATGGGCACACCACGGTCGGGTCGGCGCCACCCTCTGTGGGCCTCTGAGGGTCGTATTGCGGTGTAGCGGGGCCAGTCAGATCTGTCCTAACACCCTACTGAGTACAAGACGTCGTCGTCATCATCATTGTCAACAATTCCGACCGCTGCGTGTCGTGCATACTGAGCCAGAGGGCGATTGTGTGTTCTCAGAGGAGCATGAGCGTGAATCACTGAGTGTCCTCAGTCCGAGAATCCTTTGTACTAGTACGTGTCGCCAAGTTGAAATGGGAGTCATTGGGAGAAGGTCAAAACGGCGCGTTCTGGGGTGTCCCTCCTTGTGACTTGTCTCCTCCATTCAGTCTCCATTCCAGTTCCATTCCCTAGTCACGCATCACATCACCGTGTGCATTGTTTCATGGAACTGGTGGCCTATGACAATCAGGTATATCAAGTTGATTGGCATAGGCTGGTGATGAGTCGGGGTCTCTGCATGCTAAGGTTGAAGCGTGCCCAGGCCCAAAACCTCGCAGAGGATGCCAAGAACCAAAGGACGTGGAGCGCGCGCGGAACGAGCAGTCTGTAGCGCCACAAGCCCTCATAGTCAAGCCTTTGCATGCCTTGTCATAATTAAACCCAGGCTTTGACCAGACCCAGATTTTGACCAGACCAAGGCCCACCTAGCATACTCAACGCTACTCTAGTAGTCACAGGTTGAGACGGATACTAAGGGAGCGGTACCGCAGTTAGTCAGGCGTCTGGCTCGCCATGGCCTCGGGCGTGAAGATGGGGGAGTCAGAGTACAATTCATTGCTACTACTTACAAGTTACAAAAGGACTGAGTTTCAAATATCCTATACATCGCCGCACGGCGGGAGGAATAAGTAAATTGTTCAATGACCGCTACAATTGGAGTCACTTTCTTTGCAGATCCGATTCATGACTGAGAATTACCGTTTGATGTTTTTGAAGATCTCAACGTTGAGAGGCCATGCCGGGCCCATCCACGTCGCCAATTCAGTGTGGTCACGTAGATCGTCCCCGGTATTGGGATGAACAAGAACACTGTATCCGAAGTTAGCAAACGTACCCTTCCCGATAAAGGAGTAGAACAGACGAGCATGGGCCTCGGTTAATCACAAGCCAAGAGAAGAGCGTCCCCGTCATGTGTGGATCGAAGGTGTTCACCTGAGCAAAACACATGAGTGACATGGGAATCGACAAAGTAACATTGACAAAGGCACACTTCAAACATTGCGGTTGGATGAGGGCCTACGGGTTTCTCCCAGAAGCGGTAGATTCTCATCTAAGACGCGTCAAATTCGCACTTATCAGCTGTCAGACGCGCAAATCCGACTCATCGATACACACCTCAGGAAACTCCCGCCTGATCCGTTCGTGCAGTTGTCGAGCATAGTCCAACTGTTCTGGATTCGACTGCATGTAGTACACTGGACATTGCGATTAGATTGGTCCTACGATCACACTATGCTGCTGCACACTGACCATGAAAATCAAAGCCGTTGTTCTTCTTGTCGATAGGGTCCACAAATTCCTCATAAGCCTTACTTCTGGCGACCCCGACCCCATTTTTCAGAGATTTGCCATCTGGGTTGACGTCGGTTGACAGAGGAGGTGCATTCTCGTAGCCAACAAGCAAGGAGGGGTAGGAAGGCATGTTGTGTGATTCATGTCAGTGTCGCTTGCCACGCTTATATACGCTCACAGTCAAGCTCGCGTCATAGGCTTTACATAGTAACAGTAAGACGAGGCGATAGTTCGCAGATGCGGCTGACCAAGCGATTGTCTCGATTGAAAGATTTGTCAGACCGCAAGAATGACATGGAGATCTAGACTTATGAAAGATCGAAGATGTGCTCGTATACCCGTACTTAGCTGTTGTACGCTAGGAAACTTGGACCATCTACTTCTTCTGCATAACGCTAGCAATTATGTTGGCGAGCGGAGAAGGCTCACGCTCCATAGCCAGCTTGATGAACCACTCTTTGCTCATGTAATTGCGAATGCTGAAGGAATGATTAGATAGCTTCAAAGCAGAGGGCTTGACTGGACTGACCCGTCAGGAAGGAGGACAACAACATTGCTGCCCTCAGTTTGCGCGATCTTCTTTCCCTTCTCGCTCTCCTTCAACCAACGTACAGCACCTGACAAGGAGCTACCACTACTTCCGCCCACGAGCAGACCTTCCGTCCTCATCAATACCTGAACTGCGGCAAAGGATTCTTCGTCCGAGGTTTTCACCCATTCGTCGACATCCTGAACATCCCTAGAGAGAACATCCGGAATAAAGTCATAGCCAATGCCTTCGACAACGTATTGGCTGCCGGCACCGTTTTCGTTGAGGCTGTCAGGGAACGCCAAGATGCTTCCAATCTGATGGACCAATGAGTGGTTGAACGAAGGCGACCAACGTGAAGCTCACCGGATCCGTGGCCACGACGATACAATCCTTGTTGTGAGTTTTCTTGAGTGCACGAGACGCGCCGGTAACCGTTCCACCTGTCCCTGCTCCGGCAACGAAGACATCCACCTTCTCGGATGAAGGCTGGGAAGATGTGGAAGGGGTATTTACGACTGCCTCTATTATTTCGGGACCCGTGGTAAGCTCGTGGGCTAGGGGGTTATTGACCTGGGAACCATCAATCCAGCGCGACGAGACTATGAAGACATGGAACACGAACATTGCGGTATTGGTCAAGAATGATTCCGTGAGGTATCTCCTTCGAAAGCTTGAGAGCTACACCTAGAGATCGTTAAGGAATTCAGCCACGAGACGCTGGAGATATAGCAAGTGAAGTCTACCTATGTGACTCTCAGGCGAATCCCAGGCGGCCTCGGTAGGGGTCCGAACAACTTCGGCGCCCAGTGCACGCAAAGCAGCTTCCTTTTCCTGGAATGGAGATCAGATCTTCGCGTGTAGCGCAATGTGGACATGTGACTTACCAGCGACATCTTGTTGGGCAAGGTTATGATAACCGAATAACCCTTATCTGTAGTATTCAGCGCCTGTTCACAGACCAAGCAAAGCGACCGTCTACCTTGATAGCGCAGGCCATAGCGAGTCCGATCCCTGAGAAGATAGATGAGCCAGATAGTAGGGCGGCTTCTGATGAAACACACCTGTGTTTCCTGACGTGGGCTCAATAACAACACTTTGGCCAGGAATGAGCTTGCCCTCCTTCTCGGCAGCAGCGACCATCGCTTTCGCGATCCTGTCCTTGACTGAACCACCAGCCGACATGTATTCGACTTTGCCCACTAAGCCAGAATTAACAGTGAGACTACATTGCTGTGCATGGGCTTACAGAGATTGCATCTGAGGCCATAATGCTTGGCGACTCTGTCGAGGCGAATGAGCGGAGTGTGGCCGACAGCGTCAAGAGCAGAGTCGAGGATCTGGGGTGACATGGTGGTAAGAGACAGAGGAGTGTGAGGAACGGACGTCAAGATCCGTGGCTCTTTTTGAATTGCCCGCGTTGGCATATTGATCGAGGAATGATCATTATGATGAGACCACCTCGTACGCTCGCGCTACATACCGGCGGCCGCGGCGACGCACATTGAAATGCTCTTTTCTCGTTTGCGGGTCGCTTTTTGATTCTGTACGTGCCACCAACAGTATGGCCGAGGACCAGAGATAGTACTTGGTGGTCCCTGGATCATCAGAAGTCATTAGCCCGGTCTGTCGTCACTCAGGATCGCGTCACTTCCCTGCCAAGTCGCGTCAGGATTCGACATGAGGTTCACAAATGGCATGTCTCCAACGGAATCCAGTCACATCGGGAGCACAGAGAGAATATCCACAACACTCTGAGAGCGGCATATTCAATGTTATGTACAGTACGTATAAGGAGAACAGTGGAGAAGCGAAGGACAGCACCAATGGGCAGAAACGGAAAGCACATATATACTTGTGAGGAGAAAGAGGAGGAAGGAACGACGCGTTACAGTTAGCAGCAGATTACTACATATACACAGCGAGGGAGAGAAGGAAAAACAACGAGTGGCAACCAGGGAAAGTAATAAACATATATCCAGGAAGAAAAAATCAACAAAGAAATCCAACAGTAAACAGTCCGTCTATGACGCTCACTCACGAGCGACCCAGTCAGTGCTCCTCGAGACGAGTTCGATGGAGTTATCGATCGTCCAGAACAGCCGCTCAGTCGCGCTTCGTCCGCTCCAGCTCTTTTGGTCTCGAAGGATCATCGCCTGCAGGAAGGAAAAATATGAGCAATCCGCTTCTCGAGACGCAAGTAGCATCGAACTCACCTGTTGAGCACCAAAGTTCCGCTGGTCATGCGCAAACAGATCCACATTATCGTCCAGCGCCTCGGTCAATATCTGGAGATCCTGCAGGACTGCCTGCATCGCGCGGACAGCACCAAGGGTCAGAATCTCCTTCCTATTCCGCACAGTGTTTCCATGGCTATTAGGCGGCGGCAATGCCCTCGAGATGGTCTGCAACACGGTATGTAATATCCTCTTCGTCTCGCTAAGAATTTTCTGGGCTTGCTGGAAGTTCCGCCGCGAAACCAAGACGAGTGCGCGGGTAATCATATCGCTCGCTAGCAGCTCCATCCTGCGTCTGACAATGACCGGGTCGGAAACAGACGAGGGCGGCCGTGGATTGTTGTTAGAGGGCGGTAGGAGGGTGACTGTAAGGAGAACAGGGTGCGCTAACCGCGTCACATTCTTGGACGCAGTAGGATCGAAGAACGAGCCGTCCACTTCGACGACGGGGACCTCATCTATCATGTGGTCCATCATACCGTCGGCAAAGTCCACCCCATCGTCGATAGCGAGGGAATCCAAGCCCATGCTCTGGACAAACTCCTGGGTCGCATCCAACCCATTCCTCCCTCTTCCGCCACGCATCGTTCCATTCGCGCGCGCCGCCAGCTTCTGATGCATGTCGGTGTTGTCAAGCTCCAATTCGATAAGCATCTCCTTCCTTTCGCCGTACCGAAGCTCCCCAACGTCCACATCGACGTTCTGACCATCACTGGCCAGGATCGAAGATGGCCCCCCGCTGACCTTTCGAATCCTGAAGCGATTCCCATCTACGATCTTCATGTGCAATTTCATGTTCAACAACCCGATGGACATCATTCCGCCAACACAGCCCGCAATGCAGTCCCGAAGATCGTACCAGTCTTTCACGAAAGTGTACGTTCCGCTGGTATGGTTGGACATCAACCACAGCGAGGCAGGATCATGAGAGCGCCCATAACCGAATGAGTGTATGGGGACGTTCGCCGCCTCAGCACGAGCGAGTACAAGATCCATTTGGGCTCGACGCGTGCTGTCGGAAGCATCACTAACCAGTATCATCCCAGACACGGGGTTCCGAGCTTTACGTTGCAGAACAACATCGAGGCCTGCGATAGACTCCATCAGGACGACTCGTGGGCACAAGATACTCAATACTACTGACCATGATTAACGGCTGTGACCACATCCGTCTTCTCGTCCTTGCTGGTCCGTATTAAAAACTCGTCTTGGTGGTGCGGTGAATGCAAGTCATCATCCTGATCCCTGTTCGCGCCCCCAAACGCCAGTCCGTCGACGAATTTCTCCAGTCGCCCCCGACTGTGGGCTTTGGTCACGCTCAAGAATGGCGTCTTGCGCACTTTTCCGCCGATACCGACTTCGAATGTGACAAGACTGAGGCGGTCTCGCTGACCGAGGGATGCCACTATGAAGTCCAAGGTCGTTTTTATGACGCGGATCTTCAACTGGGCGGTGCTGGGTGACGCGTTGGGAGGAGGTACTGATATAACGAGAATGAGGTCGACAGATGGATGTGGAAGCGGAGTCAAGGAATTAGAGGGTCCAGAGGATGTGTATGGCGTCACAAGTCCCGTCGGTGAGTCGTAGTTGCCGGGCTCGTCGTCCTCTCCAAGCGGCGTTAACTTGTTATTATACATATGAGACCGTGACTGCGGGTGAAGCGATCCATGAGACGTCGATGAAGACATCGTCGACCGCGACGATTGGCCATTGAGGAGACTATCGGTAGTACTCACAGTGGTGCTGGTGCTGCCGCTGAGCATTCGCATGGCTTTGGCATTGCCACCGAATTCCTCCATGTCCAAAGTCCGTGCGTGTTCCTGCCTCTGCTGCTCTTGTAATTGTTGCTGAGCTATGGGATTTTGTGACTGGAACATGTTCACCAGCGATTGGATTGTGTTTTTCCAGGCTTCAAGGGATGCGCGCTCCTTGTAGATCAAGATGAACGATGCAAGCTCGTCCTCCATGTCTATTGTGAGCGACATTTCTCCGGCGGCTGAGGAGGCGGTGACGTGCTTGATGTGTCGCACGTAGATGCGGCCCTTCAGCCGTAAGACACCCTTGCTTTGACTGCTGATGGTAGAGCCTGTGTCCGTCAAGCCAGATGCATTGGACAAGAGCCGGCCCAGTGACCGCTTCTTCTCTTCAACGACACATATAAGCGCTTCGCGGAATAGATAGACATAGAACTCGCGAACGAGACTGTCTCGACGGACGGAGAGGAGGTCGTACATCTGAAGAGGGCCGAGATCAGACAGGGGATGGCCCTTCCAGTCTATGATGCGATTTCGCAGGTCTTCAGTTATAGCAGAGAAGGGGGAGTCTTCCTCGTGCATAATGATGCCGGTATATTCGACGGGGGCAGGCATTGGCATTGCCTGGGGTAGGCCCGAGGCCGAGTGATGATTCTCGTAGATGTTGTCCGGGCTGGGCTGACGTTGGTGACGCAGGCGGGAGGGAAAGGGGGAGGAGTGACCCGAGTTGGCTGTGTCCTGGCGAGAGTGCCCGTTCGAGCGGGCACTGTAGGCGTCGGGCATTACAGGGCCCGGGGCTGAGCCTGCGGGGCGCTTGCCTGGCAGCTCAATCACAACGATGCAGGTCAGCGGCTGGGTGGGCTCCTGTGTTCGTGTGAGGGAGGAGAACTCGGGCCGGACCTGGATGGATGGCGCGACGATGTACTGCGAGTGCTCCGAGGCTGGGTTGGAGCGCACTGAGCCGGTGTGATCGAGCGGGTCGTCGTCGTTGGGGTCGTACGGGGTAGACTGCAGCCGCTTGCGGGCAGTGGGGGTATCGCGTCCTGGGTACAGCGCCTGCTGGTTGCGATCGCCCATGCCGGTGAGGGCAGCGAGCTCTGGTGCGGCATGAGTACGGATGGAGATGCGAGAAAGCGTAGCGCACTATTGGATTTGCCTCCGTCGCCGTCGCCGACCTTCATGGGCCGTCTGCAGACGCCGCAGACCCCGAGATTCGACTTGCGCGGGACGGTGGAGCGTGCCTGGCTCGGCGGAGGTCCATACACGGCCGTGAAGCACGCCTGCAGAAACGCTGATCAGCGGGAAAGATGCCATGGCGAGCGCGCTCACTTCGTGCAACGAATGGCCGCATTCGGGGACAATATGCGGTTTCTCGCCGGGCAGCCTGAAGCTGAAGGACAGCGGCTCCAGGCAGACGGGGCAGTCGTCGTCGGCGTCGACGTCGTGGCTGGAGACGACGGGGAGCGGCGCGACGTGCATGACGGCAAACGGGTGGGAGACGACCGTGTCCGAGGACGAGACTTCGCTGGTGCTGGAGAGAAGTGAAGGCGGCTTGTGCCGGGGCCGCCAAAGTGAGTTGAACGAGCGGAGTGATGATGGTTTGGAATTTGAAGGCGGAAACGGGGCTCGCCGCGGATCCAAGTACTCGTCCTGTGCCACAACAGTGTGCTGCTGCGCCCTCCCTCCCGGCGTAGACTTTCGCATGGGCGCAGCGTCGGGGTCGGCGTCGTGGCTGCTGCAAAGATGCAGTAGAGTGCAAATTGCAATTTCCCGCTTAGCGTCTAATTACCCACTCCCGTCGTTACCACTATCACCACGCGCAGGCGTCTTGTGATCCGGCATCATCTTTCCAGCGACGGTTCTGCCTCCTGCTCTGCTGGCTTTCAATGTCATTACATAGCCTCTCTGCTGTAACTCTGTCTATTCTCCAGGCCGCTCTATGGGAAAACAGCCTCTTCCTCTCCTGTGAACATGACTTCTAGAACCCCGGTTCCCGTTCTAGCAACCAGCATCCCTGCTTCAATTTTCTCGCTCTGCTTCCTTTTTCGCCGGCTCTCTTTGGTAGCGCCTCGAGGGGGCTCGTTCGTCAACTCTCTGCCACAATCCTGCCATCTGTTTCATCCATCAACTCAATATATTGATGCTCTGTCATGCGCTCTGGGTCTTCTCGGCATCTTCTCCTCCTCTTCTCCATCGAGTTATATGACGCGGTCTACTACTGCTTGTCCTCTCGAAGTGAGCCTACCGCGGCCCAAGTCATGCCAGTGTGGCGTCAGAGTCCTCTGTCACTCTCACATATCTAGTCCTCAGCTTTGACAGCCTGTGTGTGCCTTCCTGTCCATCCGATATCGACTTATCGTCACTCCTGACTGGCACGAACAATAGAGTTATCGCGATCGCTTCTCCAGTTCTGATAGCATGTGGCGTCTGCATTCGAAGCGCGACATAGACCAATCAACGGAGAATATATTGTCTCGCGTCTGTACCCGCGATACTTTGGCTTTCGTGGTGGAGTAGTGGTGCATGAATCGCCGAGCCGTACCTATTGACGCTCTGTAGGCAAGCTGACAGCTGTTCTATCATTTTTATTGACGTCTTTCGAGTCGTTAGCAGCGGGTGGCGCGTTGTCCCGATGTGCTTGTCATCCTGTAGCTGTTGGAAAGCTGCGTAAGTATGAAGGAGCCGTGTCATGGAATCACGATTATCGCTTATTTACACCTGGATGGTGTTCGTAAATCTCCACATGTCCATAATGATATATCATGATGGATTTCACACTTGGTGTATCTCTTTGCTATCCCTGGATTACCATGTCTCGGTGGGTTGGGCAGTATTGCCCGCGTTGAAAGCCTGTTGAAAGCTACAGTACTCGTACTTGGGTGACCCTGATTATTGATCTTAAGAACGACGGACCAACCGGTCCGTCTCAGGTCATGTCAGGGACGTGCACGTGGACGTTCACCTTGTCTGCAACTCTCAGGTGAAAGACAACACACAGTAAGCCAAGTGCGTCTGTTTCTATATAACTCTCGTTGCAGCCGTGTAATACTCATGCCTGACATGCAGCACCTTGCTCAAGTCGACTCGTTCCCTCCGCGCGGCTCCACATTGGGTGGCAGCCTCAAGGCCATATCATACATTGACACTTAAGGCGTACACCACACATCTCGTCGCCGAACCATGTCGAAAGGGAATTTCAACGGCAATCCTCCCAAGTAAGTGCGCCGCACATCCATATCTGCCCAGGCTGGATCGCTGACATCGCTCCTTCCCTCCATCTCAAAGGTACATCAATGATTTCAGCAAAGCCCTCGCAGGCGAAATGCGTATCCTGCTAGCCGAGGTTGGGAAACTGAGGGATGAGCGGCGTGCTCTGCAATAGTACGTTCCGCGGATGCACATTGCGACAGGTACTGATCGATTCTCAGCGAGATCGCTGAGCTCATGGCCCTCAAGTCCAAGCACGGTGCAGGCGGAGAGTATTCGCCCGAATGGCGCCCACAGGTGCGTTGCTCATCGCGCGGCCGCAGGTGCTTGCTAAGCACTTTCTCAGTCCACGGACCCGCAGGCGCTGATCCCGGCCCCACCTCCGCCGGGTCCAGAAGAACCTCAGGCGCCGGCCAAGCCTGGATGGCGCGTTGTGCACAAGCGTCCCGAGAGGAAGGCTCGCACCGTACCCAAGGCTGCCCCCACTCCGCCTCCGCATCAAGCAGGGATCCCTCCGCTGGAACCACCGCGACCCGATATGCCTGCATGGGCTCAATGGCGACGTAGGACCTTGCTGTTGCTCATTGCGAGGTTTTGCTCATGCATCGTTTGCAGCCAATCCGCTTCTCTCTCCTGCTCCCAGGATGGCCACGCCCAATCAGCCGCTGCCAGGGACACCGCCGCCTCCGGGTCGCTCCGGATTGTTTGGTGAGATAATATGAGCGGTGACACCGAGCGACGTTCTGATCATCCATTAGGTCCTCCCACACCTCCGCTGAAGTAGTGTCGTTGCGAAATGCTGAACGTATGTATATAATGTACGACTTACACTTTCTTGGCTTGGGCTTATCCTTCCCCATACTTATCTCACAAATGTATACACCTGGGTATCGTGCCTATCACTCACTTTGTACTTCAGAATGCAATTCTTTCTCTAAGTATATTCTATCGAACTAGCCAAATAATTAGTGGGTGGTAAGGTACTGCCAGAAGACCTTGGCCAAAAGACGGGGATGTAATAAGTCGATAGAAGCAGCATCCATCATGGCTAGATTTCGCCAGAGGACTGCAGCTGCGTAGCTGTCCTGAGGATCAAGGAGAAAGTATCAATGTGGTGTCACATCCTCAAGGCTGAGCTACGCACATGCTCGACGAGCTTCTGCACCTGCCCAGTGTACCACCGAATGAGCTTGCCGTTCTCAAGCGAATCTCCCTCAGAAGGAATGGTCGTGCTTTGAGCGTAATCTGCGATCTTCGTGCCCGTCCTGAGAAGGGTCAGAAGACGCGCCTGAGTCTGAATGCCAACACATACCACAGAGGCTCGATCTTGTCGGCCTGTGCTGTGAAGAAGTCCTTGACGATCTTGTGGGGAAGGTCGGGAAGGTAGCGCTTCTTGTGGAGGAGTGTGTTGAGCGCGAGAACGCCGAGCATGGCTTTCGAAACGCCTTGTCTTAGGACGGGTCAAAGACTGTGTCTCTCGAACATACACGACATGCCTACCCGTAGAGTGGATTGATGCGACAGACGCTGTCACCGATAGCGACCCAATTGGCAGGAAGGTTGGTCGCCTTTTCGTAGTGCGTCCAGTAGGAGGGACCTGTCAAGCGGCTTGAGATCCCAACACTTCACCTTTACAAAGCAGCAGTCACACCGACGTGAATGGCGCTCATGGTATAGAGCTCCTGTGGAACCTCGGCAAGCATGCTGAGGAGATCGAAGAACCATTCAGGCGACTGCTTCTCAGCCCTGATAGCGCGGGCGTGTTGCAAAACACCATCCAGATCCCTTGGAAGGTCGTCAACTCCCCAAGACCCACAGCACAAGTAGACTGGAGGAAGAATTATGATAAGATGAAGAAGGTGAGCCAATCTCACTTACTCGAACGACCCTCAGCCTTGACAGCAGCCGTGTAGCGATGGTCTATAGTGGTATTAGGGAAGTAGACAATGATACCTCCACCAATGTTCTCATAACCGCCGGGTATGGGAAGCTTGGGACCGAGCTCTTCCGTGATGTGAAACTCGTAGGTAACATAGTGCATCTTCTGGTCGAAACTCGCCCTCAGCGCGGAGAAGTCGTCTCTATTGAAACCAGCGCGGTGGATCCATTTAGCGCCCGCCTGAGTGGGACCAGTGCAATCTACACACAAGTGGACGAATTGAGTTGCATGCTCGACGTGTATGCCCGAACCCACCGATAACGAAAGTAGCATCGAGTTCAAGCGTTTTGCCTTCCCTTGTGCGTACAGAGACCTTGTCAAGGCGGTTGGGGTGCTTCTCATCGCGACTGACACCAGTAACGGTACCGATGATCTGCTGAATGTTGGGATACACTTTGGGGTTCAAGGTCAGCCGTCGAATGAGAGTTTCCAGAGCGCGCCGTGAAGCCCAGAGCGTCTTTGGCAAGCCATCGATATACATGTTGTGCGGTATCTTCATGACATGGCCGAAGAAATTGCAGCGGTAATCCGCTGGTGCAACCCTGCAAGCATTGCAATGAGATCCATACTGTTAACGAAAGGGAGCGATGTGTACGCAATGCCTGAAGCGTTACATTCCGCTTCGAGGTTCTCATACATGGCATTCATGCCCTTGTACAGAATTGCTTGGTTGCCTGGAGAATGTGAGCGCTCTGGGGGATTATAAATTTAACGGGATGGCATACCTTCAATCGAGCCGTATTGCTCAATTCTGCTACGCGTATTCTCCTGCGTCCAAGACTGGAGCTTCTTGGCGTCCTCCGTGTCCAGCCAAGCCTCAGCCTCGACCACCACAACGCGCTCGAAGTGATCATGGCACATACGGGCCGTGAGAAGCCCGCCAACACTATGTATACATTATGGTGAGATAATGTCGAATGACATGGGAACCAGACCCCACAAACGCACCTGCCACCACAGATAACCACAGTACCAGGGATTTTTGCCTTGTCTTCTCGTGCTTTGCCCATGAATTCGCAGTCGATGAAGCCTGTCTCTTTAGCCACAAGATGCTGCTGCAGAGAAGACCATAGAAAGGAGAACAGGATCAGGACAGCAGCGCAAGCTCCAAGCACAACGAGCGTAGTTTCCGACATTGTGGACGTGATAATGAAGGGAACAAGTCAACCAACTGGCATCCGACCGAAAACTGTCTGTCTAATAAGCGTGCAAGGTTTATATTGATCAGGTTAGCAAGCAGAATGGAAACTGCTTGGGGGAAAGCTGTGCCACCCGACCATTGAGCAGTGGAAACAGTTACACACCTGTCTTTGTGTACACATCAGCAATAGACCTCAATAGACCGTTAGACTCGCTGTCAATACATGTAGCCGTGTGGCCGTGAGAGACTCGGGATAACTATGTGTGCTGTTGGAATGATACGACCAGTGAAGAATTTTCTTCTACCCGACTTCATGTTGTTCTGCAGAACATGTTTCAATTGGGAACGCCTCAACCCGCCTCAGGAACAATGCCGGACAGGCTCTTGGTGCAAGCGAAAGTGTATGCAAACATCATATTCGCCGTCCCCGGATGATGGCCCAGCCATACCGTTTGATGACGAAGATAGAGAAGGATGAGTAGAGGATCATCATGATAGAGCGGAGAAGGATGAAAATCGACGAACGCCAGGTGAACTTGATATTGATGTTGATGTTGATGTGGTAAAAAACATGCAGAGCACCTCTTGCCCGGGCGATGCTAAGCACAAAAAGAGACACTTTTACTGGCATTTGATTGAGAGTTGAACAGTCCAGTACGGTACATTCCGTCAGTAACGTATTCAACTCAAAGTTGTGATTGTGGACAGCACGCTCGGGCCTCGGCTCCTACCGCCGCCGGTGAATGCCGGCCGAAAGTGTCATTTTCCACGCGCCTCGACCCTCGCGTCGTGTTCACACAGCTCTCTCGCATGCCACCAACTTCGCAGACTCGTTCGCGATGTCCCAGCTGAGCTTCAGCGAGGTCCTCTCATACCTCGACAGCGACAAGATTAGAGAACGTCAGGACGCATTATCCTTCATCAAAGAGACATTCGACCACGATTTAGCCGAGGACAAGAAGCGGTTTCCACAGATCATCGCTGGCCTATTCACGTGTGTGAACCGCGAGAAATCGCTGTACCACAAGAAACCGACTGCCGTAGCAGAGCGGAGGCTTGCAGAGACTGCGAGCACGATCCGATTCGTCATCGAAAAGGCAGGCCACAAGTTCAGATCCCAGGCAGACCTGTGGTCGTTCATCGACAAATGTCTCTCCGTCATGATGTCCAGGAGGGAGCTTTGTCAGCCTGTTGCGCTCGACATGCTCAAGTCTCTCACCATGGTTGTCAGCGTGCTTCACAACCTCGAGAATCTTCTGTTCATGGGGAGATGGCAGCGGGTGGTCGAGTTTGGATTCAACGTCCTCCTTGGTGACAATCCTGGAGACACGTTTGAAGGAAACACGTATTCGGATAGCGAAGACAGTCAGAACGAGTCGGACGAGGAAACATACGCTTCGCAGGGCCCCTCCACCAAGCGCCGTCGCGCTTCTCCAGCCCGGAACTCTCCATCGAAACGTCGTAAAATTGTTGAATCCACCAGGCGTCCCATCATCACCTCCCCATCACGCGAACAGGTCCAAGCCGCGTCTCTCGTCCTCGCTCTGTTGCGGCCGAGTGCTGTGAACTTTCATATCATCCGCCGGTGTGAGCCCCCCGCCGCCGAAAAGATTGTCGCGCCTGCGATTCTGAGGCGACTGACAGTCTTCTTGAAAGTCTATCCCTCTGACTCTTCTCTCCATTACGATTATCTGCAAATCCTTTTGGCGACACTATCCCACCTTGCTCTCAATGTCAGGGAACACATCATCGAGTTTGCCTCGAAATCATGGGGTAGACTGCTTGCGCTTTGGGGGACCAAGAACAAGCATTTGAAGGAGGGCCTTGTCTCTGTCCTCCATGTCCTGTTTCCCTACGTTATCGCCTCTATCCGCGATGAGCCCGGTGCAGCCGACAAATGGATTGACGAAGTTCAGCGGTCTTGGGCGAAGATATATACCGAGGGACTGACGAAATGGATCCCGCTACACCTCGATGCTTTGCGCTTAGACTTCACCAACGTCGAGAGAAGAGACGATGTTGACGGCGGCGCTTTTTCAGCAGGCGCGTTCCGCGCGGGACACAACTTCAACCAGTCACAAGCCCTCGTCTGGGCTATCCTCAAATTTCAAGCAGATTGCGCCGCAAAGGTAGGGTGTTCTCAGTTTCTTTCATGCCGTTTATTGTTGATTTTGAATTCCTCATCCAGTTGTACGATTTACGTGAATCATCCGCCTCATATGGTCAAGAGAGAGTTCGCATCGGCGGGACACATCGCGATCCAATCAACAAGCTTCTGTCCTCTCTTGGCACTGATGAGACGCTCTCTTCCTCAGCTCGGATTTACGAACTCCAACTCCTGTTGTTCATCGTGGATTTTCATTGGCCGGTCTTGCACTCTGAGTTGCAGGAGAGAGTCATAAATGTTCTCGGCGGCATCATTCTCTCCAACGTCGCCGATACTGCCGTCCTATCATGGTCATGCATCTGTATTGCTAGCGTCGCGCACGCTGACAGAAGGCACAGTCGGTCGACGTCGTCCTTGGACCGACCAGCGTGGGCGTCAATCGGTGCAACATGGGACTCTATATGGGCCAATGTTGTGCGGCGCGCTAATGTGTCCAGCGTATGTCGAGCGGCCTGCCATGCTGCGCGATCGCTACTTCTGCATCTTGACATGCATTCCTGCCAATTTCCATCACCGCCTCTCAATAAATCCCGTGTGTTGTCCGACATCGAGGCTCTTGTCAAGGATCTTGACGTTCAAGGTCCCACTTATCCCTACGATTCCATCTGCTTCTTCCTGGTTCAGTGTCTTCGTAGCACTAGTCGCGATATACGTCTTCATCGCATGCAGCTGGAGGACAAGGTCCTGACCTGGCTAGTCGAATGTTGGAAACTTGCTCGGATCGAAGGGGATAGTCTTCCCGGATGCGCTGTTAAGGACGTACTCCTTCTACTTGAGGTCATCTGTGCGTTCACAAGACAGAGTGACGTTGTCTGCTCCTTCATCCTTCCAACTTGCCAAATCGTCGACACGGTTGAACAGGAAAACTACACTGCCATCGTTCGCGACTACGTCGTTCATGCTGAGCTTCCACCGTTCCAACCAGATGGTCAAGGTCTTGACATCAAGGAGCCCACTGTGACGGCTGATGGAGCTCAGACGGAGCCTGGGCATCGGCAGAGGCGACTGTCTGTGTTCATGCTCCAGTCTCTTGAAGCCATATCGGCTAGTTGGACTCTCGATCCTGAGGACTCCAGGCCGTCTGCTGTCGCTGTCAGGAAAGCGCTGGATATGGCTGTCATCGCCATCGCTTTCCAGGCTTTGCTCGTCAACAATGGCGTACGCAGTGATACACTTGTCACGAAGACTGCGGGCAAAGTAATCGCGCAGTTGATCGCCTGGACCAAAGTGGCTTGGTGGACACCTCGAGAGAAGGCAGTGGTTTTGGCAGCCTTGGATCCTTTGATATCAACCGGAGATCATCCTTCGGATGAAGAGCCCTTCGTAGATCTCGTTTCTCCTACCATCATGTCCGGTATCAAATCTGAGATTCTACACACATTGGAGTCTCACAAACGTGAAGAGTCAGCCCGAAGACGCTCGAGCCGCGTGAACTTTCAGAGGATCATGTGGCGAAACTTGGAGGTAATTCCTTGCTCTAGGTGATTCACTTCGTCTACTCATGACTAGTAGGAGCAACATATTCGAGACATCCGATATACCACGAGGGCTATCCTTCAGACTCTTAGTCTGGGTATTTGTGTAGCCGATCGTCGGTCGAACTCCAATGCCATGGATGTCGATGCTGAGGATGATTTTGGCACCATTCGTACAGGATTTGCTCAACCTCAAGGCGCACAGGAGGACTTCTCGGACCTACGTTCCGCTCGCCTCATGGCCCTCATGTCGATGGCAGCTCTCACTAGGATTCCAGTCCTCCTGGATGCATCTAATGCTCCTGCACGCGACAAAGAGCTGGTGGATATGGTTTTGGATTGTTCGAGAAAATTCACACAGCCTCAAACCTTCTTCTTTCTGTCTTCCGTTCTCTTTGAGCAGTTCCGCTCGAAGAGTCTTTATGTCAGCAATGACATTATCGTCCATTTCATCGCAGAGCTCAGTAAATACTGGAAACAGTATCACTACAGGCACACTGACGCCTACCTGAACCTCATCCCCCAATTCTTCGATTCTGTTTTCGATGATTGGGTACTTCAGAACGCGCCAGCCGACGCACAGATCCTCGGCAAGGCGTTCGACTTCCTACAAGCTGATGGGATTCCATCCTGGAAAACTCGTGATTCATTATGTCGTCTCTTGTCCCGCTTCTTGGTTGACGATCCCCATTTGCGTGCTTGGCCGACTGGCACCGACTTGCGACCGGACGCTGTCATGATCCAGATGAATACCGACTTAGACACCAGAGTACGTTTTCGTATGGCTGTCCTGAGCACCAACTTGGTGTCCTTTGCACAAACCACAGGCGCGGATACTGTCAGTTTCTTTACCGATGTCAGAGAAGTGTTGACGACGCATCTATCTGAGTAAGATCCCCTTTCTCGATCCTTGACTCAATTTCAATTGATTCTCTCTAGTTATGACGAGATAAGCACTAGGATGCTGTACTTGGCCAATATTGTCATCACAAGCTCGGAAACTAGACGCGGGAGCTATTGGAATGTCCTCGAGGTTTCACTGGTCGACTCGGACCTCAAACAGGAATACGAGAGACTCATCGCTGTAGTCTTGTCCCGCGCCTCGCAGCGATTGGGCCTTGCCAGTACCGCCTCCTTCTTCGAAGTGTACGGCTCTCAGATTGCATTATCTTTGCTCATGCGCGGCACGACAATCGACCAGTTCCCTGCTCATCTGTTAGGCTATAACGATAGCAAGGAGTTTGCACTGGCCGCGTTCCCTTCCTTCACGCCTGTCAATTTGACCTTAACGCCCGAGGTCGGTAGAGGCCTCTTTTCGGCCCATTGTCAACTCATTGGCAAGCCGCCAATAGAAGGTATCACGGAATGCTTCGGCGACATCATAGGTCATCAGCTACTTACTGTTGATCTCAACGATCGAGGCGGCGCACTTGCGGAGCTCATGGCGATAACCTGTACCGATCAAGCTGCATTCGAAATACTTTTGCGGTCAAGACTGGATGCGGTATTTACATGCGTGCTACGCGCAGTCGACGACTATGATATCTCATATGAGGGCACGATGGCGACGAGTCTCTTGGAATTCAACCGAGCATCTGGGACCATGAAGACGGTCTTTGAGTCTCTTGTAGCGAAGCGCCGTCTCAACCCGTCTGTCTTCCAGACTCATGAGCCAAATCTTCCCCGCGCAGATACAGCTCGCATCCTCCACATCTTTGACTGGCTCGGTGGTTGGGTCCAGGCCAACGATGTAAACGCGTTGACCTATCACGTTCTGCAATTTCTTTTCGCCGAAATGGAGAAGAGCGTCATGGTGAACGAGCAGATCCGTCTGCTCAACGCAACCTGCATATGGATCGCATATCGTCACGAGAATTTCGATGACCCTACACTGCTTCATGTTCTCATGCGTGGTGCATCTTCCCTCTTGCACCACCCTGATCTGGCTAGGGGTGCGCAATCCATACTTGCCTGGTCTTTCGAGAAATACCGTATGAACTCGGCGAACTTGAAGGATCCCAGATTTCCTGACATCCTGATTCGAATCAGCCACTTATCCCATGAATATTCCACTTCTTCCAATCCATCTCTGCGGGCCCTCGGACAAGACTTGAGTAACTGGATCGATACGGAGACATGTCTTGCCTCGCGCATCGATGACTTGGAAGACCAAATCATGTTAGCACTTGTCGCCTGGTCCACAAAGTTGCGCGGGGAGCTCGACGCTTTCTATGGTAAAATGACTGCTCCATGGATGTCGCGTCTACTCAAAGGCTCGAATGTAACCGTCAACAAGTTCCGAATTGCCGTTTCTCTAAGGGATCTCATGCGTAGGGACGAATACGACCAGAACAATTTCACGGCAGATTTCTGGATGCTCAAGGACAGCATACCATCGTCTGTTTCACTCGACCAGGGGGACGTACATGCCTTTGCAGATCTCCTTATGTGGAACGAAGGACGCATCGACGGTTTGGTGACTCGTCCCTCAGATACCTTCAAAAAAGGCAATGCTAACCCGGAGCACACCATCATCAACATACTGCTCGATATGATGGGAGGCGGTGATGTCGCTCGTCGGCACGTTGCATATACTGCCTTACGTTCTGTTGTGGGCGTCAGGCATGATTTACGAGGTTCGGTGTCGTACGGCGAAGAGATCCCCTATCTCCAGGTCTATCCCATCTCCCCAGTCATTTCTCCCAACGCCGCACTCCAAGATCTTGTCGTCTCTGACAATTTCATCGACTGTGCTGCGACATTCAACACTTGGATCAGCGCAATTGCTTGCCACCTCGCTGACATGGCAGCAAGGAACGACGGCATGGCAATGCAGGACGCTGATTCAGATGCACAGAACGACATCTTCTACGGTCAATTGTCGCCTATCATCTCCAACGACCCGAAATTTGGCCGTGAAATCCTTCCCTTCCTCGTTCAGGTTTTACTTCAAAGGGATACAACCGCGGAACGCCTGTGTAGCAAGGTCTTGACGAACTACTTCACGGCCGTCCTGTCGTTCAAGACAGCCGATGACTCGTGCGTTCGCTCGATCATCGACATCGTCCTTCACCTTCGCACTCTTTTTCCTGCGAAGTCTCGCGATCCACTGGGCTACGATAAATGGCTGGACATCGACTATATATTGTTGGCGCGATGCTCTATTCGCTGCGGTTCATACACTACGGCCCTCCTGTTTCTCGAATTGGCAGTGGAGTATACTAAGGACGCAATGTCCCAGGCGACGGTCATCGAAGAAGTCATGTACGACATATACAGTAACATCGACGAGCCAGATGGTTTCTATGCAATTCAGCCCACCGACATGAGACGATTCCTTCTGAATCGTTTCCATCACGAGCATCAATGGGACAAGGCGTTCCGATTCCACGGGGCGGCTCTTGAAGCTGGGAATATGGACCCGGTACATGCGCACGGCCTCATGCAGTCTTTGGGAGCATTTGGCTTCAATCATCAAGCCAATCAAGCCATGCTTGGCGGTGGAGTGCTCAGTGCACAATCCGCAATGAATTACAAGCTTGGTTGGAAAACGAGCACTTGGGACGTGCCTGACGGCAAGGGGGATGATAGCTCGGACGCCTCGTTGTATTTCGCTTTACGTGCACTGCACGTAGAACGTGATGTTGGCGTGGCCAATGACTCAGTGCAACATTCTCTTTCTCGGGAGATGGCACGGCTCAGAGCTCTAGGTTCCGAAAATATCAATCAGATCCGAGAAGTACTTCGCAATCTCCTCTGTTTGCATCAGATTGCCCAATGGTTGTGCGGGCCTCTCTCCACACTGCTCGCTACAAGGAACACCGATATCGCCAACTGGGCCTCATTCTTCAAGCTGGATTCCACCTTCGAGTCAGTGGGCTGTCAAACCTCATTTTCTGACTATGCTGATGAACAGCAGCTTCGAGACCGCAGAAAGTATCATTGCCACCCGCTTGTCTATCATTCAAGCCGCTCGTAAAAGAGAAGATAGGTTCAAGATTGGCCAACTCCTAACTCCCTTTTCTACGACGTTACGCGAAGTCGAAAAACTCTGCCTCCTACATGTATCCGAAGTGGCTCGCCACGAAGGACAAGTCCAGATCGCTCTTAACTCAGTCGTCCGTGCCGAAGAACTTCAAAACACCGCTAGTCTAGATGTTTCTGAGGAATTTGCCAACGTTCTTTGGGCACACAACGAAGAAAGACGCGCCGTAGATCTTCTGAGACAGATACGGGACTCAGGCCGATATAACGCAAAGTTGGCGCTGGTGAACGCTCGCTTGGTCAGTACTTCGTCCAGTCATACTTCTAACCGTGCTGATCGATCACATAGGGCTCCTGGACCGCGAAAGCTTGCTTGGAAACACCTGCCGCCATCTGGAACGAGTACCTTGATACCGCTATCAATTCCATACAAACTTCCTCGATGGAGCAGAATGCTACTGCAGCAGTGTACCAGACGTGTGCACAATTCGCCGAAAGCCAGTACTACGTGATTGCCCGGTCGCCGGACAACGTTAGGATCAGCCTGTATATTAGGCGAGGCGAAGCTCAGTTGAATGACCGCAAGGAAGGACGCTTGCAGAGCACCAAAGGCCAAAAACAGAAAGACACCCTGGCAACAAAGTTGGAGCGGGATAAACGGATGCTTCAGCAAAGTCAGAACGATCGTAACCTCTTCTTGTCGCGTGCTATAGACATGTATGCACGTTGTCTGGAATTTTCAGATGACTTTGATGACGAGGCGGTCATCCGTCTGTGTTCCTTGTGGCTTGCAAACTTCACAGAGGAAGCAATATCAGACATTGTGGACTCCTCCCTTCGTCGTGTCCCGTCGAGGAAGTTTGTGAATCTAGCGGTCAGTCAATCGCTACCCCACATCCCTGACACTCATCACAACCGCTTAGCATCAACTTGTTGCTCGACTCTCTTCCGTTGACCCTACCAAACACGATGGACAACAGAGTCTCCACAAGTTGGTAACACGGATGTGCTCTGAACATCCCTTCCATGCCGTTTATCAGCTGTTATGCATCGCCGATAACCGATCATCGAAGTCACAACCGCATCGCGCAAGGTCCGCAGAGCCTGGAAGCGACCGGCGATGCGCTGCGGTGAACATTTGCGAAGCCATATCAACGACCGGTTACCAAAAAGATCGGGTTTGCGACATTCGACATATGTGCAATGCTGCAATTGAGTGGGCGACGTTTGCCATCGCAAAGAACTCCGAGTATAGTAAGGGCAGCAAGAAACATGCGATACCCAAAAACCAGTCCATCGCGAAGCTAGGACACGGACACGGACGCAGGAACTCGGAACAGCCCGCGCGACTCGCCATACCTGTGATGACGGCCCACGAACCCATTGATCGTACAGCAAAGTACGATTCGTGCGCTTGGTTGGATCACTACGATCCCTACTTCACGACTGCTGGCGGCATCAACCTACCCAAGATTGTCACCTGTTACGATAATACGGGGAAAGCGTACAAGCAGCTGGTACGTTGATCTATCTGACTTCACAATCATAGAAATTCGACGTCGATTCGATCTAGTTCAAAGGCGAAGGTCATGACGACCTCCGTCAAGACGCTGTCATGGAACAAGTTTTCGGCATTGTCAACACCATTTTGCATCGTGACACGCAAACAAAACGCCGTAAACTCTCAGTCCGCGACTATAAAGTCATTCCACTTACGTCTGGCTCTGGCGTTCTGGAATTCGTCGACAAAACTACACCTATGCGCACCTGGCTCTCGGATGCTCACGAACTGTACGGAAAAGTGACACTCACTGATATGTGCAAACGGGCGAAAGAGAGCGCGAAGGAGAACATGAATACACCCAAGATGATCGAGAAGTTCGAAGAGCTGTGCCGGAAATACCCACCTGTTATGCGGCACTTCTTTACTGAGCATCACAAGGATCCTATGTCGTGGTTCACAATGCGTTTGGCCTACACTCGCAGTGTCGCAACGACGTCCATTGTCGGCCATCTCCTTGGCCTTGGGGATCGCCACACTAGCAATATCTTGCTGGATAATATCACAGGAGAGGTCGTGCACATCGATCTCGGCATTGCATTCGAGCAGGGGAAGCGTCTTGCTGTTCCCGAACGGGTCCCATTCCGCATGACCTCAAATATCGTGGACGGGATGGGTATTGCTGGCACAGACGGTGTTTTCCAGCGGTGTGCGGAGGAGACTCTTCGTGTTTTGCGCGACGGGCGCGGAGTCATCATGACGATTCTGGAGGTTTTCAGACATGATCCGCTACATTCCTGGATTACGAGTGATGTTCGGGCTGGGAAGGCTCAGCCTACTGATAATGCTCGGCCTGGGAAGGCTCAGTCTACCGACAAGAAGGACGTTC
The DNA here is from genome assembly GCA_019915105.1 of Strobilurus luchuensis. Lineage (NCBI taxonomy): Eukaryota > Fungi > Basidiomycota > Agaricomycetes > Agaricales > Physalacriaceae > Strobilurus > Strobilurus luchuensis. Next base: position 1,032,341 of record JAHLMJ010000003.1, read on the forward strand.
AAAATTTCTATGCCAATATGCATGACTTCGCAATCACTCTTGACAGCGACAATGCACAAGAAACGGCGGATCGAGCATTGAGCGTTGTGTCATCTAAATTGGATCCTTCATTAGATGTGGCGTCCACTGTCAGCGGTCTCGTCGCAGAAGCCAGGGACCCTGAACTCCTCGCCAATATGTATTGGGGTACGTATCAAGTTACTTTTTGGCAGAGTCTCTCACATTCTGGCACAGGATGGCTACCCGCAATCTAGTTTTCATTTGTAACATAATAGTTTCAATCACTGCAATGCACACACTCCGCACAACAATCCTATCTGGTAACCTGTACTCTTAGTCAATGAGAACTTGTTGCTATGCTATCCGTACAAATTGATTGATTCTCCCAAACATCACAAGAGAGAGAATAGTGAGTGGCCATTCAATATTGTCTGACTCAATAGGTTGTCATAGCTCCTTTCACTACAAAGTGACAGTACCTCTCTTGTTTAGAGTATTATTCCATCCAACCTCAAATCATCTACCAGACTGTTTACTCTTATATACTCTAACTTCTAAGTCATCTTTGTCAATGACAAATGAACTTGCGACATGTTTTGAGAACACAAATGGTCTCTTTGTGTTGAAGGACTCTTCTGTCTGTTTCTTCCATGCTACAAGAGGCATAGTTTGGGTGAAAGACTGTGGAAGTAGACTTCAGTGATCAGATCCTAGAGGCTCAAAGTCAAGTTTGAATTTACATACTTTGATAGTATGAAGAGCCAGAGGATGGCTAGAGTATGTTGCCAAGTATACATGATTGTGAAGCACGCGCAAGTATAGGCCGACAAAGAAAGTACAGGCAAGTGGCAAGTGGATTGGGCAAGTGGTAGATGGCCAAGCAGCGACCCTGCAGGACCAGAGCGGTCATGTAAGCAGGCCGAGTGTGGCAATGAATCTGATACTATCATCCCCAATCTATGCTCAGGACAAAGTACGAACAAGTTCTGCAGTCCAAAGAAGATTCAGTACATGTAATCGTAATCCGACTCATAATCATCATCATCCGAGTAGTCCATATCCTCATCATCATCGTCATTCTGCTCTATCATATCCCACTCCAACTTATCGACAAGATTGTCAGCTTCTAGCGCCGCCACGTTGTCCTCATAGAGACCATACGCGTCAGTGATCTCCAGGAGATGAATCTTGGCCTTATATCCCTTGCGTACGCGCAAAGTGCGCTTCAATGTTGTGATATGATCGTAGAATTCGACACATTCAAGGAACAGAGTGCGCAGGGCGGGGAGGAGCAGGGATGTCGGGCGTCTCTTCTTCTTCGTACCGTCAGGCTTCTTGGCGACCGAGCCAAGGGTGGCGAGAATTGGAGCCGCGTTCCCGCGCAGCGTGAGGTGCTGGAGCTTGCGACAAGCAGCAAACAATACGACATGGGAAAATTCATAGGGTGAGGTGGGTGCAAGAATGAGCCTGCGCAGTTCACGCAGGGGTAGAACGGAGACGAGCGACTTGACTACTGCTTTCATGGAAGAGATGCGGCGAACGCCACTGCCACAATCGAGACTCAAAGCAAGTGGCCGCCTTTGGTCGGGATCTGTCTCTATCGCCAGAAACCCGGATACCCCCACAGCGAGGGAAAGTGTCTGGATAGGTCGGGCCAATATTCGAGAGGATTGTTCGCCACAATTGTCTAGGGCGTTGAAGAGGGACGTGAGGTTTGTCTCAACAGCCTCGTCCGTGCCAGCGCCGGCCGCGACGTCCAAGGCCGTAATGTCCACGATCACCGATTGGGGAAGGCGGAGGTGGAGGAGAAGAGCAGTCAGAGGCACAGCAAATGAACACAGAGTGAGAGTGGTCAACTTTGGAAGCCCGACTACGGATGGCGAGCTGTCTGCAGTCGTCACAAGGCTCTGCCCAAAATTGAACACCTCGAGCAATGGCATGTTGGCGAGTACGTTCAAGACCTCAGAGACAGAAACGAGTGCCAATTTTACGCCAATGCTCTTGACCGAGAAATGGGTCAGGTTTCGCAACACTGGCGAGGACCAATTCAGTTGACAAAATTCGAGCCTAAGCTCCCTGAGGGAGGGCGCATCATCGGCGAAGAGATTCTTGGGAAGAACAAGGGTGGCCGAAGTCTTCGATGCAACGCTCAACACGCGAAGGAACGGCGCAGGCTGGTTCAGGGGAGCAGTAACTTTCCGCATGTCGCTGACAGAGTTCCCAGAGATGGAAACACTGGAGATGCGTCTGAGATGGCCCAGCGCTTCAATGACATTGTCCAACATTTGAGGAGACCCGTATACGAGGTTGGCCTCAATGACCAGCGGCGCATCCATACTGCGTTTGAGGACCTCTTTCATCCAGTCCGGTTTGCCATGGAATGTCAGACGGCTCCACAAAGCAGGACAGCCAAGCGCTGCGGATCGCCAAAAGCCGCATACATGAGATACGCGCTTGGTGTTGTTTCTCCAGTCGTCGCGTGAAGAGAATACGAAGATGTGGCATAGTATTTCGACGGGAAGGCGGGAGATGGGAGCAAGAGTGTTGCGACGCGTTCTGAGAAGACGAATGGCCTCTTCGTATTGTGAGATTTCCCTGTCTATCTCTTCCATGCTGCGAGAGGCGAGAGGCGCGGTTTGGGTGAAGGACTCTGTTCATGAGATTTGATCAGATGCAGGCTCAAAGTCATGGAAAGGTCGAATTCGCGTACTTTGATAGTCTGGAAGAGCAGCTAAGCCAGAAGACGGCTAGAGTTCGTCACCAAGTGTAGATGAAGCACGCGCACGAATATGACACGCCGTCGAAGAAACTTAGAAAGCGCAGGTCAATGGCAAGTGACAAGTAGCGACCCTGCAGGAGCGGAGCCGTCAGTGACAAGCGCCAACAAGCCGAGACCGCACCGTCCGCGACTGTTCCAAATTTTATCAAGCGGTGTCAGTTCTCTTACCTATTACACAGTGGATAGAACCACCAACTTCGGGAGGAAACAACCTTTTACTGGGCGGGTCAAGCCGTGTATCATGATGGCTAGTACCGGTAGTCTAATTCACAATGGAGGGACCTTTTTGCTGATACCATCTATTGATTGACTGTCGAGACTCTACTGCTCAGTGCTAGTACGGAAGATAGTGACCAAACAACTCGTCATTCGGAAGCAAATCCTCGTGATGCTGACAAGGTCTCGTCTCCCTCCCGTCCCAGTCCAAAGTCCCCACCAGTTCTTTGAGAGATTGCACATCGTCGCTATACAGTGCAACGCATGCCGTCATCCGCAGGGTGTCCAGCCTGGCATTTTGGAGTCCACGAGCACGTAAGACGGTCTTCAACCTGTCAACCCCGCCCTTCGTGAAGTCTGAGTCTGAAATGCAAACCTTTCGGAGAGCAGGAAAGCGAAGGAGAGCTGGTTCCGTTCCAGGAACTATCCCAAGGGCATCAAAATACGAGGGCGTAGGACCTTCCAGGTCAAGGCTCCGAAGTTGATGACATTTTTGTAACGTCGCCACAATCCACTTGGAGGAAACTTCTGGCGGAAGATCCAACTGGATGTGCAGGACGTCCTCGAGTCGAATCATGTCTCCGATACTCTTGATACTCTTGCACAGACTGTCAAGATACGCAGCGTATTGGAACTGCCACTGAATGTCTAGCTGCAGCCAAAGCTCAGTAGCACTCGGCGTCATAGAAAAATGGGCATGTAGTTCATTGAATAGACCACCTGCACTCAGAGACAGCATGTTCCATGAACTGTTGAGTACACCACTAGGTCCATCACCGCATCCGTTCAGCGCATATAGGAATGGACCAAAAGATTCCAAAATCGATGACATCATAATTTCCGCTTGGATGCGTGCCGTCAGAGGGATGAGGACGTTGCAGAAAAATTCGGTGAGGGAAGTGAGGTCGGAATGCAACTTGAGGTTTGAGAGCCGTGCAAGATGTACTGGTTTCTGCGATCTAGAAAGGGTGGTGTAGACGCTCTCGTCGCCGGCTTCCATTGCGTCCACCAGATGAAGCTCCTCGACCGTTGGGATGTTGATCAAGACAGCGAGCATCTGCGATAATGACGCGGGGACGTCTATGCTGTATAGCTTCAAGGAGGTGAGATCCTTCAACAACGACGCCGTCCAGCTCAGACTGCACCCTCGGAGTTCGAGATGTCTCAAATTCGGAGTTTCGCCTTTCAGGAGGTTATCAGGTATTGTCAAGGTTGTGTGGTCGTGAAACGGTAGGCCCTGTAGCGGAGAAATAAAGTTCAGCGCGAGTGTGTGGAGGATGGGAGCTGCTTGAGCGAGGTGGAGGCATTGATGGGCAAGATTGTGATTGAGACGCAATTCGACGATGCGCTGGACATGTTCCAGTGCGTAAGAGACGTCTGTTGCGACGGTATCGTCATAGTCATAGTACACGCTGCTCTCTTGGCGTATGGTCAAGGGCCCTGCCTTGGACCTACGGAGCAGCTCCTGGGTCCATTGCGTCGTACCGTCAAAGTTGATGCAACTCCAGAGAGCAGGACATGCGACTGCCACTGTTCGCCAATGAGTGCAAATGTGGGAGACCTTGGACCAATGTGGGCAACAGTCAAGAGTGGAGGTGAAGATGAAGATTTTGCATAGAATTTCGACTGGCAGTCTGGATATGGGAGCCAGTGCGTTTCGCCGCGTTTTCAAGGCGTAGATGGCCTGTTCATGACGAGAGATTTCGATGTCAATATGCTCGACTGTGGCGGCCATTTCGGGGCTAGTAGTGACTGTGAGTACACATTCAACGCTGTGGTGAAGGATACCCACAGCGATATGAACTTCTCATGTAATGGTGGACCAAGACCGTCGTTGAGTTGGTGGTGTGCCGGCTAGCCTGCATTAAACTTATGCCGTCGGCTCGATTTCAATCTGATATGCCGTCGGCAATGGGCACAACGATGCTTTGCATAGAACTGGCATAGAAGCAAGTCAGCGTAAAGATATATGAAGAACTAACAGTGGCGCAGGTACCCGTGGTGTGTGTATACCTACTGTTGAAGCCCGAGTGAAGCTTGGGGTCGAGGCAGACACGACCACTGCGACTAAGACTCTATCCGCCACCTGGGATACTTGACATCGCCTTGAGACCCCTCACCCTATGCTGTCGAGAGTTAATACTGGCTGTGCCAGTCTGCCCCCCAATCTACTATCTCTGCCTTCTCCAAGTAAAGGTCTATCATTGTTATACACCATTTCGTCAGTCCAGATAATATATATAAATCGAAAGCCGGGAATGAATGGATTACAGTTTGGTGTCGGTACATAGATGAGAGGATATATTCTACGCGATTTACTTGTTCTTCGAACTGGCAAGCTCGCGTGCTGCCTTGATGAGCGGGGAGAGCGTGCGCAGGGGCTCGGACAATTTGAAGAAGGGGTGCGCCAAAAGCTGCGTCGCGTTCGGCCGCCTCTCCGCGTCCACCTCCAGTGTCTTGGCGAGGTAGTCGGTAAACGTCGCGCTGAGATTTTCTGGGAAGGGTCGTGCGTCAGCATTGGACGAAGAGATATACACAGGGATGAGACTCACCTGGGTTCTGGATCGCAGGCGTGCCGTTTGTTGCGATGAGGTACAGCGCCTTTAGCGGGTTCTGATTGAGGTATGGCGGTTCGCCCTCAATCATCTCGATGGCCATGATGCCCAGAGACCATATGTCCACCTTGGGGCCGTACTCCTTCCTCGTTACGACCTCCGGGGCCATCCAATAGGGAGTGCCAACCATGGTCGTTCGCTTCGCGCTCGCCGGATCACTGATCTGAGCACAGAAACCAAAGTCCGTGAGCTTGATATCACCGACCATGCTGAGAAGCACGTTGTCGCTCTTGATATCACGATGAATTACGCCGTGTCGATGCAGATGCTCTAGACCCTGTGCAGTCTCGCGAGAGACAGCCGCAATCTGACCCTCTGTCATGAGGTTGGCGGTAACCACATCAGTAAGAGAACCGCCTTCCATGTACTCCATGACGACCCATAGGTCATTCTTGTGAAGGAAAGAGTCGATGTAGTTGACAATGTTGGGATGCCGGGAGGACCGCATGACGAGGATTTCGTTAATGATGAGGTCCTTCTTGGGCTGCTTTTCAAGGTCCATCTGCTTGATCGCGACGGAGACGTTGGTGCCGACTTGGTATGCGGTGTAGACACCACCACTGGCACCCTGGCCGATCTTGACGAGATTACGGTATAGACGCGTCGGGTCGGCATCTGTGCAGATAGCTTGCAGACGCTTGACGATGTCTTCGTCTTTGGCTTTGTCGACCTTCTTCTCGCGCCGCCGCGGGGTGGCAACGCCTGCAGCTTTTGCCAAGCTCTGAGCGGCAGGGGACTGCTGCTGTGGTTGACTGCGCCCTTGTGAGGGCTTGAGTGGAAGATCAGTTGACGATGATCCAGGCGATGCCTTGGGGGTTGGCTGCTGTTTGGCAGGGCCAGGAGCAGGAGAGCGTTTGTCGCGTGTCGTATTAGATCGCTTGGGAGCCTGTTTAGTAACACTTGCGGGTGCACGCTGAGAGGTGGACCGATCAAGGGCTGGGGTCAGTGCAGTGGGTGGTGTAGGTGCAGGGCGATATGCCGTAGGTGCTCCATTTGAGGTTGACGGCTGTTTTTTGGGTGGAGGAGGCGGCGATCGCTGCGCGATAATGAGATATCGAGGCAGGAACTGCGAATTACAAGGCAACTGACCATTGAACCGTAATCATCCTCTGCCTCCAGGGCGCCCATCTTGTCCCAAACGTCGCCATGGCCCTCCTGGTAGAACTTGACTATCTCCATGACGGCCTGAGGGTTCTTTTCCTGCTCAGACCGCGAGATGCCGCTCTCCTGCAGCAGCTGCTGCCACTCCTTGGGCAGCCCGGTGAACTCGCCGGTGGACGAGTTAAAGCCGACATGGGTGAGATGAACGGGATCATATGGCGTGCTGATCTCAGGGCGCTTGCTGGTGTTGAAGATGAAGCCGAGCACGCTCTTTTTCTGCTTGTTCGACGCAGTGCCGCTACGGGCTCTGCCTGTGATGGTGCCAGAGCCACCGACGGTGAACTCGCTTTGTGGCGGCGGCGGCGGCGGAGGCGACTCCTGCGGGTCGGCGTAGAAGTCATCGTGGTGCTGGGGGATGGGTGCAGGCGTCGATAGACGACGGGCGAGAAGAGACGAATTAGGACTGTGTGCGGGTTCAGCGAGGAGGTCGTGGAGATTTGCGGTGTTTGCACGGGACGGGCGGGGCGGCGGCGCAGCAGCGTAGGCCATGTCGTGGGCAGAAGGTTCGATTGTCGAGAGGCTGAGTTTGCGGGATCGGGGGTTGGGCTTGGTGAGCGAGTTGCGCACTTTGGCGGGGGCAGGCTGCAGCGGCTTAGCGGGCGGCGGCGGCGGCGGCGCGCGGCTGGGCGCAAACGGCGACGACGAGGCGTGCTGGTTGGCTTGTGCGAGGAGGGCGCTGTACTCCTGGATGGAGGCGCGGGACGGCTTGTGGAACTCGACTGTGATGCGGCTCGTCTGGGTGGATAATGAGCGTCAGGAAAAGACAGGCAAGCAGAGGCCATTCACAGATTTGCTTAGTGGGCGATGCGTGGAGGCAGACCTGTCCGGCAGGGACATCAGCGTCTTGTTCACGGCTTGGCTCTCTCCTTGTTCCGCCTTTCAGCCTCGCCCACTACAACAGGGAAACTGCACGTACTCTGCCTGAACCTGTCCCGCTGTTACTCCGCCTGATCGTGCTCGTCAAGGGCGCCTGCTTGACTGGAAGCGTCGGCGTGCGCGCTCTGCAGCAGGATGTCGGTCGGGATCTGGTCGTCGTCGCTGTTGTCGTCGTGGTTGTTACCTGGAAGGAATTGCCCTGAACAAATGCCTGCCTTGCACGTGATTCGCTGCTTCTCACCAGCACCCAGCTGTTCTGAGTCCCATGTGGCGTTCTCTGCTGTTTCGCTAGTACACCTTCCGACCTGCTGCGTTCGGTAGATGTCACCCTTTAGTGTATCTCTACGGCCCAGACTGCAACAAAGACACTGTTCTTCCTGCCTTATGCTTTCCGCCAGCTCGGCGGCATTTGCTTTCGCGTGCCATGAGAAAAAAATCACTTTTCAGTGCACCCATGTATATTCCCGGCTATCTTTGATTTTTCCGAGTGTCTCTCAACTGCATCCCAGTTCTTTGCATCTCATCCTCCATGACCATCAGTACGCCACCCGCAAGATGAGAACATTGATCAGTGAAACGGAACACCTCCAGGCTCTCGGCCTTTACAGACCGCTCTACTTGTCCTGAATACTACTTGAATCAGGTAGCACTGGTATGATAGATCCACACGTCGACACATCATACATACAAAAATGAAACAGATTTACGAAATACCTGCTCGTCCGCAAATAGCAATCACCGCCCCCTCGTAACTGCCCTTCATTGCGAGTTGTACTATCATAATGTATCAGTTCCTGATGCAAAACGGAGAAATAATGAATCACGTACCTTCACGATCATCGTGCTAGGCCACGGCGTCAGCTTCTGGTCAGCACCCACGAACGCATACTGCATCTCCGCGTTGTCCGCCAAAAACCTGACAACAAAGGAAGACTTAGCATCATGATTGGAAGCGAGGTAATGGAGCGACTCGCCTTTTCAGCGCCCCCGAGTTACCCGGTCCGCGGTGCATCCCCGGGAAACTGAACACGGCCCGCAACGTTTCCGAAAGAATCTACCCAAAGAATCAGCGCAAGCACGACCTTTCGCGAAGGAACACTACGAACCTCGATTGTCAACGAGTCACCCAAACATCTAAATACCTTATTTAATCCGCGAAGCAAACGTAGGGAGAAGGATGCCTCACCTCGACACGCCGTGTGCCCAATCGATGGGCTTCTCCGATCCGTGCAGGAGAGCATCCTTGATCTGCTTGCTGGCAGTGGCAGGATCGGACTGTTCAACCACGAGGTTTTGCTCAAAGGCCCAATCAAGCGCATTCGTCATTGCTGCCAACGCGATTAGGAACGATTCCGTCTCTCGGGCACGGATGACATTACCGAGTGATAGTTCAACTGAGGCTCCGACCATAATCCCGAGGACAGTATTGACCATCTCGTCGGCCGGAACACCCAGTTCGCCTAGACGCTTCGCAAGCTTTTTCTCGTCAACATCGTCGTTCTCTTTCTTCCTTCCAAAGATGGAGAAGGACGCGGTCAACTGGAGGATCATCAGGGAAAGGTCAAACAAGCAAACAGACCACCTTACCCAGGTGTTAGCGCTGATCGATGCCTTGATGTGGTGCGCGAGTTTCTTCACATCAGCAGCCACTTTCTCCTTGAGCACCATCAATCTAGCCTGATCTACCTTCAAGAACACGTATCTGCCAATCGCGTCAACCACTTCGTTCCCGAAACTGTGCCGGGAATATGTCTGATACTCACTCATACAGCTCTCCCAGAACATCATGCAACTCGGATGGCGTATACAACCCGCTAGTATTTTTTGTCTTGAGTTTGATGCCGCCCTAAACCCAAAATTGAGGTTCAAACAACATGGTGCCAAGACAAGAAGACGTACCACATCCGCAGCCCAGACCATGGTCAGCGTCTTGAACACGTCCCGGACAATGTCCACTACACGCTGCTTGTCCCCAACGACGGGGAAGGATTGCATCTTAATCAAAGATGTAGTGTGACTGAAGAAGTATTCCCCAACACGAGCTTCCGACCCGATGAGTTTGACGAGAGCATCGACGACGACTCCGCGGCGCTTCCCGTCCTTCTGGATGGGATAGAATCTAAGATGAACCCCAGTCAGTACGGATAATCTTACATCTGCCCAACAATCTTACCCTCGCCCTCCCAAATCCAACACAGCCGCAGCTCTCTTGTTAATTCGCCTCTGGATCTCCTCTTCAGCAGCCCCATTAACAGCGACAGCGGCTCTTTTGGACGGCCGCTTGAAGTCGTACAGCCCCGCGTGGCCCATCTTCTCGAGGTGCACCTTCATGGAGTCAGGTGTCATGAGCGGGAAGAACGCGTACACGCTGTTCCCGTCTTCTCCGAACTCCTGGGGGAGCGTCCGCATGAAGAGCCTCCCGAGGGTGCTTCCAAACCCAAACGCGTTGGGATCTCGTTGGCAGTCCGCAAAACCCCATGCAGTTAGGTTGGCGGGGGTATAGTCCTGCGTAAAGAAGCGATCGCCTCGAGTGAGGGCGATGGCGTCGCTGAGGATTGCGCGGCTGACAGTGTAACCTGTGGTGAAAAAGGTCAAACTTTCAATCAGTTGACTGTCTAGCCGCATGATCTCACCTGGACAAAGACCTGCACCGTCGACGAGCGGTTTTGCTTCCTCGGCCTGGAGACCAACGTACAGTTCCAAGTTATCGATGTTTCCGTAGAGCTTCTCAGCGGTGTGTGCAATCTCCGGGTCGGGATTCCACTCAAGGAAAGAGGCGTAGGCTGCAAGGTTTCATGTGTTCAATACGATGCTTCTCAAGAATATTAAAGGGTACTGACTTTTCAGGCCCAAGAACTAATGAGGCGAGTGAGCTGCCAAAGATTTAATGAGATGACAGGGCGCGCACCTGTCTGAACTCATTCATGGAGCAGACACCCCAACGACGGTTCTGCTCTATACCCATAATCTCATGAAGGCGCATTGCCAGCGGCGTGCCCCTGGCGCCAAAGGCGGCAGCAGGGTCCTCGGTCCTATTCTATCATTGAGCCTGATGTTTAAAAAGGGAGGGCTGATCCAACTGACGCTTCATGTAAAATCTTTGCAAGGTCTTCGTCCCCAAAGCCTCCATCCTCGCGGCGGTTCATCCTAGCCAATGTCAACAAAACACGCTAATGCGAATATATGGAAAAGAGACACACTCTCCGAACGTCCAGTGGGTTAGGTCTTGGTCCAAGCTGTGAAGGCGCTGCCCCACGGCCTTGAAGTCCTCAACAGTGACATCAGAGAACGGCTTTCCATGGAAGATGCCCGACATGAGTTGCTCGACCCATTTCTCGTTTTTCTGGCTCGTTGTCGCATGCCAACGATAAAGGCAGTTGAACTACTTGAGGCGTTAAACATGACCTCGGTGGACTTTGATGAAGACCCACCTCCACGCTGCAAGCATTTCCTCGTCCTCGTTCGAAGTTGGAGTGGTCTGCCACTCGGAAATCCTGCCCCAAGATGAGTCAAACCTACTTGTCGAAAGGGAGCTGCATACGTACGCCGAATGGACTCAAACTCCAGTTACTGCCTGTTCTCACAAGTCCGAGAATGCAAGAGAAGTAGTCGGAAAAAACTACACTGCCGAACCATCCGCAATTGACGAGGCGGGCAGTCTGGAAAATCTCGTAATCTTGCGCCTTCAACTGTTCCGGCGAGAGCGTGGCGGGATCAGCAAATGTACCCCGTTCGTTGATCTCGTAAAGCTTATTGGCGATGTACTTTAGGACGTTTTGAGTTAATGGTGATTTCAGCGTTGAGACATAGGGACGTACGTTGTGATTGCGACAGAAAAGGACCAGAAGAACGCAGACAGCAGGCGGTAGAAGCATGAGCCGGTTCTCAGCAAAGACATCTTTGTGCAATAAGCCATATCCGTCATGCTTCCTAACTCTGTCTTGATCCTCTTGATTATTACCGTAGAGAGGCGCAAGATCGACATAAGACGATGTTTCGTTGATGCTAACGTCAGTGTGGGATGTACGGAAGACGCTGACGACGAATGAATGACCGTTGACGATGAGAGGAGCAAGAGTGGACTGAGGAACGTACGTGTGTATGACAAGCGCTGCAAACGCGAACATAAGCGCGGAGAGGCCGCCAGGGTGCTTCACGAACTAGGCAGAGATCGAATTTGAGCGTAATTCAATTCAACTAGGCAAAGATGGACAACCTTTTCACGCTGTAGAAGTCTATCGAAGCGAGAAGCAATATCAGCAGTCCGCGGATGGTCGAAAGGAAAAGAGAACTTACGTGTCGAAAACGAGCCCTGCATCTGGTAGTTCCTGTGGCGAGATGGAGTGGATCTGCTGGACACTACGAGAGTACGGCATCCCAGCTCTACCCATGTCCGGTGATAGGATGTTGTTGTTTCCTCCATCGGCGTCGCGGAATCGATACTTGTCACCAAGGTAGGTCGCGGGCGGATGAGAAAGGTCATTGTACACTAGTCGTAGGTTGAGCATCGGCGCGTGAGCGTAGAAAAGCGCTCTTACGAAGGGCAATGACTTTGTTTTGCAGTTCCAAAGAGATTGCTGAGTCATGTGGGAGGCGAGAAATGAAGGTCAAGATGTGCTCCAGCTGAGGAAAGGCTGGAGTGAGCAGATACGCGAGTAGCCAAAAGACCACTGACGAGCAATTTCCGATCATCCAAGCTATCCTTGTGGCGTATAGCATCAATAGCAGCCACCTGCGCGGTTCAGTGAGGATAGTGGTATGTGGTGAGCTTTTGTTTTACCAGAGTAGAGGTATCTAAACCCTCCTTGAACTTGAGGATGTTGAGTATTGAGGACTAAGTGATGGATATCTATCTGCCTTACCTGTTTGCCGAGATCCTTCAATACTTGAGGAATGGGGACTCCATGTGCCTCCTCGCTCGATTTCGCTTCACTTGTCGGAGGGGTGTCGGGTGTCGTAGCCGGAGCCGGTTTCGGGGGTGTCGCAGGAGCAGGAGCAGGAGCGGCGACTGGCTCTTCGGGTATCGATGGCTGCTGGTTGTGTCCGTTGACAGCGCCGTTAGTAGTTCGGCCATTCTCCTCTGCGACATACGAGGTAGCGTCTTTGTCGCTGAAGAACCTCGATTGCCGACGAAAGGAGTTCGCGCCAGAGCTGATCTTTCTGAACAACGCGTTGGGTGGCATGATGGTTGGGCGGTAGAGGAGCTAGTTCGCCGAGCGTTCCTACTTATGTAGGCACTCCGGAGGCGAACAGAATGCATGGACGTAATTAGATGTCGGACTACTTTGACGGAGGCTCATGGTCCGTATGTTTGACATTGGTTTGACAAGATGAATGGAACTCGCGCGGCTGCGATAGCATCATAAGAACAGGAATTGTGGGCCCGTGATGGACAGCTTTTTTTGCCGGAAGAATTGATAAATACAAAGACAAGGTTAGACGGGACATACGTATATAGAATTGAGCGGATGTTACCTGTAAGCTGCCAACCTTCGAGCTCGCGCGCATTGCCGTAATCGGGCGCTCTACGCGCCTTGTCAGAATTCCCTTTAAGTGAGCGGTTACTGCAGTGTAGTCTTTACCTTGAACACTTAGGAACTGCTGGAAGAGGCAAAACTAGGAAGCGGCCTCACGTTGAAACTTGAGGAGCAAACATGGCGTGAAGAATGGAATTCGGCGTACACCTTATCAAATTGAAATCACGTTCCTCGTGCCGGCGGCCTTTTGCGAGCTTGCCGACAGACCATCACCGCTGTCTCCAGGCTGTCTCGCCGAAAATTGTGGGTATCCACCACAGCGTCGTGTGTGTACTCACAGTCAAAAAGAGTCTCGACATGGCCGCCACAATTGAGCATATTGATCTAGAATTCTCCCGACATGAACAGGCCATCTACGCTTTGAAGTCGCGTCGGAACGCAATGGCTCCCATATCCAAACTACCAGTCGAAATCCTGTGCAACATCTTCGTCTTCGCTTCCACCCTGAAATGTCGCCCCCACTGGTCCAAGGTCTCCCACATCTGTACCCATTGGCGCACAGTTGCAATTGCATGTCCTGCTCTCTGGGGTCACATCACTTTGGACGGTTCGATGGAGTGGACCCAAGAGTTGATCCGTAGGTCCAAGGAGGCGCCACTAACCATACGTCCAGAGAGCGCGTATGCCATACGTCCAGAGAGCGCGTATGGCCATACTGCAGTAGTAAAGCTTTCTTACGCATTGGAGCATCTCCGACGGATTGCTGAGTTGCGTCTGTATGACGCCCTTGCCGCATCCTCCATGTCCCGCACTCAAGCAGCCCCCATCCTCCACACACTCATTTTGCACTACGAACCCGAGTCGACAAATTTCCACGACCAGGCGTTAACCATATCTGACAACTTTCTGAACGGCGGGACTCCGAGTTTGAGACATCTCGAACTCCGAGGGTGTGACCTGAGCTGGAATTCGTCGTTACTGAAGGATCTTACATCCTTGAAACTGTCCAGCATGGCTGTCCCCGCATCATTATCACAGTTGCTTATCGTCTTGAGGAACAGCCCCATGGTCCAGGAGCTCCATCTTATGAACGCACTGGAAGCCGGCGACGTGAGCGTCTACACCACCCTTTCTCGATCGCAGAGGTCCACTACATCTTGAACGGCTCTCAAACCTCCATCTACGTTCCGACGTCACTTCTCTTACCGAATTTTTCCACAACGTCCTTCTTCCTTCAACAGCACGCATCCAGGCAGATATCGTCATACCCAAGGCATTGGGACCTATAGGTCCATTTTTAAATGCGTTGAATCATTGCGATGATGGGCCTGGTGTACTCGATGGCGCTTTCAGCATGCTGTCTTTGCGTGCATTTCGTCTATGCCAGGAAATGAGCGCCCAGTTTTTTTACGACGGCCAGTGCTACTGAGCACCGTCTGCGGCTAGACATTCAGTGGCAGCTCCGATTCGATGCAAACCTTGGAGGTCCCTGCGATGCTATCAACAGTATTGGAGATATGGTTCGGCTTGAGGACGTCCTGCACATTCAGCTGCGTCTACCTCAAGTCATTTGCAACACATCGATCTTGAGCACGTTACAGAAATGTTATCGACTTCGGAAGCTTGAGCTGGAAGGCATCACGAATTCATATGTGGACGCTCTCATTCCTGATATGGATTCAAACTTAATACCCTTTCCCGCTCTCCAGCAGATCCGCATCTCCGAGGCACAGTTCGACGAGGCCGACACAGTAGACAATTTGAAGACCGTCTTGTATGCCCGTGGACTCCAAAATGCCAGGTTGGACACCTTGCGGATGACGGAGTGCGTGGCACTGTGTAGCAGTGACGTGCAACCTCTCAAAGAACTAGTTGGGGCCGTAGATTGGGATGGGATGGTGAAGAGCCCTTATCAGTTTTCCGAGGAGGAAATGCCAGATGAAAATCATCCGTGGAACCATCTTGACATGTATTGAGAAGTTCAGTGGGGGAAGCCTTCTGGATGCACTACGCCAAGGTCGCTGCAGATTCATGTTGCTTGGACAGAGATCTCAATTCAATGGCATTCTTCGCAATTAATCTCGCGTCAAGCAATACTACATGATCAAAAATAATAAACAGTCCAGACTCCATGAGTCCTTCTGAGTTCTGACTGACGATGATACTATCATAATTGGAAGCTTGGTGCCCAGTGAAGAGCGGCTTCCTTCCAAAGTCGGTGGGCCCATGAATACTCTATGACTTGAAGAGCCGGGAAACATTGCCCGCGTCTCTGTTTCCGATGTGTTAGCTGTACTCGCAAACATGCCCTTGCTCGAAGTGTTCTGCTTTTGGCAGACCCTTGTGACGAGTCTAGGTAGCTCGCTATCTGTAATCGGGCTTCCGAAATTGACCAGTCTCACGCTTCATTCATCTGCCTCATCGCTTACTGCTCTTCTTCTCCACCTCCGCTTTCCCCAGTCAGTGACCGTGGCCATCTCGGCCTTTGGCATTGCGTCCGATGATAGCGCGGATGAAATCGTTCAAGCCAGTCTCACGTCCCTTTTCAACGCCCTAGACAATTGTGGCGAAGAGTCCTCGCGGATACTGGCGCGACCAATTCACACACTTTCCTTCGCTGTGGGGTTCTCCAACCTCCTGGAGATACAGACAGGGCACGACGAAACACGCCCACTTGCTCTGAGCCTCGCTTGTGGCAGTGGCGTTCGTTGCATCATGAAAGCGGCTGTCAAGTCGCTCGTCTCCGTTTTACCTCTCCGGGGAATACGCATGCTCACTCTTGCGCCAACCGCGCCCTACGAGCTACCCCATTTAGCATTGTTTGCTGCTTGTCGCAAGCTTGAGCACCTTACGCTACGCGGGAATGCGCATATGATCCTGAACGCCCTCGCCTCCGTCGCCAAGAAGCCAGATGGTACGAAAAAGACGAAACGGCCGACGTCGCTGGCTCTCCCCGCTCTGCGCACTCTTTCCCTTGAGGGTGTTGAGCTCTACTCCGAGAACACGTCACTCAAGCGCATATTGCGCGTTCGCAAGAGTTATAAGGCCAAGATTCATCACTTGGACATCTCTGAGGCGTGGGGTTTCTATGAGGACGATGTGATGGAGCTAGAAGAGGACGATCTTGTCGATGAAGTGGAGTGGGATGGGATTGAACAGAATGAGGACGATGAGGATATAATGGACTGGGATGATGGAGATTATCACTCGGAACTCGATTACATGTACTACTGACTGTTAATCAATCCTTTGAACTCTGCCCTAGATTCTCAGTGAGCATAGATTTGGGCTGACGGTATGCCATACTTACAACACCAGGAAGGAAGATAAACTTAGTCAACAGCTGTAGGTTGTCGTGTTTCTTCCAACCGAACTGAATGAGCCACGGGCCAGGTGTGCCGAAGGTGCGGGCTTCGGCTTGTCACCCTGTTCAGTGCTTCGTCTTCATTGTCAATCTAATGCTAGCCCTCCATCATATCATTATGCATTGACTCTCGCCTTGTCCAAGGGTATTCACGCCACTTTTGTATCACTGTATGCTCGATGATACCCGGATAACCTCCCGCAATTGGCTGTACCTCGTCTTTGACTTCCTTTCATTCAACATGCAGCCTTCATCACACCATCTGCCTGTCTTCACTCCTTTGTCCGTCTTCGATCCTTTGTCCATCCTGATTGCAAGTCTTTAGTATCAACCCAACGCCAAGGGCTCTTTGACTCTTCAATCCAGACTACTGGCCGAGAACAAAGGCCGTTATCAGCAGTGTCATGATCATTTAACAACCCTCAGACGACGCAATGAAGCATCCTCCTTGCCTCCTTCCTTCGTTCCTGTCCGTGGCCGGTTCCACATCCTCAACATCGCCATGGTCCGATACTCGAACGGCTTGAAGACGCGGTCACCGCGTCGCGCAGGTCATACGACGAGCTCCACCCGCACTCGGACACGCACGCCACGCCGCCGTCAACAGAATGGCCCAAAAAAGCCTCAAAACCCAGGACCTCTTACGTGGATCCTCAGCAAGTGTATTTGCGTACTTTCGCGTCATGAGCTGACCTTCCCATAGCTATTCTCTTCGCTCTGATACTAGCCTTGACGGACAACGCGTTGTCCTCGAATTCGGACATCGAGATCGACGTTTCGGATTTCATAAAGGCTTGTATGTTGACCGCCTTTGCCAGAGTCACTGTCTTGACTTACCCGTACATAGGGCTTTCCTGCTGCCGGGACCTCCGGAAACCTGTCGGTGACAGAGTCGTAGCTTTCAAGCGATTTGCCAGGCTCTATAATCAGCTTCTCTGGGTATGTGTTATCTGTGGCCAGTGATTCGTTTGAATCACTACTCATCGTCGTCTAGAAAACGCGCGCTGTCGTCTCTCCTCCTAACTTGTTCGCAGTGGTAGACAACCTTAATCTTGCTCAGCTGCAGGGACGGTTGGTGCTAAAGCGCCAATTCATGACTGAGTGGGTGTCAGCTTTAATCACCAATTCACTGCTTCAACTTCACGACCGAACAGGCTCAGGGAACTCGCACAGAATAGGAATCTGACATTGGCAGAGCTCAAGAAGGACACGGAAACGAACAAGAGGCAATGGCTCCGCCAGTTCTTTGACTCGGTGGGCACGAATATTGTCCCGACCGCCATTCAAGTGGTGCGCCCGCTATCCTTCTCTCTTTCCTTCCTCTCAATGCTGATTGACCCATCAGACTTACGGCCACTATGTCTCAAGTGCGCAACCTTCGTTTGAAGACGACGACGATGATCAGGGGATGCACAACGATGCCGGAGGCGACAACGCCATGAATCTTGACGAGCAACCTCCAGCCGAGTGAGTCGACCGTCTCTGATCATCCCGAGCACGCGCTGAACAGGTCTTGTCCTAGCAACACCGAACCTCCGAGTCGCGCGCCGTCAACGCCAGCTCGTGCCCCTTCTCATGCGGAACTGATGTACCCAACCCCGCACACTGGGGAGAGACAATTACGTCGGTCAACACCACCGGGCACGCCCACACCCTCAGGCTCAGGACGCGCCATCTCCCTCCCCTCGCCTGATTCAGATGAAAGGCGTATTCGTCGAGCCACACCACCACGCAGCGTGAGCCCGGAGTCTCCGAGTGCCACACCGGATAGGGAGCTGTCGAGTTCTGCAGAGCATGATGGCAACTTGGCGGACTTGATCGTCCAGGAGCACGAGAGGTATATAGGCGATTGTGACAAGTATGACCGACGGATGCGGCGAATCCGCGAGAGGTATGACCGGCGGCTGCAGGAGCTGCTGGGGGATCATACTACTAGTAGTAGTACTACTAATAGGACCAGACGACGCAGGGCGTCTTCAGTTGTAGAGTAGAAGTTTTGCGCGCACTATAGCGATCTAATCCATCCATTTCGATATAATGTCCATGTTCGTACTCGTCAGTAGGTAACGTCTCTCCACGGTGTGATGCACCAAAGACGCGGATTGAAATGACAATCGTATGTTCCATCTTTCGTCATTTCGGTGCATGCAATATGTCGTTCGTTAGCGTCATTGCGGAATCTTTGAGGCTCGTGGGCGACCTCGAGGCTGCCTCAAACTTGAGGTGGTGATGATATGTCCGCCGCATGCCAGTGTCAATCTAGGTGGGCCGCTTCAGTCAAGAATCGTTTAAGCTGGTCTAGTCATTTCAAGTAGCACCACACTTTGACTTGTACTCTAGCGGTGTTCGTTCCTGCGGACAATACATTTAGATTTGGAGCAGTCTACATCTAGTGATCTACATATGTACTGTTTGAATATTGCGTGAGGGTTAAATATCCTTGCTCAAGGAATAAGATAGTGTGAAATGCTGATAGCAATGTAGCAATGGAGGAAACAGGGGGGGAAATCCGAAAGATAATATTAATCATGAGCATCTTGCTTCAGTCCCGCTGTCGACGTTGTGAACCGCACTGCCTTCTTTGGGGGAGGCAAATCAGTCGTGCTCGTTCGAGGCGAGACTACTGCCGAGGATGGGGCTGAGAAAGAACGCGCTCCAGGCAGAAACCGTGCCATTCGTGTCTTCAGAGACACAACAGAGCGGCTGGACTGCGGAGTGGAAGGCGTGTTGGATGCGGTGGTGGTAGAAGACGCCGTCGAAAGTCCAAGATTTGCAGACGACGCGGAGGAGATGGCGGTGCTAGGCTTTTTGAGGGAGGAACGGGCGGGCGGAGGGGGTAATGGGGGAGATGCAGCGGTGCGGTATAATGGTTGCTGTGACCCCTGTGCTACTCTTCCATAGGGGCCACCCACTGGCCGCAAATGCGGTGTTCGCGACAGATGGAGACCCATTGCGATCTGCTCAATGGTGGGAGGCGAAATGGAGCGATCTGCAGGGCGAAAACGCGGATGCACGTTTCGTTCGTCGGGTGTAGAATACATGCCGACGGCCTGCGGAGAGGTTATCCTGGTAAGTGAGAGGGTCGGCGAGGTGGGTTGCGGTACGTACCCTTTTATCTGCTGCTGGGCGTTTTGTCTGGCCTGGCCCATGTGAGACCGACAGAGACCGTCTCACAGAGGAAATGAACCGAGATGTCGGTTTTGGACTGGAAGACGGGTAGGAGGAGGCGGAGGTGGACGCTACCAGAGATGGGTCGTCAAAGCGCGGCATGGCTGGGGTGGAAGCAGAGGAGGAATATCCGTGGCTGGTGGCACGCGATGAGAGTGATGTAGAGTGTCGTTTATGGGTGGGCCGTGGGGTTCGCAAGGGGTCCTGTGTGCTCATGTTACCAGTGTGCACGACGACGACGAGAAAGGCGGGCGCAGGAGTCAAGGCAAGGTAGGTGGTTGAATGGCCGCAGGACAAGATGACGGTTCGCCCCAAAACGTCGACGGCTGCTTTCCGGCAACCAACCGGCAACCGCAGTTGGTAAAATGAAGTCATCGTTTGCAAGCACGGCGCACATGCCACACGCGTCTTGCACGCGTCCATTATTCAGCCTTCAGGCCTATCATGTACCGCACTCAACGCTCAGCGCTCATGTGTTGGCTGCATTGGCTCTGGGATTCGTATGCTTTGTGCTCTCGGCTTGGGGAGTAAGCAACACCGTCTGAAACACACTATGTTACGACTAAGGCTGTCCGCTGACTAGCGCTGACTGTCACTTAGTATCGATCTTTGCTACGATACTATTCCTAGCTATGGTCTTCTCGGCTTAAGTGCGACTCAATTGCTTCAAGAGCTGCCCGCTTACATATCTGACCATTCGTAAGCGTTTGGGTCGAAGTCCATGAACTGTGAGAGCATATCGATTGATACAACTGGGGAGAACGCTGACTTCCAAGCGAGTAAGCTCGAGGCGGAAGAGAGGACACAAGAAACGGTGGACGTCGACGTCGAGGGTGGGCTGAAGCGATGTGGTGGGCAGGGGGATGTGCTCAGTGGTTGCGTTGGGACCATGTTGGCATGGGGCAAGTGTTATGAGGATGGCGCTTTTGGGTACGTCTTAATCCAATCATCGATGGTCGAGTATGCTCAGCAGGTATCAGTGACGGTAAAATACCTACTTCCCGAATACCGCTCCTTGCCTCCATTGGCGGCAGTTTGATAACGCGGACTGCTAGTCGACGGGCATATTACAAGGAAGGACGGAGCGTGGTCACCCAGGATATGCTCTCGGAGATTGGCAAGTCGTTCGCTGAGATTTTCGGAGAAGACACACAAGGTCAGGATAAACAAAAGCTTTGATGTATAATGAAAGTAGTAGATAATAATGTGTATCATAAACATCCTTCTGGTCGTTTGCTGAAGACGCGAGAAGGGATGCTTGCGCGGTACAATACGACGATAAGATAGTCTGTCATGAGTCGCCTTGTAAGGACTTTCCCGATACAGATCTTCCCAGACTTTGAACCGCGCGATGAACGACCGAGGTGATTTCAGTTCGTATGAGCGCGTTCATGTCGCAGACGTTGCCCGAATGCGGTCTATGGCGCTTTTGAGCTCGTTCGAAGGGATGGGATTGCCGAAGTTGACACTCAGTCGCGCGCCCATTCGTGGAAGATAGTTGTAAGGAAATTTGCGTCCCTCCGGCATCAGGGTGTCGAAGCCTGTAATCCACATCGGTATGACTGTTGGCAGTTTTTCGGGCGATCCGATTATTCTCCCACTGAGAAATCGGTTATATGAAGTCGAACGAGATAGTTGTGAGCCACGTACACGCCCCACTTGAAGTCACCTTGGGTAAGATCCCGTTGCCATTTTCGTCGGTTTTATACGTGTTGGGTTGATTTATCTTCCCTTCGCCGTACAAATGTAGCTAAACTGATATTTGAGTATGAAGGCAGAAGTGAAGGGATACCTACCCATTCACCCTTGTTGACAAGCTCTATTGCAGTGTCTACTGAGCGCTGGAAAATTCCATTGCCGCGGGACGTCTCTAGGACCTGACCTTGCCGAAAAAAGTGGGCTAATAGACTGTGCTACGCCAAGTGAGATGTGAGACGAGGAGAGCAAGGAACAGCTCACGGATTGAAGAACATGACTTCGGATTCAGATGCGCCCAGAGTCCAACGCGTCATACGCGACTTGAGATAGGATCGGGCAGCCTGAGGAAGCACGCCCCAAGTGACCGGCGGGTCATCGAGGCTGACAGATGTCAATATCAAAGACTAGCATTGTAGCAAAGAGAAAACTAATCACGTAGATATGTGGTTGCTCACTGACGTTAGGTGAAAAAATGGCAGCAGATCGAGAAGGCATAAGTTGAGTATACAGGCCATGAATAATGATGACAGTACTGATGAGGGTACCAATGATAGTACTAATATTAGTATACACATTTATACACGCTGTAATTAAACTACGCCGATTCTAGAATCTTCATGAACTTCTCAAATGTGATGTGGCCGTTCTGAGTCTTTGTGTCAAATGACTCCATTGAAGCCGGGGTCCTGCTAGCACGATTCATGGCGTCATGTCCGTCATAAAACATGAAGCAAAGGGGCCGAAGCCATGTCGCTATGAGTGGTCGAAACTCAGGACGGCAGACCTCCCATAGGGCTTCCTGGTCTTTTACTGTGCACAGGAAGGCAGTCTTCTCCTTCGCTGCTCGTTCGAAATCCTTCGTGGATTCGACATCCCAGGACTTGAGGAGTGGATGCGCGGGGGTGCGACATTTATTCGCGAGATCGAAATGAACGCTTGCCCATACAAGAACATAGAGAAAGGACTCGAGATCGTGTCGGTAAATGTGGGGAGGATGATCAACAGAGAGCAACTCTACCGCCATAAACGGCGCCGTTCCAGTCCGTTGCTGGGCATCGGAAGCCTTGACATTGCCGTCGTCGTCAACATCGGATGAGTTGTCGAAATCGAGGAGGATGCCATTGACGGTTATCGCGCGCCTTGCGAACATGAGGTTTCCCTCGCTGATGTCGCGATGGAGAACTCTCCCTTTTTTGTAAACGACGTAGTGACCTGGACATCAGCTTAGTCCCGGTACACGCAATTGGTTAAACGAATGGAGCACTCACATTTGACCAGCTCGATGAAAACTTTCTTGAACTCGCCCAAATCATTCACCTCCCACAATAGATGATATCGACTGGCAACGCTGACCAGAAGGTGGCGCATCGTGTACCCAGAGTCGTCGTCATGAACTCCCATCAGCCGGTATCGTGGAAGGTCAAGATCTCGCCTGGAGTCATAGAGCCGGCTCCAGTGGACGGTGGGCAAGTTGTCGGCGAGCTCCGGAGCGTTGGCAAGGATTTTCTTGAGCGTCTCAGTTTCGGCCCGACGCTGACCCTCACCAACCCAAGTCATTTTGAGGGCAAGTGGGGGTTTAGGGACTGTGACTGTGGATGATGCGGAGGAGACCACGGGAAGAACACAAGTACGCCGATTAAGCATCTGCCGCGCCACGAAGATCGATTGGCCGTCGATGTCAAATCGCACTGGTGCGGGGGTAGTGGTGGCAGCAGGTGCTACAGGCGAAGATCCAGAGTCGGCACTAAGGCTGTGCATAGGCTCCGAGAACTCGAAATAAGAGTCCTTCCAGTTCGTGGCACATCCGCTGCCATCGAGACTTCTATGAAAATTGTTGAATCCATAATCTCTGCGGCAAATACTCATGCAAAACAGAGTGAGCATGAGAGGTCGATGGGAGGCCAGAAAGTTGAAACTTTGGTGGCGACAGACACCCATGGCGTCATAATACCAAAGAGTGATACTTCCGTTGCATATAGCCATGCCAATTCCGTAGAAGCGATAGTTCACCAAGAACGTTTCCATGACGTAGGTTGCAAGCTGCGCCTCCTTCATGGTAAGGTCCTTGGTCATCATGTGTCGCTTCGGAGGAGGGCCCTCATCTTCATCTGGGCGTCCGCGCTTCAGAGTCTGGGCGCGAGCGGGGTTCGACACACGATCGAACATGCGAGGCTGCGTGATTGCTCGGAGTTCGGCTCTGGAAGGAGCGCGTCGGGAGTACCCAGGGGAGATGTCATCGCCGTCGTCCAATGCTTGAGAGGTACTCTTCCGCTGCACTTCGACGGGATATCTGACATGCTCCCACTCAAGCGTGAGGGCTGGGGGAAGGCCGTTGGGGGAGGAAGAAAGAGCTTCGAAGTCCGAAAGTGTGACGAAGACAAGGTCGGGCTTCCGGTGAGTGCTATACTCATCGCGAGATTTGAGAATCTTCTCGCCCTCGCCGTGCCAGACGCGAAGGACATTGCTCTCGGGAATAGCAATGCCATCGGGTAGAGTAGAAGCCATGAGCTCAAAGAATGTGTTGCAGATTTTTTTGAAAGGTGGGTAGAGTTTGGGTTCCCTGCCGTTGGCGGCAGGAGGTAATTTGAGCACGGCGGCGTAGTCCAGGAGGGCGGCACTGTCCAAAACCCAGGTCTTCGATTTGACTGCGTCGTCGAAAGCCTTCATTTGGGCTGAGGTGATTCCCCAGGCAGTCTTCGCCCATAGGTCGAAATCGCCCGTGGAGAGGAAGGCGCCCGCGATCTTGAACTCGGCCTGCAGCTCTTTCTGCACTACCTTGACAAGGGTGCTCGTAGGACGTGCATTGTGCGGTGTTGTCATATCTACCAGCTGTTTGTCTCGAGATGATTGGGTAGAATTGAGCAAGCTTACCGAGGAGGACAGAGTAAGTCGGCGAGTGGCAGAAGTCGTGGGGGGAAGAAGAGTTGTCTCTAACATCGTGGTCGTCCATTGTCGTATTCTTGTAGGTTGGGTAACAATGGGACGCGCTAGAGCTCGAAAAGGCAGTAGGAAACTCAACACAATGGTCACCGAGTGGAACGAACGCGTGTAGAGCATGTGATCGACTCGTTCCGGCAAGTGATGCAGGGCCATCACCGAGCCACATTTTGATGTGCTACAGCGCTAAGTACTTATATGTACACAACGACCCTTTTGAGAAACTGTAGTATGTACAGTAAGCGCGCGGCAGTATGTCTATTGTTTTCGCTTGCAGTCGCTGCCGAATCGGCCAAGGCTCCTGCATGCCCTCTCGCATAGCAAATTATTAGCAATCTACAACGACTTCAGTGAGCTCTAGCCTACGCATATTTCGTCGGGTTGCAAGCTCCATCTGGGTGCCACAGGCAAGTTCGACGACTGAAGCTACGGATCGATCTTTGCCTTGAACTTGAAGATGAGAGCTGGGATATTGATAGAGTCGCAAGAAAACATGACAGTCTACTAACAAGGAATGAGATACGGAACCCGGTTGATCAGATATGTGGCGCGGCAAATTCACAAGCTCTCAAGATCTCAAGCTCTGTAATAAGTTGTATGCAATCTCTCAGTAACAGGCATTCTTCCCGGAAGCTACTTCCGTCCAGGACCCTAACGCTGTCATGTATCTTCGGGTCTTCGGAAATAGACTTGCAGAGACAGCCGCATCAACATCTCATGTTCATGCAGACGACAGCATACGTAGCCTCGGCAGGTCAGGATTATTGTATATAAGCACTGGTACAACCAGCATCAGTACACCATCATGGCCACTACATCTCGCGTGTTCTTCGTCACTGGTACATTGTCAGGCCTCGGGAAGGCACTTCTGGAAACCGTCTTGGCTGCTGGTGACCGTGCTGCCGCTACATCACGCAACCCAGAAAGTCTTTCTTCTCTTCGCGAGAAATACCCAGAGCAACTTTTGCCTCTGGCCTTGGGACGTAACAAAGCAGGAACAGGTGGACTCGACGCTCAATCGCGTTGTCCAGCACTTTGGTTGCATTGATGTTGTAGTCAACAACGCAGGATATGCAGTATTCGGCGAGATTGAGGGCATCCCGTTGTCTGATGCGCATCGGCAGTTCGACGTCCAATTCTGGGGCCCGGTATACATTATGCGAACGGTGAGTCAGTCTCGATTCTCGAAATGCTCTCAGAAAGCGTTGCATTGGTGCTAAAGTGTGGGACCACAGGTAGCCAAGATCTTCCGCGAGCAAAAGACAGGCGGATACCTCTTCAATATCAGTTCGGCCGGCGGGTACATAGCCAACCCACTGATCTCCTACTACAACTCCAGTAAATTCGGTAAGTGCATCCTTCTCCCAGCAGAGAGCTAGTCCTCAAGGTTGTTGTTTGTTCATGATCAGCATTGGAAGGATTCACCCAGTCATTCTTGAAGGAGATGGACCCGTCCTGGAACATCAAGGGAACCATTATAGAGCCAGGAGGGTTTGACAGCGACTGGCGTGGCTCCTCGGCAACGACGATCCCAATACACCCAGCGTACGATTACCCAACGAACCCAACGTACATGTTCCGAGAGATCGGTAAAGCAGAATATCCATATCTGGGCAGCTCCATTCAAATGGCACAGGTAAGCAGACTCGACACGGATGGACTCATCTTGCTGATTCAATTGCTCGAAAGGCGCTCTACAAGTTGGCCAGTGAGCCGAAACTCCCCCTTCGCATTCAACTCGGGTCGGAGTCTCTGTTCCTTGTGAAACGACAAGCCCAGAAGACCATTGCAGATGCAGAGAAGTGGGCGCACGTATCTCATTCGACGAACAGAGAGGATATGGATGGTGATGCTTACGTTGCTGCACTCAAAGCATTTCCCATGTTTGAAGAGGATTAGTCACTTGTGTATAGAATTGTCGGCGACATTGTAGAATGTTTTCCGAACCCGTGGCCCGTGAACTTCTGGAGCGGTAATGTTCGGTAACTAGGATGCGGATGCGGTTAGAATCGTCCCAAATTGGCAGCTGAATGCCGAATCAATTACTATCAAAAGTTCAGCAGTGAGGCTTTATAAGAGACAGTGCTTTGACGAGATGGACATACTCCTTGCCTCTCTTGTATCAAACCTTGATCACTCAGCCCCCCAGAATCAACCACCCTCACGAACATGTCCGAATCGCGTCGCGTCTGGTTTGTCACAGGTATGTTACGGTGTCCAGCCTCCTTGTGCGTGATAGCATGAGAGTCACTGCTCTCACAGGTACATCGAGTGGTCTTGGTAAAGCGCTCCTCGACGCTGTATTGGCGTCCGGGGAGTGTATTGCTGCCACCTCGCGTAACGCTGCCGGGTTAGCTGCACTCAAGGAGAAATATCCCGATCAGCTCCTCCCGCTGACTCTCGACCTGACAAACGAACAAGACGTAGTATCCGCACTGCAGAAGACAGTCGACCACTTTGGCCGCATCAACGTCGTGGTCAACAATGCCGGGACAGCGCTGTTCGGTGAAGTCGAAGGCATCCCGCTGGATAAAGCTCGCGAGCTCATGGAGGTGCAGTTTTGGGGACCGGTTTATGTGATGCGCAAGGTGGGTCCTGAGTATCCTTTGGCGTGTTACTGCTTAGCATTGGCAGGTCGCGGAAATATTCCGTGAGCAGAAGACGGGTGGATGCCTCTTCAACATTAGCGCGCCTGGCGGTTACCGCTCGAACCCCGTCATGTCATACTATCAAGCCAGTAAATTCGGTGAGACGAATTATCGGAGTCGCTTGGCAGACGTACTGACAGCATATCAGCCTTGGAGGGATTCACGCAGGCGTTCTTGAAGGAGATGGATCCGTCGTGGAATATCAAGGGCGCTGTCATCGAGCCTGGAGGGTTTGAAAGCGAGTGGAGAGGCTTGTCCGCGACGACGATTCCCGTGCACCCAGCGTACGATTATCCGGACAATCCTGCCTCTATGTTTCGTCAGATTGTATCTGCGGATTATCCCTATCTCGGCAGTCCTCTGTGTATGGCCCAGGTGAGTTTCTACTATCATCAGCTCGAAGCGGAATTTTGACCGTCATATATAGGCTCTCATGAAGCTAGCAAGCGAGCCCAGGCTTCCCTTGAGAGTGCAGCTTGGTACCGATTCGCTCTTTTTAATCCAGACCCAAGCGAGGCAGACCTTGAAGGACTCTGAAGAGTGGGCGCATGTGGCGAAGTCGACGGACAGAGAAGATATGGACGGAGAAGCATATGTTGCCGCACTGGCCGCGTCATCGAGTTTCAGAGAGAATTGACCATCTGTCGAGTACAATGCTTACTTTTGAATGGAAGCTGCATGACTGTTGCAGTCAGTGTTTTGTGATAAATCGACCGAGTCGCACGGTGGCAGTATCCAAGCTTGGTTCTGCTTGTGGGCAAGCCCACGCCAAACTCTGTCCCAGGCCACAAGGGCCCTCGAAAGATCCCAGCAGCTCGAAAAGATAGTTTCTGGAGTGAACTGCTGTATGCAAGAGCCTGGCCAGCACGACATGCCAGTGGAATGCCAAGAAAACCACGTTGCCGTGATGCCGCATTTTTTGCGGCCCTCAATCTCGGCGTGGACAAGTTCGTTCCTTTCCTCCTCCTTGACCTACGTTCGTCAACGGTGTCACGACATTCATCGATATACGTACGTTTCCACTGGCACATGGCCAAACACCAGACTTAGCCTCCCTTTCCAAGATCTCAATCATGACGGCAGCTGCAATGGCGATGGAAGAAATCGACCAGGAGATACTCCGACACGCACAGATCATACGAGACCTCAGATCGCGTCGAAACGCTCTCGCTCCCATATCCAGACTTCCGACCGAGGTGCTCTGCAGCATCTTCCTTTTCACCTCTTTCCTGGACTGCGAAGGTGTACCCCCTCGGGACAAGCTTCTGCATGTCTGTTCTCATTGGCGTACAGTCGCGCTCGCCTTTCCATCTCTGTGGAGCTATATTACGCTCGACCCTTCAGCGAATCGGTTCAAAGAACTGCTTGACCTGTCCAAAGACGCGCCATTGACCATAGTATGCACAAGCAGATTGCCATACTACACCTCATCGCAGTTCACGAGTGTGCGGGAGTTACTAGTACAACATTCACGGCGCACTGTCGACCTGCGTCTGATTGGACCCAGCTCTGAGTTTACCTCTTCTCTGATCCAGGCTGCCCCCATCCTCCACACTCTCATTGTTGACCACTCTAGTAGCATGAGGGCTTTCGATAAATCCGTCTCCTTGCCTGATGATCTTCTCATGGGTGAGACTCCCCGACTACGGCATCTCGAACTTAATCGCTGCCACTTGAGCTGGAATTCACCGTTGCTGAAAGATCTGACTCATCTGAAGCTAAGCAACATGGGATTGCGCGCCTCGGTTCCGCAAATGCTTGCTGTGCTGGCCGATATGCCTCTGCTTGAGCAACTCCATCTAAACGGCGTCTTGAAGAAGGACACTGCCGTATATTCAAGTTCCGCCTCAGCGCAGCAGGCGATTTGTCTCACGAAGCTATCAGATCTTCTTCTAGACACCTATATCACTTCAGCGACGAGCCTCCTTGGCGATATTTCCATACCCCCAACAACACATGTCGACATCCACGTTTCGATGCCTGAACAGGTGGAGGACATCGGGCCATTCCTGAAAGCTCTTCGCGGAAGGGGGGATGGCATATTCGGGCAACCGCTGACTGTGTTATCCTTGGATGCACGTTCTGATCACTTGCTGCTTCGGATTTCGTCGATGGTAGGATCCAAAAGGCCTTCCCTCGAGATATTCTTCACCTGGAACCGATTTGCCACGGACGGTCATGTCCATCCCATAATGGGTATGATCAAAAGCATCGGTGATACACTGCCAATTCAGCGGGTCAAGCACCTGCAGCTGCGGCTTCCAAACAGCACACATACATCGATGGAGATACTTGAACGATGCCCACTTCGGAGCCTTCAGCTGACGCGAAGCATGCATTCATTCATCACCGCCCTTGGGGCTCCCGCCACGGGTACGACCAACCTGCGATTCCCGGGTCTCAGGGAGCTCAGTGTCATTGGTGCAAACTTCGAAAATGGAGAGCTGGTACTCATGCGGAAAACCTTGAGTTTCCGGTGGTCTAGGGAGGCCAAATTGCACAGGTTGCGGTTACGCAACTGCATCGCTCTCGATCGTGAGGATATTGACTTGCTGAAGCAGATGGTCTGGAAGCTGGACTGGGATGGGGTGGTGCAATGGCCGCTCGATACAGACGACTCGGGATCGGACTTCAGTACAAGTGATGAGTAGTCGACAGCCAAAGTATCGAATGAGTATTGACTGCCGAAGTTTTACTGTGTCAATAGAGCGTATTAGCTGGAATCTGAAACTACTTTCCGCCAAATTCTGGACGAATCTGATTGGTGGAGACAATTGATCGAGCCAATCATCGTCGTCCGAGATTTGGCGGAAAGTACTTTTGGCCGCCAGCTAATACGCTCTAATCATCCGATGTGTTCGCTCCTCCACCCTCATTGAGCGCGTTTTCGCAGTGGTCATCGCCTCGTGACGTCTCATCAAGGTGTTTAATGCTTGGATATTGTTCGGATAGACGACTGCCCCATTGCGGGCCCAGAGTCGGACCGTCGGTGCTCGTAGGCTTTCTCCATCGCGTGGCATGCTCACGCGGGAAGGTCATTTTTAGGTTGATGATCAGTTGATCGAATAGGTTCAAGTCGCCTGAGAGTCAGTTCGGCCACGGGCCAGGATCAGGATCAGGCTTGGCCCACCTTCCTAAACCAGTAGCCGTGACAGACCAACCTAAACCGACGGCCCGCAATGACCCGCGCAAGATGTGCCGACTTCTCATCACTGTGTCCGCCTCCCTCAGAATGTCCCGACGTTGGCGGTATCGCGCGCCCTTCAGCCGCCGTTGGTCATTACTTAGCTTCCCGCACTCGGTTTCTTGAAAATTATCTACAACATTGATTGAGTGCTACACACCCTGGTATTGGCCTGGTCAATGAAAACTTCAAGCCCTCCTGAAAATGTCAGTGGCGGCGGTGAGACGGGCGGGATGTGGGGGCATTGGCCGGATGATCGGTGAGCTCATTCGTGGACCGCGGTCCAGGCTGAGTCTGTCACGGCTACTGGTTTAGGAAGGTGGGCCAGGCCTGATCCTGATCCTGGCCCGTGGCCGAACTGACTCTGAAGTTTCACTGCTGTTTACGCGTCTGACCCTGGAGGTCATATCTGTTTTTTCTCCCGCTTATGCTTCGTTCTCGTGCCGGTAAATCATCTGAACGATCTCGCACCTAAGTGGTGTTGGTCGGACGCATTCTCCCTCGCATCGGGCAGCATTTAAGAGAGTGGTGCTTCATGTTCAGTCCGGCAAACTCTTAGTCCTCCAGCAATGTTCAAGATACTGTCTCTCTTCGCGATCTCATGGCAAATTCTGCTATCTCAGGCGTTCACGAATCCCATCAAAGCATCGGATGGTTCAGATCCCTTCATGGCAAGTCATGTCCAGGCGCCGAATCTACAAGTGACTGATTCTACGCCAGGTCTTTCACGAAGGATACTACTGTCCGTTTGCCAGTCTACGCAAACAAGGCTTGATCCTGACTTGCCCGGGCCCTTAGACTTGACGACAACGACATGGACCGATATTGAGATCACGCGAGGGGCCACCATACAGGAGCTGAAAGACGCGACCCCCAAGGTTGTCTGGACTGATACTACCGCGTCCAGATGTTGCAATATCTGTAAGCACAGCGTTCTTTTGTCTCGCAGATCTCAATGACTGAGTCTCTCGCAGGGGCTCCGGAAATCTGGTGGTAAGAAGCACATCTTACCTGTTGGCAGAAATCAGTTGACATTCTGTCTAGGTATGAGGACTCCTGGTATATGTGAGTTCTTGCTGTGAGCTCATGCTGTTACGTCTTCGCTCACGAAATGATCACAGCTATTACAGTGCCGGCACTGCAGACACGTACGATAACCAGTACATCAATGTTCTGAAGGGATCATCCGACATCATCTGGGACTCTACCTGGACGTATGCTGGTAGGTTGCCATCGACGGTGGACGACGTGAACGCTGATGATGTTGATCCGGTGACTAGGTCGTATCGCGATCCCCAATCGTGACGTCTGGTCCATCGACGCGACTTTGTTGTTCTATGGATCTGGCACCTACCTTGTCTACTCCAGTTGGGACGGTGATTGTGAGTCCTCGAGCCGTGACGCTCAATGCAAAAAAGTGTTGAAAGACCTCATTGCAGATCAATGCTTGTGGATTGCGTACGAAAATCTGTATCATCTTCATCTTCGTAGGGCACTGATCTCTTTTCTCAACAGCGAGATGACGAGTGCCACCACCGTCGGCAACGCTGTCAAGATCTCGACGCCGACCTACGATTGGGAAATGGTTGATGCAAATGTCAATGAAGGACCCGGTATGGACGCTTGCCGTCTTGCTTATGATGGCTCATCGACTGCTTCGTTCAGCTGCTATCTACGGCGGTGGACGGACTTTCCTGACCTTCTCCGCCTCGAACTGTGCAGGAACGGGCTATAAACTGGGTCTGTTGGAGCTTACCGGTACCAACCCACTTAGTGCCAGTTCTTGGACCAAGTCCTCCCAACCGATTTTCACCAGTGCCAATGGGTATGTCGAGACAGTCTTTTGTGTTGAGAGGTTCCACTGATTTATGTTGCCCACAGTAACGACGAGGTATTGCATGTGCGGTAGGATATCTCTTTGTCGTCCTCACGATTCCTGTAGCCCGGACACAACGGATTCTTCTCCAGTGCAGACGGAACTCAAATTTGGAACGTGAGTTCCCAAATCTGTCTCCAGTAGACTGAAAGAACCTAAATATGAATGCGTCAGGTTTACCATGCCTCGTCGACCTCTCCGGGGTATTGTGACGGATCCCGCTATACAAACGTCCAGGTGTAGGTGCTCGTACATGAGTTCGAATCGTGAAAGGCTCAAGGCATCTTTTAGTGTCGGCTGGAACAGCGACGGCACTCCTTACTTGGGCTCGCCTGATGCCCTCTCATCGGAACTCGCTGAGCCGTCGTAAATCACACTTAACTCTATCCAATACCCAGAATATATTTCTTCAACAAGGACCATATGAAAAGCAGGTGGAATGAATAAGTACAAAGAACCCGAGCCAGCGATACATTTCAGGGATACATTGTGAGAGTGGTCATGAAGGTCGTTACAACACCTGTAGAGAGAAAGTCAGGACGGCCGCCGATAAGCTAAGAGCATGGACGTACGTTGCCACCGCATGAAGTCGTAATCAGCCTGTCAAAGCTTCACGGAGTCCTGGAAGTGACTTCCTGAGGACTGTGGCTCGCAGCTTGTAGCCGCATTATAGAAGTCGTCGCGTAGATGAGCAGAGCTCTTCTTTTTGTGCAGAGTCTTCTCAGACAGTGTGCGCGGTCTCGATCTCTCTACATCTCCATTGGCTGCCTCTGGAGTAGGGTGCGCCACATATGCGTTGCACGACTCAACAATGACGTCGATTGGGGCAGGAGTGGTGGTCATGTTCGTGAGGAAATGGGAGATGATTGAGGAAGCTCCGTGAAGAATGTCAGGAGAAATGAATAGCGATGTGTGCGCAGGAGTTGGACAATGAAAAGTGGCTACTTTATAGTAGTACGTGCACAGCCACGCGATGGAGGTCCCGGTCGAGCTCCAAATCAAATTCGGTAATTGGACCCCGATCGCCCATCTTATTCCGGTGGCGCGTCATTTTCTCGGTAGCCGGTACTGTACACCAGCTGTACACTCTGCTAGTCCCGTCGCATGTGTCCCCGATGGTAACCACGAAGGTGGCATAAAGACGTCGGAAAAATGTCTCACGAAAAACGTCTATGATCTATTGGTCTACATATGTACTTACAGTACACGAGTGTCCACTGTCAATGCTGTGTAGGATATGGTCCGATGGTGTCTAGTGAGTCATCTAGACTATGAGTCCCAGGTAATATCAGAATAGAGTATTATAGTACTTGTCCCGTGTGGCAGTCCGATGGACATGGGTTCAAAGTAGGAATGAATCCGCCCAGTGTCGTATGATACCTTCTCCTAACCGATGTATCTCAAAGCGCTTGACGTCGCGTGAGATGATCGTGGCATGGGAGTTGGGCACGACGTTCAAAAGGGCCAGTTTCTTATCGAAGGGCAGTGTATTCAATGAACGAGCCATCGAATGTTGAAGGGGTGAAAGGACTGGTGTCGGTTGATAGTTCTCTGCGCCCGGACCATTCGAGGCTGACGCAACGGCATTCTGCTCCCCTGGATCATCGATGATGTCGGCGACGGCGTTCTCGACCTGCTGCTCAAGATCGGCAAGTAGATGTATCAAGCGGTCGCGAGTCGACGCGTGCTGTTTCTCGAGCAACTTGATCCGGTGGCGGGAACTATATGCAGCCGTGCCAAGGCGGATAACTGCGGCGCTGATGGCGAGAGGTATGAGGATCGGGAGGAGTACATAGAACAACTTGTTAGACATGAGCTTGTGCACAATTAATCACGGAGGAAAGACAAACGATATTAAGAGGGAATCGAAACTGCAGAAAGGGAGGAGGAGTCCACCTCTTTGATTTCCACCATTGCTTAGAAAACAGTTTTGGTTGGGGTCGCGGTTTTGGTGGCGTGTCGGGTACTATGTAGGATTTGATCACGTGGATGTACTGCTCGTCGAGAGTACTATGCATGATATCAGACCAGAAGGTTTCGCGCTGACAGGTGACACGCACATATCAATGGCGTCGCCGTCAATGCCATAGTCGGCAAAAGGGTCCGTTGATTCTATCGCAGCAGTGATGTACGGCACAGTGCGGTCATTCACACTGTAGATGTCGGGTAGTCAGATCGAGGCAGGAGTAGGAACAACGCGGTCCTCACGCGTTGGCATAGATTCGCAATGTGCGGAAGCTGGCTAGGCCTTGATAGAATACCAGCTTGGGATCTGCCATGACATCCAGTAGTGCTCGCCCGGTGTTCGCCCATTTATCAACACAATAGAACTGCTCGCCAGTTCTGGACAGGAGCGTCGGTCCTAGAGCAGCGAAAAGGCTGTCTCTAAAAGACGGGTATTTGGGTAGGCCAATATGTGGCGTAGCAATGGTATTGAAGTTTACGGGCACAACATCATTGAAGAATCCCCGTTGGCGGAGAACACTGTACATCTGCATTATCATCATATGCTTGCGCGATTGTTATAACAACATACCCGACAACATAGCGCGACACCAAGCCTCCTAGACTGTATCCAGTGATGGAAAACTTGACAACAGTGTGCCCCTCTGCCTTCAAACTAGCCACTTCGGTATATATCTATGAACGACCGATGGGTGAGACTGATGCATGGACCGACGACGAAAGGAACATGCCTCTTCTGCGACTCTCTCGCCTCCCCAGTCTATTCCGTCGTATGTCGAATCATCGCGATTGTTTTCCGCGACGATAAGCCTTAGTTCGACGCCGTCAGAGCTGGGTGCTGATTGAGTCTCAAGCATGATGCGCTTCAGTTCAGCCATGTGCTCGGGACTACCCCACATCCCGTGGACAAGAGTAAGTAGATGGATAGGCGCCATAGTGAGAGGAGCCACAGGTGAGAGAAGGGAAGAGAGAGGTATGCGCAGGCGACGTAGTCCATCGTGCTCTATAAGTTGATCGCATCATTGCAAATCCGTGCTGACGATTCGCCGCTGGTTCCCTGCCGACCGCCGGCTCAGCCGAAGGGACGCGTGGCTGCCGTGGCGTACCTCAGTCGTACCTGTTGGAACTTGGTTCGTCCTCGGAGGAGCCTCACCTTGCTGGCAACAATTCACTATGCTCATGGTGTATAAAGCAGTCGTAGCATCAATCTCATGGAAGGCAAGGGAGAAATTGTTGAAAGCCTGTGGAATGTGATGGGCCAGCGACATGCCCGCGGTTAGACATCCGAGCCGCTTGCTCGATGTTCGTAGCAAATTAAACGTGTATGACATGTCATTGTGTGGCATCAATACTGCAAGTCATCAAGGTAAATTGGTTGGCAGACATCGTCGCTCACTGCTCAACGTTCGGTCTCAAATGCGTGTGTGATATTAAAAGTAGTTACCAGGATGCGTCAGAGTCGGAGCCCAAACCATGATCATACCACTCGTCCTCAGAATGGACGGGGTCTCGCTCAACCCCATCCCAGTCCAA
Source organism: Strobilurus luchuensis (assembly GCA_019915105.1). Classification (NCBI taxonomy): domain Eukaryota; kingdom Fungi; phylum Basidiomycota; class Agaricomycetes; order Agaricales; family Physalacriaceae; genus Strobilurus; species Strobilurus luchuensis. The sequence goes on from JAHLMJ010000003.1 coordinate 1,067,838, forward strand.
AGTCCCCACCAAGATCTCCAAGGAGTCCACGGAGTCTTTGTAGAGCGCCACGCACCCACTCATCCGGAGGGTTCGTAACCTTGCTTTTTGACTGCCGCGAAAAGACAAGGTGTCCTGCAATGTGGCTATTCCTCTCTCCTCGAAATCCGCCCCTTTGATGTTGAGCTCTCTGAGATCTGGAAAGCGAACATCGGTTGAGCCAGTAGCGGGCATCCCGAGGGTAGCAACATATGAGTGCATAGTGCCATCTAATTCGAGGATTCGTAGCTGGCGGCATTTCTCAAATGTCTCCATGATCCGTTGAGCATCGTTTGGCCAGTTTAAGAGCTTTAGTCGAAGATGCCTGACGTGCTCGAGTGTCAATGTTTCTCCGATGCAGTTTAGAGCATCGCCGCGGCAGTTGTCAGAATTAAAAAGTTGAGCCAGCTGGAACTCGAAGTCTAGTTGTAACGATTGATTGTTGGTGTTGCCTGTCGGAAAAATCTGAACATGCAGAGCCATGAAGGCAGTAGCTGTATCCAGAGCCAATTTGCCCACGGGACGCATCAAGAGACCAGGAGAGGTGTCGCAGCATCTGTTCAAGGCGTGGAGGAATGGACCGATATCTAGTGCCGTCTCAGACATGAGACTATGGGTGTGGATATGCGTCGTCGAAGGGAGCGAAATTCTATCAAGAAAGTCGGTGAGGGAAGTGACATCGGAATGCAGATACAGGTCCACAAGTCGTGCAAGGTTTGTTGGTTTCTGCGAACGAGAAAGGGTATAATATAGACCCGCATCACCGGCTTCCAGGGTATGAGCTAGATGGAGCTGCTCGAGCATCGGCATGTGTTGCAAGACGACGAGCATCTGCGCTACTGTGGCGGGGGCGGCCGTGTGACTGAGCTTCAGATTGGTGAGGTCTTTCAGCAATCCCGATGTCCAGCTGAGGGCAAAGCCCCGAAGTTCGAGATGTCTCAAACGGGGAGCCTCACCGTTCAAGAATCTGTCGGATAGCGTCAATGTCGAAGGGACCTGGCCGTGGATCGGTGGCGCCGAATGGTGCAAAATGAGCGTGTTGAGTATAGGGGCAGCTTGCATGAGAGAGGAAATGTCTGCGTAACAGGCGTCATATAGACATAACTCAGCGGTGCGTGAGAGATGTTCCAAGGCAGGAGCAATGTCCTCGGATGTGAGATAGTCTAACTCATAGGTTGGCCCAGCTTGTATAGTCAATGTCGCTTCCTTAGACCGCCTAAGCATCTCCCGGGTCCACCTCACTGACCGGTCAAACGTGATGTGACTCCAAAGAGCCGGGCATGCGAGTGCTGTTGTGCGCCAATGAGTGCAGATGAGCGAGACCTTGGACCAGTGTGGGTGGCAATCGAGCATGGAGGTAAGGATGAAGAAGTGGCACAAGATTTCGACTGGCAACCGGGATATAGGAGCGAGCGTATTTCTACGACTTTTTAGGGCGCAGATGGCATGTTCATGGCGGGAGATTTCCCGGTCAATTTGTTCGACGGTGACATCCATTTCTGAAACTGAGTATAAGTAAGATCTTTGGCTGTGCGGTGAAGTTGCGTACAGCGACGAAGTAGAGGTAGATGATGGTGGTAGTAGGACAAGTGCACAAGGGGCTCAATAAGGCGGACGATGTAATACCTCGATTTGAATTTCGCTAAGAGGTCAAAAAGCTACACAGCCACTTGATTTGCGTCATTTCACTCTTTCTCCTTCTTCGACGACCTCTGTTTGCAGATTTTTATATCCTTTTCTCCCTTGTTCACAAGCCTTGCTCAATTAAGACGGCGGAAAGGCTAGATGGCACCCGTTGAAACTGAGTATTATGACCTTGTACGTCTTCAGAGCATCTGTGCTTTTCCGGGCAGCGTCGATGACTATGATCTCTTCTGCCATTAGCTAGGCGTGGCCGTCGATGCGGACGACAATACGCTCAAGAAGGCATATCGAAAGCAGGCAATGAAGGTCTGATACCGTACCGTAATGGCAGGCCTACTTGCTCATAGCTGTATGGCTATTTCAAGTATCATCCCGACAAGAACCCGTCCGCCGATGCTGAAGAAAAGTTCAAAGACATCAGGTATGTCGAGTAGTTGGCTTTCCTCTTCATCCCGCTTACAATATGCAGCAAAGCATACCAGATTTTGTCGGATCCCGTCAGGCGCTTATCGTCCTTCTCGTTTCTACACGACTCATACTTCCTGTAGAACATGCGAGCTGTGTACGACAAGAATGGCAAGGCTATGGTACGTCTTCAGTGCCACTCACATTGCTACGAATGGTGCGCTGATCCGACCACCAGGCGGAGAAGGACGGCAATTTCAATATGGAAGACGCGGCCGGTTTCTTCGCCAATGTCTTTGGAGGTGAAAAGTTCGTCGATTATGTGCGTTTCCCATCAGCAATATCCGACCGGTGCTCATATCTTCTCAGATCGGCGAGATTTCAATCATGAAGGACATGACATCGGTAGCAAACACCATGATGACTGACGAGGAGAGGGCGGAGCTGGAGGCTCAGATGAACGGCGTCGACAAACCGTCCGTTTCAGTCGCGCCCGGCACCCCTACTGGCTCATCACCTCCGACGACGACCACCTCCACGGAAGGAACGCGTCCCTCATCTCCTGCGGTTCCCACTCCCGCTTCCACTCCTGCTTCGGCGCCCACAACACCCTCGCGACCTGAAGCTGGGACATTGCATTCATCCACTCTGGTTGTGCATGACCAAGGCAAAGAGTCCTCATCCACACCGTCTCTATCCCCCAGCAGCAAAGAGCATGAACGCGAAGCCGCCAAAGAAGCCGCAGCGCGCCGGAAGAAACAACAGGCAGAGCAGAAAGAGAAGGTCAGGGAACTCGAGAAGGAGAGACGAAAAGTCATGGAGGCCCGTGTCACTGCTTTAACGGCGAAGGCAATTGAGCGTCTGCGTCCGTTTGTGGATGCAAAGCATCCTGGAGAGAAGGGCGACCCAGAGACCGCAGCATTTGAGGCAAGGATACGCTTGGAGGCGGAGGATTTGAAGCTTGAGAGCTTTGGCATCGAGGTACGAGTCTCTTGCTCCATGCGAGCAGCCCCTCACCGTCGAGTAGCTACTTCATACAATCGGAAACGTCTACATCATGAAGGCCACATCTTTCCTCAAGTCCAGGAAATTCCTTGGAATGTAAGGCTATTGATGTGTCCTTATCGTCTTCTAACTTTCCTAGCCCCGGCTTCTTCTCACGACTAAAGGAGAAGGGCGCGATGGCTAAGGAAGTGTGGGGAGTTGTCGGAAGCGCGTACGTCCGACATTCTGTTATTCTAGTCTAGTCTCTCACACGATGCTTATAGTCTGAGTGTACGTGAGACTATGCTGGTATGGTTGAAACATTGACTTTCCTTCGATCTTGATACTCACATTTTGAATAGGAAATGGAGAAACTGCAGGCGAAGGGAGAAGTCGCAGAGGAAGAGCTGAAGGCCTTGGAGATGGACGTCACTGGCAAAGTGCGTGCCTGCTCTTCTCGTCATATTGTGCAGGTCCTGACTAGATCGCTCTAGATTCTGCTGGCTTCATGGCGTGGAGCTCGATTTGAAGTGACGCAGGTCTTGAGGGATGTCATTGACCAAGTTTTGAAAGAGCCCGGTGTATCTGATGCAGTTTTGTATAACCGTGCCAGGGTACGCGTCCCGTAAACATTCACCTGTCCTTCACTCAAACTTCACCAGGGCTTACTCCTCATTGGTGCGATCTTCAAATCGACGCAGCCCGACGAATCGGACGAGGAACGCAGAGAGCTAGAAAGGTGGTCAACTCTTCAATCCGTCCATGACCTAGTCGCTCACTCTTATACAGGATGGTGGCTGCTGCTGCTGCTCCCAAGAAACCAAAGAAGGGCAAGAAAGAAGAAGCTGCCCCTCATGCGGCCCCTGCACCGACAGCCTCTCCAGTTAAGGAAGAAGTCCCCCCAGCTGCATCTGCGACGACGACAGCATAGTATCTCAAGCCTATATCCACCCTCAATGTTTGTCCATAACGGACTGCGAACGTTTTTGTTTAGTCTTTGGGGCTCATGTTTCCCTAATGGAATTTTACACTATCATTTTCCCACCTTATTTCACTACCTATCGTACACATTGTGACCCGACCTATGACCATAGACTTCTTTGGACTGCGAACTCCCTAGATTCTCGGTAGACATATGGGTGACTATCCACGACCGCCCGCTCGCTTTCAATATTGTCGTGGCGTGAAAACATCCTGGACCTACAAGAGCAGATGTCAGCATTGGCGCCGCCATGTTCAGTTGCGTACTTGCCTCTCGGTAGAACTTCTTGTCATGGGCTACCTTGAAAGCCGTGAGAGCAAGTCCTTTCGTAACCTTCAAGGTGGCGGTATGGGCAGCTGGCGTTGCTGCAGCCTTGGTGAAGGCCGGGGTGTGGTTTCCGCCGTTCAGTTCAGTCGGGATGGCTAATGGAGATTAGGCTTTCGGTCGGTGATGTATACCGAATGCTTACAGAATGTGGGATGAAGAGAAGGGAGTTCTGTGGAAAATCCTTCAAGTCAGGATCTCTCCTTCGGGTCGGCAATATGTCGATACGACTTACCAAAAGATACGTTCCCCTTAGTAGCGTGATGTGCGTCAGCAGGTGGGGATACCAGCCGGAATGGACGGGGCTTACAAAATCGGTGGATGCTGATGTGCCTTGCGTAGGTATAGCTATCATACCATCGTTTCTCTTCACAGCGCTTATGAACTCCTTGGCTACGACAGCCATTAGCGAGCGCAAAGGATCTGGAGATCAAGCTTACCAAGTGCGTCATTCTGTATGAGCTGATAGTAAGGCACTTTCGTTTCAATAGACACCTGGCACCCTGTCGCTATCGAGGCAGCCCTACAATGTCAGTGGGATTCAGAGCAAACAGCAATACGGATGCTATTTTGCGTACGTGAAGCACGCTTTGACACGCTCCGTCAGTGCGGCAGCCTCCTCGATAGTTGGCGCTCTCACGAGCCAGGTCAGAGTAGCATTATCAGGGATAACTACGTTCTCAATTAACTTATAGGCTCTCTATAGGCAGGCTTTCAGACTGCGTACCGTTGGGGAGCCAGTTTTCGCCACCTAAGACACCGTGAATGCGGCATTCCGGTCTCATCTGCTGACGAAGGACCGCAATACTAGAGTAAGCTAAGAATGCGGCGTCAAGGGCATTGATTCCCTCCCTAGCAACGATATATCATGAGGGCGAAGACACGAGTGGAATCAAGGTAGGTGCGTACCATGGGGATGCGGCGGCGTGCGCACTATAGTCTGTCAGACTTTAGAGAGTGTATACCGGGGAAATTTCGCACCTATGTCCGGTATACTGGACCTCGATGGTTTGAATTGCGCTAGAGGTCCCGATGTTGACAGTGTTCGAGGGTCCAGGACTGGGATGACACCTAGTGATTCTTGTTACAGCTGATCAACGCAAAAGTCAAATCGCATACATGATACAAACGTCCATATCCTTGTATCCTCCGCGCTTCAAGAGAAGGACCTTGCCTCCGCCGCCTTCTTCCGCTGAATAACAGTCAATTGGAATTCCCACTGTGAGCCTATCAAGCAATTACCAGGCGTTCCGAGTAGTATAATTTTTCCCGGAGTGTTGCTTGAAAGCAACGCTGCTTTCAGTGCCAGGGCCGTGCCACATCCGCTGATTGCGATGAGGTTATGGCCACATGCGTGTCCAATGCCGCTAAGCGCGTCCATTTCTTAAGCGGAGTGAACAGTTGGACACGGCTTATTTTCACGAGACTGTAATTACCAGAATTTATCCCGATAACCCGCCCGCCCTTACCATGCGTATATTCGGCGCGCCACGCAGTTTCCAGGCCTAGATAGTGAGGCGTGACGGTGAAACCGTGCTTCGCCATGAACGTAGTCAACAAGTCATGAGCATATCTGGAAGATTTTGGATGTCAGTGCAACACTTCCTGTGAGGGCGGAATGTCGTTACCTTTCGTGGAAACCGGTTTCGGGATGGCCTAGTACAACAGGTTCCAGAACGGAAATGAGCAACGGTCAGAGGACTCACTGTGGATATCTAGGCTCAAGTTCCGAAGGTCGGCGTCAAGGTTATCAACCGTAGAGTTGATGACTTGTGCGATGTCGGAGGCGCCTACGCTAGGCGGAGTGTACTCTGGAAGTGGATCTTCGAGGTCCCAGCGTTCAGAGCCAAACGAGTAGTCGCAACACAGATTCAGTGTCGAGCTGCAACCAGAGTGCTTGGATGGAACTCCATCAACACACCGCACCAGTCACGACTACGAGGCCACATCTTACCTTGTCATGGTGGCAATTGGCCTCGGCATGCTGCTCTCGAGGCTCTGAGCGAGCTTTGGTGCGCTTGAAGATTCCAGTAAAGCAGCCCGCCTGAGACATGATGAGAGAGCAAATCACTGGAGGAGGAGATGCAACTCGACTGACCCTGATGGACAGTGTTATCCGGCCTTTATACTTATGGTGGCCGGCGACTTGCGCCAAGGCACAGGTGGGTGATAAAATTCTCTAAACGATCGCTGACGCGCTTCTGATCAATCATCGAGATCATCTCCCAGCGCGTCTGCCCCTCCCGTATAGTTCGGATCTGCATAAGCTCATACAAATGTTTTGTGATATGTAAGTTTGACACGATGGCACGCAGGAAGCATGCCGGAACTCGAGGACCTTGTGGATCCGTGTAATGTCTCCATGATTTTGAAGGCATCCTGGAAAGATGGGAGTCTACGACGACGTTTGCGTTCACATCTTGGCTCCAGATTTAGCCGCTGAGCGATGCTATCGGGTGTCGTCGCTCGGATTCGGGCTAGTCGGGTCAGACAGTAGGCTCGGGGATCCTCTGGCGGATGTGTGTAATTGCCATAGCCCTCGGCCGAATGAGCCTCGACTGTGTGTTGAACATGTTCAATGAGGTTGCAAATTTATGGAAAGCTCGGGTGAGATACAGTCGTAGGTCCGCCTTTGCAGTAACTTTGTGGAGTACCAACAGACGCGACAAACGTCGGATTCAAGGTTGGCTAAGAATTCCTTGAGGGTTGACTGACGGACGTTGGATGGCGTAGTTCGGAGGGGACTCGGGGACCAGATACACGTGTCAACGTCCGAATGCGTGAGGAGCGCAGGTACTTACACTGCACAGAGTTCAGTTGCAATGGCGCTTGCATTACCGAGAGTTTTTTCTGCTAGGATACCTACCGTTGCTTGCCCGGGGACTGGGTATCATGCAAAGAAGACGTCCGCGTTTGCCTCGTTCCCGGTAATCGAGGATGAAGGGTTGCCAAGTCTTGAAACTGGTAGAGTCTGACCGGCTATGAAGGACATTCGTTGAACCCCCTATACAATTCGAACTTCGCAAGGTATGACTGGATCTGGAACCGGCGCAGGACGGGACGAGCAGCACGGATTCCGTCTTTGACATACAGTCATTCTGTTTCAGCTTTGACGCGTGCTATACAACAGCGTCAGTACTATTTCGAGTGAGATCTGGGGTGTCAATAGTTACGGGCGAGATGCAGTTAAAACTTGTCAGGCGAGACTGATCTTTGAGCGACATGTGACACTTGAGGGGGCTCCCAGCGCGCCTCGTTGAACCCTTGATTTTCTTGAACGATTGCATGCAGTTGCATGCGAGAAAGGAAAGACCGTGGCCAAGCCGTGCCGCCGGTTCCAGCATCTATCTCCTTTTGACCATCACCTTCGCTCGTCGTATTATTCAGTCAGAATCTGATCCTACGTCCTAGTCAGGCCCTTGGTACTAGTGTAAACCCAGTACTGGTTCGCCGGGTGGAGCGATTCTTCTAGTGTGGTCAAGGTAGACGCGTAAGAACACGCTTTGCAAGTACTTATATATGCCAATCACACAGTGTTCTCTAGTGCGATCAGACCGATTTACTTGAACGCCAAGCGAGTTTGATACTGGTAAGGGGGCGCATGAGCCAAGAGCTTCCGACATCACACTGGCTGATATTCAAAACTTCTCTCACAATTCCTCTCGCTTCAATTTCAGCGTGACTTGTTCGCGTATGAGTGGTATAACACTGAGACACAGAGACGTACTTATTCTGAACTCGGCCTTGCATACACGTGTTGCCTGTCGACCAAAGACCTCCAAGGACAATTATGAACGAGACTAAGCCTCTGGAGGGGACATGAGCACAACAATGATACTAGTAGGATAGGATCGAGTAGCCTTTGGGATCGATGCTTTGAAAAGACAGTCCTTTCCAACAGATCAATTGCGTCAAATGATAGATCCCAGTACTTACGAGTAGAGTAAGTTTACTGCATACTTGCAAAACTTAATCATACGATGATAGAACACTGTGCCCGGGCCATCGAAAGGAAACACGACAAAACAGTGACATTCACTAGCCCTAACCCTAAACTAAGTCTTCTCGGCCACAGCACTGCGTTCAACGTTGACCGCCATGGCGTCCAACGTTCAGTCGGCCCAGGCCGACGTACTGACGCAGGTATTCCAGGGTCTCAAGAGCAAGAATCCCGACACGCGGCTGGAAGCAGCTGTCAAGCTCAGGCGCTATGTATGCCTCCGCTCATCCATGCTGTATATACGCACTCGCTGAACCCCATGTTACCAGGTCTCGACAACAGTCGCGGAAATGAGCCCGGATGCCGCCACAAAGCTCTGGGATGACAGCATCAATCGAAGATTGTTCGACCTCATGCATAGTCAGAACACCACGGAAAACTTTGGCGGTCTGCTCGCAATAGGCGCGTCCGGCTCTCTCTATAGCCTCCTACCGTCCCTCTTACTCCGTTGAAACAGACCATCTGCTCGAAATCACCAGCGGCGAAACTATTGAATCCAAAGTCAACCTCTTTCGCTTCTACAACTATGTCAAACACCTCTTCCCTCACTCCGATGTCAACCTTATGCTCGTCGCCTCCAAAACACTTGGACAGATTGCTCAGATTGGGGGCTCTGCCTTCGGAGATCGCTTCATGGACTACGAGGTGCCAGCCGCCATTGAGCTTATGCATCCGGAGAAGCAGGAGTCTCCGCGATATGCTGGTGTCCTCATTCTCAAGGAGCTCGCCCGCAATAGCCCTGGATATTTTCATTCCCACATCAGCTTGGTTTTTGAGAACATCCTTGTTGCCCTTCGCGATCAGCGTGTAATAGTTCGCGAAGGTGCAGCAGAACTACTAGCCGCGTGTCTGGAGATCATCACACAGCGAGAGCGCCAAACACGGAATACCTATCTCAACAAGATCTTACAGGATGCTCAGGCTGGTCTCCGAATGCCGCAAGCGGAAGTAATTCACGGCTCGCTGCTAACTTATCGCGAGCTTCTCCTCCATGCTGGGATGGTATGTGTATCTATGAACACTGATACTCCATCTTATCATTCTATTAGTTCATGAGGGAAACTTATATGGACACGGCAGATAAAGTATTGCGCTTCCGCGTTCATCGCGACCACCTCGTTCGTAAACAGGTCATCGCGATGATACCGTCGCTTGCCGCATATGACACGCAGACGTTCAAAGAGAATTATCTCGTCAAGTCGATGAGCCATCTGTTGACCCAGCTCGAGAAGCCCCATGAACGACACTTCGGTGCGTCCTTACCTACAATTTTGAGTCACATCTGAACAGCTCCAAGCTTTCATTGCCATCGGTCATACCGCTAGTGCCATCGGCAGTGACATCAAACCTTTTTTGGAGTCGATAATGGCCCACATCAAGACGGGTCTGCAGAATCGAGGGTAAGAGACTCCGTCAGGTCCTTTCTCCAGCTAGACTATCCACAGGAGAAAGAACACTATATCCGAAGAGCCAATCTTCCAGTGCATTGGGATGCTTGCGGCTGCTGTGGGACCTCATCTAACCAAACTGTTACACGATCAGTTGGATCTCATGTTCGCTGCCGGTCTCAGCGAGCCTTTGTGTCAAGCGCTTTCCGCTATTGTTCATTCAATCTCTCCCCTGTTGGCCACAATCCAAGGTTAGTGCGCCCTTGGTCTTGCTTGAGCGGTTACTCATTGCATGTTAGACAAACTGTTGGATTTACTTTCTATGATCCTAAGCGGGCAGCCGTACAAACCGCTTGGAGCTCCCGCTAATCTGACTCGAAATGAGAATTCTACGTCCAATCGAGAACTGACCGCTCAGGTTTGTTCATTCGACCACCTGCCCATGGGTCACCCTTTGACTTTCATCTGTGAAGGCGACTGCCAATGAGAAGAACCCGGAGACAATAACGTTGGCCTTGACAACACTAGGATCTTTTGACTTTAGCGGTGCGCCTCGTCTCGCGCGCAACGATCAAGGCTCATGCCTGTTTTCAGGACATCTTTTGAATGAGTTTGTTCAAGCGTGCGCCTTGCCCTATCTTGAGGATGATCACGCAGACGTGAGGCGTGCTGCCGCATTGACCTGCTGTCGACTCTTCCTTCGAGACCCTATCTGCTATCAATCCAGCAGCCACGCCACAGAGATCATTGACGATGTTCTCGATAAACTTCTCACTGTCGGTATCGCGGATCCAGGTGGGATCTCACAGTTTTCCTTCCGGAGTATACTCCTGATCACCCGCAGATTCGAGCATACGACATACTGTCTTGTCATCCCTCCACGAACGTTTTGACCGTCATCTGGCCCAGGCCGAAAACGTTCGCTCGCTTTTCATTGCACTGAACGACGAGGAACAGGAGAACAGAATCACTGCTGTTTCATTGATTGGACGTCTGGCGAAGCACAATCCGGCCTACGTTGTACCCTCGTTGAGGAAGGCCCTTATTCAACTCTTGACGGAGCTCGAGTATACAACAGTTCTGTATGTACTTGCCCCTCTGTTGTTCGAGGGCGAGACACTCATTTTCACCCAGCCGCAATCGCGAGGAATGCACAAGGTTGCTGTCGCTTCTCATAAGTGCAACGCAGAGGCTCATCAAGCCGTATGCGATCCCCATTCTGCGCGTGCTCCTAAAGAAGGCCAATGACACGAACTCGACGGTCGCATCGAACGTGCTCAATTGTATCGGCGAGTTGACATGCGTGGCTGGGGAAGACACCATAGACTATGTTGGGGAAATCATGCAGGTGCTGACAGCCAAACTTTCCGATCCATCTCTCAGTGAGAGAGACGCTGCGCTCCACACTCTTGGCCAGGTGTGCTCGAGCACGGGCTATGTCATCACGCCCCTTGTGGACTACCCTCAGCTTTTGAATCTCTTGGGAAAGATCTTGAAGTCGGAGAACTCCCAGAGTATACGACGCGAGGTGGTCAAGGTACTCGGAATCCTAGGAGCTGTCGATCCTTACAAGCGGAAGGTAGTCGTGTTACATCTGTGCCGATCTCATTGGTTGACCATTGTTTAGGGTAGTCCGATGGAGGATCTCTCCAGCGAGACGATGATCACTGCCGTCAATCAAGTCCCCCTCGGCCAGAACGCTGCTGTGGTGACGGACGACTACTTCCAGAATGTGGTCATCAAGTCATTGCTCGCAATCCTCAAAGACCAGTCCTTGAATAGTCACCATCATATGGCCATCGAGGCAGTGATGTCCATCTTCAAGACACAGGGTCTCAAATGCGCCGCGTTCTTGCCACAGGTATTGCCTTCATTCATCGGGCTATCGTGGCCATGTCTAATCCATCATCAGATTATCCCAGCTTTCACTACTGTCACTCGTCAATCAACCGCTCGCGTTCAGGAATTCCACTTGCAGCAGCTGACCATTCTGGTAGGCATCATCAAACAGCACATACGCAGCTACATGTCGATTATCTTCAATCTCATTACCGAGATATGGGAGAACGTTCCTCTCCAGCTTCCCCTCGTCTCACTTATCGAGGCATTGAGCAAGGCATTGAGCGCAGAGTTCAAGCCCTTCCTTCCTACAGTCATTCCTCTTGTCTTGAAGGTCTTCGACGGGGAACTGAACGACAAGCGGGTCAGCACCCAGATCAAGATCTTTGACGCCTTCCAAACCTTCGGCGCCAACATTGAGGAGTACCTTCATCTGGTCATTCCCTTGATCGTTCGAGCGTACGACCGCATCGACGGCACTACGCCGCTGCGGAAGAAGGCCATACAAACGATAGATGGACTTTCAAAGCGGGTCAACTTTTCTGATCATGCGTCGAGAATTGTTCATCCTCTGGTCCGAGTATTGGAGTCAGGCAATAACGAATTACGCCAAACGGCAATGGATACACTGTGCTCTCTATGTGTGCAATTCGGTGCTGATTTCGCAATATTCGTGCCAACGATCAACAAAGTGCGTCTCTCAATTGCGTGCTTTCAGATGACTGACAAAGATACAGTGTCTTGTGCGCCATCGTATACAACATGCCAAGTACGAGAGCTTGATCATGAAGCTCTTGAACGGTGAACAGCTACCTCAAGAACCGAGCGTACTGGAGTTGCTGTAAGTCCGTTGACTACGACCATGACAGGCTCTCTGACTTCGAATGGTAGCTCGCTCGAGAATGCGAAGTCTGCGGAAGTTCCTGCACCGGCTGCCGAGGCGGCGAAATTGGCCGTCAACCAGCAACATCTGAAAACAGCATGGGACACCTCTTTGACCAGTACCAAGGATGATTGGAACGAATGGATCCATCGGCTGACTGTAGAGTTGATGAAGGAATCGCCCTCGCATGCCTTGCGCGCATGTATGAGTCTGGTTGATACCCACACCCCCCTCGCCAGAGAATTGTTTAATCCCGCATTCCTATCCTGTTGGGGCGAATTATACGAACAGTATCAGGTGCAAATTCTCCATCTTCTGTCGTGTCTTCTGCTTTACTGAACTTCTCACAGGAAGACCTTGTGCGTTCTATCGAAACAGCTTTGACTTCCAACTCTGCTCCCAGTGATCTTATTCATCGCCTTCTCAGCCTCGCTGAGTTCATGGAACACGAAGAGAAGCAGCTACCAATCGAGCATGGGATTCTTGGAGAATGTGCTCTCAAAAACCTTGCATATGCCAAAGCCATGCATTACAAGGAATCTGAGTACTTCTCTGAGGCCTCGCCGGCGACCATTGAGGCCATCATCTCCATCAACACACGTCTCCAACAGCAGGATGCCGCATGGGGTACTCTGGTGATGGCTCACGAGCGCTACGATGTCACGAAGCAGGAGGAGTGGTACGAGCGCCTCGGACGCTGGCAGGAGGCCTTGGAGGCCTACGACAGCAAAGCCATGACGGACCAACCGTCACCAGAGATCCAGATCGGCCGCATGAAGTGTCTCCATGCTCTTGGGGAGTGGGATCAATTGACGGCGCAGGTCGAAGAAGTCTGGGCCAACGCTAGCCAGGAGAATCGTCGCGAGATTGCGCCGATAGCGGCAGCGGCAGCATGGTCGTTGAGTGACTGGGACGCGATGGAGGAATATATCGCGACGATGAATCCGGATGCATCTGACCGATACTTCTATCGTGCCATTCTGTCTGTTCATCAGAATCAATTCCCGAAGGCTCTTCTTCACATTGCCAAAGCACGGGATCTTCTCGACCCAGAATTGACCTCGTTCGTCGGAGAAGGCTACGGACGGTCCTACAAGTGAGGGTCTTCCATTCATCCATTGAATGTCTCATACTGATTGCACTTACAGCATCATGGTTCGCGCACAAATGCTATCGGAACTCGAGGAGATCATTGCCTACAAACAACATGCTGATCAGCCTGAGCGACAACAGACGATGCGGAAGACGTGGATCAAACGGTAAGTCGGCTACACGCTGCCTGTCTCACGTGTTGACCTTGCCGTGCAGACTTCAGGGATGCCAGAAAGAAGTCGAGGTTTGGCAACGTATACTCCAAGTTCGAACGCTGGTTCTCCAGCCCGAGGACGACCCGGCAATGTGGATCAAGTTTGCGAATTTGTGCAGGAAGTCTGATCGTATGGCCTTGGCTGGTAAGACCATCAACACTCTGCTTGACCCTCATGTTGGCGAAAACGTAAGTTCCATGCTACGCCTTGTAAGACATGTCCTCACACAGTTTTCTAGACCTCTCTGCAGCATGTGCGAGATCAGCGAATGAAGGCGCCTCCGAACGTCGTTTACGCGCATCTGAAATTCATGTGGGCGACCGGATCGAAAGCAGACAGTCTAACATATCTCCGCCAATTTTCTGCCAACCTTGCTCGGGATCTGCAGACCGAAGATACGCACATGCACCCTTGGGTAACGCGAGAACGGAAGAGCCAACTATCGAAACTCCTTGCTCGTTGCTACTTCAAACAAGGTCAATGGCAGATGAAATCGAGTGAACGATGGGTGGAGGTCTGTCATCTGCGCTACCCTGTCGGACGCTCTTACTGAACGTATATGTAGACTGACGTAAAGGGCATACTTCACTGTTATGTTTTGGCGACGCATCATGACCCAGATTGGTACAAGGCGTGGCACACTTGGGCTCTCGCTAATCTTGACGTTGTCGCGTTTCTGGAGAGCAATCCAGAAAACCGCTTCACCGATATGCCTCCTCCAACGCTCGCTCTTCATGCGGTCCAAGCAATTGACGGTATGCATGACTATTGCTGGCTTGAATGAGAAGCTCACCACGGCCTAGGTCTTTTCCGGTCGGTGACTCTTCGTAGTGTCGATGCACTTCAAGACACTCTTCGTATCCTCACATTGTGGTTCAAGTTTGGAGGACATCCTGACGTTGCACAGATCATCGCTCTTGGCTTCGCCAAGGTCGGTGTTGACAATTGGCTGGAAGTCATCCCCCAGGTCAGACTTCCTTCCGATGTCTTGAGCTCGAGTTCGGGTCTGACCATAACATCTTCCCAGATCATTGCCCGAATTCAGACTCCGCACACCACAATCCGTCGGCACATTCATAATGTTCTGGTCATCATAGGGCGCAATCATCCACAGGCGATGATCTATCCACTGACGGTAGCCTCAAAGTCTTCGAGTAAGATTCGGTCAGAAGGCGCCCTCGAAATTCTAGAGCATCTGCAAGAAAGGCATGGCACCATAGTTGAACAGGTCAGTCCTTTCGTGATGGCATTGCCAGTCAAGTACAGCTGAATCGTCACTGCAGGCGGTCATGATCAGCCACGAAATTATCCGAGTCGCAATCCTCTGGAATGAGCTGTGGCATGAAGGCTTGGAAGAAGCATCAAGAATCTACTTCACGGAGAAAAATCCTGAAGGAATGATTGCTGCGCTTGAACCGTTACATCGACTCATGGAAGATGTATGTATTCTTCTACTCGTTGACTTCCATCAGCATTGATACAAGCTCAACAGCCGGGTCCCACAACTGCTAGAGAGATTTCGTTCATCCAAACCTTCGGCAAGGACCTTAGATCGGCGCGTGACGCATGTCACCGATATCGCCAATTTGGCGATACAAGTGATCTCGACAAAGCCTGGGACATCTACTATGCCGTACGCTTCCGTAACACGGAATTTCGCGCCGTTCTCACCCTTTGGCAGGTCTTCAAGAAGATTGAGAAGCAGCTTCCTCTGTCACAGAGCCTGGACCTCCAATACGTTTCCCCAAAGCTTCTGAATGCAAAGAACCTCGAGCTCGCGGTTCCTGGTAAAGCTTTCTCCGCCTGACGTGAAGCCCAAATTTCAATTGTATTTAGGAACTTATCAATCCGGAAGAGAACTTGTCAAAATCACCAGTTTCTCACCGAAGCTTGCCGTCATTGCATCCAAGCAGCGGCCACGACGGCTCTCATTACGCGGATCGGATGGCCGAGATTATCAATATCTGTTGAAAGGTTGGTCTGGGAACGAACAGAGTCTACAGTGATTCATGGAATTTTGAACAGGACACGAGGACCTTCGTCAAGACGAGCGCGTCATGCAACTGTTCAGTCTTGTCAACACGTTGCTGTCCGTCGACACGGCCAGTTTCATGCGCCGCCTGCACATCCAGCGCTACCCTGTCATTCCTCTTGCTCCAAACGCCGGCCTCATTGGGTGGGCTCAAGGAACTGACACTTTCCACGTACTTGTTCGGGACTACCGCGAATCTCGCAAGGTCCTTTTGAACATTGAGTATCGCTTGATGCTCCAGGTCAGGCTTCCTCGTCAGCTGTTGGACCTGAGCTCAGAGCTGATCATGTTTTAGATGGCACCTGATTACGAGAATCTCACTCTCCTGCAAAAGGTCGAAGTCTTTGAGTACGCGCTTGAGAACACGACTGGTCAGGACTTATACAGAGTACTTTGGCTGAAGAGTCGAGATTCGGAACACTGGCTCGAACGACGAGCCACGTACACACGTTCGCTTGCGGTGAATAGCATGGTCGGACACATCTTGGGTCTGGGCGACCGACACCCTTCAAATCTTCTCTTAGAGCGGGAGACGGGCAAGGTTGTTCACATAGATTTCGGTGACTGCTTCGAGGTGGCCATGCTTCGAGAGAAGTTCCCTGAAAAGATTCCTTTCCGATTAACCAGAATGCTTACGCATGCAATGGAGGTAAGGGGACGAGCAGCAAATGTCTTACAAGACTGAATGTTCGTTCTAGGTCAGCGGGATTGAGGGTAGTTTCCGAAATACCTGTGAAATTGCGATGCAAGTTCTTCGGGACAACAAACACTCCCTTATGGCCGTCTTGGAAGCCTTCGTGTATGATCCCCTCATCAACTGGCGGTTAATGCAGACGGATGGCCGTGGTCCGCAAGGTAGGCAGGCATATTCAACCGAAAAGATGTGACTTAAGTCGTTGCAGATGCAGGCAGTGACGCGGACAAGTCCGAACTGATACAATTGGCGCATGCTGCGGCATACGCCCAGGGACCGGCTCGCAAACTGAAGGCCGACGAGAACGACATCTTCAGCGGTACGACAATCATTTTCTCAGATCATATCATGCAAGTCCTGATAACTCCCCTCTAGATGGGGCTGGGTTGCGCGGCATACAGGAAGTTCGCAATGAGCGCGCGTTGTTTGTGTATAACCGTGTGCAGAACAAACTCACAGGTGCGTTCAACGTTCAACGTTCATTGACGCCGCCGAATGTTAATCTATCTTCATCAGGGCGCGACTTCAATCCGGACGTGTCTTTATCAGTGACGGCACAAGTCGACAAATTGATCAAGCAGGCGACATCTTTGGAGAACCTGTGCCAGCTATTCTCAGGATGGTATGTGATATCAATGCTCACGTCCAGTGCTTCGACTCACTTCTGGTAGGTGTGCCTTCTGGTGATCTTCGAGGGCTGCTTCGTATGACTTTGTTTTGCTTTCATATAGATATACCATGTATACTAGTTTTGCTGGTCTGTATCAATAGGTCTTGTTTTAATCAATCTGTAATCATTGTTTGCCTGTTCGATGCGGCGTCCGACGCACCGCGAGACCAATAGCGTTTCTATAGAGCGAAACCGTTGCATGCGGTTGCAGTGCCCCATTCACCTCGGCTTGACTGTATGATGAACGTGTTAGTCTACATGACTTTCATGAACAAGACTGAAATGGTTTGACAACGACCACGTTACAAATGCTTAGCATGAAGGCCAGGACATACGGCAAGCATCAAGCAAATCGTCAAAAAGATCAAGTATATATTAGTCGGGTTTCGAATGTAGCAAGTCAACAACGGTGTCGTTGACGTTGTGTTCAAGAAGACTGCCGAGGCACCCGCAGTGGAAAGATCCTGCGAATACAGTGGACGATGGAATGACGACAGCGGTGGAAGTGGGCGTCTCGGCGGCGTAAGATGACGGCGGTAATGTAGCTGCGGCGGCGACTCGGAGCGAGGCGACACAGTGCTGGAAGACTCGGAAGGCACAACGAGACTGTAGGAAGCACTTGCCACAATGAGAGAAAAAGCGGCAACACCAATCGATTGCTGGAAACGTCAAACTGGCCGACCAAGCAAGAGAATCCGAAAAATACGATCTGAGTGGGACAGGGAGGTGAGTATTACACTGACACAATACCTGGAGTGGGAGCGACCGAGTCCACCCCTGAGTAGACATCTCCCAGCCTCCAGGAGGACGTACAGCTAAAGCCAGCGAGTCAATCGAGCCAGTGATGAACCGCGACAAGACCGTCCCATCGTATCTTCTGCGTTTGATTTATCATAGAACGTAGACATTGTGAATAGTGCCTGGGTCATCTGAGTCATTGTAGTCCAGCTCATCAGAGGTGTAGGTATCAAAAAGCTGAGACCATCAGGCTGCAATGTCCGCCCCAGTCACTGGAAAAACATCCAGGTGATAATTGAGCGGGAAGCAATCTAAGCGCACTATTCAAATGTATGCTAGATAAGTGAGTCTCGTGTTCAGTTGAATTGATGAGCGTTAGCAGAACGACTGGTCGGGTAGTATGATTGAGCACTGCCTACAGTCGAAGCCCTATGTAATGCCAGTCTTTCATGGCAAAGTATTTGTGTTACGGACAAGACATGAGCATAGAAGGAATTGATGGACGCCACCAATCTTACGTAGATGCCTGCAACGATATTGTGAGTACAGGGACAGGAGATTGGAAGGCTCCGAAGTACCATTCGAAGTAGGTCGTGAACACTGGGGATCAGGACGTCGTAGGTATGGTAACTCGTAGCCAGAACATCGAACACCGAACGCCGAAAGGTCTGTCGCGTTATTGAGGGTATCTTGTTGAATCTATCAGTCAATCACCAACAGTCACTGGTGCGGTGGCTTTGAGCTGTGAGTTTGGTACCTTGGACAACAGCGATCCTTCGTCGCCCTGATCAGGCCCTAATAAGTTGAGCTACATAGTAGTTCGTGACCCGTACCGGGCCATCGTAGGCCAGCTGTGCAACGGCACAGTTAAACCCTCACCCGGGGCGACAGTGAAGCAAATTACTTAAGTTCCTGGGCACTTGATCATGATACTGGCCGAACGGGTCCAGATACAGAAACGCTTCACGCACATCAGGAAGCTCGTGGTTGTCAACCAAGAAACTGCCAGTGATATCGGTGGACTTTACATCAGAGTCATCGATGAAGCCAGTGTCCTAAATTAAAAAGAAGGTGTTGACCTCAATACAGTGCGTCAGTAGCTTCGGGTTTCGCGTACAACGAACGGCTTTGATGGACTGGGAGTCAATTCCAACGGATCGAAGGCTTGAAGGAGTTGAAGGGTTTTACAGTAAGACTCGCGTATGGGTCTGAGGAAGAACGATATCAGTATGGAGAAGTGATTGAGTGCCTCAAGCTTGAACCGACCTGTGTGTTCACGTTCAACCGGGGTACTAATACATTCGTCCCCATCTTGACTCGGCGATATGAGAAACATGGCCTTGGGCCAGATGCCTCAGTGCAGAACAAAATCTCGAATGAATGATACCAGCATTGCTCGGATGAGTGCAGAGAAAGGAGTCTATGTCCGTACTGATGAGGGACCAGCGAGTTGGAAATCCGAGTCGCTACATAGCTATCAGGGTGCCGAATGTATGCAACACGACTCGGGGCTCATGTCACCGCGACCTTTCGAAAGCGTACTGGATGATGTGAGATGTGTGAAGCCAACATCATAGTTACTTGATGAATGACCGGAGACGTTCGGAAGCAGGTCTTCTCCATCCTGAGGAGGCGTCTCCACCTCAAGACAGAGCTAAGACTGGGGAGGTTCTAAGGGCCATCCGACAAGTTTCTTATAAACAGCCGGAGGTCTAGACGTTGCCTTGGAGGAAGACAGAGACGGCGCGCGCGTTGTCACGCCCTGACAAGCAAAATCGGGGAAGTAGACAAACTCATAGACTAAGACACTTTAAAGGTATCCTTCGAGTAGGCTTGAAAACTCGAAGACTGGGTTTGAGGTTGAGGAGGTTCAGACTCAGCGGCCTATACTCGCGCGCCGAGCCGGCGGCACCGGCGGATGCCTTTGGCAGGAAACGGTGATGAACGCGTTCGACAGTGATGAACGTAAACTTAAACCGCCCTTGCTCCTCCTACCTGCACCGCACCGACGCCGGCCACGATGCCTCGAGGCATACCCAACGTGAAGCGCGATGACACCGGCCTGCGATATACGTCGTTCCACGTTCCCCTGCTGTCGGTCATCTCGTGCACTGCTGTCGGCAATGATTGAGCATTTTCCAGGCCGAATCCCAAGCACATGAGCACCAGCTATCTCAAGAGCGAAACGCAGACAATTTGGCATCGGAATGCGACCCAGAAGAGCAAAGGACCTCCAGACGAGGCGGCGCAGGAGGGCAGGTGCGCGCTCGCCTCCGTAGACGAAGCAATATGGACTAATTCGGCGCAGACGCGGCTCGCAGGTTCTCGTCATACATCCTGGATCTCGCTATATGCGGGTTGGGCGGGCGTCAGACGTCACGCCAGCGACGGTGCTCAATGTCATTGCGCGCAAGACGCAGGCGCCGCCGCGACCCGTCTACGTGGAGACCATCTCTCGCCCAGCGACGCGCAAGGTCAGGCATGCTCAGTCCAGCACCGCGACATCCCCCGTCGACGACGAGTACGGTGTGCACCCGCTCGGGGACGATCCAGTGCGTGATACGTAGTCGTGGCGCGCGGTCAGATGATAATACGCCCCCAGTTTGAGAAAAAACTTGCGGAAACGACATCCTCCCTGCGCGAGCGGATGCGCTTCTACAAGCTGCGCGTGACACCTAATGCTGCTCACGTAGCCACAACATTCAACCAGTCCTTCCAGCCGGACATCATAGCCGAGCACAATGATTCTTTCCAGCTTGAATGGATTGACCAGTCCTCGAAAGAGGATGTCATCATCGGTGAGAAGGTATATCCACAGACGCCATATATGCCGTGTTTATGCTCATGCCTTGCTTCCCAGGCCGCCCGAATAGCTGACCCCGAACGCGCTGGGTATGTCGTGAGGTGGCCCATCCACGGTCCAAATTTCAATACCCGCGATTATACCTCTTTCCGTACGATATTAGGTGACATTGAGACTATATTGCAACATACCTTGAAGGACAAGCTGAACATACACCCGCGGGACTACAAGGTATGACAGTTATCAGGCTGACTCCGTGATTCTTTTGCTCAGGCTCTCCCCACGGCAGAATTTTTCCGTCATACTTGTCATCCCAGATTTCTACGATCGTTCATATGTCCGCGAGTTCGTAAACATGCTTCTTGTGGGCATGGGTTTCAGACAACTCTGTGCACAACAGGTTTGACCTTTCGCGTCACTGGTGATAATTCATCTCACCAAGATGCATAGGAGTCGTTGGCTGCTACGTATGGCGCTGGAGTCTCGAATGCATGCGTCGTTGATATTGGCGCTAAATTTACGTCTGTCGCTTGTGTCGACGAAGGCCTTGTTCTGGCCGACAGTCGGTGAGTTATCGTGTCGGAGTTCTTTTTTGTGACGACTAATTTAACTCTTTAAATTCAGAATGACACTCAGTATGGGCGGTGATGATATCACGGAATTTCTCTATGTCCTGCTGGAACGCATAGGTTTTCCCTATCGCGACATAAATCTGGTTCGGGCATATGACTGGAATGTCATGGAAGATCTCAAGGTCCGACTCTGTACCTTGGCAGAAGTGAGCATCCTGACCCTCCAGTATGGCCATGACTGATACAGGGTAGGGAGACGTTGGCTTGAACCTGTACGAGTTTGTCGTACGAAGACCCGGCAAACCCACAGAAAAGTACGGTCTTCGAGCCTATGACGAGATCATATTAGCGCCTATGGTAGGTCTGTCCCGGGAGATGTTTGATGGAATAACATACGATATGACAGTGTCTCTTCGAACCGAGGGTCATAGAGTTCGATCGCAAACGTGTCGGATTTCATCCAAATGGACATCCTGACGTTACAGAAGATGTTCTTGAGTTGCAAGGCGAGAACGTCGTGCGTCATTGACCCGTCTAGTCAGCCGAAAAGAATAACCCTTCGTAGTCCCAGGCCATGATGATCTCTACCCAACATTTATTCCCAAACACTCCCGTCGCCCCGCCGGCACCACAAGGTCGAATTTACTTTGCTCCTTTGGCGTGCAATGAGGTCTCATTCGTCGACATTAGATGCGACTGTCAAGGTAGATGACAACGGAAGCGTATCTGGCCCCCCAGATTCGGCGCACATGGACGTTGATAGTAAAGATGGGGTTGACCCATCAGGAAACCAACAACCGCCCGCTGTGCCATCCGAGGCCCCGGAACCGACGTCTGAAGCCAGCGGCTCCTATGGCGTTGATGTCTTCTTCGAAGCCAGCAAATTGCCTTTGGACGTGGCGATATTCAATTCGGCGCGTGCGGCGGGTGGCGACGACAAGATACGAAAGTACCTCCAGGCCGTTCTCGTCATCGGGGGTACGGCTCTTATGCCAGGAATGGCACATGCGTTGGAGAGCAGGTAAGTAATGAATCATGAGTTGGTATTGATTGGGGGCTTATCCCCGAATCAATTGGATCAGGTTACAGGCCATCGCAACGCCTCTCGTGCAGAACATGGAGAAAGTTCAGATCATAGCACCGCCCAAAGAAGTTGATCCTCGCGTCCTCGCCTGGAAGGGCGCCGCTGTACTGGGCAAGATGGACGGGGTGTCAGAATTGTGGATTACTCCAACGGATTGGGTATGGGTTTTTCCTGCCTTTGGCCATCTCGGAAGACTGAATGAAGCATCTTAGGACATCCTTGGAATGCGGGGACTGAAGGAACGTTGCTTTTTCCTGTAGTCGTGACTGAGAAATGGCCTCCCTCATCTCACTTCGATTTAACTTGGCTTGTTTACAGTACAGGTGACTGACTGCTGGAGCATAAATGCATTGAGTTTCTGGGTATATTCCCGCTTCGTCCGCATATTCCTGCTCTGAGAGCTTTTGTCCGAGCTATTCTGGGGTAAGATGATGATGTCATCAGAGCTCGGATGAGTTCCCGCGGTGCAAGAAGTACAGGATGTCGTCTCCCTTGACTTCCGGCATCATTACTGCCAATCTTCTCAAGGGATGCGAAGGATTTTCAGTCGTTAAGCGATGTGTATACCTTTTCAGTGTGTTTTTTCACATCTGCTGGTACGCGCATGTGGGTTCTTGTGAGTCGCGCCACTGCAAGTTCGATGAGGTGTGTCGAGAGACTCGACGCGTTCTAATCTGTCTGTTATCTTGCAGGACCTGGACAACGGGACCAGGAATGAGATTATGACGGATCAGGCCCTGCGTTATTGCGCAGCAGCTGTTGCTCTCATCTCATCAGCTTTGATTGGATTGGATTGGTGGGTATGTAGAACCAGCCTCGGCTCAGCTTGACGTCCCATTTGCTCGCGTATTTGTGGAATATTTTACCTGGCGTCTATCCCGGTGACTGGGGCATCCCAACCCTCGCTGGACTGTCAGACTCGTAACTCTGGTGACGAACTCTCCATCTGAGTCTCTTCGCCGAAATCAAGGACTGATCAGCTGACGTTCTTCCCTTGTTCACAGCTCTCCCGCCCAGACCCAGAGACAATCCCACAAAGGCTCTGTGCATCCATGATCCATCAAGAGCCAGAACGAATTGTTTACTTGCCGCTCCTCGCAAAGACACCGTCAAAAATCCTATACATTCGTCCTGATCGCGAGACTCCGGAGCCTGATTATCATTTCGGGCGTTGTTGATGCAATGCCAATGCAATCGTTGTTTGGATGTTCGCGGTTCAAGAGACCGATTGTCGTTGCCGACAACCCCAGAGGACCGGGTGTGGTCGTTGTCTTGTCCCTTCATTGGGGTGTGCTCTTGTCCCTTCATCGGGGTGTGGTCGTTGTCCCTTCATTAGACCTATTGGACTTTGCGCATACATGGGTTTGTGAAGGTTGAAGGATTACCTGCAGGGATCTGCTCGTCCCTCAGGGCATCGAGAGCCGTCGGCATTGAGCTCTTGATATTTATCAGATATCTTGGCTCACCTTGACAGAAAAGGGTTTGTTGAACAGGTCGAGTGTCGGACGTCTGTGTGATTGACGGGCACCGGGCACCGGGACAGATTTACACAGTGGCAGCAAGTGCCTGGAACTGTATTGTACATGTTCAAGGCAAGGCCTCGAACTGAATAAGCAAGCCATCGAGAGTGAGTGAAAGGTTCGCCCCCTGACGCGGACGTCTGAATCTGTCCGGCGTTCTCGTGAGTCTGAGCTCCGGTTTGTAAACGCGCATGTGTCACGGTGTGTGGCCCATCCATCCTCAAACCTGAGGCCTGAGGGTCAAGGTCCCCATGCAGGCTACGGTATACGGCGCTGTTATCGACGGTCCCGGAAAGGAAGCAACCCTCCAGCACGGTAGCAACAGCCGTTTGTAACTTGGTGATAAGGTTTATCTTGTGCTGATGCTCGTTCAACCGCTTGCTATTGGCGGGTCCAAAATCCGTTTGCACAGACCGAGACACCGTTTGCTATCGGCGGGACCAAAAACTGACAAAATCCGTTTGTAGCTCCACTGGGTCCAGGCAACGACTGACACTGTGGTCCAGTGACAAGCTGTCCCACAATGTCCGACTATGGCGCAAGTGAATATCTGCCAGTGGGCCCGTTACAGTCTCGTGGCTCGTATCTGGGCTTGTCTCGTGGCCCAGCAGTCAATCAAAAGGATTACCACACGTTTGGATTCGGACTGCTTGTTTGTCGCGACGTCTTCGCTTCGACGATCGTAAATGAATGGAGGAAGGAAGGGAAGATATCAGGCACTCTGAAGAATACACGCGTTTATTGCCACTCGTCTCGAGAGCTCGGGCCGCATCTGCCAAAGAATCAGAGATTTCCTTTTCCCAAGTCTTCTGTCACGAGAACGGTGAAATTTTTCTGCATCACCGTCTTCGAGTGCTTCTTATCAAACCCTCTTCATTATTGCAACGTACTTAGGGCCCAAAATGTAACAAGTCTCCTGCGTTGTGAGCCGGCAGCGTCAGCGTCTTATCTAGGGTGTCAATGAAATCAGCAGCTTCTCGTCTTGTGACGTGTCTGTCATCTCGGGCACGGATGATGGCGGGTAATAGGCGTCGACGCGAAAAGGGACGGTTGGGGGGGCATAGGACGGCGCGTCGTGGCGAGGGGGCCCTGAGCCATCAACGTGCTTGGTGAGATCTGAGATGGGCATCCGACACGGCCGGGCGCACGAGTCAGGGAGACGAACAGTGGGTGTGGGGGAGATACGGGGGGCGGCAGCGGGGTGCACGATGCAAGGGCAAGATGAAAGATGGGCGTTCCGATAGGCAGGTAAGGCGTGACCGGCTCGGATGGCGAGCGGACCAGTTCGCGCAGCCCTGTCAGTGTGGACGATCTCATCTTTGATCCTGTTGATGATTCGGATGATTGCTGAGAATACAATACCGTAAGTCAACGTCGAGGGCCAAACAGGGTATCATTTGCGATTTGACCGGCAAATAAGGCGAGGGCGGCGCTGGGCGAGCGAGCCAGCAGCGGCCTGCGACGAGCAGCAGCGTGCCGTGCCGTGCATGGCCTGGCGGCGGTGAAGCGAGGATGGTAGCTCGGCCCAGCTGAGTTGCCGCTCCATCGCAGTGTGACGCGTGACGCCCTGCCCAATGCGGCCGGTTCCCAAAGAAAGCGATGGCAATCTCGATCGAGGAGCTGGGTCGCGTTACTATTTCTCTGCACGCGCCCCCTTATACGGGGCTCAACCTGAGCTCCGTGTATATAGCGTCCCCCCGTCGCTGCTTATCGCTGGCCTTCATGCTCGCCGATCTCGCTCTGCGCCAGCTCGACCTCCGCACGCCCGACGCCTGCGCCCGGCCCCGCCTGCACGCCGACGTCTACACGGACATTGCCCGCCTCGTCGCCGCCGCCGTCTCGCCGCTCCCGTCCGCCTCACCCACGCTGGACGACGATCGCCTCGCGTCGCCACACTCTCCGCCGGGCCTCTCTCCGCCGCTCCCCTATGTCTCGCGCCTGGCCTCTGCATTCGAGCCCCCCAGCGAGTATCCGTACTCCTCCTCCGCACGCCATGCCTACGCTCAGCCCGTGAGGGACTCTGACCCGGGCGCGGCGTACCTCTCCGACTCGCCCTCCCCGGTCGACGTGCACCCGTCCGCGAGCTTCCAGTACCCATCTGCAGCGGACCGCCGTCTCGGAGCCCGGTTTCCAAGTCTCCCCGGGAACGCGCCCTTCCCCGGCTACCCGCTCGACCAGCGGCGCATGTCCGAGCCGGCCGTGCACTATCCTCTCCCCGCGTACGACGCCCCCCGCTCGGCCGAGTACCGCGAATCGGCCCTGCGGCAGCAGTACCAGTCCCTGGAGCACTCGGACAGCGCGTGGAGGCAGCCGGCGGACGTCTATCGCGGACTGGAGGAGCCCATCTCGCCGTACCAGGCTACCAGTTTCTCCGGTGCGCCTCCTCCCCAGGAGCCCATCCCCTGGCCCACCTCTGGCGAGAGCACATACGGCGCCCCGTCCTCCCCCGGCACAGGTAATTATCCCTTCTCTCCCCTCCTCACCCACCCGCTCACCCCAAGGCCCAGGTCAACCCCCCGCAAGCCCCGACGACAGCGACAGCCGGCGGTACTCCTTCGTCGCGCTCCCCGGGAACGCGGTCAAGAAACGGCCGCGCCGGCGGTACGACGAGATCGAGCGGCTGTACCAGTGCGCGTGGCCCGAGTGCAACAAGGCGTACGGCACGCTCAACCACCTCAACGCGCACGTTACGATGCAGAAGCACGGCCCGAAGCGGAACCCGAATGGTGAGTGACTGCTCCGAACTTAGACTTTGGTTGGGAGATATTGACCAGTGTAGAATTCAAGGAATTGAGAAAGCAGTGGCGGAAGGCGAAGAAGGAGGCAGAGTACGCGCCGGAGATGCAGCGCGGGGAGCTGTACGGCGGTGGCGGCTCCTCGCGGTTCGCGCACAGACACGCGCCGTACTCGTATCCATCTCCATCGCCTCTAAACCCCGAATTGGCTTATGATGATCGCGTCCAAGGCCAAGGCCACCGGGTGGGCGAGCGAGTTGGGTACGACGACCGGGAGCGGTTTCCGCCTTCTTCAAGTTGGTCCCCGGACACGTTCAACACTCGGCCGTATTCCACCGTCCCGTTCCCGCCACTGACCTCCCTCGCTCCTTCGCACTCGCACCCGCCCCCAAGTGGTGGCATCCACTCGCCGCGCCTCCCGCCAAACAGCACGCTGCTCACGCCGCTCCCGGGGTATAACCAGTCTCCTGGTGCGCTTCCGCTTCCGCCTTTGGAGCCGAGAAACTACGGCGAGGAGTATGACGAGGGCGGGAGAAGGTGCGGCGGCGATGAATATCGGTGACGCGGTGAGGCCGTGGCCGTGGCTTCGCGCCACTGAATCTCCCCCTCGTCCTCCACGTCCACACGATTCCTGGGACGCATCCTTGTTCCTTGTGCTCGTGCCGCTTCATTCGCCTTGCGACTTGTGGCCTTCAAACTTCCTTCCTTCCCATATCCCATGTGTGCTACTGCACCCTGTAACATCCGTCCGTTCCCTGTCTCTTATTTGTGCATCGATATCTATATCTTGTCTTACCCTACAGTAACCCCCCGCACTGGCACATAGTGTATTCTATTGTGTACTCATAACATGTTTATTTACTTAGTCATACATACTACTGTACTACCATCGTTTTGTTTTTCTTGTTCTGTGCATACATACTTATTCTTGTTGTTTTGCTTTGCGCTTGTATTCACTCATATGTATCGTCTAGCGTAGCCTTGGGCCGTGGTATTAATATCTCTTGACTTGCAGTTGATGATGATGAAGATGAAGACTGCTTTTTTGCGGGGTACCGGTGTCGATGTGGCGTGTGCAGAATGACTTCCTCGCACCGCACTCATGATAGCCGCGAGTCGTCGCACTTCCAGCGCCACTGTCGTAATAGCTTCACGTAAAAGGCGGGTGTATGAAGTTCAACCATCCCTCCACTGATTGTTTTCTTCGTGCGCCTGTCAATCCCTTGGGCCTTTTGTCACTGATGCGCACGCCGTGATCTTTACATATATAACTCGAGTCCTGACGTCGCTTACACAGTTGCCCACGGACTGAGCGGGGTTGGTTATGCCAGGGGGATGGCAGCGGAGGATTCCGTGAAATCAACTGGTACGGGACCATACGTCATAAGACGTGACTTGCCGCTATGGCTGCAGCACGGCCATCACCTCCGCGAACGCAAGAAAGCACTCGTTGCTGGTAGTGGGACAGGAACTGAGCAATGATTGTTGTCAACCATGTACTGCAATAAATACGGACAGAATCAAAGCAACAAGTAAGGCAGACATAAGCACCCGGAATATAGTGTAGTACCATAGTCGACTGACTTGGAGTGATGGTCCTATAACTGCAAGGATCTGTGCTCAGCTCTCAGGTAAAAATTACACTCATGATACAGCTGAAGCGTTATCTACATTTTGGGTACCAAAATGGTGAAAGTCTCTGTCCTACTGCCAGTGATGAGAACTGAGCAGTAGTAGGCAGTAGTCTCGAAGTGATGGCCGCGCTGCAGCCGTAGCGGCAAGTCACGTCTTATGACGTATGGTCCCGTACCAGTTGACTTCACGGAATCCTCCGCTGCCCGCCCCCTGGGTTATGCTTACAGAAAGAATTCGAAGGAAGGAGAGCGCGGCCCTGCGCTGAACAGACATGCTCTGCCAGTGCTATTTACAAATGCGCAGGGAAGATTCAGACAGGGATGCAGAGTGGGCAGTTGATGACCTCTGATGCAGATGGCCAATGGCCATGGAGAGATCTTGTTGAGTTCAATGATCCTGACAGTTTAAAGGGAAGGGAACGATTTCGGACTCGCGATCGGACTATCTGTGGGGGATTCGCATTCTCAATGGTCCAGGTGGGTGGGGTATCGTGTACGTGCTGGATTGGTGTGTTCAACTTGGCGCGAAGGACCACTCCCAAACCAATGCCCATGTCCATGCCCAGGGTCAGCAAGAAGAGAATTGAAATGTCAAAAGGAAACAAAAAAAAAAAAGTTGCGAAATTCGGGGTGACAGCCGGATAGTGCCTGCATTCAATTCAGGACTCAGGACTCGGACACTTCGCTGTTAAACTAACACCCTTACTGGCGCGTACTGTATGTAGAAAATCGGAGTCCGTGGATGACCTTGTCACTCCAAGATAATGCACTCGTTCCTGGGTACTGAGTGCCAGGAGGAATTCTTCGAGATCCAGCCGGGCTAGGTGAGAGGTATAGGATCTTGGAAAGGCCCTCATCACCACGCGGCATCACCAGACCGGGTCCTCGATGTCAGATTGAGAATTGGGCTTGAGGTTACCATTTGCAGACGTACGGTGCGGTGCGCCAGTCCCGGTCGCATGCAGCGAACGACCGAAGCCAGATTCAGTCTTCAGATCAGAGAACCCGTGCACGGGGTGCGTTTGGAGTAGAATCATAAACCACTACTTATCGCTGGTACTTTCGGTGATGATAATCATATCATATACCAGGCGATACGATCCGGACTCGGAGGGGCGTTTGTGCCAGCCTCCGGGGTTGTCAGGATGCTGTCGCCGAACTTGAAGGTCCAAGGAACGCAGCATGAGATATCCTCGGGTGTGTGGACACCGACGAGCAGGCCCATATGCAATGCAATCAGCGGTCACGGTCAGTCAGATATTCCGGGAAGCCCGTAAGTAGAGTGCCCATGGGCCATCGCGGACGAGAAGGCGGCCGTCAACATGCCCAGTTTGGACTCTGGACAAACGCGGTATATTCGTTATTCCGCGGTCAGAGGGCTACGCAGGCGCATCCAAGTGGCGCACCCTGGCAAGTAGTTCGTGAGAGGTTTCTCCTTTAGGATTTAAACATAGGAGAATTCAATTAAAAGAAGTTTTACGGCGTGGGGTTCCAGCTGCAAGGAACGACCGAGGGGGAAGTAGGAAGCACAGCGGCCCAAGAGCTGTGTTAGAAGGGCGCAGATATGTCGTTTGATTGCAGGATGTGCAGGGTAGCTGTGAAGTTTGAAGAGAAGAAGACAGCGATGAGGGCATGACGTGCGAAAGGCAGCAGGAGCATTTAAGGCAATCTTAGAGTGCAGATGACTCGTGAAAACCCACCGCCACTTCTTTTCCACCAAGTACGGTCTGGACGATCACTGTGGCGTTGGACTGTTGAGCAGTTCAGAGTGACATGACCGAACGCGATTCCGTGACAGTGGATTGTTTGTCATCATGACGTCTGCTGCGCCATGACGCGCCTTCATTCATCTACTCTCACTCTCAACATCCATCCCTCATCGATTGCAGCTAGTCTACGAGATAAATGGCTAACATTACTGATATTCCCGTTGAAATCTTCTTGGACAACTTGCTGCCGCGCCTGCCTCTTCCAGACTTTGCTCATCTGGCGTGTACCAACAAGGTCTATACTCACTCTGGGGTCTTGATGACTGTACATTCATGCTCAATGTAGTTCTTCGCTGCCCTGGGTTCAGATGAAACCTTTTGGAAACAGAAATGCGCCGCCGATTTCAATTTCACGGGCGCAGGCACCGCTCGGACGAGTGGCTGGAAGTTCATCTATTCAGGACTCTCGAAACCGCGAGGTATGCAACCCCAGACCCATATGCCCCGCGCTTGCACCTTGTTCATCCCATTCATTGAACCGCAGTATATGTTTGGGGGTATGTAGGTCGTAATTCCCACCCACGCACATGCTCATACAATACCAATACAGCAACAAGGCAAATGGCAGACTCGGGCTATCAAAGATTCCCAAAACTCCTATGCGTGATGTATCATTCCCGACTCAATTGAGCGTGCAGAATGCCCGTATTGTAAGTCTCGCAGCCGCTGGAATGTTCGTAATTTTTTTTTTTTGCGATTGTATGATGTCGGAGCCTGATCGTGATCTGTGTGGCCAGGTCGTTCCATGCCTTGGATTCGGAAGGTCGTATTTTTGTATGGGGTAAAGATGTCGTGGCCCTTTGCAGAACTTTGTTCACCTGCCTTACTATTTAGGAACCTTGAACGGAAACACGCAAGCCCTTAGGAGCGATGGCTACTCCGAGGCCGGGAAGATAGCCAATTCTCCTTTGAGACTGTCTCTGCCGGTGTCTATCCGTAGCGTCAGGTAACTGGCAAACCTTCCTTCTGACATTCAGCACGCTGGCTGAATTCACGCAGTTGTGGACGCTTGCATGCCGCGTCGCTGGACGAAGACCACTACATCTGGAATTTTACAAGCTGGGGAAGGCCCTTTAGGCTCACTTCAGCCAGATTTCGCGGTAGAGATGACCTGCCAGTCCAAGTCGAATGTGGCTGGGCGTTTTCATCGGCACTTTCGAGGTCTGGCGACGTCTACGCGTGGTGGCCCACTGCAGGAGCGATGGCGGCTTCAATCAGAAGCCACGATGAAGCTCTCGACTCGGATCGCGAAAATCACGATGCTAACAAGGGGTTAGCGAGCGATGACGGCGTCATTCAGTGCGCTCCCTGGGATCTTGACACTGATCCAGTCGTTCTACCTCCACTGCCCACTCTTCCGACGTCGAACGATGATGGATCGAATGATGACATGACCATGATCATCCAGATCGCAGCTTACGACTGCGCGCTTGTTGCACTCACAAACAAGGGCCATGTCCTCAAGTTCGGGTCTTTGGACAACGAGTCGACCGTTTCGGCAGGCGCTTGGGAATATGTAAGTTTGACGGTTGTGTGGAACTGTTCCATTTTTGATTGTGTACTAGCTTCCCGAATTTAGCGAGTTGGAAAGATTGCGGACACATCCTTCTTTCTCGAGTGGCGGCGGGGCCGAGCTGCCAAATGTTCTGAAGATTACGCATGTCAGTTGTTTTTTTGCTGACGCTTTTGTGACCAATATTCAATATGCAAAGATATCCGCTCACTTCAGGCATTTCATTGCATACTCTACCGGGGAAACCTCGACCGTGCTCATTGGTGACATGGACACCACCCCGGAAACTCAGCCTCAAGTAATTCCGGAGCTTCAGATGCAATCGGTCATTTCAGTGGTACTCGGAGATTACCACTATGCAGCTCTGACTTCGAATGGGAAGCTATTAACTTGGGGTGGATATTCCAATGGGGCGCTGGGACTGGGAGACCCCACGCAGCTTCCGCTAGGGACTCCAGGCGCTTTCTCAACTGAGCCCGAGAGACAAATGGCTATGGACAGGCAGCGGGGAGCCCCGCCCGCAGTGAACGTGCCGACTGAGGTTCGATTTGATCATCGGAGAAAAGCAAGAAAGGCAAGGTTCTGCATCTCAGCCACTGCTTCAGGCTGGCACACAGGGGCCTTGGTCATTGACATTCACGTACGCTCTGTATTTCTCATACTTGGTTGTTGTTCATGAAGCATTAGGCAAACGAAGATGACGGGGAGAGCGCAGAGGAGGAGGAGGAGGAGGAGGAAGACGAGCCTCTCCTCCCCCCTAATCGTCATCAACCACGTATGCCCGTCCGACATGAGCCTCTTCCGATAGACCCCAACATGGCACCGTTCAGAGGCGGTCTGCCTCATTTTAGAGTTGGATACGCTGGGCGAGGTCTGTTCCGCGGCGGTGGTGGTCTTGGCTATCGTGGACGCGGAGGCCCACCGCCTCCAGGGGGGCCGGCCAACAGCGCTTGATATTGTTAATTTATCCTCCTTTTTGTATCTCAAAGCTGTATGTACGCTGTTGTAAGAGGAATTCGATATTCGTATGTTGTAAGATGACCATTGATAATTGAATAGCGCCGAGCCAGGGTTAACATCACACCCTAACCCTAGCCGCTACTTTCTTGCCCTCAACCTCGACCTCATTATCGTCACCGACTGATTGTACATACTTACGCACAGCGCCGGGAACCTCGTGAACGTCGTTTCACTGTGAATAGACTCTGTTGGTGAGTGACGGTGCCCAAGCTTAGTTGATCAACAATTTCTCTTACAACAGCATCCAGTATCATCACCTCTTCTCATACTTCCCATACAACTGTCGCTGTTCCGGCGACTGTGGCAACTGCATAGTAGCAGCCACAGCTACGCAGAACCACCCGCATAAGCGCGATTGCACTCGACATCCAACAACTGCTTATAAACCACTGTTGCTAGTACCGGCGCGCCTACATACATAATATGACCGCCAGCACATTCGACTCTTCTTTCTCTCCTTCGACCACGACTCCGATGTTGTACATGCCCATTGCATCTCCTCCGACGCCCGCTCCATCGCCTGGCCCGCATACCAGCAATCATATCCCCATGATCCTCCCCAGCGAACCCCAGGCCGGCGTACCGCTCACCCTCAACCTTACGCAGAACCCCACCCTTCGGCGGCAATATCTCTCGGCTCTTCTGTCCAGCTGCACACCGGAGGAGCTGCTATTCATCTCCACAACCATCGCCCCCTTGCTCAAGCGAGACTTCCTATTCAGTCTACCCCCAGAGCTCTCCTTGCACATCCTCAGCTTCATCAACGACCCCAAGACCCTCGGCCGGGCCATGCAGGTCAGCAAACACTGGCACAAGCTCGTCGGAGACGACTTTGTTTGGAAACGAATGTGTCAGGTCTACGAGTTCGATCTGCCCGATGATCATGATGTTGATCTTGGAGATGGAGGGAAGGGCAAGGAGAGAGCCACCCCAAGCATCAGCTCAAGGCGGCGGCAGACTCCGGTAGGACATGGAGCCTCCTACGCAGATCCCTACGCGACAATGTACCCCAAGCAGCAGTTCAAGTTCCACCACACCATCAGTGAGTTTCTCGGCTGACGCTCACGACTTCTTGATATCTAACACCCTGTTTCAGTGATGAATTGGAGACACGGAGGACGTTTACTTCGTTCTCATCGTGTACCTGCTGTTAGCAGCAACCCCGATAGCTCGGTCATCACCTCCATCTCCATTGACCAAGATTGGGTCGTTGTTGGGCTGGCAAATTCCCGCATTCACATTTTCAGCGCCAGTACCGGAGTCCTGGCTCGTACTCTTGTCGGACATGAGCTCGGAGTCTGGGCAGTCTGTCTTGTAAGCTCCGGGGGTACTTGGCGGGGCCCCAGGCGCAAGAAGAGACCATCCCGGAGGTCCAGTGGAGACGAGCCAACGCCCGGATTGGCAGAGGACGGTGTTGCCGCTGATACGTATGTATTCGGCGCTGGCGATGGTGGGGAAAACGGGGAGCGATTTATTCCAAGTCTGCTGAGGACGGGGTTGGGACTGGATTTTGAAGATGACGATGACGCGGTCGACGAGTCCATAGATGATTTCAAGGATTTCCCTGGCCGACCGAGTTATGTTACGGGCGCCTCAGATGGCTGGGGCCAATCCAACTCTCTTGTAGTCAGTGGTGGTTGTGACAAGGTAGTGCGCGTCTGGGACGCAAAGTCCGGGTTCGTCTCATTGCATATCTCCGCGGTTGCACAACACTGGAACTAATATTTCCCCGTAGGTATTGTGTCTACGTTCTCCACGGTCATACTTCGACGATACGCTGCATCAAGGTTTTGCACAATCGCCCGATCGCAATCAGCGGATCGAGGGACACCACGCTGCGTGTTTGGGACATTCAGAAGGGTAAAATGCTGAGAGTCTTATCTGGACATCAGTCTAGTGTCCGATGTCTCGACGTGTGTGGGAATAGAGTTGTCAGTGGAAGCTACGACACGACCTGCCGAGTATGTCATGCTTTGAAGAAGCGCGCTACAATTTATGAATATCCTTTCTTTCCAGGTTTGGGATGTTGACACCGGCGAGTGTCTCCATGTTCTTCGTGGACACTTCCATCAGCTCTACTCGGTTGCGTTCGATGGCGTGCACATTGCTTCTGGTGGCCTGGATACGACCGTTCGTCTCTGGGACGCCCAAAATGGGTCCGTGTTGGTTTAGCTTGTCATTTTATGATTTCTAATCGAACTGTGATTATCAGCGAATGCTTGGCCATCTTGGGAGGCCATACAGCGCTTGTTTGTCAGCTGCAGCTTTCGCCGACGATCCTTGCAACTGGTGGGTCGGACGGACGTGTCATCACATTTTCGCTGGAGCAGAAGCCGTATCCTGTGCTCCATCGCATCGCAGCCCACGACTCGTCTGTCACTTCTTTACAGTTCGATAAGAACTTCCTCGTCACTGGCGGAAATGACGGGCGAGTGCGCTTGTTTGAGACAAGGACTGGTGCATACATTAGGGAACTGAGCGAAGCGAGCGAGAGTGTATGGAAGGTTGCCTATAGCTACGACACCTGCGCAGTGATGTGTCGAAGAGCGGGTAAAACTGTCATGGAGATCTGGAGCTTGAAGTCGAAGGAGGATGCATGATGTTCATGCAGGACAGTGTATTCTTATCTCGATATTCTTTCTGTTGGTTGTTATTGTACTGTATGAATAGGTGTGTAATCTCATTGATAGTCATGAGCACGTCTCCCTTGATAATTTGTATACTGCAGCGGGCAAGTAGGCACAACATGACGCGGACGCTTTGTAGGCACTAACTTGGCTAAGGTCGCAACTCAATAATGATAATAATAGTACGCGGCGTAGTGCAGAGCTGCCGGCATCAAATTCAGTATGAAGATCGTGTTTGAAAGTAAACTGCCCGAAATGCCCGCAATGATTATAGATCTCAATTGCAATGAAGGGATTTCCTAAATGAGACCACTAGCACGAGTTTACTTGAGGTCTGCCTCGGGCATCTCGCTCTTTGATTTGTGACAAGAGTATCCAGGCTGTGGTATATCGCGATGGTCAATAGTATTCAATATTCGTCCGATGAGGTGCGGAATGCCATCATGTTTGCTCCTCGAACAGATCGGGCGGACTAAGATGAAAATGAACCGATTGATGAAAGTATCCTGACACGCGTCCAAAGTTTGAGCTTTGTTGCCTATGTTCATTCAGTCTGCATATACTGCGGCATTGTGCGGCGGATCCGACGGGCACTGCAGGCGCCGAAATTCTTGCCACCCAAACTGACCTGGCGACAGTGAAGAATGTGTGAGTCGTGACGCGTGATGTATTGCGCCACAGTGGGAGTCTGGGACAGTGGGACCTGCATCGGCGCTGCGCCGCTGCGGGCCGCAGCTGCGCGCCAAGTATGTTCATTGTTCATTGTAATTTGTAACATTGTTCACTGTTCAAACGTTCAAATCTCACAAAGTCAGAACAAAAACAGATAGGAAACACGAAACGGGCCTGACCGGGAATTGAACCCGGGACCTCCTCGAGATGGCGAAACACCCTAACAAGGAATCATACTACTAGACCATCAGGCCATGTGAATGGCTCGGGTGTGGCGTACATATTTCTTCCAAAACATGAGAAAGTCACCACTATACAGTTCTGATTACTTGAAACGGGTAAGAATGTTCCTCAATGGCATAGGTACCCGACTCTTCGACACCGCCTTATCCTGCTCTCGCCTCAACGCATTCTCGTCCATCGTAGCCCTCGATCGCTTCGGCCACGTTATCTTCGTCGTCGCATTCTCTTTACCGTCAGACATCTTGTTTTCCTCCTGCTTCTGACCTCCTACTCCCCACGGACGCGTTTTCTGTGGTGAGGTCGGAATCATACTATGTCGCGCCGTTCGAGCGGCTGGAACAATCGGTGGACGACCGCTAGAGTCCCTGCGCGCGGGTGGTTGGATGCTTCTAGCTGCAGACGCCTTTGTCGGAGATCGCGAATGGAGCGCCATAGTATGTCGCCTGTCAGTCGTCGGAGGCGTCGACGTCGCGCGCGGAGGTATGACATGGACGGGTTTACGCCTTCCGGCCGCGCTCAGGAAAGGCGGCGGATTTTTGCTCGGCGACAAGCTCTGCGGAGGGATGACAACACATTTGGGTGCGTAGGTGTGCCGAATAGAAGGAGGGCGTTTCGACCCAGGTGCAGATGATCCTGTGGAGTGACGAGGACGGGGTGCAGGACGCGGCTTGACGAGTGCAACAGGAGGATCTTCCTGATCATCATCTTCTGATGCAAAACGAACACTTTTGCATCGCTTCAGGATTCCTCGGGGAGAGCTCGAACGGCTTGGGCAAGGAGGGAGCGGGGAAGTAGGCGGAAGATAATTCGGATCCAGAGGCGCCGACGATGGTCTGATCATTTCCGCAGACGAGTGCGACAGCACTGGGGTTGCAACCAGCGTTTCATCCAGTAGAGAATCCTCAAGACTATCCGGAACAGAAAACGATATCTCGGGTGTTGCAGGACTTTGGGAAACACAGGATTGACTCAGCCCAGAGGTGAACGCCCAGTCGTCGCCCTGTCGATCTGTGGCGTCCAAACCCGTGTTGAGAGCTTGATATTGCAACAGATCGGCACTTGTGGGAGTTTTGACTTGGAGAGAAGCGCAGCGGGATCGCAGATTTCCTATCATGTCTTCGAGACTCCCAGGCATTGAAGAGGCTTCCACTGATTGACGTTCGGAGACGGGTGAATAGTCTAAAGGAGATCCTAGAAAGGCTGTCGGGATCCCAGGATAGACGATGTCTTTGAGCTTAGACTCGTTGAGATCCAAGGGCGGTAAAGTTCGATGTCTTCGTGTGGCTAGTGATGTCGTTGTCGGTTGGACATAGGCTAGAGTTCCGGTGGACTCGAGAGATAGAGGCATAGCGAACTGAGAGTTTGAGATAATTAGAGAAGGAGGAAGTATGTTGGCTGGAGAATTTTCTCCTTCCGGTAGGATGTCGGTGGCAGCAGGAGGGCTTGTATCAGAGAAATAAGTGTTCAAATCGCGTAGTTGGAGCATCATGTCAGCGACTTCGGGGCTCATAGTCGTGGCGGGCACCTGGATAGACCAGCGCTTCGTGTTTCCGTCGGACTTGAGCGTGATTTCGCGTTCAAATACGAGTGCTTCGCGATGGCTGTTGGTAGACCGCTTCTTGGCGATGGGAGAGTCGGGAGGGTGCATAAGAGACTCGGCGCGGGCACGCGTTTTCCTCGCAGAAGAGAGGGTGGTCTTGAATTCCTCTGGCGGGTACAGCGATCCTTCAGGAATCCAGGGCGAGTCTTCATCCTCGACTAACTCTCCCCAAGGCGTGTGGCCGGGTGCGTACACGTTGACTAGCAGATTTTCCTGCAGGCATTGTGAGTAATGGCAAAAACGGTCAGAACTACACGTACGGTCCATCTTCTGACAGAGAGATTTTCCTTTGGCATGGTGCGAAGTCGAGGAGGCGTAGGAACGGTGATAGTCGCGTTCGGCTCGCCGGTCAGCCGTAGCTTTGTGCCAAGAATGCTAGCCATGGGTATCATGCATCCAAGCGGGAAAGGCGGGGGTCCTGCGTCTGAGGAAACGACGGAAATGGAATCGGAAAAAGAGAGTGATTCTGCGAGGAGGCTAGAGTCATGTTGAATGTCGGCAAAGGATTGGTCGAGGTCTAGTGAGCTGTATGTTGCGACTGATTGGATAGACGGGCTGTAGTCGACGCAGTGGGACGCAGGAGGACCCATCTTCGGCATCGACATGCAGGTCCGGAGCCAAAGTGGGTTGGACCGGGGTAACAGCCATCACCTTGGCAAGATCGACTATCATGTTGGGCGGTGACCGCCTTCTGCTCTCGCCACAACATGGCCATACGCTGTCTGCATGCCAAGCCATTCCAGCATGCGTTGTTGCTTCCGATAGCAGCAAGTCCGCATGACGGTCCCTCTGCAACGCTGACCAGTATGACGTGTAGCAATTGAAGAGTCGCACTTCACTTCTTCGAATTTCTGCAATGTGTGTGGATGGTTCAGGATCTGGACTGCCTAGTCGCGTGGCAGCACATCTTTGGCTCTGCCAAGAAATTGTCGGGCAGCTTCTGCTCACAAAGCTCCACCATGATCCCTTCAGCACGCATGATTCGATTACCTGGAGAAACTGGACTATAAATTACGGGTATATGTCTCCTTCATCTCTGGACGCGTCCTTCCAGTCGATCCTATCGTTGAACATGATGCGCTTCAATCTCACATCACTTGTTCTTCTGGTGACTTCTCTTGTGGTTTACGCTGCTCCTGTTGCGCATGACGAGATTGCTGTCAAGACAGCCCAGGGTCTCCATCTTCTCAGTCTCGCAGAAGACGAGGATCCGGTATGGAAGACAGATGAGGAAAAACTGGAACTCATTCGCCAGGGCGTTCACTTCGTACGGATCTTCCTCCACATACTCGTCGTTCGGTCCGAGACTGACTTGATCTTGTCAAGTTCGACGTAACGTACACCTATGAACTGGACAAAGAGATACCAAAGGCAGAAAAACTTGTGGCGACCGCGTGTACGACATCACTTCATACTTTCTGTCTTCGCCTGATGTTTACTTGTCGTCCTAGTCCCGACCCCATCGCACCAAACCGCCGTCAAGGCCATCCTGAAGACTGTCTCAATCACGAACATGCAGACTTACCTTTCGGGTCTTACCGCTCTCAATAATAGATACTATACCACCACCACGGGTGCTCAAGCCAGCACATACATTCTTAACACCGTCAATTCTGTGAGTGTGTTCTTCGTATCATTGCAATGAGGCGGTCTGAAACTTTATCTTCATACCAGATCATCAGCGGCAGAAGTGATATCACCTGTTCTCTATACGCGCATAGCTGGAGCCAATCGAGTATCATCTGTAAAGTTGCTGGCACAACAGCGACGACACCTGTTACCATCATCGGTGCACACATGGACTCCATAAACTTGAACAACCCAACGACCGGTCGTGCTCCTGGTGCAGATGATGATGGCACTGGCACTGTTAATCTTATTGAAGCTCTCCGGGCGCTTGTGGCCGCCGGGTGGAAGCCTACACGCCCTCTCGAATTTCATTGGTATTCAGGCGAAGAGGCAGGCTTATTGGGATCTCAGGCGATTGCGACCGCATATGCCCGTGCAGGAGTCAAAGTCTACGCCATGATGGAGATGGACATGTCTGGCTAGTAAGTACCCCAGGCTGAGCGTACCCTGCCCATTGCCACCTCATTGATTGTGTATCTCCAGTTTCCGCCCTGGTTCAAAGGAGGTTTTCGCCCTCGAAGCTGACTATATTGATTCCGGACTGAATGCGTTCCTTGGAAGCCTCATCGACGCGTATGCTGCGTTCGGATGGACCATGGACACACCTGTAAGTCATGTTCCACTTTTCGAGCACGGTAGAGTCGCAACTAAATTGGGATGTCGTCAATACAGTGTGGATATGCGTGCTCTGATCATGCGAGCTGGAACAAACAGGGTTACCCAACGACCTTCCCATACGAGGC
Organism: Strobilurus luchuensis; assembly: GCA_019915105.1. Lineage (NCBI taxonomy): Eukaryota > Fungi > Basidiomycota > Agaricomycetes > Agaricales > Physalacriaceae > Strobilurus > Strobilurus luchuensis. The sequence goes on from JAHLMJ010000003.1 coordinate 1,107,910, forward strand.
TGTGACCGGAGACGATGACCCGAACATTCACAGTGCCAGTGATACCACAGCTGTTTCTGGATTCTCCTGGACACACTCCTTGGAGTTTGCAAAGATCGTGGTTGCGTTCGCTTATGAATTGAATCCCCCTGCGTAAATACAATCGTATTGAATGTAACAATGTGACAGGGCAAATATCCTTGTCATTTAGGTTGTTCTTGAGCCATCCACGAACCAGTTCGATTCCCTGGAGTGTGAACGCTTATAAACTTTAGTCTTTCGTACACCTCGTCGCACAAAGTCGGGTTGCACTGCCATCGTAATACAGCTGATGCAGTTGCCCCCAATCGTTCCCGATATAGAAGATCGTTCCACATCAAAATTTGACATTTTCTGTTTCCGTTTCACGTTGTAGCCGCCCGCCGTCCCGCTCCCTATCCATCCCTCTTTCTCTGCCTGTGACGACCCTCTTACGCTCTCATGAAAGTCAGCCAGAAAATCGAACAGTCCGCCAAGGCCGACAAAATATGGTGGTCATTTGAGTATTTCCCTCCCCGCACCGCGCAGGTATATACATTTCTGCTTGCCCTCGAAATCTCACCTACCTCGTGCATCGCAGGGTCTCCAAAATCTACTAGATCGCATAGAGCGTATGAGGGCACTCGGGCCAGAGTTCATAGATATTACATGGTAAGTGTCAGCCTCACCTTGACCGTATCTTGTTCCAATAGACGTGCAGGAACGCTGGCGGGAGGACGTCCGACCTAACGGCGGAGATGGTCAAGACTTGCCAGGGCATGATTGGTATCGAAACATGCATGCATCTCACATGCACCAACATGCCCAAAGAAAAGGTCGATATCGCCCTGCGGGTGAGTAATCGGTCCACTCCTTGCGGATGAATCTATATGGACTGCTCTCCAGGAAGCGAAAGTATCTGGCTGCCGCAACGTTCTCGCTCTCCGCGGCGACCCCCCAATGGGCAAAGAGGATTGGGAGGCAGTCGAAGGCGGCTTCGTACACGGAATCGATCTCGTCAGACACATCCGGCGTGAATATGGCGACTACTTTGACATCGCAGTCGCCGGCTTCCCGCAGAACCAGCTTTTGCCGCCAGAAGAACGCGATCTTGAGATGAAGTACCTCAAGGAAAAGATTGACGCCGGGGTCGACTTCATATTCACCCAGATGTTCTACGATGTAGAGGTGTTCATTGACTGGGTCAAGTCTGTACGCGCAGCCGGCATCACCATCCCCATTGTCCCCGGTATTGCTCCGATTCAAACGTGGAATGGCTTCCAACGCGCAACTTCCTTGGCGAAGACCATCATACCCCAGTCCTTCTTGGATGCGCTGGAGCCGTACAAGAACAACGACGAAAAAGTCAGGGAGATCGGTACGAAGCTCGTGGCCGATATGTGTCGACGCATCTTGAAGGAGGACGTTGGCATTCGCGGCCTTCACTTCTACACCATGAACTTGGAGAAGGGAACTAAGATGCTTTTGGAAGAACTTAACCTGGTGCCTCGGGTCGAGACCATTAAGCCCCTTCCTTGGAGACAAGTCAGTAGAATATTCCGATCCTTCTTGAAGGTTTGCTCACTCCATGCCTCAGTCCCTCACCCCAAGTCGCCGTACGGAGACCATCCGCCCCATCTTCTGGGCAAACCGCACCAAATCGTACATCTCACGGACGGAGAACTGGGACGAGTACCCGAACGGCCGTTTCGGTGATTCGCGCAGTCCAGCCTATGGTGAACTCGATGGGTATGGTGTCTGGATCAAACAGACAGTGAGTAGCCTTCACAGGTGCAATTTTCCACTCTCAACATAATGGTCCCTCAGAAAGAGGATGCTCTGAAACTCTGGGGCGAGCCCACTTCGTTTACGGACATAGCCTCTCTATTTTCACGGTTCTGCAGCGGGACATTGTCTGCATTGCCGTGGTCTGATCAGGCGCCTGCCATCGAAACCTCCGTTATCGCCAACAAGCTCTCGCAGATGAACGAACTCGGTTTCCTCACCATCAACTCGCAGCCGGCGGTCGACGGTGCAAGAAGCGACGACAAGGTGTTCGGATGGGGCCCAAGCAATGGGTACGTCTATCAGAAGGTAAGCGCCTGCGATTCCAACGGCTCTGTTGTTTTCTGATCCGTCTCGTCACACAACCAGGCCTATCTCGAGTTTTTCGTCCAGCCGGCCCTGCTCGACCTCCTGCTTTCGCATATTGAACGGGACAACAATATCACTTACTACGTTATCAATAAACGCGGCGATTTGCGAACCAACACCCACTCCGATGGGCCCAACGCGGTGACATGGGGTGTCTTCCCTGGCAAAGAGATTGTCCAGCCCACGATAGTGGAGGCTGTCAGCTTCATGGCGTGGAAGGTATGAGTTCACCGCCTGGTTTCGAACCTTTTTCTGAACGAACCGGTCCAGGACGAAGCATTCGAGCTCGGCCAACAGTGGGCCAAGGTCTACGATCCCGAGTCTCCCTCGCGGAAAGTAATATCCGACCTCATGGAAACATGTTTCCTCGTTAACGTCGTGCACAACGATTTCCACGATTCGGACGCGATTTTCCGCCCATTCTTCCAGGCTGGGGAGGAACACAAGGCGTCTGCTGCCTGATTTCATTTCGATGCGCCACACCGGCATACATTCTCTGTATCATCATCCCTCGTTTTCCATCTCTCAATCACTGCTGTAGCCTTAAACTCGGGTTCAACCCCCGGTGTTCATTAGCCTCTCCTTTTTGTTTACCACCATCCTCATCGCTCTGCATCTGCTCAACTCACTAGCGCATCTTACATACACACTTGCATCAACTGCACATATATACTGCATCAACTGCATCCATCTCGTAGGGGTATATATAGGATTATATTTAGTCTACACACAAATAACAGTAATAAAAACACCTCATAAGTCAGAGAAAAAGAAATCAGTATTAGTAGGTGGCGGTCCTGCCGTTAGTCCGCTAGGTATCTCGACCTTCTCCCCAGATAGATCTATACAAGGGCGTGTCTCAGTCACGCAACACGGACGGGGACAGAGAGTCTTCAACGCACCCAAAAGCTTAATCTTGAGCCCAATCTCTGTGAGTGCCTGGACGAATCCAGCAGTCTCCTTCGAGGCGACATGCCCGCCGTCGCGGCGCAGCATGTTCAGCCCGTCCGTCCAATCTGCCCAGCGCGATTGGTCCGGTGCAATCTGATCCGCGAGAGAGCCTTCGTGCGCACTCAACAAGGAGAAGGATAGCGGCGAGGGCCCCATGGGCGTTGTCTGCGGAAGGTCGCTGTGGTCCCGAAGAACATTAGGCGGCGGCACACAGGTCCCCGTCGCGATTTCGCTGATGGCTGCGACCTCGATCCGCTCCGGCAAGTCCTCCAGCCCGTTGCGAACGGGAAATTTCATGGCGCTGTCCACATAGTACAAGTGTTTGAGGGTGTTGTCCTACATGGCGGATCAGTGACTGGTGGCGTGAAATGGAGACGGGGACTTGCCAGCCTCATGAATCTCCACGGCTTGTTCGGTCGACGAGAAGACTCTTTCTGTATCGGTGATGACTGCGGGTAAGCGGCCACGAACCAAGCGCCTTGGAGCAAGCACTGTATTCGTTGTTGCCTCACGAACTCATACGACTCCTTATAAATCTTTGCGCGAAGATTCCTGCCGAAACAGCGTCAATACCGCTCCTGAACTTGCCCGGAAGTCTTCACCTTATTGGCACCTTGCTCAAAAGATCATCTTCCATCTCGATCTCCTTCATCTGTCTCTCCCTCACCGCCCGGTATTCACATTCCAAGAAATCATGTTGTACTTCATGCCACTCTCGTACATTCTCACTTCGAAGCGCCACTTTGACTCTGTTCCAAGTCAGGCGCAGCTCGTACTAGCGGGGACCTGGAACTCACTGACTGCGAACGAGAGCAGCCACGCGTGTAAAGTCTTCCGCGGCGGCGCCACTCTCACTCCACATCCGAATGAAAAAATGCGTCGCAAGAGAGTGTACCTTGTGAAAGTCCATGAAAAACGGCTGAAATGTAGTAGAAGTCGAGTCTGCGGATCAATCAGTTTTCTCATGTCCAGGGGTTTCATGTGCAGCACACTTGCATCCTGGCGCGAAGATGGCCCAATGCTCGGACAGTAACTCGACGACTTCGTTCGAGGCCTGACCTATTGGGCAGCGCCGCTTCTCGGAGCGGCTCAACTGTTCCAGGACGAGCTAGAATCAAGATGTTCAGCAAGCGGGAGCGGTCACAAAAGCAAGGAGTGTCATACCTTGGAGAAATCAGGATCCGTCTTGACGAAATTGACCTATAGGAAAAGTCAGAGATGCGCGCTTTCCGGTACCCCTCAAACGTACTAAACAATCCAACCCTAGAACACCAACGTCACGGAATTCTGCATCTATATCCTCAGTTTCGAAACCCAACTTGCGCCACTTGATAATCTCATTGTCGCCGTCTCGATCCTCTTGTAATTTACTACTGGACCACATGAACGCAAGAGCAGCGCCATGCGAGCGGTCGCTAAGCGAGTCGACAGGTGTTGTCTTCTTTCGATGGGTCACACGTATAACGTTAGCTTGAAAGTCCAGGATACACGACGTGAGGTCATCAATGGTATGCGATGTCATAAGACGCTGAGAACAAGGTCAAACATAGAGCCCAAGATGGAGAGAAGTACTCACAGCGACGGCCTTACGGACATTGAGCCGATCAGTTTCTGAAATGAATTCCTCCCAGCGCGAATCATTCGCGTGAGCGAGGAGAGAGTTGATGAGCATCATGCTAGAAGCGCGATGTCAGCCCTGAATCTGTGGCAGAGACCATACAAGCTCACCTGTGCTGAACCGTAGCCGTATCGGCGCTCCCCAAGCGTTGGACCACCGTCTCGAGCAATCCAGGCTGCTTCCTCATCTGCTCAAAGACGACGTAGAATCCATATCGATATACGGTGTCGGGCGGCAGCATTGGCACGCCTGTACTAGAGCTAGCGCCCTGGCCAGGCGCGGTGAGCGGGTCAGCCTCGACGAGCTTCTTGAGGATGGCTGTTGCAGGTCTGCAAACATTGATGCGGGACTGTGGTGATGACAGGATCTGCACGATTTTGAAGATGAACGTGTCGTCTAGGTTTCCCCAGCCGTAGTCCAATTCCATGAGATTTTGTGTCGCGGTCAACGCGTACTGTGGGACGGGTTGAACGGAGGGTAGTAGCTGTGTAACGGTGAGACATACCGCGAGCGTATTGCCCTGGGAGGAGTATATGACATCGACAAGCTCCGCGAGACCGTTGTTGTTGATGAAGTGGTGCGCAAAGTCTTCTTCCTGCACGCTGTTCAGCACAACGGGCTGCCGACGACAAGATCATCACCACGCACGCGGATAAACTTTTGCAGCGAGAATAGCGTCAGGCGCAGCGTCTTCTCGTCGCGCTGGGTGAGCTTCGCGACGATCTCCCTGGCCTCGCGCGAGGGCGCATTGACGAGTCTGCAAGATGCGGCGGTCAAGGCAATGCTCGGCGCAGAACGACCGACACGCACTTCAAGTTAGCTTTAGTTTTGATCTTCTTTCGCAGGTTGTCGTTCGTGACCAACTCGTCCGTCTCGTCGCGCAACGCGTAATCCGAGGGCGGGCCCTTGATCTTGAGGTTGACGCAGAGCTGCGTGACCACGTCGTCGACGGTCAGCGTCGGGTCGATCCTGGCTCGCACGGTGACGCCTTCGCCGGTGGTGACGCTGTTCGTGGGGACGAGGCCTGGGCGAGAGGACGTCGTTGCCGCCGCCGCCGCCGGCGTGGGCGATGTGGCACCTGGGCTGCGGCTAGCGCTCATTGATGAGAGTGCGGGACAGAGAACACATTGCCAGCGACTAGTGCTGCCGATCAGGGTGCTGCGATGAGAGTTCGGAGCTCAGAATCGAATAATTAACGGAAGGGTCTCTCGGACACCCTTCCGAGCTTCAACGTTTCAACGTTACACGTTAACGTTGCCCGCAGGCAAGAAATCTGCATGTCCTCAACATACTTACTTCAGGCTACCTCTTCCCAGTTGGATCCCCCGATGTGCAAATCACTCATACGGGGCATCGGATATTAGGATGTTAGGGCACTCAATGACCATATCATCTTACTTCTCCTCGTTGACAGTTTGTATTTCAGGTCTTTCTCAGTCAGCGATACAGGCCCTCAAAAGGCGCGATGTGCGCTCCGGATGAACTGTGTCCTCAAGCATGTACGCCCTTCGCTTGTGCATCGCATTCCTCTGTGCCTTGAGCCACACTCTCGCGTCGTCCATCCCATACGGGCTGGCAGACACCTCCTCCAAAGACTTCGTGGTTTCACGCGGATTGAACTACCGCTACCACATCGCGCCACCCCAGGACGCATCCAAACCCTACCTTCTGTTCGTCCACGGCTGGCCCAGCAGCGCGCACGACTGGCGCTACCAATCCGCCTTCTTCTCCGCTCGCGGATACGGGATAATCGTCCCGGACATGCTGGGCTACGGCGATACCGCCAAGCCTCTCGAGACTGAGGCCTACAGAAGCAGTCTGATCACGAAGGACCTCGTCGATATCCTGGATCACGAACACGTGCAGGATGTTATTGCCGTGGGGCATGACTGGTGAGTGGTTAGAGGTGGATTGGCGGACGCGACGCGACGCTAGTAACTGTCTCATGCAGGGGATCCAAAATAACCAGCCGCCTGGCGAATTACTTCGAGGACCGCTTCCTAGGCTTCGCATTCTACGCATGCGGATACTCCCTTCCTGCTTTCCCGTCATATGCAGACCTTGAAGCGGAGGTCAGTACTTTGTTGTGGACCTCATCTCCAGAGTCACACCGTTTACTTTCATCACAGTCGCAAGCCGTCGTAGGCTACGACGAATTCGGCTACTGGGACTTCCTCTCGCACGACAACGCATCCCTCCTAATCCAAGCCGCCCCCCGATTCGTTCTGGACGCTCATGTACTCCCTGGACCCCAGGCTGTGGGTGTCGCATTTCGCGCCGGACGGTGCTCTGCAGGCCTGGCTCGAGGCTGACTCGAAGACGCAGACGTTCTTGTCCAAGAGGGTCAGCACATCCGTGTCGTCGTCCAATACGTTGACCACATCGCGCGCCAGGAATACGACACAAGCAAGGCAAACTTTCTGTGGTCGGGTGTCACCGCCAGCCTCAACTGGTACAAGATCATGACCTCCGACATCGACTCTCTCGACAACCAGAGTACGCCTCGTTCCCTCCCATGGTTTTCTGTTATCTCACTAGGCCCTAGACATCCCACTAAGCGCATACAACCTCACGAAGCCCATCTTCTACGGAGGCGCATCGCGCGACTACGTCTGCGTCCCCGCTACGCAGCGCGGGTCATCGTTTGAGTATGCGGCGAATTTCACCTGGCAGGACTATGATGCGGGGCATTGGGTGATGCTGCAGCAGCCAGAGGCGGTGAATGAGGATCTGTTGGCGTGGATCCAGAGGATTGAGTAGTGGGAGGTGCTGGTGGGGAGTCTACGCAGAGCGGTTGTGAGCACTCAGTAGGAAACATCTGGTCTTCCTCAAAGATGTTAGGCGAGGAGATCCCAATTTATGGTACTATATCGCAAGCACCGTCGTTGTGATGTATGCGGCGTCGCCGATGTCATTGAGGTGGTGGTGGCCGCCAGCCAGCGCTTTGTGAGGAATGTGGGTCAGAGGGCAAACGACTCCGACGATGATGCATGAAGGAATATTGCTGGAAGCATATTATAATAGTGAGAATATTTAAAAAAAAACCGGAATCGGGTTGAGGAAGATTGATATTTGCACCGCAAAAAGAACCTGAGAAGAGGTTGAGTACACAAGACATAGAAGCGCGACAAAAACAAAGATCAGAAAGCGAAGTTAACATCTTCCGCACGCCGAAGCGCGCTCAGACTGACGTGCAAATGTAATAGAAGGTTCATCCTATGGAAAGACGTTGAGGACATGGAGACTTACAAGAGTTGTAGATATCGCGTCGGACGTGGAAGGAACGAAGAAAAACCTCAAAAAGGCGTTTATATATATGGCAAGCGTGAGAAAGCTCGGACCGAGAGAACCGGCACCCCTTCAATTGCTGTCGCTTCGTCTTCAAGTTCGAGGCATGGTCCATCCCTCCTCTCGGTACCACTCAGCCGACTTCCGAGTGCCAACATGGGGCCTTGCATTTACCGCGACAATGGGACACAATGAGTTGACCACCTCGTCAGTCTGCTCGGAGATCGTGTCGAAACATTAATAAAAACACCCATGTTCTCCAGTGAAGCGGACGATTGTAATTCAAGAACCCTGGAACCGCGAGCAACAGTCGTAATTTAAGTGGCAAATAAGCAAGTACTAAATGCTGCAGCAGCATGACTGAGTTGGGACTGTCGGACGACTTTTCATCGGCCACTTGCCCAGGCGTGTCCGAGCCTATGCTTCGACGTCCGAACTTTTCTCTACAAAGACACGCGAGTTGCGCTGAACGGCGTTCCAGTGGGGCCCCACCGACGCGTGAGGACCTTTGAGGCCACTCATATACGACGCGCCAAGTCATGGAGGTCACAAAGGGAAATGGCACTGGTAGGAAGCGAAACGAAGGATGGTGGTCGTCGCCCACTTAATGCTCGGTGTCCAAAAGGATCACACAAGTGACAAAGACGACCGCAAGGACGACAGTCATCATCACAAAATGCGGCCTGTAGGCAGAATCAGCCACGCTCGTGATCATGTTGCCTATGAAGTAGACTCACTTTGGTGATCTCAGGAAGGCAGTCATACGGAGCAAGTCCCGACATCCGGTCAGGTATTCCCATATTCCCGCTATGATAGCTATCAAGGCACCACCAAACTGTATTGATGCAAGAGGCACAGCATACTTGGCTGCACCCTCGTCTTGGTCGTCGGAGGGGACCAGTCGGGTGTGTAGGAGAAGGGAGGAAGAGAGCACGCAGAGCAGAAGGGCTAGCTTGACGTGCGCCAAGATGTTCCGCTCAAGCATGCAAAAGTCCCTGGCGGCACTGCCTGTATTGGCAACACACTCAACGCCAAAGAGACGGTCCACGAGTGATCTGCTGTACAATGACATGATGGTGGCTGAGAAGCGGCGGCAGTTGCCATGCCAGGAACGAGCAAGCCTCGAGACCGTCATGTGACGCTGGACACGCTTTGGTTCGACTTTCACTGTCAGACTTTGGAACCTTCTTCGCTTTGTTCTTGACGCACGACCACTCATTTACACGACGACTCGCTCGCCATGGGCTTCCTCAAACGCATCCTTTCGCTTGGCGGGAAGAAGGGCAGAAAGCCAAAAGACGGGGCCGCCAGTGGGCCAGTAGACCCAGGTCTCAACAAGGACTTTCGATACCGCCCGCCTACTGCCGACGAGGAGGCGGAGGCGGTTGCCAATAAGCTCCTCCGGTCCTCCTCGGCTCGGTACGCTGTCGTGTCTGAAGTTGACCGCGACCCGCTGCCGCCCATACGTATGTGGAGTCTCAACTATCATTCCGATGTTCAACCGCTCACTGTCGCGCAGCCCATCCTATTGACAAAGTGCTGCAAGGCACCATGAGATCTTCGTCCAGTCGCTGCAGTAGTACCCTCTCTCGTGGCTCATACAAGGTCACCGTCCACCAGAGGGAACGTCACACAGGTTCAACCACCTCTGCTTACGGCAGCTCTGACTCTCTCGACAAACTGGACGCGATGAGGACCCCTCGGCCCCGTCGCCACCAGCTGGAGGCCAAACCCGAAGATACGACGGCCGGCATCCGTCTTCGCAATGATCCTTCCGTTGTCAGTCTGTTGAGCATGTATGACGAACACGGCGGTCTCCCCGATGGAGCCTTCAATAGCTCCTCACCGTCGTCACCCGCTACCCCCATGCCGGCTAAATTGGCTCCGGAGGACTTGCCCGTCACCACGGGACGAGCGCAAACGCGTCGCAATGGCTCTACCCTTCGACAACTTTTGGGCACTCCAGCCTCCAAGGCCCGCGACGAAGGCACTTGCGAAGGGGATATCTCTTGGGCGGAGCGGTTCTTAGGGTAAGTCATGCGTCCACCCCTTGGGCATAATACTGACTGAGAATCAGAGAAACGAGTTCCGATACTGTGTCTTCCTCCGACTCTTCTCTTCCTGTAAATACAACCGCCATCCCCCGCCGCCGTAAATCTCGTGTCGACGTTATGACAGAGACAACACTCTCTTCAGATGACGATCATTCCGCCAACTGTCACCGTGCCATCTCTTCCATGATTGTCGAACCCAGCCTCATGTCGGAGTCCGTTGCCTCGAATGATCGACCTATCTCGAGGGCCTCTCCGTACAAGAATGCTGATCCGAATGCCCCTCAGCGTGCCTCTCAGGTCTTCGGGTTCCTGCATAGCAAGCGTCGTTCTCGCGCGCCGGAGGACTGCGAACTCGATCTTTCAAGGTCTGCCAGTGCCTCTAGCCGGCCTTCCTCGGCGCAAGGAATGTCCTCCTCTTCACGATTCTCCACCGACACAGACAGAATCTCGGTGACTTCTCGTCACTCAACGAGATCCAACTCCCGCGACACCCACCTTATGGAGACCCTGGCCGACATCTTCACTTCCCAACGTCCAGTAACTCCCAAAAATGACTTTGAACCACTTGGATCTAACGGTTCCGCCGCTTCTTCCACCGACTACCGTGCTTTGCCGTCCTTCCTTCCTTATCAGCATACCGGCAGCAGTCAGAACACGAGTAGGGCCAAACAATCGAGATCGGTCAAGGTCTTAACAACGAACCATACTACTGTCATGGTCACCGCACCTACACCCAACATGGATCGTTCCTACACTCGCATTCCTAGAGCGCCACACTCTGCGCGCAAAGGGGATGTTTCCCGAGACCGTAAAAGCTATTCATCGTCTAGGGAGTATAGGACTAGTCTCCTGGACCAGTCCAATTCCGCCTCTCGCCGGCGTACCCATTCCTCACGTGGATCGCCAAAGGACAAATTCACCGCCGCCCCTTCTCGTCCACGTAAAATGCAGCCCCATGGTGTCTCTATGACCTCGAGTTCGTCTGCGAGCTCGGGTCGTCGCGGGAATAAAGAGAACGGCAGTGGGCTGGGTTTGACTGCCAAACAGGAGCTTCCGTCCACGCCTGTACGGGGTTCGCAGCGCTCGCTAGTCCGCCCCGCAATTACACCTGGTGTGTATGTACGGCCCGAGCCATCCTCGCCCAACTCGTCCGCGGAGCTTTCCCCGCTTGGACAGCAGATCATGATGGACGCGCGCCGCCAGAGGCAGCGATATGGCAGCTCGTCCCGGTCTTGAGTGGAGGGCCTTCTTCGCATTGTAAATAGCTCTGATATGTCTATGCTCTCGTATGCCTGTTAACTTGTTTTGCATGTTGTTCCGATGTTCGCTCTGATCAATGACTCTTATTCATCTGCGCCTGGTGGTGTACTTACTACATTATGTATAACTTACCGTTGAATTATGTCTATAGGTAAGTAGGCAGGTAGGAAGTGCAGTTGCTGCTGGATGGCTCTTCGCTGTGTGGGTGTCCGAACTTCGTTGTCAGTGTTTTCGCTGCCACAGTAGATCATGCATGCGCTTGTATCTCGCTTGTAAGTTGGATCGAAAGATCGAGCGTTCCAGGCGTTGTCGTTGCTCAAGTTGGGAGAACGATCATTTGGAACTTTCTCACGCCATCTCTTCATTTCCGCCCATCATGTGTGCACATATTTCCATTAGCTCTAACAAGCTTGCTATGTGTGTCCAAGGTGACACGCTCTCAAGCCCCTACGACTGCCTATCAGAAGACTATCGGAACCTATCCAGCCTGATGCGGACTGATTGGAGTGGGTTGACGGCATTCATACATGTGTTAGACTAACGATTCCGAGGCCTTGAGAGGGCACTTCTATGATGTATCTTTGCCATCTATGCCGGCATTTACTCTTGACTTTGACGGTCTGCGAGGCCTTTATCAGCTGCGCGACAACGCTCCTGCTCTAGACGTAACCTATCGCGGGCAGAAGGTTCAGGATGTTCAGGTTGGCGCTAAGAGTTTGTTCAGTCGCGCAGCTGAGTACAGTATCTTTTACTCTCCCTCTCTTTCTGGCGCAGCAAATCTCAGCTAGCTATGCGTCGCGCTTTCTATTGTCAAACGGCAATCCATGATAGTATGGGGGCCGCGTCCGAGTCGTCTGGCTGCTCTAACTCGAACCTGAAGGTCAAACTCAGGTCTCAGGAAGACTAGCTCTAAACGCTCAAACGAGGGAATCAGAACTCTGTTCAATCACTTTTCCTAATGGGAAAAAGGATATTGGAACATAAATGGCTCTGGTCGAGTGTGGAACCATCACTGCTTGCCTCTCTCTCGATGGCGAGCAACTTGCGACTCCCTGCTGCTATTGACTTGTATCACCTCGCCGTGGACCATGTCATTATTGTTGCGCTTTCTGTGGTTCTGGTGGCCCTCCTTGCAAAACAATGGCTCCGCGTCAAGGGGCCTCTGCCACCAGGTCCCAAAGGGCTCCCGCTCGTCGGGAATCTCTTCGACTTCGATCCTCGGGAGGCATGGAGCAGGTTTGCAGAATGGCATGAGACCTATGGTAAGACCCCCACTTATTCTCTCTTACGACTGGTGTTGACTCTGTCTCGAGGACCTGTCGTCATGATATCGATTCTTGGGCAAAAGATCATGATCTTGAACACCGTAGAAGCGGCTACTGAACTCTTAGAGAAACGGTCGCTCATCTATAGTGATCGTCCACCAGCCATTGGTCGGCACTTCTGTTGCTCGCCGACTCTTGTAACTGAATCGTTTCCAGTTACGACAATGTTCACCGGCAATATGTTGATATCCGCTTTGCGTTGGGGTACCAGGTAGGTGTAATGATCTGACGGCGAGCTGTTTCTGACCGTTGGTTCATAGGTGGCGTCAGATGCGGAAGGTAGGCCATGAGGCTCTTCACGGAAAAATGGGCGAGTCGCTGCAGATCGCACAATATCGCGGTGCTGTGCTTTTCCCAGCTAAGATGCTCTCCGCCGGAAAGAAATGGCGGGAAGAGCTCGAAAGGTACGGAGTCAGCATCCTACCTCATGTGTACGTCCCTGAAGACGTCTTTGCAGGACCCCAGCAGCCATTATACTATCCACAGTCTACGACATTGCCCCTGATGATACGGCCAAGGTCGATTCCGTAACAGAGAGTATCGCTGCCTTCGCCCGTCGTGTTATTCTGTCTTCATCTCCGGGAACGTACTGGGTCGAATACTTCACCTGGATGCAGTACCTTCCTAGCAGTATCGCAAAATGGAAAGCGAAGGCAGAATACTGGTTTAGGAAAGATTCAGTAACGTTTCAAGGCTTCCTGCAGGAGGTCGAGACCCGCCTTGTACGTCGTGATTGATTCGAGTATCGACTACCTCGTGCTGATATTTCTGTGTCGTGTAGTCTGAAGGTGAAGATCGTCCCAGTGTTGCAAGAAACATTCTCCGAGATCCACGCGGCGTAACGAAGGAGCAATCCGCATGGATTCTGGCTTCCATCGTGTGAGTTGGGCACTGCAACTCGATGGTGAAATCTCACATATTTCTCACAGTGGCGCAGGGACGGACACTGTAAGCCTCCCACCCTCACATAGGCTCGTTGGCACCTGATTTTGGTCTCAGATTGGTGGTTCCATGGCCTGGTTCATTTTCGCAATGATTACCTATCCGCATATCCAGAAGAGATGTCAGGAAGAACTTGACAGGGTTATAGGACGCGAACGGATGCCCAAGCCTTCTGATAGAAAGGCGCTCAACTACATGCAGGCTACCCTCGTGGAGGTTCTCCGTTGGGAGTTCATTGGCCCCATTGGTACGTTGGACCCACAATCCCTGACGCGCCTGCTGACGTTCCGGTCTAATAATTTCCAGGCGTTGCTCATCGATCCATGAAGGTAGGCACATCTTTGCTCTTTGATTGATAGGCGAGTATGAACGCGTCTCCGCAGGACGATTGGTACAACGGCTATTTCATCCCCGAGGGTACAGTTTGTTTTTCGAACGTAACGTGAGTTGCTGCATTCTGCAGTTGCTGCAGTACTTATTACTCACACTCATCAGAGCCATGAACCGTGAACCGCAACTCTATGTATGCACATTGCTTCCAAGTTGATTGTCATCCTGCTAACGCTCGTAGGGCTCGGACGGTGACGACTTCAATCCGGGGCGATTCCTCAACGAAAAGGGAGAATTTGAGATCAAACCTGGAATGAGAGGTGGTACGTGGTGTGCGAAACTCGAAACTTGCATCCCTGCTAACTCTAACACATAGATGGTTCGTTGTTCAATGTATCTTCTGCTGCTCTGCTTGACTCGTTTTCCTTGCGCTCCAGGACATGTGACCTACGTGAGCGTGCTTTGAATGTACCTTGAGCTTAACTTGACTTTGTCCGCAGGGCTTTGGACCGAGAATTTGTCTGGGAAGACTTGTCGCCAATGATACGCTCTTCATCACGTTCGCCTGTGCTCTCTGGGCGATGAACATACTCCCGCCCAAAGACGCTCAAGGTAAACCCGTTCTTCCCGACCCTAACAACCTCATCGCCGAGGGGCTCGTAATGTGAGTTTCATACCCTTTCGCCATCGTCCTGTCACGTCTTGAGCTTCGACTTAGTCACCCCGCACCTTTCGATGCTGTTTTCGAGCCTCGGTTCCCAGATGCTCAAGCCATTGTTGAGCAGACTTTCAACACACTCTAAATTGTTTTCGCCCGCTTTCGATATTGTTGTTGTAAACCTGTGTATGTGTAAATGGCTTGTAAATACTTGTTCCAATGTATGTAGAACATGGTCAAACTTCATGCAAGTAATCTCTTATACAATTATACAAGTGTGAAGGCAGTACAAAAGATGACTACAAATTCTATAGTATTTCTACTGCACTGTATCACATCAAAAAGCAGTGAGAGCCTGCAATTGAGTAATTGCTCGGCTTAAATCACTTCGAACGCGTGCACCTCCACTGCGCGAAAACCTGGCAATATCAGATCTCCTCGAGGCTCCTTGAACAATCGCAAGAGAAGGATGTTTATCGTGAGCAATCACGAAATCACCCGCAGGAATATCCTCGTTCCCATTCACTGGCTTGTCCAATTCATCCACATCAACCTGTTCTTGCAGAACACGAGCCATGGCGAGCTGCTTTGCAGGTGGATAGAGAAGACCAGGCGGACGAAGAGGTTCATTCGTCGGGACAGTATCGTCGTCGATGACAGGCGTGGAGGCTGCCCTCGCGGAGGGCTTCGTTGCGCGATCGCCAAATACGCCAGTAGGATCACCCTGCCAGGCACTAGGCGGTGGCGGGCCATCAGTGTCAGTTGGGCACGCGTATCCTTGTGGGGCACCTGCGAGAGGCTTGGTCGATGGTTTGGGTTTCGTTCGATCACCAAACACGCCTGTAGGGTCACCCTGCGCGCTTGGGGGTGGGGGACCGGACGTGCTGTCTGGGCATGAGGTGATGACCGGACAATCTGCGGTGTTGGCATTCGAGTTCTGAGGGATTATCCGTTCACCGGTGGTGGGGTCATTCGGCGCACTAGGAGGCAGAGGATTTGACCTACTGTCGGGGGACTCAGTCCCTTCAGTGACAGTAAGCAGATTGAGATGACTGGTAGATTTCGTAGAGGGCTTGGGGTTTGTTCTGTCGCCAAAGACCCCCGTGGGGTCACCTTGAGCACTCGGAGGTGGGGGTCCAGAAGTATTGTCCGGGACAGTGGCACCTGAAGGCACGTTGGCTGGTGTGGAGGTCAGGTCTTCAATCAGATGACCAGCAGAAGCTACGACGGGAGATTGAGCAGCCTCTGGGTCTTCAGATGTCTGCAGTTCACTCGAAGACAGGGATGTTTCAATGTCAACATTGAGTTCTCTGTCCAGGAGGACGGCCGAAAGGTCTCGTGGATGTGTCATCGTAAGTTGTGTCGATGAAGATACTAGTAGTGTGGATCTGGGGAGTAGAATGGAATTCACATGAGCCATGGCCTGTCTTTTATATTCGGGATGAGCAGGGGCGCTATATTGTTCATGTTCGGGACATAGACAATGGTCTGTGCGAAGGTTGTCATGATCACCCAGCCATTGCTCTCCAGTTGCACAGCCCGGGACCTTTTAAAGAACAATAAATGGATCTCCCTGCCCTCAGAGATGGAAGCCCGACATGAGTGTCACCATTGTTCTCGTACCTGGAGATCCGCACTGGTAATAGGCGGATGGGGAAAGCCGGTTGAAGTGCACATTTAGGTACAAGTGCAGAGAGACTGGACAGCAAAGAAGAACAGAGCCTACGATGGCCACAGTCGGCTGCTGCCACGCTCTTGAATTGTCTGGAATCTAAATGAGCCTGAAAGCTAAGGCGACCCGGGCTGCAACTGGAATAACGAGGTCATTCCTTGCTGGAAAATCCAGGCCTACAACTCGGACGATCCAGCAGAAAAGATCGCCACACTGTCGCCGAAGTTGGATACATCATAATGTCAGGATTTGCCTTCAAATCGCAAGCGGACCATCCATGTGTCGGCGTGCGATGATGGGAGGTAGCGTGTCAGTGTCACTGATCGCCAAAAGGACGCGAGGAGGACCCATGTTTATAATTGTCAGGATTTTGATCTTACCTGCTTCAACAATGGTCAAGAAATGTCAGGATTTTGATCCTACCTCACTCAAAAATTTCAAAAAAATGTCAGGATTTTGTATTCAAGCTCTTATAGGGATAAACATGGGTCCTACGCGAGGCCAGGCGAGGCCACGTGGGTCGAAGTCATTGACTGCAGGTGACTGTCACGCGTCCACTCTGCTTCGTCCGCCATGTCGACTCAGGCTATCGACGACTATCTCACGAAGCAGGTCATCATTGGCAAAAACATTGTAAGCTTACTCCCTTAGACCTGTACTTGCCTCTGACCTGCGCATAGGTCACCTGCCGGTCTCTAAGCCGCGCTCTAAGTCTTCAAGTCAATGCAGCGAAAAAGTGCGCAACAATCATCAATAATCTTCGCCAACTGACCAAGATATTCTTTAGCGAGCTCCACAAATACTTGAAGCAGGCTAAAACGCGTCAAGACACGCTGTTTGCTACGTATCGTTTGACCGGAATTCCGAAAGCTTCAAGTGATGATGCAATGGACGTTGACACGAAGGTGGAAGGCGCTGATGGTTTTGACGATCCGGAAGCCGAGGCCGTAATCGAATTGAAAAGTACCTTGGTGCCGGAAGACCAGCTACCTGGTGCGTATGCGGTCACTCATTGGAACATAAGACTCACACACGGGACAGCTGTCCAAGAACAATATGCCAAGATCATATCTCTATCCATCTACGCCCTCTCGCCCTCTCTCGTTAAGGTAGTACGACAGCTTGCCTGCTTGCACAGTCTAATTGTGAATAGGATTGCGGCCTCATCTGCAACTCCGACAGCGTTCGTCAGATAGATAGGACAAAGGGAGATGAGTTCGCTAAGACAGTTGGCAAAATTGTGGGGGAGACCATCAAGGTATGTTGCATGCCAGTCCAGATCATCAACACGTCTTCATCTATGCTAGGTAATCCCACAAAAACACAAGAAGACCTCGAAAGCGGCAGCCGAACCTGTTGCCGGCCCATCGAAGGCTAAACCTGAAGCACCCACTTCCAATAGCAAATCTTGCTCTGAAACGAAGCCGTCGACGTCTGATGCAGGAAAGAAGAAAGCAGCTACGGGCAAACTCGACTTCAGCAAAGCCAAGCCGAAGACAACGAATATTACCAAAGAAGACGCAAAGGAGACTCTCAAGGGCAAGCTGACTTCCAAAGCACCGGCTGGTTTCTTCAAGATTGAGAAGAAGGACACGCCTGTCAGTGATAATGCCATCGACCTGGACGCCGTCTTACGATCACGTCTAGGTACTTTCGCGTAAATCCAAGTCGGCAGAAGATGAGGAAGAGGCGGACGCGAAAGCGGAGAAGCAGGTTAAGACGACGACGACTGACAACAAGGTAGGAGGAATGCTCTTCATTTCGGTATGGCCTTGACAGTCCCATAGACTTCGAAGAAGGGTAAACCAAGTGCTCTCATGTCGGAGTCAGAGCCGGACGCCCCTGCGCACAAACCAAGGACCTCGAAGAAGGAAGAGCCTAAGGTCGGAGGCTCAACTCTAGCGGAGAGTTCTACTGACAGGGATCGGGTCAGGTTGCTTCAAACAAGGCAAAACCAAATGCCCTTCTATCAGAATCCGAGTCTGAAACTGTCCCTCCTCCCAAGACGAAACCGGTGAAGGAGAAAGTTACAAAGGTGATTCTTGCGTTGTTCTACATGAGTCCAAACACTGAAACAGACATCTGCAAAGCGTAAATCTTCAGTCCCGGATTCTGACGGTGAAGATTCCGACGCCAAGGTTCTACAAAAGGTGAACCCAATGTCACTCTTAGTCGTTTTGTTCTGATCTACGTCGTTTCGCAGCGCCGCCTCTCAAAGAAGAGACCTTCGCCACTGTCGGACTCGGAACACAAAGAGATAACTGCGCCGTCCAAAGGCAAGAAGGCAGAAGATACGAAGGTGAGTCTACTATCGTACGTACTTATCTGACAGATTGTTCTAATCCTCCTGTAGCGAAACGGGAAGCGCAAATCAAACACGCTGGACTCTGACACCGACACGAAAGCAGTACCAAAGGGAAGCAAGAAGCCGGTCGTCGATTCGGATGAGGATGACGATGGGCCGGTCATCCGACGCAAGAGACCAAGGAAGAGTGTGGCTGGGGACCGTGATTCCGATCTCGAAGCTATGATGGCGATGAGCGACGACAATGGTCAGTCTAATTTTCCAGCGATGACAGACGTTCGCTCATGAACATCACTCAGTCATTCGTGCAACCAAAGAGGAGAATCTTCGTGCACAACAAGATGATGACGATGAAGATGTAGAAGTCGAGCACTCGTCTACGGAGCACAAGGAGGACGACGACATGGATGTTGACGTGGCCCCAGCTCCGAAGAAGAAGCGTAAACCCAAGGCGTTTGTGCCGGTAGGAAAGAATGGTCTGAAGAAGAAACGCGTCACAAAGCAGAGGGTGGTGAAGGATGCCAAAGGATACGAAGGTGACCCACAGTGGACTCTTTTGCCGCTCTCACTCACCAGATTCCAACAGGCAACGAGGAGTATTCTTCATGGGAATCGGTCAGCGAGGACGAGACCCCCGCCCCCAAGAAGTCGAAGGCGAAGGCCAAAGCCAAAGCTAAGGAAGAGGACAATTCCGAAACGGAGGCGCCTCAGTCCAAGGAGAAGGCAACAGAGCCTAAGGCAGCGGTAAAGAAGGGGAAGGAAGATGAAGAGGGTGAGAAGACGAAGAAGCCTGCAAAGAAGGCGCCGGCTAAGAAGGGGCAGCAAAATCTCTCCGCCTTCTTTGGCAAGAAGGTTCCGGTGAAGTGATGGTATCCTCCCGGCAATGTCTCTTTATATACCATCGGGGATTGACGCATTTACTATTGAGACCCTGAACGCGTGCTGGTAATGGCAGAATTGTGAACGTCTGTCAATTGTTTATCTCGGCAGGGGTACGCATAACCTTCGTGCTTGATGCGCTGCTAGGAGTACTACGAATAGCGGTAAGTACACAAATGTTCGGTGGCGGTAGCTGATAGGCTCGTAGCTGATGGTGGGTTAGAGTCTGATTCCCAACACCCACACTGTCCATCGGACATCTCTTCAATGTTGAACCGGTATCATATATGATTGTGATGATGCATGCATAGTAGCGGAACACTTGCTCCCGAAGTACATCGTTGTGGAGGCTTTGGAACGTTGACGCAGCACCCACTGACATCTAGAAATTGCACAACTACTGAGTCAAGGACAGTTTCTTCATTGTACAGCGATGATTTGTCGATAGTCGATGAAAGTATACCTAGATAATGTACATTTACGAGCGATTTGTTTGACAAAATCATTTGAAGGTCAGAATAAGTCGACAACGCCCTTCTTCGGTGAGACGATACCGACGATCTTCGCCTCAAAGTCAAGCACGGTACCGCCCTTCGATACGACCAGATCATCTGTCGATGCCTTCACCCCTAGGAGCTCCTCAAGATTGGTCGACGATAGCGCCAGCGCGTCAGCCTTGGACAGGCCCGAGAAAGCGCTCAATGCCGCCTGAGATGGGATTATATCAGCACTGATGCTGCAAGATTGACAGTCGGAAACTCACCCAACCAACTTCGAACCGCGCACTTGTAGCGTACGATTGTCTCTCGATACCAATGCCTACGGTGATGTTATGCTTGACAAGGAAACCTACGATGGTGTCTTCGGTAAGCGGGGGTCCGTGCAGCCTGTAATAGCCGTTAGCATCCCAAACATAGTGATACGCCTTGCGACAAAAACATACAGTCGTCTTCCCTCCCATAGGTTGGGTCCCGGGCGGGAGGGAATCAAGATGACACCTATCCCTGCACCACTAATCTCGGGCGCCACAAGATGAGCCTCTGCACCGCCGGCAAAGGTGATCTTCAACGTAGTTCCAGTGGCCGCCTCTACCTCACTCTTAAGATTGATTAGAGTGGCCATGATGTCCGCG
The DNA here is from genome assembly GCA_019915105.1 of Strobilurus luchuensis. Classification (NCBI taxonomy): domain Eukaryota; kingdom Fungi; phylum Basidiomycota; class Agaricomycetes; order Agaricales; family Physalacriaceae; genus Strobilurus; species Strobilurus luchuensis. The sequence continues at coordinate 1,128,475 of JAHLMJ010000003.1, forward strand.
TTGTCAACGCGAATGACAAGAGGAATGGCACCCTATCGCAATGAGTTGAGAAGGAGAGTATGAGACAGTATTTAGTACACACCTTTCGGACTTCCTCGAATGCGGGACCTTTGAGCAAAAGTGCGCGTAGTGCTGCTATCTGTGTACTGACGCTAGCACGAGAAACCATGCTAACCGTCACATGAAGAGCGGCTACGTCTTGCACAACGGCACCGTCTTCGAGCTTGTGTGCCGAGCCTGTGGAGAAGGCAGTGCTGTACCCAGAAATGAACGACGATCCAGTTGGAGCTGTGATGCCCGTTGTTACACCGGAACGGTATGCCAAGCTGCACACAGATGGTTACTCTATCAGTGAGGACAGTATTAAAAATGAGATCACGCACAGCATATCCCGAGACTCGAACAGCAGGCCGTCAACTGCATGTATGATCGCGTCTGGCCCTAATATTGCAGGAAGGCTACCTGCCAAGGCATCAGGAGCTAGGCCATCGTTCGTGCTCTGCTCCGACGGGATGTGCTCCAAACCTAGAGGGCTACCGTAACTGACGAGGCCAGGACTGGGAACTCGTCAGCCAGTGCCAATTTGCGATGATACCACTTACGATAGAGAGCCGCCCTCTAAATCAATTCGTTGGGCTGACGCGTAAGCTGGAGAAAAGGCCTCTGGACAAGAACCGCTGCACACAATCTTTCCTTCGTTCACGACGACAACTCCACCTACATTTGAAGCGGACAAAGAATCGACGACGTTCTTCCCTTCCTTTACAAACAGGCTGGAGACATTTGTGAACACCACGGTATCCTTCGTTTTGCTTGAGGTCGTAAGGGGAGGAAGGCCGTCATATTTGAGCGCATCTGCAGCTTCCTTGTCAAAGTTCGGTGTCTCTGGAACCTCTTGGAAAGCAGCAGGCTTGGAGACCGTATAAGGCGCTTTCAATTGAGCGATGCCGTCGATGTAAACTTGTTTTGGAGTCGCGCCAAGCGCGAGCGGGTGGCTGTCCCAGACGACGATGTCCGCATCATACACTGTTTGATCATCAGCCTATGCATCGCTGCATGTGCAGCCTGGTCATTATATATACCTGGCTTGATATATCCCACACGATGTCCCATACCCGCAACGGTAGCGGGTGTCGACGTGACAGAAGCCATAGCAAGGTTATGCGGAAGACCATGCTAGGAAGGAGGAGTTAGCAGGGTGAAAGAAGATAAGGCCAATGTCGCACATAGTGAGCTTGTTGGGCTTCGTGCAGGAGGTATCGAGAATTGATGACCGGATGGTCACTCTAGATAATTTGCGTGAGAAGGCAGGCATCAAGAGATCTTTATGTACCATGTACCTTCATGACGACTTTGATTCCCTTCTCGGCGAGAATCTTGGGTGCGAACACTGAGCCCCGAAAAGCCTCACGCTTGTAACGGGCAGAAGTCGCGAAGATAGCTGCGGCTGGTGGTCCACCTGGAAGCCGACGGTCAGCAGGGCCCATAGGTTTCTCAGGACACGCCTACCATAGACCTTCTTGAGGGTATCAGTAACAAGATAGGTCTCGTGCGCGTGGTGGAAGGCAGCGATCGGGAACTTGAACTCGTTCGTCAACTAATGGTGCAGGTCAGTAAGACGCTCTTGAGCACCGAAACATTCACTGACTCGTGCAATGTCGTCCAGGTCGACCGCCTCGTAGCAGTGGTTGTGGACCTAGAGCGCTATCAGACAAATCACCGGCCGCGGGGAAGGTGGGAAGAATACCTTGACTCGTCCTCGGAGAACGTCGACAAGCGCTTCCCATTGCAAGTCATCTGGAAATTCTCCCAGACCATCCCATTGACCTGCTATAGCTGCGGAGCAGTATGCATCCTGTTTCTCTTTGAGTATACGGGCCGTGTTGTAGGCTTGACGGAAATGCCAAATGGTATCCATGCGAGTTTGCCCATAGACTCTGCCTGTGTGAAGTCAATGAATACTGGTATGTACAAGGCAAATTACACAGCAAGCATACTCGGATTTTCGCCACATGCGTGTCTGCTGAGGTGTTAACCTTTGAAGGAGGATAGAATGAGAGAGACAACGTACTTCATTTGCCTCCACCGCGGAGGCAAGGATGGATCAACTATGGTTCCGTTCACAATGGAGTGTGGAGGCTCCAGCAGCATCGAAGAGGGAGACTTCTCAGCAGTCGGTCGATACTTGACAACGAAAGCTTGACCACCGATTCCATTCGCAGATCCTGGAAGGACTAGACCGGTTGTAACTCCTCCGGAAACGACGGGTTCGTATGAATCGTCGTGGGTGTTCAACCCGTCCAAGCTGCGTAGCCAAGGCTGCATGTCACCTTTGAGCGAGTTGCCGTCAGACGCGCCATCGAGAGATGGCAGGCTGTATACGCCCATGTGCGAGTGCAAGTCAAATATCCTGAATCAAGGGAAAGATGAGCATTCGCCGGGCGCGTCTGGCGGATTGCGCACCCAGGAGTGACCCAAGCGCCCATCGCGTCATATTCGACCAAGTCCGAGTAGGCAACCAACGCGTCCGGGGAGATGGAACCGACTTGTTGGATCAAGCCCTTGTAAAGCAGTAAGTCACCCTTGACAACTTCGTAGCCGTCGACATTTCCTGTCCATATCGTCGCGTTCTTGATGTATACAGGTTTTGTGCCTTCCACGAACCGGTCTGACTGCGTCCGACTGTAGAAGTCGGCTGGAGGCCCTGGCTTCATTGTCAATCGCTGACATTTCCAGAGTATCTCTGCAGCGTGCAGTGGCACCCTGGCAGACTCTCTGTCCAGGCGAGGTTCAAGCAGGTAACTCGAGAACGATATGCCACCGAGCAGCAGCGCTCCGGCGGCGAGGAAGCGATGGGTCCTGCTCAGCTTCCTGCGCCCAATACTAGGCGTAAGCTTTTCAGCCATGGTGGTGAGAGAGAAGGTTATCTCTTCAGGTTCATGAGTAAATTCAGATTGATAGGTGCACATGCAAGCAGGAGAGGCAGGCACTCTGCCGTCGGAGCTCGGGCCGCAGGCTCTACGAGGGGCTATCTCCACGTGTCATTCTATAGTGACTCGGATCCATGATCCGTTCAAGCAATGCCCTATCAGCGTGTCGGCTGGGACGATAACACCGAAAATACATGTAATCCGCGCCTTACACTTGACAGTCATCTTGATCGCCACCTACCTCCTTTCTCGTCTATCCCTTCTGCTATTCCGACCGCTGAGGCAACGGAACATACGGACCTCCCTCTGGACACTGCGAGTGACTACTACGAAATGGCCGACTATGGCACAGTAAAGCACAGCGGGGAAGACGACCACGAGCCGACGAGCGCCGAAGGCGCTGGGGAGTCAAGCGCTCTACTAGGCGGCGCACCGGTCAATAGAGAGTTGAGCGAGGGACATGCAACTATAGTCAGTTGCGTCAGCAACCTGTGCAACACAATTATTGGGAGTGGTCAGTCCTACACCTCGTCTTCTATACATAGTGTTTGTTGACTTTCTATGTAGGAATGTTGACCTTTCCTCTCGTAAGTATCCTCACTGGTGCCCCAGCTCAGTGATTAACGTAGCGTGACAGGCCATGGCTTCAGCTGGTATCCTTCCGGGCATAGTGACTTGCTTGTTCTCCGGAGGTGTCGCAGCCTTTGGACTGTATCTCCTCTCTTTGTGTGCAGCTAGAGCACCACATAGACGGGCCTCGTTCTTCACAATCGCCAAACTTACATTCCCCAGAGCAGCTGTCTTCTTCGACGCGGCTGTCGCCATTAAATGCTTTGGCGTATCCATAAGGTTCGCAATTTACTCTCTTTCTTGCGTTACCACGTCTAATATACGCGCTATAGCTACTTGATCATTATCAAAGGTCTCATGCCCAATGTTGTCGCGTCATTGTACCACGACATTTCACCCGGAACACCTGTTCCTGCTTGGGCTCTTTCTGGGCGGATATGGATAACATTGTTCATGATCATTCTCGTTCCCTTGACTTTCTTGAAGCATTTGCATAGTCTTCGTCACACCAGTTACATTGCCTTGTTTTCAGTCGGTTCGTGTCGTCTCTTCATGCTCTAGCTGGCCCGTTCACGCGGTTGTCTGACAGGGTACCTGATTCTCATTGTGATTACGACCTACTTCTGGCCTTTGGAGAACATGCCGGAGAAGGGCGAAGTGCATCTCATACACTTTACGCCGGGTTTCGTTACGACGTTCCCCGTGCAAGTGTTCGCATTTACTTGTGCCCAGAATGTGAGTACCGTGGTTATCGAGTCCGACGCGTTTACTCACGTTTCCCGCGCTAGTTGTTCCCGCTGTACAATGAATTGAAGAGCAATACCCAACCGAGGATGAACATTGTTGTGGGCGCGTCAATAGGAACTGCCACCTTGGCTTATGAGATCATTGCAGTGTTTGGATACCTGACGTTTGGTTCCAACGTGAGAGAGCCCAATGGTCTTCTCTCCGACAGTTACTGAGTTGTCATGTGTAGGTCGGAGCCAACATAATTGCGATGTACCCCTCGACGTCGCTCTTCATTGCCATCGGCCAACTGGCCATCGTCGTTCTCGTGATGTTTTCTTACCCGTTACAGGTTCATCCGTGTCGCAACTGTCTCGACAAGGTCTTCCATGCTGGCGACTCTAGCAAGGCTGAGATTGAGGGAGAGGAAGTCGATCATGATGAGCATGCCGCAGTCGAGATGTCTGTCTTCAAACACACGATCCTGACGTTTGCAATTGTTGCGAGCGGGTTCACCACTGCTTACTTTGTGGATGATCTCCAGATGGGTGTGTACCTTAGATTTGAATGGTCTGCCTTGCTCATCTTGCGTGATTAGTATTGGCTTTTGTCGGTTCTACCGGATCGACAACTCTCTCGTTCATCCTTCCTGGCTTGTTCTACTGGAAGGTACGCCTGATCGCTTCTGAACGGTCTGTTACTGACTTCACCTATTAGTTGAGTCGGAATGATGTGCACGGGAAGACGATGAATGCCTTGGCATTGGCTTTGATGATTTACGGATGCTGCATCTTTGTATTCTGGTATGTTCTTGATTGAGTCTGAGAATCGCGCTGATTTGCGGGTCAGTCTCGGGTTCAATATCTACACTGCCGTCACTTCTGGAGGAGGACCAGCGCATTAGAGGTGTACTGACTGTCGAACCTACTCTATGATCATCCTTCTTATGGGGTGCTTAATGACAATTGTGATCCAGAACTTGCTTGCAATTACGTCGTTGTCTTGTTATTTACCCTCTCTGTGTGTCAACTGGGCGAGTTGGGCCTTTCAATTGGACACTGAAGTGCTAGGACGCGATGATTTCGGTTGCAACAGTGGAAGACGTAATAATAATTGCAGACCGTGAGAACTACCTACTCAATTGATCATGCGGGCAGATGGGGTCGCTTTTCCTCATTGCGCCCAACCTGATATGTCTTGAACTCCATGTCGTCGACGACGTTGCCTTGACCGCGCCAACCTCCTGAGCCCCTCGCCAGCTGCCTTCTTTCCTTTTGCCTCGGCCCTGCATGTCTCCTGGTGCGTCGCCTAGCCGATCCATCTTGTCTCTCTACCACCATCACTGACCCTTTGTCCTGTCCAGCAGAGCACGCCAGCCTGCCTCCGCTCCCGTTTACGCCGGCTTCGTGCCCCATTGGCCCGCCCTCGCCGTCGCTGCCAGCCCAGCCCATGTCCGAGCCGACGATGGTGCAGTCTTTGACCGCTGCGTCGACCTCTGCCGGCTCTGGTCCCGCACTGCCTCTCTACACCGCGCCATGCGACACCCCGCATACACCGGCAGAGGGCTTCAATCCCAATGCCCCCGTGTTCACTCCTGCCGCCGAAGCACTGCCTACCAACGGCAGCAGCAGCGACCATTCAGCCACAGATGGCGCCCTGTCCAGTACCTCGCCGGATATCGACCCTCAAATACTGGAGGCACTTCGCAGCAAGGATAGGATATACGTTCTGAAGCTGGGAGAGCAGATGGAGTCGTTGATTGCCGAGCGAAGGTGAGCAATCGCTACAAGCGGCCTTTCGCACCTCGCCGCCGCCGTCACGCGATGCCATACGAACGCCTCATTTTTTCAATCTCGTCGATCCTGTTTACTCAACCTCATTCATTTCCGCAGATTTCGCATCGATCTTTCTCCTTCGACTTCGTATCAGCGTCTCCTCGTCCATCGCTGCTCAGCGTACTACAGACTTATCCCCGAGAGCGACCCCGTGAGCAAGGGCATCTTCGTCTCAACGACTACAGAGAGTCGGATGTAAGCCATTCTGCATCATCCACAAACCTGGTCTAATCTCCGAGTGTAGTCCTCCGCGGAGACTTGCCGACCTGGTGCCTGCTGAATTCAATGCTCCTCCTGCCTTCCAAATCATGCGGCGGTCAGAACAAAATCGGAGACAGAAGCCTCTTTCACAGGCGGGCTCTGTCGCAGGTGATGATGCCGATTTTTCTGACGTCGAACCTTCCGAGGCAGGCAGCATTGGCGGACGCTCCAGTGCAACGGGCGGCAGCAACAAGAAGCGTATGACCATCGAAGAGCGTGAAGCAGCGTATAATGAAGCCCGCTCACGCATCTTCATGGACTTTGAGGAAAAGGAGAAGGAAAAGGAAAAGGACATGAGTAGCTCGTCCTCACTCAGTGTCGTCTCCGGTTCTGCCTCCACTAGTGGCAGTGTCGGCGATATAGATGATTCGGTCAGCTCTGTTGCGACAGAAAGCGAGTGGTCAGCGCCTTCATTCAAGAAAGGAAGGTCGAGCGCATCAACTCGCTCTGTGAGGTCCTCCGTTCAGTCTTATTCCTCAAATGGGGCAGGCAGCTCTCGCAACTCTCGCGCACCGTCTCCTTCATTCACGTATCCCAGTCTTTACGAGCCCAATGCACCGGGCCCCTCGTACGACTCGGTGGCGCCTCATATGCCCGCCGGTGCACCCGGGTACCAGCCCACACATTACTACTACCCGTATGGTCCAGGTCAACCTCAGCACCCTGCAGGCTACCTTGCACCCTACCCACCCTATTACGGGTATCCTTATCCTCCTCTCCCTCCTCCTCAGCCGAACCCTTCCGACTCGGCTTCGCCGACAAACGGGGAAATGTACGCTCCTCATCCTGTGTATCATAGCGCATACTCTTGGCCGCCTCCCAACCAGCAACCACCACCGCCTCATCCCATACCACCGACGTCTCCTCACGAAAATGGTGCGCCACCGCCGAATCAAAACTCTGCACCTTATCCTCAGGCCTATGGGCCTCCGTCCCCCATGTACATGTACCCCATGCCTGGGTATTATCCGCCTCCGCCTCCACCGGGTCAACCCATGATGCATGGTATGCCGCCGCCTCCTCCTCCTCCCATGGGTCAGCTCTATGATCCTCGCGCCGACCCATCCTATGAGAATGGTGATCACTACAATCATCCTGGTGGCAGAGGCGGTTACGGAGGGAATCGTGGACACCCACGAGGTGCCCCTTTCAATGGTAATGGCAAAGGCGCGCGCAGTAATCCCCCTCAACCCCGCCACGCTTGGAGTTTTGGTCCTGGTGTCAGTAATGGTGGCTTCAACAACGGTCCTGGTGACATTGGGCCACGATTCAACAATACTCGTAGGCCGTCCAACCACAGCAGTGGTAGCAGCTCTGGGAACCACCGATCTTCGTCAAACTGGGACGAAGTCTCGTCTACCGCCGTAAGATGAAGCTCTTGCGTGTGAATGTCTGCTTCTAACATCTATCCTTCTCCTTTCAGTCATCCTCGACGACCTCCTCGTCATCACGGAGAACATACACGTCTTCGTCTTCCCAGCACCCACTCCCGGCGAGACCAGACTGGGCCGTAGGTCTTAAACCGGATCCTACACTCCACTCGACCAATCGCCACCCCGAGTCGCGTTCGCCTATATCTCCCTCACGTAACGGAGGTTCCACGCACTCCTTGCCATCTTCGCGGCACTCTCCAGGCAACCCGCCTCTTCAGTCAAACGACTTCCCGCCACTTACCGCCCTTTCACCTTCTGAGAAGCGTGTTCCGACTGTTGCCGGCGCCTGGACGAATCCATCTGCCACCAGGTCATTGATGACGGGATCTGGCCAAGGAAACGCTCTGGTCAACCACTCGAACCCGAATACCAACCGGCTCGAGGAAGCGGACCGGTTCGAGCGACCGCCGCCTCGGGCTGCGGAGTTGTACAACCCTAAGATCGCTAAGCGGTCATCGAGCAACAACAGCGCCAAGCAGCAAGATAAGGATGAGAATAGACGTGGCCGTGATGCTGTCGGGGTGATTCTAGCTGAGCAGGTTCGAGGCTTGTCCATCGAGAGTCCCGCACCCGCGTTATTAGATGCTCCTGAACAGCACACCCAAGAACCCACTGTAGTGCAGACGTAAAAGTTTTTGTAACTTAGACTGACGCTGACATAGTAGTGTTGCAGTTTAGTGTTTTGTGTTAGCTATCGAGTGTTGTTTCTTTTTACATAACATATTTCTTGTACGGTGTGGTAGTGCTTATCGTAGTCTATTTAGAATAGTGGCAAAGAATATAGGTTGCGATTCTTGAAGGACGTCTTACGGATCGGAAGATGCCGAAGGCATGATCGACTCTGTGTGCCTGTCAACGTGGGGCTCCGTGCGGGGAAGGGGACATTCATTCAAGCCTTAGCTAGCATCGATACTTGTCACTTGATGTGGTAAGTTTGGGCATAGATGACGATGCTCTAAAGTCCAAGTAGAGGCTATTAGAGCAGCATGGGCCAAGAACGGGTTGCCGTTTGTCTGCCGTAGGATTGCCGAGGAGCGCAGGCGGTTCAATCCAATTTCACCGTGGCAGTATTTCATCCGGACGACAGGTGTTGACCCCACTGTCACTGGGCCATCTCTGTAGCGGATGTTCAGCGGCCCGGCAGAATAAAAGCCTGGTATGTTTTCCGAACTTCCACCGACATCCTTTCCCTCTGTTTCTATCATGAACCCACTATTCCTAGGACTTGATCTGTCCACTCAACAACTGAAGGCTGTCCTCGTTCAAGAGGACTGCTCTATTGTCCACGAATCCTCAGTGCACTTTGATAACGACCTTCCTCATCATGGCACTACCAACGGTGCCATAAAAGGACTGGATGGCGAGGTCACCTCCCCCGTAGCTATGTGGCTCGATGCGCTTGATCTCCTCATGGATAGGATGAGAAAGGCTGGCGTCGACTTTGCCTCCATCGCCGCCATATCTGGTGCCGGCCAGGTATGCAGATCCCCAATATCCGTGACTTTCCGAAATATTTACCCCAATTTCTTGTAGCAACACGGTTCCGTATACTGGTCTTATGACGCGGAGGAGGCGCTCGCCTCTCTCGATGCCTCGAAGCCGTTAACGCAACTCTCGCCCAAGGCTTTCTCTCTCCCAAAGGCACCGATCTGGCAAGACTCCTCCACCACTCGTGAATGTCGTGAGCTGGAGGACGCTGTCGGCGGCCCACAGGCTCTCGCAGACATTAGCGGCAGTCGTGCATACGAGCGTTTCACCGGAACTCAAATCAAGAGGGTCAGCATTTTTCCCCGGACTGCGAAGGATCAACTTCCCTGACCCGAAATCATTTTTTAGATCCGTCGAATCAACAGGGACGCGTACGACGCTACTTCACGGGTGTCGCTTGTGTCGTCCTGGATTCCTTCCCTCTTCTTGGGTAAAATTGCTCCGATTGAGATCTCAGATGCCAGCGGCATGAACTTGATGGACGTGCTCTCTTGCAAGTGGGACGACAGACTCCTCGAGGCTTGCGGAGGCCCAGAATTGCGTTCTAAGCTCGGTCCAGAGCCAGTGGCCGGTGGAACGTCCTTGGGACCAGTCTGCTCCTGGTGGGTCGAGCGATGGGGCTTCAACCCAGGTAAGTTGTGCATTCCCATCAATCTGGACGCAGATTTCTGACCTCTCTTCCTCACAGAATGTATCGTTGCTCCGTTCACTGGTGATAATCCTGCTACGGTTGTCGCGCTCTCCTTCCCCGGTGATGCCTTGCTATCTCTCGGTACATCCACCACGTATTTGCTCTCGATTCCTCCCGCCTCTGTCCCTCCCAAGCGGTTCACCACCTCACACCTTCTCTCCCACCCCACGACTGCTCCGGATGCCCAAATAGCCATGCTATGCTACAAAAATGGCGCTCTCGCCCGTGAGCAAGTCCGGGACCGCTTCGCGGATGCCCACTGGGGCAAGTATAACGAGCTCGTGGAGAGTTCCAGCCCAGGAAGTAACGAATATATGGGCCTGTACTTCCCATTACCCGAGATCATCCCACCGGGTGTCAAGGGAGAGTTTATCTACCGCACTGAGGCTGGGACGGCCCCGATCAAGCTGGAGCAGAGCGAAGTGCCAAGCTCTTTGCACCCCCGGATGATCCTCGAGTCGCAGTTCCTCTCGATTCGTTCGAGGATCGCCGCCATCCTTCCGCCCAACTCACCTCCTCTCCAACGTCTGGTTGTCACAGGAGGATCATCGGCGAACCAGACCATTCGCCAGCTTGCCGCTGATCTTTTCGACATGAAAGTGTATGTCAGCGCCACCAAGGAGGCTGCGGGTATGGGCGGCGCTCTCTTGGCGCGGTTTGCCTGGTGGAGGGCAACGGAGGCGCCTTGGGGTACTTTCGAGGAGATGTGTGCTGGCCTGGGGAGCGAGGCACTGGGCATGAAGTGTGTGGCGGAGCCTAATGCTGCTAATGCATCGAAATTCTCGCAGCTGGTCGACGCTTATGTCGCTTGCGAGGCCGCCGTTGTCAGGGAATGCGCTGCAGCGGCTCCTTGAGTTCTGGGGTTTCCCTATGACGAATTTTTCTCCGGGTTCACAGTGTGCATGCACAACACTGTGTAGGTTTATTTCACTATATAATAGGGCTATTGTGCGCGGAAATTGGGAACTGGTTGAACACTCCATTTCATTATACTTAGGTAGAATACTGACGATAGACACGACGCTTTGATAGGCAGACAAATGCAAAATACCTATATATGTACAGCACTTGTTGCTTTCAGTGAGGGCAAGCGCGATCCCGTTGAGATCTCTTCGTCGCCGCCTCTCTTTGAGGCATAGCGACTCCTCATAGAAATTGGAATGACTAACCTACATATTCTCTGTCTCCAGATCTTCCCAGAAGGACAATCACAACGCGAGGCTCACTGGCAGACATTGGGTGATATGATGAACGGATAGATAATGTCTTACTTCATAAGTAAGTATGTACAGTGAATTTTCTATCCTTTGGCGCTATAATCGACTGATACGGCCGGATACAAAGTTCGTTTCGTTCTCTGTTTGACAACATACCTGTCAACCTTCAGATCTCAGAGAGCCCACAGCCTCCGACAAACGGACAAGACCGCGGCACAACTCCCGCCCGATTTCACCGCGATACTGCTTTGCCTGCTGCATGAACGCCGCCTCCTGGTCAATGAAAGGTCGTAGGATGTCAACAAACGTTGGCTGGAGAGGACCGAAGACAATGTTCCCATCCTGGTGCATCCATGTTCGCAAACCACAGCTGGATTTGACTTCTGATACCCGTAGCAGGGCTAGTTCGGGATACCCCCACTCGTAAATCATCCCAGTGAGGAATGTCACCAATGAGCGGTACATTTTCTGATGCTCACGAAGCATGATCCAGAATTTGAACGAGGTCTTGCTCAAAAGGTGGCGAATCACGTTCGAGAAAAGGGAGAGGTGAATGAGATAGGCCACATTGGGTACAGGTCCGCGCCCGTCAGATCTTCTGGGTCTATCAGATGTCTTGGACTTGACAGTTGGGTCCAAGTAGTTCATCAGGGCTTCAATAGTGTAGCAAAACACCTTGTCAGACCCCGAATGTTCTAGGTAGTGCTGGTAGTCATCAGAGTTCCCGATGTGCTTTAGCACATCGCGATCATACGCGCCCAGTATTTCGAAGACAGCGCAACTGCACTTCTGTGCGCAGGTATAACCTGGGAGGCAAACCATGTCGGTGCTTTTGGAGCACCCACGACAGTATGCTCGGCTGCATTTAAGGCAAACTCGCTTGAGCAGTTGCTCCAAGCGTGATTCTCCGCGGTCGGGCTTGAGCAGATCTTTGACGCTCAGGTTCACGACCTGGTGCTGGGTCAGTATCAAATCCACGTAACAATCCTGGACAAGCTGACCTGGCCGTCGTCTCCATAAACCAACGGAGAATCGCAGGCCGCGCAAGTCTTCTCATCAGAAAAGATGAAATTAGAGTCGTGCATTCGGAAACGTTCCGCTGATAATGCAGTCATCGTATTTGGACTTTCCTCGAGCGAATCCTCTAACACCGGCCAGTCTGATAGCTTGAAGCTGGACACCTTCTCCTTTTTGTCGACTGGATAGCCGTTAGAATCGAGTTCCACGGATGGTGTCAGAGGTATCCGACTGGGGCCAGCTTGTGAGGCGGTGTCCCACGTGCCAGACGTGTACGAAGGAGGCCGTGATGGCGCCACAGAAGGATGTCGTGACGAATACGAGGGTAGCGACGACACGACGGAGGTCCTGGGAGTGCCAGGAGGAGTATGCTTGATGATGCCTATCTCGGACCCAATCTCACTTTCAGCCAATGAGTGGCGCACCGAGGGCGAGGGAACCGCTAGTGAGCTATTACACCGGTGTTCAGGTGGCGACTGGGCACTGACGCTTGTACGCCGAGGTGTCGCCTACAAGCATAGGTCAGTGGGGGCACACAGGATCCTTGTGAGTTTCTTACCTGTCGTGGAGGCGGCGTGGCGGGCTGGGTAATAGCAACCCAGTCCGGCGAGGCATTGTTCCGCGTGATGCCAGCAATTGCACGCTACGAGAACATATAGAGTCAATGACGGGAAACCGAGAAAGGAATGAAAACGACATGCACCTGTCTTGGAGGCGTCGAAGGATGACTAACAGCCTCCCACGGGGATGGTGTCCCGCTGCGAGAGCCAATGCGAGTCCAAGAGTCTGAATCGCTCTCTGGAGGTGAAGGAGACTTGGTGGTATTGTATAGACGGTTCGACAATTGCGGCGACTCCGGTTTGACCGCTCTAGGCTTAGGATGCCATATCACAGGAGAAGGGGGGGCCTGAGCCGGGGAAGGAGGCGCAGAAGTCTTCCAACCAGTCTGCCTGTCTCCATTGGCGGAACGGGTCTTAAATCAAGAGAATAATCATGAGATTACAGCCAACACATGGGATGAAGGGCATCACGTACCAGGCTCAGGTTAGACGCCCCTTTGAGGTTCAAGGGAGGCCGAAGTGGGAAGCGTGGAATGCTTTCCGCCTTGTTTAGCGTGCGGAAGGGCGATGAAGCGCGGCTCAGCGACTCTGTTATAAGGGCTTCCCGATTCGAGGGCTGACTTCTGAGTTCCCGCCCAGTCTTGTCCAGTGTGGCTCGGCTGGGCGGCCGTGCCGGGGTAGATGGGACATTATCAACCCTGGGAGTACGCGATCGAGTGGGGAGAGACTGCTCGCTCGCATGTACTAGACGAGAGGGCAATGACATTGCCTCCGTCATCTGTAAATCATTTCAGTCTCAGCGAAAATCCATAGAGAGATGGACTCACTGAGTGCATATAGTCCATTGGCGGAGTAGACGGAGCCAAGCTTGAGATACTACTTTGGCTACTGATGGAGCTCGCTTCAAAGCTAGAGATGCTACTTCGACTGCTCAGGGAGCTCGCATCTGGCATAGCGGATCCAACAGAGGAGGCCGTGTACGCTGTCGTAGCGCCAGGTGGGAGATGGAATGCAACATGCCGACTGTCATCGTCTTCGCGTCGGTACCCTGAGTTTTGCAAAACCATCTCTGCCTCGAGTCTCGTCCTGCTATCGAAATCGCGAGCAGAGACAGTCGAACGGTCTGTCAAAAAGGGAAAGTCCAAATCTTCGTGTGAGGTTCGTGATCCTCGTCTGGCGCGGGATAATATGGGTCGAGTTGAGGAAGCCAGTGGGGAAGCGCTCCGCCGAGACAAATGCTCCGCATCGATTTGACGCTTAGCTCTCGCAACAGCATCGAGCTCAAATTGTCGAATGGATTCCTGGATTGCGGCCTGCATGTTCTGCTCTTCCTCAAGTGCAAGGACATTCTGCGTCTCCTCGTCCTGTATGCTAGATACCGAGCTTATGTCGTTGGACATCCCAGCGCTCGTCGAGTCAGCTCGCAAATAAGGGCTGTAATTCGGGTCATCGGGGGAGCCTCGGGTGGGGTAAGCAGTTGTCATGGCGGATAGATGGGAAGTAGAGATCTGTGGAGGCCTGTACTGTAATCCCTCAAAAGTCCGAGAGTCACAGTGGGGGCGTAAAGAGAGCAGCGATGAGGATCAGATGAGAAGAATCACGGCACGATCACGGGAATCAGCGGTAGCTGTAGAGCTGTGGGTCCAGAATTGCTATCCGAGATGCTGAGAGAGCTCTGGGGGATTTTGAGTGTCAAGTGGCAACCAGTGTAGCACTACAAAGAGAAGGGATGTTCAGGTTCGAGTCGAAGCAGACGCGTTTGAAATTACCATTGCTCATTGTCCTCATGCTCCTGATTCCATCGATTGGTTAGAGGAAGGAGATATGAGATAGATGGATGTCCATGTACTGGCCGACGGGGAGCCTGCTACGCCGCGCATGTGTAGAATATGCTATATCGTGAATGACATCGGTCCAGGCGAGGTCGAGGAGCGTAGGCGACATCCAAATTGGACTGACTGCTCACGAGGCAGAGATTATCGCCTTGGTAAAAGATAGGCATATCAAAACCAGTGGTTGCCAGTGTGATCATGAAGGAGTGAAAGAAAACCTTTATTTCAGTCAAGAATCTTGAGTGTGGAAAATGTGCCGACGGCAAATATTCCCAATGCGGAAGACGCGCGTCCAGCTTCCTCTTACTCCGTCACCAGATGTCCTCCCCAACGACCGCCCAGCTTCTGGCTGAAGCAGATTCAGCCCTCAAGACCGACACTACGCGCGCGGAGGCTCTCTACAAGCAAATTTTGTCGTCGTCGACATCAGCGCCGAGCACATCTTCGGAAGATGTCCAGCAGCAGAAAGCGCAGCTCTTGCGAGACCAGGAGACAGCCTTGATCAACCTTGGACAACTCTACCGGGACCAAAAGTCCGTTCATCATGTCGTATAGGACGAAGTCGGATACTGAGGCTACTTCATAGGAATGCGCAGGGTGTGGCGGAGGTCATAACGCTGTCGCGGTCCTTCATGTCATCAACGGCAAAGGCCAAGACAGCTAAGCTCAGTGAGCGTCTTCGCCGCTCTATCGCCCTCTGTATCTCACTTTGGAATAGTTCGTACCCTCCTGGACTATTTCAACGCCATTCCCGACAGCCAGAAGATCCAAATGGGTGTCCTTAACGACAACATTGAATGGGCCAAGCGCGAGAAACGGATTTTCTTGAAACACAGCTTGGAGACAAGATTGGTCGGCCTGTACGTGTCTAGGAGACTAAACTCATATGCCCTCTTGACACCCGTAATATCTCAGTCAACTCGAAGCACAACAATTCAAACCTGCCCTCGCCATGATCGACTCTCTACTGACCGAACTCAAGCGTCTCGACGACAAGATGGTGTTGACCGAGGTGCATCTATTGGAGAGTCGCGTATATCGCGGATTTGGCAATCTTTCGAAAGCCAAGGTGAGCAACACATTGTCAGTTGAATCGACTGAGGTTTGATCATCGAGCGCAGGCTGCCTTGACCTCTTCACGAACCGCGGCCAACTCTATCTACTGCCCACCTTTCCTCCAAGCCTCCTTAGACCTACAGTCAGGTTTGGCTTCCGACACTGTTTGTGGCTCGCCTCTCACCTCTATCAGGAGTACTACACGCCGAGGACAAGGACTACACGACAGCCTATTCGTACTTCTTTGAGGCCTTTGAGAACTTGTCATCTCAGGGCGAAGATGACGGTAAAGCACTGGGAGCCCTCAAGTACATGCTTCTCTGCAAGGTTATGCTGAACTTGGTGAAATCTCTCGTCTATCTTCGCGATCACAACGACTGACGGCAGCACAGCCTGAGGATGTCACTTCCCTACTGTCGATCAAACTCGCTGTCAAGTACGCACAACTGAAAGAGGTTGAGAGTATACGCGCCGTAGCACGCGCACACCAGGACAGAAACCTTGCCGATTTCCAGAAAGCCTTGCGGGATTACAAGGATGGTTCGTATGCCAATATTCGGTGCTTACTTGTCTGACGACTATCACAGAGCTGTCCTCCGACCCCACGATAAGATCTCACCTCGCAGCTCTCTACGACACTCTGCTAGAGCAGAATCTGCTCCGGATCGTCGAACCATACTCTGTCATCGAACTGGAGTATGTCGCGGAGTGCGTCGGTCAGGGCAGACAAGCTGTCGAGGCCAAGTATGACACCCAACTAAAAGCGGATGTTCAACGACTGACGCCATTCCCAGGCTTTCGCAGATGATTTTGGACAAGATCTTCCACGGTGTCCTGGACCAGGGACGTGGGTGCCTTCTTGTCTTCGACGAGCCCAAGCCTGATGTACGCGATGTTCCACTACTCGATGACTGGTGTACTGAATTCTTGCCTCTTGTAGAACACCTACACCGCTGCCATTGAGACGCTGGAGCAAGTGGGGAAAGTAGTCGAGTCGTTGTATGCCAAGACTGTAAAGATAGCTTGAAGTCGGAGTCGGTGTCTAGTGTTCAAGCGTCGAAGTTCGTTCATACCCATGGGCGGCACAAGTGCTGGCACTGGCAACGCGGTTGTCGAGTTGCGGCACGTAAAGATACGAAACTGTATGGGTTGTCTGTACATGGTCCAGGAAATCTGCTGCTAGTCAGAGTATCTACAATCTTCAGCGCTCAGCTGAGCTTCAATTCAATCAACGCTCCGGTCACGAGATACGCGTTTTAGATGTTTGATGGTGTTAGGCGACCTCATATCTAACGACGACCACGGCGACCACTGACATGTCCTCCAAGACGAAGACCGCCCAGTCGGGTCTGCGAACCTTCAAACGCGACTTCTCGGCTGCGTCAACGTCATCCCAGGCGCTGGACCTCGAGTGGCCGCCCAGTCCGCCACCAGCGCCTGTCGCAGCGAAGCCACTGACTGGCGCGCAAAAACGCCTGAAGGACATCGAGGATGCCCTCAAGGGAATCACGCCCCAGGCCAGCGCGAAACCAGCGGCGCCTCTCATTCCATCGAAGGCGTTTAACAAGCGACCCAGCGATTCCGCTTCTGTCGACTCCCGTCCCGCGCCTGTGAAGAAGCAGAGAACCCAGGACGTGCTCGCCCCGACAAATTTCACGCGTGCTTCATCTTCGTCGTCGGCCGTCAGAACGAAGACCGTCGTGGCTGCCTCCAGTAGCGCACCGCAGAAAGTCGCGAAAGTGTTCCTCAGTAAGGAGCAACAGGCCATTCTGAAGCTTGTCTCAGAGGGGCACAGCGTTTTCTACACTGGGAGTGCTGGTGGGTCTCCATTTCCATCCGCATATATGCGCCTCAAACCAACGCCTGTGTGAAGGAACGGGCAAATCCGTGTTACTGAGGGAGATCATAAAGACTCTCAAGAAGAAATACGCGAAGTCCTCGGACGCTGTCGCGATAACTGCTTCTACCGGTACGTTACCTTCTCATACGTGCCGGAAACAACTTGATCTTTCCCTCAGGCATTGCCGCGTGTAACATTGGAGGCGTCACGATCCATTCATTTGCTGGAGTCGGTATCGCCGTCGAGGATGCCGCCGAACTCACAAGCAAAGTGAAGAAGAACAAGAAGGCGCTTGCACGATGGCAGAGAACTAGGGTCTTGATCATCGACGAAGGTACGATTATCCTGCATATATGAGCTTGTCTGCTAACCTAAGGGTGTAGTATCCATGGTAGACGCCGACTTTTTTGATAAGCTGTCTCAAGTCGGAAGCAACATCAGAAAAAATGCTCTTCCGTTCGGAGGTATCCAGGTTTGTTGGCTGATATGTGACTGGCGTCGCTGCTCAAACCTCACCGATAGGTCATTGTGACTGGCGATTTCTTCCAACTGCCCCCAGTCACGAAGAACGGAACTGTTAAGTTCGCATTCGAGGCGAAATTATGGAGTGCGACCATCAAAAGGACCTTCAACCTCACCAAAGTCTTCAGACAGCATGATCAAGGTCGGTTCGTCGTTTTCTGGTCGGTGCCACACTCATGTACCCTCCAGAGTTTGTGGACATGCTAAACGAAATGCGATTTGGATGCCTGTCTCAGGCTTCCATCGACAAGTTCAGGTCACTCTCAAGAAATATCGACTACGAAGATGGCCTAGGACCAACCGAGCTGTATGCGTCTTCTCCGTACTGTTTTTTTTTTTTGACAATTCTGATGCATCGACAGTTTCCCTCGCCGTGAAGATGTCGACAGGTCGAACTCTGGTCGCTTAAGCAACCTCTCAACGGAAAGTCGCATATATGGCGCGATCGACGGGGGGCCTTTAGCTGGAAACGAAACTGGTAAAAAGCTGCTGAGCAACTTCATGGCACCGAAAGAGCTCGTCCTTCGAAAGAATGCCCAAGTGAGACTGATGCACTTTCCTTGTAAATGGGAACTCAACGCCAAATCGCTAGGTCATGTTGATCAAGAACATGGACGAAACCTTAGTGAACGGCTCGATGGGTCGTGTCACTCGGTTTGTGGATCCCAACGAACCTGATGTCGATACCGAAGAGAGCTCTCGTAAAGGAGCTCCTGCATCGAAGGGCAAGAAGAATGCTACGATAACTTCTCCTCAGATCTATCCCGAAGTCGAGTTTGTGCTGCCTAATGGCACGCGGAGACTGATGATCGTCGCACCGGAGCTGTCCAAGGTTGAGCTGCCCAATGGCGAGGTTCAGGTCAGCAGATCGCAGGTATGCTAGGGCGGCTGGTAATATATGTGATTCCGCTAACATTTCTCTTCCTTTCAGCTGCCTTTGATCTTGGCTTGGGCGATGTCCATCCACAAATCTCAGGGCCAAACCCTAGATCGTGTCAAGGTCGACCTCGGAAGAATATTCGAGAAAGGTTCGTCCTTTGTTGTTACCTGACTTCATGCTCTCATCGGCCATAGGGCAAGCATATGTTGCGCTCTCTCGTGCGACGTCACTAGATGGCTTACAAGTCCTCAACTTCGATCCTGCGAAGGTACGTACTGGATGATCACAAGTTTACACGGCTCTGACAGCAGTTACCTGTAGGTAATGGCGCATCCCAAGGTTATAGCTTGGAGTAGGACATTGGAAACCGTGAAGATTGATGTTGATTTGGATTAAGCCATCCAGTTAGTATAGTATGGACTTGCTTCAATACTCATGAATTCGGAACACAGCAAACACAATAACTTGAATGAGGGCTGGTGTCGAGGCCTGAGGACTCGAACGATCAACTTCCCGTCGCGGTGGCAAGTGATAGTATACACATCGCACAACGGGTGCAGAGCACAAAGCGGATTTGGGACATTTTGGTGCATACGATAAATATGTATTATAACGATTAAAAGTACATAGGTGTGATGATGATATAGACGTATTGCGTACAGCTTGTGGCCCAAGGAAAACATGAGATAGTAAGTAATATATGTAGACAAGATTCTCAGATCAGCATATTAGTCTCTCGCTCTCTTCGGCCTTTCAACAACTCCTTGAGTTTCTTACACCTTTGCAAGTGGGTGACGAATTTGGAAAGCTCGGGCCGCATGCCCCTCGAGCAGTGAGGACACTCCAGTTGCACCAGCTGAAGATCCTCTTCCGCAACATGTTTCGCCATTGAGGAGGCTGACGCGAACTGTTTGCGATGATTGGGGCAGGCGAATCGCAGTTTCCCCTCGTAGTCGGTTAGATGGAATTCCTTGAGGTGCTTGTCAAGGTCACCGACGGCGACCTGCTTTTTGCAAGACTCAAACACGCAGGAAACTTTGTGTGTGTCGCTAGGAGTCTTCCTCCTAGCGTAGAAAAATTCGCCCGGCTGCCAGTGATCAGCGAAGGCCGGATGCGCCTCTCTCATTCGTTTGCCGTATGTGTCCCAGGGAACGACAATGGTCTCGTAATAAGAGTCCCTGTTCAACACAAGTTATAGGTGGTTTCAAGATAACAGAAAGAACGTACATATTCTGGTCAGGCGTTGGAGCGAAGAACCGCTGGTTCACGTTTGAACCAGATGAAGAAGGACCTGGGACCGGGAAAGCTCCCGGCCATGTGCGCGGTCTGTCCACGACGGTGGGCGGAGTGAAGACGTGCACGGGCATCCTGTCGAAGTAATCATGTGAGTACTTGACGCGTAGGAGACTTGGGTGCAAACTGACTGTAGCGTCCTGGCGCGTTTCAAGACCGGCGGCGCGTCATAGGCTTCAGCTTGTGAGCTTGTGCAACCGTCTGGGACAGACGCTCCAGAAGCACCTTCCGTCATCAGGGACTCGGTCCTGATCCCCGTCAGCTTTGACGGAGGCACGGGTTCGCAGAAGTCGCACCTTTTCCTCTTACTCTCGAGGGGGAGTCCGTTCGGGGTTGGCAGGCGGGGCTTCTCCGCACTGGCGGCTCTGCAAAATTGATAGCATCAGGAATCCATCTATGCCTTCAGTGCACGAGACTACGTACCCGTACCTATTCGGAATGGGTTAGTGTCTCCTCGACAACTGATTGAAAAGAGGTAACTCACCAGGCGTACTTCTTTTGAAGATGCTCCTGGCCTGGGAAGTACTTTTGGCCCGTCGTCTGTAGCCTGAGACATGGGTTGGTGAGATGCGCAGCAAGTAGGGGATAGTAGTCGCTTACTGTGGTACAGTCGGTTTGCTTGTCTTTTTGCCTTTGTTCTTCTTGGTCACAGAGGCGGCCGGCGCGACATCGGTGAGATGCTGGGCAATCGACGCGTCGACTCGCTGTTCCTTGTGAACTGTTGACGCGACTACAATCTGTTGAACGTTCGAGTGAGTCGAGAGTGGGGTAGCTTGATGGTATGTCGGTAGCCATGCGTGTGATACTTCGCCCATAGCGACACCAGAAGTTTGTGTGTCAACTTCGATGGTCGGGGTAATGGGGTCCTCCTGCTCGAGAACGGGGGAGAGGAAGTCAACGAAATCATCCTCTTCGTCCTCTGCTGCCATATAAGCCAGTGGCGGCGCATTTGTCGGGGCGATGGAGCCCTCCTGCTCGAGGACGGGGGAGAGGAAGTCTACGAAGTCCTCCTCTTCGCCCTCTGCTACCAATGGGGTCGGTAAACGCGCATTGGTCAGGTCGATGGAGTCCTCCTGCTCGAGGACGGGAGTGAGGAAGTCGACAAAGCCCTCCTCATCCAAGACTTCGTCCTCATTGAAGGCCGCCGCCAAGAAGTCGACGTCCTCTTCGGGTACTGTCAGAGGACCTCCTGCTTTGTCTTCGGGCTCCTGATCTTCGAGGTCTTCGTCTTCGTCCACGTCGTATGGTGTGGTGGCCTCTTCGTGTTCTGTACCCGTTGGGCTTCTATCTCTTGTGGTCAAGGGGAGTTTGAACAAAGGTAAAGACCGACGTACTGGGCCATGTTGCTCTCATCCTCATCCTCCGAGTCAGAGGACGACCACTCGTCTGAGTCGTCGGAGCTGAAGCTTGAGGACGCGTTATTGAGATGAGTACTGAGTGAATAGATTGCAATACATACTCGGTGGCCTTGTTCGTGACACTGTAGCATTGTTCAGGCATGTGAGTTGAAGCGGTCAAGGCGTCGTGTAGATATTCACGTACAATTGGGACATGGTCAGGAAAAGGTACAGGATCAATGGATAAAGTGAGATTGTGAACTGGGAAAGGTTGCGCTCCCCAGTCACGTGAGCTTTGGATTTGTTGTTCCGCCTTCCGGGCCACAGAGAGGACAATGGTCCAAATCGGGACACAGCAATTAGTGGCCTGGGGACCCTTTCATGGTCTGTGTGCGTGCGGAGACCTTGCCCCCTCGACAACATCGAGTGCACCTGTTTGATCGACCCCGGTGATCTCTTTAGAAAGAGGCCACTGGTGTGGCGCATTTATATTCCACAGCTTGTAAGGCAAGCAGGGGCGGTTCGAATAGCGGAGTCAAGACTTGACATACCAGATGCACCAAAGGCATACAATTAGCGCATGAATGCCTACGCGACAATGTGTGCCTCTTTTTTCCTCGCATCACCGAGACCAAGAGACAAAGCACCGCCTGTATATGATCACTCCTTACATCGAGGCTTTGTTGCTATCCCGTTTCGTCACTGTGAGAAAACAGACCTCATGAGTCTAGCTCCACGGCGGCAAAAGGTACACTCGGCCTGTCCAGGAAGAGGTAACGGCAAGTGAGAGCCGGGGCTCATGAGTCTGGCTCCGCAAAGACAAGAGCAATGGTTGGCTATTCAGCAGGAGGTACGGCAGGTATTCTGACAGTCCCAGTCATAGCTTGGAGGTACGGGTCGACTGCGACACCCTGTGGCGTCAAAAGCAAAGTAGACTTTGAAGTAAATGGGCGGATCTTCAGAGGCAAGTTCGCAGCAAGAAGCACAAGATGGTGAAGGAGGCACAAGAGAGCTAGTCAGTATTCCAGACGATGCAGGTAGCAATGGCATGGCGGTTCCATCTCAGTTTGCGAGAAAAGCAGTCGGCTGTTGCCGGATTTTCGATGGGATGAGTCAGCGCGCTGCCCTATTGAGACGCCTGGCTTGACCCTAGCTTGATCTTGAACCTGACTTGGACTACCAGCATGTCGGCAAGGGCAAGGCGTCCCCTTGTAGAAGAGGAGGATGCATCCGCGCTGAAGCTGGGAACTGGTTGGTGTACGCTTCACGGGGTCTAGCCTGCCGTCTTATTCGCCGACCTTAGAGTTCAACAACGCCGGTTGTTTGCTCATCTCAGAAGTCAAGTATCTGTTGGAGAACAGAGACAAGGAGCCACCGGACACACCGTACGTATCTGACTGCGCTTGTAACGAATTTGGCTTCACGCTTCGCCAGCGTGTACAATAAAACCCTCGAATATGTAAAGACATTCGCCAAGTTCAATACAACAGACACCGCCAGCGCTGTCCGGGAGTACGTCCATCGCCGGTCATTCTACGCGCAATTCACCGAAATTTTACAGGACGCTACGCCGGGAGCCTGCTCTCACGCAATTTGAGACCGCCCAGATCGCGAACTTATGTCCTGCCACAGCGGAAGAGGCCAAAAGCATAATACCGAGGTGCGTCGTGCGCGTGTTCCCACTGCATTCTCATCTCAAAAACGTCTCGCAGTCTGGTCAAAATCGACGACGATCGACTACAGGCTCTTCTGGACGAGATACAGACCATGCGCAAGTTCCAATCTTAGTGACGCCACATTGTACCATCTATCGAATTGTATTATCACCATGGCTGACCTCGACGGAGATAAAGATTAACCACAACATAATATAGAGCATTTCAAGTTGCCTCCCGAATCTACACTCTACATCATACGCCACAATCGCTTCCTTGGACCTTCTCGGGCGAGGCTTGCTCAACATCTGTTACCATAGCTATGAGCTTCCCCGCCACATATGATTGAGTCGTGTCACCTTGCGAGCACTCTGGTAGGTCGTCAAGAAGGAAGACTATGCACGACAGTGCTTCCGCTAGCAACCCACTGCTTGTGTCAAGTGGAAGAACTTGTAGCGCAGAGTTTTTTTTTTACGATATGAAATAAAAGTCAAGATATCACATATTTTTGCAAGATTGTATGGTACAAACAAGAGATCATTACAGCTCATGAATTAGACTGAATCAGATACGTGCGTGTCGCTCTGAGTAGCAGCATCATCTTCTTCATTTTCGTCATCGTCTTCCTCTTCTTCATCATCATCCTCGTCACTTTCTTCTTCAGGTTCACTTTCGTTGAAAGTCAGTGATATAAACTCATCTCCAAGCTGGCCAGCAGCTGGAGTCGCTTCAAAGCCTGCGACAGGACAAGGGGTGGTATCGCTGTAGAAAGCCGGCTCTGTTGAAGGCGCCGCTGCAGGTTTTCTGTTGCGATTAGCCCGAATAACGTGAGGGAGCTTGCAGCCCTTGGTCGAACAAGTACCCCTCTCCGCAAAGTCGGGACACTCGCGAACGTGCTGCTTGTCGCAATCCAGTCCTTTGTCACAGTAGCCCAAGACTGCGAAATCCCGGCAGACGCCGTTGCGAGTACCAACATTCACGTGCGGATAAGGACACTGAACACGAGTGCAACGACCCTTGTTCAGAAAGTGCACACAGAGAGGCGTCCGCTCAGGTGTCGGATCGTGGGACAATTCACAAGTCTCAGCAGTCTTGGAACAGTTGCCTTGTAGAAAGCTCCAGCAGATGGCGACCTTGTCGGGGTTGTGTTGGTAGGGGCAAGTAAGGCCTCGACTGCAGCTACCTATAGATCATCGTAAACATTGACCGAGGCCGGTGGGCCTCTAGAGTGAAAACACAGAGAACAAAGGCAACGCACCAGTTGTCGAGAACCGGGGACAGGGCTTGTCGGAGTACTTGATGCGTTTGGGTTGCTTACGCCTACAAATTTGTGTCAGGGCTGCTCAGCGATGGGTGAGAGATACAAACTGATAAGGTCTGCGGTTGTTGCTAAGAGTCATGTTACGGTTGGCTGCGCCGCCCCTACGGCCGCGTGAAGAGGTGGGCTTGTAGGCACGATGAGCCGGTATCATGTGCCCGGACTTGCGCGTGTACTGAGGCGGTGGCGGTCGAGATGTCGAAGGTGGCTTGATAGACGGTGTTGACTGCGGGACTGGACAGTGGGCTTGAGTGCCACGGGAGATGGAGACAATAAATTCGACGTACGATCTTTGCGGACAAGAGAACGCGACGATGACTGGAAGGCGACGCCGTTGAGCACAACTTCCTTGACTGGCTGAGAAGAGGTCGAGGTCGGCCGAGGAGGTGCTGGTGTAGGTACGGAAGGCCGAACGTAGGTGTTGGTCCTCGAGGGGGGCTTGTAGTTTGGATTGACGTAGGTGTTCTTGCGCGATTGTTGACCTTGAGGGGGCATCTTGCCTGCCTTGTGGGAGTTGATGGTGGCTGTATAAATTAGCATCGGCAGACAGTATTCCTGGCGGGGGGTATCGTACCCGTGAGTCGAGCGATTTCGCTCCGGATTTGAGCCTCGGACATCGTGGTGGTGGTACGGAAACAAGAGGAAGATGTGTTTGGTGCTGTTGATCCCAGTCAGCATGTGGGTTGCGTTATAGATCTAATTGTTTCGAGGCAAGTCCTGGGGCGTCTGTAGCGAGCAACAATAGATCTTATTGTTGGGCTTCTGCCTCCCGTCGAACTTGTTAATTGGGCTGTACCTGCTAAACGGGCCAAGGAATGGGCCAATCTTTTGAGGCTCAGTGCCCCGGCATCGACGGCAAAGTTTGACAGTTCGGGCCTGTTCGGCAAGGAACGCATCAGCGCTTGTTCAGCGCTCTTGAATGTCCCCCACCACCGTCACGGCCATTGGTCTCACTTGCAAAGCCTTTCTCAACTCTGGCCTTGCTTCAGTCACCGTCAATGGCCTTCCCACACTAATTGAAGCCCTGAACAACAAAAGCCGAGAAGATGGCCAAGGTGTTGTTACCGGTCAGCCAGCTTGTTCATCGACATCTGCTGCCATTTTCTCACCAAGATACAGTCGGCAACCACATATCGACGTGATTAGCTTTCCTCTTTGCTAGTCTTTGATATTGACATCTGTCAGCCTCGATGACCCGGTCACCTGGGGCGTGCTTCCTGCCCGATTCTATCTCAAGTCGCGTATGACGCGCTGGACGCTCGGCGCATCCGAAGTCATGTTCTTCAATCCGTGAGCTCTTCCTTGCTCTCTTCGTCTCCCATCTCACTTGGCGTAGCACAGTTTATTAGCCCACTTTTTTCGGCAAGGTCAGGTCCTAGAGACATTCCGCGGCAATGGAATTTTCCAGCGCTCAGTAGACACTGCAATAGAGCTTGTCAACAAGGGTGAATGGGTAGGTATTCCCTCACTTCTGCGTTCATACTCAAACATCAGTCTAGCTACATCTGTACGGCGAAGGGAAGATAAATCAACCCAGCACGTATAAAACCGATGAAAATGGCAACGGGATCTTACCCAAATTCAAGTGGGGCGTGTACGTTGCTCGCAACTGTCTCATTCGACTTCATTAATCAATTCTCCAGTGGGAGAATAATAGGATCGCCCGAAAAACTGCCAACAGTCATACCAATGTGGATTACAGGATTCGACACCCTGATGCCGGAGGGACGCAAATTTCCTTACAATTATCTTCCACGGATGGGCGCGCGACTGAGTGTCAACTTCGGCAATCCCATCCCTTCAAACGAGCTCAAAAGTGCCATAGACCGCCTTCGGGCAACTTCTGCCCCTGACATGGACGCGCGCATACGAACCGAGATCACCTCGGTCGTTCATCGCGCAGTTCAGAGTCTGGGAAGATCTGTATCGGGAAAGTCCTTACAAGGCGATTCATGACATAGACTATCTTATCATCGTCGTATAGTACCCCGCAAGCGTCCCTTCTCGTGTTCCCTGTTTTCTGCAGCGCCGATACTACGTCTTGTTCATTCGTCAGGTCGAGAGTCACGTTCGGGATATTTCTCCTCAAGTGCAGCTAACCCGGCAGCGTTGCGCGAGGTGGCAGCAATACATTCCCCGGACGCCAGTACAGCGTCGAGGAGTGCTTACCAAGACCACTCGATGTAACTGTAAGAGCAGTGCGTTCATGCTATCACGCACAAGGAGGCTGGACACCGTAACATACCTGTGACAAACCAGACGCGACGCGATTCGGACATGTTCGTGAGGGTGGTTGATTCTGGGGGCTGAGTGATCAAGGTTTGATACGAGAGGCAAGGAGTATGTCCATCTCGTCAAAGCACCGTCTTTTATAAGCCTCACTGCTGAAATTTTGATAAGTAGTATCGATTCGGCATTAAGCTGTCAATCTGGGACGATTCTATTCGCATCCGCATCCCAGTTACCGAACATTAGCGCTCAAGAAGTTCACGGGCCACGGGATCGGAAAACATTCAACGATTTCGCCGACGATTCTATACACAAGTGACTAATCCTCTGCAAACATGGGGGATGCTTTGAGTGCAGCAACGTAAGCATCACCGTCCATATCCTCTCTGTTCGTCGAATGAGATACATGCGCCCACTTCTCTGCATCTGCAATGGTCTTCTGGGCTTGTCTCTTCACAAGGAACAGAGACTCCGACCCGAGTTGAATGCGAAGGGGAAGTTTCGGCTCACTGGCCAACTTGTAGAGCGCCTTCGAGCAATCAATTCAGCGAGATGAGTCCATCTGTGTCGAGTCTGCTTACCTGTGCCATTCGAATGGAGCTTCCCAGATACGGATATTCTGCTTTACCAATCTCTCGGAACATGTACGTTGGGTTCGTTGGGTAATCGTACGCTGGGTGTATTGGGATCGTCGTTGCCGAGGAGCCACGCCAGTCGCTGTCAAACCCTCCTGGCTCTATGATGGTTCCCTTGATGTTCCAGGACGGGTCCATTTCCTTGAGGAATGATTGGGTAAATCCTTCCAGTGCTGAACATGAACAGACAATCTTGAGGACTAACTCTCTGCTGAGAGAAGGATGCACTTACCAAATTTACTCGAGTTGTAGTACGAGATCAGTGGGTTGGCTATGTACCCACCGGCCGAACTGATATTGAAGAGGTATCCGCCTGTCTGTTGCTCACGAAAGATCTTGGCTACCTGTGCTCCCACAATTGAGTACCAATACAACGCTCTTCAAGAGCATTTCGAGAACCACTCACCGTGCGCATAACATATACCGGGCCCCAGAATTGGACGTCGAACTGCCGATGCGCATCAGACAACGGGATGCCCTCAATCTCGCCGAATACTGCATATCCTGCGTTGTTGACTACAACATCAATGCGACCAAAGTGTTGGATAACGCGATCGAGCGTCGAGTCCACCTGTTCCTGGTTTGTTACGTCCAAGGCCAGAGGCAAAAGTTGCTCTGGGTATTTCTCGCGAAGAGAAGAAAGACTTTCTGGGTTGCGCGATGTAGCGGCAGCACGGTCACCAGCAGCCAAGACGGTTTCCAGAAGTGCCTTCCCGAGGCCTGACGATGTACCAGTGATGAAGAACACACGAGATGTAGTGGCCATGATGGTGTACTATTGCTGGTTGTACCAGTGCTTATATACAATAATCCTGAGCTGCCGAGGCCACGTATGCTGTCGTCTGCATGAACATAAGATGCGGATGCGGCTGTCTCTGGAAGTCTATTTCCGAGGACCCGAAGATACATGACAGCGTTAGGGTCCTGGACGGAAGTAGCTTCCGGGAAGAATGCCTATTACTGAGAGATTGCATACAACTTATTACAGAGCTTGAGATCTTGAGAGCTTGTGAATTTGCCGCGCCACATATCTGATCAACCGGGTTCCGTATCTCATTCATTGTTAGGCTGTCATGTTTTCTTGCGACTCTATCAATATCCCAGCTCTCACCTTCAAGTTTGAGGCAAAGATCGATCTGTAGCTTCCTTGCCTGTGGCAGCCAGATGGAGCTTGCAACCTGCCGGAAAGAGTCGATCACATGCTCTTCACGCGTTCGTTCCACTCGGTGACCATTGTGTTGAGTCTGCTACTGCCTTTTTGTGCTCTGGCGCGTCCCATTGTTATCCAACCTACAAGAATACGACAATGGACGACCACGATGTTAGAGACTACTTTTCTTCGCCCCACGACTTCTGCCACTCGCCGACTTACTCTGTCCTCCTCGGTAAGCTCGGTCAACTCTGCCCAATCATCTCGAGACAGACAGCTGGTAGATATGGCAACACCGCACAATGCACGTCCTACGAGCACCCTTGTCAAGGTAGTGCAGAAAGAGCTGCAGGCCGAGTTCAAGATCGCGGGCGCCTTCCTTTCCACGGGCGATTTCGACCTATGGGCAAAGACTGCCTGGGGAATCACCTCAGCCCAAATGAAGGCTTTTGACGACGCAGTCAAATCGAAGATCTGGGTTTTGGACAGTGTCGCCCTCCAGGACTACGCCGCCGTGCTCAAATTACCCCCTGCCGTCAACGGCAGGGAACCCAAACTCTACCCACCTTTCAAAAGAATCTGCAACACGTTCTTCGAGCTCATGGCTTCTGCTCTACCCGATGGCATTGCTATTCCCGAGGGCAATGTCCTTCGCGTCTGGCACGGCGAGGGCGACAAAATTCTCAAGTCTCGCGATGAGCACAGCACTCACCGGAAGCCCGACCTTGTCTTCGTCACACTTTCGGACTTTGAAGCTCTTTCTTCCTCCGCCAACGGCTTTCCCCCGGCCCTCACGCTCGAGTGGGAGCATGTCAGATATCCCGTCGAAGTGCAGCGGAAGAGTACCTCTCAAGCATTGGACGACGGCGATGGCATCTCCCCTGGGTACTCCCGACACGCTCCTTCCAGAGCCGAACTCCGAGCAATCACGCAGCCTCGCATGTTTGATCGTGTGTCGAACCCCGCTCGCGCCCAGACTCTGAAGCGCGGACGTCCAGATGAAGATGAGGGCCCTCCTCCAAAGCGACACATGATGACCAAGGACCTCACCATGAAGGAGGCGCAGCTTGCAACCTACGTTATGGAAACGTTCTTGGTGAACTATCGCTTTTACGGAATTGGCATGGCTATATGCAACGGAAGTATCACTCTTTGGTATTATGACGCCATGGGTGTCTGTCGCCACCAGAGCTTCAACTTTCTGGCCTCCCATCGACCTCTCATGCTCACTCTGTTTTGCATGAGTATTTGCCGCAGAGATTATGGATTCAACAATTTTCATAGAAGTCTCGATGGCAGCGGATGTGCCACGAACTGGAAGGACTCTTATTTCGAGTTCTCGGAGCCTATGCACAGCCTTAGTGCCAACTCTGGATCTTCGCCTGTAGCACCTGCTGCCACCACTACCCCCGCACCAGTGCAATTTGACATCGACGGCCAATCGATTTTCGTGGCGCGGCAGATGCTTAATCGGCGTACTTGTGTTCTTCCCGTGGTCTCCTCCGCATCATCCACAGTCACAGTCCCTAAACCCCCACTTGCCCTCAAAATGACTTGGGTTGGTGAGGGTCAGCGTCGGGCCGAAACTGAGACGCTCAAGAAAATCCTTGCCAACGCTCCGGAGCTCGCCGACAACTTGCCCACCGTCCATTGGAGCCGGCTCTATGACTCCAAGCGAGATCTTGACCTTCCACGATACCGGCTGATGGGAGTTCATGACGACAACTCTGGGTACACGGTGCGCCACCTTCTGGTCAGCGTTGCCAGTCGATATCATCTATTGTGGGAGGTGAATGATTTGGGCGAGTTCAAGAAAGTTTTCATCGAGCTGGTCAAATGTGAGTGCTCCATTCGTTTAACCAATTGCGGTACTGGGACTAAGCTGATGTCCAGGTCACTACGTCGTTTACAAAAAAGGGAGAGTTCTCCATCGCGACATCAGCGAGGGAAACCTCATGTTCGCAAGGCGCGCGATAACCGTCAATGGCATCCTCCTCGATTTTGACCACTCATCCGATGTTGATGACGACGGCAATGTCAAGGCTTCCGATGCCCAGCAACGGACTGGCACGGCGCCGTTTATGGCGCTAGAGTTGCTATTTGCTGAGCATGTTCCCCACATTTACCGGCACGATCTCGAGTCCTTTCTCTATGTTCTTGTATGGGCAAGCGTTCATTTTGATCTCACTAACAAATGTCGCACCCCCACGCATCCACTCCTCAAGTCCTGGGATGTCGAATCCCCGGAGGATTTCGAACGAGCAGCAGAAGAGAAGACTTTTTTCCTGTGCACAACAGAAGCCCAGGATGCTCTATGGGAGGTCTGCCGGCCTGAGTTTCAACCACTCATAGCGACGTGGCTTCGGCCCCTTTGCTTCATGTTTTATGACGGACATGACGCCAAGAATCGTGCTAGCAGGACCCCGGCTTTAAAGGAGTCATTCGACACAAAGACTCAGAACGGCCACATCACATTTGAGAAGTTCATGAAGATTTTAGAATCGGCGTAGTGTGATTACAGCGTGTATGTATGTGTATACTAATAATACTACTATCGTTGACTGAGTGTCAACTTCGGCAATCCCATCCCTTCGAACGAGCTCAAGAGCGCCATAGACCGCAGTCGGGCAACGTCTGCGCCCGACATGGACGCGCTCATACGAACCGAAATCACCTTGGTCGTTCATCGCGCGGTTCACAGTCTGGGAAGATCTGTATCGGGAAAGTCCTTACAAGGCGATTCATGACATAGACTATCTTGTCGTCACCTTATTGTACCCCGCAAGCATCCCTTCTCGCGTTGCCAGCAAACGAACAGAAGGATGTCCGTGATACATACAGTATTATAATCTACTGCTTCCATTATACATACATCAAAGCTTTTGTTTATCCTGACCTTGTGCGTCTTCTCCGAAAACTTCAGCGAACGACTTGCCAATCTCCGAGAGCATATCCTGGGTGACCACGCTCCTTCCTTCCTTGTAATATGCCCGTCGACTGGCAGACCGTGTCACCAGACTGCCACCAATGGAGGCAAGTAGCGGCATTCGGGAAGTAGGTATCTTACCGTCACTAATACCTGCTGAGCATATTCGACCATCGATGATTGAAATGAGACGTACCCAAAAGCGCCATCCTCGTAACACTTGCCCCATGCCAACATGGTTCCAACGCAACCACTGAGCACATCCCCCTGTCCACCACATCGCTTCAGCCCACCCTCGACGTCGACGTCCACCGTTTCTTGTGTCCACTCTTCCGCCTCGAGCTTACTCGCTTGAAAGTCAGCGTTCTCCCCAGTTGTATCAATCGAGATGATATCCTTGGCGCCCTTCTGCAGAACAGTCACACCACCGAGCGCCTTTGACACCAGACCAGCTCGTTCCCCCAGAGGTGCCTCCGGGTCAATCCCCACCTGCTGACTCAATCGCTTGAATTCGACTACGTTCGGCGTCACCACCGCACGGCGGTACCCCTTCACCACGGAGATATCTTGTCCGACCATGAACAAGGCGTCCGCGTCCAGCACAAGGAACATGCCCTTCTCCCGTGCAAGTCCCAAAGCCATCCTGGCGTATTTGAGCATGTAGTCTTCTCGTCCGAGTCCCGGACCGATGATCAATACATGTAGCCTGGAGAGCAAGGACGAGAGTTCGGCTTTGACGCCTTCTGATGACCTAGAAACGCGGGAAGTTGAGAGAAGCCTGGAACTCAGATTGTTGGTACTCATGACTTACGAATCCGGGGAGAGGATAGGATGGACAATGAGATCCGGGGAGTAAGACTTTATGGCGCCAGCAGCCGTTGGGGAGCAGATTACATGAGAGAGATCGGCGCCCTACAGAGAAGCTTGGTCAGAGGGAACTACTAGCAATCCTCGACGCGATCAACACACGAATCGGAGAGCAGATATCGACGCGAAGAATGGGGCGCCCGTATAGCTGAGACGTAGAGACATGAGGGGTCCCGTAAGGGAGAACAGAACGAGTGCACATACTCTTGTGCACCGCCGAGCACGCCAACACGTCCTGCAAGAGACCCACTCAGTATGCCGTCAAGAGCTGGCGTGAATTCATCGTACCGGACTGTCCTTTGTGCAGTGTGCCATTGAGGGGCGGTATAAGCTGCTTGAGCTGCTCTAGTATCCCCCGAGGTAGAGGCATGATGGATGCTTGATGCAAGGGATGTTATGCATGACATCATCCATGTTATCTCCTCTCACCTTCACCATTCGCGCGTCGAGACTGGTATGAACCTTCTCATGTACAAGCGATGGAGTGCTTCTAGAATGTATCGTCGACTGGTCCACGAGTCAACTCGTTTCCCCCTCAATGTAATGACAGTATATTACCATCCTCATAGAGATCTGATGGCACACACTGAGGCGGCTAAGGATGATATAGAGTCAACCAAAATCCCATTATATCTCTCATGCGCTAGGAACATCAACCCTCCATCTCCTCTGCCGCCTTCTTGCTCAAAGGCGCCTCTTCCTCTTCCTCCTCGTCGGGCAGCGTGATTTGGTCAATCTCCCCACTAGCGTTCTCCTTGAATTCAGTGCGGTCAAAGTGCTTGTATTCTTTGAACCTGCGAGCCCGTTTCTCGCCAGCTTTGTACTGCGCAACCTCGGGCACAGTACCCTCGGGATTCAAGTAGAGCAGATCGTCGCCTTCGTAGGAGTCAATGGTCTTCAGCCAGGCATTGAACCTTGGAGGACGATCGTTCAGTGCTTGGCTCGAGAGGCGGAAGGACAGAGACTCACAAGCCGGTCTTGCTTTCGATACCCCGCATACTGCTGTAGATGTACTCTTGCTTGAAGGTCTCCATCTTATCCGCCAGCTTCTCGAAATCTATCTCTGGTCGGATGTCCGGATGGCCTGCAGGCAATTTCTCGTTGGCAGCCTTCATGTCCCCGTTGTACACATCGTACACGGGCGATTCTAGCAGCAGGCCCAGTGCAGGTACTTTAGGTATATGTACACGTTGCCACGGGGGATAGAGCTTGTTGACGAGTTCAATTCGTATAGTGGTCTTGCAGAAGAGAAAAGGTTGCGTACTTCGGGTATGATATGCGGTGGCGTGTTCGTTCGGCAGGTCATGATCAGCATGAACATCATCTTTCGCTATAGAGGGGTGAGCTTGTGAGCACTTTGTTAGTGATATAGCGACTAACGATCTGTAGATCTACTTCAGTCTGGTGATCCCGAGTTCAAGAACGTTCAGAACTCACCTGATGAAGCATGAAACTTTGTCCGTGGAAAAGAACAGGAATCCATTCCGTGTCGCCATGTACTTGGGGATCCATGACCTGCCGGCGTTTCAGAACATGACTGGGTCACATCTCGATAACCTACCTCTATAGTCTTCATAAACCGTCTATTAGTTCGATCCGTAGGACTGAGAGTGACAGTGAAGTTGTGGAAATTATGAGTTCCTTCAAATTTAGGCGTCGTAGCTCGTAAGCGTGCCAGATGATCAGGCGTCGCTCTCCAAGCCCTTTTGCGCGCCATATCTTCTTCGGGAGTGATAGTCTCGAGATCGATATCTGTCCAGAAAGGATCTATTGGCGTCTCTGAAGGCTTGACCAGGAAGCGCTCCATGGCACGAGCAAACCCACTACCAGGTTTCGGGGGTATCAGGAGATATGAAGGGAAGAAGTAGGTGTATCGACGGCTGTCGCATATTCTACACAATGCTGTTCAATATGAGTTGGTGATCACTGGAGGGAGCACCTACGTCCGCGCGTTGAACGAGTTTTTTACTCTGACCTAGACATGTATGGGTCAGAATTGGTGGCAGGAGAGGTAGATCGCGTACATAGTCCCAAACGCGTATCTGTGGCGGCAATTCTTCGTTGATTCGGGTCAACATATCATCTTGTCCGGGGACGGACGTGATCATCTTGAGGCTGACAACGTTGCCAGCGGCGTGAACACCGCTGTCTGTTCGTGCGGCGCGTTGTAGATTGATCTGCGAGGCACATAAGAGGCGCGATCGGACGATACATAGACGCCTACTTTAACTGGGTCGTCAGAATTGTCTTTGGAGATGGCGCCTGCGCGTACGAGGGCCTCAAACAGGGTTCCCTCGACCGTCGGATACACGGGATGACCGGGCTGGGGTTTTTGACTGTTTCTTTCTTCAATTGGCGATTGATTTTGAAGGGAATAGGAACACATACTATTGCATGCCACGATACGGAGACCCACAGAATCCTATCAGCAAGGCCGTCATTCGCTTCGGTAGACGCGGCTCTCTTTCTTCTCCCTCTGCCCGAACTTTGGGAGCCTCTATTCGGCGGCCCCTTGGTCCTTTGCCCTTCCCTTTTCCTTTGGCATCCTTTTTCTCGGCTGGCGCAACAGTCTCGGTCGCGATCTGGCTTGGGCCTGCATCCTCGTCCTGGTCAAGTTTTCTTCGTTTCGAGGTGGGCTCATCCATAATTTGAGTGAGGTTACGGTAGCCTCCTGGTGGTCGCAGTCGTAATAGTCGACCAAGAGGGCGAACTCGAAGCATACCAAATATTTTCGTGACAGAAGCCGCCCAGTGACGCCACGGCCCGAGCTCCGACAAAGTCCGCAAGCGGAAATGGCTTGTGAAATTCGAACTTCTTGCTATTGATATTGAACGTCGAACTTGGACGAGCCTTGAAAATCGGTCATCATCGGTCAACCCGCTACCCGAGATGCTTAACACCCTTGGGACTCGTGCGGTCACGTTGTAGTCTCATTCCCCTCTTCAATTCTCTACAAGTTTCTCGGTTTGTTAAAGCGACCTGCAAAGACCCGCTGACCCGATACGAGGAGACAATCCCTCCCTGTGATCACCATGGAAGAAAGGACGATTCTTGCACCTATCGGGCGCAGAAGGCTGAATAGGCCTTATCGCTTCCTCGGTGCAGCAGCGTTCTTGCTCGCTGGTGTATCGTTCTCGAGTTTGCTGCGTACACCACACTTGGACAGAGCGTCTGACCGAGTACCACTGCACGCCGCAGAGACGCTGCTGATGTGCCAGCAGCTGACAAAGAAGCCAGGACCTCCACCCGACTTTTACAGCCGGACTCAGTCAGACCGGTTCGTCGAAGGCACAAAGCCGGTATACATTAAGAACGCGACGATCTGGACGGGAAATGTCGATGGCTATGAAGTTGTCAAGGGTGACTTACTGCTTCACAAAGGCCTGATCCAGCAAGTCGGTTCCATCTCGTCGGACGCGTTGGTTGCCTACTCGGACTTGGTTGAGTATGACGCGATGGGCGCCTGGGTCACTTCTGGGTGCGCATTTTCCCAGACGCGCTCAACGAAACCTCATCTTTCCCTTTGAGATCAGAATATTTGACTTGCACTCGCACATGGGCGTGGTCAGCCTGCCAGCGCTGAATGGCGCGCTTGACGTTGACTCTTGGAAAGGCGACGTGCATCCATGGCTACGCAGCTTGGACGGCTTAAACACCCACGACGACTCATACAAATCCGTCGTCTCTGGAGGAGTCACGACCGGTCTGATACTCCCAGGATCTGAGAGTACGATCAGTGGTCAAGCTTTCGTCATCAAGTATCGACCGACTGCCGAGAAGTCTCCCTCTTCCATGCTGCTGGAGCCTCCACACTCCATTGTGAACGGTACCATTGTAGATCCATCACTGCGCCCGCGATGGAGGCATATGAAGTGCGCTATCTCTGTCGCCCTTCTCCATACGGTTGACACCACAGCAGACAAGCATGTGGCGAGAATCCTAGTAAGGCCACGTTCTCCTCTCAACGTCAAGTGTTCAATCGCCTTACACAGGCGAAATCTATGGCCAAACTCGCATGGATACCATGTGGCATTTCCGTCAAGCTTATAACACGGCCCGCATAATCAAAGAGAAACAGGATGCATACTGTTCTTCAGCTATGGCAGGACAATGGAATGGTCTTGGAGTATTTCCAGACGACCTGCGATGGGAGGCGCTTGTCGACGTTCTCCGAGGACGCGTCAAAGTATTTTTCTTTCCTGCGGCCGGTCCATCGTTTGAGAGCGC
Organism: Strobilurus luchuensis; assembly: GCA_019915105.1. Taxonomy (NCBI): domain Eukaryota; kingdom Fungi; phylum Basidiomycota; class Agaricomycetes; order Agaricales; family Physalacriaceae; genus Strobilurus; species Strobilurus luchuensis. The sequence continues at coordinate 1,164,970 of JAHLMJ010000003.1, forward strand.
GCCTTAGGTTCACAACCACTGCTACGAGGCAGTCGACTTGGATGCCATCGCACGAGTCAGTGACTGTTCGTTGCTCAAGAAAGCCTTACTAAACTGTACCCTCAGTTTACAAACGAGTTCAAGTTCCCCATCGCTGCCTTCCACCACGCGCATGAGACTTATCTTGTCACTGATGTCCTCAAGAAGATGCATGGTATGCTTGTTGTAAAAACACAAATTCTTTGGGGCTCTCCTGACGGTCGGCAATCAGGCGGACCACCAGCCACAGCTTTGTTCGCAAATACTGCCCGTTACAAGCGTGAAGCTTTCCGGGGTTCACCATTCGCACCCAAGATTCTGGCCGAGAAGGGGTTCAAGGTCGTCATGAAGGTACAGAGCCCCCACAATTCTTGTTCTTCATCTGACGTCAAGCCTCAAGAGCGACCATCCGCTCACCAACTCTCGATACCTCCTCCACGAAGCCCAACAAGCTCACTACGTACGACATCGTGTTTCTTTTCCGCCACCCTGCTGACTCCTCCTTCCTAGTATGGTCTTCCTCATAACCTTGCTCTCGCTTCTGTCACGTCGACGCCCGCTACCGTCGCTGGTCTGGACCATCGCGTGGGGTTCATCAGGTCAGGTATATGTCACGACCGCGCTGCAGCAATGCATATGCTGATGGGCAGACAGGATATGATGCTGACATCGTCATCTGGGATAGCCACCCGCTGGCTCTTGGCGCGACTCCAAAGCAGGTTTACATTGACGGCATCGCTCAATTGGAGGCACCTTATTCCGTCTCCAGACCTGCTGCTTTCCAAGAGGTTCCAAAGACACCGGACTTTGACAGAGAAGCCGAAGATGCGCTCAAATATGACGGCCTTCCTCCCCTTACGCCGTCAAGGAAAACGAAGGATGTTGTGGTCTTCACAAACGTCTCCACTCTGTTTGTGAAGGAAGGGAAGAGCGTCGTAGATTCACTATCCGCGGTGGGTGCAGGCGGAGTTGTTATCGTGAATGAAGGAAGGGTCGTGTGCAGCGGTCTCTGTCCAGAGGCCTTTTCCGCGCCTTACGCGTCAGCCCGTCGCATCGATTTGGAGGGCGGCTCTCTATCGTATGTGATTCCATTGCAAAGAGGTACTGGCTGACGTTGTTGCAGTCCTGGGCTTGTCAGCTTCGGTAGTTCGTTGGGCTTGGAACACATCACGGCGGAGCAGAGCACGAACGATGGTCTAGCTTCTGATGCCTTAACAGGTAGCCTTCCTGCAATTCTAGGGCCAGATGCGATTATACACGCAGTTGACGGCCTGCTGTTCGAATCTCGAGATATGCTGTGCGTCATCTCAATTCTCATCACCATCCTTACCGACAGAGTAATCATTCGAGCGCAGCTTGGCATACCGTTCTGGCGTAACAACGGGCATCACAGCCCCGACTGGAGGGTCCTTCATCTCTGGGTACAGCACTGTCTTCTCCACAGGTTCAGCACACAAGCTTGAAGACGGCGCTGTTGTGCAGGACGTAGCCGCTCTGCATGTGACGGTTAGCATGGCTTCCCGAGCGAGCGTCAGTACACAAATAGCGGCACTGCGCGCACTTTTGCTCAAAGGTCCTGCATTCGAGGAAGTGCGAAAGGTGAGTATTAGGTCCCCGTCTTTTACCCTCCTTTTCAACTCGCTGCGAAAGGGTTCCATTCCTCTTGTTATACGTGTTGACAACGCGGACATCATGGCTACTCTGATCGACCTCAACAGGGAGGTAGAGGCGGCTTCTGGGACTACATTGAAGATCACCTTTGCCGGCGGTGCAGAGGCTCATCTTGTGGCCTCTGAGATCAGTGGTGCAGGAATAGGTGTCATCTTGATTCCTTCTCGCCCGTTCCACCTATATTGGGAGGGAAGACGACTGTATGTTTTTTTGTCGAAGAGGTCTCGTACCATGCGTGGGTGATAATGGCTTTTGCAGCCTGCACGGACCCCCACTTACCCAGGACACTGTTGTCGGTCTCCTCCTCAAGCATAACGTCACCGTTGGCATTGGTGTCGATCAGCAAACATTTGCTCCGAATGCGCGGTTTGATGTTGGTTGGGTGAGTCCCCCATCGTCAATTTAGCATCTGGACCAGCGCTGACTGGGTCTGACCTCCAGGCAGCACTAAGCGCGTTCCCGGGTCTGTCCAAGGCTGATGCGCTGGCGCTAGCGACGATGAATCTTGAAGAGCTCCTAGGGGTGAAGACTTCGACAGATGAACTGGTCGTATCGAAGGGCGGTACCGTGCTTGACTTTGGAGCAAAGATCATCGGTATCATCTCAACGAAGAAGGGTGTCGTCGAGCTGTTCTGACCTCCTATGGGTTTTGGTTTGCTCGTATAGATGTCTGCGCAGTCTGAGTGCACCTCTATCGGAGGATCGTTGTACGGTACTGTATAGTAGTACTTATGACCAACCGCTTGAAATCATGTCGCTCATTCTGCTCAGTTCATGCTGATGATGACGGAGTGAAAACGTGTTGTATTCAATTGGTACACAAGCCGGGCTACTGTTCTACATATAGGGCGATTTGAGAGAACATTTAGCTAGAGTGCCACACCTTCGAGGTCATCCGGTAATCTGACTAGCGACCTCTGTGCGCAGTGTAAGCGGAGTGTTCTCGAATCTACACATCGCCTGCAGGAATGCAGAATAGTGGACATGACCACCGAGGGTGTCATGGTCAAACAACGATGCATCCTCCGAGTCCTCTTCCTCTTCAAGATCATTCTCTGCTTTGATGCCTTCTCTCAAAATCCTCCTGAGAGAGGTGAGCCAAGGAATGAATCCAGCGAATGACTTTGAAACCAAGTGATCTGGTTTCAGCCGAGTGGTCGAAATGAAGAAAGTTTTATCCTTAGCAAGGGTGGGCCATGCAATAGACGAATCGAACCACTCATCAAAACCCCGTTTGGAGCTTTTGCAAAGGTGTTTCCGAGGGTAGGCAGATGCAAGCTCGGGCTTGGGCTTGATCTGTGACTCTGCCAGCGGTAGCAATGCATGTCGGGTGGCGAGAATGAGGACTACGTAAAATAGCGACTCTAAGTCGTGACGATAGAGGGGTCGACAATCAAACATAAGAATGTCGCGTGCCATGAACGGAGGCGTTCCGGTTCGTGAGATGGAGGTTGCCGCACTCCGTTCGAGATCCAAGAGGAGTGACGACAGGTCAAAGTCGTTGAGAACACCATAGAGTTGACCGTCAGCACCGCGACGATACATAATGTTACTCATGCTAATGTCGCGATGGAGGATTCCTGGAGATTCATGTAGCCAGTGATGGCCTGGAGGGTATCGTTGAGAGTTGTGATTGGACTTCAACAGAAAATGGACTCACACATCAGAACGTCGAGGAAAACCTGTGCGTACTCGGGCGCCGTTGCCAAGGTGTCAAGAGGGAATAACTCTTCCATGATGACGATGCGGAGAACACGGTATTGGTACGAGAAAGATTTCCCATCAAGATACTCTGCCGCGTTCAAAAACGTCGCAACTCGATCTTGCACAGAACCAGGGAGAATTGTCTGATCCTCCGAATGTATGATGTTGGGAAGGTGGTTGAGAACCCAGTGAGCATCCGCGTCCTTTCCAGCTGCCTTTTTGGCCAAGTCCAGCAAGTCCTTCTCCGAGCGGCGCGACGCATCGGGGCAGCTAATCTTGATGATCACAGATTGCTTATCTGGGTCATCCTTTTTGTACGCCCGAACGACATACGTGAGACGCCCGATGATGCCAGCTTGGCGGAACAGGATATCGTCCATGACATAGCGACCAGCTCCGGTCTCAATGACCATCCCTCGTAACAGATTGTACCACTTGCGGGGTCCGTCGTGCTTCAATTGCCGGGCAAAAAACCCTCGGTTACGGAAAAAGCGGTCGCTGCCATCGACGATGTTCCTGAATCCTCGTTCCAGCGTAGTAAGGCGGCGGAGACCAATGATAAAGGCAACAAGATAAGTCTTGCCCCTCGGCGTGCTGATATCAATGATGGATGAGACGAGGATAGAAGAGGAGTCGTAGAAATGAAATTGGAAGCGCTGACGGTCGAGGACAGTCAAGGTGAAGTGGGAGCGGAGAGGGGTGGAAGCTAGGACCTCCATCGCGTAGCTAGCCAATTGGATCTGGGTGTCACTAAGCTTGCGCGGAGAGCGTTTGAGGCTGAGCTCGGAAGATCGGACATGAGTGACGTCCCTATCGTGGACAGTCCGGCGAGCTTTGCTAGAGACGGATACCTCATCGGTTCGCACCCGTTTGCCATTGATGGAGACAACCGGAGAAATTCCTGCAACGGCATCCTCATCCTCAGTCTCAGTCTCGCTGCCATCGTCGTTCTCCTCCTCGTCGTCCTCTCTGCCTGCCTCGTTCTCCTCCTCGTCCGAGGGTGGCAAGTCGGCATTGAAGTCAATGGGATCTTTTCCTAGCACGAAAATAAGAGAAAGGAATACTACATAATTTGGGGAATTAACTTACCATCCTTCAAGATTCTGTAAGTAGCTTTATCGCCCACAAACAGATTGTATGATTTCGCCTTGATCTCAGCAAGATGAGAAAACAAAGCAGCGCCGACAAGTTTCGGGGTCGAGAGGCGACCTCCTGGTGTGCGTGCAAGAGACTGATGCGCCGTAGTGACGTCGGGACTGACACCGCTGGTGTAGACGCCATATTTCAGGCGCTTCGGGTCGTTCTTCAGGAAACGGATGCGGTCCTGAGGGTGAATTTTGAAAGGATCCTGGGCATCTAGTATCTCCAGGGCCGTATTGTACACATCGGCGAGAGGGCTGTAGAGATTCTTTTCGGAGCGTACACCGTCACAAAGATCCAGGTATGCATCGAAGACCTGCTCGAATCTCTTCTCGGTTGTGATAGCTTCCGCCAGAGTGTCAAACTCAGCGCTCTGCATATAATCCGCAGACATGTTGAGAACGACGCGCAAGTAGTCCTCGACGTGGATGAAGACCCGACTCTTTTCGAGGTCGTTCATGATATACGCCTTGTAATTTTCGCGGTAGTACTTGGCGTCGTCGCGATTGCCAGTGAAAGAGTCTGCGAATGCAGAGACGACGGCGGCTCCGCGACTCGCTGGGGTGCTGTCGATGTCCATTCGCTGCAATATCTTGTCGTTACTGGCTTTGAATTCGGATGTAGACCGTGGTGGAGTGCGAGGAGGGGGAGTAGGGATTGAAGTGGGACCATCGCTAGAGTCAGAGCTCTTGACAGTCTGTGCGAACCGTCTAGAGCGACGCAAACCGGTGGAGGTGGAGTGAGACATTGGAGTGGCGTAGGTGGAGGTAGGAAGATAAGGGGAAGAAGCGTAGAGCAGCATTTTTGAGCAGTCCGAATCCAACAACGTGACTCAGTGTTGAGATATAGCAACAATGGGCAAAACACAATGGGTGTTCGAAAGAGGAAGTATATTTCACGTGGTCGTGCACTGTGGCCCAGGGTCTCGATTGTTTTACCGCTTTAGTCTCGATCGCATTTCCGCACGGCGCAGGCCTGCAGGACAGTGACAACTCCACACCTGCGCTTGCTCTTGGCGCGACTCCAAAGCAGGTTTACCTTGACAGCATCGCTCAATTGGAGGCACCTTACTCCCTCTCAAAACCTGCTGCTTTTCAAGAGGTTCTAAAGACACAGAACTTTGACAAAGAAGCTGAAGATGCGATCAAATATGACGGCCTTCCTCCTCCCCTTACGCTTTCACGAAAGACGAAGGATATCGTGGTGTTCACAAATGTCTCCATTCTGCTTGTGAAGGAAGGGAAGAACGTCGTAGATTCACTATCCGCGGTGGGTGCAGGCAGAGTCGTCATCGTGAACGAAGGAAGGGTTGTGTGCAGCGATCTCTGTCCAGAGGCCTTTTCCGCGGCTTACGCGTCAGCCCAACGAATTGACTTGGAGGGTGGCTCTCTATCGTATGTGGTATCATTGCAGATAGGGTACTGACTGACGTTGTTGCAGTCCTGGGCTTGTCAGCTTCGGTAGCTTGTTAGGTTTGGAACACATTACGGCGGAGCAGAGCACGAACGATGGCTCAGCTCCTGATGCCTTGAAAGATAGCCTTCCTACAATTGTAGGACCAGACACAATCATACAGGCAGTGGATGGCTTGCTGCTCTAATCTCGCGATATGCTGTGCGTACTCTCATTCTCACTGCCCCCCCCACTGATTTAATTATCACTGGTGCTAGTTTGGCGTATCGTTCCGGTGTGACAACGGGCATCACAGCCCCGACTAGAGCGTCCTTCATTTCTGGGTCCAGCACTGTCTTCTCCACAGGTTCGTCACACAAGCTTGAAGAGTCAAAACGGTGCCGTTGTGCAGGACGTAGCCGCTCTGCATGCGACAGTCAGCATGGCTTCTCGTGCTAGCGTTAGATCACAGATAGAGGCACTGCGCGCACTTTTGCTCAAAAGTCCTACATTCGAGGAAGTGCGAAAGGTGTGAGTTGTGTTCCCGTCTCTTACCCTCCTTCTCAACTCGCTGCGATAGGGTTCCATTCCTCTTGTTATTTGTGTTGACAACGCGGACATCATGGCCACTCTAATCAACCTCAAGAGTGAGGTAGAGGCGGCTTCTAGGACTACATTGAAGATCACCTTTGCCGGCGGTGCAGAGGCTCATCTTGTGGCCTTTGAGATCAGTGGTGCAGGAACAGGTGTTATTTTGATTCCTTCTCGCCCGTACCACCTATATTGGGAGGGAAGACGACTGTATGTACTTGGTCGAAGGCGTATTGTACCATGCGTGGGTGCTAATTCTAATGGCTATCGCAGGCTGCAAGGACCCCTACTTACCCAGGACACTTTTGTCGGTCTCCTCCTCAAGCATAACATCACCGTTGGCATTGGTGTCAACTCTCAGCAAACATTTGCTCCGAATGCGCGGTTTGATGGTGGTTGGGTGAGTCCCCAATCGTCAATCTAGTATCCGGACCAGCGCTGACTTGGTCCGTACTTCCAGGCGGCACTAAGCGTGTTCCCGGGTCTGTCCAAGGCTGATGCGCTGGCGCTAGCGACGACGAATCTTGAAGAGCTCCTAGGGGTGAACACTTCGACAGATGAACTGATCGTATCGAAGGGCGGTACCGTGCTTGGCTTTGGAGCGAAGATCATCGGTATCATCTCAACGAAGAAGGGTCCTGTCGAGTTCTGACCTTCTCTGGAAATTGGTTTGCTCGTATATATGTCTACCAGTCTGTGCACCTCTATCGGAGAATCGTTGTACATTATCACTGTATATTCAGCGCGCAGTTCTTGTTTACGCGGAATCCGTGATAAGGATCCAGGTGTTGTGATATACAAGAGTGAAGACCAGAAATCGTCCAGTAGCAGAGACCAAAAGTTATGGCTACACGGAACTCCTGGGCGGATCACGGGCCTCCGGCATTCGGATAGCCCATAGCCGGAATCATACACCTTCCCCACATCCCTTTATGTCTGTCCGCGGTAACAGTCCGCCCCAGAAATAGAGCAGGACCTGTGCGAGAACGATGATCACTCGTTATCTGCATTGCCCTCGGATCCCCGTCGTGCACTCCTACGCTGCCAGACGCTGCATAACAGGCATGGTCCGCCCACAGAACTGGAAGGCCGCTGCGCCGGCGACGGCCTCGACGAAGCAGGCGCTGCCAAAGCTGCCCGTCGCAGATCTACAGGACACACTCGCCAAGCTGAAGGACAGTCTCAAGCCCATCGCGTGGTCGCAGGACGAGTACGCTGCCGTCGTCAACAAGATCGACGAGTTTGGGAAGCCAGGCGGTGTCGGGGAGGTCCTGCAGAGCCGCCTGACGGAACGGGACGCGCAATCCGAACACTGGCTCGAGGAATGGTGGGATGACGGTGGATATCTTGGGTATCGCGACTCCGTTGTTGTGAATGTATCTTATTATTGTGAGTATTCTGGATCATACACCACCCGTCTGTGCTCGACTACTACACATAGATGGCTTCGACGAGCATCCGCGTCATCTAGAACAAACGCCAGCTGCACGCGCAGCCGCCATCGCACGCGGCGCGATGTTGTTCAGGCAGCAACTCAAACGCGGTCTACTGAAGCCAGAAGGAACGAAAGAAGGGCCATTTTGCATGGACACCTACCGCTGGATGTTCGACTGCTGCCGCGTTCCCGGCCCTCAAGGACTAGACTGGAGTGTCACATACGCCAAAGCGGATGACGGAACGACAGGCCACATCATCGTATTCCGCCACAATAGACCATGGAAAGTGTCTGTCACAGACCAAGGCAGGATACTGAGTACAGCTGAAATACAAAGGTGAGAGCCAATCACACGCGTAATTGAGCTGTCTAAGTTTATTGCAGTCAAATGGAATACATTTACGATATTTCGGACAAGGAGTACCCTGGGGTTGGTGTCCTTACTGCATCTAATAGGGATATATGGGCCAAGGTACGTCGACGCATCACTTCTAGGCACTTAGATTGACGCGCTACAGGACTATTTAGAGCTCTCGACCTCTTCAACTAATGCCAATATACTTGCCGAGATACATTCCGCGGCTTTCACAATCAGCCTGGACGCCGCGGTTCCCTCTAATACTATCGAACACAGTCGCTTCCTGTGGCATGGACACACAACCAACGGTCTCCCAACTGGTCTCCAGAATCGTTGGGTCGACAAGCCATGCCAGTTCATCATCTTTGACAACTTGCAGGCCGGAATAATGGGGGAGCACTCTGTCATGGACGGCACACCTACTGTTCGTCTCTGTGATGACATCCTCAACTGGCTTGCCGACCCCTCCTTCGACCACGGCACCCCCTCCAGAAACTTCACCCCTCGCGCCCTGGACTGGGAAATCACCCCGTCAATAGCCACATCTATCGACAACGCCAACCTCGCTGCCAAGAAGCTCATCGGCGACCAAGAGCTCGGCTTCCACCTCACCGCGTACGGCAAGGCCGCGATCAAGAAGTTTGGCGTCTCCCCGGACTCGTGGGCGCAGATGATCGTGCAGCTCGCGTACAGGCGGCTTCTTGGGGACAAGAAGCGTACGGGTGGGACGTACGAGGCTGCGACGACGCGCAGGTTCTGGAAGGGACGGACGGAAGCCATACGCGTCGTGACCACCGAGTCGGACGCGTTCGTTCGCGCGATGGATGATCCTGCTGTTGGGAAGGATGAGAAGAAGGCGCTGTTCACGAGCGCGGCTAAGAAGCACATTAGTCTGGCTAAGGAGGCGGGGATGGGCCGGGGAGTCGACCGACACTTGTACGGGCTGAAGAAGCTCATTCGGGAAGGGGAGAAGACGCCCGATATGTTCCTTGACCCCGTCTTGCAACGCTCGAGCAATTGGGTCCTGAGCACAAGCGCGGTGTTCTCGTCGCATTTCCCGGTGTATGGCTGGGGCGAAGTCGTGCCAGATGGCTTTGGAGTTGCGTATATGACTGGATACGATGGTGAGTTTGAATGTTGGACCAAGACAGAGCGCGCGTACTAACGCGTCTCTCACAGACCGGCTGCAATACACAATCACGTCGAGGACGGAGATGCCCAACAAGGAGTTTGTTGAGCAGATAGCGAGGGCTGCGGATGACCTCTACGCGTTGTATGACTCTGGACACTCAAAGCTGTAGACACACACCATCGAGCTGCATGTATGAGAGCAATTATTCTATACTAATACTTCGTGCTTCAATTGCAACCTCCATCCACGTCCAGCCTCTGGTCCGAGCGTGAATAGCGTAAAGGCTCCACGTGATCGAGTTCAGGTCTCGGTTCGTCGCGAAGTTGGCATGGGAGCCCACGGGTGACAAACGTTCGTCAGACTCAGGAGAGAGACCCACCACCATGACCTCCCCAAAAGAAAAGGAGCCGGAGATCACTGAGGTTGACGACGTACCGCAGAAGTTGGATACCCAGCTTCCGGACGATGTGCTTGAAGTTGAGGGGGATGAGGGAGAGGAGAGTGACGAATATGAGATGGAACCGGAGGTATTTCATTTGATCGAATGTGCTGTGGTTCGGTGTGGCTGACGGTGATGTGTTGGCAGGACGGTGACGAGGAGGAGGATGACGATGAAGACGACGAGGAAGGTGATGATGATGGCGAAGAGGGAGGCGAGGTGAGATACATGCGCCAGGTGTGACGTTTATTCCAAATACTGAACGTACCTCGAGCAGAACTTGACAGCGCTCTTGCTGGGAAAGGTGAGCGCTAGCTGAGCCTTTTGAAGTATACTGAGGTGTACATTCCCGAACAGAACGGCGACAGAAAGGTTTTGACAGCGGACGAGGAAGATGATGAAGGAGACTACTTGGAGGACGCTCCCGCACCAAAGAAGAGGGCTATAGAAGAGGTCGAGGACGCTGAAGGGGACGATGACGATGAAGCGGCCAGTGCGAAGAAGACAAAGGTCTAGAGAATGTTGTGACTTATTGGTTATTTTGCAAGGACATGTAGTCTTAGAAAATTTGTGAACGGTTGTACTTGTATTGGGTGACTTTCCATAACGTCTGGAGTCCGTTCCGGATTCAGATCTTGTTCCAGATGACCGCGCGCCGCAAAACCGCTTCGGATAGTCAGCAACGCCGCGCTCGGGCCTTTCGAGAAGGTTGATATCGATACCCTCTCTCAAATTCGAGGCCACCTGAAAGAGGGCTCCGACCCCCCCCCCTCCTAGCGTCGAACTCAAACTTACAAGCCGTAAACACCTTTCTGGGCATCCTCCACAGGACCGCCACTCGGCTCGAGCTCATCCGTTCGTGCACAGTCACGCTTCATTCGGTTACAAAGTTACAAGTCAAAAGACTCATGCTGCCTGTCCTTCGGAACGTTAATGTGTATACTTACATGATATTGAACACTACTTGAGGCCTTTTCTGGCTCATACAGGCCGGACTAGAGACTGACTCCTTGACTCTGCCTTGACTTGCTTGCGACCGTTCGTTGCAAAGATGATCATATTGAGGCCGAATTTGATCGGACCTTGTGCAGAGAACCGGAGCGCGACCCCGTTCCGTTCCTCTCTCTGAAAACTTTGACCATGGGCCAGACAACGTCAACGCCAGCACACCCTACGCCCGCCGTCGGCGCGCCTCCCGCAGGATGCCCGATGCACGAAAAGGCGGCGTCTGCGCCTGTACCCGCCCAAGCTGCGCCTCCAGCTGGATGTCCAATGCACGACAAGCCCGCGCCGAAAGAAGCAGCCTGCCCTATAGACCACTCCTCCCTCAACCAAATGCCCGTTCTCTCACAGTCCCCAGCGCCAAATCAGAGCATCGCGTTGCCCGTCGAGCGCACGGTATCTAGCATTCCACGCGACGAGACTGGACGCTGGGAGTATCCGTCGCCGCAGCAGTTCTATAACGCGCTGGTCAGGAAGGGCTGGGAGACGCCCGAGGAGCACGTCGAGACCATGGTCGAGATCCACAATTTCTTGAACGAGCAGGCGTGGGAGGAGGTGCTGCGGTGGGAGCGGCGGGCGGGGATGACGGGCGACCTGCATCTTGCCAGATTCATGGGTCGCCCGGGCGAAATGTCGCCCAAAGCGCGGTTCTGGATGTTTGCGGGCTGGCTGCTTCCGTCCCGCTTCAAGTCAGTGCCATCAAGCATCCCGTCACTTTCTGCTCATAACCTCATCTAGCAATGAACCGCCCTTCGACCGACATGACTGGATCGTTCGTCGCCCAAATACCGGCGAAGAGGTCCGCTATGTCATTGACTACTACTCTGCCCCGCCGGAACCCGATGGTTCACCCGTGTTCTCGTTGGATGTTCGTCCGGCTCTCGACAGTGTCTCCAACGTCAAGGAGCGCATCGCTGCTGCTACAGAGGACGTGTGGGCGTCATTTAGAGAGAGCAAGCAATAAAAGTACACTATAGATTCTAACATATGGGCGCCACACTTAATACTAGGGAATATACGAGCTTTCACGATTCAATATATAACTCTTGTAATCATCCAGAAGCTTCAAGTGTACTTCAAGAAGTGGTGGCGTCAATTGAACTGGAACTCAAACAATTGTAGCACTTCGGCTGTAACACAACTCAAGAGCTGATGAAGCTGGGGCTTTCTGATTTCTTATAGCTAGTCTTGCTACTCTGAATGGTCTGACATTGTCAACATTGATACATGCTGGATGCTTGTCGAGGCTTTTTGTGCAACAGATCTTCATGTAGAGTAAATTCGCGTGGCTGAGGATCAGTATCAGTGAATCTCAAGGTGAAGAACAGTATTATCAGTATGTACACAGCACCATATTGTGACTCTGAGCATGCGATCCTTACTTACAGAGTGGACAGTCGAGGACTGGGCAGGCACTGAGCCTGACTGAGGCCCGAGGGTAGTCGGACTCGCGCCTGCCGACCGGCTCCCGGGCTTTGCCGGACGTTTCTCGACCTGCCCTAAAGACCTCGTGACAAAACTAGGGAACAATTTTCTGTTTTGCTTCCACCACTGTCGCTGTCGAGGTGAGCACTCTCTTCTCTCCCTTTTCCTTTCTTCGAAGAGATGAAAATTTCCATTCTCTGCCGAGTGCCATGTTCTACCAATTCATGCGCGCGATGGTGCATTTTTTGTCATAGTTACACTGATCGGTTTTTTCGCGGTTTTCCACTGCATCGTGTCTAACGTTCTCTCTCTCAGATGTTCAACCTCTTGTTCTCCCATGTACCTTTCGTGTGACTTCTAGGTGAGCATCCGTCTTCCCATCCTCTTCCTCCATTTCTCTACGATGAAACAAAACATAAATTTCAAACTAGAGTATATGAGAGCTCCGGCTCGCTGCTTTTACTTGCATTCACTGAATCCTTCTGCCTCTCGACCGAAACTCATGCTTATTCTTCCTCCAGATTCCCATATACCGTCTGCAAGCATCCACAACATCCTCCCTTCCAGGCAAGTCTTATCTCCGCATCCTTCGAATGATTATACAAAGGAATTACCGCCTGAGCTCGCTTTCGGGTGCAGCCTTGACGACAATTCCACGGCTGTTTTTTATAAAACGATGACACTCCTTCTCTTGCCGCATCTCGTTCGTCTTACACCTTTACTAACACTCCGCTCAGGCCTTCGCGATATCTTCTCTTCTTCTTCGCTCACCGCCACCATCACCGTCATGTCAAACGTGAGCCTCTCCCCAACCCCTTCTCTATATGATGCTTTATCACGACGGTCTTCGTATCATCACTGCCGAAAGTGCCCGCCACAGCTCAAAACCTCGGGCAACCCCATCTGATCGTCTCTTCGACAATTCATTTTTTGGTCATTCGCTAACACATCACTCCAGTGCTCGCCTCAAATTAACATGGTCCTTTGGTTTTTAAGTTGGGTACGTCAACCTTCATCTGGTCGTACATTTCTGTATATAAGAGGATGAAAATCTATCAAAAAATTATCAACTAGAAGCTGTTTCTGAGCTTCGGCATCGAATTGAACTCCTATATTCTGATCTATTCTTGCACTGTCATGTTACGCCACAGTTCTTACTAACCAACATTTGCAGATCCCTGGTCAAGTATACTGTACGATCTCTTGTAAAATACATACTTTCGAATCAATGGATAACTTAGTCTCAATTCCCCTCGTTATGCTCCTCGTTCGTGAAGGTGCTACGTCCAATGGGAAGAGCATATTGCCGTGCGAGCGAAGAAGTAGCCAGTTTGTGATCTTTCGATGCCAATAGTGTCGTCAACGGAAAACATGTATCGTCAAATGGTACTGGTGTACTCTACACGAAGAGTACAATCGACTGGCGCAGAGCGTTACGACGCATTCGCTCTGAGAACCATAGAATCAAGAGAGATTGCCACATAATCGTCCGAGGGACCGCCTACACCATCCACAGCCGCCCACACCGCATCGTCCAATATGTAAACCAGCAGTCCGCCCTTCCCGTCCGCAGAACGGCTGACACGGAACAGCGGCATCCTTGACCTTTCGTGAGCGCGCCCACTCGGAATCACCAGCAAGTTGTGCGATGCGGCAAACTCCTCCACGATGGATTTGAACGTGATTTCTTGCGTTCTCGAGGCAGACGGACGAGCGGCGACCTTCTTCTTCATCGACTCCACCTGCGGAGGCGCGATCTCCGCTCTGAAATCGGGCTTGGCGAGTTTCGTCGGCGCGCTGCTGCCCAACTCGATGGCCTGGTTCATCAACTGCAAGCCGCGCTTGAAACCACGTTCCGCTCCGGGGACCGTGAGGGTGTTCTTCCAGAATTGATACCACTGTGCTACTTCCTCGAAGCTGACTTTGGGTTGGATAAGCCAGATGTGGAGGGTGTCGAGCCACTTGGGGAAGAATTCACTCTCGAGGAGCTGCGTGATGATGGATGGCCGGAGGATGACGGCCCACTGCAACACAGCGTTGATCGGTTCCATCCGTTGTGAACGAGGGTTGATGCGGAGATCATTCCTCAGAGTAGCGCCCAGCTTCGGCACAACGGATTTCAGTAGGAGATTATCCCAATCTTTGGCATCGAAGACCTGGGCAAAGGTCAGAATTTCTGCTTCACCATCATAGGTGATAGGTGATGATACTCACATCTTTCCATGCGACCAGATCTTTCGGTATCGCGTCTCCGACAGCCCAGTGGCGCAGAAGACTCTTGACTTTGCGCCTTGCTTCATCAACCAGATCTTCAAGTCGCAAGCCCACATGAGGCAACCAGGGGAAGACTATGGTCTGCAAAGATACGCTACCAAGCTTTGGTGACCAGTCCGCTACTGCTTTTTGAACCTTGGGAAGGATCAACTGGTCGAGCATGTTATCGGATATGAACTGGGGTAGAAACGTCGACCAGGCTTCGTAGAGCTTGACGGCTGGATTGGGATCTTGAGCCGACCAGTCGTTATTGATCGTCGTTCGCACTCTCGGCAGCCATACATTCCAAAGGAGGCTCTCGAAGGGCGTCATCGGTTTTATCCTGACGAGTAGTTCATCAATGATGATGGAAAGTCTGGGTAAGGCGAAGGAAGACCTACTCTTCATTCGCAGGCACCTTGATGGTCTGGGTGCCATACACGTCAACTTGGTTCTGCGGCTTGTCTGGTTGGGAGTTGACTGGCAGTGCACGTCCCCAATTACTGAAAGATTCAACGAGGAACAACGGGTCTTCGAGAGGGTTCCAATTTGCCACCAAGCGCCGCACCTTGAGAACGGTTAATTTGAGGACGAGGCTTGAGTGACAGAAAGCTCACGGCAGGGGCGATAGCTGCAACCACAACTTCATCCAGTCTGTACCGCACAAACTCCCGGCCGAATTCGGTCAACAGCCTTTGGAACAGAGGATCGAACGACTCTAGGGAGGGCTCGTAATCGCTCGCCAATTGCTTTGACTTGGTGTGAATCTCGCCACTGACGAGCTGTACTTGTTGTAAACGAGCAATAACTGTGTACGGGTAAGTGAAGCTGCACGATATGTAATCTGGGGACGACTTACGGTCAGCTTCCTCCTCGACCTTCTTTCGTAATCTTAGATCCTCTCGGACAACCCATTTCTTCTTCTCGTCTAACGACTTAGCTTCTCTCGCGAGTCCGTCGAGGTCCGTTTTGCAGGCATCGGCAATGAGACGAATGTTATGTCGGACTTCCGGTATTCGAGTAGGATCATTGGAGGGTGACCATGTATTGAGAGAGACTTCGGACAAGGAGTTGACTTCCTTCGGCTATTGGATGCGTGAGCGAGTGTCATATAAATGAGCAAACGGAAGACGTACCACAGCCCCAGTGGCATCGATGATCTGGCCAATACCAGACACAGAAGTATCCCCAGCATCGGCAAGAATCTGCTCATAGCTCTTGTGTTCGATCTTCGTCTTGACCTTCTTGGGGTTCTTCCATACGTCCGACCTCTTCTCCTTCGCCGCTTTATCCTTCCGCATGACCTTCTTGTCAGTCTCGTCGTCACTGACAACTTCCCCACGCCTCTTCGCCTCCATCTTCGACTGAGCAGTCTTTTCTTTGAAACCTCGGAATGCTATACCCGATCTCTCCGGACGCATCTTGGTCTCAACAGGCGTGACAATTCCCTCCCCAGATGCACCAAGACCAGTGCCAGCTTGCCAACCCATCTTCGCAAGCATACGTGCACCGAAAGTCCCCGATAGCTTCTGGAAATGCTGTTGCTCCGAAGCATCGAGGATGTGAGGAGTGGATGGTTGTGTGTTGCGAACAAAGGAGCTGGAACGATTGCCAGAGAAGGAGGAAGGGAAATCGGACGAAGTGGAGGCAGCCGGTGCGGGATTAGAGGTTCGTGGCGCATCAAATGACACAGATTTAGCGCCCGCGAAGAGATTCGGTTTGGCCGGTGGCTTAGGCGAGGAAGCCGCGGTTGTGTCCTCTGCAGAAGAGGAGCCTATCCCGCCGCGCGAAGAGCCTATCCCACCGCGTGAGAAACCGAGTCCGCCTTTGGATGATCCCAAGCCGCCTGTAGACGACGATGAGGTCCCAATGCCGCCGCGAGAGAAGCTGGACATGGGCGCGGAGGTGTCGGTCTCGTTATCTTCGGAGGCATCGCGGACACGGGGAGAAGGAGGTCTGGAAGGTTCAGAGTCAGAGTCATCAGACATGTCCTGTTCGTCCTCAGCTTCGCCCTCACCCTCACCCCCGGATCCAGCTGCTTCCGGAGCCTCGGCCGCCTGAACGAACGTCGTCTCCTTCTTCTTCTTCGTCACCCGCACTGGCCGACGGTCCTCGTCACTGTCCTCGCCAAAAACACCGTAGATGGCATCCTCCTTGCCATTTCTCTTGCGCTTCCGCTGGTATGGATTGCGGAACAGTTCGCGCTCGGCCCGAGAGTCCGGGTCATTATCAAGGCCAAAGTCGTCGGCATCCGAGCCCGCAGACTCGGAGTCGGAGTCATCGCCGTCGTCGAGAACGCGTTTTCGGCGGCCCATGTTGGTGGTCAATGGCAAAGCCGGCGGCAGTTGCCGATCACAGGGCAATGGAAAAACACCATGACGTCGACAAGATCAAAGCTCTGTCGCGTTGAGCGCCCGACGCGACTCACCAATCATCGCTGATTCACACTTGTATTCGCTCACACAGAGTCTTGGCCAGTTTGAAGAAAACGCGACTCAACACATGGCCAGGAGTGTACCGGACATTGGAACGATGGATCCTGCATTTAATTCATGGCCAAACCGCATGACCACTGACCAGAGATTCCGAATGTGAGCTAAAAACAGTGTGATCAAAGTAAAACCTGGACCTCTCGAAGGTATATACATAGCCTACAACAGCAAAATTACAGGCGAATGGCGTAGCCAGTACAATAACAAGCTACGGGCTTCAGCCGCCGGTTCAGACTCAGTATCTCAGTCTTCACATTCGCAAACAGCACGTCAAGATCATCGGACACGAATCCCTCTTCCTCGAGGAATGGCCGGACAGATTCCATGAACTGATCAAATGCACGACGGTATTCATCCCCGACAGCGCTGAGAATCGCATTCGAGGGCCAGTTCCCTATAGGCACGTTGATCGAATAAGGTCGAAATACAGAAAATGTGCCCATTTGCAAAAGCATGTTGGGAATGGCTTCTGCAATGGGATGGAGACCACGTCTGCTCAGGGCGCCGTTGAGCACCTCGTAGAAGCGACAGAACTGTGGTGCATGGTTCCTTGGACTTGAAATGATGTTCGAATGGAAGGCCGGGACACGAAGAAACTCCCCAAATAGAAAAACTCCTCCGGGACGGAGAATGCGGCTCGCTTCCTGTAGAAGTAGACCGTAGTTGGCAATCTAGGCTGACATAAGAGTGTGGACTTGCACGTTGTGATAGTGGGCTTGCTCACACTCATGGAGCAGTCTCTGGCGTGGACGAGGTCCACAGTGCCATCCTCAAATCTCGAGCGCTAGATTCAACTTCTATCAGTACGATGTGATTAAAAAACGACGAGCGCAATACTTCGCTGATGTCGTGCATTTCGAAGTTGACATTATCGGGTGGGCGCCTCGTTGAGATTGGAACTGAGATAGAGATAAGATCGTCAGAATGGCGACTGGTATATCAAGTAGATCGACTGAACTGACCAATGTCAAATCCGACAAGAATGGCTTGAGGAAACTCAGCAGCCATCTCCAGTATCCTGTTTTGAACACAAAGTTTAGAGAGGCCTCAAAATCAAGTTGATGAGGCGCACCATTGGCCCGAGCCACAACAGAAATCAACAACAAGTTTACGACGGTCTGCGGCTGGAGCTAGCTTATCCACAACTGGTCCGACGTAGTTTCTCCCGATGATCTGTCGAAGAGCATGACTCTGAGTATTCAAGCGCTGGAACGGTTGACGTGAGAAACATGATACGGACTTCTATATTGACATACCTGTTGCTCTATGGGGTCCACTGGTAGCGGGTACGGTGTCGTCGGCGAGGCATACAAAGAGTGGAAAAGCCTTCCGTTCGCTTGTCTGAAGTAGTTTGGAAACTCGTCAGATGCTATCGATACCAGATCAGAGTCGGCATCAGAAACATCGTCGTCGTCGTCGCCACGGTCGTCGTGTTGGCGGATGAGTCCAGGCATCAAGATAAGGGGGAGGCTGCTGGTCTGAGCACGAACGGCGTGGGCTTTATACCGAAGAATATGGCGTTCGGAGATGGTCGTAACGCAAGTGAATGGGAGATATCTGAGAAGAGCTGGCAGGACCGGCAGCATCCGTACGAAAGAAGCATAGTCCGCAGACTAACAGAAGTCAGACTCATTGAGAGGACAACATTGATGTCGACAGGGCTGCAAACACTGATAGTCTTACGGTCACGTTCGATCCAAGCCTCAAGGGGAACCTGGAATGCCAAGCATGAATATGCTGTGAGTAAAGTCGAGCACTCCCCACGCCAGATTATATGCATAGTTGGAACTTGAATGAGTCACGTTCGGCCAGGCTGAGGACCGATTGCACGTAGAGGCGTTTCACTGCCTCTGGCGGCGCTGGTCTCTGAGTATGTACACCGCGGAAGGATTGGCGAGGTCCGCTCCGGCCAACCATCAATGTAGTAACTTACTTTCGGCGCCTACACTGTGCAGTGTGCTCCCTTCACTCGGATCACTGCTAGATCAGAATCATCAGAGGCTAAGGCTCAGTTCGGATC
The DNA here is from genome assembly GCA_019915105.1 of Strobilurus luchuensis. NCBI lineage: Eukaryota > Fungi > Basidiomycota > Agaricomycetes > Agaricales > Physalacriaceae > Strobilurus > Strobilurus luchuensis. The sequence goes on from JAHLMJ010000003.1 coordinate 1,184,042, forward strand.
ACCAACGGAGTACCAACGGAGATTCAAGAGTTGTGGGTCACGTGATCACGCAAACATCCGTTCAACTTCGCGCATCCGATCAGTCACGTCCCCCCTCTTGACCTCTGACTCTGTTCCTCTATTTGGTTTCCACAATTTGAACCAAACTCCAACTTTCACCCTCTCATACTCCCTCATAAGAAGAGACATGAAATCAGAGACAGAGAAATTCTTCAATGAACAGGATCAACATATGACTCTCGTGGAGGAGGACTTTCACGACTTCTTGTCGCGACAAACACCTTCGGATGCACGGTCAGTCCGTCAGACACTCGATATACTCATGCAAGTTGATGTTGTAGCATCAGACCCCCGGAAAGGCTCGATGTCAACGCGCCCTCGGCTTCCACTCCGATTCCAAGTACTTCGAGTGCCCATGCAGCATCGGTACAAAACCCTATGACACCGGGAGATGTGGATGATGATCCAGACGAGAACATGATTGTGGAACTCTCAGACCGGACGAGTTCCGCTAAGCTTCGGTAGGCAATGTGCCATCTGAATTGTGGCGTTTGTCTTCTAATCTCTATGTTCAGCAGCAAACGGACCGGAGAGCCACTCATATCAAGCCCATCGAAGAATAAGAAGCCCAGGAAGACACTAGCGTATAATATCTCCCTATTGAGTGTTCCCAGTGACTCACGTCCCATCCAGGCAACCAGAAGTTATCGAACACCTATCTCCGAGAGCTGCGCGTTTGCAAGCTAGAAATAAGCCTGGGAAGACAGCCATACCAATACCTGTCGCATCATCTTCCACGGTAATTCCCAAGCCTTCATTGGAAGCTGCTTCTGTGTATGTCATCATCTGCACATGCCTGGGCGTCGATTGAACGTAGCACCAGGCCCTCTGCTCAACCTACAGTCATACTTCCTCGAAAGCCAGCGCGCCGGAAGGTTGCGCCGGAGAGTCCCGTTCCTCAATCCCCAGGTCACTCTCTGCAACGAGATGGTGGTTCTAGCTTGCTGGAAGTACATGTAGCGAGCCGCATAGCCAGACATGCTCGGAAGCAGGCACAACCCCGAGTTCTGAAGGGTCCGGAAGTGAAGACTCCTCGTAATTCTTCGCCTGCTGGACAGTCCGTCATTTCGATATCTTCAGCCTCGAGTCCAGTGTCATCCCGCCCTTCCTCCCCAAGTCCTCAGGAAGCTGGACAAGGCTCCAAACCATCAAAAACAATTGTGGCCAAACCGGCCAAGAGCTCGGCTCCGAAAAAATTTGCCAGCAAGTCGGGCAAGATCAAGCTGACTCCGGAAAAGTATGCTCTGCATATATTGGAAAAGCGAGACGCAGAGGAGAGTAACGGCAAGGGGCGGCTGGTCGTCATGTTCTTGCGTGGGATGAACATTTTCTATTGTGGCGGTGAACACGATACGGCAAGCGACACCACGATGCAAAGAATGGATCTCGTGAGTCGCTCTCAATGGTGCTGTTACGGCTGTCTTCTCACGATGCAGCAGCTTGTGAAATTTGGGGCAGATCTGCAGCCCACATTTGATGCTAATATTGTCTCCCACATCATCGTAGGCGACCATGTCAAGCTTGGCGTCCTTCTCTCCAAGATTGGCCTTAAATCATACAAAGAGATTCCAGATCGCATTCCGACACTCAAATGGAACTGGGTCTCTCCAGGAGTATCGCCTGCTAAAAAAGGTGCAGATCCCGACAAGGCCATCAAGCTACCGGAATATTGGACTGCCTGCGCGTACCCCCAGCGAATTGATGCAGGAAAGGTCAAGCGCGATTCCGGTAACGCGACGGGAAAGAAGCCTATTGTCAGAAGTAACAGCCATAAATTGTATGTCGAGCTTCAAACCTATTCTCATCCTTTGATCAGCCATCCACCAGGAGCTTTCGGGTCGACCACAGCAAAGATGACTTTGATTCTGGCGACGAGGATAACGAGGGCAACGGCGAAACCGTGGCAACCTCGTCCAACAGTGTGCACCATGCAGTGGCACAGCCTGATGCTTCGGATACAGTCCAGACTGGGCCGCAACAAGATGACCCGTTGGCGCAGTTCTACGCTCAGGCTGCTGCCGAACATCACGAGCAAGTCCGTGCTTCTGTCTTGACACACTTAGACTCTTGCTAACTTTCACAGTGGTCTCGCCACGGTGAAGTAACCGAAGATGAAACGGACGGCACAGAGTCGGACGTTAGTGATTCAGAGCCTGGCCCCAGTAATGTGAAGGGCGGAGGAAGACGAGTAAGTCGCCTTTCCTGCCCGACTGAAGTTCTTGACATCCGACCCCATGTAATTACAGGGATTTGCCTGCGATATCAAGGGGTTCCAACCCAGAACATGCATTAACCAGGACATTGTCGACAAGGTGAACTTGTGTCCTTCTGCATCACATCGCTTTCGCTCAAGGTCCACAGTTGTCCGAGCTCATGGAACTACACAAGGCCAAGCCAGGACCGGAAGATCGATGGCGTGCCTTGACATACAGCAGAGGTAGGCGCCAGCACTTATTTGCATGCTTCCTGGCTCAAGTCTAACTGTACCACTCATGACTGGTCAGCCACTCGTACGCTCCTGTCGTACCCAACGCGGATCAAATCTTATACCCAGGCAGTTGCTATCAAAGGCATCGGCAAGAAGACCGCGGAGAAGGTACGTCCTCGTTGTTCCCTCTTGACTGGCCGGATGATTAATTTGCGACGACATCCAGATCATGGAGATTGTCAACACAGGCGACCTCCGCCGAATTGGCCATGAGAACACGGATGATGTCAAGGTGACCCGCATTTTCCAGGGAATCTACGGCGTCGGTACGTCGATCTACACACACTGATATGGATCGCATTCATAACGATGCTACAGGTCAGAAGACGGCTATTCAGTGGTACTCAAATGGATGTCGAACTTTGGAGGACTTACGCACGGGGAAATGTGGTGTGAAACTCTCGGAGGCACAGCGCATCGGACTGGAGAACTATGATGGTCTGCCGCTCTTTCTCATCCAACCAACCTTTCTGAAACCCTCATGATGTATTGCAGATATCAACTCGCGCATGCCACGGGATGAAGCCAAAGCCCTTTTCGAGTTAATTAGACCTATAGGTTCGTCTCTCTCTCTAGTCCGGTGAGACATCGTGCTTGAAATTATCCCTAGCTCTGGACATAGACCCAAATCTATTTGTCGAGATAATGGGTAGCTATCGAAGGGGCAAGGCTGATTGTGGTGATATTGACATCATGATAACGAGATGTCCTGACGATGGCAAGACCCACTCAGGTGAGATATCACCCAAATATATTGATTGTACTTATGCTCAGAGACCTGAAGGCGTGCTTGCTACGCTGTTGCAGAGACTGCATGATGTAGGGATTCTGACCGATGACCTGGCTCTTCCCGAAAACCCTTGGGACTTGGAAGCCATCTATCGTGGACTCTGCCACCTCCCGCAAGACGGGTCACAGAAGCGCCGCATAGATTTTTTGACGGTACCCTGGAAGTCAAGAGGCGCTGCCCTGTTGTATTACACTGTAAGCAGTCGTCCAAAAGTGAAACACATCATAGTCTATACTAAGAACCATATTCTGATAGGGCGATGACATTGTGAGCATACACACCTTTTGTACTGAACTTCGTCCATTAACCAGGGCATCCTCCAGTTCAACCGCGCCATGCGCCTCAAAGCTAACCATCGAGGATATTCATTGAACCAGAAGGGTCTCTATGAGGGCGTCGTTCGCGATCCTCGCAATCGAACCATCAAACTCAATACAGGTTGGTGATATTGCTGTAGGAGGAACATCAGACTTGTTGACGGAGATCTATTCCCAGGGACGCTGCTGGCCTCTGAAACCGAGGAGGAAATATTCAAGATATTGGAGGTCCCGTACCAGGCTCCCCATGAAAGAGTGAGAAACTTTGCGTAGATGGGCCCTGATTCAGGCGTGGTATGACATCACGAAATGGTTTCGGCATGCAGACTGGGGAGGCGCATAGGTGGACTCAAGGGTGGAAGGAGCGCGTAAGGACGAGTGGGAATGGTGAACACTACTACATAGCAGCAATCGGAATATGAAGCCCGCATGATTACATCAAAATAACCTTGAGATTGACGAGTAGAATGGACGGACGCGCCACGGTGACGGTGACGGTCACAAGCGTTGATCTCTCTCCCAGCACCTCGATTTCTCTCCTCGTCGTGGGCGACGTCGGCCACCATGGAAGGCGGCCCTGACAAGCGACATGCGGCATATCAGTCGATATTTGGGCGTCCTGGACCTGGGCCAGCGCCAGCCCCGCACCCACAATACTATCCTCAATATCATGACCGGCGGGCATCCTACATGCCCTGGCAGCAACAGATGCCCCAGAACGCGCAGTATATGCCCCGTCAACAGCCGCCGGCACCATATGGATACTCATATGCGCCGTCCGGGGCGTCGTTGGCGCCACCGTCGGTCGTCTCTCGAGCGAGATCAGTGCACAGTGGGCATCAGCCGATGGGCGTCATCAGTGCCCAGCCTTACGAGCCGCCGGATCCTTCGCTCGACCCGTGGACGAATGCTGGACTAACCCCGGCCCAAGCCTATCAGGCGCAGGTGTATCTGAATGCGCCCCAGCACATGCAGTCGTCGCCCGGTCCCAGTCGCTCTCCCGATCCTCCCAGGCTCGGCCTCCCCGTCGACAGCGGCCGTCTCAACATCGACTTTGCCAATCTGAGCGGGAGTGCTGTCGACGACGGCAGCGAGCTCCCGTGGGCGTCTCGCAAGTCCTGTACGTCTGTTGTCCCTTCCGCGTGCGTTCCTGATGCCCTCCCCGATAGCCCCGCCGCCACCTGCCTCCCACCGCTACTCCCAGGCGTCGCAGACATCCTCGGAAACATCCTATCCACTGCACATCGACACGCGCAGCGCCCAGTCCATCCGCTCGTCCGTCACCAGCGCCTCGCCTTCCTCGTTTTCCATGATGGAACATGCCATCCCCGAGAATTCTCTGCCCTCACGTCGGTCGTCAGAGTCCGCCAATACAATTCCGCGCGTATTGGGAGGTCCCCGCGTTCCAAAGACAACGCAGGACCGTGCCATGTCCATGTCAGCTGCTTCGACGCCCTCCTCCATCCGTCACTCTTCTCGCCCGCCGATACCCCCTTTGAAAGAAGGCAGGAACTCTCCCAACTCCCTTCGCGTCACTCGCAAAACACCCATCGTCTATCCTGCACTGTTGTCTCGAGTCGCTGAAGCCTTTCGCGACCGCATCACAACAGGAGACCGAATAAAGGATGACCTTGAATACAAGGATGCCTTCGACGGCCGGGAAGCTGTCGACAAGATCTCCTACATTATCAAGACCACCGATCGCAACTTGGCATTGCTCCTGGGACGTGCCCTCGATGCTCAAAAGTTCTTCCATGACGTGACTTACGACCATCGGCTGCGCGACAGTCCCAACGAACTATACAGGTTCCGGACCAAGCTTCCCAGTCCGTTCGTCAGTGGAGAATTGGGTGCGGAAGGAACTGAACCCATCATGCCCAAGATCCTGACGGCTGTCGATGATGATACGGATTCGGCCTCACCCTCCCCATCCAATTCCATTCCGACTCGTCCCCGGAAAGGTTCCGTCATAGCCGACGATGTTGAATTACCGTCTGGCGTTTTCACTCTTCTCACTGATTGTTACTCTCCGACGTGCTCTCGCGACCAGCTTTGCTACAGTATAGCATGTCCGCGACGCTTAGAACAGCAGGCACGTTTGAACATGAAGCCTCAACCAGGCCTATCGAAGCAGATCAGTCGAGAAAGTCTTGGCGACGCTCCAGACGATGGTACTCTCTGGATCCATTCCGTGCCCCAAGAAATTGTGGATAGTGTATCAGACATGGAGAAGCGCAGACAGGAGGCCATAAACGAAGTCATATATACCGAACGCGACTTTGTTCGAGATATGGAGTATCTTCGTGATGTACGTGTTGCATTCCATCATATGCCCCTCTTGCTCATCAAGCTCACATATTTCGTGATAGATCTGGATCAAGCGACTGCAAGAATCAGAAGACATCATCGAGCCCGCAGATAGAAAGACAACGTTCCTCGAACAGGTCTTTTGGAACGTGTTTGACATCATCGCGGTTAACACGCGACTACGGGATGCCCTCAGCAAACGACAGAAATCCTATGCTGTTGTGGAGAAGATCGGTGATATCCTCCGTGACGCGGTTCCCCATTTTGCTCCTTTTGTTTCGTACGGTGCACACCAGCTCTACGGCAAATACGAATTCGAGAAGGAGAAGAACTCGAATCCAGCATTTGCTGCGTTTGTTGAGACGACGGAGAGATTGCCTGAGTCGCGGAAACTTGAACTCAACGCCTATCTGACCAAACCGACCACTCGGCTAGCTCGGTACCCACTTCTTCTAGAGGCCGTCTTGAAGCAGACGCCAGAGGACAACCCGGACAAGAAATTGCTACCAGAGGTCGTGGCGGAAATCCGTAGTTTCTTGACACGCGTCAACGAAGAATCTGGAAAGACGGAGAATAGGTTCAACTTAATACAGCTCGAGCAGCAGTTGGACTGGAACAAGGAGCTCTATGTTGTCAGTAGCGTCTCATTCTTGCCTCTCAGTTACCTACCGACCTCCCTCTAGCCACTTCGCCTGCAAGAAGAAGGTCGCCAAATGGTCTACAGAGGTATCTTGAACAAGCGGGATGGCGAAATCCAAGTCTACCTGTTCGATCACGCGCTTCTGTTCACGAAGCAGGTCAAGAACAAGCAGCACGAAGCGTTGCGCGTTTACCGACGGGTGAGTGTTTATTTTGTCTGCTTTATCATCACATCATCCGTTCAACATTGCTTAGCCGATACCCCTCGAACTTCTTCTCATAACCGCCTCGGACGATGTAACCAACAACGGCACCATGCGCACGAAGCGAGGTTTAGTGAAGAAGAGTTCGTTTGATCGAGGCTCTCGTATGCCTCTCACGTCTGCCATCACTATTCGACCTCCGGAAGGCGCGAAGGGCCAGTACTGGATTAACTTCATCCATCTGGGACGCAAGTTCTACAACTTGTGCTTGTGGTCTAGCTCTGCAATGGGGCAGAAAAAGCTGGTTGAGCACATTTATCAACAGCAGCAGGCGATGCGCGAGCGGTGCTACATCTTCGAGACTGTTCCGTTAAGTGAAGGGTTCTTTACTGGCGTGAACAAGGTCAACTGTGCTGCGCCGATGAGCGGCGGACGACGCGTTGTCTACGGCACCAGCGACGGTGTGTACGTGAGTGACCTGCGAGAGACGAATAAGGAGCCAGTCAAAGTGCTGGGCCTTCTAGACGTCGTACAGATCGACGTTCTGGAGGAGTATGATTTGCTCATCGTCCTATCAGGTATATCAAGTCTTGATTCGACGCGTTTATCACGATTGATCACCTGTTCACAGAGCGTCAAGTCATCACCTTTCCTTTGGATGCCTTGGATCCTATAGATCCAATGGCAGGCATGAAGCGCGCCAAACGAATCTCATCTCATACGTCGTTCTTCAAAGCAGGGTTCTGTTTAGGAAAGATACTCGTTTGCATTGTCAAGTCCACGCAGCTGTCGAGTACTTTCAAGACCCTGGAACCCATAGACCAAAACATTCGCGGACGCAATAAACCGACGTTCAAGAAGCTGCTGCAGGGTGGAAACGACACGCTCAAGATGTTCAGGGTGAGTAGTCGTGTGATTGTCCCCTCGATCGTCTGACTGAAAAGTTCCTGCAGGAGTTCTACATACCCGTCGAATCTACGTCGATCCATTACTTGAAGACTAAGATGTGTGTGGGGTGCTCTCGGGGCTTCGAAATAGTGGATTTGGAGACGTTGGACACGCAAGGCTTATTGGATCCTCACGATGCGGAGCTGGACTTTGTTCGGAAAAAGGAAAACCTCAAGCCGATGGCTATATACCGAATTCAGAACGAGTTCCTTCTGTGCTACGACGGTGTGTATCGACGCTTGCTTTGATTGCCGACATCGCTCATTTGCATGACAGAGTTCGCTTTCTATGTCAATAAGACTGGACGTCGGTCACGAAAGGAATTCATGGTCACTTGGGAGGGCAATCCCACCGGCTTCGGTACCATTCCTATTGACCCTGCCTCTTCGCCTAGCTTACCCCATTACTAGCGTTGCATGAGCCGTTTGTCCTGGCCTTCGAGCCATCTTTCGTTGAGATCAGACATATCGAAACCGGGCAACTCTCTCAGGTCATCCAAGGGTCCAACCTCCGACTACTGTTTGCGGACAACCCACCGTCTGTCACAAACAACGGTGGCATGGGTTACCATAATAACCTCTATCACCAGCAGCACCCTGGGTACGCATTCGTCGACTGACCTTGAACATCTGACTGAGTGTTTTCAAGTTATCCGGGTTATGGGAGTCCGCATATGCATCAGCAACAGATGTATAACCCCACTATGAGCTCGCATAGTCCGCTCAATAGGTACTCGCACCATGGTGTAGGCCGCGATGAGATCCTGATGGTTTCCGATGACCGAGTACTGTCACTACGTACTGCCGCTGGGCCACAGCGACTGTTGTCGGACAACGCATCGATGGTGTCGATTCCTCGGTGATGCCTTGTCTTTGCTTCGATGTTTTCGTTCATACATAGTGTTTATATTATCACATACCTGCTGTTGTTGTCTACATTGACCCACTCACACTTTGTTTTAGGATATATCCCAGTGTCTGTATCATCAATCCTAAAATTATTTGGATTATACTACTTGGTCTTGATGCTCGGAGGTGACGAAGATGTGGTGTGGTACCAACGAGACCGACGCCGACCTTGGGATCGTTCTCTCCTCACTTACGCTCTCTACTTCAAGTTAAAATTTGAGAGGTTAGTACTTTGACTCGCTTTCATGCTTGGGGGCACGCTATCAGTATAGCCTAACCGAAACCGAAGCACACTGGCATTAGGCATCAAGACTACAGCTGCACCCGCACGCCTTCCTCCGCACTGCGCCAAATAGCGTCGATGATTACCTTGATCTTCAGCGCATCCTCCAGATCCGCGTAGTTCCCCACATCCGGCCCTTTCAGGAACTGCTCCCAAGCCCTTCCTTCGTTGGTCTTGCCGTCATCGTCGATGTGAACTTCCTCGTCGTTGACAAACAGTAATCGTGGGGGATACATCTCGACCAAGTACGATCTGACATGGTCGTTCTCTATGCGGATGCTCCCTTTGGTCCCGTCGATAACCCACAGGAAGGGCAAAGCGGCCTTGACATCCGTGGGCGTCTCCAACCCGGTCCTCAAGTGCATGCTGAACACCGCCCCACTCTTCAGCGTCCCAGTGATAGCGATCTGGGTGGGCGAAGTTTGCGGCACAATCTTTCCGGTGTCCTTCCCTTCGTAATCGTATAATCGGGACATCTGGAGCTGCGCCGCCGTCGTAGCTGACAGCGTCGCGATAGGCCCAAGGATCTGCGTGAAGGGATCCAAGAAGTGTCCTCCGGGATGTCCAGCATAGTGGCACCCTTGTCCTTGTCCAGCAAATAATCCATGCCGGGCAAAACAGTGGGACCCCAGATTGGTCCACCAGATCGCATTGTCTGTCATGCAGTCATCAGCGCTATCATTCCCGAGTATGGAGAAAGGTTCCGCACCATAGAGGTTGACAGCACGTCCCCAATCTCCCCGCTCTCGACGATAGCTTTCACCTTGCGAAATAACAGTCCCTGCCTCGCCTGCAATCCCACAATGCTGCGAATGCCCTTCTCCGCTGCCAGAACCGCCAGTATCTTCGTTTCCTTCAATCCCACGCCGGCGGGCCATTCCACGAATAGCGTCTTTCCAGCTTCGATGACCTTCGTCGAAGTTTGCAAATGGTGGCCAATGTTCACGGAGACCGCTATCATATCCAGATCCGGGTCGGCTGCAATGCTTTCTGCTGAGCTGTACGCCTTGACTTGGATTGCGTCGGTACTGTATTTCGACGCGGTCGCGGTCGCGGACTCATCGTTGGATGTGCTGACGGCGCGTATATGTAGACTGGAGGCTAGAGGCTCCTTCAGAAGAGGCGGGGCGAGATGGGTAGAAGCCCATCCTTTGGTCGAGAGACCGATGATACCTAGGCGAATTGGTTCTGACATGTTCTTTGGCACTGCCACCCAACGCGAGAATACCTGCTTTTAAGCAACGGATATGAAAATTTTGTGTTGACTGCTTTCCCAGGACGATTTACAATAGCACAATTGAAATGACGAATTCTCCCTCGGCGTCTTGGTCAGTAATGATATGCCGACTACATAGGGAATCTCTATGTCAGTAATCCGATGAATCATTGAATTGGACTAGTCTCGTTATACCATCCGTTTAGCGGACCCTACCCTAAAAGGGAACCGTTTACGGAAGGGTTCCCTTTTAGGGTAGGGTCCGCTAAACTATGCTGTTTAAGATGAGCAAAAAATAAAATCACCGAGGAACTCGGTTTTCGACGATTTCTCTACCGAGATGTCGGTTTCCGCACTGTAGCAGTCTTTGTTCGAGAGAACTTGCGGTGTGATGTGACATGAGCATTTTCACCGCGCAAAGTCAGTCGATCCACCGGAATCTCTGCAGGGTGACGTGACACAGCCATTTCCGAGAGATGTCCGAATTCCGAGAAATGTGAGATTTTCGAGAGATGTTGTACTCCGTTCCGAGGGATGTCAGTGTATCATGCTGGTATCATAGGGCATACTCATAGTTCAGCCCAACTTGTAGTCTTGTGGGGCTTGGCACAGCCACAATTACGCCACAACCTACTTATGATAGTGAACACATCGTAAGGATTATAGGCAGTCTAGCATTTTATCTGCCACCTAAAGAAGCTCCAGTTTATTGAACTGCACCCTGTCACCATGATTATCACCTGTGTAAATCTTACAGTCCTCTTGTTGACAGGCGTCGGGCCGACGGGCAGCCAGCGGGCGGCCAGTCGGCCAGCCAGATTAGGCAATGAGTCAAGTACCCTTTAAGACACTTTGGTTGAATGCTAGCTGTTTCACTGAGAACTGAGCTCTGTTGCTGTTCCGGTTCAAACATTTTTTGGAAGTTCGGAACTCGAGGCGAACATCTCTGCGAATTTGCACATCTCTCGGAAATGGCTGTGTCACGTCACCCTGCAGAGATTCCGGTGGATCGACTGACTTTGCGCGGTGAAAATGCTCATGTCACATCACACCGCAAGTTCTCTCGAACAAAGACTGCTACAGTGCGGAAACCGACATCTCGGTAGAGAAATCGTCGAAAACCGAGTTCCTCGGTGATTTTATTTTTTGCTCATTTTAAACAGCATACTAAACGGATGGTATAACGAGACTAGAATTGGACTGGCCGATGAGCCTGTTCCTGTATAACCTCATCGAGGCCAGACTCGCAGTCTCGCTTCTCCCGGCCCTCAAGAGACACGCGCGAAGCTGTTAGTACACAATAGGGAGCTGTTCCGAATGCGACTCGCAGCGCTCTTGGATTTGAGAACCGTCGTGCATTCGCGGTCATTGACAGTTCATGGAATCTGTCCGGCCACTCCTCGAGGAAGAGGGGTTCCCGTCGGATGATCTTGACGTGTTGTTTGCAAATTTTCAGACTGAGATACCTGAGGCGCACTCGGCTGAAGCCCGTGGCTTGTTATCGTGTTGGCTTCGCAATTCGTCTGTAATCTCGAATTACTGCTGCTGTACATACGTTTAGGCTATGTATGTACGAGTACCTTCGATAAGATGGGGTCTCTGGAACAATTATCTGGCAATTTCTCTTGACTCTATGATTCTCGCTGGCCGTCATATTATCGTAACCTTCGAAGCCCGAGCTGTCAGTTTCTAGGCTACTATGTAGCTTCCGATACGAGCTGACTCGGATCGATATCCGAGTCGAGTCTGCCACTGTCTGCCAACTACTCACCACCGAACGCCACCAGGAGAGAAATGGCCCCGCAGGCAAGCACATGGCAACATGGCCTCTCTCAGATATACACAGCAGGGTAAGCCGAGGGTAACGAACTGTAGCTCTCGCGTGAAATAAGTAAGCTCGGCGTACGCGCGCGTCCTGCCATCACATTATGATATGTGATCTACCATCAGTCGTCATGCTTCCATGCCGTATCAATGATGCACTGCCTTGACCACTACATACCACGTCCATGTTCGTGCGAGTGAAAATACCGGAACGATGGCAGCCACACATACCGCCGGCCCTCCTTGCTCTGCTCGCCGTTCTGCACGCATTCTATGTCTTTTCCGACCGCCTTTCCCCCGAAGTCAGGAGGTCCATCCGGGCTTTCGTCTTCGCCCAAATTTGCCGGCTAGCCTTCGTTCTCCTGGCACCCTACTACGCTCTATCATATGCACACACCATAAAACGCGTACAACCTTCGCTGTCTGCGCGTCTCGTCGGGGATCTGTTAGGCGTCAACATGATGCTATTAGCAGGCGACGTTCTCCGCCTGTTTTGGACGTGCAACAAAGATTACTTTCTCAATGAAAGATATCATCGTACGCCCTCTATTCATTCCTCTGGAACAACTCATGAATCCCGACGGAACTTCAGACCACCACCCCATAATATTTCACCGCTTATATTGTGCGCTGTGCCTGAAACTTTGACCGCTCAAATTATTCACAGTCTCTTCACAGATTTCGTGCTCATCGCTATACCGGTCTGCTGGGGACTATTCATCATGGCCTGCTGGGATCACAAGATGGGCGGCCAGAGCCTCGTCTTTAGGATCGTGCCATTCCGGCGGCGAGTTCGCCCCAGAGTGGTGATTCCCCCAATTTCGCCAAAACTTCCACCGGAAGTGCGATAAAACGTTGCAGGAATCTGTGGGTGGAATGCATGGACTTCCTTGTATTACATAGTGCTTTTCTAAATTTTGCTACTGCTTGTATCAACAATTCCTTGTTGAGGGTCTCCGATGGTAAACGGTGTCTTCACCTGATGGTACTGTGAAATTATGCCTGGGTATGTATGTAATATGTACATCAATGGAACGATACGACGATAACATAGGTATATAGTATGTGAAGCATCTACGGGTCATGTCCGTCATCGCGTTTCTGCGTATTAGCGTCTGAGAATGGATCATCGGGGTCAAAATTGCTTAGAGGAGAGGCGTATCCAGTGGTCTCGGAAGAGGACGGCGCCGGAGAACGTGGTCGAAGCGTGCGTCCGACGCTGGCATAAGGAGAAGACGAAGTACTTGCTCCATTGTAGTTGTCGGTTTCGTCATATTCCGGCCCACTGCTATCGTCCGCCTCCGCCTCGTTGGACGACGTCGGCGAAGCACTACTCGAGGGATCAGGGAAGCTGCTGTAAGACATGTCGGTATCATCGACAAACGGCGGTGGCTCATCAGCGGTTGGGGATGGTAGGGTGAGCTCAGGAAGTTGTGGGGATGGCCAGCCGTCGATCCACGCGGGCCGAGGGTACTCAACCCCTACGCGATTGTACTGGGAGAAAGGAAGGACCTCGTTATCGTTGGGCGGGGTGGGCAACTGGATGTCCGATGTTGAATCAAGAGTCAAGGATTCCGAGACGGCTTCCGAGTCCTTTGGCTTCATGCGAGCCGCCTCGACCTTGGCATGCGTCTTTCCGCCCAACGGGACTGATGATCTCCGACGGTAGAACAGCAGGTAAGCATTGGCGTTCTGCAAAAAGAAACGTCATCTTCCAGTCTATTGAGTTCCAAGGGAGAGAGAGACTCACAACTGAATCTGCTGCCTGCGCCTGTGTGACATAATTGTCGTCGAAGTGATACCACTTGTCGTTGCTATGGTTGAGCGCATAGGCACGATAATGGCCACCACCGAGTCCACCGATGTGTTCGTCAACCCCAAACAAGTCGTAGACCAGTGAACCATCCACGTCTCCGAGGGCCAGTTCCTCTATCGGCACACCAGCTTCTATCAGCCTCTCCGCCACAGCCCGCTCCCCAACCAAAGACGTCAAATCTAAACCCTCCGTCGGGAAGTCCACAAGCGCGTCTATCTTGTCTCGCAACGTCCGACTGTTGCTGAACCGCTTCAGATGCACGACAAGCACGTCCGGCACCTTCCACAGATCAAACTTCTTCGTGGCCTGCTGGTGTTTCTTGCACTGAGGACAGTACCACAGATCGTCCTCGCCCAGCTGCTCCTCCTTCGTAAATTCGTCCAGACAATCCTGAAGAGTGATGCTCCGCTTCTTCTTACCGCCGTTAGCCTCCTGCGCCGCCTTGTACTCCGGATGCACAAAGATCTTCCAGTCGTGCCACCCCGCGTGCTCGTACTTGGGTCCATCACCAAAGTAATACTGCTTCAAGTTCTCCTCAAACTCGAGAATGAACGCATCGTGCTCGCGCAGGAGCACCTCATCACCCTCCTCCCTCCGCTTCTCCCACATATCAGCATTCCGGGCGCTGTTCACCGACCACTGCCCAGTCCCGGTAAGGCCATAATCCTGGAAGTTGGCAGAGAGTCGAAGATTGAAGACGCCGTCCTTGGTGCCGACCTTCCGTAAGATAGCCTCGTCCTCCTCAACTTCAGATTTAGCAACGACGTCCATGAGCTCGTCTTCCTCGCCAATGATGACACTCTTCTGGTCCACGATGTCGCCCTCCTCTACTTCCGCTTCCTGCAGCGTGATCACGTCGCCGTTCTCGTTGATTTCCGAGATCGCTTCGGGAACCTTGTCGGAACCAGTAATGCGGATGGGCTCCTCACCCTCCCACTTGAACAGATCCCGCACGTTGCTAGTCCACGGCCGCAGGCGCTCAATGACGGCATCGTACATCGCCGCAGGATCTTTGGCGGTCTCCCGGTCGATCACAGCAATAGTAGGATAACCCCAGAACTGGATGTTGCGCGAGAACGTGCTCTTGTGGGCGGACGACCCGGCCGTGGCGTCAGAGAGGAAGACCGGAAGGATGAACGGATCGTTCTCTGGGTCTGGCTTGTAGTTTCGGTTCATACGGGAGTGGCATGGGAGTTCGTAACAGACGATGGAGTCGTTCTCGGTAGTTTCGGAGACGAGGACGTGATTGTGCATGACCTTGTAGAACTTGCCGCTCCAGACTTCCAGTGTCAGCAGCTATGAAGAAGCGTCAGCTTGGTCATTGTGGTGAAAGGACGCGCTTACATGATCGGGCTCAGCGTTCATCCACCGACCAAGAAGAGCACGAAGGTCCTTGTAAGACGCATCGGCGTTGATCTCGATGAGAACCTACGCGACGAATTTTCAGCACAGATTGCCATTTGATGTATTTCGGGTACTCACCTTGCAAGGGGACTTCTCGCCGTCCCAGGGAACCCAGAAGATATCATGCCGCCACTGCTTCTTGATAGGAAGAGGGAGAGTCAAGTACATGAAGGGATCGAACGTTATCGAAACCTTCTGACACTCCGGACACACCAGCGTACTTTGATACTGTCCTTGGAACAAGTCGACAATGACGCTGTCGTTCCGCTTCATATAGCCATCCCAGGAGACCTGCGCCAATTTAGCAAGCTCAAGGTCCCCTCCCCCTTCCCAATCAGGCTTCTCGACGTAAGGCTTCTTGAGGACACGATTCAAATCCTCGTGTAGTCCGTCCAAAAGGAATGCTACGAGCTCTTGAGAGTCGTGTTGCTGGTACCCGCTGAACTGCGGCGCAAAACGCTGAAGTTGAGATTTGAAGTCGCGAGGTGCATACGAAGTCGAGCTGCCATTCGAATCCCAAATACGGTCCATTAACGCGCCAAATGCCTCGGCAATCGCGCCCTGCATGCCAAGAGGGTTGTCTGGATTGAGTTCATCCTTGAAGAGACCGGCTGATGACTATCATGAGCGACCTGATTGGGAGATGAGCTGAGTTGTAAACGTACTGATGAAATAATCAACCAGTTCTTTGGTATGGGCAAGACACTGGAGGGCGGAGTTCATGAAGCAGGTGTTGCCCATGTTGCCGAGACCGAGCGTCCCAGGCTCTATGGATTTTGTTTTGGCGGGGACTTTGAATATTGAATTGGAGTATCCGCTGTCGGACGTGCTGGTCCTAGACGTGGTGACGGTCGTCTGCTGGGAGGGCTGCAGGCGGTTGAAAAAGCCCGAACCGGAGGAGAATACAGGCTTGAGCACAGGCGTACTTGATACCCAAGTGCCATCGTCCCTTGCAAACTCGATGACAAAAGCGTCCTCCGACTCGATCCCTTCATCAGCAAGAGTCGCGTTCGAGGGCGTAATCCTCTTGCCGTTGTCGAGCCTGAACTCGGCGAGAGGGTATTCTGAATGATTGAAGTCATCGCCGGAGGGTTCTACCTTCCAGACGAGGGCAGGAGGGAGGAAGTCCTCATCGGGGGCGATGGCTTTTGTTAACCGTTGGCAGAGAGTTATCATGGTATCGGACGAAGAGAGCGTGACGTAGGGATGGGAAGGGGCGTCGTTGTTGGCGTCGGTGGATTCCGTGGTGGCGAGGCGCAGGACGCGCAGACGCGGGGGATGCAGCTCGAGGCTGACCTGCTTCTGAATGCCTCTGGCGATGGCTGTGCGCGCCAGCGTGATGCTGGGCTCGCCATACCTGTCAACGGTCAAGCCTATGCTCGTCAACATACACACAAAGAGCCTCTTACCAGGACACAAAGTTCTCCCAAGCAGCGGCAGGCACATACTGGACATCTATGCCATCGACGAGCTCGGCCTTGAGGTTGCCGTACTCGTCAACGAGCGGCTTGTTGTCCACGGGGCCGAGCTCTGCTTCGGTGAGTGCGCCCAGCTTGTCGACAGAGCCCGTACACGCTTTGTGCCACCGCCGCCACCACTCCGCGGATACGAGAAACCACTGCTGGCCGGCTTCCATTGGCTGCTTGGTGGCAGCCTCGATGAGCGTGATTTTTTCGGGGCCGGACAGCGCGGGCGGGGCCGCGTCCTGGACGGCCATGTATTCATCGATGTCGTCGGGGGCGGGCATGGCGGTGGTGGTCCGCTTGACGGAGGATTCGGAGGATTCGGACTGCATCGAGTGGGAGCGCTGCCTTTTGCGAGTGTTGGATGGACCGGGAGAGGGGGAGTCGGTTGGTGGCGAGTTCATAAGCGGGGAAAGGTGATTCAAAGCGCTGTGGAAAGGACGCGTTGTCCAAAATGTAACGGGTGCTTGTTCTTGTTTACCTTTTGGTGGCCACAAAAATCATACTGATCTCTTTCTTGTTCCTTTTGTTTCAACAAGAAAGACTGCAGGGAGACTGGGCATCTCGTTGTAGCTTGATCTGATCATCAACGTCGCCACTAACAGCATACAGCCGAACAGAGCTCGAATACGAAGACACCGCTAATTCTGAACCCTTGTCATCAGGCGAACAGTATGTTTCGCGGCAGAGATCAATAGAGTAACAGATAGTGTTCTAAGTGTAGCTTTCAATTACCGTCAAACAGTCAAGCTCGCCACCGAGTCATATGTAAAAGAGAACGTCGATCATGCAATGACGCTCTCATCATGTCCGCCAGGATACCGCCGAGTCTCCTCTATCTGACCGTCTTCAACCCGACACTCCTCCCCAGCAACACTGCTGCCGCTGACGACGACGACGAGGATGCAGAGGAGCAGGCCCATATCATATTCTACACGTCGAGGGAGCGAGCCGTCTCGCGGGACAGGATGCTCAGACAGATAGGGCTCGCCAAGGCGCTCATAAACTTCTCAGAGTGCGTCTCCTGCATCGCAGCTACTGTCTTATTCACTCAGGCATAGGCTATTCACCACAGAGGACCAGTGCAAGAACGTCCATTCGCAAAGCAGGCGCATGATAATGGTCTCGCCAGAGCCGGACTTTTGGATACACGCCGTACGTGAATAGTGCGATGTCCAGCTTGCTCGGGTGCTCAGGCTAAAACAGTGCGTCGAACTGGCCAAGGCGACACGTCCGCCGACGACCAGCAAGGGCAAGGCCAAGTCCGCAACGATTGGAAGGAACAAGGGCAAAGAGCTCGCGATGGTCACCGAGTACGACGAGTCATCCGTGGACGACATATCCCTCAGAGAAGACATCACCCGCGGCTACGAGGACTTCAAGGTGCGCGCTGCTCTAAACAGCCTCCACCATCTGACCCACATTCAGCTCAAATGCGGTTCAATGACGGACATTCTCGCCACGCAGGGCCAGCAGGCACTCGAACTGCAGCTAGAGCGGTTCTTCACGCCGTGGGCCTGGTCTTGGGAAATAGAAGACGGCAACGTCTTTGGACGTCACCTCGGCACGCCAATGCATCCCAAGCACCGTCCGATAGCACATCTGCTAGACTCGACATCAATACCCTCTCTCGTCGTTACCCCCCTCCATGTGATACCCTCGACGTCTTACGCCGAAGCCCGATACCCTACATCACTGGCCCGCCTATTATCTCAGCTAGTACCGCAGCCGGTGCCGACCAATGAATCCCCGACAGAGAACCCTCCGGATACTACTGTGAAGGATCAAAGCGGTTTTCTGGGCATGCCCGCCATGCCTATGCCTACGATGAACTTGAACTTCAAGCTCAACTGGCCCGGATATCTTACATTCAAGGGCAAGCGTCCCACAGAGCCTCCTACTGCACCCTCGCCAGACGCCAATAGACAGCCGCTAGAGAACGCCGTGGTGGACAAGCAGGCTCTCGACGAGGCTATCAACTCGGACACGATTTCCGACGCGCCTCCATCACCCTCCAGCGACACAAAGAGCTCACCACCGCCGCCCTCACCACAGTTGCCGCCCTCACCGCCCCCGCCACCATCTCCCGTTGCTCTAACCACAATACCTATCCATCTTGCCCCTCCAGACAATCCTCTCCGAACCATCAAGACCGTCGTCCATTTCTTCACCTCATATCCAGTTCTCGTCGCCTTCATCGGCGACGGCGATCCTCCCGCACCTTCGGTTGCCCAGCAATTGTGTCACGACGTGCTAGACCTCCTCGGGGAGGACGCGCTCCGCAGCAGCAGCACCGACACCCTTCCCACCGCCGCCAGGATCCTCCAGCCCAAAGACCGGCACCTCATCGTGACCCCCGGCTCGGGGTTCACGCACTCGAACGAGGTCTTCGAGTCCAAGGGCGAGCAGCTGTATGTTGCGCAGCGGCTGTTCGAGAGGTTCGTCCCCGTCCCACCGCTTATCCTTCGAGACACTAATCGTGCTGTGAATTTCAAGTGACCATGATATCCGGCAAGTCTTCTCGCGTGGAGTGAACCCGCAGCATTGGCACATCGCCAAGCGGGCGCAGAGCGAGACGGAGACGGAGATTTACATGGAGGTGCTGAGGAAGGAGACGACGCTTTCGGATGTGGATAATGTGGCGCTTGGGCTTGTCAGGAAGTTCCTTGTGAGTAATGAGGCGGAGTCGCTTGTACAGGATCACGATTAGAATATCTACAATACTGAATACTGTAAGGCTAACGATAAGAATATTGACTGTATACGGTACGGATCGATACCACTGCCAGTAGAAGTGCATTTCGGGCCGCGGGCGTTATTGCCCTATGGCTTATGGAACCGCGAGTCTACATGGTACGACCTAGCCAGGTAACCGACCTTCTGTAACGAGCGAGCGTCGATACAGAAGTCCTGCTTATACGAAGGAGGCCAGGTTATCGGGCTAGGTACGACCGTGATTGGGAGTGATGGGCTGTTTTCTAGCCCTCACAACAAGCTCACAACCGATTGCACTGACTCTTCGCTCGCAGGGTCACCGCCACATGCATGATGGACGATCACTGCACGATCCTAAGTAAAAGGTGTGCAAAACCACAAGCTGCGCACTTGGTGGTCTTGCCCCACGTCGTCCAACATTAAGTATATTGGTCAATCAGCGTTCCTGCTTGCCATCTACAGGCATCCATTGGCGTCCTTGACCGCGTAGTCAAGCCAAAGTACATGTTACCTATATTCCCACGCCAAGGACCCTTGCCAAGATCGACGGAATTCAGATGCGCTTGTGCTGTATACTGGGACCCTTAAGTACTCTCCTTTTTCTCCCTCTTTTTTCTCCAATATGAAGCTTCAAGCTCTCGCCGCTCTTTTTACCGCCGTGGGCGCTGCCAATGCCCATGGCATCAACCCGCGCCATGCTCATATTCATAAACGACAAGACACGACGGTCGCCACTGACTCGACGACTGGCGATGACGCTGCTGCAACTGCCTCCACCGATGCAGCGTCCGCCACGGGTAGCACTGCTCTCGGCCCATTGGCCACGCTCTCTGCTACGGTCAGCGATGTACCCGCCCTGAGCGCCATTAGCTTCGGAATGCCCACCGGGACTACCTATGACGCCTCCACCACCGTAACGGCAGGCTATGTACCCACCATTGCGGCCATTCCAAGTGCGCCCGCGATCCCAGGATGTACGTCCCCCTTCGTCGCGTTTCCAGGTCCCGGCCTAAACTTCGTTCACGTCAACAGTCGTATTCACAGAAGGCGCATGGCCCGACCAGGATGAGGTACCTCCGACTGGTATGCCTCGCAGCGCTTATCCTTCTCGGTCGGTTGGTCATAACTCCCCCTGTTTTTAGATAGCGACGAGGTCCTGGGATGGTTGAAGGAGCTTGACGGATACGATATTCCCGACCTTGATCCTACGACTGATGGGACCTGCGCGGCTGATCCTGTATTTGCGGCGGACGCTGCGAACAGAGGATGGTGGTCGTGCGGTGGGTACACTCGGGACACCGACATTCTCGCCTGCCCAGACAAGCTCACCTGGGGTGTCAGGCAAGTCGTCTTGACAATCGCTCGTTACATTGAGGCTTACAACTTCTTCTAGCTTTGACGACGGTCCTGGGCCTTACAGTGAGTACTTTCAGTGGGAATGATATGTGGCACATACTGACATCTTCTCTAAGCCCCGTATGCATTCCGTCTCGCGTCTCTATTCCGAGGGATTACTGAGAGACGACCGCTGCTAGGAAACTACTTGACTATCTCGAGCAAAAGGACATTTCGGCCACTTTCTTCGTCGTCGGCTCTCGCGTCATCGAGCGACCTGATATGCTGGTTCAAGAATATCTGTCTGGCCATGAAATCAGCGTGCACACCTGGTCTCACACTGTACGTCAAAACATCGACGCGCCCTAAGAAAGTGACTGATCCTTGCGACTCGTAGCATCTGACGCAACAAACTAACGAGCAAATCGTCGCGGAACTTGGCTGGACCCGTAAAGCCATAAAGGAGGTATTGGGTGTGACTCCCACTACCATGCGCCCTCCTTATGGCGACATTGGTATGTTAAGGCACTGTTACAATCGAACATGCTGATGCTGAGCCTCGCCAAGATGACCGAGTCCGCGCCATTGCCTTGGCTATGGGTTTAATTCCTATCATCTGGACGAGGACAGATACTGCCACCTTCGATACCAATGGTGAGATTAACACGCATCTTTGCCAGCGAATGTGTTTGCTCAAGTTCTACAAGACTGGGCTGTCGCCGCTGGGAACGTGGACGGAGTGGAGTGTGTCGAGACGTTCAACGCCATCCTTGGCAATGCTTCCACCCTGGATACTGGGTAAATTCCAAGTTTCCCAGGTCGACGATGGAATACCTCACCGCATTGTAGATTTATCGTGCTCGAGCACGATCTATACGAAATTACCGTCGATCTGGCCATCGGCTACAACCTAGAGCTGGCACAAACCCACGACCCGGCCTTTACCGTCAGTGACATTTCTTCCAACGCTGCATCATTCTGACGCATGATTCTGCAGCTATTGCCCATCGGCCAATGTTCCAAGATACCCACCACTGATCTATACCGCGAAACTAACACTAACACCTCCTTCCCCTACACTGCTCCGCCCTCCAGCGTCCAAAGCAGTGGTACAGCGGAGAAGAACACCTCTTCGAGTACCACCTCCAGTGAAACTGTGAAGTCTGGATCCTCAACTAGCAACTCCACGAACAACGCCATGTCCATGGGGCCGATACCTCTATTCTCCCTTGTTGGGCTCACTGCTTTCACGAGTCTGCTGCTTTGATCATATACCTACCTGCATCTGTTTATACACTGGGACTATACCACACATTGCCATCCTCGCTATCATCCATCTTTACCGTCGCATTGTTTTACGGGGCGATCGGTTTCCGCGCCGTAGATCTTGATTATATAGTGCATGTCATAGTTACAGAGAGCTGCTCCGTCCGGTTCTTAATCCTTGCTGCTTAAACTCTTGAAGAACTCGTTGTATGCATGATCGGCGTCGAAGAGCAGCTTTGGCAGGCGTCAAGTGAGATGAATTGCGGAAGCATCGGTGCAGCGTACCTGTCGCGATTGTTCTTCTGTAATCTCCTCAGATGCCTTCATACCATTGAGTGTTATTAGCCTGGGATACCTGGGCATCAGCGGATGGGAAGAACGCTTGGAGGGGAAGAACTGACCACCCCACCATCTTACTCCTCCCTTCCCAGTCTGTGCTCCCTTTGAATCGCGCATATCCAGTAACAAGCTCCTGCAAGTACGGATATAGTTGATCTTTGGCACGATATGAGAGTTTGAGGGCGTCCATGAGAGTAATGAAGCTCTATGTAAACGAGACGATAAGAAAGCTATAGAGGGCCAGGTAGTCGTTCGCACCTGGGTGGTCTCAGCAACCCATTTGCCCGTCTCTGGGCCAGCTTCGGTGGAATGCTCGACAGTGGCGGGAACGCCGACTTGTATTCGATGTAGTGCTGCGGGGTTGTCCATCTGACTGGCTGTCAGCGCATGGATCAGAACGAGAATGTGAGTCGCGCACCTTGTATCTGCTCATGAATTGTTCAACGGTAGTCACATCGTCGCGCACAAGCTTCAATATTGTCTTGTACTGTGACAGCAAGCGCGTGCAAGCAGGTGAATATCTCTTTGCGCCAATCGCTCTTAGTCGAAAGCATGAATTTCAGGGATCGACTGCGACTCACTCTGTTGCTGTTATCGAATCGCGGACGTATGCGCGTTCTAGGTAGTCCAGATTCACGATAATCCCAAAGAAAGTGGACAGTAGATTGTATTTCTCGCGTTCGGCGTTGCTTGTGTACAGCCGCACTTCTTCATCCAAAGAGAATGTAGGCGGCATCCTGACGGTCTGAGGCGAAAGCTCAGAGCCCTAACCCTACTCCGATCACCGAAATGAGTCCGCGATAGCACTAATTCGTGTTCGTGTACAAACAATGTACAAACTGTACAAGTTGGTATAGAGATGTAAAATAGCTGTCGTGTCACTCTTGGAGCCGTAAAGATAATGTGTCATAATAGTCATAGCTCAGTGCTTCCCAAATCTCGGAGTGAGCTTGTTCAACAAATAATTGATGCTGAAATGACTCTGCTTGTTCTTCGTGCCAGTAGCCATCTCTAACTTTCCGGCCGGGGTCTCGACGGCCGTTCCGTTGAGAGATGCTGTATTCGGAGCTAGACAAATCATGAAGAAGAGTTCTTGACCCCGCGCACGAAAGCACGCACCATACCACCATAGAGTGGTAACACCCACAGGGAACGTATACGTCGCCTGCATGCCACGGAACTCGATAGTCGTTTGAACTGGCGTTGGATCCCACGATCCGTTGGGTGTGTCATCCCCTGTGATACGATCGTCAACGGAGCGGGAGAAGATTATCCATGCTTGTCCTTACAGTTTAGCACAGTCAACGAATATCGCAGCCAGTCGGCAGAGTTAGTCCTCGCAGTCACAAAAGCGCCGACGCGGAGAGCCCAGTTCAGCGTGCCTCCAACCGAAACACTGACCCGTTGGCCGAATGGTCCTCCGACGTCCTTTGGTATGATGGCTTTGGAGACCTGGGCCATGGAGTAGACTACGGATGTTCGCAAGCTGCTGGTATCCGCAAGGAGGTTCACTCACACTCTTGGTTGACGCTGTAGCTACCGTCACTGTTGATCTGGACGATTCCGCGACAGCCAGATCCCCCGCAGCTGTTCGTGGTCGGTAACTTAGGGTTTCCGTTCCCATCCAGAGCGAGGTTCCACATCAAACCAGACATAGAGTACTGTTGTACGGAGCCTATCATCCGTCACTAAGGCAAATCGAGTTACGATGGACCACAGCATACCAATGAATCTAAGAGTGTGTCATTTGTGAGAAGTCGATGACTTGGACAAACCCACTTACATGTTATCTAGATACCACTAGTCGCACTGTAAGTACAGCAGCTTATGTGAGACTGAGTTCTTGCCTTGATATCAGACCACCAGTCACTACCTGATCGCCTGTTCAACATATGAACTTGACAACGAGATGGAAAGGGAACATACCGATAGTCCCAGAACATTCTTAAAAAGCATCGGGTTAGCATGTTGGGAAAATATACAACAGATGAAACATACCAGTGAAGTAAATCTGCGCCGTGAAAGGTTAGCCTGTCGACTGACTGGCCGGTGCATCATTGCGACTCACCTCCTTGTTGGGGTACGCTGCCTGGAACGTGGCCTGTGCTGTGTAGCTTCCCTGCACACTTGTCAGCATTCATCCACCCGATATGATCTCGAAACGTACAGCATAGCAATGGAACGCCACCCCGGCGAACGCGTTCGGTGCAGCCTGCATCAATTGGATCGCATATGTCCCGGCGCCGTCCCAATTGTGGTCATAGCCAATGAGTCTGACTGACGAAAAGCCATTGCTGTTCATCAGACTCCTCAGAGCAACGCCAATCTGCCCTTCAGTCGCAGGCGTGAGGGTAGAGGTGGGATACGTGGGGTTGGAGTTTTGTGGCTCATTCTGAATGGAAATGGCGTAGAGCGGGAGTCCCTTGCTCTGGAAGCCTTGAAGGCACTTGAGTAAATATGTGGCGTCTAAGGAACCAGGTCGGTGAGCCGTACTAAGCAATGAGACGGAACTAGACGGCGTACATGTTGTGAGTAGAGATGATTGCAGCGAACCACCATCCATGGTCCCAGACGATTTCATCCACCCGGGCTACGATATGTTGGCATTGGTAGGCGAGCGAAAGGACTGTGATGATCGACGTACAGGTGACCATGGAAGAACGTGGATCTTGATACCTGCGATAGCAATCCGAGCTCGTCGACTCAATGGAGTATGTATCGAGTAACTCACGATTGTTGACAGAGTATATGTCCTGGAGTACAGAGAATAGATAGGACGGAGCTGCGTTGATGTTGAAGCTGTTGAATGCGTTGTCTCCACTGGTGTCGTCGAAGCTGTAAACTGAATTTCAAGATTAGCCCGTTCCGCAGTCTACGTACGATTGAACACTCACGCCCAGCCGAGAAATCTGACGCGCCCAGAGGAACACGAATGTAGTTCAATCCAGCCGCGTTCGCGCCATCAGTGGGATCAAAGAGATAGTTCAATAGCTGCCAGTAGTTGGCCGAGTTCTTCGCCTGGGACAGTTACAAGAATGAGTTGCACGCTCGGAGAGATCAACTATCTACTCGCCTTCAGGTTGCTGAAGAGCAATGCCGATGAATCCGCTAGGAAGTGGCGCAGTGTAAATCATGAAGGTGAATCTAGTATAGGTACAACTCACTAAGTGACCCGCCAAAGCCAGCAATCGTCTGGTATACTGTACCGTCATTGACGACAATGTCTGCGCTGCCAATAACGCTAGGCGAGACAAAATTGATAGGTGTAGATGGTGCGAGAGATGTGAATAGTTTCGCGCGATCCCAGGTCGTTTGCCACTGGAAAGCGCGTCAGCTGACAGGAACGAACGGGCGTCGTTAGTACGGACTATATCCCAAATCTGCTGGGAGGTGACCGCAGAAGAAAGAAGCAATGGGACCACGAAGAAGAGACGCATGTCAGATAATTTAGAAAGAACGACGGCAAAGTTTAAGATTGCCAAAACCGGCGATTGTCATCCAAGTCGGTATAGCAGTGAAGGGCGGTGAACGAAAAGGCATTGTAAGGTTGCCCTGTCCTTATATCAGAATGACTGAGTTCCCATGGCTGCTGGAAGACCTCCATGACGCTTGTGGGGCTGCAGAATTACCGCCGACGACCAGGATATCATATGCCTGCAGACACTACTTATGGCAGGACAAGCTCACGAGACGTTATGAGCTTGCTTCTATGACGCAGGACAATTTGAACAGATGAGCGGCAAGCTTCAGGTAGAAATCCGGGGAAAGTATCGTTACGTTGCTGCTGCGGTCCTGGAGAAGCTGCATAGATACGTAGCAACCAAAGAGATATCATGTGCTGTTCAGAAATGAGCCTGGGTGCCACACGAACAAGAGAGTGACTGCCAGTAGAGGCCCAGTTTAAAGCCAATGTACACCGCGCAGACAGTTCAATAAATAGATCGCTACTCGCGCTGCTCTACCTCAGACTGTCGATACTGAACCAGCGCAGGTTTATGATCCGAAGACCTGACTACTGGAGACAAGTGTTGCCAGCCTTCAAATCGACCACAATGGATCCGGAAACGAGGAGCACAAGTGGTCTGGCAAACATGAAGACTACACCGATGAAGACTCATTAAACAGGTGAGCCCATCCCATGAGCGCTGGCGGACAGCTGGCATTCGGGTGTATGATCTTGGCATAATGAATGCCGCTACAGCCCCAGAGGGCGTTGCGAGTATAGGTCCGGCCGAAAGAGTACGTACGCGCTTTAGAGTTATGCGCCGCGAGTCTGAGGCACCAGCTGAAGGACTCAAATCTGGTCGGCTCAATTGAAAGACTGGTATATCCATAGTGACTGAGAAGTAACTGCGTATTTCCGAAGGTGGCGGCGCGGTCAGTTCGGATGGAGTTGGATATTGGAGGATGCAGGTTGCGTAGTGTAAAAGCTCGTCAGAGAAGATCGCGTGAGATAACTTCTTGCCATCTGAAGGTCGAGCCTGGTATGGAGATAATATAGTGAGACCTCATGCAGAAAAAGGTCGAGTGTTCGGCAGCTCGTCGACTTGTGAACAGATGGGCGTTGGAGAGGAGATCAATTCACGAGTGAGGAGAGGCCCCTATCTACGTGAGAGACCGGCAGGACCGGCTCCGGCTCTGGAGCTCTGGAGGCTCAACCCGGCTACTACCCGGCTTAAACTTGCCCACAACATCTACTATGTTCTTCGATACGATTCGCTTGGACAAACTCGAGGCGAAAAACAGATCTTCCAGAGACAAACTCTGCGCTTACTCTGCCGAGTTTGCCGGTCCTTGGGTCTAACGACTGTAGCACGTCCTTTATAGCGAACTCGCGTTTTACGATTGCGTTTCCTCTTCATTTCGCCGGTCTCTAGGGTGGTCAATGCTGTCGCACGTCCTCCATAGCGGACACGCGTTCTGCAACTCTCTTTCTTCTTCGCTAGCTACGGATCGAACAATGCATCGACAAAACACTTGGTCATGGCCTTCGATAGCCTTTCTTAGTACAGTTTCCACCACGATAATCGGCGCGTTATGATGTTAGTGACTCTACAGTGGTGCTCTCGTGGCCGTGGATCCGCTCCTCCGAGTCTGGCGGGCGCTGTTGTCCGATACATCTGGATGCACTGGCACCTGGGTGGTGGCAGTTTGGCAAGTGCGACATCTTGTGAACGTGATGCCTGTACGTTCATTCCATCGACCCGACGCTCTCCGACGCGACCGCGCTACGTGTTCCCCCTGTCCGAGATCCCCAGTACTAGTACTTGGTCGGGTCCGACCAGCGCACGACGCGTAGTATGAGCTTCAGTGGCTGACTGCCGCCTGCCACCGGTGCGGCGCGTCGTGATAGTTGCGTGTTTAACTTGCAATCTCTTCAGATACGACCTGCTCTCCGAGAATCCGATTAATGTTCAGTCACATTGCCACAGAAATAACGACGCGTTTCAAACTGCACGGGCCATTGGCGAGCGTGAGTTCTCTGTCCACCGAACCGCAACACAAAGGCCTGTCACATCATCTTCAGGTTTCAGGCTCAAACGCAAGACTAAACACTGCTACTTACCTTCTAATTTGCCAACGGCATTTCAAAAGCCCACCCCTCCAGTAGTTTTCATGCCTTTGCTCAACCTACGGCACCCGACTGATGAGAACGGGTACGAGACGTATGTTGGTCCTTGTCTGCACCCTTCCTGAACGCACTGACGACTCATTTGCTGACTTCTGATCATATCATAGTGATTTTCGACTATTTTGCTTGACAGGTTAACAGTCGTATCCCTTCTCCGACGACAATCTGGTCGGATGCGATTCCGGGTTTAGTCTGCCAGGCGATGTTCTGTGGAGCTCGTATCCGTGTATCGCCATGATCATTGCAAGGTAAATGTCGAGGCTCGATATTGCCCGATAATCGTGGCTCCCGTGCACGTATAAGAGTCGGGGTAGCAGACCAGGATTTGCATCCACTTCCTCACTTTCTACATACGCTACAATTCCTCTTCATAATCATTCGTCCGCAATGAAGTTTTCATCCAAGTTGATCAAAGAACTCCAATGTCTTCTCCCCGTCACTATCGAGAAACAGCTTTGCGTGGAACTCACACCGACATCCTCACCCAAATTTCCTCTCGTTACCGCTCCAAAGTCATGGCATCCTTACATGGAACTTATCAGGTTGGAGAAGGTGCGGAGGATTGCTCGTTCCGTATATCTTCATCAATCGCTCATTGTTGCTCAGCCCACCGGCACTAAACTGATGTTCTGGCCCTTTGGTATGAACTTGGTGTCCCCAGGATACTTTGACTGAACAAAGCATGTAGCTTGGGGATTGACTATGGCTGTTCACTCTTCCAATCCGACCATGCCGCTCTCGCGCTACGCTTTGAACTTGATCCACTGCCTGATCTCCGCCTTCATCATGCGCAGCTCGGCGTGTACCATCAACGATATATTCGACAGAAAGATGGATGCTGCAGTTGGCTCGTAATTCCCCCAGTTTTCGTGGACATGATGCTGACTCAGGATACAGAACGTTGCAAGAATCGGCCGCTCGCCAGTGGCCGTGTTTCGATTATGGCGGCATGGATCTATCTTCTCATCCAGTACCTTGTTGGAGCAGTCTACTTCTATTATACTCTTGAGACCTTTGCGTACGCACCATCATCATCGAGTGGGATGCTTCTCACAAGGTTGACAGTTACATGGTCGCTCTGTTCCAGCTACTCCCTCTGTTAGCATTCATCTTACACATAAAGTCTTCTGCCAACTCTGTCTCTAGATTTGCGATTTACCCTCTGCTGAAACGCGTCACCTATTGGCCACAGGCTTGGTTGGGCCTCGCGATGAACTTCGGCTTCATAACCGCATGGGTGTCTACAACCGGCGAGGTGGATTTCCGTATTCTGGGCCTCGCCATGGTCGGCTGTTGGTGGTCAGTGAAATTGCCAAGACACGCTTCCGACTCACACTGACAAGTATCCTGCACAGCTGGACCATGATTTACGGTAGATTTCGCGTCTCTGGACTACCAAGATCGTGATCTCAACACCTTTACTCTAGATACCATCTATGCTTGTCAAGATATAGTCGATGATCTCAAGACTAGCGTTCATTCCACTGCTATCCTCTTCGGGACCTGGATCCGTCCCCTCCTCATCGGCTGCGCTTGCATCTTTGTTGCCACCCTTCTCGCAATTGGGTGCCTCAATCGTCAGGGACCGGCATATTTTGTGGTCTCGGTAGGCGGCACTGCCATACACCTCATCTGGCAGTTCGCTTCAGTCAAGCTTGACGTCCCGGAGAGCTGCTGGGGTAAGTTTCTTCATGCAAAACAACAGAGTGCTAAAGGTCTGTTGTCATTAGAAAACTTCAATCGCAATGGCGAGCTGGGTTGGATTGTATGGGGCGGCCTTATGCTCGATTACTGTGGCGCCTGCCATGGCGCCCTCAACCAAGTCATGACAAATATATAATTTCCTCATCATAGTTCATGTACTAAGTGCATTGCCTACCTTTCGTTCGCTTGTCTAATCAATGTAACACTTCACGTCCAAAGTACGGGATGACAACAGTTTGATTGTAACTCGAGTCCTTTCCATGCGCCTTGACGGACTTAATCACCTGAGCTTTCGGCAGTCTTGAGGCCTTGTTGACCAGCATAAACTCACGACGCCCCCTTGAATTCCATCCCTCTAGTAAGTAAATTGATTTGACCATCGTACATCACAGGTATTAGAACAGTCCCAAAAGATCATCCTGCGGCTGACTCTGCTGCTGAGGCCGAGCTTGCTGTTGCGGAGGTGAAGGAGACACCCCGAAGCTATCACCCCCACCCAGAGAAAGACCACCCAGTCCAAATGCAGGTTGTGGTGTTGCGGCCATAGGAGTTGATCCAGTGCCAAAGATGGACACGAGATCGTCGAGTGGATTGCTGGAGGTTCCCGAGAGGAGATTCGCAGCCGCCGGTGTTTGTGACAGTACTTGCGTCGCGGCCAAGCCTGATGGCTGACCTTCGGATGCAGGCACATCGTCGTCGAAGTCGCTGTCAAGCGTTTAGTGCTAATCAACGTCATGTGCAAGGTAACTCACAGAAGGTTTTCTGCTTGCTGACCGGCAGCCACGGTTTGAAGAGCTTTCTGGGCTGAGAACCGGTCGTCTGACGCACTGATGAAATGGGTTTGTGAGCGGCCAAGTAGAGCATTCACGAGGCAGGTACTCACTCTAGACCCTTTCGCTGCATTGTATCAGCTCCGATGCGTCCCCGACCCACAAACGTCTCTTCTGGCTTGTGATAGACACTTGCCAGACTTGATATCTCACCAAGCAGCTGCTCGAGCAGTGCACTTGATACAGTTGTACGCGGTATCGAGATCGGAGGCCGAGGAGTAAGAACAACAGCCTATTGGATACATCATTCAATGAGAGGAAGCCCGAATGGACGAAGAAGAAACCACCTTGGCAGAGCCTGGGTCCGAAGAGAGCAATCTCCAGTAAATATAAGCACGATCGCGAACATCCGGAGAATCGCAATCTTTGGTGGCGGTCTCGAGGACACGCTGAACGATACCCTGTGCCGAATCAGGCTTTCTCAAGTATAGCTTGACCACCGCAGTCAGTGTCTGTAATTG